>CAJZCY010000004.1:12070000-13305000 GCA_914969975.1 Anopheles atroparvus
ATGTACGTACAAAAACCGGTTATGATGAAGTGGAGTTGCGTGCCAAAGTATTTTCAAACAGGCCGATTTGCGAGTTGCCAGCCTGTTCGATTGTGGGTGTACTTTTTTTGGGAAAACATAATGGTTCGAAGTCTTGGAAACGTAGAAAGTTTTTGAGATTTTTGAAGTATCATTCAGCAAACAGATCATTTTGCCAATTAAATGTGCTTATTCTCCCTATGAATCCAAACAAATTTGAAAGCAAATGTTTTGTTTTGTACTTTTCCAAATCGAAAACCTTATCAATGAATTGGGAACATGAAAAAGCATCATTCATCCATGACCTACCCAAACATTAGATTGTACGCTGCCCACAAACTCAACTCCAACTTCCATCTCTCCTTCATGGAGGGGATAGAAATGGATTGATATGGCAAAAGACAAATTTAAAAACACCGTGTTAACACATACGAAATGTTCTCGAATATTTTGGAACGTACTAGTGGGTTTGCATCACAAAAAAACCGTTCCGATAGTTGTGCGTTCCACAAATCGTAGCCTACTGTAGATTGTTTGCGTTGTACTTTCTTCAGTTGAAGCTCGTCGCATGTTTTTAGCTGCATATCGTTCTACTTCTAGGTGAGCTTGTCTTTAAGTATAGAATTGCCGCAAACTATCACACGTCTGATGCGAATTTATATTTGAAAGCGTTTTTTGGCTTGGGGCCCATATGGAAGAATAACTCACTCTCGTTCAGCCCGGTGAGGTACTCGTTGTTCTTCAGCAGGTCGACCGACATGGCAAGGAAATCCTTCTGGTCGCGCAGGAGCAACGCTTCCTTGCGCAGCGATTCCACCTTCGTGTCGAGCTGGTCAAGGATATCGATGAACCTGTACGGAGGTGAGGAGAAAATAAGATCGATACAGCTGCGTTAGGAAAGCGGCGAACCATCTGGAGTCGACAGCACACATCATCATGCACTACAGTCTTTGGGTTTTTTTTTCTGTTCGACAAATCACTCTAGCATTTCCTCACGCTGGTAGGAAACCGAGCACACGACCGGACAACCGGTGCTGCAGGTGAAGAAAGAAAATAGGACCTTTCCATCGGTGGCTTGCTCAACCAGGCACTGTTCGCCTCGTCGACGCGGGGCGACCGGGCTGCCGACCAATCGCCGCTGCTGCCGCCTGCGCTGGGGCCTGCCATCGCGAAATCCGACGGTATGTCCACCTCCATCGTTTCGGGCCCTCGAGCGCCGCTGTCGGCCGATTTGTTTGAAGATGCTCCTCCCAACGCGGACGCCGAAAGCATTGACTACTTCACGCGCGGATCGCCCACACACACCACACAACACAGTCTTGCGATTTAGATTAGCTCCTTCCACGGAACGAGGAACGTGTAAGCACCGGGCAGAATATCTGTTACAAAATTTAACACGTATCCTTTGGGTTGGCAGGATTTTTTGGCATCTAAGCACAGCACACTGCGATCGCTTGTTGGTTTTTTTTTTTTTGGTAACTGCTGGAGCTGAAGTGAACACTAGTAGCACATTGAGTAGTTTTGGTCTCGGCCCTTGGATTTGTATTTTTTTTCTTCTTCTAACTAAGGCCGCGTACTGCCGTCGAAAATTTTACCAACCGTAATGCACAATCACCACCCCGGGACGGCGTAAAGCAGACGATGGAGATGAAAGAAAAAGAAAGAAATATACTTAGTAAAACGGTAGGAAACGTGACTCATTTACCTTGGCGTGCTGGCGACTTCCGAGGGGCCGAACTCCTCATCGAACTGCTGATCGAAACGAGTCCGTTTGGCACAACTACTTCTACCGTACGACCGGTTACACATGCTGAGACGGTTGCGGTTCGGAGGAAACGGCTGATCCTTTTCCTTTCGTGACCCTGAGATTTGCTGCTTATCCCTGCTCTCCTGCCTGATCGTTTTTTTTCTCTCTTAATTAAATCAAGGGCAACTGGCGCAACACACACACACATCCACACACTTTACAATCAAATCAAAATTAACAGCTGGTCTAATTTGTCTCCAAAATCAATCGTTTAGAATCGTGGCTGTTTACAAAACAATAGCACAACCAAAGACGACGACGCTATCTCTCTTCCCTTGTCCCATTTACTGCACAACGCCACTCGCCGTCGCACCTCACAATATCACACGCTGCTGCTGCGCGGAACGGAAAATGCTTCTAGAACATTTCGGTCACCCGTTTTCAACCAACCGTCTTACTGGCGCGTGGCGGATTCTTTTGGCTTCCTTGAAGGGACGATGCACTACCACCGATGTTGAGCAGCACGATGCACTAACGGTTATGATCTCAGCTATAGCTGGAAATGTGTTGCAGTGTGCAAGAAGCTGCCAGGAAAAATTGCCTCAAGGACGGACTGATGCCCTCCGAAAAAGGGAGGAATGGTTGGCACGAGAAACTTCGAGCGTTTCCTTCCGTTGCGTTCGCTGCAGAGCTTTGGTTTTTATTTGTCTTTCCTTTCCACGCACTAAACTAAACTAAACTAACATCCGGCAAGTTTTTCTTTCCCCCCAGATGGGCTGGCCGTCTTCCTGACCGTCCGATGGGCTGGCGGCGATTACTCAACGGCCAATTGTGGTGTTCGAGACGAGACGAGACGACGATTCATCCTAGGCGCCTTGAAAACCCACACACAACTATTGTGTCCGTGTGACGTTTCGCTCGTCGTCGCCTGCTCGGAATGCTTCAAACGAAAAATTAAAGAAGAAAAAAACACACAGATCGATCGTCTGCACACACGCAGGCCATCCGCGCCACTAGTGTTGGTGCGAAGGTACGAGAGAATTTTCCAGAAGAAATTACATCTGTTTGGCGGGCACAACGCCGTTCAATCAACAACAGTGGCAGAACGGCGCGTACGGAAGACCGCATCGGTAGTCCGCCGCCGCCGTTGACGGTTCCTTGAAGACGTCGATGCACTGCAGTCGTGCACGAAACGCCACCAAAATAAAGGCTGCTATAGATGCTTCGTCTCACAAGCGGCAACGTACAGGGGTTTCTTTTTTTTTAATATTGAGGACGATCGATTTTTCCATTTTACCAACGGTCGTTACCATGGACCTAAATTCGTAGTGTCGAGTATTACGCATTACGTGCGGCGCATAGCGCGCTGTGCGTTCGAAAAGGGGGAAAACAAACACGCGAAGAGGCGAATTCCCTGGAGCACCATTTTGTTCACCTTCGTACCCATTTTCGAGGAATATTGATACCACTCGAATGGCAGGCGCTGCAATTTAATTCCACACATGAAACTAATTAGCGGACAGGCGTTCACTTTCATTTTTAGCATTCGCCATAGCGCACTGCACTTTTGATTCTCGGGGTTGACACAGTTAGTGGAAAAAATCTGCTTCGCTGCGTTCTGCTGCAGCGGGTAATGCAATTTCGCCACACGGAGCTCGTTTCGATTCAGTAGAAATTCGATTCTATCGTCCAGAATACAGTTCACGCATGGGCCCCCCCGGGTAGTCGCTGCAGGATTCTTTAATCCCATCGGAGCTCTTACCTGTTCTAAAATACAGCCGACAGTCGAAAACAAAACGCACTGGATAGATTTTTTCGCTCGCTGATAGGTGCGAGCGCCTTGTGTTCGCCTGTGCTCGTTCTGATACGCTGTGTGTGAATTCGGTTGATTTTGACAACCGCAGCGCTGCCAGTTTGACGTTAGGCAACCAAAGGCGTTGAGGAGAAGGTGCGGCTCACGTTGAAACGGCGACGTTTATATTTTGCAATATGTTAATATAAATGTTTATAATTATATAAAATGGTAATTTAATTTAAAATGCGAGAATCTCACCTCAACTCAACTATAAATTGACTTTTTTTAAATTACCTAACAAATTTTCAGTAAACTTCTTGGTTAAGTATTTCTACCTCACGAGTTAATTTGTACGTACTCTGCACGATAAATGCACTTAAATTCTTCAATGCTTGTGTATGATTACGAACATTTTTTATTTTATTTTCCATTTTCGCATTTTTCCATGCGTCAAAACATGTTACTTCTGAGCCAACCTGTTCTCTATCATCTCTTGCGCTATGCATATTGTGTTGCTGATAAAGACGTCCATCCCAGTGGTAGTTGAATGCGTAGTGATTCATATAAACAATCAAATGTTTCTGTCTCTCGCTGCGCCTGGACAAAAAAATCTCACATTGCACAGAAAAGCAAGCACTGATACGGATAGGAACACTTCGAGGCCGTACAGTGTGCGATGTGACGACGATGTGCTGCGAACGAAGTAATTGCGTATTCGAGTGCGCTTGAGAGAGTGAAAAGAAAGTCTACCGATCGAAAGAGGCCATCCTATATTAGCAGAGCCAGCAGCCCCCGATTGAGGAGGTCTGCAAAATTACCATCGCCAAAATGAAGTTTCCGTTCTTATCGGCACCGCATCAGTTGCTGTACTATCTGGTGGTGCTGTTATCGATCCTGGAGCGGCACAGCTCGGCCCGGGCCGGTGACATCATCGACATTACCAGCACCGTCTTCGACAAGCTAACGGACGCGATTCCGGCCGCGTACGGGGATTTCAACTCCGACGAGCTGACGGACGTGTTCGTGCTGCGCAACGACTTCCACACGCTGCAGATCCTGCTCGGAAGCGACGACAAACCGTTGCTCAAGGAGGGTCCGAAATGCGACTTCAAACGCCACCGCATCACCAGCGTCGTACCGGGCGACTTCGATGGCGACGCCTACATGGATGTGATGTTCACGGTGCAGCCGGAGGACGAGCACGAGGAACGCACGGATGTGTACATCAACTGGGGGGCGTCGGAGAACATGAACTGTACGGCGGAGGACGCCCAGCCGCTGATCAAAATGCTCGGCCAGCCGTTAGCGCTCGACTACGATAACGATTTCATCATCGATCTGTTCGGGATGGACCTGGAGCGACGGCGTACCTTTTGGATGTTCAAAAAGCCGGAAGACGGAGGCCGAAACGGTGGCCCATTTCCGGTGCACATGGAGGGAATGCACGGGGCGGAACTGTCCATCCCGCACTCGCACGCCATCATCGACCTGGATAAGGACTTCAATGCCGATCTGTTCCTCACGACGACGTCCGGGTTCGAGGTGTGGCTCAGCACGCACCGTCCGACGCGGTTCCGCTACCGGCGCAAGATCGACTTTCCATCGGGCAACTACAACAAGCACGTCGGCCGAGCGATCTTCCTCGACATGGAGCTGGACGGGAGCCTGCTGCCCGTGTTCCCCATGTGCTTCGACGCGAAGTGCGCCAACTCGAGCATCTTCGTGTACCACGACGAGCACCTGCACGATCTGCAGATAGACTTTAAGGACGACCATAACGACGCGTGGCACTTCGTAGTGCCGGATCGCTCGAGCTGGGCGACGCAGACCATCACCCTGCGCGGGGGAGACTTCAATCTCGACGGGTACCCGGACCTGCTGGCGACGCTGACCAAGTCCGGCACCCAGATGCAGACGTTCCTGCTGGAGAACGTGCCGTGCGAGAAGAGCGCCTGCAAGAACATGACGCGCACGTTCGTGGTGCGCTGGAAGGCGCTGGCCCCGTTCTCCAACGGTACCATGATGGGCTCGTTCTTCGACTTCTACAACGACGGCATCCTGGACGCGATCTTCGTCGAGCGGTACGGCAACGGGACGCGCCCGGTCGCGTTCCGCAACTCGCTCGACTACGACGCCAACTTCGTGAAGGTGATCGTCCTGACGGGCCTGAGCAACAGCAGCGGGCCGAAGATCCTCACACCGCTGGGCAGGAAAAAGCGAACGTTCGGCACGAACCTGCCCGGGCCGCGCATCGAATACAACACCACGACGCAGGACGGCGAACCGCAGCACGGCGCCTCGGCCCAGCTGCCCCAGTCCGGCTACCTGTCGCTCCATCTGCCCTTCACCACGTTCGGCCTCGGCCGCACGCCCAACTTTGTCGACTCGCTGACGGTGGGGCTGTCGAACCACTCGCGCACCTGGACGCAGCTGATACCGAACTCGCAGATGATCGTCGTGCCGAACCCGATCGACGAGCCGGAGCGCTGGAAGGCGCAGCTCTTCGTCACCCCGAGCAAGCTGATCGTGATGAGCGTGATCGCGCTCGGCGTGATCTGTCTCGTGATCCTGCTGCTCATTCTCATCCTGTACGCGAAGGAGAAACGCGAAGATCGGATACAGCGATCGCTCGAGGCACATCGGTTCCACTTTGACGCGATGTAGGCTCCTCCTCCCCGGGGTGGGGGGCATCTTTACATTAAAAAAAAAATTAACTGCGATAAATGTAGTCTATAAATTAGCAATAGAAACGTATGCCCTTTTTTATGTTAACCGTTTCTTCTCCTTCAGGACTATTCTTTTCTTTTTAGTAATTGCGTTACCTGCTTTCTGTCTCTTTTGTTTTGGACGATCTTCGCTTTTATGTTAACTATTTATTACACACGCGAATAAAGAAAAATATGAATATCTGATCAATGTAAGTCAACCGACAATTAACTATTAAATCGTTTTTTGTCCGTTATTTTTGCTACTCTTGTTGCAAACATGCAAACGATGGTTTCCATCTGATGACAATTAACGGACATATTTTACGTTACTTTGAATTTGGAATTCGATTCAACCCACAAATGATAAGATATGATGGTTTATCGCTAAAAGAAAACCAATTTTACAGGTCACGTGAGGTGGAACAAGATACAATCTTATCGGTTGTTATCTCTCAGCTAAACTAGGACAACCAATACATTACTAAGAATGTAGCTGCATTTAAAATGTGAAAGGTAAATGTGGAAAGAAAGAAACGAGGAAAAAACGTCGTTGGATCTGCTTGAGGAGAGCGTTCGGATATTTGTGGTAAAAGAAATCATTGCAAGACCATCCAATTGATAGCGGACAGATGACTACACAGATGAAATCTAATTGTATAAAGCTGCAGAAATGACATAGAATTGGCTGAACGTGTAGCTACTACTGAATACTGAAATTCTTCTGCCCTCCTCTTACATCGGCACCAGGTGCAGCAGAAGCGCCGTCAGGACGCACGCGTCCGCTTCCTTCGTGGTCCAGGACCGGAGCGCGTTGTCATGCGCCGTGGTCGAGATTCCTGCTCCACTCCCGGCGACGCCGGAAGCAGTCGTGTTACCGTGCCCGGTCGTACCGCCACCACTCGATGCGCTGGCCGGAAACCCGTCCCCCTGCGCCATCCGTTGCTGCTCGCCCAGATGGTCCACCGCGGAGAGGGATTGCGAGCGGACGCGCACTTCGAACGCGGTTCGAATGTGGAAAAACTGCCCGTTCACCATGTAGCGGAGGGCGAAGGGGCGTCCTCGGAGGGCGCTGGCGGACAAGGGCACACCACCGCCGGTCGCATTGATCGGTTCCGATGCGTCCGGGAAGGAACGAAGCAGGATGTGCGTACCGGGAATGAAATTGTCGCTCACGGTCGATGTGGCCGTGATGGATGATTCCGGTAGCTGATAGCCGGTTTCTGTCGAGAGGGAGCAAAAGAAAAGAGAAGAGAATTTAATTGAAACGTCCACGCTAATGCAAAAGTTCAAAGAATCGAGCCTGCTGAAAAGATTTAATGGGCAGCCTGCTTAGATATATCAAACGGATTGATCGCGATCTTCTTGGTTGCTTGGTAATGGTGCAACACTATCGCTTTTATGTATGACGGAAAAAAAGATTTTCACTCACCAATCGGCAACGGTTGACCGTGGTCCAGCACGGAGCGTATCTTGTCCACGCGCGTATTATAGTACGCCGTGGTCCACACGAAATCGTCCACCGTGTTCACCGCGGTTCCACTGCCACCCTGCACCGTGAGCTGATTCAACCGGAAGCGAACCCAACCCTTGAGGACGTTCGGGACCCCCGGACGCTGACATCCAGCGCAGTAGCACGCGCACGGTTCGTCGGCAAAGAACGCATCCGGAAGCATCAGTGTTCGCTTGAAGCTAATGACGAGCTTCAGATTGTCACAATCGCGGTGCTCCATCGCGGTGGGGAGCGTCGGCGGTAGCGAGATCGACCCGGAACGTACGTTCATCCTTTGGTTTGGCTGGGTGAGCGAGAAAGCGGAGTCCTCCTCATCTTCCGCCCCTTCCGGAGCTAAACGTTGCATTCCGATCGCGATCGGGGGTAGCGAGCAGACGGCCGCGGTTGGGCCGGTATGGTTCCCCACGGCCGAGGACGCACCCGCCGGTTGCAACGGGAGCCCCAGCTTGGCCCGATTGTTCGCCAGCGTATTCCGATCGCGATCCTCATCCTCCTCAAGACGATCGTGATTGTCGTCATCGTCGTCATCGTCATCATCGAGCGTGTCGTCGATGGTGGCCGGACCCTCCGCGGGGTTCGTATCGCTCCCCACATCTCCACCACTACCAGCGATGGCGTTAAGTTGTATATTGAAATCCAATGTCGAGTCCACATCGTCCAGATAGTTCGTATCGGTGTTCTCTCCCCGGTCGGTGGTCGTCGTCGGTTGGTCGCTCATTGAGATCCCGTTGACGGTGCCCGAAGTGCTTCCGGTCGCCGCCGCCGCCGCCGCCGTCGCCGCCACCGGTCGATGCTGATAGTCTTCGAAACCTTCGTCGAAATTACCCGAGCTCATCGATTGCGACTGTTCGCCGCCAACGCCGGCGCCGGTCCCTCCGCCACGATTGCTGTCGAAGCTGCCCTGCATGATGTTGCTGTTGGTACCGTTGAACCGGTGCGTGCTCTGGCTGCGCTGGATGTTCAGGTTGGTCGAGTGCTGCAACTGTAGCGAATCCCGCAAGCAACTTAAAGAACACAAAGAAATTAAAGCATTACAAACTAGTATTTTTGCTCGGCTTTGCCCGGGGTAAGTGAGGGAAATTTGAGAAAAAAATTTCCCATATGTCTGCCTTGTAAGTTCCCTGAAAATATCTTGTACTTCCAAAGATATTGAGCTACCGTTGAGTTAATCGTCCAGTTTTATCCATGAATGCCTTTCCCTGTGCCTCGGAGCTCCAAACAAAAGTATTTTTACGCTCTTTATGTATATTTTATGTACGTTTTATGTTCAGTCTAACCCCTCGAAAGCTACTCACTAAAAATTGCGCTCAAATATTGATCTTCCGATTAATCTAATGGTTAGGTTTGTGATGATAACATTCTATTCGCCCCAGACTCACCAAGAATTGGACAGCTCATGATTGCGTGCTTCATTGGCGGTGCGTATCTTGATCGAAATGTTCATCAGTAGGTTCTCCGATACGCAATCCATCACCGAACGGCTCCTGAAACGTGACAAACAAACAACCGGGTGTGCGACATTAAGCGTCAACCATATTCACCACACCCGCCGCAACTTACATCGCATTGGAGGTACTGGTTCCGGCGATCGCAGTCTGGCCCGTGGCCACCGTTTGATCCGTTTCCTTCTCGTGCACCTCCAGATCGGCCTTCTCACACTGGGGAACATTTTCACCCCCATCATTGCCAACCATTGTCGCCATGGCCGTCGCCGTTGTTGCCGCCGTCGCCGTTGTCGTCGTCGTCATGGTCGTGAGAGTGTTGGAGTCGGGCCCACCGGTGGTCATGCCGACGGTCCCTCCCGCGCGCTGCTGTTCATTCGGTAACAGCGCAAGCTCCTCGTCGATCGGACTGCCATTCTTCGGATCCCCGTTGTAGATCGTCACGCGCTCGCACTTCCCGTACAGGTCGAACACGGGGTACACGTGGTGCGGTAGGCCCGTCGCCAGTTCGTCCAGCTGCGTCTGACCGCAGGTGATCACCAGACTGCCGGCGTGCGTCAGCGTGAGGGTAATGATCGTGCCCGGTTGGATCGCGTCCAGCAGCTCGCCGTAGCGGGATTGCGTTTTCGTGCCGTTAATGTTGACGTAGTCGTGCGTCGCGATCCAGCACGGCCGCCGGAAGAGGATGGCCGACGTGGGGAAGGGAAACTGCGCCGACGCGACGCCCGGTGCCATCCCGAGCGCGCCGACCGCGATCGTACCCTTCCACAGCGGGTTGACGGTGTTAACGCGCACGCTCACACTGTGACCCTTGCAGAGTGGCTTCGAGAGGCAGACGACGGCCTGGTTGTACGATTGCACGCGGGCGGCCGACTTGCGCTCGTCGCTCAGGGCCACGTGCTTGCCGAGGTACAGCTCGGAGAACTCCATCGAGAGGCTGTCCGAGTCGATCGACTCCAGCATCGAGTCCTGCTTGTTCAGCGGGTCCAGCCCGAGCTCGAGCGAGTCCTGGAGGCGCAGGCTGCAGGGGCGCAGCGGCGACGAGGGTCCCTGCGAGGAGATCACCTGCACGGCCATCGTGGACCCGATCAGTTCCACCACGGCGAACACGTCCACCGGATCGGGCAGCCCGCCGAAGTTGATGTTCATGTCCTCCGAGTTGAGCAGGATGCGCAGCGTGCGGCTCGGCGTGAGCTCGATCGCAATGCGATCGCCGGCGCGCAGCCACTCGAGCGAAGCGAGCGACTTTTGCAGCAGCGTCGAATTGTGGCGTACCTCGTTCCCGCTGACGTACCACACGTTCGCCGGGATGCGCCGCATGCTGATGGGGATGTTCTTGCGCACGTGCTCATCGGAGAGGTTGAGATCGGTCGCGCCCACCCGCAGGCAGCCGGCGTACAGTGGGTTCACCTCGGTGATCTTGATCTCGAACGTTTCGCCCACGACCAGCGGACGGTCGGAGAAGACGAGACAGTGCGAGAGCGCACTGTTGCTGCAGCGCGTCGCAAGCGTCCAGTTGTGCATGAGCGTCACGCTGTTGCCGGAGATGCAGGACCAGCGGTGCTTCGACTCGACCAGCGCCATCGGCTGGATGACGGAGGTGGCCTGCAGGCTTTGCGAGTTCTCGCTGATGGCGTACGGCGCTCGTAGGTCCCCGGCGACGGTGGGTCCCACACCGGCTGGACCGTGCGTCGGCGACGTGATGCTGACCTGCGCGCACTGCCCGTACAGGTCGACCACGGCGTACAGGGTCGGTGCCTTCGACTCGTAGAACGCGCCCAGATCGGTGCCGTTGATGAAGAAGTGGATCGCGTCCCCGTTGCGCATGACGCCGACGCGCGAGTCCTGCCCGAGCGCGTCCAGATCGAACGGGAGATCGTTGCGCACGGTGAACCCGTTCAGCAGGAGCGTCGTGCCGGAGACCATGATCGTATCGTGCTCGAGATCGGTGGCCGTGCTCGGCAGGGAGAGCTCGTCCGGGCGCATCGCGGTCACGCCGATCTCGATGCTGCCGTTCCACCGGTCGACCACCGTCTCGAGTACGATCTCGAACAGTTCCCGCTGGCGCAGCGGCCGGCTGCTGAACACGATCGCGTCGTTGAACTCGGCCAGCGCCTTCGGGCGGCACGCGGTCAGCCCGTTGCTGAGGATGTGCGCGTTCCGCCCGTGCACGGTCGTGTTGAAGCGCATGCGCGGCTCCACCGAGGGGAAGAGCGTCGTGTTGGAGATGGTCGAGTTGCCCGTGTCCGGCGTGCCGCACTCCGACGTGTCGACGATGCTGGCCTGGGCCGCCTGGCCGTACAGGTCGATCACACCGTACACCTTCTCCGGCACGCCGGTGCCCGCCGGCCCCTGGTCGACCCCGTTCACCCAGAAGTGCAGCGTGCCGTCGTCCTTCCGCACGACGCCGACCCGATCGCCCACCTGCAACCGGTCCAGGTTCTGCCCGTACTGCTCGATCACGGTCATGCCGTTGTGCATCACGCCGTTGCCCGTCATCATCCACGTGCCGGACCGCACGTTCGTCATCGTGAAGGGGAAGTCTAGCTCGGTCGGGCTGTGCGTCGTGACGCCCATCTCGATCGAGCCGGCCCACTTCGTGACGACGCGCTCCAGCCGCACCTGGAACAGTTCGTTCGGGCGCAGGGGACGCCGGGTCAGCACGACCCCGTTGTTGAAATCGTCGGACGCGTTCGGCCGGAGCGCCGTGCGGCCACTGTGCGTGACGCTTGCGTGCGAGCCGCACATCGGATGGAACAGCAGGCGATCGTGCAGCGCGGACGAGGGGCTGCAGTCGAGCGCCTCCGGCGGACTGCCGACCAGCGTCGCCGCCGGTCCGTGGACGAGCGGCAGCTCCGGCACGGGTTGCTGCGCCGGCATGCTCAGCAGATGGTTACGGCGCGTCACGAGATTCCGCTGCTCGCGCTCGTCCCGATCGACGATCGTCACCTTGATCGTCATCCCGTACAGGTCGATCACGCCCCATAGGGTCTGCGCGACGCGGGTAGCCGCCACCCCCTGATCCCGCCCGTTGATGTAGTAGTGCAGGCTTCCGTTCGACTTGCGCATCATCCCCACGCGGTCGCCCTCGCGCAGTTCGTCCAGATTAAACTCGCCGTACTCTCGGCGCGTCCCCTTGCCGTTCGTTAGTATGCCGCAGCCGGACATCATGATCGTACCGCTCCGTAGGTTCGTCATCGTCGCCGGGAACTGGAGCGCCGACGGGCAGTGCGTCGTGACGCCTACCTCGATCGATCCGGACCACTTGTCGACGAGCCGATCGATGCGAATCTCGAACAGTTCGTTGTCCCACAGGGGCCGGTGCGTCATCACGACGCCATTGTTGAACTCGTCCAGCGGTCGGCGCCGTTCGGCAGTGCGACAGTTGGCACTCAGTTTCACCAGCGAACCGCAGCGCGTGTGAAACCGGAGCTTATCGCTCGGATCGGGAACGCCTTCCGCTGCGGCGGGTACGGTAACACCCGCACCCGCAGACGTCGTCCCTGCCATCGAGCTGGTCGAAGTGGTGGTTGTCGTGCCGATGACGGACATTTCCACCGACATCGGGAGATCGATGTTTTGTGAGATCTGTGGGGAAGCGGTCACGGCACTACCGTCTGCCGGCTGCGTCATGCCCACGATGGCCCCGTACTCCACCGCACCGCCCAGCTCCGATGGTTGACCGGATGCAATGGAAACTTGCGCACACTTGCCGTAGAGGTTCACCAGTGCGTACAGCTGGCGCGGGATGTCCCGCGCTGCGACTCCCTGCGGATCACCGTTGACGTAGAACACCAGTTCCCCCCGGGCCGTCCGCTGCACGCCGACGCGGTCCCCTTCGCCGAGCTTCTCCAGATCGAGCCCGTACGACTCGACCAGCAGCATGCCGTCTTTGAGCACCGATATGCCCGACATCACCCAGGTGGAATTGCGAAGCTTGGTGGCGCACGGTGGCAGTTCCGCCGACTCGGGATTGACCGTGGTAACACCGATCTCGATACTACCACTCCATGCTTGTATCTAGGGGAAGAAGCAGGAAGAAAGGAAAAACACACAAAAACACGCCACGGGAGTTAATGTCCTTTGTCCTCCGCTGTGCGCGACGTTGACACGTCTTACCTTCTCGTCGATCCGCACCTCGAACAGCACATCGTCCTGCATTGGTTCCGCGCTCAGCACCAGCCCGTGGTTGAACTCGCTCACGTTTCGCCTGGCCGTGCGGTTCCCGTTGGTCAACGTGATCCGCTTTCCGCACCGGCGGTGAAAAACCGGCCCGGACGACATCGCTGTGGAAATGCTCCGTTTCTATTCCGCCAAACCAAAACCAGCGGGCCCTTGTTTCGCCTGCTTTGTTTCCGTTCAAAACGGCTCCCGTTTTCGCTGGTGTATGGAAAACTTTTGACAGCTCGCCTTTTCCACGGTTGTGTTTATGGAAAAATCGATCGATACGAGCTGCAGCACCCGGAACCGAAGCTGGCACCGAACGCGTTCGTGCGATGGCCCTGCTCGTGACGTCACGATGCGCGACGCCAAAAATTGACGTTCAACCAGTTGTGTTCGCTTGTGTCGGTGTACGTTGAACGACGACTGGACCATCGCAGCAACAGCTGAGTTTTGTTTACCAACAGGATGAAATTGATTGTTTGATGGTATTGATGATGCAGGCGATCCTGGCGGTGTACAGGATGCGACATGCGTAGCTCCAGTACGGTGGCTATAAAGCTAAAATATAATGTGAAACACAATTTAAAATGTGTGTTCATTCTTGCAGGCTGAAGGGACACAGTATTTCTAATTTTGTAAAAGCACCTGCCTTTATGTTACCCCAAAATGGGTCGAGAAAGTATCTAGCAAAAATGAAAAAAACTGTTTAAATACGTTTTATTTAAAAAAAAAAACATCTACATAGCATACACTATTTAATCAATAACACAAACAATTTTATTCATTCGCCTAATCGAGAATTATATAACTGGTAATAACGGCGTTCTGGTGCAAATCCTGCAACACTGTTACAGCCTGATCACCAGGTGCTGTTGCTTCATTCCGCTGGAAAACGATTGCCTCTCCTGCCACGGATTGCTGCTGGACGGATAGTTCAGTATGCACACGAATATGCCGCTTGAACGAGGTAATGTCGCTGTACTTTTTGCCGCAAAACTCGCACTCGTGCGGTTTGATTCCGGTGTGCGTGTACGTGACGTGATATTCCACATTTCTCCGACGGGCAAACATTTGACCGCACAGCTCACAAGGATACCGCTTGGGAAGGGTGTTCCGTGTCCGGCGTGCCCCCTTCGGGCATTTCGGTGGTTTCGTTGGCTTCGGTGGTCGTACTGGTGGGTCAAGATTTTGCACTTTCCCTTTGGAGGGTTTGGGAGCAGCAGATGCAGAGGCAACCTTTCTTTCCGGCGCGACGGTGTCGCTTTGCGAGTGTCTTTCGATATGGCGCTTGAAGCAGGTGTTGTCGGTGTAGGGCCGCTGACATATTGGACAGACGTACGGCTTCTCCCCCAGGTGCACCAGCCTATGGTGGAGTCTCATGTTGCGTCTGCGGTGGAACGTTTTTCCACAGTCCGGGCAGGCATGATTCCGCACGCCGTGATGTAGCTGCTTGTGAGCGACAAGCCCAGACGATGCGGAAAACCCTCGCAAGCAAATCGTGCAGACGTACGGTTTTTTGCCCGTGTGAACGTTCTCATGCTCCCGCCGTCGGATTGGACGTGTGAATGTTTTCGGACAATACGAACATTTAAACTTTCTGGTGCCTTCTCCCGCAGATGTTCCTTCGAGCTCCAGAGGGGTCGTGTCCAGGGTAGCTTCTAGCGATGTTTCGTCAAAGTCTGGTTGAGACCCGTCACTTTCCAGCCACTCTTCATTTGTGTACTCTTCGTCGTAGGATAGCGGCTCGGTTAAAACGTACATAAGAGTCAGAAGCTGTGAATAGCTGGCTAAGGGTTCTCCTTGAGGCAGGGAAACATCAACTTCTTCGTCGTTCGATTCGATCTTCACGTTGAGCTTCTTATCGATGAGTATACCGTGTCGGGCAGTCGGATGATCGATGTTGTGCACAACTCCTTCCTCGGGTTTCTCGGGTACAAATAGGTATACAAAATCGATGCCCTCTGCACAACTCCATTCACTTTCGTCTTCATTTTGCAGATCGAGGACTTGTTTATAGTTCAACTTAAATGAATCGAAATCGGATATATCGTCCGCATTTTGGTCTGTAAACATTCCGGTTTCGTACGATTGTTTTGATTTTTCTCAACAAAAGAAACAAACCCAGTGAAAAATCTTGTTTGGGTATGACGTCTATCACATGCTGGTTGCAAAAGAAATCCGTCCCATGCCGTAAATCGTAATTCTGGAGAAATGTGATGGACTTTATAAGAAATTACCATATAAAGAAAGTCGCGCCATCGAATTCAAACGATTTAGAAAGCAGCAATTATTCATTTTTTACCGAATCGTGTGAAAAGTTTTTTGAAAACATCACACATATATAAACCTTGAACTTTGGCACACATTTGAATATTTTGACAGCTGGGGGAAAAAGCAACTGACGCGCGTCTGTTGATGTTGCGCTAAAAACGTTTGCATTTCAATCATCTGCCGCCTCGCGTCTTTGGAATACAGGTTAATTCTTGTGTACATACCCGATTTGCAACAAATACTCGATAAACAAGCGTTTCAATGATCATCAGTCTGCCATTGCTGTAGAATCAGTAGCCATTTTGATTCCACAGTTAGTTTGATTGTGTAGAATTCTATTGAAATTGCGGCAGAATAGGAAGCCTGCGTTGCAAAATGTCAGCAGAGAACATTTTTGTGGAGGATTCGGCGGAGGAAGAATCTTTTCGTGGTCAGTATGACTAAACCACACGTTGTTGGGTGAACTGGGTTTGTCTCAAATTAATGCTCTTTTCATGTTGTATCGTTTCCTACACAGAAAAATCATTCCGAAATTACCGAGATGCGGAATCTATAATGATCGATGAGAGTAAGTGATCAACAATGTTGTGCGCCGCCTTTAACCGTGGACAGTTTGGAGGTAACATCAATCCATTGATCTGGTTGGTTTTTAATCATCTTGTTCCAGCTGATTCGGAGATGGAAGTCGACGCACAGAGCGTAAATGAATCGTCCAGCCCCGAAGAGAGCGAAGAAGAAAGCATGGTGCGGCGCTTGAAAAAACGCCAAAGTATGCGTATGTCGCTTCACCCGCGACAGGAGGAGGGTGAAAGTAGCGAGGATGAGGTGGTGGAGCAGCGCCAGAATTCGCGGCGCAATGATTCGGCCCAGGAAAGCGTTCTAACGGACGATGACGACGATGAGGCGGAACGGCAGCTCGAAAGTCGAGCCTACTCCCCGTCGACACGCATGAGCATCCATGGCGTTCGGGCGGTTGTATCCAGCGAACAGGAAAGCGATGATGATGTAGCAGTTGGTCCTGTGAGGGGTCGAAAAAAAGTCATCATTTCCGACGATGAACAGGACGAGGACGACGGTGATGAAACTGACCGTGAAGAAAGTCGAGACAAACAACCATCGGAGAAGGGAAGTTCTTTCGATGAGTCACTCCCGTTGCGCAGCTTCGATGCGGAAGGAGCTGCTGTGAATGGTAAGACAAGAGATGGATCATTGACTGCAGGGTCGGCTAGCGAACGGGGTTCGTTGGTGCCAGTCGGAGCCAGAGAGGAGGACGATTCTATCTCGACCAAGCTCTCGTCCACGTTGAAAACGGACGAAGAACGATCGGTGACCGGCGAAAACGGCGATGTTCGTCCTCCGGAGGATCTATCTTTCGTCGGCCGTCACTCGGTCAGTGTCCGTGCGTCGATCGGGGAGAAGCTTTCCTCCACGCTCATCGGTAACGATGACGGGGCGGAGAATGAGGACTGCAGCGCGAAGGACGAATCGAGCAGCATCCGATTGATCGAAAAGACAACGGAGATTCTGTCCGTCAGCAGTGGCGATGACGACGTGACGTTCCAGGGTGAATCGAAGCCGACCGTCCAGCAACCGGTGGTGCCAAGGAGGTCGACGCAAAATCTCGTTCAACCAACGATAACGGCGTTTGTGCGGGCCGGTGGAGTGGAGCGCGTGTCGCAGAGCGAATACGACGCCAAGGTCCGCCGGATGGCCGACCTGAAGAGCCAGCTGGTGATTTTGGAAGGGGCCATGAGGAACAGTGCCAAGCTGCCGGATAAAGGGGCCGGGCTTGTGCGCCGTCTGGCCGATATAAAGTCGCAAATTTTCGAGCTGTCCAAAGAGATCGAGGTAACGCGTGCGACACCACGCAAAAACATCAAGCAGACGATCCGGCGGAGCTTCGACCAGTCGGTGCAAAGTTTGGAGGGTTCGCGGAATGCCAGCGCGAACAGTAGCAGCGGTCAGCATCACATTTCCTGGGACCAACTGAAGAAGGCGACGGACGACATAAAACCGATCCACACCGGCAAGCAGGGCATTGCGACGTTCGAGAACCAGAAACTGCTGACGATGGACCGTTTGGCGACGCTGCACAAGTCGATCGAAACGTGCCCCTCCGAGGACACGCTAGCCGACCCACCGAAGCTGCTGAAGATCGAGCTGATGAACCACCAGCGGCACGCGTTGGCCTGGATGCTGTGGCGCGAGACGCAGAAGCCCCGGGGCGGCATTCTGGCCGACGACATGGGTTTGGGCAAAACGCTAAGCATGATTTCGCTCGTGCTCAAGACGGCCGAGCTCGACCCGGACGGGGAACAGCTGGCCAAGGAGAGCGAAAGCGACGACGAGTACGATGAAAATCGGAAACCGGGCAACGATGGTGGCTGGAAGGCGAAGGGACGGAGAGAATTTTACGCCGGTGGAACGTTGATCGTGTGTCCGGCTTCGCTGATGCGCCAGTGGGAGGGAGAAATAACGAGCCGCGTTAAGCGCAACAGTCTGGCCGTGTGCGTGCATCATGGGACGCAGCGTGAAACGAAACCGCGCTCCCTGGCCAAGTACGACGTGGTCGTGACGACGTACAACATTGTGTCGCGCGAAAGCAAGGACGTGTCGCGCACCGGGGGAGGCGTGTTTGGGGTGACCTGGGAGCGCATCATCCTAGACGAGGCGCACGTCATCCGGAACCATAAGAGCGCCATGTCGGAGGCGTGTTGCGAACTGAAGGGGCGGTCGCGCTGGCTGCTGACCGGCACGCCGATCCAGAACAAGGAGATGGACGTGTACGCGCTGATGAAGTTCCTGCGCTGCACGCCGTTCAACGATTTGGTGCACTGGAAGCGCTGGATCGACAACAAGACGTCGGGTGGCGCGATGCGGCTCAACACGATCATGAAGTCCATTATGCTGCGGCGCACGAAGAAGCAGCTGCAGGAGCGTGGCTCGCTCACCAACCTACCCGATAAGACGATCGAGCTGATCGAGGTGCAGCTGGAGAAGGAGGAAATGAACGTCTACCAGAAGGTGCTGCTGTACTCGAAGAATCTGTTCGCGCAGTTCCTCCACCAGCGCGCGGAGAAGGAGCACGGGGCCAACTACATGTCCGGCGGAAACCGTCCGACATTCGCCCAGCTCCGTAATCCGAACGGCGCGTTCGATATGGTGCACCAGCGGCTGAAGCGGATGCACGGGGACGGCGGCGAGGTGCAGCAGCATCAGATCCTGGTGTTACTGTTGCGCCTGCGCCAGATCTGCTGCCATCCGGGGCTCATCCATCAGATGCTGTCGGACGACGACGATGCCGACAATAGCCACCTGGAGCTGACGGGCAGCGACGCCGGTGTCGACCCGAACGAGGTGGATCTGCTCGGGCAGCTGAACAAACTGAAGCTGACCGATGTGATCGCGGAGCACGAGGCGAAGGTGAACGCCGCCAACGGTGGCGAGGTTTCGCTGAACCTTTCCGAGGAGTTCGAACGCCCGGAAGCGATGGCGAAGGCCCTGTCGAAGGTGATGCTCCGGTCGAACCCGGTGTTCCGGCTGGAGCGCAGCAGCTCCAAGATCGAGAAGGTGATGCAGCTGCTGGAGGATAAAATCTTCAACACGGACGATAAGGCCATCATCGTGTCGCAGTGGACCAGCATGCTCGAGATACTTGGGCGGCATCTGTCGCAGCGGAACATTGGCTACGTTTCGCTCACGGGGAAAGTGCCGGTGAAGCTGCGCAACGATATCGTGGTGGACTTTAACAAACCCTCCGGAAAGTCGAAGGTAAGTGTTGACATTTTTCACTGATTTAACGCTATATTGGGTGTACTATGTATATGTACACTATGTGTACCTTCTTTGTATACTTTATATGGACTTCCTATGAAGTTTCTTAATTCAAACATAAACTTATTGATGTAAAGATTGAGTAGAACATGGTGGGCATAAAAAAGGTCATCAACTAGGTGGAGTTATCAATAAGGTGTGGACGAATTTGTATTAGTTTAAAATCAAATTTGCTCCAATATGCCTCATATAACATCGGCATGTGATGGGAATAGCATAAAGAATGGCTGAAGACTTCGAGTAAATGAAAAACTCTTTTTTTAAAAACCGCTTATAGTTCTTTTTACTTAAAAGAAAAATTTTCACAACTGAGAATGATCAATTATTGTCCAAATTCTTTCCTATGGTTTAATCTGTATAAGCATTTTGAAGTATGATCTGTCACTTGGAAACTGGAAAGTTTTGAACTATGATATGAAATTTACAAAGTTTCATATTTCCAGAAATAACAATTAAACTATCTTCTTGTTAGAAATACAATCCCGCACGACACCGTATGTTGTTGTTGTGTAACCTGTTGGCCTCTCACAGGAGCGCCACAGCAACGTGGTGTTGCGTGGAAACCGACGTATATTTTGTTTATCGATTGTCAATATCAGTCCAGCGAATCGTGTTCTGATCCCGCGAGTGGACAAAGGCAAAGGGCCAGTCAGTTTCAGTGAATCAAAAGTGGTGTATTTGAACGGTGAAGAAACATGTCAAACCGCACGTTTAACCTTCTGTGGACGGGAGCTCAGAAAGACCTCGAGAAGCTCGCCGTGAACGACTTCGAGTATCAGGCGATCGAGGCACAGCATGACCGGAGTGAGATACAGGGCCAGGTGTACGAGTTGTACCTGCGCTATCTGGTGATCTCGAACCGGCTGGAGGAAATCTACGACCAGATCGTGCAACCGCAGAAGCGCATCCTCATTCGCAAGCTGCTGGACAACTGTCTCGGCCGGATGCTGGAGCTGAAGCACGATCTCGTCATCATCGACATGACCGAGTTCAGCTACAACGACGCGGTGGTGGAGAAGCTGGGCCTCACGCCGCTGAGCATGGAGGTGAGCGTGCCGCGCTACTTCCGCCGGGAGCGCGAAGAGCAGCTGAACGAGAGGAAAAAGTTCATGGACGACATCCTGAAGAAAATCGGTGCGCTCGACGAGGAGGTGGTGGAGGAGGAGCTGAGCGAGCTGGAAGCGATCCGCATCATCCAGACGCACGAGCGTGCCCGCCAGGGTCGGCTGCGGGCGCAGTTCATGAAGGAGCTGAAAATCTTGAAGGAGAAGGGCAAGCCGGACAGTAGCCGCGACAAGTCGACGACGGGCCTGAACGCGGCGATGAAGATCCAGAAGGTGTGGCGCGGGTACGCCACGCGGCGCCAGACGCGTCGCAAGAAGATGGAGGAGATGATCCTGATCGGGATGGTACCGCCGCCGGTCACGTCCGCCCGGACGGCCGTGGACGAGCTGGAGGATTTGAAGCAGTTTCGGTACAAGCAACAGAAGACGTTCCAGGAGGACTACGAGGCGTCGCTGGTGCGCGTGAAGGAGGAGATCAGCGTGAAGCAGGGTGCGGCCATGACGGAGGACATCGCTGACGAGATTCGGACGTGGTTCAAGGAGTACCAGAAGCGCACCGGCCGGTTGCCCGACTTTCCCTCGGAGGAGGCCGGCGGCTCGAGGCATCTGTTGAGCCGGCAGGGTACGGAGAGCGAGATGAGCCGCTCGTCGGTGCTGTCCTCGCGGGAGTCGAAGCTAAAGGGCGGCGGGAAGGAGAAGCTTGCGCAGAAGAAACCGGGCGAGTTGTCGCTGGAGGAGGGTCTGGATAAGGCGTTCAAGCCGATGCAATCGTCGTTCCTGCCGGAAATCAAGAGCGGCATCGAGGAGTACACGGAGGTGTGGAAGGGCAAGGACGAGTCGCAGAACCTGCGGCAGACGTACTACGACGACATGATCTACGAGGAAAAGTATGCCGACGTGGAAGCGGAACTGCGAAAGATTGTGGACGAGATCATGCGGCAGGAGCTGGAGCTGCTGCAGATTGCGCTGGAGCGCGACCGGGGCGGCAAGAAGCTGAAGAAGAGCAGCAAAAAGGCGCGTCGCAGCGGCAAGAAGGGGAAGAAGAAGAAGGACAAGGATCTGACGCCCGATCGGACGACGGAGTCACTGTTCGAGGAGCTCGTCACGAATGGGATCATCAAGAAGTATCCGGAGACGCCGATCAAGTCGTACGTGGGGGACCTGAGCTACGCGGCCCGCAGCGCGCTCAATCCGTCCCCCGGTGACGTGCGGCAACTGATCAAGCAGTACTGCATCCTGCCGCTCGGCTCGGAGACGATCCGGAACTTTGGGCCGTGCATCAAGTCGCTGCTGATCGCCGGGCCGAAGGGATCTGGCAAGACGTCGCTCGTGCACGCGATCTGCACCGAAACGGGCTCTGTGCTGTTCGACATCAGCCCGCCGAACATCGTCGGCAAGTATCCGGGCAAGTCGGGCCTGATCATGCTGATGCACCTGATCTCGAAGGTGTCGCGCCTGCTGCAACCGTCGGTGATCTACTTCGGCGACGCGGAGAAACCGTTCATGAAGAAGATTCCCAAAACGGACCGCACGGACCCGAAGCGGCTGAAGAAGGACCTGCCGAAGCTGGTGAAAAACATCCAGCCGGAGGACCGCATCATGCTGATCGGCACGTCCGACTGTCCCTGGGAGGCGGACATGAAGCTGATCGTGCAGACGTACCAGCGGTTCATCTACATCCCCCGGCCGGACTACGGTGCGCTGTCGTACGCGTGGAAGGAACTGCTCAGCCACTACAGCGGCGTCCACCGGCAGTTCGACACGGGTGCGATGGCGAAGATTTCCGACGGCTACACGATCGGTTCGGTGGTGCGCTGCATTCGCGAGGTGATCACCTGCAAGCGGATGCTTCAGCTGCGCGTCCATCCGCTGACGCACCTGGAACTCATCAATGCCTTGAGGTATGAAAGGATTTCAGAAGCAAATGAATGCATATTTTGACCGGAAATGACGCCGCCTCCTTGCTCCGTTTGCTTGCAGTGCTCTCGAGCCGGTCTACAAGGAGGAAGAGGAAGCCTTTCTGTACTGGTGGTGCAAGACCCCGCTCGGACGGCGACGCTCGAAGCAGATGGAGAAGGACCACGAAGCGATGATGGAAATGGAAAATGTGCCGAAAAAGAAGAAATAAACTGGGAACTGTCTGACCTTTTTTTTCCAAATATAAATTTTAAACATCTTGTGCGTTTACTGTTCATTTATCGACAGAATTTCGAAAATAAGATTCAAGTCCTAGGAAGTTCGGAAGCTGTCTCGTTAGCTTGGGGTTTTAATCACGATTTTAAATCCCACAGATTATGCTCCTTTCGCTCACGGCCGGTGGCGTCGGGTTGAATCTCGTAGGTGCGAACCATCTGTTCCTGCTCGACCCGCACTGGAACCCGCAGCTCGAGGCACAGGCACAGGATCGTGTGTATCGCGTGGGACAAACGAAATCTGTCTACATTTGGAAGTGAGTTCTAATCGTCGCTATAAACTGAATGCCTGCTAAACGCCGATACACCCCTCTCTTTCGCAGGTTCATGTGCGTCGAGACGGTCGAACAGAAGATCCACGCACTGCAGCAGCACAAGTTGGGCATTGCGGACGGTGTACTGACCGGCACGGCGAACAAGGGCAGCAAGCTAACGATCGACGATCTGAAGTCGCTGTTTGGGCTGTAATGATGTAGTTCCCCACGGGACACACCAGCAGCAGCAATCTGTGATAATTCGATTCTTAACGGTTGGTGATTTGTAGACAACGTTCGGGTGTGCCTTTAGACATTCGTTTCCATCGGCGGTGCGAAGTGCGTCGGGATCTTACCATAAACTCCTTGCATTCCTCATACTTCGATTAACCATTTCCAGTGAAGTGCATTTTTTGTTGGCTTGGACAATCTCCTGCATCGCTTACCCATTTGCTCACAGAAAAAACTCAAATCAGGTTCGCTTCTGGCAAAAGTTGCCTAACTCCAATCTTAATCAACTGTCCGACGGGATAGCATAGATAAGAACACAATGCAAACATTGCCACGGTGAAGAGGTCGTAGTGCATAAACGAAATGATTTTTAACTCAATAAATACTCTCTGTCTCTTATGCTCCAGTAAACAAAAACTCGTTTAAATATGCAGTTGAAATGAAACATAAAAAATACATTCTGATTTATTTGCTCACTATTGCTCACGGTGAAAATAGAAAACTCTTCTGTTGTTATGTGTGCACAGAAAATAAATTCCCGATTTCATTTTGCTTTGAAATTGGTTGGACTAAGGATAAATAGAAGTGTTATCATCTCCACGATTCAAATGCTGTGAATGTTTTTCAACCTTCGCCTGTCCCATACCCAAGTACATCTCAATCCTTTTTTTAAATTTCAAGAACAATTTCTTCACCTCACTCCGGTTTTACCGGCCACAGGAATGCATTGTGCTTCGAAACTTGCAATAAGTTTGCCTTTTTACCCTCGAAGGCGTCTTTCAAATGTTTCTGTTTCTTTATTCTAGGTGGGAGGCAATGCCTTCACGTGCACAGTATAAGGTGGTAATGTTTGTAGAATGTTAAATTTTCGTTGATTATTTGTATATTATTTCCCATTCATGGGTCTTTCCTCACAATTATTTCTACCGTTAAAAATTGGCTGATTGTTTTGATGCATTATTTTGTATTCCAAAAAAAAAAAAGCGAAAAGTACTTCACACATTTTGCCTGCTCTGGGCCGTCCTACAGTTGTTTCTTTTTTTGTTTAAATATTTTTTGGTATCTTCTGATACATTGCACATCGTCATCGTCACAAATTCTAACAAATGTTCTTTTTTATTTTACGTAATGGGGATCTTGATATAACTTGCACGGTACGGTACCTCCAATGCAAATGACTGCTTTGAGTCTGCTACGAATTCTGCTAGTTTCACACACACGCAAATTGGTCAACTATTTAAACACACAGTATAATATATCTTCGCTAGTGCTGTTTTGCCATTGATTGATTTTTTTTTGGGTTTGCATTTGTCACACATTAGATTTTCACACACCAGTGCTTCAGTTTCAAACATTTTTGTGCCATTTTTAATGATTAGTTTTGAGTTATAAATTACTCGATAAATTTGCCTTCTCGAGGTAAAACTGAGATAATATTGCACAATGCATTCCCTAGCACGATTTACCAATGTAAAAATATTCTTCTGGTTTTGGGGGCAGGCAAGGTGATAAATAGTAGAAATGGGGTAAACACAACACTGCACACATTGTAAATCACCTGTAACTGTGCTCCGTCTTCGTCTTCTGCAGGATGTGATGGGGGTGTTCGGTGTGGTTGTCGTACAAGTCCAACAAATGGTTTCAATTGGCATACGTGTAGTGAAAGATGGCCGCCGACGGGGCCCGCATCGGGATGAGCCGCGAGCCGAGCCCGTTCTTCTCCCTCACGACCATGTAGTCGCGGCCGTTGATCATCTGTCGGTTGGCGAAGTTGTTGTTGTTGGCATCGGCAAACAGCTTGCCCGTCCGCTCGCTGCCCAGCAGGCCCTGCTGGTGCCGGCTGAACACTTCCGCGTACGGTGGTGGCGGCGAATCGCTGGCCCCAAACTGTTTGCCCAGGTACGAGATGCGCTCGGTGGCGAGCTTCGCCGCCGCCGGTTGCTGGGCCAGCTGTTCGTTCAGCTTGCGCTGGTTGAGGAACCGGAACACGAGCTCGGTTACGAAGACGACGATCGACGTGACGAAGCCGGTCACCATGACGAAGTAGGTCATGACGAGGTCGCGGTTCTTGAGCTGCCGCTCGGTGCCACCGAGATTCTGGGGGCAGATTTCGGCCTTCGGCAGGCGATCGTTCAGCTTGTACTTGATGATGCCACCCTCTACCATTTTTAGCAACCTTTTTGATTGGAATGGGGGGAGACAAGAATGTTGTGCATAAGTAAGTTTTGTTTGATCAACTCACGTTTTGTCTTTGTTTCCTATCTTTTAAATCACGCTTACTCTGGATCGAACAGCCGGTTCCATTCCGTCCTCAACGGGTACCCGAAGGCCCGGTTTCTCTTCAGGAACGGCGTGGTGGCGGTGGCGTACGGACAATGGATCCGCTCGTTGATCGGATTGATCTTCCGGCGCACCAGGTAGTCCGCGTAGATCATATGGTCGATCGCGGGCCGATCGCGCACGAACACGTAGTTCTGCGTGGCCACCTTGTCCGCGAGCGTGTCGCTGTCGTTCACGTTGGATGTGAAATCGACCAGCCGTTTATCGACCAGCACGCTGAGGGCGTTCAGGGTTTCGTCACGCTGGATAATTCGAGAGAAAAAAAAAGTCACACAGAGCAGGGGAAATCGGTGAAAAAGACGACAACGGGAATGAGTAGATGCGACATAACGATAACTTTGGAATATAGGGGGGAGGTATGGTTGTGGTTTGCATGTGGCTCCGTGCGGTCTGTGGGTAGGCAAATAACGACCCGTTGAAGAAACGATTTGTTTTCACACCTGCCCGCGCACGGGTCGACGGAATGTGCGGCTTGCTGACACATTCCATTACACAAGATTTGTTGGATGGCGTTGGGGTTTATTTTGTTTCTCTATGTATGCTTTCCTGTTTGTCATTAATCAAATCGTAAATTTGGAACCGAGCCGGTCGGAGTTGATGGGGGGTATGGTCAACCGATCGTTCGGCGTTCGAAAATAGTTTGACTTTTACAGTGCCGGTACTGGACAGCCATAGCCGATTCCGTTCTGTCCGGCGAATGGTTTATGTTATACATAATTGAGCAGTTTCGCGCCCACAATACCGCTGGGACTATCGAACATCAATCAGGGTTGCTGACGAGTGGTGGCATTATTCTGATTTGACGCCACTCTACCTTCATCGTCGTCATTTTTACAGGCGTTGAACCATTTAGGATGGTCTCGTTACAGAATGCTCCTTTCGAAAAAAAGAACGCGGTATGGATTTCTGGTTTTTTTTTTTCAAGGCAGCACCCCCCAAATGATAACGGTACGGAATCGAGTGAATCTTACATTTTTGATTGCGTACTCCACCGCCCCACCGCGGATGGTGACGAACTGCTTCTCCTTGCGCCGCACGTCCTCCGCGTTGTTGATGGGGAGCGTGAACTTCGAGAGCGTCAGGAAGGCGGTCAGGTTCGCGGTGTAGAACGAGGTCAGGATCGTGATGAATATCCACCAGCTGGCGAACAGGATGCGGGTGGAGTCTACACGCAGGGCACGGGATGGGGGGTTGGAACATGTTATTTTTTATTAATGAGCAATGTTGTTGCATGTTGATGTGCGTTGAGCTAGTTAGTAAGCGCCATCGGGGATAAATATTCCATTATCTTGTTAGGTTGTTTTAGGTTTTATGAAGAGCGTCATTTGTCCTACCAGTTTATTTGCTTATTTTGGTCTCTGTCTATACTTTTAGAAGGAAGGATTTTTATCATTTGCAAAAAAAAGTATTCAACTAATAAATTTAAATTTAGTTACACCCAAGTAAGGATTAGCGACAATCGTCAAAGCATTAGAATGTCGCGCGGTGCCAATTTTTTCCCTTTCCAAGATCCTTTTTGGCCTAGAATTCTGAAACCTATCAGGTGACAATTTGCGTCGAGAAACTTATCATCCGCTTAAGGAAGCCCCCTTGCCTTGGATTCAATCTCCACAATCTCCAGACGTACTGGTTTCACTTCAGCGATCATTCCATGGGCTCAGGGGCCATCGATATCATCGAATTAACCGCGAAACCGGTAACACTTCGCTGACGCTGTTTTGTCTCAAAGGTACACATTTTTGTATGCACACAAAACTAAATAGTCACAGAACATAAATTTGGTGGCAATTCTTTGCTGATTTCTTACTCCTTCCCATCGTTCGAGTTACCGAATCTTTAACATAAAACGTTGTCGCTTGGGCAATATAAAGCAGTTGCAACAAAATCCATCCAAACCGTCCCTCACTTATAGTATGTTTAAAGCTCGACAGAAATGTACTCGGAAGTAATAATGATAAATTCATATCTCGTGTCATTTGAGGAGTACACTTTGAATTATTGAATGATACAAAACTGAATGCACCGATAACGATGATGTCAAACGATTATAGTTGAATTACGCCAACGTCAGCATGGTTTCAAGCGGTCCAATTACACCGATGTTGTGGTGTTTACAACGCATTCGGATTACTGGTACACGTTCGCAAATAATGAAATAATCATAGGACCGCAAACGAACGCCGTTCGGAAAATCTTCATCGCCGGTTGTTGGCCGATTGCGTCTAGCTCGTCGCAAAAAGGTAACCGATATGGACAGCTTCAAATATTGATTATGTGTTTCCGGTGCAATGGATGCGACGCTTCTCGCCCTCTGTGCAATGGCACACCGTTGAGGGTAAACAGTAAATGCAGCACATAGGAATAGTTGACGAGTGGAAGTGTACGGGGAAATTATTGTTGGTTGTTTGCTGGGTGATTTTCCGCTATGGAATAATGGCATCGGAATCGAAGCAATTGATCTTTTGCTTCCGACGGAGGCAGGGTGCGCACAAATGACCTCTGGGGAAGAATGTTTTTCAATCTGTGACACGTGCCTGTTGCACCGCCGTACACGATAATAGTCCCTTACAAGGTCACAATTTTCTAATAATTTTAGATGGCCTGTTTTTGATATTCTTTTGCTCGACGGGGAAACGAAGGAACAAACTCACCTCCGGTCGGCGAAAGGGTGCTGCCCTGCTTCATCAACGCACCGTACACGAACCACACGCAGTGCGGCAACGTGTACAGGACCTGCTCTTTGTCCTTGGTGAGCCGATGGCGCAGAATCAGCAGCCCATAGATGATCGGACCGACGGCCAGCAGCGAAATGAGGATCAGTATCCAGACATCCCGATTGAACGGCGCCAGCAGGCCGGACCCGCTGGCCGACTCCATCGGGCGCACCATGATCATGATCCACTCGCCCTCGTCCAGCCCGGTCGAGTAGCGAATGTGCTGGCGGGCGTCGGCCAGTATCGGCAGGAAGGCCACGGCCAGATCGGCCGAACCGTTCGCCAGCAGCTGCAGCACGCTGCCGGCCATGTCGTTCGACGAGCCGACGATGTTTTGCTCCGGCATCACCAGCTCGTAGGAGAAGTTGAACTTCTCCATCAGGAACTCGAGCAGATCGAACGCCACGCCGCCACCGACGATGGTGCCGTTGAGCTTGACCGTGTAGCTGAGGGGCCAGTCCTACGATGAGCAGAATCAAGTCCGTGCGTTTGGGGATTATACTGATCTTTTCTATTTACTCTCTCCAAGGGATTAAAAAAATAATCGCATGGCTAGAGAAAGGGCTTCAATATTTATATTGTTTTCCGTTTTCATTTTTGGTGATTTTTATTCGGTGATTATATGCAATTTTTTCTCTACTCACCTGAAGTGTCGTAACGCGCAACGTTTTACCGGCCAACTTTTGGCGCATCTCCAACATTTCGCGTTTCTTTACCTCCGCGCTGGCGTCCATCTCCAGCTGGTAGTACTCACTCGTCTCATTGCCATCCGGCTCGACCACCTCCAGCCCAGTACCTTGTGCGTCCACTCCGAAGCTCCACGGTCCTACCACGGCCACCAGAACGCCCCAGCACACCACGGCCACCGTAAGCCGGCCGGGGCAAGTTCGTCCATATCCGACTGTCCGTTCACTTCTTCGCACGGTATATTTAAGGGAACGCATCGTCGTTTCCAATCGCAACGGGCGGCCAACGGTGGGACATTTTTTTTTTAAACTGTTTCTTCAGGCGTTGTGTGATTGAAGGGAAGTTAGCAGACGATCGTGTACAGTTTGCGCAGAACGGAAACGGCAAACGCGACGGAAGGATACAAACGCAACACGGGCCAGGCGGCAAGGAGCAGCAACGGAACGAGCCGAATCAGTGGGAAAAATAAAATGATCGAAAAACAAACCGGCGGCGGCAGGGCTACGATGCGAGTTCTTCAACAGAGGGCAGTGAAATGTAAAACTAAACAACAAGCCCTCTCACACGGAAAATGTTAAGTTAGGGAATCCAACGAACGAAATGCAATGTCGTTAAAAAGCACAAAAAAACACTATGCACTACAAAAGAAAAAAGAAGAAATCCCGCCCGAGCTGACTGACGCGAGGCTTCGCGGTAGCCCGACGGGTTAACTCGGACGTTGGCTTTCAGTTGCCGGTCCCCGTGGAAAATAGGGCCTCCCAGCTGTACTGGGTGGAAAACGTTCGCTCCCGTCGAAAGTCAACGATGGACTGATGGATTGGGAGCTGTTGTGTCGCGGTATCACATGCGATCAGCGACAGACTGCATGTGAATCGCGGGTCAGCATGAGAACAGCAGAACGGAAAGTACCGTAGCTCGGTTTATGAGAACAGAGGGAAAAAAGGCAACGACATGTGGTTGTACAGTTGTGGACGTACATATATAAAGCAAATGGCTTGATATTTAAGTTCAGAATTCTTTTTTATTTCTAGTTTTGAAACCTGTGCGTATATAGTCTTTTAAAAAAGCAAAATGTGCATTCCATTTAATCGGTCACTTAGTAGTGTTACCGTTCAGTTTTTCGCCAAAACATTTAACTTTTTCTTACTCTGAAACCCTTCTGAATTTGGCCCTTGCTTTCAGGACAGTTGCTGACAGGTTTTAAAAACTATCTAAAGGTTTGTTCTTAATTCATTTCCTTCTACTGTATATTTGAGCAACTTGGAGAAGGAACAGGATCACCAGAGGGACCACCGTACGAGTCCATACGTGGAGTGTTTGTCCACGTTCGCTGCGGGGCACGCCAGTGAGGTCAGCCGGGTGGCATTGATTGGGAAGAATAATTTCATAATAATTTTTTGTATTGAACCACTTCCGCACGCACCTGCCGTACGGTTCAAAGGGCGGGCAATGGCGCTGTGGGGGTTTTGTGGCGCGATTGTTGTTCTCCCCCTAGCAAGCGTTGATGCTATCGTATCGAAAATCATAACCGATAAATTTGATTCGAAAAATGCTCGGTTCGAAACCCTTTCCATTGCCATTTTCCAGGCCATTTTAGATCCTGATATTTGTTTCCACCGTACGTCTACAAAAGCCCACCGAAAGATTACGTGGTACGTGGACACCATCAGGTGAAATTTTTCCATGCGCGGCTGTAATGAACTTGAAATTATAGGAAAAAGTGCACTCCGATTGATGACATTGATAGAGATCTTATCGATGCACCTAGCGAATGCATTCCGGTAGAACGTATTGATCCGGCTTCCGGACTTTGAAGAAATATATGTCCGACTTTGACCTGGTGTTGGGATGTATGTGCAATTGTGCACTGGTTATTACTTTCAATAAATGTGCCGCTTTTTGAAAAAAACAAAAAAAACAAACTACGGGACTATGGTCGGTACATCCGCTGACACAGAAATCAAGCGACCCTGTACTCTACGTGCAAAACGTACTTCCGACACCTACCTACTTGCTTCCTGGTCGCCGGAACCAACACAGGAAACAGGAGCGGTCCACACCCGTCGGTGATCTGCTCACCGGGTTACGTTTCCGGATCAATATCATTACCTGCATGCGATGCACGAAGGGTTAGGGGAGTTGTAAGGGAAAGTAAACCGAAACAAAATGTCGTACAACACGGTCACTGCGTGGTCAACACAGTCGGCGGTATTCTTGGGGTCATCCCTTGGTTCGAATGTGTGTCAACGTGGGTCTCAGGGCGAGGAGCGACCATATACATATATAATTGGTTGGAGTGATGCTTCCCGATGGCAAAATATGATTGATACGAATTTAAAAAAAATACAAGCACTTCGAAACCATCGAATTGATAATGATCGCAAACGAATTGATAATGATGGAAGTAAAGTAAATAAAAATTTATTATTATTATAGTTCAGTATGAATAAATCGTTATCTTCTTTTCTAATCCTGAGTGAATATCGAATAATGTGTAGAAGAATGATCTTGTTTGTCGGAAATGATGAATTATTTTACTAGGAAGTAACATGCCTGAATCTTGACAAAATGATCAGCGCCACACTGTCATTCCACTGTTTTAAACAAAATAACTTCGCGATTGTTTTCCTCCCAACGTATTTTCAGAATGAACCGAAACATGGACTACCAAACATATTCATAGCAAATGAGCCTCATCATCATCATCGTAAAATTCTTTGAAATTGCCATATGATTTGAGGCGTTTCTATCTTAAATTTTATACTTGGGTAGGAATTTCTGTCGGAAAATAAATTGGTTCCCAGTTATTTGGAGAAGTCAGCACTACAATTCATTGAAATCCACCTTCAAATAAAACTAGTCTTTTTCAAAACACGGCACGGATTAGTTCAAGGACAAAACGTGTTCACCATTTACGTCGCACCGTTTACGTCCTTACGGCGTCGTGCAAAGAGGCGCGAAAAGCACCACGGGACGCTCTAAAATCAATTCTTTCCCATTGCCTAACGGAGGGAGTGCTACAACCAATATTGCAACCCCCTTCCCCTCTGTCACGGAGTTGGCTGACGTAACCATGGAAACACACCGGAGGTTGTTTAGTCCGTGTTTATTTGCGAGTGATTTTTCAGACCAGTTTTTCCAGGCCATGAAAACTGGTGGTACGGTTGCGAGTGTTGTTACCCTTCGGTACGCTGGTTACATCGGGTAAAAGGGAGCTGGTTTCTGGAAATTTTGAAAGGAAGTGTGAAATACGGCAGCGAAGAACCGCAGATGCCCGAGGAACAGATCCCGCTGGACGATCATCGTCCGGCGTCTTCGGCTTCTTCCGCACCGAGGTCACGGCAGCCTTCGTTTGGGGACGTGCAGGACAATGGTGCCCCGGAGCGGATCCCGGTAGTCGACGGTGACGGGGGCCATTTCGTGGCGATTCGAAATATGCTAAATGCGAGCCGCAACCGTCCGGTGGCTCGTGTTGCACCACTCCTGGAACCATCGTTCGTACCGGCACCGCAGAGATACTTTCCGATCGTCATACCGGCGGAGCCAACCATCGAGGAGTTGCTGGTATGTTGCTGTAGAGTGCCACGGGAGGGGGACATAATCAACGTTCGTTTCAATCTTGCCCAGCGTCACGCGGCCGGAACTGAAGACTTAGCCACGGTGAGTGAAATTAAGCTGAAGGTCATCTCGCACATGACCAGCCTGCAGCGGATACCGTGCTTCATACCGCACCTGCGTTCGCTCATCCTGGAGGGCAGCATCGTGATGACCCTGCGAGACTTGGGCTGCGATATGACCACACTGCGCTACCTGAACGTGTCCCGGTGTAGCCTGAAGCACCTGGATGGAACCACGGGGTTGGAGTCGCTGGAGGAGCTGGTGGCCGACTACAACCTGATTGAGGAGGTGGGACCCTGCACAAACTTGACCAACATCAAGAAGATCAGCCTTAAAGGGTACGAGAGGGGAAAGGGAGGGGGGGGGGAATTGATCGATTTGAAACCCTACAATCCATTCCCCGCATTCCAGGAATCGAATAACAGATTTGGGCAGTGTGACCTTCCTGGCACTGTGCGAGAAGCTGGAAGTGCTGGATTTGCGTGAAAATCTCGTCGCAGAAAATCCATCCTTTAGGCACATGCTCAAGATGAACATTCCCCAGCTGCGGAGCCTGAACGAGATTCCGTTCCGCGATGTGGGCGGCGAAGACACGGATGTGTCGAGCTCCGATTATCGGTCGTCCAGTTCCGGCAGCGTGGAGGATATGAACCGAGGGAGCTGGAATGTGAGCGGTACGATCGGTGCGGGTGGAGAGTCGCATCGACCGCAAGTCACGGCCAGTGAACGGCGGCCAATAACGTCCGCAAGCGTGGAACGGCGTGTCACCGTGGAGCTGCTCGACCAGGAGCGGCCTTCAACGGCGGGTAAGTGGCGAACGGTGCCGGAAGCCTCCCGATCACTCACGTTACCGATGCTTTCAGATCCGGTGAAGATAAAGGCGCAGCTCACTTCCGGTGAGCCGGTGGTCGGTAGTATCGTCACCAAGGCGCGCCGCCGACGCCGACAGAAGACGGCCTGGGGCGAGTCCACCTCCTGCTCCAGTGTCAGCAGCTCCGATTCGTCGTTTTCCAAAGATTTCCCCGACCGGTTGCCGCAGAAGGCGGTCGACCTGGAGCTCGGAGTGATCGGCGTAGTGCGTGGCCAGGGCCAATCGCAATCGCGTGGCGTGCCGGCGCAAACCCAGCCCGGCACGGACGATGATCCGCAGAGTCTGTTGCGTGCCGCACGGCTCTGGCGCCAGCGATCGCTGCAGACTCGCGAAACGATTCGCGAGCAGGAGCAGCTACTTATGCTGCGGCAGCTGACCGATGAGAACTAGACACGCCAAGGTTCGGCAGGGTGCAATATTTTATTTGTTCATACTTGTTTGATGTTAGATCGGTAGATTGTTTGGAAATAAATGCGATAAATTGCAATGGAAGCAATCGGTTGACCTGCTCGATGAACTAGTTACTACCAAGGGCATTCGTAGGCCACGAAAGTCGAGATAAATCTATTTTGATCGGAAGAACATTGTTTCGTTTATTGATGTGCAGGAGCTCTTTCACGACGCGCTTCATCATCAACGTATTTTATTCGAAGATTGTTTTATGCAAGTTTAGGAAATGAAATTAGGAACAGATCGGCAGCTTTTGCTTGGTAAAGATGTGCCTATGTTCCTGTCCGTCGCAATTTTTGGCACACTCGTCATGTTGTTTATCGATTGTCTTGTGTTCCGTTGCGTAACATTTCTCACACACTTCTTTTACGACCACCTTTGTCTCTACGTTGTTAGCTTGTGCGCGTTCCACGGGCAAGTGCGTGTCCGTTTTCCCGAGAAACTCTTTCATGATTCGATGCACCGTCTTGGGATCTTCCTGGTGGAGATAGCGGCCGGTCCGAGGAACGAAGCGTGTTTCCAACGCTTGATACTTGTCAACCATGAGTGGACTGTACTCGTCCAACCGAATCCAGTGATCGTTCTCGCCGACGAGGTACAGACCCGGTATGGTGGCCGTCTTGCGCACCCCGAACTCGAACTCCTCCACGAAGAAATCGTTCCAGTTCTCTCGAAACGCTGCGAGCACGCGGGCCAAGGCGTTCGGTTGCGAGAAGGTGTACTTGTACGCTTCCAAATCTTGCGGTTTTGAGAACGCCCCTAGAAGTTTAGTGAACATTGCATAATCTCCTGCCTGCGCCAGCTTGATCGGCAAGGATTGTGAGATGGACAGAAAAGCGAGCTTCAGTAGTACGTTGAGCGGTATCACATTTTGCTCCTGGAGCTGCTGCAGTATGCCCACCGATGGTAACCCCATCATGATATACTTGGCCACCCGCTCGGGATATTGATTGACTATGTGCCAGCCGAGCAGTGCACCACAGCCGTTCCCCACTAGGATGCAATCGGTTTTTCCCAGCGTTTCCACCAGCTCACAAACTGCCCTGGCCAGATTGCTCATGCGGTAGGTGATGGCGTCACGGGGTTCTTCGGACAGCCCGAAGCCGGGCAGATCGAGGGCAACCGTCCAGTAGTCCTTGGCGAACTCTTTCAGTTGATATCGCCAGGTGTACCAAAAGTCTGGCACACCGTGCAGGAACAGCATCAACGGATTGTTGCTGGAACCGTTTTCAACGTAGTGAAGCTTAAGGTTCTGTAACAAAAAATAAAAGGGAAAAGCACTGCGTTTAGCGTAAACGTTACGTACTCCTGTCGTTCAAAACTTTGCCAAACTTACATGCACATGAATCTGTCGGTGTCGGCCCCATTTCGGGCTGTTCAGCGTATCCGGCGGATGGGCCCTCGGGGTAGATATCCAGTAAGACACCTGTAACCACTTGATTAAACACTGCAAAAACTGACCACAAACGGTCGCTGCTCGCAGCAGACAACCGACCACCAAATTGGCCATTACGGAGTGAACCCGTGGGTGGGCAATTTGTAATGAATTTATATATCGCACCTGGTAGTCATGGATGAGCTGCTCCAACTGCCCCATCATCATGCATCGTCGGACGCGGTGGGAGAACTAATGCGATGCACTGATCGACGGACGCACGCAAGAAAAGTCGCTTTTCCCAGTGGTCGGCAAATCGGCCCCGCGTGGGTAACTGTTTGTCGATTAATTGATTATGAAACACAGAAGTACCACTGGAGTAAAGAGAGTGTGTCGGTATACATACTATTTACTTGCAATTTCCCCATATTTGTTTAGATGATTGCTTCAGCTTGTTGGAGCAGACAAGGGTATAAATACTCGGAAGTGAGACCGAGAGTATTCTCGCCAGCTTTCAACGCAATGGGAAAAGTGTTCCTCCTCCGTGCAATCGTGTTGTGTTTGGTGTTGTTGCAGTGCTCTGCGACGGACTTTTTGCCGACCGATCGCGGACAGCTTCATGAATTATATCCCTTGACGATCATACACATCAATGATCTTCATGCCAGGTAAACGTGTGAGGTAGCGACGTTAAAGTTCTTTAAATAAGAACGAACATTCTTTTTGCTCAACTTAACTGCTTGTTAGATTCCATGAAACGTCTGAGAGATCCGGAAAATGTGATGGTGAGGGCTGTATAGCCGGCATTGCACGGGTTTTCCAGACCGTTCAGGATCTGCGGAAAGCGCACAAAAACGCGCTGTTCCTGAACGCGGGGGACAATTTCCAGGGCACTATCTGGTACAACTATCACCGGTGGAAGGTGGTGGCGCATACCATGAAACTTCTGCGCCCTGATGCGATGGTACGGTTGGTAACAACGATTTTTTGGATACGGAGAAAAGGCTTATAAATTCCCTTGCGTAGACCCTAGGAAATCACGAGTTCGACGATACATTGGATGGTTTGAAGCCGTATCTGCAGGCGCTAGCTAAAGCGAACATTACAACGGTTGTGGCCAATTTAGACAGCTCGCAGGAGGAAAAGTTTCCTCGTTTGCCCCCAACGACAATTATAGAGCGCGGCAGTCGGAAGATCGGCATTATTGGCGTGATTTACGACCAAACGCATGTAGGTGTGATCATTAAAAGAGAAATTTCATCGGTTCAATACGACAATGTGTTCTTAAACTCTTTCCTCAGCAACTGTCCAAAACTGGAGCCATCACCTTTGCCGACTCTGTGGCGACCGTGCGACATGAGGCGGAAAAGCTGAAGAAAACCGGTGTGCACATCATCGTGGTCCTATCACACTGTGGGCTGGAGATTGACAAAAGGATCGCACGGGAAGCCGGAGATCATGTGGACGTGATCGTTGGTGGTCATTCGCACTCGTTCCTCTTCCCGGAGTCCTCCGACAAAGCTCGCTATAAGGACGATAAGGTCCAGGGCGACTATCCGTTGGTTGTATCAAACGATAATGGACGAAAGGTACCTCGGAAGCGGTTTGTCTTAATTGAATCTAACGAATAAACGATTGGAGTGTATGTCCATGCCATTTTCTTCAGATTCTCATCGTTCAAGCATACGCGTATGGTAAGTATGTGGGACGGTTGACGGCGTACTTCAATACCGAAGGAGAAATACAATACTGGGAAGGATTCCCCATCTACATGTCGCATGGGGTGACGCAGAACGGCCAAGCCTTGCGCACACTAGAACCATTCCGGAAGGCAGTGGACAAGTTTGCGTCAAAGCGCATCGCCAAAACCACGATCGATCTGGTTCAGAGTACCTGTCGCGTACAAGAGTGCAACTTGGGCAGCCTTGTGGCGGACTCGCTGGCGGATTACTACACCAATGACTCATTCCATCCGGTCGCAGTTATTAACGCGGGAGAGATTCGATCTCCTATCTCGAAAGGAGGTATAAGGGGCGGTGCCTTCTTTGCATGGTTCATCCATTAAATTGTCTCTCCTTTTGTTTCTCCCGGCAAAGAAATAACCAACGAGGAGGCAATCGGTGCGAGCCCATTCTCCAACACCGCCGATCTGCTGACACTACGCGGGGACGCCCTGTGGAACATTATCGAGCACTCGTTGGTGCTGGATGCCGTCAAGCGCACGAACACGGCACAGGTGGCCGGCCTGCGGATTGTGGCGGACCTCGGTCGAGAGCCCTACCATAGGGTTATCTCGCTCGAGGTACGAGATCTGCACGATGGGACAACGTACCGGCCGCTGAATCGATCGGCTAATTATAAAGTGGCGATGAAGTCGTTCATCGCCTCCGGGAAGGACGGATTTCGATGGGCGCTCGAGCGACTCGATCGGCAAATTGGCCCACTGGACTCGGACGTGTTCATAAGCTATCTGAAGAAATTGAAAGTCGTCAACGAAGCAAACCTTGTTAGCGGAAGGTTCAACATTACCGGACAGTTAAAATCACAATGAACGTACATGAATTGAATCATTCCATGACCCACAATACGGTTGAATAATGTATGACGCCTGTTTATGTTTTCGAATTATCCAAGTCCGATTGATTCATGAGGAGCTTAGTTTGCAATTCATCCGTGAGAAAGAAAATAAAGAGTGTTTTCAATTTGCATTGTTATTATAAAATATTTAACAAATCAAATATTGAACGTATCACGCTGTGTTTGATCATAAAGTTGGCCTTTCATTTTAATTGACTGTTGCCGTTGACTTTAGATGATGTAATGGTAAACTTTAGCATTTTTCACTGCGATACATTTCCTGCAAGAAAGTAAATTTGAAATTTAAATAATCTTAACCCAAACTCATGTATATCATTTTCAGAAATAGTAATCCAGTAATGTTGATACTTCAATTTTGTTTAATAATATGAAATTAGGAAAAGACTTCAGAAGCAGATGATTGCGATTAAACCATTTCAAGAACAGATCTAATGATTAAAGAGATCCATTGCTACTGCCTTTACCTCTTTTGAACCCAACGATCATTGGAGAAAAATAGCTTCTCCCGTCAGATCAATCAAACGGATAACAAATTGCCGCGGAACTATGGGTGGATCACTGAACGTTGTTCGTCCGCACGTCCACACCAAAGGGTCACGATAAAACATTAATTTCGATCGTCGGCTGTTTCAGCATAGGCATGATGCTGCCCACGTGCTGTCATTATCAACGCTGGAATGGCCATTGAAGATAAAGTTGGAATTGTTTTTTCTTTTCGTTTCGATGGGTTTCGCGGTATGAAATTAGCATGAAAAGGGAGAAAAATCCTTCACAGTCTTTTCTGTTTGCTTGCGTTGTGCGTCGTTCCGCGGTTACCGTGGTGTCTGAAAATGCATGTACGAGTTTGTCACAATTAAAAAGACGCTTTAAGAAACAGATATGTTACACTATTTTGAAAGTTATTTGAAATTTGATTATTTCATATGAATTTTATACATTTCTTCTTCGGTTTGACACACTGCTGTTCTTAATTGCCTTGTAGGAGAAATGTGGAAGTTAAGGAAAACATTTGAAATATGAAAAAAAAGAATTAAGAAATATCACGTTCATTGATGATTGCCAAACAAAAATGAAAAAGACTACTCGAAAATATCTTTAAAAATTGAAAATAGACTGACGAATATTTCCACCAGTGTACCATCGTTCCGATTATCTTAAAGCTGCCGCCCCTGCCGAACGATTGCTCGTCTCTCCGGCTAATCAAACTCTGGGCGCGTACTCGCACCACACCGCGCAGCAGCACACGGGAGAAGCGTGTCGTGCGCGGCCGCATTATAGAGTCAGTGTCTCGTCGAACTCCGGACGCACCACATCGGACAATCTCTGCGACTGTGCGACAAACAGTCGATACCCCCAGAACATCCACCCCGTCCCCAAGATGATGTACTACATCCGGGAGGCGATCTCGTTCGTCGTGTCGTACGCGATGTGCCTGTTCTACAGTGCGCGCGTTGCCTTCGGCCTGCTGGTGTTGCTCGTCACCAAACCGCATACCAAATTTTGGGAAACCAAAGAACGGCCGGTGCCGCCGGCGAGCCTACGGGACCATGGTTGCGGAGTCGACAAGTACCAGAATGCCAACGTAAGTTGTTTTCCGACTGCGACACCTGTTACGAAACGTGAACACGCTCCCGACGCGCCGTGCCGACGCCGATAGGGTGTCCCTCAAGGTCATATCAATTCAAGCGTTTCGTTTCCTTTCGCTTTCGTTTCGACTTTGTGCGCTTTAGGGCATCAAGATACACTACGTGGAAAACGGGGATCCCTCGAAGCCGCTGATGCTGTTCGTGCACGGTTTCCCCGAGTTCTGGTACTCCTGGCGCTACCAGCTGAAGGAGTTCTCGAAAGACTACTGGTAGGTGGCGGTGGGACGCATATAATGGCATAATCGTCACCCGGTGATACCTAATAATTTGCTTCGTACGTTCCACGACAGGGTAGTGGCGCTGGATATGCGCGGCTACGGTGACACGGCGAAACCGGAGTACCGATACGCGTACCGGATTGACAACATGACGGAAGACATACGCTGCCTGGTGCGCGCATTAGGTAAGTTAGCTCCCGGCACGGGGCCGGCCGGTGTACTTCCGAAGGTGCTAAGTGGTTGCTGAGTGACCGTCACCTGTACAAAGTTCACGTTGTCCGGCGCATGACGAGCGAGTTACGCGTGTGACAACCCAGTGGTCGCCGAAACTACCAGCAACCGGCCGATAAGAGTGTAACGGCGTCAGATAATATACAGCCGGCCTGTTGCTACACCATTGTAGCGATTGTATTTGTCCATCGGGTGCATGCGTGGTACGTGTGGAGCCGGTTGCGAAATTTCAAATTCACATAGAGCTTAGAAATGGACGGACGCCGTACAACGGACGCTTTGGAAGCGAAATGTTTACTTTTCATCGAAGTTTTAAATTTTGAAACTTCGATTGCAATAGCTGCCGAAATGTTTGCATTGCGTGAATGCTAATAGACACAATTTGGGGGTATGCTTTTTTTTTAATGCAATTTGAGAAGGTCATCTCGTGCCACACGTCCTTGCCAGGTTTTTAATTTTAAGCATCGATTGCTTTTTACTAACCTGCTCTGTCGATACATGTGTCGCCTTTAAAGTCTCATTGCACAGAAGTGTTTTCTCAACAAAAATCATAGTAAAATGAATGAACATAAAGGTCTTCATCCCCCCACAATCGACCTTTCAGGGTCATTAGAAAAACATTTAATGTGTGTTTTCGATCTTCCCTGTTCAAAGCATTCTCTCAACCTTGTCGATGGGATCAATCGGAAGTTTTTCGCGGTGAACCTGCGGATGGTTTAATTATTTAGGCTTACAATGGAATAAAACGGCTCTGTACAGCTGTTTTTTTTTATTACTTATCGTTAACCACTCGCTGCCGGCGCAAGGTGAATGCCATAAACTGATCGTTTTACCTTTACCTTCAGGGTTTTTTTAACGGCACATCGCAGTGGAGGTTTTATTTACTATTTTCGATAGAAAATCGTCGAACTTTTGAGGTGGGAATTTTATTTCGTTGATTAATGGCGATGAGATAAGGTGAGATAGATGACCGTTCGCTTGGTTCAATGAAGACAACACATGTGCGTTGGGTTTGACCGTCGTTCAAATCTGCATGACTCATCGTCAGGCCCTTATCGTATTGCATAATACCGTGCCTAAAATTTGTCATCTCAGGCATGTGGCACAGTGAAACAATGCGCGGTAGACATTGCGATCTTAACAGATGTTGGTTTTTCTCTTAGGCTAGCAGATTACGACCAACGGTAGGCACAAAAAAAGCACATGTTTCGAAATGTGTTACCCTAAGGGCCGTAACATTCCTGTCTGCTTTCCATGCAATAATACGTTTAAAATAAGACTTACGTTTAAAGTAGGATTTCAGATTTTTAATTAAATTTTAAAAACTAATTCGAAACTTTAAGCTAGTTAAATGTATTAGCATTAGATCAAGAATAGGGATATTTTTAAAAGTTGTCAACGAATCGTTGAGAAACCTTTCCATCTTCGTTTCTTTTCACCAGTTTTGGCCGAGGCGTTACCTTGCTTGGTAAAATCTACCTTGATTTCACAAAACCGAGAAAATCTGATGGAAGTTTGATAGTCGATATTCCTATGAATAATTTCGTTAACCGAAGGACTACAATATCGAAATGAAGTAGAGTAGTAATATGCTTAATTCACACGTAACTCAATTGCCTGATTGAATAGTTATAATCAAGAGGTGTATTCATTATATTTTATTCAATGTTGTACTTCTAGGGCGCCAAAAGTTTACTCTCGTTGCCCACGACTGGGGTGCAGTGATTGGGTGGCACTTCATCACCAAGCACATGGACATGATCGACCGGTACATCATGATGGATGCTCCGTCGCAGAAAATAGCTCGCAAGCTGTTCAGCTCTAGCAAAGAGCAGTTCAAAATGTCCTGGTAAGTGGTCCAAATGGTGCTGTGTTGGGAAAGGCTCGGTATTCAGCTTGCTTACCATCATCACTCCCATCCCTTCTAGGTACATCTTCTTCTACCAGATGCCCTGGCTGCCCGAACTCTTTGTCCGGATGATGGACCTCCGCATCTTCAAGATGCTGTTCCGGGAGCACGGTGGCGAGGAGGCGATCGAAGCGTACAAGTACACCTTTTCGAAGCCGAACGCGCTGACCTACCCAATCAACTACTATCGGGACAACTTCCGGTTCTTCTCGAACGCGCTGCGCCCGCCGAAACCGAAGACCTTCGCACCGGGATTGTATCTGCTGGGCGAAAAGGATCTCTACATTTCGAAGGAAACGGGCCCGCTGATGCAGCGTGAGTTTGACAATTTGGAGTTCAAGATTGTGCCCGGCGTAGACCACTTCCTGCAGCAGCACAACCCCGAGCTGGTCAACCGGTACATGCGAGAGTTCCTGGCGAAAAACTAGGAGAGCCGGTTGGCTAAAAATCGGTTGCACAAGACAAAAAAAGAGGGTTGAAAATGCACCCGTCGACCGTTGTTATTGGTGATAATTTTATTTATATTAAAACCAACAAAATGTGAATTATAGCGAAAGTTTTTTTCGACTGTGTTTTTAATGATGCCCTTTTGCCCTGACCTTTGCTACCACACACCGGCGGCTGCTTCAGCCGGCAAAAGCGGGTGCTAATAAAAACACCCTCTTGTCGTGAGCAAAATTATTAAAACCGACGCGTGGGATGCCAGTCGGAAAAGTTCGCCCCACATACTAGTGAGCTCGTGTGAGCGAGGCACCGCAGCAACATTCGGACAATCGAACCCTAGAACGAAGAAAATCGCGTCTCCGAATCGCCTCCCTTCCCGGCGTTCCGTCGAATGCGCGTTTGTAAACGACCGCCCGAGTGCGCAGCATTGACGTCATCAGCCGAAGTTGACGTCATAGGGACGAAGTAACCCCCTCTCAAGGATTCCCATTGAAGCCACGCTAGGCCGAGAGCCGGCTGTGCGGAAAGCCGGAAGCGGTCCTCCGGTTTTTACTACGGTTCATTCATTCGGCTCACTCCGGGCACACAACTACAGACACGCAACAGTAAACACCTGCTCGCGCGCCAGCCAAATCAGTCCGTTGTCAAGAAAGGGATCGTTAGAAAGGTTCTAGCGCGCCGCAAACTATAGAGCGCCCTCTGTGGGGTAGGAGCAGCGAAGTGCGACGTTGCAGTTGCTGCCCACGGTTCTTTTCGTATCTTACGAAAAGAGAGGGGGCGGTATAATTGGTCCACGAAAGGTACGCAGAGGATTGAATGATCCATGAAATTGAAGTACTCACATTGATCGAAATGGAGTACTTATCGCCGCAATGGAAAACGTCTTCAAAAGAGAACAAACTTGAAAGTTTTCATTACCAAAATAGGAACCATAGTATAGCCCTTAGTCTAAAGGGGATAAGGCCTTACAAGACCCACGAGCGTCAGGGCACGATGGTGTGGGTTCGAAACCAGATTGGACATCCCCCAGTACGGAAGGATTGACCATCCGCGCCTACTTAAAAGGGGCAAAAATCTCATAAGCCCCCTAAATGGCGTAGGCATGACCAAATTGGTCGTTGTGCCAGGAAGAAGTATAGCCTTAGCAACCGTATGTATGGTATTTCATTGTAAAAATTAATAGGGTTTGAACATGATATATTTTAAATGTTTTCTTTCTTCCGTTGTGATGTTCTCAGCATAAGGGTTCCATTATGTTCACTACGTCACCGTACGGCGGTCCCTTCTGCGCTTCCAGGGAACGCCTGAAACAAGCGTGGAAGCACCTGGAGGACGTGTTTTTGTTTCGCAGGCGTCACCGATGCCACCACCGCGCCCGCCGGGCAGGGGCAGCCGGATCGATCGAAAATTTTACAAGCCTTTGTGTGAGTGTGTGCTTGCGGTTCCACAGTGCGCATGGCGGAACAGAGTATATATGCTACCGAGGTGCCGTGTGTCCGAAGCCCGCAACGCGAGGCTCCGAAGTGGGTATTACAGAAGTAAAGAAAAAAAAAATAACAGAAGAACAAGGTGTTCCTTGCACTACGCCATAGTTGCACGCGCGTTGCGGGAGGAAAACAGGACATTTTTTATCATCCCTTTAAAAACCCCACACCCACACAGGCACAGAGGGAAATTGTGCTGAAGCAGAATCCTACTCGGTGCAGCACTGGCCGTACGTGTCCCAGTTGCTCAACGGGTCCGGTGGTGAACAGACGTACCACAATTTGCCTTCCAGCGAGTTGGCCTTTAGTTAGATAGAATAGTCTGACAGAGGACTGTACGACCCGTTCCGTGGTGTTTGGTATGCGCGGGTGAAAGGAAAGAGTGCAGTTGTTTCCAATCGGTTTCCCATTTGGTTATACGAGTCTATCGTCCTACGAAAACTTCCCCTGACAAGTGCGTCCAAATTCACCTGACAAGTGCGACTACACACTCTGTCCACCGTGTGCCCGAGCCGTGTTGCACTAGATTCGGAGCGTCGGATGTTCCAGGAGCGAAGGCCTACGAAAACCCGTTGACTTCGTCTTTTAGGTCCTTGCCGTAGTGTTCCATTCGTTTTGGTTTCTTTTTTCTTCTCCTTGTGCTGGGGTTGTGTAAGCTCCACCGTTGACGTGACGTGGCTGGTGTTTGTTGTGGTTCGTGACGGTTGGTTTTTGTGTGAGGGGCCTCAGGGCACCAAGGATCTCGGGAAGGAGTTCGTTCGGAATCGCAGTGGAGCTAAACGTGCCAGCAAATGGAAGCGACGGCCCGCGTTCACCAGACAAAATCATCGGGCGGACCAGCGAGACATTCCCGTAGTTCCCGGTCTCGCCGCAGCGCAACGCCCCAGCGGTTGGAGCAGCTCGAGCAGTCGGAGGTACGGGGTGGCGATGGACACGAACAGGGCCAGCCGGAGCTGGAACCGGGTGGGTCTAAAAATAGATCCTCCACCGTGGTGCGGGTGGTTCGTCGACCGGACACCCCGGAGCACAGCGGTGGCAGCACGACGACCAACGCGAGCAGCAGCGCCACGGGAACATCGATGGCGACCCAGAACTACCACTACAGTGCGAGCGGGGACACGAGCGGAGGACCGGCGCAACGGGTTTCGCAGGCCACCACGCGGAGCCTGTCGCCATCGGCCATGGCTACGACGGAGCTGGATGCCACCGGAAGTACCGAGGAAGACAACGAGCGGCCGCTCGATGCTGTTGGAGACACGGAGCAGGTGGTGACGGTCGCGGACCTCGCTGGGCTCGAACCGGCACCGGGACCAACGGACGACAAGCTGCAGAAGGGCATCCTGGGCTACATGGACCGCCAGCTGAAGGTGCAGTCGCTGTCGGACCCGCAGAAGAGTCCGGCCCAGCGAAGCACCCGCAGCCGGAGCAGCGTGGAGAAGAGCCCACGGCGGAAGCGCAGCAAGTCCGAGTCGCGGCGGAGACGCGAGCGGAAGATACAGGCCGCGGGCGAGATGGAGGTGCGCCAGGCGAACGAAACGCTGATGCGCTACCTGAAGCAGTGCTCGGACTTCAACGACGCGTCCCTGTCCGGGGACTTGGAGATACCGGAGCACTTGGAGGATCGGCGCGTCCACCGGAAAACCAAGTCCCAGCGGGAGCGTAAACTTCACCAGCAGCAACCGGATCGGCCCGGTGGCGGTCGGCCCAACGGTTAGTATATCCATCACCAGCAGCGGGGAGCACACGTTGAAGATCCCAGTTGGAGCAGTGTTCGTCCCGCACCAAGGGGGAGGTTTTAATTTACCGTACGAGGACGTTCAGCAAGGTTTGCTACGTTCTAAAATTAGACTCCTACTCGACGCGTTGCACTTACAAGGGGGCCACACCGGACGTTTTATTTGGCGAGTAGTGCGAGTTGGCGGAGGTTCGATTTTTCAGCACGTGGGGGTGTTGGTGGTAGAACACCCATTTTTGGAAACCGCCATCGGACGTTCTCCCAGCAAGATGGTTGGCATGAAGCTGAGAGTGGACGCGAGTGCGAGCATCGGTCGGTGTCGGTTCGCAGCATTGGGCCATTTTGGGTTTGGAGAGACGGATTCGTGGAATGCTATTAATAGTGCGTTCTCTTACCGTTGGAAGGGCACAAGAAAGTATACGCACACAACGGGGCCGTTCCAGTAGTATAAACAGCCGTACCCGCCGGCAGAGCGGTTCCGAGGAAATAAAAGTAGAGACCCGGCAAGTGCTGGGAAGCTGGGCCCCCTCGGAAGCTCGGTCTGTTGATCCTTAGATCCAGTTAGCAGCCAGTAAAAGCGGTCGGCTCGGTTGGGTCTTTTAAGCTGCTGCTACATTAGGGCCCGAAATTTGCCGGCCAACCTGCGGCATGAATTATTTTTCCATTAACATTTTGTTGTTGTTGAGGTTAACAAAGGTTCTTAGTGTAGCCATCAGAGCTATTTTCGGCCTCAGTGTTAGTCCATGGAATTCATTAGCAAATGGGAACAACAACATTAGTCCGTATGTCCTTCGACACCTTTTTGGGTCTGAGTACTTATTTAGTTACTCGTTAAATTGTAATATATTTGACTTAATTGTTATTGGACAGCACCGGGGATTTCCTAACTTGACGAAACTGAAAAGAGACTTGTTTTCCTTTTTGGTATAGTTTTGTTTTTCTCATTGAAACGTTTTCCTACATTTTAGGCACCCTTTTTTTGCCTCCCTCTAAATTGAATCCTCGTTGAATTGCGAAACGAACACACCACGGCTCCCCTAGCTTGGCTCACTTGGTGCTGGATTGGAGGGCAACACAATCGATAGCTGAAGGATAATCTCATGCTTTTTACAAATCTTTTCCATTTTCTGGCAGCACTGGACAGATCGAAATCGGCATTACCCTCCCCTCAACCGTTGCTTCCGTGGCGGTTCCGTTCCCTCGATCCTTTGCGGGCTGATGACGCCTTAACGTGGGCGGTTAGAATCCGGTTGGGGCCGCGGTTCGCTTGTGTGCGTTCTACCCCAAAGCCGTTCTCGTATTGGTGGCGAATGTTGGAAAACTGCGCTTCGCCCGGCGGAAGTGGGAGGATGCAAGGGCTCGCTTTCCCTCGGCCTGCTTCCCTGTTTTTCCCCTATTTTTCCGAAGGGCTTTGCGCGCCACCGCTGGTGCAATGACGTCACCGTGCGCGAAGGGAGGGTTTTATCAATATTATTATGTCGCTTTGCCTCAACTCAACCCCCTGCCGGCTCCTCCTTGCCGGTGTCCTTCGTCGTTTTCCCTCTGTCCGTCGTCTGTCATGGTGGATTCTAGCCCTCCAGCTCGATGAAATAGGTACGTTACGTTCTGGGACTGGTCCAAATTTAGCTTCCCTTTCTAAGATCCTTTTTGTGGGATCCTTCCTAAGGGCGACTTTTGCCTTTGAACTGGGGGTTTAGGGAAGAACGAAGAAGAGGTTGAGCGTTCTGAAAGACGATGGCGACGACCACGCAACATTCTCGTAGACGCTGCTAGCGTTCCACCCTTCCTTTTCCTTTCTTTTTTACCCGATGAATTTACTGTACGTGACTTTCCACTCAAGATTGTGGCTATTTTTGTCACGATCGGATGATTTGGATGCGTTCCGCTTCGTAATTTTGCCATTTCAGTGGCTTTAGCGTTAGATATTTAAACCGTGGCAACCTTTCGCACGCTGTTCTATTGTTTATCCTCCGATCTACATATTTATGAGATGGATCCAATCGGGTTGTGCTTCCCATGGTGTGCCCTAGGTGTGTCCGTCGCAATTTGAAACAGTGAAACATCATTTCGAAATCGTCCTTACAAGAAAACGAAGACAATCTTTCATGACCCCGTAGCGTACCGTGCCGTGTTTCGGTCCAACTGCTTAAAGCTCGCACGCCGATGTTACGGCGATGATAACGAACTCGCCACGGTGGCTGCCGGTACGCGGAAAACTCTACTCACAAGATAACTCCTTCCGTGAACTTTACCCCGGGGCTGACCTTTTCGAGCATTCGCCAACGGAGGCAGACGTTGACATTTACCACAGCGAACAACGCCGACGTGGATAGGGGAGCGGCTAAATGGGACCGAAGAAAAACATTACGATCTGACCTTATACCTCCAAACAACCGCCACACGTCTTTTGGGTTGGCTGGTGTGCCTGGAATGGGGGTGGGTTGGGTGCCACAATAACGACGTGGGGATTTCTTGGCTCTGTTTGATTAGGTCCTACCGGCGAAGGAGACGCTAGTTATGCAGAAGGAATAGAACGAGGGCGCGGGAAGAACGGGGAGAGCAAAAGATGGTAGAGCTAATTAATTCCGGTGAACCAGAGGACGGCCGTCGGTGTGAAGTGGAGCACTTTTTGGGTAGGAAAATAGATTTATCGTGGAAATTTTGATAAGACGCAAATGACATTTGCCACAAGAATTTCCCGGCGGAACCATTTTCTGTGGAAAACTTTTCTTTTCCTATGTGCGCGGCAGTTAAAATAAATTGTGACTTTTGAAGGGGGAAAAAATAAAAAGATTGGCGTGCAGGGAATTGTTTGTGCAGCGTTTAGCAGGAAAACAAAAAACTTTGGCTATTAATCTTTCTTTACGTTTCTGGTCCAACGAAGATACCAGTGTGATCCTCAAGATAGGAATGATGATAAACTTGACGTCTCCTTGCGTATAGCCAACGTTTTGTTTGTGTTTCCATTGAAGTTTAAATTAAGTCTTTATAATTTAAATGAGGTACCAAGTATTTTCCTAAGAAGATCCTAAAAAACAGGGCTCCATGGGCAGCATCGTTCGAAAGTGATGATTATCCTTGTAAGCATTTTAGTTACAACTGAGAACAACATGGCGCGGAAAATTCAGGAAATCATTTCTAATACGCGATCTAGGGTTTTCCACTCCATCGCAACATTGTATACTTGCTACGAGCACTTACATGTAGGAAAAGGAAAGTTTTAATAAGCAAAATATAATCACATGTTTCTGTTTTATTTTCTCACAGCCGACGATCTGCTCAGCTACCATGGGGAAATCTATAATCCCTTCACACCGGTCGTCTCGCCGACGACCGAGGGTGCGCCAACGCGCATCGACAAGATGTACATACAGACTGCTAGCGGCTACCGACCGGTTGACAATACCTATTCCTACCACAAGTCGGTAGCACTAATTGGGGGAGATCCGGAAAGAAACGGCAGCACGGTGAGCACATCGGTGCATCTGTCCTGTGCGGTGCAGCGCGTGTGGCATCTGCTTTCCACCGTCTGCCACGGGCTTCTCGGAGGTCTAGCGTTCGCCCATCTGCTACTAATCTGCACCACGAAACCGTACGACTGGGTGGACGCCTCGATCCGGCACTACTCGTCCTTCGCCGAGGTGTATGCCAACACCTTCTACTGCTTGGCCATCGTGTGCATGGTGTCGATATTCGACCGGTAAGTCGATCGATCCCTCCGCATCGAGGTTCGGAGAGTGGGTGTTTTAATTTGTAATTTTTGCTTTCTTTTTCTACCACCCTCTGTGATGGCCAGAATGGATATAGCGCACGGTGGTGAATCGAACATTTCCTTCCGCTCGGTCTTCATCATCATGATCTACCTAATGACGATCATGCTGAGTCTATCGGCTGGATCGATAGACGAACGGCTGTATCTTACCGCCACGTTAAACGCGACCGTGTGGGAAGAGGAGCTGGTAAGCAATTCGGTCTCGCTGTCGCAACCATCTCACGACCTCTAACCGATACAACATTCATTCTTCGACAGGAAACGAACAAAGTGCTGAGCATCTGGAATGCCCTGTCGATAGCGCGAAGCGTCGGTGCCATCTTCGGCTGGCTGGTGATCGGCTTTCATCCCAACCAGGACAATCTGTACGATCAGCTGCTGGAGATGGAAAAGTACCAGCTGCACTGAGCGGCGTCCCGGGCATCGAGGGCAGCACGGTCGCTTGTACATACTCTGGATAGGCGATAGGACTACACACAATAGTAATAAATGCAACATAGAGGAACACAACGTACTACTTAGAGCAAACAAAACAATAATCACGCTTGCGTCGCTGTGGTGTAGGATCGTTTTCGTTCTTTATGCTAATGGACTAATAAGCATCTACGCAAATAACCCGTTTCTTGATGAACGTAGGAAATGAAAAACAGCAAACCAGTATCATTTACAAGTATTAACTAACGGAACGGGAAAGTTTGAGCGAGGTTGTGGTAGTATTATGGAACACGATGTGTATTGGCTACAGCCGGGAAGAGTAGATGGTAGGGGTAAGAAAGTACTCATAAAGCATGTGCATTAGCGACAATTGTGACAACCGGAATGGACTGATAATCATCTTGTAATCAAATGATAGCAATTACGAAAGTACACACAAAACATACCCCTTAAATCCAACTGTATTGTAGTAGATGTGCTACGGGGAAAGTCAAGGATAGAGGTTATAGCGAAAGTGGAGGATTATGAGTGTATAAAACTGTTTAGATTATAAATTGAAACGATTAACTATTCTATAAGCAATAGATTGTTGTTCCGAACGGATCGGAAAATACTCCAGGGCTAATGCGAATATTTTCGCAATCTTGATCATATCCACCACAAGTGGTACCATAAATAGTAAAGGGTAACAGGTTCTCCCTAGCTAATATCATTGCTTTGTACATTTGCACGTCTCCGTAAACATTTGTAACAAAAGCCGTAGTTTGCCCATTTAGTTTCTGATCCTCTTAGTTCAATTCTGTTTATGAAAATAAATGATAAAAAATAAACTTGCAAATTTGTTTATTGATTTTTTCATGCTTTATTCTTTCTTTGGCTGTACTAGATCTGGGAAGACTGTGAAGTTAATTTTGTAAAAGGTATGAAGCGCCCTTTTTAAAATACTAGTCTCATACGTTTGTCCTGCTTTTACTGCTTTCAAATAGGTTGTTTTCATATATTTTTTTTTATAATTGAATAACAAACAAGCGAGAATCTCAGCCCTGATTGAATTTTTAAACCTATTTTTAACATAGCGGTTTATTTGCACGTGTAATCAAATATTATATTTCAAAATGCACACGGTTTACCAAGGTACATATAGTTGTTATGAGACTTGGGAGTGAGCGGTTCGGAACTATCATGGACAGGGTTCCCAAACGATATGTCTCAGCTGAAAACAATATGTCTCAGTTGAAAACGATGTGTCTCACGGAATCTTACCGGGTTTGACGTGAAATTGGAATGTCGAGTTGTCTCGAAAGTTCTTCTTCGTTGTTGGCCGGTTCACAAAATCGGATATGAGACCATGGTTTGTGCACAAACCTAAGACTTATCGTTTTGAAGCGGTTCAAAATGGAATCGGTTCTTATCGGTTCAGCGGTGACAGATAAAAATGGTAAATAAAGTTTTAGTTGCTTTCCAGCCGGCATTGGGGTAGGGTTGTGAAGCAACTTTTACCCAATTTTTTACCGGCTTAGGAGTTTTTGTTGACAAGGGAGGAGCGGTACATACAGCGAGTTCATAAACATTTTCCGGGGCTCACATTTTAGGGGCTCGCGAAAAGAGTGTGTTCTCTATCAAAGGCGAATTTTCGGCCAGGATTTCCCTGTTGTCATACATAAACATAAACAACACCCAACACGTTCTAACAGCCGGTAACGATGGATGAAATCGCAACAATTGGGTTTCAGATAATTGCCCTTGCGAAAGAAAAGTCCGAAGGAATTAACAATGACGATCTGGCGGAGTCGCTTACCTCGGTGCCTCCGGAGAAGCGTGTGCAGGCGCTGAATAAATTACTACAGGACGGTGTGCTGGAGATCCTGAAGAAAGGCACCACGTTGATCTACCGCCTGAAGGATCCCGGTAAGAAGACGAACACGCCAAAGGACATCGACAATGAGGAAAGGGTTATCTACAATATTGTGGAGGAAGGTGGCAACAAGGGCATCTGGATCAGGGATATCCGAGTGAAATCGAACTTGGTCATGACACAGCTGACCAAGGTGCTGAAGCAGCTGGAGAACAAGAAGCTCATCAAAGCGGTGAAATCCGTGAATGTAAGTACGGACTTGTGGATTACCACGATTCAGGGCCTACGAACTACTTACAGTTGTCCTTTTCCGTTGATTTCAGGCTAGCAAAAAGAAAGTTTACATGCTGTACAACCTGGAACCGGATCGTTCCATAACGGGCGGCGCGTGGTATCAGGATCAAGACTTCGAGGCCGAGTTCGTCGACGTGCTGAACCAGCAGTGTTTGCGGTTTTTGCGCATGAAGCGCGAATCGGCACGCTCGAGCGGCGAGGGACCGCTGGCTGTGCAGAAACTTTCGGAGTGCTCGGTGTCGGACGTGCACCGCTTCATCTCCGATCTCGGCATCAGCAAGATCAGCCTCGACGAGGACGATCTGGAAACCATCCTCAAGACGGTGGTGTACGATGGGAAGGCGGAACGTATCGCGCAAATAGATGGAGGGTTTTTGTATCGCGCTGTCGAGGCCCCGCTCGCGGCGCCCGGGCTTGTGCAGATGCCTTGTGGCATCTGTCCGGTGATTAAAAATTGCGCCGATTGTGGGGAAATTACACCAAAGCTGTGCACTTACATTAGTGAATGGTTAGATTAGAAAATAAGTAAATGAAATGGACTTATTTGATGAAAAAAAAAAACGGACTAGCCGTTTTTAAGAAATAAACTAAAAAGTTTAAAAGGAAGTAGAAAGGTCATTAGTGTAAAATGTGAGAAAAATGCAGCAAAGTTTCAACACGTTCATACACATTTTGCTGCCTTAATTTAGCACAAAAACACATGTGTTCACCATCTTGCTCGTTCGCCGGCTGTTATCAGCGTTTTCTCCTGTGTTCCTTTAACCCGATCGTCCTCCGCATATATTAAATGCAAAAGACCATGCACCCACACATGGCGCTTATCGGAGACGGAGAAACCGTCTCTTGTTTTCGTTTCTGATAGAACGGACAGAAAAGTATGTCTCTATGGAATGGAATTTTTTGCCCTATCACGGACTGGACGGGTGTAAGAAGATTTTGTCCCTTTAGTTTACCGAAGACAGCCGAGGCGAACGGAACACCCGACCTCAGTGGGACACGATCTTCAAAGATGTTGCTGCTACGAGAATCGAAGATTGTGATAGGCATTTTGTGGCTCTTTTCCCTTACCGATGTGTCCACGGGTCAACAATCGTCGCGGCGTTACGCTGGTATGTACGGTGTTGTTTCAAACGTTCCCACCGAAATAGAAAGTGTCTGTTAATTTTTTTTTCGGTTTTTCCCAGGACCGATGCGCCGTCCAATAACGAGGCAAATAGTGACTCAATGTGCCTTGCCGTATTTTCCAAACGGGGAAGCGAAAATCCGGAACCGTGGTCGCATGATGCGCTTCGATTGTGCGTACGGCTTCAAGCTCGTTGGCAATCGGTACGCCAATTGCAACAACGGCCGATGGGACACGCCTGTACCGGTTTGTGTGAGTGAGTATTTGCCCTGCCGGGACATCCGCGGTTTTGGCTCCAACGTGGTGATGAAACGGTGGAGGTGTATTTCTACTCACCCATTTGGTTTCATTTGCAAGAATCCGGCTGTGCGACGTTACCACTGGTGGAATCGGGTTTCATTCTGTACGAGATGAATAAGGCTACCGCTTGGTTGTCGTGCTTCGATGGGACGGAGTTGGCCGGGTCGAAGAACACCTACTGCAACGGCACGCACTGGGACCGCCCGTTGGGTGTGTGCCGCCGGACGGGCGAAGGAACGGCGACCGCGTGCGACTTCGAGGCGGAATCGATGTGCGGTTGGACCAACGATGTGCTGCACGACTTCGACTGGAAGCGCAGCGATGGCACGCTGAACCCGCGCGCGCTCCGGACAGGCCCGAAATACGATCACACCAAGATGGAACCCAAGGCCGGTCATTTTATGATTGTCGATTCGGCGGAACAGTTCACCAACGACACGGCCCGCTTCATCTCGCCCATGTTCGAGCCGGAGCTGAGCGTTGGGGCGTGCTTTCAGTTCTATTACCACATGTACGGCGAGACGGTTGGCTCGCTCAAGGTGTACGTGAAACCGATGACGAGCGATCTGTACGACCTGAAGCCGTTGTTTGTGCTCGAGGGCAACCAGAAGAACGTTTGGCACGAGGGCCACATCGAAATCGCGGAGCAAGAGGAACGGTTTCAGATTGTGTTCGAGGCGTCCCTTGGGTTGCGCTACAAGAGCGACATTGCGATCGACGATGTGAGTCTGTTGCAGGGTGACAGCTGTAAGGTAGCGGTCGAGGACGGATTGGACAACCCGGAAGAGGGGCCAACGGATCCGGAGAAGGTGCCCGTCAAGATTGAATCGTGCGAAAACCGATGTGGCGTCAGTATGGCAAGCGTTTTGAACAATTCCGACACGATCGTACACTGCGATTGCCACGAGGACTGCGTGATCAATGCGACATGCTGTCCCGATTTTCGCGAGCGTTGCGTCTTTGAAGTTTTGTCGGCGGTGAATACCTCCGCCAACACGAGCACCCCGGTGATTGTGTCTACAGTGGCCACTACAGTAACAACCAAGCAAGTGTCAACAACTTCAACGGCAGCAGCAACGACTACAACGGTTTCGACAACTAGCTCTACGGTCAGTACCACCACGAAAGCTTCCGCCACAACGCGAACGACTACTGCCAAGCCCAGCACGACGCCCCGGAAATTGCCATCATCAACTTCGACCACTTCCACCACAAAACCGTACAATCTGCGACCAAGACCAACGTTCGTTCCGATGACAAACCGGCCCCGTTGGACCACTACGACCACCCGCAAAACAACGGTCACGTCCACGGCACGTCCAACGACGGTGTCAACGTCAACGAAACTGCCGGTTGTTGCTACTACAACGACGCAAACCGTTCGGTCATCAACACCCTCCACGGTGGTCACCACCACGAAGGCTACCTCCGTGCCAACCGAATCGGATATGGTTTTCGAGCCGACCGAGTTTGAAGCTACCACCAACGGGTTGCTCGCCCCTGGCTTTGCCATCGCCGCTTTCCCCTCCGAAACTGTTGCTAAACCCCAAAGCCTGGCGAAATTCTTCATCTGTGCCATTGTCGGCGTGGTGGTTTTCGTCGGCATTCTGTGCATTACGTACAATTACGCCCGGAAGTCACGCTCGAGTGTGCTCGCGCGGCTGAAGGAGAAATCGCAGAAGAAGTGTTTCGAGGATATCCGATTTTTGGCGGGCGAGGAGGACCTGGATTTCAACATTTCACAAGGCAGCGAAGCGGTTGAGGATGAAAAGGAGGAAGGTAAGAAGGGGTCCAAGAACTCCAAGCAGCCCGATGCACAAAGTAAAGCGAGTCGCCCGGACGCTGAGGGCAAACGGTCGAAGAAGGCCTCAAGTGGTGGCGAGAAACGAATGGGAGGAGAGGGTACCGATTCTCGACAGGATAACGCTGATGTGAAAGCTGATTACGATAGTGAAAATGATTCTTCCAACGAAGACGACGGACATGCAGGCGGTGCGAATAGTACGAGTGGGAGAAGCACCAAAAAAGCGTACCACAAATATGTAAAGTACTACGACGAGGATATGGCGTCGACCTTACTCTAAGCGATAAGAAAGGCATCTTCGTGCCACTGCGCTGCGCGACACTATCAGTGATGTGGTATGGAGGCGACCAATGTGACTTCCGAAAGAATGTCTGATAACCGAGCGGTATGGATGAGTGTTTGCTTCAATGCCTTAAACAAAACAGGAAGTGCTATGTGCAAATGTGAGATAAAAAGAGGAACAGAGAAAGGGTTTTTTTTTTTTGGAGTGAAGCGGCGATCTAGGGGATTTTTTTTTAATGTACTCCGGTACGTAGAGCGTTTATTCGTGTGCTAAGAACTCTTCCACCGGAAGTATGCACTGGTTTATGAAGGACTTGTTAGTATGAGTCAAACTTAGCTCACTTGGGGTCGGAAGTGAACCCGAAGGTAGTGTAAATCTAGCTTGCCTCAATTGCGGAACAATACTCGTACTTTAAATACTATGCACACCCGTACCTTAGTCGGTGCCCAAAAGAGCTATAAAGACATATATTTTATGTTTAAGAGGAGCTGAAATCGTGTAGAATAAATATTTCTTTTTCTAACGGACGCTGCCACGCTGCCGAGTTTCGTATTTTTCGATTTGAACGAACGGAAGCAATTGCAATCACTCCGATGATTCATTTTCTTGGAACTTAAGCCTACGGTTACTAAAATGTTCAGTAAAAACATACCTTTTCTACGTCAAAATTCTACCGGCGGTATAATATAATCTCTAAATTTGCTTACTATTTTTCGTTTTTGCTTTTAAATCCTTAATTTTACTACATCGCTACTCATGCAAACTTGGATGGATGAGTTCACTGGAACGGTGGTGGGTACAGACAGAATGTTCCATCACTAGTTGACACGTAGTGTTTACGTTTACCGTTCGTGGGCGATTTCACGTTTATCAAGTAAGCTTTTGTTCAGGAAAACTCGTTTCGGTCGCAGCAACAAATTGAAACATACTTAAAAATGGCCGAGAAAATACGAATATCCGAATTCGTGATGAAGGTAAGTAGCGAAATGCGATCGCATATCAGTTAAATCGTTGTTGACTGAGGATTCTTGCACACCTGTTTTGTAGCGCATCAGCTCGATGAAGGCACCGTGCACGGGAGAACTGTACGGTACCATGTGTGACGGGGTGCTGACGATCGTAGCGTTCGGTAAAAAGATGGATGTGGACAACGAGCACGATGAGGGAGGTGGCGAATCGCAACGGACTAAAGAAACCATTCAGCCCCATTTGCCGTGCGGGCTCGATCTGTTCGGCTGGGTTAAGATAGGGCCGTGCGAAGACGCGCCCGGCTTCCTGCAGGGGGTCCTGCGGGATCTGGTGGTGACGGACAACCCGGTCTTTCTGCACTGCCCCGGCGACGGGTTGACGCTGCACACGTACATCTACCAGCAGCGGAAGCTGGAGAAGGTCGAATGCACCGTGGTGGAGGCCGGCTTTCTCTACCGGGAGTTTTACCTGCTTCGGCTCCGGTGCACGCTGTCCATATTTTGCGAACAGACGGAAAAATCGATCAGCGAGAGCTCGTTCCGGCTGCGGAAACGGCTAGACACTGGTAATGTGGCTTTCACTGTGCCGGCGATCGCCGATGCGATCCTCAGCGAGAACGTGGTGACGGGAATCGGTTCGGAGGAGACCGTTGAAGTGCTCCATGCGACGACGCTGGCACCGAAGCGCGAGATCGACGATGGATTCGGAGTTCCCGGAGGGCGCGCGAAGGCTCCAAAGAAGCCACCAACCGGTACCCAAAACGTTCCACCAGCTAGCTACCGTGTGATCGAAATCGGCATGCTGGTGAAGAAAAGTAAGGCCGATGAGGACGAAAAACTGCGCCGGGAAGCGTGCAACGTGATGATTGACAGCCGGAGCGAGGACAACTTCGTGAAGATACCGATCCAGGTGGACTGCCTGAGCATGGTGCACCGGGAGAAGAAGCTTGAAAATTGCTTCAACACACTGGTGGACAGTGTTTGCTGTTCGCTGAGTCTTATCGAGGCCTCACTGTTGGACCAGCTGGACAAGATGGGAAGATGCTACGCGACCAAGTGCTTCCACATGCTGCCGAGGGAGCTCGGTCATTTTGTGACGTGCGCTTACCCGTACGGGGATGAGGTCCAGGAGGGGGACACATATTTGCGACAGAAGAGAGCGCAAATGCATGCCCATTTCGCCCTGAGCAAGCATCGACCGTACTTCCGGAAGGCAAACGCGTACCGTTTCCAGCTCGGCAAACTTTTGCTAAACCCTCACGAAACATTGACCGTTCCATGTAAGTTACTGGGGTAGCGTCTGCGTCGTTGTTTCGTTACTAACTTTCCCTTCGACTGATTCCTTGCTTGCAGTCCCCGAAGGCAAGACGGCCGTGGTCGATGGTGCGTATACGTACCATCACTACCTGCAGGACGACTTCGACGACAAGGGCTGGGGATGCGCGTACCGTTCGCTGCAAACGCTTATCTCCTGGTTCAACATTCAAGGCTACAGCGCGGGGGCGAAGATTCCCACGCACACGGAGATACAAAGGTGTCTGGTGCGTGTCGGGGACAAGCAGCCAAACTTTGTCGGTTCGCGCCAGTGGATCGGCTCGACGGAGGTGTCGATTTGTTTGAACGAGTTCGTCGGTATCGATTCGCGCATCATGCACGTCGCGTCCGGGGCCGAGCTGGTGTCGCTGGGCCGGGAGCTGCTGCACCACTTCCACCTGCAGGGCACGCCGATCATGATCGGGGGTGGCGTGCTGGCGCACACCATTCTCGGCGTTTCGGTGGACGCGGACGATGGTGCGACGAAGTTCCTTATCCTCGATCCGCACTATACGGGCGCGGACGAACTCGGAACCGTGCTGGCCAAGGGATGGTGCGGCTGGAAGGGAGGGGACTTCTGGGACAAGAACTCGTACTATAATCTGTGCATGCCACAGCGACCCGCACTGATGTGAGCTTCGAAAAGACTGCCAGAGCGCCACGTGTGCCCTACGCTAATGTATGTATGTACTGCGATAAAAATGTTGTTTCCCTATGTTGTTGCACAATAAACTTGGCTCCTTATTTTCGTATCGTAACCCCGTCTAAAACGAGGTATTTTTATGCCTGTCGGTAACGTCCCATCCTTCTTATAAATTTCGAAAGATTAAGACTGAAGCATTCGAGCGGGTTTTGTAAATAAGGAATACCCAGCCTTCTTTTCTCGTTTAAGTTATCTTACTTCCACTGACTGCTGGATGGCGGTATATAAATAAAGGAAATAAAACAAAAAGGGAAACGTGTTTAACTTCCACAATTCTCCATCGTGTGCTCACTATGGCGGGAAGTGAGCGTTATAGCAACACGTGTTGAAGATTTTTAAAAACAACCTGCTGAATACGACAAAAACGTGGAGGAATGAAGGATGGTACAAGTACGTGCTGATACTTGCCTATCTTTTACGACGGGCCTAAGATTTTCCGTTTTGAAATGAAAAACAATTTACAAAATTTATTACAAAATGTTCCATTGACGGTTTAGTTTTGGTAAGGTCCATACAAGTCTGGAATCAGTTTTCCGTGAATGTGTTTTTTTTCAAAATTAATCTGCTTAAATTCCACAATAGTGGAAGCAGCGTGTATGTGTTAGTTACGACCATCGTGAGTTTTGGACACATTCCAGCGAAATCACTTCTATCCAAAAAAATAAGCCTGTTAACACAATTTTCAAAAACCGCATCAGGTGCGCAAGTAAGAACTCATTTACCGTGAATGCACCTACATATTTGTTTTATTTAGCTTAAAAACCGGAAATAATGTCACTACCTATACCGCAACTACATGTGCTGCGAGACTTATGACGCAAGTTAAAGACGTGCTAAGAAAAACAAAATGTCAAACATGACTATGCCGACGAACATAGAGTTTTTTTTTGTCCACCACAAAAACATAATTAACCTTCGTTCGTGCTTGGAGCCGAAACAGCCAGTGGCGCTCATATTGCGCAATCGGAAATGCAACACACAACAGAAATGGATGTAACATGCTGGCTGTTAGTATTTCTTCCAGCCACAGCCGGCGGCTTTTTACGTTTTTTGCGCATTTTAATTGCCGGACAGTGAAATTGTTCACATTCCTCTTTATTTTCTGATGATGATGGCTCATTTGTATTAGAAGAAGGATCTTAATTTTCGTTATCTCGTCTAGGTATCCGGAACGGGCATTCCTTTTAACAGCACGACGGAGCAATGATTTTCCGCAAGTAGCAGCTATCAGTACAGTCGACGGGGGCAAAGGCCGGAGGTTCAGCCAACGTCTCGGATGCTCGTCTAACCCCATCAGGGCATCGGGGTGCACAAAGGTGAACGATGGTGTTCCCGGACGGAGCCCAGATCACGTCCACCGTATCGACATCGTGTTGTTGGATGCGCAGTTAAATAAAAATATCACAACAGCTGCAATCCGAGAGCCCCACCACTGCTGACTGTTGGCCCCCGTTGTTTTGGACTTCAACCCCCTCTAGCTGCTTCCCCGTGCGAGGGTACGGTCGATCCGGTTGCTTCGACGGTACGCACGCCACCGGGCTCTTATCTTTCGCTCAGCCAGGCTTGGATTGCGTGAAAATTTGCGCCTTTTGACCACGGACCTCCGCAACTCCGAGGTGGCGGTGTTGTGGTGTTGTAGTTTTCCCGTCGATAAGCGCTGAGGTCTTATCATCCCGCTGAGGTAGAGACTGCTCCGTTGGGCAAGGGGGTTGTGCGAAGACCTGTACGGGGATGCCCTTGGGGTAAGGGTTATATAAGATGGCCTCACGGAATCGGACAAGCATACAGTGCGTGTTGAGTAGCAAAGAGGTATAGAAGGTCCCGAAACAGGCTAGGATCAGTCTCTTCTGGACAGGAGGTTAAGGCCGTTCCTTTTTTCCTTTAGGGTAACCACCGTTCACCAGTGCATAGATCAACGTGGAATACAAGTGGAACAAGTGCAGCCCTATTACGAACACTTCGGTAGTGTGTGGGACATTCCCTGTTCGAACACTGTTCCTTGTGGTGCTACAAAATGGTGTCTAGTTTAGTGAAACAGTTCACACCTTGCCTGGTGCTGGTGCTGGTGTTGTTGGGAGTGTCCCAATGTGAGTCAAAGAAGTGCGGCGTCATCTGCCGGGTGCGTGATCCACTTGCGCTCGGCCAGAGCCAAGCGCTGAAGGAGTGTCTGTACGAGGTGTATCCGGTCGAGAGCACACAGAACGTGGCCGGTAGCGTTATGGCGCACGCGAACGGTGAAAGCCGAAACCGGCTGTTCGCGCTGTACGGTGGTCCGAGCTCGTGCGAATACTTTGGCAGCATGATTCAGACGGCCAAGGGACGCGAAACGCTCGTGGAGACGATCCAGCGACAGCTGCAGAAGAGCGGCTTCAAGGGGCTGGACCTCCAGTGTGATCCGGTGCAGGCGCGCGTCACCCAGCAGATGTACGCCGACTTTGTCGAGGAGCTGCGCAGCTTCCTGGGCAACACGTACGTGATCATGGTGTCGATGGCCAGCTGCCAACCGGAACCGAGGCTGATCGAGTCGCTCAACCGCGCTGTCGATTTCGTCACAATCAATCCCACGGGACAGGTATGGAAAAGAGGGGCGCTGGTTAAAGTGCGTAGTGTCGATCATTCAGCATCCATTCCTCGTCCCTTTCTCTTTTTCTTCTTTTTGTCTCCGCACCACTTCAGTCATCCGCGCTTACCAACGCACTTATGCTCGGATTGGCACGCCATCGTGTCCTGCTGGTTACTCCCTTCCCGAGCTCGGTCCAGTGTCCACTGAACTGCGACCATTCGCTTAACGAGGTTCTGAACCACGTCGAGCACCACAATCTGTTCGGTGCGGTCGTCCAGCTCGATCGGGATGACGTCCACAATGTGTGCGGCGAGGGCCCGTTCCCACTGTTCCGTAAGGTGTTGGACCGGCTCTGCCCGGACGCCGAGTGCAACTTTAATGGGTTCGTGCGTGACACGCGTGACTGCGGCCAGTACTACTCGTGCGAAAATGGATTGTAAGAAGCATCACATCTGTCCGCGCCTGCTTGTCGTGTGAGCCTGGTGTAACCGATCGCGATTGCTTTTGTGCGGTCGTTTCTCCTTTTTGTCTCTTCCAAACCTCCAGCAAACAGCCACATCACTGCCCGACCGGACACGCGTTCGATCTGTGCAAGAGTCGTTGTGAGCCGTTCCTGTGTGTGAACTGCAACAGCACGACCTGCGTGGTGAGCGGAGGCCTCCCGAACGGCCTGATGCCCATCCCGTACCCGATCCCCTTCCCGATCGCGAACCCCAACTGCTCGATCTTTGGCAACAACGGAGGCAACAACGGAGGTAACAACGGAGGCAACAACGGAGGCAACAACGGTGGCAACAACGGTGGAAACAACGGTGGCAACAACGGTGGCAACAACGGTGGCAACAACGGTGGCAACAACAACGGAGGAAACAACCAGACGTCCGACTGCTGCTGCGACGTGCTGAGAAATCTCACCCTCATACTGACCGGTACGGACCAGTTCTCGCAGCTGATTGCCTTTGTCAAGGATCTAGGCCTGGACGATACGTTCGGAGTGTTGCGGAAGACGCTGGTAGACCTTACGCCACTGCTGAACTCAGTCGTCTCGGCGCTCAACAACCTGCTCTCCAGTGTGCTTCTTGGGCAGAACACCCTGAACACCACCACCGACGGGCTTCTGGGACTCAGCACTAACGCGGGCTTGGTGAACCGGCTACTCGAATTGGTTGCGAATCTGTTGAACGGCTTGCTAGGCTCCGGCGGTGGTGGTGCCGGCGGTCCTCTTGGCGGTCTGCTTGGCGGTCTCCTCGGTGGTGGTAGTGCTCCTCCTGCAGGTCCGCCCGCTGGAGGCCCTACTGCTGGAGGCCCTGCTGCTGGAGGTCCTCCTGCTGGAGGCCCTAACGTTCTTAGTGGCAATTCTTTAACGGCCAATGTGTTGAGTTCAGTCCCCGGTGTAATCTAGGCGTCCTTTAAACAACAGTTTCAACTCAATACATTCCATGGGGTTGCACATACCGTTCTCTATCTCTTGATCCATATTTCACATATGTGTTCTATCCTCACAGCTTTGCCTCGAAATAAAGCTCTTTAGAATCTACCTTTCGCCTTTGTCATTTGTCTGTCTGATGGTTTCATTTTCTAGCTATTTTTCACGCCTCCTTTCAACGTCTACTTCTTTTCGACTTTAAAAAGGCCTTCACTACATTTTCCTCTCTGCTTAGGTTTTACAGCCCCGGTTTGTTAACGAGAATTTTATATTTTTTTATTTTCACAGTTAACATTTAATACACCCTTTTACAGATGGTTTTTTTAAAAGTATAATGTGATTTAATTTCAGAGTGGAAATGGAACACGGTATTGTTCTCGCATTTATTAGTTCAATTTATTTTCCTCCTCCTAATCGGCAAGGAATGCTGGTGGATCGAGCACCGACCTATCCATTTCCGACGTGTCCTGTGCATCCGGTTCCGACGGCCCCACCGGTTCCCGTTACGGTGCCCCCGATAACCGTACCGACCATAACGATTCCCCTCCTAACGCTTCCGGCGGGCAATGCTGCTCCGAGTTGTCCGAACGTGTGCTGCCCCGGTGGGGGTCAACAGTCCGACGGTGTGGTTACGGGACTGTTGCAACTGATCAGTCAAGCTTTGCTGGGGCTTCTAGGTACGTCTGCAGGTCGCTGGGAAAACGGCGTTTTACGGTTTCTTTCCCCCTCTCTACTTCTGTTTTCTTATCTGTTGGAGCATATCCTTCGCTTCTCTCTTCTAACGTTGATGTGTAATTTTTTTTTGCGCTTGCAAACTGGACTACGAAGGAAGTAAAACGTTGCCAAGTGGTATTCCTACCGTCTGCCCAGTTACAAATCCGTCGGTACCCAACATAAACAACGTACTTTTGGGGCAATTGCAAAACACCGGTGTTGTACCGGAACTGCTACAGGTGGTTAGCCAAGCGCTGGTAGGACTGCTAGGTACGTGCAAGGGCACTTCCAAGTTGACGACATTGATTAACACAAACGTTTCAATCGGTTATACTTTCACCATAAGGAGGAGGACAATCTTCACCGATCGGTATACCACCCTTAACGTCAGGTGTCACGTTGCCTCCGATGGTCAATGTCCTATTGGGACAGCTGCAAAACGCCGGCGTTGTACCGGAGCTGCTACAGGTGGTTAGCCAAGCACTGGTAGGACTGCTAGGTACGTTCGTTCAAACGAGAGACTCCAAATAGCGCAAGAGCACTTCGGAGTGGGCGACATTGGTTAACACAATCGTTTCAAATCGTTGTACTACTTTCATCACAAGGAGGAGGACAAACTTTACCGATCGGTATACCATCCTCAACGTCAGGTGTCACGTTGCCTCCGATGGTCAGTGTTCTATTGGGACAGCTACAAAATGCGGGCGTTGTGCCGGAGCTGCTGCAGGTCGTCAGCCAAGCAGTGCAGGGTCTGTTGGGTAGGTTAGCGAATTACGAAAGGTGAAGGTGTACATTAATGTTCGGCCACCATTTTCCAACCCCAAACACTTGAAAGGTGGAGGAAGTGGGAGTCTTGGACTTCCTCTGGGTCTTAACACAGTGCCCGGTGGTACGCTTCTACAAGGACCCCCGGGGACAAACGTTTTACTGGGACAAACCGGGGGCGTTGTTCCCGATCTCTTGCAAGTCGTAAGTCAAGCAGTTCAAGGGTTATTAGGTATGTGTGGCCATGGCAATGTGTGCGCAGTGAGATAGCCGCTGTAGACCAATAATACTTTTTTTGTTCAAACAACGCTCTAAAAAAAAAAAAACTAAAAGGCGGATCATCACCTGGTATTGGATCGATATTAACTTCCGGGCAGGCTCAATGCCCAAGTTTGCCGGGAATGACGATGCAACCATCGGTGCAAACATGTGGACTTCAAGCAAGTACTGGTGCGCTCCAGCAGCTGCTGGTGCTAGTGTCCAACCTTCTGAGGAGTCTCTTTGGTTCCGGTACGGTATTTTAACATAATCCATCAATTTTGTCACATTCAAATGGTTTTCAAACAAACAAACAGCATCACCGATATTACCATGTTCATTGCCATTACCGCCATTGCTTTCATTAAAAAAACCATCCGACCTCCTTACTCTACCGACGGTCATCATTCTTATGATAATACTACCCCCAGTTGGAGCACTTCCTCCCATCTCGCTGCACACGGTGCCAGTTCCTTCCATTTCGAGTGACATATGTGTGTCAGCTCGGGCCATCCTGAGTCTTGTGAATCAACTTCTACTGACCGTAGCGAACGTGGTACTGAACTTGATCGGTATGTTCCCCAGAAAAGGTGTCAAGAACCGTTGAGCCCGGCCTTACCAGTATTTTTTATCTTCAATCAAAGGCATACTGCCGTCGGGTGTGTTACCGGTTGCTACTGTACCAAGCGTTACCTTACCAGTTACGTTACCCACCGTGATATTGCCAACCGTTACATTACCTCCCATAACTTTACCGACTGTTACTTTACCTCCCGTAACGTTACCTTCCGTTACTCTACCTCCTGTCACAATACCCACGCTTCCGATCGTAACACTTCCGGGGATTACACTGCCGAGTCTGGGAGGAGGACCTCTGATACCCTTGGACCTGCTCGGAGGATTGCTGCCAATGCTAGTCACAATACTTTCGCAGTTGCTTGGTAGGTGATGCACCACAATCCAATACGGTCGCTATCCCAAAGACGAGGTCAGATGCCTGATTGGTTGACCTTTTACTCTTCCCTTGCCATCATTGAAGGAGTGCTCCCGTCGCTGCTGGGGGTTTTGCCCACACTTGGCTTACCGGCAAACGTGACGAGTATTGTTGCCGATCTGGAGATGAATCTAGGCATTTTGGATGGAGTGTTGCCGGTGGTATTAAACTTGCTACAATCGTTGCTTGGTATGTGTCTTTTTTTATTTATTTTTTTACCCACAATCGATACCAACCGAATTATACGTAGCCTACTGACATGAAAAATGCTTTCCATGTTTCCCTTCTTTTTTGTCACATAAACAACGTTAAGGTTTGTTACCTTCACTTGCGACACTGCCATCGGTTACTCTTCCCTCGGTAACGCTTCCCTCGGTAACGCTTCCTTCGGTAACACTTCCAACGGTAACGCTTCCCACGGTAACACTTCCGGCGGTACTACCTCAAACGGCTGATGTTATGGTCGAGCTTCAGGCGAACCTAACCGGCCTTGATAGTATATTGCAGACCGTTGCAGGGCTGCTGCAGAGTTTGCTCGGTAGGTTTACAATCACGCATCCCTTCTGCTACACATCAACATCCTGCCCATGAACAAATTAAAATCCCTCTATTAACTCCTAGAACTGCCGTTGCTATGTGACTGCCTAAGCGTCACTGACATTTCTGTTACTGCATGCTCTTTTAAGATGTATTTTTACTTTCAAATGTACAATTAGGAACTCTACCGGGTATGACGGCTACTACGACTGCGATGGCAACCTCCACAACGATGTCAACGACAACACCAGCACCGTTGACGCTTCCGACGCTGCCAACGTTAACTCTACCACCGATTACAATTCCCACGATCACACTGCCTCCAATAACACTTCCACCAGTCACACTGCCACCGATTACACTTCCAACAGTCACACTGCCCCCGGTTACACTTCCAACAGTCACACTGCCACCGATTACAGTTCCAACAGTCACGCTTCCGCCAGTCAACCTTCCGGTTTCTCTTCCAGCACTTCCAGTAGTACCTGCATTAATGCCGGCACTACTTTAACAACGATTTATCTTCTTCTTCAACAACGATTTATCTTTTTACGATTAACAAAAGGATCATTGTCTGGAAACCATAGAAAAGCAACTATTGAAGATTTTTTTTGTCTATTCGATATATTTCTATGATTTTTTTTAGTTTTTAGAGTTTTAGTTTTTGCACAAATGTAAAATAAACTAACATATTATTTTGTCAAAACTTTTGTGGTTACATTATTTAAAAAACTGAACACCTTATTCGTCGATACAAAAAACGCCTTTTTGTGATATCTTGAGGTAAGTATTATGAAAAAAAAAAAACTATTTTAACGATTTCCCTCCATTAAGATTTATTTCTTGCTTTGGGGAAATCAAAGGGAAGTAATTCAAGCTTACAAAAGTTGTCAAAAAGTTGCCTAGAAGATGGCCCAACGTCGTACGATTGAAGAAAATTCCTTGAAGAAAAGAAAATTCGCACAACGAGGGTAGGAAGGAACGACAATGCCGGGGATAGGGATAACACATGGCTTAGACATGAGCTTAAATATTCATGAAACCGGTTCATTTCATTAAGGCCTAGATAAGATGGACAAACGATTCCACGGCATGGTATTGATTATGCTACGACCAAGAACGTCTAGCAGCATGAAAGATTAAATCGAATCGAGTGGCAACGACCTGGAGATAAAAAGAAGCAAATATTCTAAGGATAAGAGGAAGAATTGTTAGAAGTTGAGCTTGAATCGGTAAAATTTATGGCCACAGGGACCGGATGCGACAGATTAACGGTCAAGATAATATGGTCCGGCCTCTTAAAGCCCGAACCGAAAGACGTTCGGGGTGGAAATGTGTGAAGATATGGATTTCTTCGACCATTTGACCGTCGTGCCCGAGGAGTCGAGTGGAGTACATATAGTAGATTTCTTCAACTTCCCACAGCATCAAATCATAATCATATCACAGCGTATGTGACCGGGCAATAAACCACGTGTTCCTAAGCTTGTACATAGTTGGACTGAAAGAGGCGCCAATATCGGAAGAACGTGGACGCTATAGCGAATAAATGGTTATTGGACAACTGCGTTTATCTAATCGTAGTCACGAGACGCTTTGTCGCGTGCTTTGGGCCAACAGTTACATCTCTTATCATCGATGCAAACACACGAGAACGTGGTATTTTTTTGGTATTGACCAATTCTCTGACGGGATGGTCTCTACAAAGCATGGCCTTTTAAAGTCTTCCAGGTGTTTTTAAAAGCAGTTCATCATTTGGGTCTTGCAGTCCACACTGGATGGAAGAGATCAACTGAAAATGTGCCCCACGACACTGTTTTTAGCAATAATACCAGTGTTTGGATTCTCCTTTGCCTTTGCCTTGGAGTTAGTTTGTCAGATTCATCTGCAACTGCCCATCGGGGCCGAGTTAGCTGAAGAACTGCGCCATTGTACGGCGTACATAGTGAACAGTGTTACGTTTGATATAAGCAGGTCCACCGTATTATCGAACGAAGGTATTGTCACGCCTTACGGCCACCTAGGTGTAGATGCTATTAACCAACCAACTAAATGTTTTCAGAGCTCTCCCGAATCGATGTCCTGAAAAGAAGCAACTCGTCGGCCGATGTGCTGCTCACGATTGCTCTACCGTTCAACGCGACCATGCTGTCCACCCACCGAGAACTGAGCGAGCGCATCGCCATCGTGCTACGTGACAACAGTCTCGATGGAGTCGACCTGGATCTGGACGTGGCCCAGCTCGATCACTACGAGCAAACCCGCTATGCACAGTTCCTGCGGAGGCTGCGCGCGTTACTGCGCGACAAGTACAAGATCAGCACCACGATCGGATGCGCATCGCTGGGAAGCTCGAGCACTCTTCCGAAGGCGTTGAACGAGCAGTTGAATATGGTGACCGTGGTAGGCACAGAAGAGAATACCGGTGGCTCGCTGGACGGTGGGAGCGAAGAGTTTACGATTCGTAAATATTCGTTCGAGCCTGTAAAACGGTTGATCAAAGATGGCGTCAGTGCAAAGAAGATCGTGCTCAGCCTGATGACGGTCGGTATCGTGTTCAACCCGGGAAGCTACCGTACGACGAGGTCCCTTCAACAGAGTCGCGTCGGTGTGCTTTCCTACGGTCAGGTGTGCGAGCTGATGGTCGAGTTGGAGGCAAAGTGTGGTTCGAGTTCCGGCTCCCGCAAACGACCAGGTTGTTCCCTTTTTGGCGGAAAAGGTGTCGTCGTGTACGATGGCGAGAGTTCGGTCGAAACACGAACCAAGCAGGCGGCGGATATGGGTGTGAAGGGGATGTTGATACTTCCCAACTATGACGACATAGAAAACCTGTGTGACAAAGGACCGTTCCCTTTACTGCGAAGCTTGCGTACGGCAATGGCTACACAAAACCCGGCCCGGACAGAGGACGAGCTGATATGTTCCGACGGGTACCGCTATGGAGGTATTGAAGAGGGCGGTCTTTACTACAAGTGCTACAATGAAGGGTAAAGGGAAAGAGATCGCTTTTTAATTGAACGGTATGGAAAATTAAAAACAACGTATTTTTCAGATTGCGAGAAAATTGTTGCGAACCTGGCACTGTGTTTAGCGATCTTTTGAAAATCTGCATCGGCATCAACGTTCCACCAATCGTGTTGCAGGAAGACAACAGCCTGGTCGAAGATACTGAGGCACCTTCAGACAAGCAATCGTTCGTCACAGCTTCATTGGATACGTCCACAACCATCTTCCCAGTAGCAGAAACGACTCTACGCCGTGAACCAACGGAGGAGGGAATCGAGTATTTGTTAGTTAAATTTCAAGACACTCTGTCGTACCTAGACGACATAATTAAGCGTGCACTTGCGCTAGTCTTTCGATTAGAGTATTTTGAACAAAGCTTAATCAATGGTACACGCCTGGAAGCTGACGCACTACTGGAGCCAGTAATTGATGAGGAGTTTTTTTCAGCTCAAAATGTGATAAATTCTCCAACCGATATTGATGAGCCAGTGGAAGTTGTTGATTCAGAAGAATCAGATAGTTCGCCGGCAGCTTCATTGATTTGGCCTTTCCGGTGATGTGTTCATTCAAGCGGTTGTGGGATAAAGTTAAGGTTTTGTTTTAAATTTAAATACTTTTTGCGTTTGATCCTAGTACACAATAAAATTTATAACTCCGAATATTACCGGGTTCTAAATAATTGTCTCGTTGAGTTTCCCTATCCCGCACCTCGTCTGTATTTCGTGGCACACTATGAAACAAAGTGTGCCATGCGAAACACGCGGTATGCCGAAATTTGTGTGGTATCATTATCGCAGTAGCCAATGTGTACAGTTTCGAGCACTGCCACACCTCGTCGCACCGCCGGCCAAAAAGTGTGGCATCCGTGTTTCCGCGCTTCAGACCCCTTGGTGACCAGCACCATCGTTGTCATCGTTGCCGTGAGCAGTAGCGCGTACAATGTTTGACTGTTTTTGTCCTCGGAATTTCGAATGGGAGCAGCCGACGGTAGAACCAGCACCAGCGCCGAGCGAAAACGTGCCTCTCGAAACTTTTCCCAATCAACGGCCAGCGGCGGTGACGGACGACCCATCGTGGGGGCTTGCGCTGGAAACGTTCGTGGCCGAGCTGCTACACCATCTGCACGTGTGGTGGGTGCTGTGCGGCGCATACCTGCGCTGGTATGCCCTGCTGACGAGCACCGTCGAAGCGGTATTTTTGCCCTTATAGATGGCAACAATTATGCGGTCCGTCCCGATCTAGTGACAGCAATTTCGATCAACTCCCCTCTCTCTTCCCCTATCTCCCGGTGTACACAGGTGCTGCTGGGCGTTTCAATGCTGCCACAGTCCAGCTGGAAGCATCGGCTGCAATGGCGTCCGTTACGTCACATTCCGGAGTATTTGCGTATCAATTTCGCGCTCGTCGTATCGGTGCTCACCATCTACGCGAACCTGGCCGCCATCGTCGGTGTGTTAATGGTTGGTACGCCTTCGAACGCCCACCCATCCTCGAATATGACTCCCTGGCTACCGGCTTTTGTGTTTGATTTTTGACTTTTCGTTTCAGGACGACGGTGCGGGTCAACCTTACCTGCTGCTACCCTACATCGTGCTGAATCTGCTCAGGCTGACGCTGGAGTTCACACATCTGCTGGCGGATCAGTTGGCGGCCGATGTTTCGCTACCGAATTGGAGCTCCATCGAGGTGAACCACTGGAAGTCACTGGTCCTCCTGCAGTGCTGCAACTTGACGATAATGATCGCAGTATACTTTGGCGTCGTTCCCCGACCCGTTGCCAGTTCCCCATCCACCGAGTCGATGTTGCAAATGGTGCAAGCTTGGTATCGCATTGGCATCCGAAAACCCACGCCAGAGTTCAGACAGGCGTGATTTCCCCCCCCCCCCCCCACCACCCTGCTGGAAGCGAAATTTACCCGAGTTTTCCGACGGAAAAAAGTTCGAAACCACGGTGAAACACGTTTGCCGGTTAGTGTGACGATGGAGCGATGCGCTCGCTTTTAATTGCTGTCAAACAAAACTGGCTGGTTTTTGGGGATGGCTCTCCGGTATCACGACACCGGGGATCAATGTTGGACGCTTTACGCTAAATAAACAGTGTGCCAAATTTACGTGCGCAAGCTAACGACACCGCATCGCTGGTTAACCCATTTTACTATGAGATGAAAAGCAAACCACGATGGTGTGCTTTATTTCTTTGAGTTCGCCGCATAGTGCCAGGTTTCTGCGAATTACATCGATCGGGTTGCATCTGCTGGACACGCGAACATCGATAAGTTTAGTTAAGCGAACAGCGCTTAGGGTGAACAACTCGATAATGGCACGTGTGGTTTGCTCTATGATTTGTATACATATATAAACCAGTAATCATAAACTTGCGCAAACTTCCAACCAGACGCTCCTACCAACAGCTTGTTCTATCAGTGAGTAACATGATAGCAATAACTTGTGCTGTGCATCTGGCGAAGACGATAATTGGTCTATACGTGATGGTTCTCCCCCCTCACCCAAACAAGAACGATCCAATCCGCCCGGCTGTCCGCTTGGTTCAGCTTATGGCAAACGGTACATTAATTTGCCTCATATCATCAATTTTTTTTGGTCATCCGCCGAAGCCGACGAACTCCGGTGGAACGTGTTGCTGTCCACATCGGCCGTTGGTCACGTGTTGCAAGTTGACTTGCGCTGGCCACCTGGATGTTTAAAGATCGTTGGGTCCGGCTTACCAGACCTTCCAAGGTTCCTGCTCGTGCCAATCGTGCACGTTTCCTTGATACACGTGGTACATGTGTAACGGGGAGCTCGGATACGCTCTTTCCGTTGTAGGAGAGACCTGGTGAATTTGTCAAAACAAAAAAAAACCATAAAAGAAAGAGGAGCGGAAAGAGAATACACGTAGTCTAAATAAAAAATATCACTCAATTTGGAGTGGTGGTTTCCGGACACTGTAAACAAATATATTTTCTTAACATAACTCTGCGTAAGTCTCGGCAAACCGTCCAATTATTCCTAGGTGCATCTCAGGTGGATGTTATTACAACTTAATAGGTCCATATAGCTAGAGAATGTAGAGCCCCGATATTTGAATAGGAAGAACGACCAAGCATTTCTTATCGGGTACACATTCAATTAGCTTTTAAAAGACACCCCACATGGTGTGCAAGTTGTGGCATGCGTTTTCTCGACAGAAAATGCAAAGACTTTTCACCACCAACCAGGGCGGCGTCAGCAATGGGCGACACAGTGACGATCCACGGGGCGGGTGGATCTGGGGCAATCTCGGTATCCGGTGTGCCGTGTAAATTGAAATCCAATCTGGGTAATGGTGTGGGGTTGTGATGCAACGTCCAGCAACGCCAGGGCGTTCCGAAGCCGGGCAGACCTTGTGGTTTTTTGTGTGGACTGACGCGTTCGGTTGCGTTTGTGTGTGCACGGCCATTGTGAGGCGCCGGAGAGTTGATGCAAGAATCCTTTGATGCGTGGGCACACCGGAGTAGAAAACTTTGCCTTGCCTTAACCTTGGCGTAGCAAGGATCTTGTGAATCACCCAGTGGAGAAAACTGCCCCGGGGCGGCAAAGTGGCTCCTTGAAGTAGTTCCAGCATGAAAGTAAATGTGATGTCAAAGTTTGCCCTTCTTTAAAACAACACTTGCCCCGTCAACGCGCTCGAGAGCTTTCCGGCTTGGTTTTGTGTCGGTTCCGGAGGCTGGAAGGTGTCAGCGGCAAGGTGTTCTGTTGGTTTGTCATTTCGTTCTTCCAGCGAGGAGCAGCAGGTGAAGTGTCGCGCTTGTTCGGTCTGTTAATGTCGAGAGACCTCTCAGACCTTAAACTTCTTACCTAGCTAGCGAGGGAAATTGTGGCATTCTTTTCGGTTTCTTTGTGGCCCTTTCGGAAACCACCATTAGCTGCGCACATGCGAGTTTTCTCGCTCAAGCCGGCTCGAGTGTCCGCGGCTGTTGAGCGGAGGGAAGCGCCAAGTGGAGCAGTTGTAAGTTGTGATGTTATCACACAAGTTGCCGTGGTCTTCCTACGCCGGCGGAGAAAGGTAATCGACCGTGGCCAGAGCACGTCACCAAACCGTTTTTGCTTGGACGGGCTGACGTCGTCAACCTACAGGCTTCGTAACGTTTACCTTGCATTTACCTGAAGGGTGTGTTGTAGTTCGGCTTTGAGGTGAGGGACAACCACTACAGGACAAAAGTTATCCTTTAAAAGGCGCTGAACAGGAAATCATCTTCAGAAAGCGTAATGAAAATATGCTTCCAGCGTTGAACGAGTATGGCGCATGGTTAGCAGACTGGTGACTCGCTGTGTCACGGGCTTTCTTCATTTTCCCAACACCCAGCAAACAAACAGGCGAATACTGATGGGAATCATCTCAGCGCACGTTTCTCGTTAATTTATTGTTTCCTTGTACAATTGAAATGGAACTGCGGCACCTTGGGTAGTTGCAGACGGTCCTTAGGAGGTTGTGGTTCGCGATGTCGACCGTGAGAATATGCGCAAGGGAAAAGAGCCGGTACATGTTTGCAGCTGTGCTGGTTTATGTGCATGCATTTATGCAAGCCACCCCCACAAGCATTGCGGTTTTCAAGTGCAGCATGAATCCCGGTTTCCGTAGGGATTATTTATTTATAATTATTCTTTTTAAGAAGTTCCATTTGTTTATCAAGAATTCCAATTAGATTGTTCTCTAGATCTGGCTACTAATTTATTTAATTCTGCTTTTCTCATTGAAGGAATAACAAATTTGATTTATTTAATTTCTCGGTAAATCAATGGCGGAATGTATCTAAAACCCGTTGCAAAATCTCGGGAAACAAATGACCGAGAGTTGTGCTGGTTTTTCGACCGTTGTCTATGGAGGAATGAAAAACAAAAACACGTTTGTAGGCGTTCTTTCAACAGGGATTCATCGTCCATCCACAATTCGACCGAGTGCCACAACGCTGGTCGGTTATCAGTCTTACAAGCAGTCTAGGGAGAGCCACACAATACCATCAGCTGGGTTCAGAGGGTTGCAGTGAGTGGGCAGATATTTAAATTAAACCATTCCAAGGACACCGCCACCGGCTCGTGCCCGGTGTGCCGGAGGGCAGAGTTCTGCAAATCCCCAAAAGATTCGGTTCAAATAGATTACGCTGGTGGATGTGCAGAGGAATTTGGTTTGCAAACAATCGCCCCAAAACTCCGTTGCAAGCAGCAACGTAATTTGATTCCGGCAAGTTATAGTTGCCCCTTGCGGTTGCTCGCTCTCGTTCGACAATGGTTCGAAGCCGGTGCTCGAAAGGCATATGTTATCGTTTGCAACAGGCTTGGCCTTTGCCTTGCCTTGTGCGGGGTACGATGCACATCCGTCGTTGTCATGAAGGGCATCACTGGCATCGCTGTCCAGCAAAAAAAAAGAAAAGAAAAAAAAGGCAGAGCTGAGCGTCGGGTGGTGGAGGATCGGAACATTACTCTTACTTTGCCACTATTAGCATGCTGATGCTACATTTGTTAAATTACGGCCACCTTATCGGCTTAGTCGACCGAAGCCAGCCGTCAAATGCCTGGGTACAAATGGGAATTAGTGTTCGTGCCCTGGCCGAGGCAAAGTGTCGTGTCGAGCCGAGAGTTTCCAGAAAGCTGCTTAAGCTCTTCCTTCAACTATTCGTTGCCATCTATTCAAGTTGATGAAAGGATATTTTCTTCACCATATTTTCCATTAGTTGAAGAATCTTTACGTTTAATATTCGTTAACTATTCTGATAGACTCTAATGCACTATTAATGGTTTTCGTGTTTTTCAACTTTGTACGGCGTACGACTTAAGCAAACAAATTCAAAATTAATTCTTTTTTTTCTGGTAGATTTTTTTTTGCCATGTCTGAAAAATAAAATAAGTGAAGAAACATTTAAAAAACAATAATTTGTTTTGCGTGCAGGTTAAGAAATTGCAAAAAATACTGGTACTGTAATTTATTTGGCTACTCACCTGGATTTAGGAGAACTAATTTGAATAGTTGTCAATATTTTGCTGACAAAAAAAAAAAGATATCTTACATAATTAAAACCCTTTTCCCAACCTCCAAATATTTCACTCATTTCGGCTATTAACGCTGCGCAGCAGCACATTTATTGTGTGTTTCAGTTAAACGTGTTTCTCTTCTCGTCTCGGTTATAACGGTTTTTTGTTTGCTTTCGTTTGTTTCGCGCTATATCGCACGTTTAAATATTTGCTCATTTTGTTAGTAAGTGTACCGCTGCGGCTACAATGCTCCCCTACCGGTACCGGTAATCTCTATGTACAAGCTATAACTGTCCCACGCTGATACTCTAGGTTTCATGTTGTTTTTAAATAGTTTCGCAACATCTTAACGCCTACGTCCTCTTTGTCCTTTTTTCGTCTTTCTTTCTCTTTGTCTCCTGCGTAACAAGCGACCACGGCGTCGGTGGCAAACGAATGGGGTTTGGTTTTTTTTTTTGAAATAAAGGAACGTCGTTTTTTGTCGTTTCATTTCAACCACCTGCCTACAGTGGGCGGGAGGGGGTGAGGTGGGTATAAATAATCATCTACAGGGTTTGTCTTTGGTTTTTATCTCCCGCTCTCCGCGCGCACACGCCACTTCCGGGGTGCAAACGATTTGGTTAGAAAAATATGAATATCTGCGCATAAATTTCGATACAAAAGATGATGAAAAACAACACCACGGCACTGTCCGCCTGCCGCTGCAACTCGCCGGTGGCGTACCGCAGGAGCCGGCGATATTGTCAAACGGACGCAACCGAGTTGCTGTCGTACGCAACCAGCAGCGAGTCGTCCTCGTCGCTGCCGCTGCCCGCACTCTTCGCGTCCGGCTGCCGGCGGCCCCGGCCGTGCTGGCCACCGATCATATTGTCGTCCGTGTCCGTCGTGGCCCCGTCGGCGTCCTCGTCCTCCTCGTCCTCCTCGCCGCCGTCGCCCTCGGCGCGGCCCTCCTCGTCCTCGCCCCGCCGGCGCACCCGGGTGAAGCCGCGGCCCACGTCCAGCAGGTCCGCGTCCGGGCCCGGGATGCGCACGATCAGGTGCGTCTCGTCGCGGAACGACGCGAGCGTCTTTTCCGTCTCGTTCGAGTTGTGTCATAGTTCGATCAGCTCCGGGCCCTTCCAGGTGACGCCCGCGCGCAGCAGATTGTAGAATCGTGTCACGGCCCACATCGCCAGTATCTGTTCGCATAGAGAGGGCGAGAGGCGTAGAGGAAAGGAGCTATTAAAATGTCGATAACACGCCGTGTGGCATGGCAGCACTCACATTGATGATGGCGCGCGACACGAAGAACGCTACCTCCGCCTTGCAGAGCGAGTCGAACTGGCGGTTCACGTGATCCCGCAGGACGTTCGAGTAGACCATCGCTACCGCCTCCAGCGCCATGAAGGTGATGAATCCAATTATCCACGGCACTACCAGGCCGATGTTTTCCTGTCGGAGAGGCGAAGCGGTGGGTTAAGTAGCTAACTTCTCGAAGTAGCTAAGCTTCTTCTCTAATGCGACTCTTTACTTACCCGATAGATGCCGAAAATAAGCACCACACTGAGCAGAATCATCGAGCACTGCGTTCCGATGATGGCAAAGTAGGCTATTTGAACACCTGCAACGGTGGAAGGGAAGTTTTTTAAATCACTTGCACACGAGATACGCCCCTGTCATAGGATACCCTGCTGACCAGCTGGAACTTACCATAGTATACGTCCTCCAGGTCACTGTACTTTTTCACGTTCACGCTGATACGCCAAGAGTAGAGCAGGACGACCAGGATTGAGATGTTCTGTCAGGGGGGAAAATGGTAAGAGTGGGAAAAAAAGAGAAATTACTTACTCAACGCCTACTAGAGCACCGCGCGCATATAACGAGCCAATAGATGTTTTTTTGGTAGGATGGTTCTACTGGAACTCCGGGAATCGAACGTTCGCGTTTCCTCCGTTACGCATTCCGACATTGACATCGAATGCAATTTCTCTAATCCCCCGTATAATGGAAGATACTGGTGGGCTTTAATTCGCACTCAATCATTCTCCGTCAATGGGGCGGAGGGAAAACGGCTCGGTGCGAAACCGAAACGGAACGCGTAACGATGTTACTGGTCTTCCCGTCAGGTTCAGATGGCGGGAGTTTTTTTTCGGCGGGATTGTCTGTATGTAACCGCTGGAACAAAAGCACCGCCGTTGGATTAAGGCTTTCCCGGAAATTTCGCGCTCTGACTATGCGGGAAAAACAGTTGCTGGTGTTTAATGTGCGGTTTTCTGTGTGCTGGTGAGTGGAACATGGCGTAACCGAAACTTGATAAATGTGATATGAATTCTTCGAACACTCAATTAATTTGCCAGACGTGCCTAGAATCATGTTTGTCTACTATTCCGAAAATTCCAGGGTAAATATCCACATAAAAGGCATGACGATACAATTGGGAGGCAATGGACATGTTCTACCCGTTTTTGAACTATCCTACAGAACATTGAAAGTAATGCACCATCGAAACGATGTATCCTACTGTCTTGTTTAAAACGATAGCTTTCAGAGTGGAAACTTGAGTTGTATCCACTTAAGTCTAGTGCCAGACAATTAGGGCGGTAATTAGTAAGCGCGTCGTACTATGCAAGTCCACTGGAACAGGAAGAACGTCGCAAAAAATAAACTCTCAAAACGTTAAGCAACGCAGTGCCCGCGTGTTCGCTGGCACGGTTTTTAAAAGAGAACGAAGCTGATAAGAAGCCGGAAATGCGCTTTATCCGGTAGTGGGATGCCCGGGCTTTTTTAACTGCCACTTATTTCAAACGGCACGAAGGGAGGCACACTTAAAAATGCAAGCCGAAAGCTGCATCGATCGGGCGTTAGTGGTGAAGGGCTTGCAGGCAGGGCAGCGGGTATCCAAACGCGGTCCGGGAATGATTCATCTGTGCTAAGTTTTTGGTTCCGTACTGTAACTGCCGCCTTTCTACAACGAATATAAACTTTCTTGCCACAGTACGTTAATTAGTCGGTACAAAAAAAAAGCATGTTTGGTGCTGGGAAATTTGGCGAAAAAAAAAAGGGAGGGGTTCGCAAACCACCGTACTCACCAGAGTGTAGATGGCACTGGTCAGCGCCAAATGTTTGGCGTGCAGCATCCGGCAGCAGCCATTCGCTCGCAGTGGACCGTACGGGTACAGGATGGTGGACTTCATGGTCGTCGGATGGGGCAGGTTCGGTGGCGCTTGTGCTGCTGCTAGTGTCCCCGTACGTGGCTTTCGCTGAAGCACTAAACAACGGCACGTTCGGTCTTGTTCCGATGCGCTTTGGCGATGCTTTTAAAAGTTGGATTTGTTCTTCGAAGTAGCACACTTCCACCGGAAGCTAAATGGTGCACAGACGATAACGATAACGACTCGCCACGTGGACGTAGTCCCACCACCAACACACCTTCCACACGCCTTTGGCCACTTTAAGCTGGAAGCACCGATGCTCGTTCCAATGGTTGCACTAAGCACTCTCGCACGTCCCGCACGGGATTCGGGGTGGACACCGACGGAGCTGACTACATTGTGACCCTGATGGCTAAACCACTAGCGCCCGGTTTCGTATCTTTCGGAACCGGAAGATCGCCTCCCACGCCACGGGCAAAGAAATCATTTCACTTAATTATTTTGCTCATTTCGGTACTTCGTACTGCCCGACCTGGGTTTGTTTCGCGCACTACTTTCGCGGATGGTACGCTGTTCTGCAGGCGTAACGGTTTACCGAGAACTGTTCCACCATTTACGAACCCCCAGGAGGGATGGGAGGCTGAAAGCTTAAGCACTTGTATGGCTCGCGGTACACTCGGCAGCCGGTTGAAAAGTGAACTATTTACATTTGTTCTCTTTCCGCGTTCACAGATCGCACAGATGGCACAGTTCTGTTTGCCTCGACACTGGTGCCGGTTGCTGTCGGAGGAGAAGGGAAAGAAAAATATACATTATTAAAACACAGAGCAAATAGAAATCATTTCTACCCAACATCGGTTTGCCAGCAACCGGTCGAAGGCTCGTGGAAATTCATTTGCAAGAAAACTAATGCTAACAGGGCGTAGCGGTGAAGAAACTTGTAACTTGTAACCTATCCAGTTTCGTTGCGGGCCGAGTGTGGCTTTTCTGATTCAACACGCCAACCCGAAGCGTGTTCCAGCGTTGGCTTGTTTTTCTGTTCAGTCGCCCAAAGCAGCGCACATTGCAAAGCGCCGATGAAAGGCTATGCGAAAGTTAATTCAGTTCACCCCAGCCGGACGACTACAGACAGACAGCAGACTACTGCTTGGAGGCTTTGTTCAATAGCTGTTCGCTGTGTTTTTTTTTGTCCGTTTTCTTACGCCTACTTTAATCCAAGGCATACTCGCACACCGTACAGCGAGGAAATCTCAGTTACAAAGGCAGTTGCAAAGGGGCTTTACTATCTGTCATTTTTGCAGTCCTTTTTGCACATCCCAGTGCGTCAACGAGCTAAATTCTCTTTCATTTTGGTGGCCAGATGGAGATTCTTGAAGTTACGTCCTGGTAGTAGTTAGTTGGTCTTTTTTTTTTAGGTGCAGTTTATGAATGTTTTTCTAGTGCATTCTTTGCGGTGCGGTCTTGTCATGCCTTTGCCGACCATTTCACTGTCAGTTCCGGGCGTTGGTAGAGAACCGTACACCGTAAAGGATGGTAAAGCACTATGTAGATCAGTATTTCCGGAGCCAAACTGTTGAAGTGTCTGTCAGTAGTCGTTATGTTTTGTAGCTATGGTTCTGTGCGGTCGCCGGGTTGCAAAGGAATTGCGTTGGAAACTACAAACAACCAGTGTGATCCGTGTTTGTCCGCGGGAGTTTTCCCTGTGCCTTGCCGTGGGTGAAATATTGGGCCTGAAATGAGAAAAAGTAAAGTCGGTGAATAGAGACGAATGAGACGAAAACGTGGAAGAAAAAAGAACTCCCCTTTGCTGTGACCCACCGCGTAAACTATTTTTACAGGAGTGGAAGAAACAAAACGGAACCAAGAAATGGAGGACAAACGTGTGACAACCAGAAACTAAGTGAAAGCGACGAAATGGAACTTGAAACTGTAATACTTCAATGCGGCCCAAGTTTCACCAGTAGTGTAACAGTTGGAAGGAAGGGAAAGTACATTTGAAGAAATAAAATTATAATAATTGATTGAATTTGTTCCTTTTTGTTAGTTCTCGGGATCGGGAAAGGGAGGGAAACAAACGACAGGACAGCCGAGAAGGTGGTTGGTAAACCAGGGGAAAAAGACCGCACCACCGCGTGTACTCGAGAGGAATCGAGGTGGAAAATCAATTCGGAAACTTATACCGGCCGCTGATTGATGGAAAAGCGGTCGCTGTGTTTCGAGGGCGGGCTTTCCATTGCGCTGACGGGCAGAAACGGCGAACGCCAACCCAAATGGGTAAAGTTGCTCGGAAACGGTTTTCCTCCGGCACGGAATGGTTTTATGCAATCATGGGGTAATAAGGTTGATTGAGTTGGGAGTTTTGTGTTTGTAGTTGCGTTCGTAGCTGGCCTGCGCCTCCAGCATCGTAAAATGTTTCCCTCTTCTAGGCATGGAATGTATATGAGAACATATGACAAAGATCAATATGTACACAACTGAAGTTCATAAAAGAAAATCTTACTCTAATTTTACGGCTGTTTTCCCAGGATTCTTTTTTAGGCAAGTTATGTGTTACTAGCGATGAAATATATGTATGAATAATAAATCTAAAGTCCCAGCATAGTACGTCATTTAAAGTCCAAGCATAGTACGTCATTTTCAAAGGTAGAGACACACTACAAAGAAGTCTATTGTTGGCAAAATTCAAATAGTTTTTTTGTAACAAATTCCGCGTGAAAAAGAGCTTATGTTTTCCAATAAATAATTATCAATACCTTTTATCCCACAACAAAAAAATGGGATGCTCTCCAGTCCCATATTAATTCCCCCCCTACGGCATAAATGCATTATTCAAATTATCTCATACATTGAACGTGGAGCGATGCATCTGCGGTACAAGGCTGGTGCAGCTGGAAAAACCCCATTTTTATTTTGGGAATTGTCTCTGGGAAACAAAAAAACCTCTGAGAAGAAAAACGACCGTTTCGGGTGGGAAGGAGAAAACAGTGGAAAGCAATGGGAAAACATGGCTGGTGCTGGTGATAAATTTTAATTTGAGCAAATAACGACGCTATCCCAGGCGTCTGGCGATTGCATATTCATTGCAAAACCGCGCGCAGCGGAGACACACGCCGAAAGGGGCCAGGCGCCTCCATTGATGTGGAAAAAAAGGCACGAAAAAATATGAGATAAGGAAGAACATCATTTTGCATTACAGCTCAACGCACTCAGCGTGCCGACAGACCCGACGTAGACCCCCGGTCTGCCGTCTGCCGGGGTTTCAGAGTTCACGCGGTAAGTATAAAACACCACGCTCCAGCTCCAGCTGGTTGGCGGTTTAATCACTTGGCAACCACGGAATGAATTTCCCAAAAAATCGGGCTAAAATATGATCACCGAAACGGGGGGAAAGTGAAAAGACTGTCAAGGGAGCCGAAAAGAAAAGCGCAGGTTGCTGTTGTTCTCGGATTTTTGTTGTTGTGTCGCGTCTGCGTTGGCGTTGGATGAGAAGAAACCTTTGAAGGATCATCTTCCGTCGTACGGTGTCGGAAAGGACTCCCCATTGTTTGTTCTGTTGTTTTTGCACTCAAATCCGAGGACACGCACAGCTACCCGGGCCGGCGTTCTAGGGCGCAACATTTGCGTTCGCTATTTTTATCCTGCACCGTGTCGTGGCTCTTAGAAAGCCACCGGGTGAACGGGTCCTTTGGGTCGAGGGCTGGCAAGTCGCTGCCACGGTTGTGGTGGGTCATTTGTTTGCCGTTTGGGAAAAAAGGCAAAACAGCTGAATATTCTGTGGACCTTTAAACGGAGAATGAAGAAACCATTGAAACCATTGGAGGTTTGCGATGGCAAAAGGATGGCCATGTGGTTCGCGGCAAGTCCCATACCGTAGGCGCAGGAAGTGAAAAGCCGTACGGTCCAAAGTCAATCACGAGTCATAAATACACCGGAAAGTGCTCTGGTGGAGCGGGTGAAGGTGCTGACGGCTTTAAAGGAATGGTGGCGTAGCCTATGCCTGTCAGGTTGGCCTGCACGAGGCATTCCGTAAGTCTGCGGACCCCGCAACTCACTCGACGCTGTAAATCTCCAAATAGGAATTGGAAACGAGGGTACCGGTACATACCGGCGGATGGCTCACGAGGGCGAAAATAATGACGTCCCGTTGCGTGCCGTTCGCGCGTCCGGTAAGGGGAGACTTGTGCCGTGTTGTGTAGGATCTCGTCTATCGTGGCTTAAGGTGAATGCTTCTCTTGGCCCAACTACTACCGTCCAGTTCCTTGCGGGGCAGCAAAAGGTACTGCTAGACGGTGTTTGCGTTCCTCGAATGCCATTGAAACCACTTCATCTCGTGTACTCTAGGATTACCTTAAAGCGGAACGTTTGTAGCGTGAACGTGACCCGTATTCCCAATGGGGAGCGATATGTTGCAGGTTCGTTTTTTTTCTTCTTCGTATCACTTGGTTGCCACCTTTCCGCGTTATGCGGCATTCAGCAGTGCAGCATCGCGCAAAACTCGGGCCCCCCAGGCGTCCGACTATTTTTCATTATTAATTTGATTATTTCAGACACCATGAAAAGAGCAGTTGATGAATGCAAGCGTATAGACGTGGAGTTGCTGGTCTCAAAGCTCTCACACAAGCGCACGTTCGCTACGATTGTAGACCTAATTGAGAGGGAAATAAGTTGCACAAAAACCATGAGTTGGCCTGATCCTTGGCGTTATTCCAGCGTTGCAAAGGAACGGTTGATGAATTTAACTAGCAAGATTCTTGGAATAAGTTTCACGAGGACATATGATGATGCGGCGATTCGACAAACGGCATCAGGCTCGAGGCTTTAATGCGTTTCGACCGTGGATGGAAAGCGAAAGAGAACGAAATGCAATTAAGCGTCGTCGGAATGTTTTAATTAACACAATTTTTGGACTCATACTTTCGACCGAAATCATCCTTATTGTTGTTGGGCAGGTTCATTTCGGGTACGGTAAATGAAATGAATGTGTTTTGTGTGTGTGATAGTATATTTTATGATTTCATTAGCCAGCAGCAGGACCGATTAAATTTTGTTGCTTGATATGAAACTTTTCAACGAACGACATAAAAAAAGTATCCAAATGATGATTGATGAATAAAGACATTTTATAATCCCTTCACCATTATAATTCTTAAGCAATAAAAAACGGATCAACATTGTTGCCTGATTGCGTCTGCACGCGATTAACTTAATGTTCACAGCTACAAGCTTACGGCGACAATCCGTCCGAAAGACGACACCCAAAAACAAGTATCCTAGGCATGTAGACAGAGAAGTTCAAATCGGCTTTGGGAACATAATCAAGAGACTGCCGTTCGAGTGCATCTTGTTTTATTTTTGGCCGTGAAATTGGTTACTTTTTTATGAGACACTTTTCAGGTCGTTTATTGCAATGTTTGACGACCGAAAGGAAAACCGGATGAGCCGAAGGTGGGTGCTGTTGGTTAAAAGGTGGTGGTTCATTTGAATGTGGCAGCGAATTGAGATTTAGGCATAAAGGGTACGTACTAAGACATGACAAATCGTCTTGGCTGACAGCACGGAAGGGTCTGTTTTTAATTACATGTTTTATTCAGTCGGGAAAGTCTAGCGATTAACGTTTTAACTTCTATGTATTTGCAAAAAAAAAAAAAGAACAGAGAGAAACAAAGGGTAAACGAAAGGAAAACTTCTTGTTAAGGGTGTTATAAAACTTTCAATCAATTATGTACAAAATATCATAGGAAAATCCTTCTCTCAGATAATCCTTTGAGAAATGAAAAATTATTCAAAAGATAACGACACGAAAGGAGTTGACCTAGAACGGGAACCGGCTTATCTAATGATCATCTTCCCGGTCTTTGAGAAAATGTACCATGTGTTTGTTAAGGAACAAGGTAATAAAAATATATAGAAGATATATGATGTGGTTCCCCCTAACAATGTTTAAGTCAAGTGAGCATTTTAACCCTGCCAGAACTCCTTTTTATTTTCTAGCCCTCCCTCGTTCTCTGCCGCACACTTCTGTCATTTTATATCTTTTCGCGAACGGAAAATGGACGAAGAAAACCGGCGGCGTATGGAAAAGTGAACGTGAAAGCTATACCGGGCTCCCGAAAGCTGAACCGAACATTAAAATATGCATGGTCGAGTTTTCGACGCAGACTGTGCATGTATCTGCCGCTTCTTGCTTTTCCCCCTTCTTGTGGTCCATGTTTTTCTCCTCCACTTCCAGCAGAAAAAGTATCAATCCTGTTTTCAAATTGCGAGCCATTCTCCCGACGAGGAGAGCCCCATTTTTCATTCAAAACCCATCCACCGCGGTGTATCCAGTAACTTTTCCCACCACCACCACCCGCGGGAAAACTGGCAGCTGATTGTAATCGCACCGTTATCCAGCCCTTTTTTTCCTCCTTCGCTTTGAGCATTCTCCAGCAATCCCATCTGTTCCTGCTAGCTTTCCGACGACCTGGCATTCCGGCACGATCGTTCTAGCTGGATGCGAGGATCATCCTTTCTGTCGGTAGTTGATTTTATCTTTTATATCCGTTTTTTTTTCGAACATCCTTTTGTTCAACCCGCACACAGGGTCGGGGTGTTTTTTTTTTAATCCGCCAGATGGAGTTGAAAAGACAAAAAGAGGACAAATGTATCTATTTCGTAACCAACCGAATACTCCGACTCCATTCGAACGGTTTGTCTTTGTGGCCGAAACATGAGAAAAAAAGTCGTAAAATCCGTATTTTCGTTTTGTTTAGCGTGGTTCGGGGTCATACAAATAACGCAAGAAAATGGGGGGAAAAAAATCCAGCGCGCAAAAATTAAAGAAAAAACGAACAACTTTTGACTTTGAATAATTTTCACCCGGCTCTCGCTCGGCGCAAGGTTACGGGATTCGTAAAGTTATGCAGAAAAGTCGACAACTAGGTTCGCCTTCGCTAGAGAAGTTTTAATTAACTCAGATAAAACTGTTGCGTTTTGACTTTGGCTGTGCTTTGAGGGTTGAGTATTCTTTTTCACTTGTTCGTTCATTCAAATCAGTCACGGTTGAACAATTGGCGTGAGAAATTCTCGGCGGATTCTCTATCCTTTGCATATGGTCGTGCCGGAAAAATTATTTATTAACACAGTGCATGCCTGGTGTATGAAAAGATGTTTTTTTTTCTTCCATTTAAGTGATATTCATCACTAGAATGGAAAATGTTTATGTTTGGAAATACTCAGTACGATTATGGTTAGTATGTCAACAACAAAAGTACGAACGGTGACAAGTATTTTACTAACACTCATTTTCTTGGATATCTTCAGATGTTATGAACAACATGTTTTGGTGGAGATGTTTTTGTGGAAAAAATTAACTTGAGTTTGAAATATGTATTCTCGTATATCTCGTCGTGAAAAGCGACACATTTCTTATCATGGCAAATCGGTGGATACGAAAGCCATTGGGTTATTAAGCCGCGATGCTGCAACTGTGCAAGGAACAACATGGATCTGTTCTCCACCTTCACCAATGAACATATAACACATCCTTTCCTCCATCCTTTACCTGCCCCACTTCTTCGACGTCAGTTTGACTGAGGCATCTTAAAATGTACCTCTTCCGTTCCCGTACGAAAGGGAAAATTGTTTCGATTGGAGTTGATGGAAGCAGTGCACGTCTCTTAATTCCTCGCTCTAGCGTGGCTTTGGTTCAAAGCAGGGAAGTTTCAGGAAAAAAAAAAACAGAGCATCAAGCAGCGATGATGGATGGCGAAGGAAGATGGTGTTAAATTTCTACAGGCAAATAGCCGGAATATTTTGGCCGACACCATGATGGAGTTGATGCAAAGTTTAAGCCATTCATCTTATGCACAAGGAAGTACATTAAGGAAAAGGAAATACTTTTTTTGTAGATGCAGAAGCCAAATAAAATTCGTTGGTAGTACTATAAAAAATGGCATGATACACTTTTCAAAAATATCTTCTTAATTTTGTAATTCTGCATAACAACAATTATTTTAAAAGCATATACTTTTCGTAAATCATTCAATTGAAACCAAGCAGACCACATTTCCATTCCAATATTCAACAAATGTTTTCAACAAAGAAAAAAGGCAACATAACTACGGGCTTACCACCTCTCGTTGTCTGCCCGTAATGGCTCTTACATCCGATGGTTCACCTTCATTGTTGTACCTCAATCTTAGCGATGGCGTGGTCCGTACTCTTCTACCATGCTGGAAGTTCGTGTAAGAAACTGCTGCATCGTGCTTGCTTACTATTGGAAACGTCCAAAGTGGATGATGCACATTTTCCCCTGTCTGAATCACAGCTCGAGCATGTACGAGAAAATAGAAAGAGCAGCCGATCCCTTGCGATGCATTATGCATCATGGATACATATGGCTTGCAACGCTTGGCAGCTTCGGTAAAACTGAAACGAGCAAAACCCCGGGGGAAGCCCGTCTAGTGTTTGTCTAGTAAATTAAATACCGGTTAGGGAAAACATCATTCGGTTCGGTATCGATTGAAGGCATTGCTCGTAGTTCCTCTCGTGCGCGAAACGCGAAAGGAGGAAACTCGAACTCGAGCGATGCCTGGCAAAGATGCACCACCAGCAGTGCAATATTTCCCGGAAGGGTTTCGTAATCCTTCACAGACTGATTGACGGGAAGCGATGAAACTTTAGCCGACGGAAAACTACCCGAATTGGATATCTCTGAGTGAAGCGATGGCTCCGGGTTTCGAAAGCTTTCAAAGAAAGTGTAGTGAAAAAAAGGTAACAATTTGGAAAAGGTCAGAACAATTTGAATATTAAATACTAAAAAGAATTATTTGGGTGAGTGAAACTGGACATTAGTACTTCCAATTTTTCAGTATACTACCTTGTGCATAAGCTCCATGTTATTAACCACTCGCAATCAATTTTTAAACCCCTTTATAGTGCCAGTTTTTTGTAACAGGAATCAAAACGATGGGAATCTATAATGATAATTAAATGATTAAAAAAAATTACAAATGTTGAGGATAGTATGCTTTATAGATTTATATTCATAAAATGCTTTAAACTAAAGCCTTCATCGTATTTCCTAAAGGCAACGTAGAGAAAAATATTCATTCCTGACACAAAACTTTTGCAATATCTGGTGTGATGCATAACAGAAAATGAGAATGTGCTTTGTCCAACTTACTTTTTCCAGTTTTGGGGAATTTTCAGTAGAAACGAATCCGTCTGAAACGTGCAGAATGCTACCAAATCCTGCTGTCAATTTTGTACAAATTTGCACAAATCGATGCCGTTCGCTCCACCAGAAACACTGCTGCTTTTGGACGGGCGGGATCAGCATGCCAAATGAAATTGGGCAGTCGCAGTCCGTCAGAATCCGAGCGAATGTAATAACATTCCTTTGCACTGTCAAATGGTACACAAATTAGATAGCTCCAGCTGCGCCCAAGTCGGAGGTTACTGGAGGGTTGGCGAACTGCGGTTCGGTTGATTTCACGCTCGGTTGCATCCGGTTGAGGCCGAAGGTATGCAGCGGGCCAAAAGCCCGGTTGGAAAATCGGTCGGCGACCCGAGGCCGAGCCAGACGGCAGTCAATAAATTGGTTGTACGATACGAGCTTTACAGTGAACGCACACGCGTATAACCCGACTGGACATCGAGCTCCCGGCTGTCGAGTTGCATTTAGTCCCGACGATCGGGGCAAGATTTATGGATGCAATATTCCGTCCTGACCTGTGGACTGCTTTTGACTGCAGGACTGGCAAGTCGGTGCACTAGTGTGTGCTCCTCGAGTTGGTTCGAGCACGACGGTTCGAAGAGAGTGGCTCGGGTCAGATTTCAAGTGCCTGATGTCTGACATGGACGGACTCGAGGAGGTCGATTAGCGTGGCTGTGGGTGGATTTATTTTGTACCAATTTATCATGTTTACGGAGGGAATGAAAAATGTGCGACCAGAAGGATTAACTGCCCTTTCTATCGACGGTGGCAGCAAACTAGAGTACATTAATTTCACATTGTACTTAATGCTGTCTGTTTGCTTTAAATGCATGAAAGCGGGTGACTTCCATAAAAAACTACATGGTCATGACCATGAACAACCATAAAAAATCGGTACTGCGAGAAACATGTTATTAATTAATGTTACATTTTTGTCATTTCATGGAGCTGCGAAATTCCATTCAATTGTACAGCATTCCGTTTTTATTTTGCAAGTGAGTTTCGAGTTTTGTATGATACATATTTAATAAATTTTAGTAACTAATTGGATTTTTCTTCATGCATGAGTTTACAACAGGTGGTTGGAGGATATTTCAAACACGGTTTTGATACAATTAATTTTGGATTATCAAAAGTAAGAATTAAAAAAAAAATATTTTCTTCTGCTAAATATTGATCGCAACAAAAAAGAAAGCAATCAACACAAAACTTTTCGCTCACTCGCGCCTGATCATAAACCCAATATCGTTTAGGTGGCAAAACTTTGCACCGTATTCGCAACAACTCGGTTCTGAGCTCATGGACTTGATCTTGGATAAAAACAAAAAAAGAAAACTGAGTGGAGTGAACTTGGCAAACAGAAAAGCAAACACACAAAAACATATCTTTGAACAACTCTTGAGTGCTGCCTCCAAGGGTAGGCTCGTTCTGATTTGTCTTTACCGATGCTCCGTACTCCGAACTGGAGGGTAATCCAAAAAGTAAATCAAAGCAATAGACACAGAAAACCTTTACGGCTTTCACCGTGGGCGAACTGTGGAAGCAAACAAGTTCCCGGGTAAATCTGACGTACTTTAAACCTCGGCCGTCGTCGTCTCCCCTGGGCTCGCGTGTTCCCTTTGGCGAGCGAAGATAAGAAAAATGAAATGACGTTCCCTCATGAAAACCCTTTCCATATCCTAGCTATATTCCACATGGCATACCAACTTGACAACAGTGCGGCTTGAGTACCAGAAACACAAGTCGCTGTATGCGGCGTTATTACGCGCGTATCTTTGAGAGCATCTAAAGATCCGGTAAATGGTCGCCCAAAAGATGACGGATGGAATTATGAGCGATGGTCTCGAACTGGTTGCCGGTACGCTCTGGTAGTCTCGGGCTTCGTCATCGTCGTCGTCGTCGTCGTCGTCGTCGTTTGTGGACGATGAATGTCGAAATGTTGAGCGTGAAAATAAACAGAATCTTCCCCGCCGTAAACTTTCGTGCGAGCGAAACCCGGGATGGAACGGGATGCCGGGCGATGGGACAAAGCGGAAATTGCAGGCGACTTCGCCTGGGATGGTGGGAAAAGCAATTTTGTCGAAAGTCCTCACCCCTTACAAACTTGCCGCAGATGGAGAGATAAACTACAGTCCGTCAGTTTGTGATTGCAAGTAACAAACAAGGAAATAAAAAAGAAGTAAAAATCTGACGGGGAAGATAATTGTGCAAAGAATTAAAAAACGAGGAAGACTGTCAAGCGTACGGCGGCTGGGAGAGGAATATAGAATTACACAGATGAAAAGTTAACCGCACAAATTGTTTTCCCGACGGTTTTGCGGGCGTGGAGGACAGACAAGTCTCCGCAAAAGTATCGTTGCCACAGTCACGGTGTTACCGTGCGATAATGCGCCAGATAGAGCAGCATCACCACCAGGCCGGCAGTCCTTGGGAAATACTTCCTCGAAAAGATGCCCTCCCGAAAGACTCTTCATGAAATTTTGAACCCTTGGTGTGTCCTTGGCTTGTGGTTTGCTGCGGTTTTGTTGTGGTGTCATTTTATTGGAAGCTCAGCCCACTCCTAGGGGATGCTAGAGTTTCTGATACGCTGGACATCACAAGATCTGTCCACAATCTTCGCCATCGATTCCCCGCCGTCTCCCTATCCATCAGCCTCGGCTTGGCATTCTTGAAAAAACTGTCCACACTATCAATGGTCACCCGGGCGGAATTACCGACTTCCCAGGAGAGCTTGACGGTGAAGGCAACATTTCTAGACTTTGACGAAATTTGGCCCGTCGCTTGATGGGATCCCCTAAAGGGGCCACGATCGTCGGACGGTCTCCGAAGACGGCTGCATTCCCTTTCTCGCACCAATCATTTCCCACGTTCCGTTGCGTCCATTGGAACGGCTCCAAGAGTCGAGCCTTCGTGTCTATCTGCCGTTTTGTCGGGTCGCGTGACACCAGTCGAAAGGGCAGAACGTGCAGAAGGATAGGGATCGTCCGGTGTCCATGCCACTCCCAACAGCCACCCTAAGGGCGTAGAAAGTGAAAAGTGAAATATATTCCCCTAGGGAGGCTGGAATTCAAGGAACCTCCGTTGGAAGGTATGCTGGGGAAGGAAAAATGGGTCAACGGGAATCAATTTCCGTTCAAACTTGATGCTAAAGTTTGCCGACAATGGCGACCAAAAGCAACAACTGCGAGTCACCGCGGTGACATTGAATTTTATGCTCCCCCTAGCTGTCGATTTGGGTTATCACAACCACATGGAGCCGCCAGAGAACACTCCCACATATCCACTTACACACACAAAAACCCCTGGCGTGAATTTGGTCGTAAATTTATTCGAGAGGCAGTAAAGGATGGTATTGAAATGAGTCGTTGTAGGCTCTATGGAAATGTTATTCATGAAGAAATGAACACATATCAAATGATACCAAATCGAATATGCAATGCTAAGATATGTTTAATGGACTATAACTGTTCAAGAACATCCATAAAACACCATCTCGAATTTTGTTAAATTTGAAGTACCGCAAATTATTAAAGTAAACATAAGCAAAAGCAGAAAGAAAAAAGTAAAGTCACCCTGTCACGATAAATAAACCTCGATTCTAAGGGATTTTTTCCCCTTTACGTTCGTTTCACCTTCCTAACCGGAACTTACTCGCAACGGAAGGGATTTTCTCCTACACGAATAGGTCAGCAATTTCCTTTGGATCTCAGGGGGATATCCCTTTCGCTTCTGAGCTGTTTTTTTTTGCTGAGGATTGCTCCTGAGCTATTTGGCTTCGTCTTTAAAATATTGTATATAGTTTTTCGTTGTACAAGGGAGTTAGATACGACATTTTGTTAAATAAAATAAATGCGAAATTTCATATATTTAAATTAAATCTGTTTTAAATTATATCCACATAACAGTCGATTGTTACTAATAATTGATACACTATTAGGGGATGTAAATTATTACCATTTTTCGAAAAAAAAGTTATCGATGTTTACTATACGAATAAAAGGCCAATTAAATTTTCCGTTTAGCCCAGCCACCCCTTTAAGACATAGAACAAATCACTGAAAATGCTTGATCATGTTGTTTCTAGAATCATGAACACGCCTAGGCGTTCCTCATCACGGCCGAGCGAACCTTATAATATTCTTTCCGGCTGGACCAGCTAAAGGCAGCAAATGAACGGCCAACCGGATATACCTGACCGGCTTCGAGCTCATACTTTTTTTCCTCAAAGGTTGGGCAAGTAGAAAGTCCTAGAAGCCAGACGGAAGGACTATAAAAGCTCCTTGGAACCTTGTGGTTGTGGTCACGACAATCCGGCGCATCACGAATGAAACCGACGGAACCGTGAAAGATGTGTAGGTGAAAGGGACGAGCTTAATACGACACCACAAACCTCGAAATTCTGTAAACGGTTGAAGAAAAAAGTGCAGCTCAAGTTTGACGAAGTGTCATCCACAGCTCGGACGCTTGCCAATGTTTACCCTCCCGAGGGACGATATACAACAGAAAAGAAAGACCTTCAAGGACGCTTTTGATGAAGGTTAAAGCACGAAGGGCCACTAAAGAGAGCGTAAAAAGGTGCCGGTGCAAGTGAGAAGAATTTTATTTTCATTTCGGTCTTCGTGAATCAAAACTGGGCTTGAAACCACGCTACTTCTTCCTTGCTCTTTTCTCATGAAACCGTTTGTAGAAAAAAAAAAAACAAAGGTTAAACAATCGATGGCACGGGAAACATTCTGCGAACATAACGTACAACAACGCAAACAAAAAAGAGAATAGATCGACAAATTGTTTTGCGGTCATTAGGGTGGCTGGAAAAATCAACCCTTCACGCCACGGGCCAAACAGAGGCAAAACAAAACCGCCGGTCGGCCGGTCGAGGGTGATCGATCGAACGGTTAACGCATGGTAGCACATTATAATGACGATGATGAAACATAATCCAACCATGCGCTTGCTGTAGCCGTCAGTTGCGCCGAGGAGGAAAGGGAAAAGGAGCGAATAAAAACGGGACGGGGGGCGAAAAACCAACATATGTTCCATCCGAGAAGTATGTCGAAAAAATCGATCCCACTTTGGGGCGATGGTTGTGTTAAGTGGTTTTAAACAAAACGAAGAATTATGCACATATAACCGATCAATTTGTTCGCCCAAGCCCACTAGGCGATATCGATCGAGGGATTTAACCCTTGTGTGACTCATGCCAAACTACCTGGAGAAATTAATTGTCAAACCTATAGAGAATGTTGTGTAATGTCATTGGTCGGTGTAATGCCCATCATCTGCGTAAACACACCATTGTACCTCATATGTCCTTTTTCAATGCAACAACTTTCGTTTTCGCCAAAGCTCGCCATCATTAATTCAGTTTTCTGTTTAGCATCTATTTTTACCCTCATAGATGCATCGTAAATGTTGTGTAAATAAAATAAAGGATCTAGTATTTCACATCTAAATGTGTTTACAAGTTACGCAACTTACAGCTGTCAATTACATCGGCTTGCTAACCAAACAAAAGCTACCGATTAAATAATGGTGTCGATTGTTGATTCAACATGTGCCTGGCAAACATGTGTGCGCACTCCGAGGCAACAACACTCAGGCCGTGTGTTGCACCACCTGTTTCCGTTTCCACAGTGACTGATTACCCCCCGGAGCCCCTACCACCAGGAGCGGAAGGGAAATGTATTAAACCCCCCCAAAATCCGTGAGCCACCAGTGAGGCAAGCTTGGCAGCTGCGTTTCGCCGCTATTGGCCGGTAATTTAATGGGTCTTTAAAGCGTTTATGTCTTCCTTCGCCTGACAACGCGAACACGTGGTGCCGTGAGCTTGAAGCGGCTCCTTCCGGCTCCAGTCAAGCGCGACGATCAAATGTGACGGAATCGATTGAATTCGATTTAACTTCAGTCAATCCACTGTTTTCTTTTCAAAGTTCGGCACGTTTTCAGCGCTTGGAAGAAGAAAAAAAATGGAACCAGTTTTCTGGCAAACGACGATACGGGTTGCACGGATAATGTAAAATCACAGCCCCGGTAACAAATGTCGATAGAATACCATCAATAAACCATCGCCAGCATCGCATCTGCCTGATCCCGGCTAACATCATCATCAGTGGCGTCGTTAGTATTTTCCGAACGCATTTTTGGAAACCCGGGAAGGATGAGTGAAATGATAAGGGGACGAAGAACCTCGGGCGCGAGTAGCGAGCAAGGTTTATCTTGTCAAACGTGGCAGTGAGATGAGGGAGTAGAAGGGTTTTCCTTTTTAACGTTCACTGCTTAAAGGGGAAAATCCACTCCCGGGGTAGGGTTATCGTTATTTACGGCCGTTGGAAGATGGCAGGATCAGCAGGGCGATAAAAAAGAAGGAGTAACAGAAATTCGTATGACAGAAAACTTCAGGAACGTTAAAGCCGACTTTTGGCTCGGTTTTATTGGTTGGGAAAATAAACTCTCACAAATCGTGTTTATACTTACCGCTAACGAGTGAAACGGGGTTGCTTTTGTAGGAGACTTTCGCAGCAAATTCGTGACGGAGTTTGGTACACCGAAGACCGGCAACATTGCTTTGACAGGAGGCGAAATGTGTGTGCGTGAAGCTTGAGAGTTATATTTTGAATGTTTTTATTTTTCTAAATGGCGAACGTTTTGCATTTAGTTTATTTATTCTTCACTGCTGCTTATTTGAACTTTAACCCTTGACATGTTTGTGCCATTATAAATCATCATTCTCCCGTTTAAATGAAACACACACCAGCATTGCAATACACTGAACGCAATAGTATTGAAGAGAACCACGTGGAGGAATCCAATGGTTAGAAACGGGGAGCTTTACGGTTAGCTATCAGATAGCACAGCACTGTTGTCGTCCGGTGATTATATTTTCCTCGATACAACAGTTGGTCATTAGAGAGACATTGGGGGGAAAATTCTTTTGTTTTGTTACTTTCACACACACACAAATCGCCATCAGCTCCAGCTGCAACTGAAAACGATAAGCCTTATCGAGAAGCAGTTTGGTGTTCCTGTCGTTCCTTCTGTATCCAACTTCCCCTCCGGCAGTCGGCACCGTTCCCAGGATCATGAGGGGTGAGAGTTTTTTCACAGCTGCTACCGGCCCGTCCCCAAGCCCCCCCCCCCCTCCCCCCCGCCGGGTTGCTGGGAGGTTCCTGTGGCCTTTGACCGGTGACGCGTTTCCGGGCAGGAAAAGCCTCCCCGGTTTAATGGGCAGCAATTGTGTGGGAAGGGGTCGGGGAGGATGGTGCGGGACGTACACCATTGGTGATAGGTTAAATAAGCGTACACCTACACGAGCACACTCACGCAGACACGAGCAAGAGCCGTATGATAATAGCGCACCAATTTATCATCTTATCACTCTCGCGTGTGGGACTAGCAGCAATATTTCACTCGTTCTATCTATTTTGACCTCCGGGAAAGACGCGAGTGGACGGATCGCGAGGGGCAATTTATTGGACACACCTTTTCCGAAGCACCCCCCCCCCCCCCCCCCCCGTTTGGTCTAGGTTCTATTGGACGGTTTCCAGGTCGTCGGCGCAAAGGGAGGCAAAGGTTTTTCCATTTTATTGCCACGGGGTAGAATTTATCGCACACCTTAAGATCCGTGTCGGTAACGGCAACGGAGCACCATTGGAATCGAACGGAGGATTCCGCCTTTCACGCGTGTCTCAGCTGAACACAATATGAGAAATCACACTTTCCCTGGAAATGGTGTGTCCTCCCGAAAAAAAAAACCTTTCCGAGATTCAACGGAACTCGTTAGGCGAAATTGAAAACGAAACAAAAACCATCATGTGAAGATTTAGTTGCGCTGAATTTTCGATTAAAGATATCACGGGCGGGTGGATGAAAAATTCTCCTTCCAAACACAGATCACGGGATAAACACGAGTGGCAGCGTTTCACCTGGTTCGGTCGACGGGAAAAGCGAGCCCGTTACGAAATCACCACGGCAAGCGCGAATCCGAGCCGGAAGCGATCTCAACAGTCACTGACTGCTGCGCGGTCGATGTGCCATCGTTTTGTAGATAGGCGAATACAGCTATACTGTCGGCGAGTGAACGCACCGAACGGTAACTCACGGCTTTTCCGCCGAACTTTTCCCGAGCGGCTCGGCTAGAGGCGAAGCGTGTTTTAGTACAACGCGTTTTCACGCTTTCCGTTCACGTGGGATGGCCGAGAGATTTCCGCCTTGCGCTTTGCTGCGGTATCCTTTGTCATTTTGTGTTGATGATTTTTCGTTCGTTTTTGTTTCATGTGCACCTCGTGGTAGCAATTTGTTTTTCGTTTTAACTACATCGTCGAGGAACGATGCCTTTTTTTTTTCGTTACTTTCACAGATGTTTTTCCACGCTGTTTTGGTAGGTTTCAGCAGGTCAGCAAGATAAACAAAGCAACAGGAAATGCGGCGAGCGCACCTAAACCTCGGTAGATGGTACACGTCGGTCGGCGGAAGCCATGCGTTCCACTTCACGCTGCTTCGCTATGGCTAGAAGGGAGTATGTATTTTTCCTTCGATGCTTCAACAAGTGTCCTTTTCCGCTTCAATTCCGCTCTGCGGTTACGGGGGATGTGGTTTTGCTGGCGTTATTTTTCTCTCGCCCATCGGACGTTGGTCTGCGAGGTTGGAAAACACAGAATAAAGTTTTTGAGTTTTAGCATGAAATTTGGCCACCTCGTTTGAAAATAATTTCCCCCTGATAATTCCAGAGCAGTATTGAAGGAAAACATCAGGTTTTCATATTATAATCCGTTGAATTTTGTTCCTGTTGTGTTGTTGAGTATTGTTTTAATTTTTGTTCTGTTTTTATTTAAACGGTTCAATGTGTTGTCGTAAATGATTTGTGCCTAGGACTGCGTCTAGACACAGCATGAGTTGGCTAATGCCAAAGCGATATTTGGCAAATAGCCAAATCAACACGACGAAAGCCGCGTTCCCATTCAAGCAACCAAACCTCCGCAACTCAAGTTGCGCGTTGGTTGCAAGCATGTGAACGAGGGTTGCACGGCTTTAGCTGCGCAGGAACGAAAATAGGATCGATCCTATTTTGCGTGCAACCAACATGGCCGCCACTGTCAAACCTGGATGTGTGAGTCAATGGCAATGAAGAAAGTTGTTTGTTGTCAGCAAGATTTTTGTCAACAAGACTTGTTTGATAACGTATTTTGGTAATACCGGTTCGTTGTTTTTCTTTTTTCTTTTACACAGCCTTTTTTATTCAACGCAGGAGTTGAATTTAATACTGAGAAATGGAACGCTGGTCTACCAATCAGACGATTGGATTTCTCCCGGCATTTTAACGAGGTTTGCGTTGACATGGCCCGCGGCAACGGTAATCATAAAGACATCAACCGTTTGTCAAAAAGTGAATGTGTAGATGTGTGAGTACGAAAATTGAGGAACTAATGGGAACGGGTACCATCGCCACTTGCGGGATTTTTTAACAAACCTGGGCGTCTACACGCGTCAATGGTAACATACCTGAACCCTATATAAACAAAATTGTCCTCTCTTGGCGCTGTGTGTATTTGACGCCAAATTTGGCAGTTTACCTGAACAAAACAGAAATGTTGAATCGTGCCTAAATTACATCGACATCGAAGTAAATATAAGTGCCTGAATTTATTAAAATATGTTGTGAACAGTTTTGTGTTATCAAGCAGCATGAATGATTTAGGTTTCGACTCTCTTTCGCGCTCGTTGGTGCAGCATGTTTTGTACAAACTGAGCTACATTTTTGCCTTGGCAATCGCGAAAATCGTGAGTGTGGTCTAGATGCAGGCTAACGACGATATACCTACCATCGCGTTTAAGGTATTAAATTATAATTGTGTACTTCTAAATAACCATAACCAAATACAATATATTTTCTCTTTAAATTTAAAGCTTTTCCCAATAATATTCCCCCAACACATCAATTCCAATTACCGCAGACCCGTTTGGAAACTCATTCATCCCTTTCTTGTTCTCTACCATTGCGATGAGTTATTTTATTCCCCCCTTTTAATGCCAATCACCCAAACCGGTTCCGCAAACCGACCGCAATCGTGTTTTTCAATCGCTGACCTTTGTTTTCTTTCATCCATTGTCGGCCAGCCCTGCCAAATCTCACACAGAAAATGAAAAAAAAAAATGTGGCCATTGGCTCCCGGTGCGATCGTAAATTGTCGGAAAACTTCATTAAATTTGATTAATAGACTCAATTGAGTTAATTGGCCTTTCTTTCGCTTGGGTGAGACGTTGTTTCCAATCGGGCCGGTTGCTCGGGACGGTGCGGTTTGGGGTAAGATGGTGGTTAATTTGAAATCGCACCAAAATGCTGCCCTTTTCCGCGGGGAGGAGGAACGAAATTTGCCCTTCGGACGATTGTTTGTAGTTTGGATTGAGAGTTGTTTGTTTTTTTTTTGCCGGGCTTCCACGGCACAACGAATAGAATCAGTTTCATCGCTCGATAAGGACGCTCAAATTGATGGTGCTTCGATCAGCGTTGCTTTTTGTCGCAGGGCGAGGTCGCCGGATTCGGTTGCCCTTTGAGTACCTCTTCGGAGGGTAGTTTTCCAAGAAAGTGTTCACTTTGTGGAACCTGCCCTATTCTCGTGAGATCTCCCGGTCCATTTCATGTGAAAGATAGCGCGGAAAACGTGACAAAAAGTTAGTTTGTTGCCTCACCCATCCCAGCACGGAAGAAAGCACACAAACACACTCACACACACACCCGGTATTGTTTCGTGGAGTGATGTTGTTTTCGCCGAGGAAAGCAAAATCACGGGCAGAAACCATTTCAGTGCGTAATCCATGGTAAATTACTTACCCTCGCCCGTTCCTAGTGCCATCGTTCCACAAATCTTCGAAGACTCAGAAGGAAAAACAAAAATCTACGCCTATCGTACGACACACTTCTCCCAGCTTTCATGTTTTGGTCAGAGTGAAGCTCTTCATTATTGGTGAAGGTGAAAAAGAAACACAAACGGACGAATGGGCAAACCGCTTCTTTTTCTTAACTGCCTGTTTGCCTTTGTACGTTTCGCCTCAAGGCTGTTTTTTTTCCTCACTCCAAAGGAGTACTACCAAAATCTGTGAACGCTAAATGAATGAAAAAATATGCCCCATTACGTCGTAATGTCGATCATTTGGGAGAATCTGGTTTTTCCCTCCGTTTCACACACAACATCCCGCAAGATAATGTGGTTTGACCATCTTGAGTTAAGCACTGGTTTGATCCGGCGGGGGGATTTTTTGTTTTTATGCACGGAAAATCTGTTTTGCCATTTCAACCTAGGCATCTAGGCTGGTCTTTATAGGTAAACGGTTTAAAAAAGATGTGAATAAGAATACAATTAATTTAACTGCTTTCATAAAGACAACAAGGAAAAAAAAATCGACAAAGGGAAGAGTACAGTAGAAAACCCAGGCAGAAGCAAATTCCTGTTTTGTTGTAGCTTTAGCTTAAGAAAACTCCTTTCCTTGAATTGAAAACGAGGTAGATAAAATGGGAAGGAACTTGTTTTTTTTTCTAACGTACCCTTCGAGATCTGGTTGAGGTCGATTGATCAGTGATCAATCAGCTGATACATGAATTAAAATAATACCAAGGAGATGCATCTCACAGAAAAGCACTTGGCTTTGTAGTGGAGCCTAACACTGGTTTCTTCTTCGAGCTAGCTTTCTTGCTATGCCAATCTCCAATCAAGTAATGAATTATTTCGTATCCTATGCACATGGTTTAAATATTGGCATATGAAAGAAAACACACAGTCGTTCTAAAAAATCTGTCAACCCTGTACTCAGGTATCTTCAAAGCCGCAATGTTCCTGAAAGCCTTCGGTTGAAATAAGATTGATGATCCATTCCGTACCTCCACGAGCACCTGTTCAATGAAAGTTGAGTTTTCTTACACTTTACTGACCGCTCACCAGATCTAGGGTTGCCAAAGAGGACTTGTTGCATCCACTCAATCACAATTTGGTGCACTTTACCTTTGAAACACACCTAAGAAGAAAATAAGGGCAAAACTTTTCATGTACTTTAAGTGGACCATGTTAGCCTCACTTTCGTGCAGCCTCTTAACAGCAAAAAATTTGTTTGGAATGCAGAGGAAACCCCTCAATTCACTCGCACCAGATAATCCATGGCCGGAGGGTTCTTCCTTGCCGGGGTAGCCCATCACGGGGGGTTTGTTTCAGGTGCGAAGTTTTATAATGATTTATGCTTTTCGTTCGGGTTTACCTTATCATTCTCCGCAGGGCGAATCCGGCACGTTCAGCGGCGATCCGCGGATGGTCGTTCCTGCAGAGGGCAACGTTCAAAGCAAGCGGGAAACTAGCACACAGCCAGCGAGGATCGGTTCGGAAAAAGTTTCCAGCGGTACAAATAGCAAAACGTGAAGAGGAAATACGCCCCGTTGAAACTACGGTTGAAATAAAGCAGAAAGGAATGGAAAAGGATTGGATGCAAAGAATAAGAATGAAAGGAGTCGTTGTAGGTTTTCAGAAAAGGAATTGTAATGAAACGTTTAGTTTTTGTTTAAGGTTTCTGGTCTCTCAAAAAGAAGAACAGGGAAAAACTCTTTTCAAACTTTTTCATCAAGTTTGTGATTACGAAGGAAATTGCAAGTTGCCGAGAAAAGCGAAGAAGTAAATAGTATTTCGGACGAACTTGATAAAATTCTAAAGAAACCAAAGCGGATGCAAAAGTTAGCACTACTCTTTTATTCCGCACCTTAACCATGGATGTGGAAGTTTTGCGAAAAGCTGAAATACTGCATCCGAAGACGGCCGACGAGTCGATGGAAGTCGCGCTTCCGCTGTTCCTCTCCCTTAGCTTGGCCATGCGTCGCAAACAGGAAAACATTAGTCTTAAAAAGTTTGGTAAATTCGCAACCCGTTGCCAGCTAATGAGTTGGGATCAAATTGTAAAGCTGGCCTTGGAAGTCTCTCATTACCGGGAAACGTAACAATAGTGACCGAAACATGAGGCGGTACACGATTACAATCCTGGTTATGCGAATACTAGCTCCACTTCTGCCCTGGCACACACTTCCCGGTGCAAGAAAGCGTAGCAAGAATCCACAGTGAAGTGGAAAGCCATTATGACGTCAATTAAGTTATGTACCAGAACACCTTAAAGGGATGTTTGCGGAGGACAAGCTAAAATAGCCATCATCCGTGCTGTTTGTTATGTTTGCGTAGGAAACGAAGCTGGTATTGTAAATCGAATAACAAGAGCTCTCAATTAGTTTACAACTTGATGTCTGATGGAAACACAATCTGATACATTTTAGTTTCGCCGAGAAGGTTTACTCCATCGATCGTGACTGTTTCGATTTAAATATAATTTAAACTTGGCGGATGGCATCCCAAAATGTTTATAAGAACTTATATAATAAGACTGTTTTCTTACCTTTTCATATTTGACTCAAACGAGTCCTGCATTCGGTTATCAACCGCTAAAATTTTCACTTTTGTTCAATCGATTGTATTTGGATCAGCTTGCGCTGTAATCAATTAATTACCACCCGGGTTTTTGCAGCAGCTCAGCATCGCCTCTGGAAAATGCTTCATTTTCGGACGAAAGAGAAACCCTCTGTCAGCGAAAGCAGAGGTGCAGAAAAGCTGGATTTCGCTGCCCGTACGCACCCTGCAGGGTTGCCTTATCACATGACGGATCCTCCCTCACGAAGCGAAGCTTTCATTTCTTGATTTGGGTTCCTCGATAGTTCCTTCGTTCCGCCAGCAAAAGCAAAACGCAAGCTCCGGGCAGGGTTGAAAGAAAGAATTCACCTGTAGAGGGTTTGACTGCAGGAAAAAGGAGCGGACAAATGGGAAGTCGGGCCTTTCCTTGGAGGATAACTTAGACTTCGTCGCGATTTGATCGATGCAAAAATCGATTTCGTGTTAAAACGTTCGCAGTGGTAAACCAACCCGGTGATAGTTTTTTTTTTTAGTTCGGGATGCTGTCGTTTATCCGGCGATGTCAGTTAATCCGCGCCGTCGGGCTCCTTACGCGATGGGATTGTGGTAGGAAAATGATAACGGTGGAAAAGTATCAGCTGTTGTTGATGTGACAAGCCGGCAGGAGGAAATAAAAAAGACCGACAAAATCAAGATGCCAACAAAGACATTTGGGTTGAATGTTCGGGAAAAAAAGGAAAGGTAAGGATGGAAGGCCGAACCGGAGACGCAAAACAAAAACGATATGTATGCATCCAATATGCTCATTGCCTCGAGCGACGGTGGGCGAACGAAAATGGTTGAAAGTGTAAGGAAGAGAGCTAAACAAACAAGGGACATCTTGATGGTACCGATAAGATATATCGATTAGAGCTCATTGGCAGCGTCGAACACTGGAGCAACAGTGTCTGCAGCCTTGAGATGATGGCTTCTGAGATGTCCTTGAGACCCTCGTATAATCCTCCGGCCGACGCCATCTTTAAGATGACATGGTTTGTTATTTGAATAGCCCCCTTTCTTCACTCCTCTCACCACAAGCTGCAGATGGAGGTTTTGTTTCGCTTTTCGCGTTGGCTTTGGCTTCCGGAGCTTGAAGTTGTTTTTCTGGTGCGGTTGAGAAGTATTTATGAACTATCTGCGGAGCAGGTTTACGCGGGAAGCAAGAAGAGCGCGCTTTACTACCGACACCGGCACATAGTGTGCAATTGATTGGATACTTCCAACTGTCCTGAAGAGAAAGAGGATGTTCTAGTGAGTTCTTGGAAAGATTGTTCAATGAAAAGCTCTGGAAAGATTCAAACACAAAATCTACCCTGGTTGTGTGGTACAGCTAACGCTCGAGCAACATACGCCTAACCTCACTCACACGCCCGTCGTCGTGTTGTGACGACCACTATCGTACGGTTGTCGACAAGCGTTCCCCCTTGAACAGATTTTCGCACACTTCATTACGAAAATTATAGTCGGTAAAATGCTCGTAGTCGTTCCGTCAGCCACGCGTATCCTTTGCCAGCTTCCGAAAGGCAGACTACACAGCCTTCGTACCGCCAGCGCGTGCGGTTGCGGATGCAGAACAATGAATCGGCAACATCGTTAATGCCGTGTTCTGGAACTAGTTTTCGGTCGTCTTCTCGTGCGCTTGGGCTGACTGGGGCCGTGGGTGACTGGAAAGAGGATAAGGAAGAAGGAAAATACTGGGAGGAAGGATGGGATTCTGGGAAACTGTCAACGCGCCAGGAAACGATTCTGCAGCTTTGGTCTTTTTTTCCGTGAAACACTATTTTCAAACGAATCTGAAGCTCCAGAAAGCTCCTCAAGACAAGGGCTGTGTTTGTGTGTGTGCGTGCTTACTGTGTCATGTTGCCATTTGACAAGTGAACTCTAGTGTCGTGTTGCACTAAACTTGTCCCGTCTCCACGGAAAGAATTGCTGGAGACAGTCGCGATCCTTGAGAATAGAATGGTCGCATTGTTGTTAAGAAGGCCCAAGTCGAAATCCTCGGGAACGGCAAGAGCTGTGTTACTCACAAGGAAGAAAATGGTTCAAATAATTTTCTCATTCAATATATTTCTTTGCGTGATTTTATTGAGGAACATTGAAGAATTCACATTAGATAGTTGTCACATAAAAACATGCTTTCTTTCAGTGAGCAAAATCAGGGCACACTTTTGCTTACTGAATATTTTTGGGTTATAAAAAGAATAAATTTGGGTAGTTCAAAAAGAATAAATAAACTGAATAGGATTTTTAAAAGTGCATTAAGTTGAATATTGCGTCCAAAGTTTCAAACATAGTGGAGACGCATTCACAATGGAGGCGCATGGTGCTCCACTGTGTGAAACTGGCTGCGTACGTTGATCTATGTTATTCCAAATTTAAACAAATTTAAAATTCAGCTCTGCATCGTGACAAAAGTAAGATGTCATTATGTACATATTTTTGAGATGATGGAATATTCAACCGCTTTCTAGAATCCGTAAATGCTTTCGCTTGGTGAAAATCGGCGCTGCACATAAATTTATGCATCTCTACACTGACGAGCTTTAAGCGATTCTCGAGATTCCGCCAATGTTTAGGAAGACGCAATCCGAGCTGAAACTTCTTGTTGAAAGTTATTCGATCGATGATGATACTTCCGGGACCATCTCCGTCTTGCGATGCGACAACGACAATCTGCTTTCCCACCGAACGAATATGACGCGGATGGACGGTGCGGGAACGGCGCGGTTAGCACGGGTATGGTTAAATTAATTTCGCCATCATCTTTCGTAAGGGGGCTTAGGGCGGAAATTGATGGATCGTCGCAGCCGTGTTGCCTCCGGCAACTTTCGAGTCTGTGTGGAAATGGCCGGTGGTAGGCTGTAAATGGATCCAATTCATCGATGCCGCCAGCCGGAAGTGGCCAGTCAGTCAGGCCGGAAAAGCCATTGACCCGGCAGGAGTGCGATGGGAGTTTTATCGAGATCGATCGATTGCCGGAAAAGGTTTGTGTGCGCGTATGTATGCTTGTGATTATCCGCATGGATGTGGGTGTCAACCAGACCCAGGGCCGGGACAGGGAAAGAGAAACGCAATAAAAACTTTTGCTTTAGCTTCTCCAATGCTCGAGCATTACGTTGATTGGTGGCCGAGTGGGTTGGGTGATAAAATATTCGATGAATTAACTATATGAAGTAAACGTTTGCCATCTCCATTACTCGGGTGAAACGGATCGCCCGGGGATTGGCACTAGGCTTATCGGCAAACATCCTGGCAGTGTTTGAGTTTTCCATTTGCAGCACTTCGATCCAATTATTTTGTGAAAACTTTCGCTTCCACCGGGATCCTTTCAGGGCATCGATGTGCTCTGCATTGAGGTTGGCGATTTCAATTACCCGGCATTTCCCCTCGCACCACCCTCTCTCCACAGCGCTAGCTTGTCGTATAAGGACAAGTATTTGGACAATAATTTTCACCATTGTTCACCCACTTCCGGCCTCGCGCCTTTCTGCGAGCTTCAGCCTTTCGAGGAACGAGCGTGGAACGAGCCGCGGAGATCATCGGTAAGGCGCATTGAGATAAAATCTACTTTGGTATTCAAATTTACTTACCCAGTCGAGCCCTCTACTCCCCCCTGCACGTTCCCTGCTCACCAATTGATAGCCTTTCGGTTACATTATCCTGCCAACATCGGTTCGGAGACACGACACGATACTTTGACATCATCGTAGCCAAGCTACTAATGAGAACGGCGAACGACACCCGGTGACGATGACGATGATGGCGAAAAGTGAATAGAATATAGACAACTGACAACGCTGGTAAAGGAAGCACCAACGACAAAAGCGAGCGAAGGCAGGCTTCCGTGTGCGCGGTTTGGACTCAGGATAAAGCTTCGTTTTAAATACATTTTATAACAGTAATTAAGCGAATCCGCTGCATCCCCTCGTCGGCAGTATTTGGAGTATTCGAGGAGGCAGGGGAGTGTAATTGTATGCCCGGACATGCGGCAGTAAGATTTCCTTCTTTCCAGTACCGGTACAAACGATGACAGTTTTATTAAAACTTAACTTTGGGGAATGGGTTCCGAAAATTCGGGTATGTGGAAGAAACGAGACGATTTTGAGATGAATTAAAAAAGTTTTCCATTGTCACTGTCTATTGTGGTAACGCGAATCTTTTGTTCAGGGACGATAAAAGATAAATCAGACTTGGGGTAATTCTTTTTGTTTTGTTTAATTTATATTTGAAAATAAATTATTATGTTTTCTGTACCCTTTGTGCTGTGATGTTCATCAACTCTCGGATTGGCCTTTGTTTTTTTCTTTCTATCTTTTCTGTCGTGTTGATTACACATTCGAAACGGAATGATATGAGCAGCTTCTCTACATCATATATTTATCCATATTCATCAACCAATTTATTTTGTCATCTGCTTAATCAAATTAAACCGTTTCTGCCACTTTGAAGCGTGAAGGTAATTAAGACTTTGCACTCTATTGCGCATCTCGTCGCCTGAAGATGACGGGTACTTACGGAACGAAATCCAACATGGAACGAAATAAAAATAAACCCATTCCAAAGTTTCCGCGCGGCCTCTTTTCTTTCGTTTTCATGTTGACAACTTCATCGCGCGCTTGGCATGTTAAAATTTGCTGGCCCGGAAGCGGTACAAGTGTCATTAGCAGCTCTCAAACAGAGCTGTAAGAAACGGTTTTGCGGTCACTGGAGCCTCCAGCTGTGCAGACCATGATTCATTGATAATGCTGTGTACAACATGCCAAATTACGCAAATCATTTCGTGCGACTCCGAGTGGCACTCATCCAACGTGGGCGAATCTTTTCTATAAAAGTAGGAACGCTCATAAAGCGCTGAATTTGCATTAGCACGTCAAATAACTCCTCCTCAAGGGCCTGGTGACTAATGACTTCCTACGGTGAGGCAAGTTCGAGCCGTCGCAATAAATGACTGGACCGTAGTAGACCGACATCGACCCCATGGGGAGTGTGGAGGCGTGACAAGCGGTTACGGTTTTTTTTTCTCTTCCTCTTACGACCACTTCAGTTACAGTCAACAAAACCGTTGCACGTGGCTCTTGGATCAATTTATCGCCCCGTTCGGATGTCTTCCTTCGCCGGACAAATGACGCACAACTTTGTCCAACTACAAATGGGGTAAGTTTGACAGCTTCTCGGATAAATTGACAACCCATGGTAGCTATGATGAGCTGTCAGGTTGTTTGTTGTCCGTCAGACATGAAGAGGCTGACAGCGGGGTAGGCGGGGTTTATTGAAACCCCTGATCTCTGTGTCACAATTTGTGGCAAAAGTTTCAGTTACGGGAAGCAGGTTAAAGGGAACTTGATTTTGAGTTGCGTAGAAACGTTGGCAGATTTCATAGCCGTAGCGGAGGTAAATTGCAAGGTAAGGTTTAAGTTAGAGTGGCGCAATTACCATCGAATCAATTCAAATCAATCCGACCCGACGCCTTTAACTTGCAATCGAGAGATCAATTAATTTGCATACAGCTGTGACGAAACGACACTTATAATCAATTCGAAACCCCGCAATTTACCGACGCTTAGCATCAATGATTAAAACGGTCTCGCCAATGATTTGGTGAGACTAATACCGATAAATTTGCAAACCAAAGTACGCTTGAAAATTCTTCAACAACCAACTGTCCCTGTGAGAGTGATGAAAATGGATGGAATAGGCTTGCCGCAAATTGTTACACGCAATCAGGAGGAATTTACATGTAATGAAGATGCAAATTAAAAGTTGCACTAGCATCGTAGTCCACGTTTCATGTATGTTTCAGAAGCCAACCAATTTCCCCTGAAGTTGTACTTCCCGACACAAGACTGCATCAATTACGCCTTAGCCTAGTTTTTCCATCAGTGAGAAATTCAAGGAGCAAAAAGTTGTTGCCGAGGCTCCTTGCTTGATTAAAATTACTCCCCTTACCGAACCCCTGTTTCATTAACTTTACTATCTGCAGCTTTTAAATGAAAAGGATTGTTTATTTGTGACGTTATGTTGGACATGCTTTTTTCCCAAATTTACAGGCTCTCATGTTAAACCTCAAAGCGGAAAAACTCTGCTAGTAGAAAACAATTTCCCTATGGAACGATCATGTGTAGTTCTGCTTGTAATATCTTCCTCAGTAAAATGGTGACCTTTCAGGAGTAAAAAAGAATGACCAGTGAATTGAAACAACAGAAACCCCCATTGTTCACTTCCACTTGACTGCATGCAGAACCGTCGCAACCTGGTGCAACCACTGTAAATGGTAAATATGGTTTATTTCCCTCCTGTTTGCCATCAAGTGTTGAGGTGGTTGGAAAATTTATGACCCTGCAACGGTGCATTATGGTCTGTTTTGTTGCTATAGTTTGCAGCACGTGTGTGCGGAAAATGCAGGAAAACCGGTGGATGGCACACACAGATCGCCACCGGCACTCGAGCCACTTCTTTTCCCGCATCGTGTTTGTCGGTCGGTGTGGTTTTTGTGTTTGAAATTTTCATTACATTCGTATGCTTCGTTTAAGCTAAACTTGAACACTGTGCCCCCGCCGTGCGACACGCCAAAACCACAGGGTTAGGATTTCTGCCGGCGACGATGATGATGATGACTTCACGTAAAGCTCGTGCTGTACACGCCAAATGCGTCCTGAGGCGTTCCTCGAGGACTGTCGGGCTCGTGGGGAACATCATCCTTTGGGATCTTTGGCTGCAGAGTGGAAATCAAGTCGAGTCGGGAGACCACTGCTTGACGGTGGGTTAACCGTAAGATATTTCAACAGCTTCGTCCTTCTCGGCCTGCCCTCCTGCTTGCGACTGTTTCGGTTTCTAGGAGCGTCCATGGCTAGATGGGTGGCTGCGATGAAGACATTTGCTCGCAATCTTCTTCCCTTGCCGGGTCCCGGGTAACGAGGGATACCGAAAGAAACATTTTGGTTTCTCGGAAACTATCCTCGGGCGTCGGCCGACTTGGGGTGAATAGTTTTTACTGGACATCTCACCGGGGCTGGAAATTGTGCGATCCTCGCTTGCGCAAGGAAGGGCTTCTGTCCTGCTCCTTTTTTATCGTGGCTTTTCTTAGCCCCGCGTTCTTCCGGTCGGGTTGGTTGGCAAAATACGATCGGTAAAGAAAACCATTAACCGCACAGGGTCCGGGTGCTTCGAGTGGGACGAAAAACTGGGCGGCGGTTTGCCGATGGTCGATAAATTCGGTCCGCAGGAAAATGGAGTCTAATCATTCGAATTGCGGCCAGCTGGGAAGCCTCCGGACGGATAATGTTTGCGGACTTTCTAATCCGTGACCCGTTGGTTTTCGTAAGCAAATTATTTGCAGATGGGATTGCCGCGTCGTGGTTATATTTTCGCATCAGTACCTTTTTTTTTTTGAGTTTCGTTTTCTCAATCGCCTTTCCTAAACCCTCTTGAGAAGGGGATGTTTTGAAAGTAATCTGAGCAGCTTCCCATTTGCCATCTTCTCAGCTTTTTCTTTTCATTTTTAGTGTCTGGGTGAGATTTTCTCTATTTCAGAACCTCATCAACGAAGCTCAACGGGCAAGCCGAAGGAACTCCTGGTAGATGAGTTTAAATGAAGTATACACCATCGGCGCAGTAAACTTTTCCCGTCTTCTCGGCCAACTCTATTTCCGGTGAATGGACTTAAGCACGTGTCACACTTTTAATTGCTTGGTCCGGTTGGAGCGCCGTGCCTCGAGGGCGCCGGCCATCGTCATCGTCTGGTGGACAATGTGTCGCACTCGTGAGCACGTGGCCCCCATTACGGCGTCGGATCGTCCCATTTCGTCCGGTCGTTTTCATTTGCTCCTCTATCATCGAGTGCAGTTTTTTTTGGTCCTCCGTAAAAGCGAAACCGTTGGAACCGAGGCGCAAACGCCTATGCCTTCAGGGTTGCGTATCCAACGGAGCTTTCGTTCGTATAATGGTTCGTTTCGCTTCACGTGCTGGACGTTTTATGGAGAAGGTCAGAAGATGGCCTGAATCGACCAACACACACACACACACGCCGGTTGACACATACGCCCGCATGATCGCTACACGAATGCTGCTTCGCTTGTGAGTTTGAGCGGCAAAAAGGATTTTCATACGAGCCACTTGAGCCCCATCCGATGAGTACGAGGGAGAAGGGTTGGGGAAAACTCGGATGATACTGGCCATGTGTGCGTGCCGTGGTCGTGATTGAGTCTGAACGCTGGTCTTAAAGGGCGGGAAAAAGTTGAACGGAAGCAACGCAACCAAACTATTGCTGAATGGGAAATTTGAGTTGTTCAACTTCGAAGGACACACACAGATGGGGTCGAGAAACGTTGTAGCGTAGTAGCAAAAAGATGAGCAGGGGGTGGAAAATGGGAAATTTTTGCCCGACATCAGACACGACTGAAACCTAAAGCTCCAATTTGACGAGATGGCTTTGTGTTTGTTTTCACCGAAAACTAAACTTTCCCATGAACCTTGCATGTCTGGGAAACAAGCCGAAAATTACGCTTGCCTGTCCCAAAACAGCTTTCGGTAGACACATTTTCCTTGTAGTTAATCAACCTGCCCCGAATCATCGATCGTAGGGATAGTATTCTTATTGTAACAAGTGCTCGTTCCATGTCGAGAATTTTTTTTTAGTTCAGTCCGGGTCGACGACACTCAAATCTGTCTTAATGATCAGCAATTATCGTAGAACCCTCCTCACGACCCATTTCCGGCAAGTGCAGAAGAGCCTGGGAAAATAATGGTTCTCCAAATCATCGCACTCGGGTCTTAATGGTCGGTTCCAATTCCAATTAAAACTAATGCTGGTTTACAGAACTACCCATTTGAGGAAGAATGTTGTAAGAATATATGGTGGGAAAACTAAACTATAGGCAATCGGCATCCGGTTTTGCAGCTTATGTGATGAGCGACGAAAATTATCCGGAATAGCAGATGGTAACATCGGGAAATTAAAATTGTGGATTTCATATTAGCTTTTTGTTTCTATTAGCCTGTTTTGAATCCACGAGTTTCCAGTATTACATAGTTTCTAGAACTTTTGAAGCATTTTTGCGCATGAATAATATTTTGTCGAATATGTTCATTGACAGTTTTCGTGTGTTGGTAAACACTTCAAACCATCCGGACCTTTCAATCGCAAAAGACTTTTTGGGTGAAACGGTTCTAACTAAGTTCGTGGATAACTTTTTCATATGTAAGAGTGAGGATGGCAGTTAAAAGTTGAATTAATTCAACCAAGAAGAATCTAGGACCTTCAACCTGAAAAGCACCCGCAATAGTTAGTGAATGAATTCGATTTCAGCTAAGTCACGTTATCCGGAAAAATGCAAGTAAAGTATTTGCTACTAAACATACCAAAGAACTTGTTGTTGTGGCGTTGGCCATTTTTCTCAGCACTGCTTTAAATTGAACCGTTATGGAACCGTTAGCATAGCTATAGCTAGCAATAATAGATTTATTTCGCACAATTTCGAGCGACAACACCAGCTTATGTACACATCCGTGGTAATGCGGGGAGATGAGAAGGACACAGCTCTACTTCCACCCGTCAGCGTTAACGAGCCGAGGATGTCGAGTTGGCTAGAAATTGACTCGCTTGTGCGCTTGTTATGATAATCATGCATAAATATGCTATCAACAATCGTTACGGCGGTACACCGATGCTTATCTTCCTTCTGTTTGTTCCCCGAGCCAGCACGTTTACGCCAGTCCGGTCAGTTCATGGTCAGGAGCCGTGTTTGTTCAATCGATAATTCTCATTAACCGGAAGTAGAACTCAGCGAGTCGTGATCATGTTCTTGCTAGGTGTTTTCCATTGCTTCTCACTATCCCTCTGCGGCTGTAAGCTGGTAAATTTTTGTTTTTTTTTCTTGTCTGTTTTTTTGTTTGTTGTTCTTGACTTTGAATTTTTGCGCTAGCCCTTGGGAAACGATTAAAACGAAGACAGTTAGTTTTTCTCGTTTCTCGACCTTCCACTTCTGAGCCATGGTTCGTGCAAACTTATGCTATCCGTCCCTTTCTTTCGCCTTACCTGTGCATCTATTTCCCTCTTGTCTTTCCCCGTCTTTCGCCTTCAGGTTCGTACTTTACTTTTTACAGTCTCAAGGACACCTGTCAGACCTGTGTCAGCAGCAGTTTTGCCACGACGTCCAGTCGACGTTCATTAATGATGTACTTGGGAGCTTGAGGTCCAAACAAGTGAAGGGACATTACGGGGCATCAAGTTTAGCTGATCGAAGCCTTACGAAGGTCTTTCTTCCGTTCTCTCCTTACGCTTACGGCCGGGGGAAAGCCGGATAAAGTACTGTTTGTTAACGTTTGATGGAGGACTGGCTTGTCGGGCCTACCCCTGACAGAAGGGTTAAAAATTATTCAACCGAACTGGCAAGATTAACGATATCTTGATGTAAAAGTCTCCATACACAAACACACAAACACACCTACACACGTCGAGAAGGGCTCAGAGAAAGGCGAGCTACTTCCGCTTCCGGATAGCATAAAAATGTCAGGAGGGTGTGCGTTGGCCAAAAATGATTAATTTATGAAGCTCATTTGGAGAAGTTTTCTTATCGCACAAAGAATGCACCAACAATGGGAGGGGGGGGGGGGGGGGGGGGACCGTTATGTTGACGTTTGAAACCCTGATGGCATATTTATTCCATGGCTCAAAATGGGCATAATTATTTTCTTTCCATTTTTTTTTTTCGGGAAAATGTATTCATTTCCATTGATCATCCTCTCCGAAAAGGCGCTTGCTAGGAAACGAAAAATCCTCATTTTATTCAAACGTTTCTTGACACCGATTAGTCACTAGCGGAAGCTGCGTTGAGAAGGTTAAGGAATGCAGATTTTGCTCATCAATTCGTTTCCTAACGCTGCGCAGCTTTCTCGATGGGACTAACATTTCGGTGTGTGTTGTTTGTGAGCGTAATGTGATACGCTATCGCTTTGGTATGCCCAGTGGATGAATAATTCATCTGCCGAAAAAAAAAGACCGTCAAGCGCACGCTTGGTTCAATTCGGCGTTTGGTCCGCTTCGATGGCGTTCCGGTTGACAGCTGGCTGCGTACTGTCATTCTTCTGTCAGACGAAAACACGCAAGCAACGCGCATTTGCATTTCTATTTCTACCCCTGTGAAACAATAGAACACTAGCACATCCCAATCGATAGAACCCGGAGGCGAACCGGAAATGGATCGACATCGAATCATTCCGAGTTCATTCCTTAAGGAGTAGCAAACGCCGACATCCTCCCTTATGGGGATTCTCATAGTCTAGGGAAGTGAAAAATAAAGAAACGTCGCCGGGAATCGACCCGACGGTTACATTAATCATTCCACCACCGGGAATGAGGAGTGAATAAAATACGCATTTGTCGAATCGGTGCCGAAAAGTTCACTATCCCCCTGGGGATGTGTCCGTCTTGAACTTGGTGGCATAAAATGTACACGCATCGACCATGATGTCGCTCCGTGGGAGTCGGTGCGCCAATAAATCGATTACTTACGGATGCTTCCTGTTGTCCCCCGGGGGAGAGGGTTGCCCAAAAACCCCGAATAAAGTAATGGAAAATTGATCGGTTTCCTGCTTCCTTTCAACGTTCCAATTCAACCGGTACCGCGCGGCGATCGTTTGTTATTTGTTTTCATTCGGGGGGATTTGCATTTCCGGATGAGAAGATTTGGGGTTTGCGCCCGGTAATTTTTCGTCCTCTCTGCGCGTCACTCACGTCGTGGTGGGATGATTGATCGTACATTTGTTATCGAAAGCATGGCACCACGAAAACAAACACGATCTGCTGAGATTGGAACAAAGACATTTTCCTCGTGATCACATCGTTCGGCTCATCAATCTTTTTAATGATAGACTGATAGATTTGCGTAACGGATTTTACCTTATAAATGTTATATCTTTCTGGCAATTAACTGTAAGTGAGATAACCAATATGAGGGATAACCTGATGCCCTCGTCCAATAAGTTGACATACTCCATGGCCAAAATCAACGTTTCAACGTTAGTGGTGTGAAAAATAGCTCCACCATAGTCCATCGAATCTACGAAATAAGGAAGGAAAAACCTTACGTTTCTGTAGCAGTTGAATGCATTTTCATACACACTCACACTCTCGTTTTTGTCCCACCTATTCCATTCTACAAATGGTTGCAATATGCTGAACGGCATGGGCGAACTTTGGCCATGGCATTACGTTCTGTACGCAACTAAAACTTACACGAAAGGTTCAAAAATACAAACACCAAAGAATAGGGAGAAGGTACGAAGAATGCTAATCTTCTAGCCAGTAGACCAACTTTTCTCATCAAACTCTCACATCGGTGCACTGCAGAAGTGGGCAGATATTGCATCTGAAGTTCAATGCGGGAAACACATGGGAGAAAATTGTTTGGAATTCATTTTGTTACAAATTGGACAACGATGGCGAGCCAAATTTGTTTCTAACAACATCTGAAGAAAGCTTTCGTTTCCTTTCTTCTTATTACAAGGCTAATGATAACAGAAAAAGTTTTTCCAGAATACTTTGTAGCAATCATTGTTCGTACAATCCATGGATTTCTTTTGCCAAACTAACTACAAGAATAAGCCGTGCTCATCGAGAAGCGATAACATTAGTAAATCTTGCGGTTAACAAGGAACTTAAAACAGCTATCCGTTGTCATTGAAAGAAATGATAGCATTTCTCAATAAACCCCTCATTCTTTTAAAAACCTTTTCCAATGGAGGCGCCTGGTTTTTTAAAAATCTTATAAGGAAACTATTTGGTGCAAAAGAAAGAGAAACACAAACCAATCCATGATGCCGTTGTATGTAACCCCAAGCCAGCAATTCATTTGCATTTTATTACAAAGCCACTCACTTCTCACCTGTTCTTTAGCATTATTCACCTTCAGTAAAAAATTGAGCTCGGAAAAGGAAGGGAACACAAAACCCCTCGTAGATAGTCGTATACCTGGCAGTGAGTTTATATTTTATTTTCCCCCGGTATAAAGTACATCACTTCATCACCTTCCGGCTCGGCGTGGACTTGGTTCACGGTTTTTCGCTCCGGGATGAAACGGTTTCCTCTGTGGTGAGATTGCAAACTCCTGGCTGTTGGTAATAGAAAAGGAGGTAGTTGTTTGTCCGACAGTCATCCAAGTTTATGCGAGCTAGAAAGGAACGCGAGCACGATCCCGGAAATTGGTTCATTTCTCGGTCAATCAGCATTTTAATGGGTTTTTTTTAACTTGTCTATGCTCTGCCAAGCTGCAAGATTCGCTCGTGTTCTTTCTGATAAAGAATTGTTCCAGTTTGCGTGGTGGAAAGAATGAACCGTAAGCTTGTATCGCCGCGCTTACGGTAGATTGAAAAATTGCAATCGCGGAAAATGTAACTAAATGCAATTTTTTGCCTCGTTTTATGAAAGTATACCACCAATATTGGCTTTGAGGTTTATGTTATCATCATCGAATGAATATTACAGTATACACAATTCTAGCACCACAGCCAAACGTTCCCAGTGATACGATGGATGGATCCCGTTCCAAGCGTCAATTCAATTTGGATTTAAAGTTCAATTGAACGGGTTTGCTCGTCAACTATTGACATCATTCGCACACAAAAAAAGAGTCCTTTCACAAGGGCATTAGAAGAATCCATTAGCTTACCTCTTTACAAATCCTAGCTCTTCCATTCGCTCCATTGATCACGGTGAGTCATAAAAGCTTGACCTAACCCTGCCCTTTTTTGACTGGAGTCATCTTACTGGGAAATTGTGCAAAGTGGAAGGAGGCAAATTTTCCAATCCCATTTTTCGACCGGCCAGCATCGTTTCGTGAATGGACATTTCCTTTTCTTGAGTGGAGATTTTGAGATTGAGGGAAAAAAATGAAATGAAAGGCGAATTTGAAAGGTCCACAAGAAGCTCCATCCAAATGGAGGATTTTGCGGATTTGAGACTGATAGAAATCTGCACCTGATCCAACCAGACTGTAAGGTTGCATGACCTAAATCATCTCATTACCCGACTGACATTGGATACGTAGTAAAGTAACATGGTAGTTTTGAGGCGGAACGATCCAAAGCGACGCAGAAACACCTTTTACCAATGTTAACCCGCTGAACCGATTTCAATTAGGGAACATTTAATTGACAGAGAAATGGACTGAAACTGTCGAGACGTGTCTTCCAGTAAAATCCACCGTCTTTCGCCAGGATTGTCGGGCAGTGGAGGGTTTTACTTGTCAAGAGAAGAAAGCGCATGAACCAGGTTTCGCTCTGTACCAATCGCGAAATGTTGTTATAAATTTAATAAGAAAAATTAGAAGAATCTTTTTCATCACAACCCCATAATCTGGTGGGGCTGAAAAGATTAACGCTAATTCTTTTATTGTTCGTTTCAACAAGATGGAGAAGTGAAGTAGAGTCGAGATATCATTGAAGTGGGTCTCTATACTTGCAACTACTGAAAAGAGCTTCTGGAAAAGGAGTGATTTGAGTTCTTCAGAAGGAAATCGTGTCGTGTCGGAAGGTCAACACAGATCAATTCAAACCAACTCATTCGAAGCAGACGTTTACTTACTAAAGAACCACGGTCATCGAAAGTACTCCACGTAACAGCTATTCGAAAAACGAACATAAAGGCTGTGGACAGTAGTTCTTATTCTTTTTAACCACTGGTTTTCGGGGTGGATTTGATTGACAAAGGCCCATCGAAGCCCTTGAATGGCATCGTCTATGCTTTAAGGTGAATGTCAAAAAAAAAATTGTGTCGTTTTAATCGACGACAACGACGATGTACCAGTTCTCTAGGTCGTATCTGATGGTAGACTGTGTGTTTCATACAGTTTTTTTTCCGGACCATGCTATCGTGCTATTTGCATCATCCCTTAGCTCGTGAGGCGTTGGCTTTCATTCGACCCAACTGCAAATTCTCCACAGTGTAGGTCCTTCCTTTGGCGATCCTTTCACCGGAGGACGTCCGTTCTGACCAGTCGCGCTTTTTTCCCATCCGTATCTCTCGGGGTCGTATTTCATGAATGCAGTTGAAAGGAAAAAAAGAGATCGTAGAAAGGTGAACAAAAGCGAAGCACCAGCTTTTCGTGCGTTGAATTAAATGTGCGTCAGTCTGGATGGAAATGCTTGCAAGTCGCGATAGGAATCGGACCGAATTTTTGACGAGACTTCCAACCTGAACGTCCCGGTTGATGGTATCGATTTGTATCGGTTTATGCAAGGCATGACAAAGTTTGCGAACAGTTGGAGCGTGGCAAAAAAAAAAGAACCTATTTTTTTTTTAGCATGAAAATGTAGAGATGCTTCACTGAGCATAGCTGATGGGTTGCTCAAGTCATGTCTAAGACAATACGATAAAGCTTTTATCGAACATACGCACTGAAGAACAGGATTTGTTTCGTTTCTCAGGAAATTAACATTGCTTTTCTTTATCAAATCTCAGATTGAGAGGCCTTTACCCATTCACATCATTATAATATCCACCATTTACCTCTCACACACACACGCACATAAATGTTTCTTTTTCGTCATAACATATTTCAGCCATTTTTAACGGCACCTTTGAGGATTGACTTCATTTTGACAATATCGTGTGGGTTCACCGAAACACCAACACCGGAATTTTCGGCACTGTACTATATGGATCACCTTGTCAATCTGCTCGGCCATGTTCAGCCATAAAGATCGTAAATATTTTTTCTTCCCTTCAACGGCATTTTAAACCAAAAGTATTCATTTTTTCCTTACCTTGAACCATTCCAGTCTACACCTGCTATTTTTCAAACAGGTGTATCAGCCGCACAGCAGAAAAGGGCCGGCAACGATCTCTAAAGGTTTTCCTTGGTTGAACAAATGTCGAGGAGGTCGTAAATCTACAGCATGAGCACCATTATAGAATTTCCCAAAAGTGTTGTTGCGCTACACGAAACATAATACTAAGCTAAAATGTGAACGAGCTTCAGTCAGGTACGTACACAATGTGTCACATTTGAGATGGACTACGGATGCAATAGCATAAACGTAGAAATTAAATACTTGGAGTGTAGAAAAATACATAACGAGTTACGAGCATGTGGCAATTGATCATTTTTTAGTGTCGGGATTTTTATCCTTAACATTTTTTTATGAATGTTAACACTTTCAAACTATGCCTTTGGGAGTCATTGAGCTGCACCGAATGATGCGAATGTCTCGAGCGAACGGGGTCAGTATTACACAAGTTAGGTATGTTGCAAAAAAACCTCAAACCGTGTTTGCATATAACGTAAATGTGTCATGCAAGAAATCACGCTAGCTTAAATACGGGAAAGTTCTGCGAGTCTATTTCATTTGATAAATGATGATAACTTAGTAAGAAATTCAAACAAGTTTTTCAACTAACTCTTGTTAAAATGGTAATGTAACTCATTGTTTCTCCTTGATTTCCCCTTCTTTATTTTCTCACACTAATGATATGACGGTGGACGCATGGAAAACACTCATCAAACTCTCACGTATACCTGGACCAAAACAGACAAGGAACATTCTTGCAGTTCGTTATGCAATCAACACCGCTGAAGTCGTGGCATACTTCAGCGTAGCTGGCGTTAATTAAGATTCATATTGCATTCATAAACAATAATTATCCGAGACCGGAAGAGTACCTGTTCCTTGGCTGCCCTAACGAGACCCCGGGGGCTATGATATGTATACATTTGAGAGCGAAGGTTCGAGGTACGGTTGTTAACGACGGGTCTCGTTGGTTTTACCTGATCGAAATGATTTCCCGAGACCATGTGGATTTTGTTTTAGCACAACTAGAATCCGTAGCATATCTTAATAATATAAATAATCGTTAAAAAATCGTATGGTTATATTCCAGTTATTCACTTGATGTTTATTCCTGTCCTATCGAGAGAATATACAGAATTCCTTCAAATAAAACCAGTTTAGAGATAGTTTATATTGCTTTCACCGGAAGTGCGTGTTTTACGAAACGTTGATCAAGCAGAAGCTTAAACGGAACGCCCTATAGATCTGACAATTTCTGACATCGACCCATCGGATTAAACATGCAGCATGTTGCATCGATTGTGCATATTAGTCGCTTTCTTCCCTTTCATTCGGATCCTGAGCATGTTTGGGTTGGAAAATTGCTGACAGGACAGGTTTTCTCAGGATCTGCGGTGCTGGGCAGGCCTTCCACCCGAACGGGCTCACCGAGGATCCGGAACCGAGCCTAGAAGGACGACGGTTCTTTTGATCACGCCCTGCACTCCGGACAGAGCCGACAACCGTGAACCATTAGCGTTTTCCGCCTCGTAATTCCGCAAGCGTCGGTAATCGCATTAGTGCCGGCATTCGGAACCACCAACCGACGGCGACGGTGCTAGGATGATGGCCGATGGTGGAAAGAGGATGGAGGGGGGGGGGGGAGTGTCGATGGCAGTGGTTTTGTACTGCAGCCTATCGTCAGCTCGGTGGAAAATGTTCCGTCCCGGAGACAACACAAGGGGCTTTCGGACAGGGGTTTCAATCGGTTTGCGATTATGTTAGTGGCTCCGTTGCTGCCGTGTTGGTGGAGGTCGTTATGGTTCGATTGCAAATACCACTACGGCTCGTGTTTTTTTTTTCTTCGCTCCCCATCCGCTTGTTGAACCTTTTCGCGTGCGAGACCACCGAGTACGAGTGTGGGGGGGGGGGGGGGGGGGGGTTATGTTTGCCGACCGAGACCGAGACTGATAGTGCTGAAAGCGACCCGCTTCGTGGAGTTTCTAGTTTTTCATCACGAAGATTCAGCGGGAAAAGCTGCTGCAGATGAAATACGCAACATTTCATAATTTTATGCCATTTGCTAACAGGACAGTATGTTACAAACAGAGAGAATGACGCATACTGCTATACTTATTGACGGTAAATTATTAGCCATTTTGCTACTAATCGGTATTGCGTTTCTGTTTTATCCGTGCTCTTTTTGTTCACCCCGTTCTTTTTGTTGCCCCCTGAAGATTACCTCCATTAGCTTTCATGAAGTAGAAAATCAAATTGGAAAACTGCAGCAAATTGATTTTCCGGGATCGTTCTTGCAGTCAATATGCGCCATCGTTTAATTTTGTGTAAAGGGGGTTTTTATACGGGGAAACAACTTATTAATTGCTTGATAACTTTGAAGCAATTTGCGTTGTTAAGTATTGAACTAAGCGTACGCTAAACAAAACTTTATAGCAACACGCAAGGGTATGGGTAGTAGCTAGGCATATTATACAATTGAAATAAAGATAAAGAGTCAGTCGCAAATCAGAAGCCGAACGGATCACAAAGTATATTTTCGATGATCCGTTCAATGATCCGTTTTCATTGAAAGTGTTCATGGACTTTATTTCCCGAATTGTTAATGTTTTGTTCCGGATTCCGAGATAGCCGAGCGCGTACGCCGTTTGGAACTCGACCCACGGTGGCGTGGGTTCAAATCTAGACTGGATCTCCTTCCGGTTGCTACGAAAAATAGAAATCTTGTGTTTTCGAGAGTCGAACAGACGAGAATGCACACAGCCAATCACTCTAATGCGGTAGCAGTTGTTTCCCATTTGTCAATCGCCAAATTTCATAACCACAGAGTACGCGTTCGCGGTACTGTATGTGTTCCTCTTATTCATTTTTCTTCACTATTTTTCCGTTCTTCGTCTTTCGCGATCTCGGCAGAGGTAAAATTGGTATTTCGAGGAGTTGCGTGCATGCACGTTCCGAACAGGTTGTAGTGGTTCGTACAGCAAATTGAATTCCAATAAAATTCAATTCCCACGACTCGCACTCAGCCGTACGCGAGTGTGTGTGTGAGGCAGCGAACTCTACCTGAGCGTTCAGCTAAGGTATGTTTTTCCTGTCCTAGCACACCGAAAGTATACCGACTTGACATCAAAGATTGGAACGGGTATACGGCATGTGAAGGCCTTTTGTTGAAAGAAAAAAAAAAACTGTTGGAGGCAACGTTGAATTCCATGAAGGTACCTGTCTGAGCCTGCCATTCTGTCCTCTTCCATCTCTTCCCTTGCCCCAGGCACCAAAAATCCCCTGGGGGGAACCACCTCTGGCACTGGTGTCGTGAAAAATATGCGGCGTTTTTCGTGGGAAAAGTAGCGAAAAAAAATCAGTGTCGGCATTCTTTACTTCACCGCATAGTTCACCACGGATCTTTTATCATGGCAGAACGTAGTGTTGGAGATAGAAAAAAAAACACAGCTTATTTCATGTACCGTTTCACAAATCGCAAGCGTACGTTGGCAGGTGAAAGTGCCACAATAATGTAGAACCACAATTTACGCCAAATTTGGCGAACAGGCGAAATCAATTTCCCATTACGTCACCTCGTTTGATGTGGATTGTTGCGGAATTGGTGAAATGTTTCACATTCTGTATGTGTTTTTGCATGACTGAATGGTTGTTATGTTTGCAGTTGTTTGTGGGAATGAATTATTTATAATCATTTTTGTTTACAATTTTATTTTTAATTTAATTTAATTTTTAATTTTTTTTTTATAGATTTTATATTGTGTTTGATTTATTTTTAAAGTTTTTTCACCAAATATCTGTAAATAGTCAATCATCAACGAAAGTTGATTCAATTAGCCCTTGTTAAAAATCCATTCGATTTTTTGTACGCAACTGAAAATGCTGAAAATGTATTATGTATCCATCGCAAGGTGTATGCCGAAGCTGCGGTTCATCAGGACAAAAAGGCCGTTTTGTTTTCTGGGTCACCAAGAAAGCACACACACAAAATTAATCCCACCGTCCGTCTGCGTCGCGCCGTTGACCACACGTTGGGTAATTTATTGAATCACATCGCATCGGTTCATACCAGCGACCGGGCGTCTCCATCAATAAGGCTCACGTCGACAATAAATCTTGACCAACAAATTGACTCTTTTCAGCGCACACGTGTCATGCGGAGGAAACGTGATTGGAATGATGTAGTGGTCAACGGAAGCGGGGCGGCTGCAAACGACCGCTCGAGTTTGCGCTAAAATAAATGCCAAAGTGACGGGTGTTAGCAAAAATTAGATTATTTTGTGTCGTCCTTTGCTAGAAACAGATTGTTGGAATGTATATTTTCAGACGGAAGAATCTTATTTCGTTTGTTTTGGCAACGATTGAGAACACAATGTTTGTTCTTTTACATTGCCTTGGCGTTTTTCGGTTTGCTGAAAAAAAAACAACGATTTTGCAATTAAAATAATCATCCCCTGTTTATCATTAAGTAGAGCAAATGTTTTATTAATATTGCCATCCCACGTCGCAAATGATTTGAAGCATGATTTCCAATCGCCTGGACAATTTCAATTGCAGCAACATTGGAGCGTTTCGTCAGAAAACATGTTCAAACTGCCACGGAATTTGCAAACAAATATCAATTATTTTGATCCATGAGGCGTCCCACAAATGTTTCTTCCCAAAGTTCACAAGCAATTTTACGGCCCTGGTCTATAAAATCCCCATTCTGGCACCGCAATGGTGAATTTTCCAGCTGCCTAATATCTCTTTTATGATAGTTTGCTAGTTTCGCTTCAAAGTCAACAGTCACTCACGCCCTGCTTTGGTAAGTCTTGGAAGACGTGCCCTTGCCGCAACTCGCCACTAGCACGAGGAGAACTGAAAATCTGCCCACCGACACACCCGACAAAGTAAAGCCCCTCAAAGTCCCCGTCAAATATTATTACAAAAGTTGTGATTGAAGCTTGCCTCTGCGTGGGACGACGTGCAATGGCGGCAGCACGCCTTTCCTGTCACCCTTTTTGTGCGCAAAAACCCTTAAGCCAGGCTTCCGTTCCTACCGAGAGCGTTGTCTGCTCCAGCCATGCGGTGGCATCATCATTGCAGCGCATGGTAAAGTTTTGGGCAAACAATTTTAATCAACTGCGCTGTCAACTGCATCATCAGTGGCGTCGTCGTCATCGACGTGGAACCTTGCAAGCCCTGCAGCGTCCAGAACCGTTCCCTTTCGCAGCGTCCATTGGCTTCCGTACTCGTTGCCAAGCACGTCAGCAATGCTGGCTGTATACACGATGTTAGTGGCACGAGCAAATGATCAAAGGAGGCACTTACAGGGCGGTGTCGTTGTAAACAGTTCGCAATCACGTGGCTCCATACTGTTGGATTTTTCCCGCTTTCCAACGGTATGATTTATAATGACGGCCTGATGAAAAAAAAAAAAAAGAAAGGGTTTTCAACTATGCCAGACGATGCAACGCATGACTGTATATTCCAATCCATACGGCGACAGGCTAAAATTTATGGTGAAACAAAAAACTTAACTCCACTGAAATGCACTCGACGGCTCGAATGTCTCTTGAGCGTTCCCATTCCCGCCGAAAAAGTTTAATTTGTACCGGTGCACAATGATTCTCGTCGTGCATGGTAGCTTTGCGCCAGCCCTCCGGGAGGCAGTAAACCATGATGAAATGCAACTGTGCCAGGCTTACGAGTGCAATTTATCATCGTTACTCTCGTGGAAGAGTTTATTGCGCGCACCCGGGGCAAATGCAAGGTATGATAACGATGGGATTGTGTCGTACTGTTTCAGCAGCAGTGGATTGTGCTCGAGAATTCATGGAAATTTGACTGCCAAACTGTACCTTTATTGGATTTTTTTTTTAAATGCATTCTGCCCGCGTACGCTTACTCCTGGAAAGGACCGTGTAAGCTGGTGGACTGACGAGCCACCTCACAGTCACAGCCCAAGGCGCGGGAAGCAAATGGGATAGGAAAATGGCACCTATGCAGTTCCTGAACATGATAGGATTATGCCAAACGTACTTTGAATGTTTGTAATACCGTCTCGTGCGTCAATAAGAAAACCGAATCGAATTGCAGATCCACACAAGTGTACTTAAGTCGATTAATTACAGTTCAGATTTGTCCTTTGATCTGGTCGTTGCTGTACTTCAGGATCACTTTAGTTATGTAGAGTGGATACTCTTCCCTTGGCTCGTGGCAAGGAATGCTTTGTTGCAACGGACAGTTTTGATGCCTGTCAAATGCAGCTGGAGTATCACATGCGCTCTACTGTGAAGAATACTTCAACACTGGTTTGGTTTGATATTTAATTGTAAGGGGAACTGAGGCACCGTAATCTGCAATAAACTGGTTGGAACCGATTTTCACATAAATGTTTATGAAAGATAACAAAAACAGGGGCAGGTTCAAAAAATCTGGGCAGGCTCAAAAGTGTGTTGTTTGCCAAAACATTATCTTTTTTCACAAGTTTATGTTCCGAGATGGTTCGCCATTCCCCACTATACCCTATAACGTTGCTTTGATTTTCCCAACAAAAGAATATAACTGTGGCTCACATAAATGCAGTCTGTGCTAAGAACTCAGTTTCTTACACGATGGCATCGTTAGTTCACCTCGGTGGCGCCTTGCGACGGAAGACTTTGGAACGTTTCTTCGTCTATTCCGATACGGTGGACTATTTCAATCTGTTGAACACGTTTGGCGTCCTGTTTGCCATGCACTGTGACGCGACTGGGCTACGAAAGCTGTGCTGGACCGCGTACCGTACGCTATACTTGCTGTCCTATCTGTCCTACTGCTACAAAGCCGTCTGGATGTTTAGCCGCTGGGAGTATAGCACGGCTACGGTGAACATTCTCGGCGCACTGGGAATTGGCAGTGGCGTCTTGCTGCGCATTCTGCTGATCGAGCGCAACTATCCGGCCATCCGCAATCTGCAGCGATTCCTGAACGATCGCACGTACCGGAGCAACGACCCGTGCTGGACCCGGGAGCGCCGATCGAGACTGTACCGTCAGAATAATCGCTTTCTGGTTACACTCGTCACGGCCATTGTGCTACAGTCGCTCTGCTTCTTGGCCACGCTGCTGCTGACCCGCCCGGAGTTTATGCTGCAGTACAAGGGAGTGGTCGTCGGTGGAACGGTGGTGCAGATTTTCTATGGCACGGTGACGGCGTGCTGGGGCATCGGGTACATGCTGTCGTTCATCTTACTCTACCTGATCATGACGGGCTTCCGTCTGGAGTTGGAGATCCTGGTGCGTTCGTTTCAACAGCTCGACGACTGGCTGCTGGCCGCTCACGGAGAGCTTTTTCGAGTGGGCCTAGTCGGGCGCGAGCAGGATGAACGGGCGTTTTGGAGTGACTTTACAGCTCAGCTCAACAAGCGTATCGTACGACACGTGGCGTTGTTAGAGTAAGTCTTTCCAAGAGAATCCCAATCCGAGGTTTTAATCCATCCATCAATCATTCCAGACACCTGCGCGAACTCCGCTCGATCGTGGCCCCGTTCGCGTTCTTGCAGTACTACAGCACCTTCGGTCTGATGGCGGAAGCGTTTTTCGTCGTGTCTATTGAGGGCCTCTCCGGGTACGGTGTGGCCTACGTCCTGTTTGCATTCTTTCTCATCTTGGAGGCGTTTCTGCTGAGCCACTGTGTAGAGCAATTGAACGTCCAGGTGAGCCGTAGGCGTACTTTAATAGCAAACAACACAAACTGCAACCCCTTCGTTTCTTGTCTACCCCCAGAACGATCGGATTGGGATGGCACTGTACGAGCTTGACTGGCCGGTCCTTTTGCGCTACTCGGCACGCTTTCGGCGGGAGTACTACGGCATCCGGCGTACGATGCTGGTGACAATCATGCAGACTCAGCGCTCGCTCAGTTTCAACTACGGTGCGGAGAGGGAAATATCGATGAACAGTTTCGCGGAGCTGATGGAGAAAACTTACTCGGTGCTGACGTTTATGCTTCAATTGGGCCGTTAGGTGCGTTATCAGGTTGCCTTCACGCTGTATGCGCAATGCCATGCCATCTCTCCTTTTCTGTTCTATAGCATTCAATGCAATCTGCGCAGCTTAAAGCTTCTGAAAATAATTACATTCAATCTGTCGAGCAATTAAATGGAGCACAACTTACAAACAAGCTTCAACGAACTATGCATTTTTCCACGCAGATATTTCAACCTGATTACTTTCCAGGCACAACTTCGCCATGAACGGATAAATTATATCGCTATAATTCAACAATGTGAATCTATTTGACTTTATCTTAATTTTACAACAAGATTAGGATGCTTGGATTAAAATTGAAAAGTTCGCTGTCACATCTCGTTTTATGCTGGACTCATTCCAGTAAAACATTGACAGGAGAAAGGCCTACTTCGCCAGAAGAGTCAAGGGTTAAATATTTGAAATTATCCACTGTAAACTTATCGAAACTAGCAACATGTTTTTCTATGCCCTAAAAACAAAAAGGATGCTGTTAATTAAACCAACCCTACCCCTTACAAAATCCAAACAGGGCCGGATTCCATTCCACTCGGTCGCGTAATTTTTTTATTTACAGGAAAAGTTTAGATTTGGTTGTGAAAATCAAATTAAATCAGCAATAGAACGGGCGCGGTTCATTAGCAGCTCGGTCCTCGGAGAAACCGCCCGAATATGGCTCGGGACGGATGTCGTGTACTCGAATCTCCATGCTTGGGCAATCTGTACTTGCATCCTGAAGGAAATGAAGCAAACGTTTATTTCCGCCTCCAAGATAGCACAGATAGCTTGTGTCCGCTTTGCACCGAAAGCTTCACTGGAAGTTCTCGCGAATCGGCTGCTGCTTGCGTAACCAACGCGAGTCAATCAGTGACAGAACAAATCCTTGAGGGTCCGAGATTCTCGGTTCGCGTTTGCCAAGGGTTCGGGTTTTATAGTTTATGGGCAATGTTTTCCCATCCTTGAACTCCTTGGTTGATGGTGGTGGTGGTGGCGACGGATGCTCGAAGAAGCAAAGTAATTGAGTTTTGCATGGGAAGCAAACTGTAAGCAATTTCGTTAAGACCTGTTGATTTACAGCGTCTGCAGGCAGCGGGAAGCTTGAGGCAGCCGAAGCCCTTAGGGTCTGGTTGCGCAATCCAATTTACAGCCTCCCGGGGCAACGCAACATTTTGTTCGTTGGGTTCTGTTTCCGAAGATTCAAAGAAGAATTTTTGTTTCGTTCACCGTTCCGTAAATAATTTCATAACATCACTACTGAGATGCGAGAATACTGTACTTTATTGCAATTTCTTTTCGAATCGCAAAGTGGCAGACATTTCCGTGGTTATGATTTTACGGGATAGATCTGACCATAACGATGAGCTAGCGTGGTCCTCATTACAAATTTGCTGACATATCGAATAAATACTCCAATTTCATTGCAGATTACAGCAATCCGAGAATTGCTACACAAATTACTTGTTGGAATTGATTTCTACTCGACGAAAAAATCTCTTTCTTTTCCGTTGCATAACTTGTTTCATATTGCCAACACGACTGCACCGTCTGGTGCTACAGAGAGAAAGTAAAAACTGGTATCAAATTCCACAATTTCATGGACCTTGCTTCGTTTTCGGTGGATACCGAAGGGCTTTTCTACCTCTGTGAGGCCTGAGACCTGAAAGGAAGGAAATGAAACGTGGGCAGTAATTGAATTCAAATATTTATTCTGGAATTTATAATTTTCCACCGCCATCCGGGCAGGCTAGCGGATCGCTCAGCCAAGCGTGACTTAGAGCGATGGAGCAACATTTCCATCTGAAAAGAAATCATAATGCAACGCCCCGGGTCAACGGGGCTCAAGATGATGGTGATATGGGATATGGAAAAACCCCGGGGCTGAGAATTATCTCGCCTTTCGCGAAAGCAATCATCCTGCTCCATTGTGCGCTGGCGTTGCTGACCGGTGGACGAGCAAATTGATTGGCGAAGAAGTGTTGGATAGAAATTCAAAACGTTCCCGATCCGGCGCCAAGATGCGATGCTTGCGAAGTGTGATAAAAGAAAGCGAAACGTGTGAAATGGATGCGGGCAGATCCGTTCTCCTATCATGGTCGAGATGAAAGGAGTGTGCAAAACGTTTGACAGGATTATGGAGCATGGTGGCATTTATCTTCTTTTCCTTCTCTCTGCCGACGATCTGAAGAGGAAAAATGAAATTCCCGTATGCATCGATGGTTCCAAGTGCAACCCCCCCCTACCCGGAAGAGCGAACGGACACACCAGGTGAGACCAGGGTGGAAAACTGTAAACATAATAATCATAACGAGACGAGGGTAGCTTTCTGTCGCCCTCTGTAATCTTGGGCCATCTCTATTGTACGGGAAGGTAAACGCAGCCGTGCGAAAGGAAAGAAAAGGAAAGTCCTTTCTTCTACTAGCATGGGAATTCTTCATCGAATATGGTGCTCCTTGGTGCTTTGCACTATTGTTGTACCTCAGTGGACCTTTTCGTTGTTGTACCCTCAAAGAATTATAATATTAGTCATCGGATCAGGACGCAATTTTAGTTTAAGTATATTTTAGTATGAGAAACAGCTTTACGTAATGTAATAAAAAAAACAATTCTATTAAAACAACATTTTCCAAAAAAAGGTATCAAAAAGAACATGAAGTTATTGCGTTTCCTTGATTACTCATGGCTTATGAACAGCGTCACTCTTTTACAACTATTCGAATTAACCTGGCGATAGAAGGGAAACACGTGCATCAAGTGAATAAAATAGTTCCATACCAATGTGACAATTTACAGACGCTCCCGGAAATGAATCCTAATCGACGACGCCAACCGGATGCCAAAGCGTCGGGCTCCCCTACCCTCGAAACCCCCACCCCGGATTCAGAATTCAATCGAACGTTGATTTCTTCCTTCCTTCATTCACACGCCCCCGGGTGACCTTCTTCACCACCGTCTCACCGGTCGGTAAGTTCATTGTGAAAAATTTCCGGCCGTCAGTCCGTTCCGCCCCCTCGCTCATCCGGAACGCCTTCACTCGATTTTGTCGCTTGGCATGTCCTATCGATTTGATTGTCCTTTCCGGGCTTCGTCCCGGACCGCACTCGATGCACCGACCGTTCCTACCGCGTTGCTCCACCGTACCGACCGCCGAATGGATCGTGATCTTCGTGACGTGAAGGAATCAAAACGAAAAAAAAAGTTGGCCACCTGTTGTCGATTCAGTTCGGTTTGTCAGGTTTGCCATCATTATTATTATTATCATCGGCGTCCTTCCCGTTGAACCTTATCATTTGTCGACATTCAGCCGGACCCTGCTTCCGTTGTGTCCCATCTTCCCTCCTGTGCTTGTGCGGAAACGGAGCAGCACAACGGTAACGGCAGAAGCATAATGGGTTATGGGGAGGGAAAAAAGAAATGAATCGCACATTGATGCAATCAACTGGAAACCTGCCACGATTGCACAATCTATTCAATTTTGACCGAACACGCCCGCATTCAGGGGTCCCTGTTTGCTCCTTTCCCACACCTACGATTCGTCCTTGGTCATTTATCTTCCGTTTTCCATCAACTTCGATTCTGTATATTCAATTTCGTTGAAGCATATATGAAACAATCAGTCAAAAAAAAACCTGTATTAAAAAAGTATTAGTAAGGGACAATCATGCATCAATCCTATCGAACAATCCATTCAATGTAGATGAAAAATAAAATGTGTTTGTATTATGTTTGAAATTTTATCCAAAAAAATTGTTGTCATCTTTCAGAACAATTTTATATTTAATCGTATAAAGATTTGTTACGGTTTTTTCATAAAGTAATACATATTAGTACAAATAGGTTTCTCACAGTACAAATAGGGTATTTCCTTGAAAAGCTCCCATTGTTTTCATTTTGATTGATTGGCCTCTGGCTTAACAAAAATCCACGCAAGCGATTAACTTTGGCCGGGGACCTCCAAATCCCCGAATGCCATCGAATGTATACCTGTACAGAGAAACCAGCATGAATAGAAGGACTGAAGCATAGGGGTGGTTAGGCCAACCGGTGGTTTGTTGCATCGTCGCTTAATTATTGGCTCATCGATCGGATCGGAATGATAAAAGGTGAGTCCGCGCAGTTCGATAAAATAAATTCACGTCACGCAAAATGTCTGCAACACCCTACCTCGAGGTTTCCGGTGTGAAGACAATAGAAACGCGTTTGGAATTAATGAATAAAGTCCTATCAAGCAGGAACATTGATTAGCGTTATTTGTTCTGCAGAACGGTCGTCTGTTCTTCTGTTCGAAGGTTAATAGCAGGATTTACCAGTTGCGGTATTAGTTTTGTCGTTCGTTTTATTTATCATTTCCTTATTAAAAGTTTTACTTCCATCCAATCGAACACAACTCTAGAGGAAGGTCGCCGAAAGATGAAAGAAACGTTTATAGACGAAGTAATGACAGGTAAACGTTGTACCGCATTCAAGATTATAAAGGTTTTTGTATAGAAGTGTAAAACCAATGTTTGAGAAGTTGTGCTTTTTGACAATTCATTATTGTATTAACATAATTATAATTTTCCTATTTATTAGCCCATTTTTTGCACTTACCATGATTCCCTTAGCGGGTGCTAAGTATAATACGTTGATCCTGAGCTTTTATAGCCCACATTTCTCTTCACGTAACATGAGATGTAACATCGATTGTCACCACATTGCGGGCGTGAAGCTTACAGCATTTTCCTCATAGTTTCACACCTTGTTCTGCAATTGGTCTTTTATTTTTGTGTTTTTTGTTTTTTAACCAGGTGCCACTGCGGGACGAATCCACGGAATGTGTGAGATTTCCAACACGGAAAGGCAATCATTGCAACATCATGCACTGGGAAAACCCCGTCGGATTCAACTGCAGCTGTGGTCATCAGGCCGGTGGTCGTCCTGTGAACCTCTCGCTTACACCCGGGAACTCATCGGTGCGGGTTGGAAGTGCACGGTGGTGGATGCTTCCGCCCGGAAATTTGTTGGTTTGGTTGTGTGAAATTTTGCACGCTGCCAGCAAGCACACAATCCGGCTGTGTGAAATTTCGGATGCATTTGCGCCAGCTGGTGCGGTTTCCGGGTCGGACGAGCGGCTTAGAAGCTCCAATTTTCGTTCCCGTTTTTTTTTTTGCTCGTCTTGGTGGACTACCGCAAAACCTCGTTTACCTCAAGTGGGTGAATTCAGAGTTTCCACCAGCGGTGGAAACATGGTGCGGTTTGGGAAAACAGGTGGCCAAGGATCAAACCATGAGCACTTTATCAAACAGCTCGTGCATCCCGGAGTGGAGGCCAAGGTCGTCACGACTTTGGCACTTTAGGATAAGTTTAGGTAACTTTTGAAGTAACCTCCGTGTGGGAGTAAAGAGGAAAGGGGATTCCTTTTCCAAGAGTTGATGTAATGGTATGGCTACGGTATGTCATGTAAGAAATGTGCCGAACGAAAAAGGATGCCGTACATCGTGTCGTTATTTACTGCACTCTGCAGCTGCCAAATGTATCCGCGCCGGTTGCAATTTATTATGATTTATGTAAAGCTCCCCTAGAAAAAGAAAAACCACCACATACCATCGGCAGGCGCACGATGAAATTGCGCTCAGTAAGGAGCGGAGCGCATTCATTTTTCGCATACTACCATGTGCGAACTGAAATCGACCGAAACACCTGTAACAACGCGGTTATTTCAATAATGCATACTTGAGGAGCAACTGGATGCACAATGCAATTCTAATGGCATTTTATCGAGAAACGTTGCGATTGCGAGCATGGGTTATTATGGGTTTTCTGTGATGGGTGCACATTAGACTTGGCTTTCCAATTATTTATTTTAGGGAAACATTTTATTTTATATGACGTAGTTATGACTGAATTTTTGAAGCTAAATCTTATAAATAACCAAATCTAATGATCATTCTATCATTGTTCAAAATGGAACTCGCAACGAACCAAAATAGAACTTGGAAGTACGTTTCTGTCCAATGTGTTTACATCCATCCGACTACCGAAGCAAATGATGCCAATGTAGTTAAAGTGCATTCCGTCCTTTGCTTCTGTCGGCACGAATCATAGCAGCTAGAAAGCTGCTATCACATCGCCGCGTTCGATACGGTTCGTTTGCGTTTGTGGCACGATTCACTGAAACTGGATGCTGCAAGCAAATGCAACCAATCTTCGCTTCCACTGCACACAAGCTTATGCTCATGCCGAAATGAAAAATGCAACTGACAGCCATCGGTCGCTCGGTACGCAGTCTACGGTTTACGGTTTCTGGAGGTTTCCTTACTTTTTAAGCTGGTGGATTGGTAGATTTGTTCACCGGTATTTTTTCAGGGAAAAACTTCGAGATGCGCTTGCGATGCAAATTTTGTGCTTCATTCCGATAGCATGTTCCTTGCAGGTGTTGGATGCGCTTCCAGAAGAAATATTTCGATGATTTTGAACACGTTTTATTTTTTACGAACCAAACCGCGCATTGTTGGAATGTTTGACGGACGCCTGTAAATATAAATGGTCGAAAGCAGGAAAACCATAGTGTGAGCAAATAATGTTAGCCATCAAATATATAATTATATTCGGCTATCCTGCACGCTGCAGAATTGAGCCGAGTAAGATAAACGCCGAACTGCAAGATAACTTGTTCGAGCAAAGCTTGGTGGAGCTGCAGCATCGAGCGGAGTGTTCTTCTGCGTTCAGCCTCCAACCGGATCGGTCGTAATAAAATAAACCTCAACGTGATTGAATACCACGACTATAATTGGCGCAGCCGGTAACAGTCCGTTTTGGAAAAGAACAGTGCAAGTGAAGTGTGTAATAAACCTCCAATAAGTGTGCCCGGAATTCGTTCCATCTCCCAACAATTCTTAACGTTGGGACGACTTGTGGTACCGCCGTTCCAAATAACCCGGACGATTATCACCGATCCATACGGTAAGCACGTTTTTTATCAAGTGCGTGAACAAAGAAGCAGCCAAAAGAGGCATTGAACTCCTAATGTGGAGAAACCCAGACTGTGACAAATCAGAAGAAGAAATTTCAGAAGTAGATTCGACAGATTCTTTGAGTCACATTCCAATTTTATTTGATATTAATTTTGATAAACTATCATTGGAAGAAAAAATGGACCCAACACACACCGTTGCAGTTGAAGCACACGCGGTCGAACAATTGACGAGCCAGATAAAAGAATTAACAGGTGCGCTTTTTTCGATGAAATCAATGCTAGACAAACACGAAAGATTGCTTAGCGATAACCGTAATACAACACTTCCCAACTTTGCAAATGAAGGATGTAACACTAATGTGATCGATGGGTTGTTCAAAATACCCGATCCCATTAAATCGATACCGATATTCAGTGGAAATAGGAAACACTTGTTGAGTTGGCTGAATATTGTTGAGGAAACTTTACAGTTATTCGAAGGCATAGTACCCGCACACATTTTTCGTATTTACTTCAACACAGTTATGAACAAAATAGAAGGAAGTGCTAAGGACGTAGTATGTATCAACGGCAATCCCACGTGTTTTCAAGAGGTCAAAGAACTGTTAATCGACGCCCTGGGAGACAAAAATGAATTGTCCTCGTATAACTGCCAGTTATGGCACAACCAAATGGAAGGAAGTATCGAGGCACATTTTAAGAAAACTAAACAAATAGTTTTAAATATTAAATCACTGGCTAGGCAAAACCCAAAGTACAACATGCATTGGGACGCGATCAACGACTTCATAGACGACTATAGTTTGTCAGCGTACATAAGCGGTTTGAAAAAACCTTACTTCGGCTACGCCCAAGCGGCTTGCCCGAAAAGTATAGATGAGGCACACGCCTTTCTTTGTAAGTTTTCGTCCAACGAAAACAACAGAAATGCGAACCTTAGCTCAGGTCAGAACAGCAAAAGCAATTTTGTTAGTGCCAAGCGTTTCAACTATCCCACGAACGAGCGCAAAGCAGAATTCAGAAAACCGACAGAACAAGCGATGGACATCGACTCGACAAAAAGTAGATTAACTCTCAACAAAAGAGCGATCAACAATAATGAAGCGGTTCAAGAATCTGACCAGGAAGAACAGTTTTTAAATTTTTGGCAGGCTCTGCCATCAACAGACGAAACATAACAAATTACATTCCATACATTGAGTGCGCTAACTCAATGTCGGGTAAAAAAATTAAACTGCTGATAGACACTGGTGCAAATAAGAATATTCTACGGCCAGGTTTAATTAAAGCCACTAGAGGCACGTCTTCATCACTAATAAGAAACATTAACGGAGAATTTAAAGTAAATAAAATTGGTCAAGCCAATTTGTTGGGTCATAATCTGCCTATGCAAACCTACTACGAGTTAGATTTCCATAATTTCTTTGATGGTATTTTAGGAGCAGAATACATGTCCCAAACCGCAACTCAAATCGACTTTGAGAAAGAAACTATTTCTATCGTTCGAAAAACGTTTCCGTTTAGGAAGTATTACCCTTCTGTGAAGCTTTATAATCATGTCGTTACTATTGATACCACAAATGATGGGGAATGGTTTGTACCCAGCCATCAAAAACTTTGTTCGGGAATTTTTGTGGAACCTGGACTTTACAAATCGAGCAACGGTAAATCTACTATAAAAGTAATATGCACATCACCGGAAAAACCTTTGAAACTTGGATTGTTTGGCTTGTCGGTAAATAATTTCGAAGCAATTACGCCAATCCCTGTAGATTTACACAATAGTTTGCACATAAACGATATCAAACAAATAATTAGAACTAAACATCTTTCAAACTATGAGATTGGCGAACTCTTGCCCGTTATTCATTCGAACCAGGGAGTGCTATTAAGAAATAATGAAAAGTTAACAGCATCTAACATAATTAAGCATAAGATCATTACAAAGGATGAGGAGCCAACTTACACGAAAAGCTACCGTTACCCACACAATTTAAAAAAGGACGTGGAGGAACAAATCAAGGAGTTATTGGAGAATGGTATCATCTCTCCGTCAAATAGCCCATATTCATCACCGATATGGGTTGTTCCCAAAAAACAGGACGCATCCGGGAAAAAGAAAATAAGAGTGGTAATAGATTACCGGAAGCTTAATGATAAAACGGTGAATGATAAGTTCCCCATGCCACAAATAGAGGACATTTTGGACAACTTAGGCAAATCCAGTTATTTCACTACACTCGACCTGAAGTCTGGATTCCATCAAATTGAGATGGACCCGTTATATCGTGAAAAAACGGCTTTTAGCACTCCGAACGGGCACTACGAATTTAATAGAATGCCGTTTGGGTTAAAAAATGCGCCTGCAACCTTTCAACGCGCGATGAACAGTGTGCTTAGTGATTTGATAGGGAGAGTATGTTTCGTCTACCTTGATGATATAATAGTTATTGGAAAGGATTTGAATTCCCATTTGAAAAACCTCTCCGTTGTTCTTCAGCGTCTAGCTTGTTTTAATTTAAAAATACAACTAGATAAATGTGAATTTTTGCGTAGGGAAACTGAATTTCTTGGACATACTATAACCCCTGAGGGAATAAAGCCCAACCCAGATAAAATAAGAAAAATATTAGAATGGAGCCTTCCCAAAACCAAAAAAGAAATCAAGCAATTTCTTGGGCTTGCAGGTTATTACCGCAAGTTTATTAAAGACTACTCCAAAATCACGAGACCATTATCCAGTTGCTTGAAGAAAGAGGCGAAATTAGATGTAGCGAAAGAAGAATACTTAAAATCGTTTGAAAATCTGAAAGCTATATTATCATCAGATCAGGTGTTGGCCTTCCCTGACTTCGAGGAGCCCTTCATTCTTACAACAGATGCCAGTAACCACGCATTGGGGGCTGTGCTATCTCAGATACAATCAGGCCAAGAGAAACCGATTGCATTCGGTAGCAGAACGTTGAACGAAACAGAACAGCGATATTCAACAACCGAGAAGGAAGCTTTAGCGATTATATGGGCTGTTGAAAAGTACAAGCCTTACCTGTATGGTCGAAAATTCACGCTTGTCACGGATCATAAACCACTAGTTTTTATTAAGTCTTGCTCTAAGAACGCAAAAATATTAAGATGGCGTTTAGAATTAGAAAATTACGAATTCGAGATAAAGTATAAGGAGGGAAAAGCAAACGTAGTCGCGGACGCGCTTAGTAGGAAACCGATGGATGAAATTCTTGTGAATGTAAATACTAGGCAATCCATTTATCCAAACCCCTCTACTAGCAGGAAATCTGGTTCAACTAGTAGAACAATACATTCGGCAAAAATCTCAGGAGACTATTACATACATCACACAGAAAGGCCGATAAATTACTTTAAAAACCAAATAGTATTTCAATATGGAGAAGCAAATTCTGAAACTCAAGAGACTCCGTTTCCGCTATTTAAAAGAACTGTAATAACGAGGCAAGAATTTCAAGAGCATGACATACATGAAATTCTGCTCAGAATTCATAACGGCAAGCAAACAGCAATACATGCCCCTATAGAATTGTTATCACTTATTCAACAAGTTTATAGAAAGAATTTCGACAGAAAAGGGCATTTTGTACTCACAGCATCAAAAGTAGAAGATGTAACAATTGAACATCGCCAAGATGCAATTGTTAGGAAAGAACACGAAAGAGCACATCGGGGCATACGCGAAGTAGAACAGCAAATCAGGAGAGCGTATTTTTTCCCAAACCTGTTAAACAAAATACGCAAATTAAATAATTCTTGCAAGATCTGCTACGAGCATAAGTATGAACGTAAGCCATACAACATTAAAATCACGCCTAGGCCAATAGAGTCAGCACCCTTCCACAGAATCCATATCGATATTTTTGGAATGGACAAAAATCATTACTTAACCATAATATGCTCTTTCTCGAAACATCTGCAAGCTATTAAAATAGATTCAAGAAATACCACAGACATTCAAGCAGCATTAAGTCAATATTTCTCTAATTTTGGAATCCCAAGAACGATCGTATGTGATCATGAAAAGTCATTCAAAAGTATTCAGCTCTCAGATTTTTTAAGCAATTTAGATATCAACACAGAATTCGCATCGTCTTCGGAATCGAATGGACAAATTGAAAAGACGCACAGTACATTAATTGAATTATACAATACAAATAAGCATAAGTTTCCAGAGATTAACTCTCAAACAACTTTTCCTTTAATAATTGCGATGTACAACGACACAATACATTCTGCAACAGGGTATACACCAAATGAAATAATTTTTAACAAAACAAATTTGACCAACCCTGTTGATAAAAATCAAACAGCAAATGCGCTCTTTAAAAAAGTTTATAAGAATTTAAAAAAAGCGTATGAATTCATGAGCAGAAATAACTCCAAAAAGGAAAACCCCCCTAAAGTTGATATCAATGAGCCTGTATACATAAAGAGAGGAATAAGAAAAAAATTAGATTCTAGATTTATTAGGTATGATTGCAAAGCAGAAAATTATAAAACACTAACAACTAATAAAAATATCAAACGGCATAAGCAAAAGCTAAAGCGTATTAGGAAAACGTAGGGTAGTTTTAAAAAAAAAAAATATTGTAAAAATAGAGTAAGAGTTGTACATATTATAACGTATTATGAAAAAATGAATTTTCGCATCGACCGGCCGAGGACGTCCGTCTCCCACCCCCGGGAGGAATTATATTCGGCTATCCTGCACGCTGCAGAATTGAGCCGAGTAAGATAAACGCCGAACTGCAAGATAACTTGTTCGAGCAAAGCTTGGTGGAGCTGCAGCATCGAGCGGAGTGTTCTTCTGCGTTCAGCCTCCAACCGGATCGGTCGTAATAAAATAAACCTCAACGTGATTGAATACCACGACTATAATTATATATTCAAAATAGATGGGTAATATCATGCATAGCCTAAAAAAAGGTAAACAGTATTTTCAAACATGACCATTTGGTTCTTTATTCCTAAGCTATTCAGCTGGTTCCACTCAACACAGTTTGAGTCAAAATTGAACCTTTTATTGACCAGCTGTGCGGTGATGCGTAGATGGACATCTGCCGCATGACATCGTAACGAAACGTACGTTGTTCGGTGCAACACCCCAATATGTTTTTCATGCGCAAAGTTTTGCTTGCTTGTTGTGAGGGAAGTTTTTTCGTCAAAAATTATACAAATCCAACACCCTGCCTGCAGGAGTTTACAACTGACGCAAGTGGTGCGGAAGGCACTACGTTTGCTTAACAAGATGAAAAGTTTCGGTTTTTGACGCTTCCGACCGATCGTGTAGTAGGTGGCAAGGAAAGTAAGAGAGACACGTGACGCACCATGAAAAGCACCCAAATTGGAAACATCATTCAACCAGCTTGTCCAGTTCCGCTGGAAGTAGCTCTAGGTGCCATATGAGAGTCGAGAAGTTTTTTGTGTGAGTTGAGTCGTTGTTTGTGCCGGACTTACCCGTGCCCAGGATACGCTGTCATGTGTAAAGTTGTTCCAGCAATTCATATGGAAGCATGGTTCATTCCAACACTCTGGTACTCAAAACCTGGTGCATAGCCATTGCAGGAACTTTTTTGGTCAATCTCGAAAGGGCAAAACCTCGGAATAGGAAACTCAGTTAAGTGCAAGGGTGTCCAAAATGTTTGTTCACAACAGTGAACATTTTAAAAGGTTTTTGCACTATCTCAAATCTAAAACAAATTCTGAACTATGACATACACTCTATAAAGAATTAAAATCGTCGTAGTGGTCAAACTGCAACTCATAAACTATTTCTATTTCCTTATTTTAAGACAAAAGGTTGATTTTTTGGGTACGGGTTCATCAGTATCTTTGTAAAAGAAAAAAAAACTTACGAAGACCATCTTGGCTCAAGGTGACCAAGTTTTCAATTCCTTGGAACTTCAAACTCCGAGTGCATGGATATCTTGGGAACAGAGTAAGGTTTCCTTCAGATGAATTTTTAAGAGCCAAATTCTGCGTTCTCAAGGCCTGGACGTAACGCCTTCTCATAATTGGGATGAGCGACGCTGGTCGTGAGTTTTGAGTAACACTTGAAGCTGGACAAAAGGTTTAAAGGCGGTGGCATTCCAAAACGTTTGATCCATATAATTTGCGTTTTCATTAAACCAAAATAATCGAAAAATTGCAAATATCAATGGTAGAGTTATTTGCTATGGTGGAGTAAGTGGCCAAAACCCAAACCTAAGGAAATGTACACGAAACACTTAGAACACAACATTTGGGTCAGAAACGAGCCAAAAAATGGCTAATTTCATATGGGGGAGATGTTTGAATTATTTCGGGGACATATCGGACACGGTGTGAACGAAAAAAAAAACATGGTTGCTCTGAATTGGCTTGGACTCTATTATAAAACTTCAATAAGCTGCAAATTGCATTTGAAGAAATGGATGCTTGCTTTACGCTCCTGCCAAGGAACGACCCGTAACTGTATATCGGTTGTTCTTTTATAAAAGTAAATTGCATTTCTGCTCCATCCTTGGTTCACCTTTTTCTTGAACTCGCTCAACGTTCGCAAACGGATGCAGGTTCCCTGCATTTGTCCTGCTGTGGCTGGAAATGCTGCAGAAAGTCGGTGTGTGTGATCTGCGCAACGTTCGGCACTAGGAGCAATCTCTTCCCAGATGGTCCTCCCCAGAAGCTAACCATGAATTTACTCTTCAAGCGACAAATTGAACCGGCCATTTCCATCCCAAACGAAGTGTGAACGAGCCAATATGCTTCCCAGGCAAGGCACTTTGGCGCTTTGTTCGCTGCTCGCGTCGGGCCCGTAATGTATTTTCCATCCACAAACCATGCCAGTTGTAACCAGCTCAAATACCGTTCCGTCTGGTGGGTGCCTGATTTGATAACATTGTCTGGCAAGAATGGCCCTTTCGCAAAACCCTAGAGAGAGAGAGAGACCAAGACCATCAACTCGATTTACCTTAATGAATTGTCGATCATGGAAAAATAATTGATTCTTCCTTCTACGCTGAAGAATCCAAATCATCTCAGAACGAACACAAATCTGAGCGTGTGGACTATAACCTGTTTGGGAAAGTTGATGGATTTAGTTTACCGTTTCCGCAGAAACTAGAACCTCCATATTAATTCTTCGTACCAGTTAATTAAAAAGACGATATGCTTTTCTCCTACAATGCACGGTAGCTTCGAAGTGTGATGAGGAATTATGTAAGCTCCCATAAAGCCCAAGAATGTGTAATTAGTTCCGAATCTGAATTCTTCCCATGATTGCAAGCCCATTCCGAACGGACGGCTGTACCAGAACCACCAGATTGCCTCGCACAACGGGTAGGGTGACGGTGAGGGGTAGGGTGGGGGGGGGGGGGGGTTGGTGGGTGCTGGTAACAAACATCAATCACTATTTGATGACACTAGGAGAAGGAGGTTTTTTGGTTCGTTACTTGCCATAGAAATAAAATTGGATCCACTTCTCGGAACAAACCTGATTGGACACGGGATTATGAACCACGGGAAACTGATCCCAAGTAATGAAATTGCAATCACGGACAACTAGATGCGTAATACCATAAACGAAATCAAGTGGATTGCTGAGATTGAGGAAAGAGCCCTTTGTAAATGGAATTAGGTATGAGTATGGTAAGTAAATTTGATATTCCAAATCTTAATCTAGAATACAATACACAAACAAAAAGCATGAAAATATCGTTAAAAGAAGCATTGTCGCAAATTTTGTTTTTACAAATTTTATAAACTAATCAGTTTACTAATTAAAAAAAAAAGCTTGTGTTGCAGTTTTTGGCTTCCGAGCTTGTGCATCATCTAACCATCGTGTCGCGAAGATTTTCCTCCGAACTGTTGAAAACCGAAGAATCTTAGAACATGCTTGTTGTGGTACACGCTGATAAGGGAACTTTCCTGAGTCAAAGATCCGAAGGAACAAATGGACACCCTTGCAACCGGCATCATTAGCAGGTTGGATACCCGACATTAATTTGCATTCACGCGTATTTATCCATTTGATTACGCTGCCGACAGCCAATGAATGCCAATCGAACACCAACCGCATTCTATCGATTGCAAAGAAAACGACGAAAGCTTCCTTCAATCGCCTCGGGCAGGATCAATGAACACACAGGCAGAAGGACATAGAACAGTTTGTGGCATGCAAGTGAGTGTGTTTGAAGTGGTTCAAGACTCCTCGATATCGAAAACCCCCCTATGACTATGGGGAAAGCAACAGAACTAGCAACAAAACCTAACGGTTATCGATTCCTCCCATTGACGCCATTTGCGCAACACGTCGGCAACAATTAGACGAATGGGTTTGCTTTCCCTCGCTGGGAATGGAAATGAGTGGTCCCCGGTGAATGAGCTACAGAAGCAAAAGGTGTATGTATCGAACACACCCGGCAAAGTGGATAGGACGAATTGGAAGAGAAAACACCATAGCTGAGATAAATGTTAGTACCGGACAAGGGTAGCAAGTTTTATGACCACCAGACCGACCCCGGGCTAAGGAATCTCGTCTCAAACCGGAGCTAGCGAGCTTATTTGCTATACGAATGCTTGTTACGGAGCCTGCAAGTGAAGAGGATGTTTGATTTAGGGATCGTATCGACGCCACCGACCATTAACACTTATTGCGAACTACCGGGTAGAGTGCATGGGAAGGTACTGGATTGCTTTGTTTATAGTCGTTTGATTTCGAAAACAGATGACGATGACGTCTTAAGTGCCTACTTCTCTAGTCAATTAGATCTGTGCTCGTGGTACTGGGATGTGCTGGAAGGTGCCGTTTTGCGAGTTCTTCTGCCAGCAGGGTCGGCCAGTAGGTTAAAGTACAAGCATTGTTATCAAATAGATAGCAAGTGCTAAAGCAAATAAAACAAGTGCAATTGTTTCGAGCAAAAATAGACGATACGGTACTGTACCATGAACTGACTAGCCGCATTCAAGAATCTTAAATAATGCGCCTTTTCAAGCATTTTTCTTCATTTTTTTACTTCTCAAGGATGCAGCAGCAATTGAGATGATGTCGTTGAAATAACTTCAAGCCTTTCAGCGGTCAGCAGACTGTCAATAGAAGTACACTATCAATAAAATTTATTCAAATAAAAACATTAGGTGGCCTTTGGTAGCAAAACGTTTGTTCTCAATTTAATAATCAGATCGCAACGTACAAATGTTACGTATTTTTTAGGATATTTTTTTTCTAAATAAGGACGACTTTTCGTAGAATACTGTCCACCAAGCGGTAGGTAACGGAAGCTGTAAAAAATCCAATTAGTAACCTAAATGAATAACCTCCGATCGCAGCAGCCTTTGGGACCTTCAGAGGCAACCCGGGACAACTCATTTCCATCGATCCTTCGCTACTGCGTAGCTTTCCTCGTCCTTTTTTCCGAAGCGATTTGGTGCCAATTAAAAATTCTAAACCTGATTTTGGCCGAACCCCGGCTGAACCGCGGGAGTGGAATTAAACGATTTTATTTGGGTTTGCTCGGGAAAACATCTAAGGTGACACCGGGGACCCGTTTCGCGCGAACAGAAAAAGCCATCCATTTCGGAAAAAAAGGGACCACACAGTAAAAAAGAAAAAATGCTCCCAAAGTAATCGAATTTTTCGGAGATTTAGTTATTTTCAATCAGAAAACTTTTCGTGGACATCACGATGCCGTGGCGTCTGGGAGGTGGAAGGGAAAACTTTTCCCCCACCACGCTTGGTTTTGACTAATGAATTTCGAATTCACCGCTCGTCAAAAATGTGCCTCCGGAAAAATGTTCCCCGTAGCCGAAAGTTCGTTGGTGAATAAATATAGATTCACCCCTCGACCGAGGCTCAACAGCTAAAACGGCCAGGCTCAGCGGTAAAACAGTGTCGTTGCCGATGCAGGAATTGAAGATTTTCTTAATGAGCCACATCCATCACACTGCGGGAATAGTGGAAACGATCCAAAGCCCGAATGGTCGTTTGGATCGGTTTGGGCGAAGTGCAAAAACCACAAATCCTAGGCTTCTGCTTGGTGCTGTAAAAAAGGTGTGCGTTCCCTTCATCACTCCCGATCGGTTGTGGAAGGCACGGTAAAGATGCGGAAGACTATAATGGATGAGTGGCAGAGATTTCAGTAGTAAGCCGGTCGAAAATCTATCGAGCGGTGCAATTCGATTAAAGTCAAATTTGTAATGCAAATAAATCTTTCCTAAGCTTTCCGGCTTGCACAGCCTAGCTTCCGGTGGAAAATTGTCGGTCCTCGGTAAGATTTTATCCATTTTGTTTCTCTTTTCTTTACTGTTCGTTCCGCATTAGCTGTTCAATGAGAAAAAAGAAATCCTAGGGAAAAAATTATAAATGGTAGGAAAAACTGTAAGTATTCGATGTGGCTCGTTTAATTTTATCATTTGACAATAAGTTCTAATGTTTTAGGAAGATTCATCTTCAGTTAAAAATACATGAGCATTCAATCATAAAAGTTTCCATATTAAAGGAGCAAAAATGCTTTATACTACTAGAAAATATTAAATTTAAATGAATGATCATCCTGTTTCTCTCCTTCGCTTTGGCAAAGTAATTAAAGGACACATTCAAGATCACGATGTCAAACCGTGTCCGAGTGAGCTTGAACCAGACTTTCCTAAAATAATTACAAGTTCATCGAGGCAGAGCACAAAGATAAACCATATTTTCCCCCCTTGGCGGATAGTACATAATCCCTTGAACACCAAAAGAACGCGTTTAAAAAGGGAAAATGGTTAAAAATTTAACCTGCCACTCTAAGGGGAAAGTTTTTCCGGCAACTCATCTTTCCAAACCGATGGACATCCGATGGCGTTTGCAAATATGAACCGTGGAGCGAAAGTTGTGGAAGTCGGTAGAATACCACAAACGAAAGTGGTTGTGAAGCAAGTGGGAAGCAGAGATTGAAAAGGGACGAAATTCATCGTTGGACTGGAACACCTCTCGACGCAAACCTCGGCGAAGGCCGTTGTGAGCCTTTGCTGAGGTTGAATTATTCAAAATAATTCAACCGCTTTACCCTTCTCACCCTTAGCCAGGCGCCTTACGGTCCTTGGCTCCCTCTCAGCCCGGCGTTTAACATCCGGTTGCATTTTATTTTCCTTCCCAACGCAGGGCACTGGGTCTAATAAATTATATTTCATCAAAGTGACAACTCCTTGCCACGAGCTGAAGGATTCTACAGGCGACATCTCATCGCTGAAGAGGACACTTGTTTCCCGGTTCTGAATTCCGCCATTAGGCAGCTTCGCCCGGCACACCGTGGAGGCTGGTTGCGCTCTATGCGTCGGAAAATATGTGAGATCTTCGTACATTTTTTTCATACCACGTGCAAATGAGCGTTTTCCTGTACGGTGAACGCAACACTCGAGTGCCGGATACAAGTACCATACAGCGACAATTGCGTCACGGTAGGCAAATCTCCCCCAAATGGGGTAACATTTCGAGGGCCTTCGGAAGCCCATACTCGACATTTGATCTTGTGACCCGTGGCAAAGCGGGAAAACCCAACCTGCACGAAGACATACGACCGGTAATGGGGCTCGGTGCGTTTCGTGTTTGGCGCCGACGGCCCGATTCTCATTAAGCTGTTATTAATATTCTTGGAAGCACTCGGAAGCACCATCGTTAACCCGCACCCGTGCCAACGCTGGCGAACAGCACGCACCAGCATTTTCCCCACTTCATGCTGTGGGTTTGACAGTGCGGTTAAACATTCCTAGCTTTAAAGCTGACTCCGATGGAATATGCAAACGCCGACGTGCGTTGGAAACTAGCGAATGGATTTGAGCAATCACCAGCCGCAACGTGCGTGGAAGCTGAAGGATATCCCGTAGGAATGGCCTGCAGGATGACGTTATTATGTGACATTCAGTTAAATTGATTTCGTGGAAAATTGTGAAATTGTTTAGAGCAAAACTCTGCTTGAAATAATGGAACAGACTGTAAATTAATAATACATAGAGAGAGAGAGAGAATTATTAGCCATACACAGTATTTGCCTGCATTTGTTTAAGTGTCAAAGTCGCAACGCGCTTTTAATACTTGTCTTAGTACTTGTCGTTAACGACAATACACAATTGTGTATAAAATAGTGCAGCTTCCTTATAAAATCTTGCAGCTTGTTAATTGGATGTTAGAAATTGAAATTGAGAATTTCTAACGAGTGAAACAAATTAAGCTAAAATAATTTCTTCGGAATGCTTGCTGTAGCGAACCAAAAACATAATTCTTAACTTAAATGGCATTGTTTACTAAAAAAAGTTCTACCTCTAACTAAAAGCTGCTGTTAGTAACGTAAAGCGTTTGTGGCGTGAAGCGTTTCTGACGTAAAGCGTTTTTAGCAAGTGTCCTACGGCTTTGGCAATTGTTGTAATATAATCAAATAAATTGATACCTACAAGTAAATGCAGAGTTTGATTTTGAAACGTATGAAATGACGGCATAGCAAAACTAGTCCTTCATTCTTTTATTTCTACTCCTTCACGTCCCGGTATACTATCGCCATTCAATCAATGTCGTGTACGATGTTTTTTACTTCCAATCCACTGCATTTTTTGCAGTTAAACAAGTTGCACAAATTCTCGGATTTTCCTAGATGCATACGCTGCGCTGATTGCATTAGTTGCGCTTTCTTTTTCGAGCATCCGCACACAGATTCTGCTCGAGTGCTCCGCCAACATTGATCCAACACGATTCTTCGCGGAAGGAGATTCCTGGAGATGATGTAAACCACCCGCCAGTGACGTATCCTAGCGCTTCCGCCTTTGACCTGGCAAACATTCGGATTCTTCGGCGAGCCAACATTCCCAGACATTCGACAGGAATGCGATTGCCTGTTGGATAATCCGTCTGGAACGGTACGCATCGGTGAACCGGAAGAAAGCCCTAACGAAGCGCGGTTGGGTTGGAGCACTGGTGCCTGCATAATGAATCATTATTTGATAACCGCTATCATGCTTTCGCACGGGTCAGCAGTCCTATGTACTTTATCGACCAAGAGATATACAGCGTTTGCAGGGCAAGTGGACGAATGGAAGCATACGAAAAACGGGCCACCTCCTTTGTGGATCAGGTGTTGGGGGCTACCAGAGCTAAAGTGTGAGCTGGAAGGATCCGATCGATATCGAATCCATAGAATCAATATTGAACCGGCGCTCGAACCCATTTCAATTTGTCATGAATTACCGATCCCAGTTATGAAGCGTGGCCAAGCTTAATTACATTTACCTTCTGAGAATTGTGGAGAGACGGTTATGTAAAATCAGACATTAAGTGAATTTCTGTTAAGAATTCAATCTTTGTGATTTTGATGAAATGGATTGCTTTGGCGTAAAGTTTTTCGTTAAAAGGCATGACTGTCCTCGACAGATGATAGAAAAAGAACGAGTACATCTAAAATATCATCGAGTCGTTTCGAACAGGATGTAGAACAAAGAATTAGAAAGATAACTTTTAACAAGCGGCTCGTTACGTAAGGCGATGCTGTTGAAAGTGGTTAAATCCAGTGGAAGTCACGGAATAAGAGCTCTATTAACAATAGCCAAATCGGACAGGCTTTGTCAAAAAGACCATGAACAGAATCCGAGGTTTTCGAGATATTTTGGGTGTATGGTTTTCAATTACCATATGGTGCGATCTGTTGATATTGTACATCAAGCGTTCTTGTTTTTATACACTGAAATGACAAAAATCTATGAACCTTAGTGAAGACTAAGCCAAGAAGAATTGCAGAGGTAAGGTAAGTTTAAGTAATTTGTAAAGATGAACAGAATAACAATTAGATTTTTTTTAATAACTTTCGAAGCGAGAATATTTCGCTAGCACTAGTGTAAGTGACCGTGAATCATCCGTGTGAGTGAGTGAAAACTTTTAATGAATGAAAGCTGTGAGTTGAGCAAGCCGGCAACGATGCACATGTTCGATAGCATCTTTATGTTGTACAGTGCTGAATGTACAATCGCTTGCCGACGGTCACTCTCACCCGATTACATTATCCAACGCAGGCGATGATCCGGCATGAATCAAAGTTGTAATACTATCAAACTAATACCCGGTCGGTCGACTAGTGGAACACTGGTCCGAAGAAACCTCACTAGTGCTCTTGATTACTTCTGGGAAGCCATGCTAAGGAAATCTGCAAGCACAACATATCCTCGAACAGCGAAGGATGGATATTCCCGCTATAAACTACATGTCCCTTTCATCCCCACTCGCAAGTTTGAACACAAAATTAGATTTTAGCCCCCACGTAGCATTGTTAGGAGCTAGAGTCCAGACAGGATGCAGCCCCTGGATTCTGGATGAACCCTTCGGTCCGATGACGCTGTACTTTCGCTACATTCAAAACCCGGATGGCAATAAGTCGTTCATCAGGTTCACAAATTTGCAGCCGTAGCAGGAACGCAATATGGACGTGGTTGGATGATGTATGGTCTTGGGGAAAATAATATTTCTTGTATATGTCGGATAGATTGTTTTACTGGGGAAAATTAAATTGCTTCCGTTGGCAACAACATACACATAGAGCGATCGGATGCAAATGCTGTCCCATGCGAGGTGTTGCAGCAAGGAATCGAAACTCAAATAAACAACTAGCTTACCGAAACTACTGACAGACTGCTGACCGAGCTTTCTGAACCATGTCAAGCCAGCGCACCTGCAGCTCCAACGCTCTATTCGAGGGAATCTAAAATATGTTAGTGAATAATTCGTTGAAGTCAGGAAGTGAAAAGTCTGACGCAACAGACTCAAATCTAAAATTTATCCAACCTTTCGAAGGAGTCACTTTTCTTGCTGAGAAATACTGAGGGTCTCAGATACGTAAAAATATATCCATGTTTTTTTTCTGATTCTGATTACTAACATTTTAAAAGTAGAATAAGCTATTACAAAATTTTTCTAATAAATTTAATTCGGTTTATTTTAGTTCATAAAATTGGATATTAGTGCATTAGAGCAAGTGTAGCTCAGCATGTGATCAATAAATAAACCTTATCCCTTGTGGTGTATAGGAAATCAGCCAAATCCGTACAAACGAAAAGGCCAACAAATCACTTCCCGTCCTGACTGCATCGATCAGGTTAGCGTGACAAATTAAATCCACCCTACAACAGGACACCAAATACCGGCGCTACTGTTGGTTTCTTTGGTTGCAGCTCTATCTGATTTACCAGAGCTACTGCCGGCGATGGCGTCAATCCAGGTAACAATCGTCGGTTCACACCAGACCTCAAAAACAAGTCAAGTCGAGCGAGCTCGAAATAAATGACCATCGTTAAATGATGCTCGGGATAATCACCGGCATTCATCTTTGCGGCCAACCCGAGGAAACGCAGCGAAGTTGAAAAGCCCCAACGGTCAGTACGATACTTCATTTCCTCCGTCAACATGTGCTTTTCCTGAAACTGCAAATTAATCAACACGAGCAGTGGTGGAAAGAAACGCTAATGAAATAAACTAGTATTTTCTTTTTATGATTAAGCAAATCAATCCCAAGGGATAGCTAAAATTTATGTTTGAAAAAGAGGTCTACTAATACAAAGAGGTCTACTAACTAACAACTACTAATACAAAGAGGTCTACTAACTAACAACTACTAATACAAAGAGGTCTACTAACTAACAAGAGGTTTTTTTTTTAATTTCAAAACATGTTTATTTTGGTCCCTTTATAATTATATTTAAATGACAAACGTTAGGAGTTAAATTTAATGATCAATCATCTTTTAAAGTGGGATTGACTTTCATTTTGGTCCCTTATACTCAATTGAAGGCATAAATAACAAACTTTATGAGTTAAACTTAATGAGTTAACGTTTATGAGTCCTTGCCGTAATCATCAAACATAAAAAACCCCTGGATTAAAGTGGGATTGATTTATCATTAAATATATATTGTACATTAAATTCCCTAATAATAATCAATTATGGAAAATTCTATAAGGATGCATTGATGGTCCAATCCGGCTGTCAACGCCACACCACGGAACGATCCAACAAGGCACGAGTTAATTATCTACAAACACCACCTTTCCCCTTCAAATCCGACACGCGATTGTATTTTTTTTTTCGAGCTACTTTTATTAACCCTTTATCCTGGAACAACAACAATCCACAAGCCTCGAAACCGGAAAAACATGCTGCAGCATAATTTCTCCACACGCTCCGCCCTGATTAAGTGAGCCGAAAATGTTATTCCTCGGGAGTCATTGTTTGACTTTCCCCGTGTTGCACACGCAACAATTTACCATGCCGTCTATTGGTAGGCTGCCAACGATCGTCACGGCTTGACGAGAAGTGCAAAACGAGGCGGACAGGCGGAAGTGTATCCATTCGCTAAAGGATAAACAATCCGCCGGGAAAAGTGAGAGGGGGAAAAAAAATAGTGAAGCTACCAGCGTAAAACAACATCATCTCGGCCACTTTTCAACGGGATGCCGATCGCCGGATCGCCGTAAATCACGGTGTAAAAATCGCAGTGGAAACCCTGCGATGAAAGCAGTCATCCGTCTCCTGGGTAATGGATGGGGTGCTGTACTGATGGAATGAGGGAAGGCAGGGTGAACAAAAAAAAATGGTTTCAACCTGTGGCAGGGTTGTCGGTTCGAGTTCTCGAGCACGGGCTTGCAAGTCTGCATTGGTCGACATCGTCCGTCCGAGCCGACGACTGGCGCACGACTTTTCCGTGCGTTCCTTCCGTGCCGAGTGGAAAACGTGCAACTTCAACGTTTGACCCACCGCTCTGCACGACGGGATCGCTTTTTCACTTTCACCGGTGCAATTTAAAACGAAACACACGACACAGAGGCCTCGACCGCCCGGTGCAGCCGGCATATGTAAAGGACAACGGGTTACAAATAGGAGGACATCATGAATAATTTATGGAGCAAGCGCTCCGCTGAGTACCGGTGCCCTTACTGTTTGTGTGTTTGTGTTTCTCTGGCTTCCTTACACTACCCCCCATACCTTTACATTTGCTGCTGCATACATTTGGTATTTTGGGGATTGATTTGGTCGTTGTTGTCGTTTGTTTCTTGTTTGTTCTTTTTCGCACCAGAGCTTTGCAGAACCCCAGCGTGAGTCAAGACCGTTGGAGTCGTACGAGTCGAGCACAAGCTGAAGTACAAGACCAGTGGTTCGAGTGGTTCGCTTTACATTCTGGGTAGTTTTCTCTCCTTGGTTTGGTGGTTCCCTTGGAAATTGGAATGGAGCTGAGGAGCCTTTAACACCACGAGCGACTGGTAAGATGCTACCCACAAAAAAAAGAGAGAAGATAGATCTGAAATGGAAGCGTGAACGAAAAAGGACATCGCATTAGAAGGAAATCTAATTTCCGCTGCTGCCACCGCCTTCGAAATGCCGAATTGCTTTGCTCCGTTCGAAAATGCTGCCTTGTTTCTTCCTTCTTCTTTTTTTTCCTTTTCCCCGCTTTCCACAGGGTCTCAATGGTCCAAATTGAACCAATTTTCGCAAACACAAATTGGTTTGGAAATAAACGTCCGTTGGATGAGAAAGGGTGGTTTGCAGGATATGATAGATAGAAAGCTACACAGGCACGTCGTTTTTGGTCGTTGCATGTAATGCTCGTCGCTTCAAGGTGGTCGGTTGGTGCGAGGAACTAATAAAAGTTGTTATAAAAAAAAGGACCGGTTATTGAATATGCTGATTTAAACTGACATGAAAGAGTGCGAAAGTTCAGGTCAATAAAATTTCATTCCGTATTCGTGTTTGATGATCATTCCTTTATACAGAAAACTTTCAGTGTACATACTTTAAGAGTCAGATAAATTTAATTTCAATTTCATTAATAATCATTTCATTTAATATCCAGATTTGTTTTTAATTCTTATTTCAATCTTTTTTATCTTCGATTGAACACTGGCAAAGGATTCAGGAATGAAATGAAATTCACTAGCCCACCTCTACTCTATCCCTTGCATCGAATTATCATTTTGTGTTCGATTTAATAAATTCACGCACCACAATCGAATGATCTTGCATTTCCCAACGATACCCAGAAAAATCGCCTTTTTTTACACTGCCAGCAACACTTGCCAATTCCGTCGAGTCGTTTGATTTGTTGCTGGTGCATTAAAAACGTTGCCAATTTTCACGGGGCTGCGTTGCATGATGAATTTTTCATGAACAGCAGCTGACCGGCAGTCCCAGGCTCATTTTCATCCGCGTTTTCCTCCTTTTGTCATCCATTCTCCCGAGTGGCAGCGGCAATGCTGGGGTAGAAAGTGGCGATAGTGGAGAAAACGCGGGCGTTAAACACTGACCATCTGTTACAACAGAAAGTACGGAAAAAAGCAATAAAATACCGACACAAACCGTGTGGGTGCAGAGGTAAAACAGGGGGGGGGGGGGGAAACAATCGGTAGGTCGAAGCTTTGTGCAAATATGCTGCCTGTCATGGCAACGGCTTCCATGTGTTAATTAATAGCAGTGATCATTCGCTGGTGGCTGTGGCGGTGATATTCTTATTCATTTATTCGTCATAAAATAAATACCCATTAGCAATTTTCGCCTCCATTTCTCGGAGTGGGTCGTATATATTTCTTTCTGTTTTCTTCTTCACTTTCAAATGACTGCCGGTTCCGACTACCGTTTAATTTTATTTTCTCCTGAAGCTTTGATGCTTGAGCTCACATCAAAAGGAAAGCACAGACAAACAAAAGTGATTTTCAAAGGAAAACTCAATTTCAATTCAAAGAGCTACCTGTTTTTAAAGTCGCAAATTAACATTGAACAACCGCGTTGAAAATACAATTTTCAAAGCGGTTCCGATTTTGTTGTTTTGTTCATCATTTACCCAAAAAAACACCTGAAAAAAAAAAGAAACAATCTCTCTATTCAAATGATACACCGAGACGGCTAAAAATGTAACCAAACGGCACGCAATTCTCTGAAAAACCGATGAAAACTCCATCCAAACAACCTAATAGATGCATTATCATTGTTAGCGAAAATCAGTGGAGCGCTCAACTGTGAAATGCTACCACGGTGCGGTTTTCTTTCTCATCCCGTGCGTTATTTTTTAAGACACGGCAAGATAAGATCGCATCCATCGGGAAAGGACGAACAGTGCGTGAACCGACACCTGCAAATATAAACCCACTTGTGCCTCTGCCAAGAAAAAGATTACCCTGGAAGAAAAAGTACCTGAGAACCAATAAATGAAACAACCGATCGATGGAAAATGCTTCCCATCGAAAAGAAAACCGAGTACGGAAAAACGAATCATGGATCTTCCCTGTATACAATCGTTGAGAAATCGGACAGCCAGAAGGAGCGGGTAGAAATAAGTGTAACCGAGCAAAGAAAACAGGTCAAACAGAGCAGATAGATAAATAACAAGGAAATGCAATCCAACCGATGGGAATGGTTCATGTTGCTTGAGCAGAATCAGGACCACGATAGGACAGAACTGAAAAAAGGAAAGCTTGCTTGAAAGAAAAAGTATCTCAATGAAAATCATCGAATCGATTTGGAAAAAAAAACTGCATCTTCGTTTGCCACTTGTCGTTGAGCGAATCAAACATTGTCAGGTGCTGGCAAAATCACACCGTCACACCATTCAGTGAAGAGGAAATCGTTTTCCAAACAGTAATAGCAATCGAATTCCGGTGCTCCCCGGGGTTGTCTTTTGCTTGAACCTTGAAAGAATTGAACCATGAACGATCTTAGTGTCAGGACACCGAATGATAGTTTTTCAACAATATTCTCGGATTGCTGAAGTGTAAAAGTTTGGTTGATTGGTGAATAGCGATGCTATAGAGTCATGATGTAATGGAAAATGTTTTAAAATCTATACTTTACATCTTAGGATTGTTGAAGTAGCATTGAAGTATACATAAGTTTATTATATCATCCAGTAAGTTCGATTGCAGACATGACATCCCCCGATACCGAAGGATTGAATATTATTCATAAAGCGCTTCATAACACCAATCAAAACGATGTACAACATCAATTTTTATTTAAATCATCCGTAGCTTAATATTGAGTTCCTTTCCTTATAGATCTTATTGTCAACGAAACGTTTTGGAGAAAAAAGAAATCAAACAGAGATCGCTTCAGTAAACGAGAAACGAATTGCGTTACAACAATCAAAGTGTTATTTAATTCCATTCAAATACGTTTTTCCTATCTTGTTTGCAGCACTAGTTCATGTTCCCAATCAAACGAACCTTCGCAGTAGTGCTCAAGTGCTCCTTAAACAAGACGTTTTTCGCCACGGCAATATCGAATGTTCCTCCGAGCATGAGCGTGCATTTTTATCAGCATGCTCCACTCCTGGAAGATGCGCTCCTAATAAGGCTTCGCACACGTTTCTCATCTTTGCCCCACACCCACGCTTGGCCTTCGACCGGCTCGGAGGTGGAAAAACCGATTACTCCACGTTCGAAGAACTTGGCGTACCATTTGCCGACATCATCACTTGAATGCCGTGATGCAACCGGGACCAGCCCGCACCGTGCGTTCAAGTGAAAACTGATGCCCTTTGCAGCGTGCTCGACACCGCGGTACTCCCGGAACCCGCAACACGTGTTTTCCAAGCACCGAACGTGCAACGCCAGGCATATGTCGGGTACGCACCTTCGTAAACTTTGCTCTTCCGGTCGTCTATTCATGCTGGACACGCGGGGGCATGGAGTTCCTGTCGAGCATTGGGCAAATGCGCTCAGGATCATGGTGTTATGTAGAACCGTCGAGTACCTTGCAGCGTGCGGCAGCGCGAGAAATGCGGACGGTTTGCATACTCAATTCAGCAACCACCGAGGGTCGGATTCAATTCGCGGGCAAAAGAGCAAACTCATCTTCTCATATTTCACTACCCTCGTTGGAGCCGTGGGTTTCATTCGACTGCACCATTTCATGGGATGGTGGAAGCTACACCAGTGGGGGAAGAAATTGGCAGTAACGTGTACATGATCCGATTATGAATATACTGCTCGGGACCTCGGTGTGTGTATGCTCGTGGTTGGCCCAAGCAGCGCAAACGTCTTCATCTCCTTCCCTCCACTGGGGGGAGAAGTTAATCTTTGGCACACGACGGAATGCCGCAGCGCAAAAGTAGATTATGCTAGTCATTGCGTGGCCGAAGTGGCCTCCTCAACGCTGGTCCATAAGTTCTAGCGATTTGGTGAGCGGTTGATTTGACAAGTGTGCCACGAGAGAACTCGATTCGCATTCAATGTTCATCGAGGTGCAGTCGGCAAAGCCTATCCAACATGAACCTTTGGAGGAGCTACACGCCGCTATAATGGAACTCCATCTCACAGGAGTCTCGACTCTACGCCCTTCAACACGATGACTGACAGTTCATTTCAATGTCAAACATCTCTTCAATGCTGAACTATGACATGGGAACGTGATCGTAATATGAATTGTTCCTGCAGTTCGTGCCGGCTTAATGGAGGTTTCCTGTATCCTTCAGTCTGTGGCGAGAAATTCATTAATGTAAAAAGTGCGTAATTTAAATAATAATTTAATACCCTTTTTCAAATTAAGCCTCATTTTACATCGTTTGGTTTTGGTCTTAAAAATGTAAAGCTGTAAGCAAATCCCTGTGTTAATGATGCATCGGCAGTTTTTTTTTTAATTAAATATATTTGTATACCTCATACAAATATGGCAATTAGAGCTGATTTGAACGAAAATTCTATTCATTCATTCATTCATGGTTTTCAAAGCAGTCTGGCTTCGTTAGGGCATTTGGCGCACCTTTTATCGAGAAAAATAAAACCTGTGTTCCAACGGAACTTAGCAAACGACGGCATGAGGCCTGGTCCTTGATACATGCGGGTCGCGTTTCTCTGCCATCGTTATTTTCCATAAATTTCCACCTTTTTCGCGTGTTTCTGCCCCGCTTCCCCACTCGGAAGGTGTTTTCCTCCCGATCCCCATTATGCTCGGAATGTATTCCCGGGAACGAGAGAATGAAAAATCGTGAGGCCACGTAGCGGAAGCCCCTTATCGTTTATTGAAATTTTCATTTCCAATTATCGTTGACATTTATCCGACCTTACGGTGGCTGGGGACGTTGGACCAGGACCTGGTGTATGCTTGCATAAAATGTGCAATAAAGAAAACCGGTCGCACAAGTCATGGGGGAACTCCGAGAATGGCGAGGCTTGGGAAATGGTTATTCGCATTTCGCGGTATGGGTCTCGCTTTTTAACGTCGCTTTTGAATGTACTTGTTTGGAAAAATACTTGATCCTATTGGGTTGAGGACTGACTTTACTTAGTCCTTAGGTTAAAAACTAGGATTTATTCGTTGTAAGTAATTAAAAAGAAACGAAAATTTAATTCAATAATATGAGTCACTTCCTTTCATTCATCCTTAAGTTGACTCACAACAACTTTAATATATCTTTCAAATTATTCTTTATGATTTGATGAACAACTCTCGTTCTATCAGAAGACATCAACATGCTTCCCCTTCCGGAACGCTTGACTTGGTGTGAAGCTGCGCTTTCGAACGATTTTTGGAAAACATGGAACCAATAAATGCTTCCCCTTTTATATCCATTGATGGGACATCTTGCCCAAAATTAACTGTCCAATGCCATTAGCGGAAGATTGGCGCTCCAAAGGAATTGGTTTATTTTTGTGCCGGAAATAAAAGTCACCCGTGCTGGCAGAGCAGCTCCGAAAATCATTTTCGACGAAGACCGATCGACAGTCCGCATTTGAAGAACGAGTGGTCTTCTTCCATGGAACTGATCCATAAAACCACTTCGAGCAAGCACTTCGCTTGGTTTGATTTTATGATCCCTGTTTTATTCCTTTTTCTTTTTTTAGCTGCCCGGGTCTCAGTTTTATATCGTTGTGGTTATTTATCCTTTTAGTTTCGCCAGAGTCTCTCTATATAAATCTATCTTTAACTCCGCTTCCTTCCTTTTTCTGTATGTTGTTCCCCATTTTTCTACTCTTTCATAGTTTTTTTGGTTGCCATTTTCATTCATCTTTGATGCGTGCGCTTTGCTTCAAAGTATGTGTCTGCACAAACACACCGTCGCAACAGATCCGTCGATGAGCGTTTATTGAGGGAGGAAATGAAATTATCCCTTTTTACCCTCCTTCTTCCTCCTTTTTATGCACACATTATTTTTTTCCTAGCAACAAACTTTCCCCCCGGTTTCAGGATCGTATTTTTATCCGCTGGAAACAGCTCCGTCAGCTTCCATCTTGTCGCGAATCCGTCAAAGCGGAAGGAAAGTCACTTAAAATAGTACCACCTCTGAAAGGGAGAAGTGCTGGAACGGTGGCAGTGTCCAGGACTTCCACGAGCCGAATAAATAAAGCAATCCACTCGGTTGAGGATGATGAATGATGCCATGAGCGTGTCCGGGACTTTGCTTACGGGAAATTGTGCGAGCAGCGCAGAGGTGGAGATCGGGAAACGTTCCTTCAGCGTAAAAAAAGAAGCATTCTGTTCGGTAACCGTCCAACGGGAGTGGGGTTCGTCGAGTGGGATGAGTTTTTCATTGCAATCAAATCGATATTATTCCCCTGGAAGGAATGGAACGGAATGATTAATGGACCAGCCAACGGCCATCTCTTTTTCCTCTCGGATTCACAGCAGCGGTTGTTGATATCTGAAGAAAACGAAATGCAATCTTCGAAGAGGCTAATTCGTCCATTCGTCCGAGTCACCAATCAATCGCCCATCAGTCGCTGCCAACCGACGGACCACGGCCAGGGGACTAGCTAGTACCAACGTTAGTGAGTACAAATGAAGTATCTTGTACTGCGAAAGATATAGAAGAAATGGAAGATCCAATTATCCCACGACGACTCTTTGACGCCATGTGACATAATATTGCATTAATTCTGGCAGCAGCAACAGCAACTCCTGAAACAAACGGAGCAACATCACGTAAGAATAAAAAACGTGCCTTGTTTTATTCTGCTAAGTGAAAAAAGAGACTTCCGGTGCAACTTTTCCCACTTACGAGCGATAGCTTTCCCACCAGCCGATTGTCACGTCCGTATGCGGAATTTAAAAAAACGCCGATTTTTCATTCCCGGAACGTGAATTAAAGCACAAAAGGTGGAAGGAACGGAGAAAATAAGAAAGTTTTCCATGGCACTTTCGCTGGTGCAAATCGACCGGGTGCTGGAAAAACAACTTTGCCAATAGGCATATTGGCGTCGGAAAAATGTTAAAAAAAACAAATCAACAACAATCGGCCAGAATATTATTGATGCGAGGCGATAAGCAAACTTTGCCAGCGCTTACTTTGTGCCTCCCGTGCTTCCGAGGCGTTTTTTGCAAAGAAAAACTTGTCTACGGTAGGGTGAGTAGTTGGCGTTTGCTTTCCCACGGCCCCCCATTTCCCTCATGCCTCCCACTGGTTGTTAGTTTACACTTTTGCTTTTATGGCACAGCACGGTAACCATTGCTTGTGCCGACGCCGAGCATGTCGTGTCGAGTGTCTTTTATGGAAATTCTTTACTTAAAAGTTCCACCTTTCCCTGGGAAGCTAACCAGGCGTGGCTTGTCTGGAGCAGTATTCTGTATTTCCTTCTAATGCATCGATGTGAAAAGACAATAAAAAAAGGTAGGAAAAAGGTTTTTTTTTTTGTAAGTGAAATAGAATTTTAATAAAAGAACATGTGGGCTAAATGAATTATAGAGCGAATGAAATATACCGGTATTTATTGCTTATCATCAATATCCATTGAAAATCAGTGTGCGTGTTTGCTCTAAATTTCACGACCTTATGTCATGTGAGAAGCGAGCAGAGTTTTCCGATATGTCAGACCAATTAGAAAAACTTTCCAGTTTTCCGCTTACATTTTTTCTATAGCAGACTACAGCTGCAACTCTGGGGACAATGTTAGTTGGAATTACAATGGTCGAATGGTACTCACTGCTTTTATACACTTTATCGATCTGTTACACATTAAGTTTAATTCTGTTCCATTTGTTTGCATTGTCAAAGTCCTAACCGAATTAGTAAGCATTAATTCAACAGAAGAACAGAGAGTCAGCAGCAAATAATCGGTTACAAATCGTGTTTAGCTAAAGAATAGAAGCTCCGGAGCGTGTCAGGATGGTAGCAAAACAAAATTACAGCAAAATGTAATTAATGAAAAATCGCCCGACCACCGGCTCACGTCAAACGCAGGCCGTAAAACCGGCGACCCTCGATCGAAAGGATTCAATTAGTCGAGTAATTACCGTCGAGCAAATCGACCGTTCCGTTTTCGCTGGCTCTTTTGTTTCGCTATGTCAGTTCAGGTTTTTTTTTTTCATGCAGATCCCCACGGGTGGTTCGTGGCAGGAATCTATTATCAAACTAAGCCTGAGATCAAACGGCACATAATGAAATGTCGAGCGGCGTCAAAAGCAGAATTCGCCGAATCAATGACGTTAAATGGTAATAACAGGGTGGGACATTGTCGTCGGGGTGAAATATAGCTCACACTGCTAGGTGTTTGTAATCACATCACAAAAGGAACGACATCAGACCCTTAGACAAGGGTATAAACGAACTAAAACAATTATCAAAGAGTCATACAAACAAGCTAAATCAAAATGGTTGCTTAAAAGCTGCCAATATCAGATCTGTTTTACTTTGTGTGGTGCGAACACATGTTGCATGGTATCACCATTTCAACCACAAAACCACTCGGATAGTACCAGGCAACTTATCAAGCGCACAAAAAGGCTCCCTCTCTGCCGCACATTCCTGTCTCAAGCACCATGCAAGTGCAGCACACGGTAAAATATGTTTCACCATGTTGCAGTGGAACACGCTTTCCCATGTTTCACGTTTCGCTGACGCGCTCGCAAAAACGATACTTGTCGGCGGGATCCACTTTCGCTAAATTCTGCCATCAACAGTGATGCTACACGAGTGCTACTTATGCTCGTGCCGGATGCGAGTTTTTATAACATTGTGCAGCGTTGTGAACTCTAATAAGAAATGTTTGCACATCGGGTATGAATGAATGAAAATCATTTAAATTATTATTTAAACAATACCCTTAGTGCCTAATGCTCAACAAGCATTATTTAAATATCAAGAAGTCTGAACAAGGATGTGTATCTTACCTTTAAACGACAATGTGCAATTGCAAATCCTACTCATAACCCAGTGGACATACATACCACAACCAGTCTAGCATCGGCTCGAGAATGAATATGGAAGAATTTGATCGAAAAGCTGACGTGTATTCGCAGCGTTGTTCAAATCAGATTGATCCGAGCATCCGTGAAGTAATTCGCAAAGATTCCTTCAAAGTAGATCGGCTAGGAAAGATAGATAAATTGAAAAAAAAAAACTCACAGCTGAGAAAAATCCTGTGAGGTGCTGCATTGGAAGGGTGCGCGACACAACAATAGCTGCATCGATGCATGAGAGCTGCAATGGATGAGTCTTGATTGAAAAAAAAAACCATGCCCCAAGAAGTGAAACGCTTGAATTTATAGTTCACCTGAAGGCTCGGCATGTTTGCCGATAGGTCCGTCCCAGCTCGCTGCCTACACGTTGGTTTTCCTTTGCTCCATGGAGCGTAAAATTAATTAATTTTGCCGCAAGACTGGTTGCCGCTTGCAGAAAGAAAAAATGTATATCTATCCACAGGCAGCGTGAAAAGCAACGTTAGTATGCACCATATTCATCGCATTTTAAAGACAACCAAGGAACGATTTTCTTCTATTTTTAATGGAATGGAAAAATACTGCATCCCATTGTAGCACGTCACATGTGAAGACTTCAAAACATGCATTTTGTTATTCATAGTGAGAGAAAGTGAATCTGTGTTGATGAAGCTAATATAAACTGACTAACAAGCTCAATCTTCAAGGAGACAGCTTTTCTTTTATCCACCTATCAACTATCATACGAAGTTTATCGATTTTTCCTAAAGCTGTCTCACAAAGGAATGCTATTGGAATGCACCCCCTTTGCGTCCCAACATTGCAAATCATGTCTTCTTTCAAGTCATCGTTTAAGCTCACCCTCGGCTGCGCCTCATTCCGTCGTTTCTCCGCACTCGTGGGACCACTTCAGCTCTGATCGACATAAATACGACGCTGGTGAAAGTACAAAGAAGAACAACCATACACACAGGCTGCCGCGACTTGGACGAGCTGCAACCACTTTTTCTGCGCACAACAAAGAGGCCACTTCAACTCGGATCCTGCGCTTCGAGCGAAAGCAGGTGGCAGTCGTTGTCGTAAAAGGGAACATTGTTGAATGTCTTATCGGTCGTCCATGCCGGTCGTCCATGGGCGGGCTTCGAGTTGAAAGAATCTTTCCTCTCCCAGCGGTTAGCTCGAACCGGCTGAGATTGGTCCGAAAGGCTTTTTGCCTTTTCTTTCGCCTAGCAATCAGTGGCATCTTGGAGATGGTTTTTTTTTTCTTCATCGTTGCGACGCAGCCCAACTCTTTCTCAGGAGAGTACTTGTTCTGGAACTGCCAGGATATAAAGTCCGCAAAATGGGAACCAAACCGTAACGGCCACTTTCGAGTGTGCATCTCTATTCCATTACCGTTCTGTCGCTGATTCTTCCATTACTCCGTTTCATATGGCGAACAAGTGCTAGTAAAATCTCTCGTTTGCTGAATGAGACAGAACTAAATGTAATTTAACAGCATTTCACATAAAACGAGCTCAACGAGCTTGAGCACCTCACCGAAATTGGGCGAAACGGTTGATTTTTATTTGGTTTCCTACAGATCTGCTTATAAGCTATTATAAGCTTTGCTGGCAGATAACAGAATTAAAAAAAAAGGGAATTCGGAAAAATTGGTACTGTTGATTTGTATTTCGCCTGCGCTCATAATAATAATAGAATGTTTCAGAGCTTCGAGAAAGTTTCATTTTTTTATTTATTGTTTGGTGAAACAGCAAAAAACAACACGAAACAGGCACGTTAAATTCCACGAAAAGAATAACATTTTATTGAAATTAAGGTGTACATGTGTGAGGTATAAAACGGTATAAACTTGCAATAGTGAATCTATTCATTGATTTGTGTAAGTAACATCAATCGCGCGGCCTCCGAACACCGCCTACTATGACTGCACCAACGTACCGATTTACTTGGATCCTGTTTGTGTTCTAAACTGCCGAAGTATAGTGAACATCGAGTAGCTGCTGTTGATAAGTTCCGCAAAGCGGTTGATCGAGAACGTGCCATATCCGGTGACTCTCAAACGAAACGGTGTCTGCGCCCGAAGCATGACGATCAGCAGGCTTTGGCGCAGGTTACGATAGTTGAGCACGAATCGTTTGGAGTATCGCAGTCCATGGTTCCAGTTGAGATTGTACAGTGTGGTTCCGATGCTCAAGTGCTGATAAAACGGACGCGGTGTTACTCAAGCGCTTCTCTACCAAACCCTGTCTGCTCATCTCACCAGTTCGTTCAGTATGTCGATGCTGCGATAGAGGAGGAACGATTCCAGAACCAGAAACCCGATGAACACAAAGTGCACCAAGAGGATCCATGAGAGTCCATTGAACGTAACGATGGCACAGCAGATCGCAAGCAGCATAAACGTGCCATAGTACTGGACGAAGCAGAACGGAGCCAGCGTGGAGAAGAACTCGTAGAGATTCCTAGAGGAAAGAGCTCAATTCAGCATTATGCCGTCTGCTGGTTAGTATCTGAAATTTAAACAAGGTTTGATTGTCCTTACTCCAAAAGTTCAGCGTGCCGCTTTATGCATGCGTTCAGTTGGTTCTGCAGTTCGAGGTAGAACGCGGCCTCCAGCGCAATGTCCTGATCCACAGGATATCGTTCGAAGCACTGGCCTAAGTTTGCAAACGACTGCACTAGGATGGCCATCTCGCCGCGAAACACGCTGAGCATCACGTAGATGAAGACAGACACTGCGATGTAGATCACTGTCCAGCAGCAGGTGGTGCATTGGTACACCTTTTGCACGGCAGGTCCACCGACCTTCTGTCCACGGTAGTGGAGCATAAATTCGGGCTGCATCGACAAACTTGACTGGAGGAACCAAAGGGCCTCAAGCAGAAGGGAAACAAAGACGAGGACCATCATCCTGTTGTTCAAGCGTTGTAGCCGAAGCCGACTGGTCACTATTTCCTGGTCATGCGCTCGATACGATCGGTCGTTGAGAAACCGTACTAAACGGACCTGTACCGGACGATCGAAGATGAGTACACGAACCAGGCCCCCAACGACGATCAAGGCGGTGGCCAGTACGCTCGTCGCCGAAGTGCTGTAATCCCAGGTTGACAAGGTCCAGTACACCTTGTAGCAGAAGGTGCAAAAATTGAAAAGAAGCACGCACCGATAGCAGTTCCAAACGGTACGACCCAGCACACTGGCCGTGGAGTCGTTACGGATCGCGAAAAGGATGCCCAAGTAGCGCATTAGCACGAATTGGTCCGAGTGTTTGGCGAGCTTGCGCTCGAATGCCAGCAACTTCCGGATGGGGTAGGAATCTAGGAAACCCATGTTGCAGCCCAAGAACCAGACCACAGACAACTTACTGAGCTGATTGATGCACCAACTAGCGACGTGAAAGGCCTCAGTTAAACTAGGATCTTACTTCAGCAGGAGCAGTTCTTAATATCCTCCTTCTGGAGGATAACCCTACCGACACATTTTGCAACAAATAATTAATCCTGCAATTTTTTTTTCCAACTCATTGCGAAAGTGTCAACCAGTCTTGTTAGTATTTCACACTATAGAAAGGGACGCGTAGTTCAGATCGATAGTTTTCAACTTCTGTTGTTGTTCTCATAATTCCTCAGTATGAATTACAATGGTTTGTTGTGGTCCAAGTTAAACCATCATGAATGCAAAACAATGTGAATATTGAAACACTATCTTCGCCTCTCGCATCGCGTTTAGTCTTTGATAAATAGTAACAAGAGAGGAAGAAATCGATACCATTCCCCGGCCCTTTGTTTCAAAGGAGCTTCAAAAGATGCTAAACTATGTATTAAACCGATTGAATCTGCTGCCCACGCATTCGCGGTCGCCGCTAGGCCTGGTATAGAATTCCTGGGCAAACGAAACCACTGGCTTTAGGGGTGGTGTGAAATTCTTATTGAACCAAATTCCAAGGCCCGACAACACACCAACATAAAAAAGGGTTTCGCGACATGCCTCCCGTAGACCGCGATCCATACTGTGAAGGCGTTAGATTTACGATCCACCAAAGGCCGGTCGGTGTAGCGGGCCCAATGAACTGGAAACCTTGAATCGGCGTAGGCGAACCCTCGCCAGTCGTTCGGTCAAAGCGGTCTGTATGCGTGGATAACCCGCCTTTCTCGATGCGCGAGCTTGAAACCCGACATGGCCGAGAAATGAAGGGATATGTGCGGCTGCCTTCCAGGAGCTTGGCATTCCGCACGAAGATTGACAGTCCTAGCCCGTACGGTACGAGGTGTGGAATTGGTCCGCTGCTACGGAGTTCGCTTTTCCTTTCCATTTTTCGCATCCTTCCATCCACCCGAGCAGCTTCAAGAGCGGAGATGGATGGGTGTTTTATCTTTTTCTCTGGCCATCTCTTTCCCCCGTCCCGTCCATTGGCAACCAGCTGACCGGGCGCATCATTGAGCTCCACGGTTCACAGTGAGCTCCACGGTTCATGCGAGGAAAACAATCGTCCCGGATGAAACGAAAACCATGATTTGGAAAACGGAATGACGGCTTCGTCGACCGTTCGGTTGTACTAAAAAGCACGAGCATGCGCCCGAGGACTCTGGGACGGTGTACTACAGTGAACCTTGACCGTGGCCTCGTGCCTACGCCAGCCTCCGTCTCGTGGCCGTGAGTGACGGTCGGTGGAAATGTGTTTATATTCGGCTGGCCCGCGTGCAGGATGGACGCCAGGACGTGATGGAATGGATTCACGTGCTTGAAGCAAAGTGGAAATCGTATGAAAACTAGCAACAAGACACACACACACACACATACGCACACAAGCAAACATATAATAAAACTCATCTTTCGTTCGCGCATTCGGGAAGACCAGCATCATTTGCAAGGACCAGAGAAAAAAATGAAATAAAAATAAATTTGCAATAAGGGAAGGGAACAATAATTGAAATCAAATATTTATTCAGGAATGAAGAATTTTCTTTCACTTCAGGTGGCCGCTCGAGCTTTTCGTTGAACAGAACTTCTGAACACCACGAAGGTAGCCGGCTGCTGACCGGTGGCTCGTTTAGCGAACGTTTTGAAGGTTGCGAGATTTGGCAGCCACATGGCCACAGCGTATGGAAATCAGGAACACTCGAACTTAAAGAAACTTAAATAATGGTAAACAAACGTGTCATGCGTATCCAGATCGAAAAGAAGAGCAGCCTGTTGACTCCGTGCATACAGCAAACTTCCTTTTCACTGTTTTCGGGTGAGTAATTGAGAGAGGCTTAACACTAACCTGCGGTTCGTACGGCAAACTTAGGTGGTTTTTTTAAGTGCAAACTTGTGCATAAATTCGACACTTGATCACCAAAGTGGAAAGGCGTACATTTTTACAATTCGGATTGATTTTCACAGACAGAGCCGCATGACACAGTAAACCATTTTCTGAGCAGCGCGTTTCCTCTCAGCTCACATTCAAAATCGTAGCCAATTATTTGAACCATTGGGTTATAAAATGTTGAACGCAATATGTAATTATTGCTGAAGTCAGAGCCGGTATAGAGGAGATTGCGTAATGGATAGTGATTCTATTAAATTCAATTTTAATGCACACGGCATCAGACAGAAAGAAACCTATGATTAAGAATAACGAAGCTGTATTTTACCTCACGTCCCGGAGATAATAACAGGCTGTTGCATGAGGGAATTACGTGCGACCGCATGCTCTCGCAACCCTTCGATGCAACGATGATGAAATGTTTCCCGTTTTTCCAGCGCTTTCCCACCGCGAGCAGCAAATTGTCACACATAGCAAGTGGATAAATTATTGAGTAGCCCTGCGGTCACAGCTCGCACTGCTGGGACGCACATGCAAAGGTTTTCCCCGTTTAAATCCACCGTTTTGACGAAGCTCCACAAGAAAACGGTGAGCTAATCCCGCTTCCCCGCCGCCCTTACTCCGTCGGGCGCCTCTAGTGGAGAATTAATGAATAAATCATTTGCCCGATTTGCTACCGCGAAGGTGCCAGCGGCGGTGTAGCTTAATCGGATTTTCATTTTCCTCGCTTGTGGCGTTGTTGTTGCAAGGTGGAAAAATGTCCCGCACACTTCCTCTTCCGACACCCGGTTGGCGTCGGTGTCCCGATGTATCCAATTAACTGCCACCGGTTACAAGGTGACGCCGCTGCGGTTGTTAGCCATAATGTGGAAGGATGAAAGAATTACAAACAACAAAAAACACGCTAAAGCTTCTTTCCACCTTTCTCCAATACCCAGCGCCAGCTTCCTATCGATAGCAGATTTTTGCTCCTATCCAATTTTGCCTCCTGCCTTTTGCCAATATCTTTGCCTTGGGCCCAGGGCGAATCGTCCCGTGGTCGAAACGTGTAAAACCTAACCGATCTCATCCGGTTGCCCACGGGGCGGAAAACACGAGGCACACGAATTGTGCGACGAGACTTAATTCTTTGCTGCCAGGCGTCATTCGCAAGCGAGACGGAAGGTAGGAAAAAAAACTGGAACGAACTGGCGCAGCTTAAGGTTGTACGCGGGAAAGTTTGCTTCCGAGTAAAACACCTAAGCCCCGCACAGAAATCCGGCGCACACCCGGCGGGCTTCTAATGAGCTTCGTTAGGAGTTTCTTCCCGACTGCCAAAGGATTCGGCGATCCTCCGCCGACGTTGCTGCCACTGTTTTTTTCCATCCCGTCCCCCCGGGCGACGTGCCGCGTGTCGAGTCGGTTACTTTGCCTAATCGTTTCCCAACCCGTAAATCCTATAAATGGCAAAAAGATCCGCGCATTAGCGGCGGGTGATTTTAAAGTATGTGGAAAAGAACGAGTCCGGGCCAACGGTAGTTGAGGAAATGTCGTTAAACCTTTTTTTGTTTTTCAATCTACTGCAGCATTGAATATGAAGCGTTGAGAGTTGCGCTTTCAACATGCGAAGGATTTTTTCATTTAATTTTACCTTTTCAAACTCAACATGCTTCGAATTCTACTTTACACAGTAAGACACTCTGTAATTGATTAAATATTACTTATTCCTTTTTTAATTTAATCGATGATGGTGTTGCATTCATTCGGAATGATTTTATCGAGTGTAGGTTCTAAGTAAGAAGTTCTTGGCAAGTTAGTTTATTTTTTATTTCTAATTTATATTCTTAAGCGAATGCTTTTTCAATCATTTCAATTCGTTAGGATTATGCGATCACAGCGTGGATTAAAGAACTATGATTTTACAACTGAATCAATGAGCTTCTTGCTACTGCCTCCTGCTTTAGCTTCTTTTTTAATCGCTCCAAGGCGTGATAGTCTGCCATATTTCATGTTAGGTAATGTGTAATATTTACTCCTAAAATGCAATTTGGTATCGAACGCACATCAAATTTGCACAACCCATTTCTGCTGATGGAATGGTTTTGCCGATGTCTTTCCACCAAATTTGATCATTATTGAACAACGGCTCTCGGATTCTTTTGTCACGTATCAAAAGCCAGCATCGTCAATATTTGGCATTCGCAGGTGCACGGCACGATGTCCCCCGGCAGCCCCGTTTGTGCGCGGTGTGTCACGTCGAAAGATGTTGCTTAATGTAACACCCCATTCGTGTCAGGAGACGCAAACGACGCCAAGAGAACGCACTGCCGCAGCAACCGGCGAACTGCTTCCTAGCGCAATGCTGGAATTCAATTTGCATAAAAGGATTTTCCACATCCCGCGTGAATTCGTCTGATTTGCAGGTATGCCGTGATCTGAAAGCGTCAGCATTTTGGCAGTCGGTTCAGTTCGGTTTGAAAAAAAAAGGAAAAACCTGAAGGCACCTCCCGCGCTATTCGGGGTCGTTGTTGCCGACTGAATGGAGAATCATTGACAGTGATTTGGCTTGCCACGATTGCCCTTGCTCTTTCTAGCTACCCCGCAGACCCGGAGGTAAAACGAAATTTACCTCTAGTTGGTTATGAAAATTTGATTTGCAAATGTGTTCCACCGGTGCTCGATTTTGTTTGTCAGTGATTTTGTGTGAGTGTGTTGCATTTTTTTTTTATTTCTAATACCCGCAACACCATAGCATGCGATGTGAACGAGAAAAACTGCTGCCGTGGTACTGAACCGCAATCATGCAATATTTATTCGCCAGCAAAACATATCAGTCAGAAAGTCAGCAGCGAGAGTCGGACTCAAACACGCATGAGAAAAATGTGAAAACCCCCACCAAGTTCCTCGTGCCAAACTCTCCAAACTGAGGTGCTGATTAGCGGGAGAGTTTACGGGAACCCAGTTTGTATCCAGATTTGCCTGTGCTTTCTCCCCCAGCCACCTCCCGCAGCCGTACGTCCAGCTTGCTGGTCAATTTGCCACGGTACATCGAAAGTAGCGGGAAACTTTCCCACCTAGCCAATTTTCCACGCAACCGACTTCTCGCGTCAGTCACGGCGGAGTTTGAGGTGTAAAAGTGAAACTTGAGCATTTGATAACGGTTTTGTGGGAAGGGAAAATTGTTTTGCAACTGCTCGTCGTAGTTTACGCTCCAATGGCGAGGTGCTGTTTGGAATGTGGATGCACTCGGATGGAAGTGGAGTTCGTTATCCCGTGACTTTGTTCAAATAAGTTTTTTTGTATACATTTGTTCACTTTTGCAAATAACGAATACAGTGGTTCCAATTGTGTTCGTTGATTTTCCACCAACATCTGCATCCCTCTCAGAATTACACTGACAAAGTCAGTCAGTTCCACTTGCTTGCTGATTTTCCTTTTTTTGAGATCGTTTTAATTGGAAAAAAATTAATCCATTCCAAAAATTGCCTTTTGAATTGTAGCAGAAAAAAATGATAACGTAATTAAAATGCATAGAACTTTGATGATGTGATCACGAAACATTCCGTTGAGATGCACCATTTTCGACTTTTACTTTCTCATGTACATTCAATGTTTTGAAAATATATACACATTACTTTTTTGAAACAAATGAACGACCAGGCGTCTCCACCGCTGTTCGACGCACGACGGATGAAATAAAGTTCAAGCTATCCCGCTCAAGAACATCCGCAACGCGGTTCTGGGTAATGGTTTGTAATTTCTCATCTTCTCAGCTAATGCCACTTTTGCTCTCCCTTTCCGCGCGCTAAATCACATCATCATTTTTTTCTCAACTCAGACGACGGCTGGCCCGCAGCGTCCAGCAGGAAAGCGGCAACCTTTTATGATGATGAAGTGCTCGTTTCGTGCTCCGTTGGTGCGTCCAGCCGTCGTTAGAAAAAAGGCAGTTTAACGAGCTCCACGAGCGCTGCTGGTCGAAGTCGGAAGGAAGAAAATCATTATTAAAAAAAAAAACGCGTCAAATAAAAACCTCTCACAAGAACAAACTTCAAAAAAGCGCACCGCGACGGTTGTGCTGTTGCTTTGCACACTACCCACCGCAAGAGAACCACCTCCAGCTTGCTACTAATGGACACCGATGGGAAGGAGATGGATGCACTAATGATGACACAAAGTGAATGATAACAAGAGAAAGAAAAAAAAATGAACCCAGCACAGAGCAACACCTTTTTTGTCATGCCAAATGAAGTCGAGTGTCATTCCGTTATACGGCACAGCTATAACTGGATCGTGGTCGTTCAACACCGCCCTTCTCAATTTCCTCTGCAGGTTAATTTAACAAAGCACCATTTTGTAAACTTTTCAACGACATCGTAAAATCGATCCCGCACACCAGCAAACTTTCGGTACGACTTCGGGCCGCCTGATAAATGGTAACTTGTACCGCAAAGCCCTCCGGATGAGCCTGAGACGCCTCGGTGAATCCTTTTCGTTCGGCCCACACCACCGGTTTTGCGTTTTTCTCCTCACCGTGAAGTTTGGTTTGAGTGTGAAATCAGAGCCATGGCGTGGTGCCTTCGATTCCGGAGATATAAAACGATTACGAACACATAAAATTATCATACAGCTTTATTGGTGATAAAATTAAACCACACCAAAGATGGCAGTCAGCATCAGCATTGTGGCTCGAAGGGTAAGAAGACATCACTTCCAAACGATGGAGACGCTACAAAACGTCGTTTAAGGCATTTAAATTTGTAAGCTTGCAGATTAAGATAACTCCGTTAGGGAATATTATTGTGCATTTTTTGCCAAATCTTATTTCTAAAATATATTTTCTGAACAATTCGAAACAATGAGTTTCGTTCAAATTATTTTGTCAAAAACTCAAGCTATCACCAGCGGTTTAAAAGAGACTACAACATTACTCATACTGTCGCATTGATGACCATATTTATTTGAATGTCCTTTTCACTCCAGTTTTACGGCTCGGACAACCGTCGGGTACGTTAAGCTTGTACCAACCTCCCACGGTGGTGTTCTACAGCGAGAAAGCAGTTCAAATAAAACAAAGCACCATAAACCCAACGAATCGCCACTCGTGGAGCCAATCGGATTGTCTTTATCTACCATCGCACCGGTCGGTCCTGGGCGATATCGTACTCCATTTAATTTTCGATAAGCGCCGAAGGGAGCGAAAGGGTTTTCGTGCGCTCGCCAGCTTGCCCACGGTTGCTCTCCGACGCAACTTCGTCCGCCTGAGGAAGTGGGAGAGTAATGTCGTCTTTGTTCGCAAAACCCGTTACCATGCTGCGCCTGCATCAGCAATCGATCGATACGGAACGATCAAGGCACGGTGTGAATGAAAAAAAAGAGGAGCTTTGAGAAAGAACATTTTCAGGTTATTCTTTTGTCCGGCTTGCCTTTCATTTCCATCGGCCGTTCGATGGTGCCATTTATTTTGACGGCATGCAGTGTTGTGCTTGTTTCTGCTTCCCGAGCTCGACTGCCGGTGGCGCTTTTATTCCCGGCCGTTGACAATAAGCTCCTCCAGTTTGCCTGGAGCCTGTGCCGGTCGCCACGGTAGGCTTCAATTACGTCAGGCTAGTTCCGTTCGGTTTGGACCGCGAGCGTGAGACCTCGGGATGGATCCTGTTAATGGGATTACAACGTCCTGATGGGATGTGATCCTGGCAACCGATGACGGCTTTAGTGCTAAGAGCGGCGATTAAAGGACGTCACTCGAGACTCCAGGGCGGATTGCTTGTCCAGATGATGGAACCCACCAGTAGCCGATTGTTCGTTGTAAAAGGATTTCTTTTTAACGTGTAGGATTATGAAACGTTCACCTGAAGGACAAAAAAAATGTTCCTAACTAGCATGAGCTCTCCAAATAGCTTGCATATCAAACCTACAACAAAATCAAGAACGTGGCATTGTGTAGCAGTCTGCACGCTACATATGTTTGACGCGATTGTGTGTGTGTGTTCCCATTCGTGGCGTTTAAATTATGATCTCGCACGCTGAATCGACAGAACCGAAGGCGAGCGTAACAAAATGTCGAAAACGCGATTTGCCAATGATTTATAACGCTCGGCCGCTGTTTCCACCTTGCCCCATGCCGCGATTAAGCCCTGCTTTGCTGCCGGTTCGACATTAATTATCGAAATGCTCGAAAATGCAAAGCCCAACCAACACAAAAGCCTGATGGGGTTAATTGGTGTGAAAGCTTAATGAGCTTGGCGCGGTCGATAAATTAACATTAGCCGTTGAGCCGAAGCAGCTTCCTTGTGGTACCTTTGCACAATACTAACGGGGTGCCTTGCATCATCGGAAACATGTACGAACGTTTCATTGTTTGGTTTTTTCTTTTGTTGGTATGGATTTGAGCATAACTTTCCGTTGTGATCCCATGGATTAGCTAATTATTCTCGTTTGCCTTTCGCAAGCATGGCGTCCTGGGGTCAAATCGTTTGCAAAAGGCCATTCTTTCAAAATACAAGGAAGAATTTGTTTAAACACAATTACTCAAAATGTTGATGAATGTAGCATAAGTTATTTTTAATAAACGCATACATTAGAGTTTAGAAGAACAAAAACAAATTTTCTTGGATTCTGGTTTGTTCTTTTGATAACAGTTTAGTAAAAACGAAAACAAATTGGCGTAACTATCTCATATAAAATAGTTTTTAAAGAGATTTATTTACATTCTGAACACTGAACAAATTATTCACGCATCAGAACATACGGCTAACTATGAAACAAGCTTAAGAAAAGTTAAGACAATTTCGCCAGTTAAATAAAGATAAGGCAACTGGGGAGTTTCCTTGTTTTGCTGTAGAAATACCCACCCGCCATCAGAGTGAAAGTTGTTGTAGCACGTCAACCAAGACAATCCATCAATCTCTGCTCGACAGCAAGGATGCCTTGCGGTTGTTACTTTATGCTACATGCACCCTTTTTCTAGCCTTACTCCCCACCTGCAGAGAAAAAACTGTAAACCCTAGGCTGAACACAAGCGCCCCTGTTGGGTTAAGGCATGGAAATAGTCATCCCGGAGCCTCCCATGTGGCAGAGAGCAAATTGACAGATTTACTCCACCTTGTCACGAGCTGTCACAGTGGATCGTGTCGGGTTGGAAAATGGAAACCCTCACCATCCAGTGTGGGGAGATTATAGAATTACGTGCACTTTCAGTCTGAGGAGTGACACTGGGAGAAAAAACGCCAGCTCCCACCGGAGTGACGCCCCGAGGATTCTATCATCCGCCATTATCGCACCTGCCATGGGAAGGAATGCGTCCAATCATCGTTACGAGATAATTATCAGCCGGGTGTGAAAATAATTGCGGAACGCGCGCGAGATCATTCTATCCCACGCCACATCCGTTCAAATGCAAGAAAGAACGCTTGAACAGTCGATAAGAATAATTTTTTTTTTATATCGATTTTCACTTACGAATAACTAAAAAAAAAAAGATTACAGACACATTAAAAATTGTCTCGTCTCATTTGATTTGCGATGTTAAATTTTCATTCTTATTCGAGGAACAACAATAAAACTTGGCCAGAAAATCACTTTGGAACGTCACGGCCTGTCATTAGGCAATATATAATTTCTGAATCTTTACATCATAGTTCTATTTTTCCAGTGAAAAATTCACTCCACTGCGCTCCCACTGTGCGCGGGCGGGGAGGGGGGGGATGAATGTCCCGGACTAGAACGAAACGCAACAAATCGCACAGCAAAACGGAACGGAAACAAATTAACGCGCTCGCCACAGCCTGGCAATGAAAACTGACGTTCACCATCGTGGCCGTGCCTGGTCGGATGCTCGTTTCATCGCCATCGCCAATGGTCGATGGAAAAGCCAACGAGCGGATGGAAGCTAGGCTACTGCCTTAACTCGTCCGCACAGAGCCTTGAGGCCTACGTTCTTCCGCGCCCTGGCCACGGGTTGAGCCCCCCCCCCGGGGGAAACCACGTTCCGACGCACTCGCTCGGATGTGGTTTGCGTTACGTGACCGGCTTCACTGACCGTTTCGCAGCCCTGTGACGTTTGATCCTCGCCTAAAACTCACACACCGAGCTGTCGCACAATCATCATGGACTTGTAACCTAACGCGCCACAACGTGCCCCTGTAGGGCTTTTACTTTCGCGTTCCATCGTTTCACCGGGAACCTAGAGCGAAAGCGATAATGAAAGATTCGGCCTCCGGGCATTGGGGTGGGAAGAAAAAAGATCTTCTAGCCAGGCTTCCTCGCGGGTTTCCTGGCCTATAGCTTTCCTGGTCGAAAATAGCTCCGGTGTTGTTTCGTTGATGGAAGCTCAAAATTAATCCTTCGTTGATGAAATGTGTCACTCGGGAGCGTGGTGCCGTGTTTGAGCCGATTTCCCAGCATAGATCGTCTTGCCTTCCTTCTTTTCCTGAAGCTCCATGCTCTTATTTTCCACGCTAGAATCAAACAATTATTCGAACAAAGATTAAATGAGATTAATGAAGGAGGGATTTTTGATAACGCAACTGGGAGGAGTTTTGTTAATGCACTACATATAACTAACCTTTTTTGGAGTGCGATATAATCAATTCATTTGTAACATTCTTATCCTTTTCTGCCCTATTTTGTAAGGTCAGTTAGTGTCGTTCTGCAACTCAACCCTTAATCAAGCTTTATTCTCAAAGGCGGCATGGCATGGCTAATTTAGGGGCTTAAGCATACATGTCTTAACTTCGAGTAGGATAAGAACATAAATTAAGCGGCCTACCTTATCTAAATGGAGGTCCGAGATAGCCGAGCGCATATGCCGGCTCGAACTCGACCAACAACGTCGTGGGTTCAAATCCAGACCAGACCACCTCCCCCGGTACGAAGGATTGGCTATCCACGTTCGTTAAGTTAATTCCACGTTTATTTGCATTCCGCCAGGAAGAAGAAGAAGAATATATACAAGACACTTATTACAAAAGAAGGTTTTTATACTAATTTGAACGTTTATGAAGTAAAGTGTAAGTAAAACAATTGCATTACGGAATACAGCAAATCATTGTAATATTCAAAAAAACATACAGCATGCAAACGTGCTTTGCTCCACTATAAATTTTCCAGTAGCAGTTCAAATCCCGTTAAAAATCGATCTCTTGGTCTACAAATCGCCTTCGCAAAACCAAAATGAAACGTTCAACAAATCTTTTTCAAATATTTTACCCTACTCCAAGCGCCCTTTCAGTGGCTTATCAAATCGCCCACGGAACCAGTAATTATTTCCCAAATAATTGGTACGGATGGTTAAATCCTCTGCTCTCCATCATCATCATTCGGGAAGGTGGAGAAACAAAAAACACGCCTTTCTTGATCCTTGCAGAAAGCATCCACCGCAGGCTAGACGTGGAATTTCATTTCCATCACCTTCCGACGGCCCACGGGGGCGACCATTGTGCGAGCAACATTTCCGATATTAATTTACATGATTTAGCGTCATGATCGCTTTCCGCCCGCCCAAACGATCCGACTCGATTGCCACCGCCAGCGCAATAAAGGCGGATGAAAATCCATTAAAAGCATGATTGATGATTCAACATCGCCGCGAGCAGGACGAGCGCTTCGATGTTCAGCCTCTTTCAAATGGAGCCGCCCGGTGTCGTTTCGCGCCGTTTTCTGCTTACTGCGGTGCCTCGAGGTTGCTCGGTGTTTTCTTATCAATGCTGCTCTCAATGCTGTGCGCTGTCAGTTGGAGGAATGCTCGACCGGCCTGGGGAGGGGATTTTATTTCATTTGTTGGCCCCATTCCGGGAACGGCCAGGAGCAGCCAGCTTCCAAGCTGCGCTCAGACAACACTTTTTTCGCGACAGTGTTTCGAGTTTTCTCCAGCTTTCTTTCCCGCAGGCGCTAGAAACGGTCGCCTGCTCTTTATCGGACGATTTTCACGCCGGTCGGAATCCAAAAACCAAACAACAGCCTCGAGACAACCTGTAACGGGGATCCCGTTGGAGGAGGGTGAGGGAGATGATGGGGGAGACGTGGGAGGTTGACGAAAAAGAAACTCGTTACAACACCGTGCCGCTTCCCCGAGGCAGCAACAAACAAGTCTATTGGCATTCGCCGGGCAAGCCTCAGCACACAGATCCGTATCGTCGATCCATCAAGTTAGAGGAATCGTCGAATAGAAGTGGTAGAAACCTCGGGTTCCGCGGAAGTTGCCAAAGGGAAATGCTTAGGGGACAATTTGGAAAAGCGAAGAATATGTACTACGTTACAGATTGCAGCCAAGGCGTTAAGGGCGTGGAGCAGTAAAATGCAAATACAAACAACGCCGATATAGCCGGGCGTAATATTTGGGAGGAAAGATAAAAGGATGCATAAAAGCGCTGGAACGCCGATTTTATCACCTAGTACCGGGTGATCCTGGTTATAACAACAGCAACAACATCCAAATCCGGTATACGCTTGAGGTTTCCTTGCTTTCTTTTGAGCTCTGTGCTTCGAAAGCTGAATTTTATTACGGAAAAGCTCAACAACCCCCGGGCCGATCTCAGTGGCACGACTTTCCGGCTTTAAAAAAAACCCCGCCCAACTCCTGAAAGAAACGGAAAATCTGCTTCTTAGTGAAAAAAAAAACAACGCGTTCCAAAAAAACAAATCCATCAACTTATTAGTCATTCGGCGTTCCAGCCCGGCGCAGGAAATCGGAGAAAACAGCCATCGTCTTATATTTTTACACCTCATTTCACATCGTCGTCACATTCTAGACCCCCATTTAGGCTAGGGTGTAGGTCGGAAGTGTTTATGGACACCGAAGTTCTTTGCGATCCATTCCCGAGAGCGCTCCCAGTTCCGCATACGTGCGAATGTTTCTGCCGTGCGGTCGACCGAGAATTTTACGAGCAGCCCCAGGGGACGGTACCCCTTGTGTGGATCCAAATAAAATGGCGTAGACGCGTTGATGGGCAGTGATTTCTTATTGGAGCTTCGTGAATCCGTTCAACGCAATTCTTCCAGAAAGCCTTTCCTAACGTGCAAGAACGCACTCTGCACTTTCGATTGATGTTTATTGTGTGCGATAAATATATTAAGCTTCCGAATCCGAAAACAAATCTCAAATCGTACGAGGGAAGCTAACAAATTGGAATCCACTGATCGACGTCCATTTCTAATTGAATATTTCATACAATATCATTTAAAGTGTTGAAAGTAAGAGTCACATAAACCCCTTCCAAGCCAATAGAGAAGTATAAGAGAAGGTTTTTTTGGTGAATGTTCAATTCCGAACGAATAAGCAAAATTTCGATAAATTTAATTTCAAATTTTTCTAAGCCCTGTTTTTTTATTTGTTGTAACACAAGAACATGAACAAAAAAACCTGAAGGGAATCGAAATGAAGGGCGTAGGGAATTGTTGAATGGCGAGGAATTGCGACACTCGCTTACTAACCGAACGTTGTCAGCGATGAATTATTCATCGGTTTGGGTATTTGTAATTCAACATCCTTTGCCCGTCCACCCCCAAAAGCCTACCCGTCAACTTGCAAGTGAACTCTCTCCCGAATTTCCCCCGAAACATTCCTCGTGAGGAGCTCAAGTAACACGATAGGCCACTCCGGTCTGCCTTAACTAACCCTTTCCCCAACATTTTCTAGACTATAGCTGCTTGGACTCCCCACTGTGTCTGCATTCGTTGGGCAATGCTTCCCGCAGAGGAGCCGTACACGCGGGGCCAGTTTTATCAGCAAACAGAATGTCTCCGAATGGAGCACAATAAATCAAGTGGCCTGTGCTGTTTGAACCCGGGACGGAACGGGCAGGGCCAAATGGTACATACTTTCCAGCTCCTGCGGCATTGTCGGTTTCTTGATATGAAAAGCTACCGAGGGCTTTTCTGCTCTCCGCGTTCTAGCAAATGGAAATACGGAACCATGGAAGCATCCCCTTTCGAAGACGGCGCACTTCCCGCACACATTCGTTGCGTAAGAGTTGAACTCAAGATTTCCAATGGAACCCAATTTGCCTCCGAGGCCAACCAATTAGAACCATTTATCATCCGTTGGCTCAAGTTTTTCCCAATTATCTAGGGGAATTTTCTCGGAACAGGATTACCCTCACTTGGCACACTTGGCTTGGATGAATTCAACCACCCTCATCCAGCTTCCTCCGTCAGCTCCATCAGCTCCAGCAGCAGTTAATTAAATCATCCACATCGTCTCCGTGCATGGACATACATCATACTGGAACGCGATAAACATCTGCCACCCGGTTCGGTGGAGCAGCTTTCTATTATCATGATCAATTACCCGCGGGGGAGAATAAACAAAACCAAGAAAGCAGCTTAGGCAACCCACGGAACAGCTCGTTTTAGGGTGGCCATAAACGAGTCAATTTCACCCTCGAGTGCGTGTTGCTTTTTTTAACTTAATCTCTCTCCCCCAACTCTGCGTAACTCGTGGAAATGAAACAAATCTTTATCACATTAAATCACTTTTTGCAATCAGAAAAAGAAATAGGTACTGTACACACCGTCGCACAGCCAAAAACGATTTGGAGATGCTTTGCAGCACTAACTGCGAACTTTGTTAGTAAACCTAATTTGGCGCATGAACGGAGGGAGGATAAAGTATTTATCCGTTCAATTTATTTATCTGTATGATCCCCTTTTTCCGACAACTTTCTTTCCACTCCAAAGCAAAGGCATCGGCAGTAGGAAAGGTGGATGCAGTGGGCAGCAAATAGCAATCGATCTTCTCGGGGAGATAATAAATTATATCTGTATGCAACCATCCGCTTGGCCGCTGGGATATGCGATGTATGCGAGTACATAACGAGCGATAATAAGCTCTCGTTTAAGGCATACGTGTGGTATAAGTCGTTGAACGGTCTCCTGGGGGGAGGGAACACACAAACCCGTTTTCATACAACGCCACTCGCTTTTTGTTTTTTGTCCTACCGAAGAAATTCCTCTGATCCTCAGGGCGAACAATAAGCCGACAAATAAAAAAAATCCTTCCAACGGGCGTTTGAGAACTAGGAAAATTAATTATTCAGAATCCTAACGCGGAGATGAATCGGTCTGTATTCAATTTAATTGCGGAACCTGCACCCGTACCGGGTCCAAGGAAACTTTTTCGCACTCGCGGAATTACATTTGGGACACACAGGCAAAGATCCTTACAAACAGGCGCAGCGCCACTCGGACATCCCCGGAAATCATGGCCGGTAATAATTCAGAGAAAACTTAGCTGCATAATCCAATTAACTTTCGGTTGAACTCTGCTCTCACAGAAATTCATTAGGTGAAGGTAGAACTAGGGCCTTTAAGTCATCATAATTGTTCCTCAATTCGGATGGAAGAAGAAACGGGAAGCAAAGACGTACGAATGAAACCAGAAACGCTTTTCCGGCAGTGCCTTTCCGAGAATCGCTAGGAAAATGAGGGGGGGGGGGGCTACACCGTTTCCGTGTTTGAAGCCCTTACTTCGAAGTTTCGCGAATTCCCCCCGATTCGTTCGGGCATGGTTGGATGTTTTGTAATTCCATTTGACTTTTAGCTTTGCCCCTTCCGACCCTGATCTCACCTTGGCACGCGCGGAAATGCATCTCCAGCGCAGCCAACCGTCGGCCAGGGCAGCTCCCTGTGAAGTATTGCACTAAAATGGATTGCACGTTTGCAGAAGGCCAACTATTTGCACCGCTCTACCACGACAACTGGGACCTTCGTGGGCTGTGGAACCAGCCGCAGGAGAAAAGTCCATTTTACATCAGAGTATTTGTTGTAGCAATGCGAGAAAAGTGCAGGCACTTACAACTGCAGCGGTTTTATGGGTCGCAGGATGGCTGCCATTAACGTTCAAGTGCGACCGGCTCAAGTACTTTAGTGTGCTGATGGAACCTCATCAGAGAAAGCACGCTGGAAAGTGTGGGATGTACTTGCACCCATTTTTATGTTCAAGTGCAACACCAAACGATTCCATCGTTATACTTGGTAGAAAAAATTAAGTTTGAAGAGTTAAAGGCAAAAGGAAGGACATGTAAGTCCTTCTTTAAGCGTCAGAGTGTACCGCAAGCGTCAGAGTGTTCTTCAAGCCGCAGAGTGGATGATTCCGTAAATTTAAAACATTTTATTAAGTAATAATCAACCGCGTTTAATTATGTGTAACCCTATCACGATCGATCATAATTGGGTAATGAAACCTTAAAGTTACGAACCCCAACTCGGTCATCTCTCTCAATTTATCCATCCCAAGGGTGTCGTTCAGGTGATAAGCAGCTCACTTGACCGACCAACGCCACTAAAACTCCAGGGGGCTCGGTGAGCCGTGTAGCAATCAGTGTATTCATTAAAACCAAACCACCATTCACCGGGCGGTAGAGGTGTACAGCCGGGTGTCACATCTCCACTGCGTGCCCTCTGTCCGGCTGGGATGAATTAATAAACGCACCGTAACGGGCTCACCCCTCACCCCAGTGCCGCTCTACAGTGTATGTGTGTGTGTGTGTTTATTTGTGTATGTACAGCACTCTCTGAAGATTCGGTTAACAATTCCATCCCTTCCCAATTTCCGGCAGAAGCCGCACAAGTTCAACGTGAGCCAACCAATTTATCAAACGTGGCCCCGTTGACGGCAGTAACTTCACGGGTGCCTGGATCCTACCGAGATAGTTTGAGATTGTGTTTCACCCTCGCTCTCGCTTCCTATCAGGTGTGTCGTGTGAACATTTTTTTAATTTTTTACAGAAACCATGGATGTTCCCCAGCAACGAAACCATCCACAGCAAGGACCTCGTAACACGATCCACCACAACGAACGCCTAGTTACAAGCCAGGTGCACAATCAGGCCGGGTTTACTTTCAACCTGAAACGATCCTAGTGAGCCGGTATTTCTTGTCCGCTTGTGTCAAGTGAGACCTACACTGCAAACTTGCAAAGGTTCACGAAAATTACCTTCTACCAGTGTGGTGTGATATTGAGGCTGGACCGAGCGAAATCAACGTGCACCTTTGGACAGTGTTGTATCGCAAAGAAATGCTTCAAAAACTGGATATAAAAGCGCCATATGATGTAAGAATTTTCCCTCGTTTATCTGCAGAATTCCTGTCCGGGTGGATGTGAGTTTTACTAATGAGGTATAGTACAACCTATTTGCGTTTGTTGCTTACTAGTCAAAACTTACTATTGGGATTTGTCACCGTGAAACCCATATCTTTTCAAAAGTCATTAAAGCTTACTTATACAGATGGCTGATTCGTAACGACCTACCTCTATGTAATCTACAGTATTTTATGCGCTATCCGAAGCCGCCGTGCTTGTGGCGTAGATTTTAGTTCCTTAGATGATTATCTTCGACGTTGGATGGCCAGCAAACGGAGGCAACAGAAACCTTCTTCACTACTCCCAAACACAGGTCTACAGGCATCTGATAAACTTCTGCCGCGTTGCCATGGCGATTCTTCGATGTGCCTGCCCGGACCTCCTGCGATGGCTTGGAATATTCCGATTTGCATATATTTGCACAATTTTACATCGGGATGATAGCGAAGGACCGCGTGCACTGGACGATTTCCAATACGCCAATACCATTTCTCATTACCGTCAAGGGAATTGGCCGGAAATTGAAGTGTGCTTCTTTCAAATTTCCCCGTGGACCACATTCCCTTTTCGCGGTGCCGCAACCGCTAGGGGACTCTTTTTGATATAAAACCGTGGCTATTCATAGTTAGTTAGTAGTATGCACGGAGCAAAAGCATATCATTACGGTAAGTGCACTCACTTTCCCCCGGGGTAGGTGTCGCGAGGCGATCGCGGAAGTGTAGCTCGCTTCAAATACAGATTTTTCATCAATATTCCGTTCCGGTCCCAACTGTGTTCGGGTGGTTTGTGTCGTGCTATTTGTTTTTCGACCGCTTCGATCCTATCGGGCCGGCTGCCACAGCCGTTCCCAGGGAAACTTCCCGCGCAGCAGTTTGCTGGTGACTGATTTGTGTTCCTGATTCTTCCACGAAGGGGACAAAAACTTTCCGACCGGGCTATGATTGAAAACTCCATTAGCAGCATCTGTGGCTTCCTGCCGACCACTGCAGTGGTTCATTTCCATACAATGTATTTGCACGACAGTACCGCTGCCTTATAGGCAAATAAATTGCAATCGCGTTTTACTACGCCTTGTCACGATGGTAACCATGTGCTTTATCCGGCATTGCGAGCCAACCGTTGAGGGCGCAAACTGTGACACATTTTTTCCAATGACACAAACAACCCACCCGAAAGCAGAGCGAAGCAATACCGGCAATAACTCCGTTCCAGCCGAGTGTCATTTTACGCCCCTGTGCCAAAGGATATCACGACACGTTTGACCATTCCGACACCCCCAGGCCGTACGGTTTGGCTGAAGGACGCCAGAAAGCCATCATCTCGATGACTCGATGACGCACATCGTCGTTTTAATGGACTTCCGTCTGGTCCAGCCAATGGCACAGTATTTGCATTCCAGTTGCGCGGCACTCGTCAGGGACGTGCCGTTCCAACTTGAGTCCCAGTGCAACCCAGCATCTTCGCAGTGCTTCAGGGTGAGTTTATCATCGAGCAACAATACAGTAATTTGTGCAACGATGCGTCACGTTGCACCGAATATTCGTTTCTTGATTTAACTTTTGTTGTTTTGTTTGCTTGTAGCAATGTTTATGTAGCATAATTTGCCCTTGGATATTCACTGTACACCGTGTTTCGCTAGAACGGTCCAGTGCATAAATCGCGGCAGCGAAACCCCCTTTGGATGCTCGGAACCCTTTTGCACACACCGAGTGAATCTGTAAATCACAACAGTTATGTTAGGTAATAATGGCATCCTTCATCGTCATTCGGCGAACTGCACCAGCTCGGAAGGCGACCCTGAGGTAAGAACATTTCCGCCAACGGAAAGCGCATTGCCGGTAACGAGGGACCGGATATGGCACAACACAACGACTTGTTTGTTATCCACCGTAGCACGCCGTAATGTCCGTAAGTGGCGTAATAGATTGGCATCTTTGCACGGGCAGTGACTCTGCATCTAGCATTTGCCTCGGCTTCATCCGAGTCAGTGGTTTGGAAATAGCTGGCTGATGCCAACTGCAACTGCCGAGCTGCGAGGATCCTCCGCCACAAGGAGCAACCTTTCGCTTAAAGGGAAGGTTTGCTGCTCCGATGGTGGAGGGATCCATCATCATTACGCTCATCAATGGCAATGTTTCCTCCGGGACCAACCGACTCCAGCCGGATAGCCGGTTGCTTCTGCATCGTTATGCTTTTGTCAGCTCTACTCCTTGTACCGTGGCGGAAGAAACTATTGTACAGATATGAGGTAAAACCGAGGGCTGTTTCCGCCAGAACACAGGTGCTCGGTTGCGTTGCGATGTAACTGTTGTGTTTACAGTTGACCTTACGCTATTCATTCTTGCAAACCGTGTTCGCTACCCTGGCCAAGAATGCGACATTTGTGTTAACAATTTGTACAAGACATTTGTAACTATTTCCTTCAAAAGGGATGTGGCTTTGTTATTCTCTCAATCAGTTGATGCATGCATTGTGTGCCCACTATCCAGTGATACGTCCATTACGTTCCGTATTCTAATGGAAAAAGTCCTCCAAAGCAGAATTCCTGGGGAAAATTCATAGCAATCTTTCAACAACAACAAAACCTGTGTGCTGCAATCAATCGATGGCCATAGACCTGAATAAATTTGTATCAATTTATATTTCTTCTCTTATAAGAAGTTATGTTTCACATTTGGTTCATCCATGTATTTATTCGTGTAATTCCCAAATTTTAATTAATTAATGCTATGCTACAAAATATGTTAGACCAAAAGGAAAATAACAATGCACAGACAGCATCCGATTCGTGGTTCATTTTTCCACCTCATAAAACCAACGAGCATCGTGCAGAACTGCCCATCGCGATGCTTTTTGTTGAGACGATCGATCTGACCGAGTACCGACAACATTCAGCAGCCACTCAATGCAATGTCCATGGTGTCCACATCTTCGGAAGGCTACGTAACTGCCGAGACTACCTTCTTCGCAGTAGAATTGATAGTCATATCACGTTCGAATGCAATTGGCCCACGAGAAGCACTACAATAAATCACATCCGTGTGCGAAATATTACGGCATGTTGAAGCATTAGAACGTTTATAGGTTTCGAAATTCCTAACACTCTGCTCGTGTGATCGGATGCAGAGTGTCTTTGGTCCATCAACGACTGGCCGCATTCTGGCGAACGTATTAAATTAAATTTTCATTAAGGCTTTTTGCTCCTTATTGTTTTAAAAGGTTTAAAAGTTCTTCAGTCTACCTATCTACGCTATGATGATTGCAGAACAGCCAGAAAGGTGCGGACTGAGGAGATGGGCGAATGCTAGCATACAATTTCAGCCCTCTTCACCGTTAAAACTGCTTTCCGTTGATTGCATCGAGCGATTTTGTAGACACGTTTTCCGCCCAAGCAATCAATTTGGGATGAAGAGCAATTTAACTTCACAAAAGAGCTCTTCAAACCGAAAACTACACATTTCGAATTGCACTAAAAACAGCTCCCCTCGCAATCCCCATTTGGTAGAGAGTCCTTGAAGGCGAAAAATAGGTAAGAAAACCGATTTACCGATGAATAAACACACCACATTTGCAATAAACATTCGAAAGTGTCCCGCTTGGCAAAAACGACGTGCAATGATGATGATGGCAGGACGTACCGGGGTGCAGTGCTTACGCAAGCAAGAACGTAAACTCACGTCGGATGTGATTACAACGATTTGAGCAGGCAGGGCGGAGATGGTGGCAACCATGTGGCTGGTGAGTGAAACGTTTGGAAGGGATTTTCCACAAGGGCTCGTTAAAACCGGTTTTCAATTCCAGCGACAGCGAACGAACAACGAAGCTAATCCTGCTTTCCGGCGAACAACAGGGTCTTTCCCGGTCACCCGTCCCGTCAGTCCTCTGGAGCGTCCTTTCACGCTTTTCCTTGCCATAGGTGTAAATGGGTGAAAACACGATGGAAAGCAAAATTCGTCAATAAACGTACCGCAACCAACCGCATCCACCATTGCATAGATGAATCAGGGTTTTCGTGGTCGATGCCACTCCAAATGAACTTATCAACCTCATAGTGTCACAGGCAGGCATGTTAAAAAAAAATCGTGACATGAACAGTTTAGTACATTTTTTATATTATTTGTGCTCACTCCAGTTCTTCATTTCATTTCCATTCTAACTTGATTCCAGAACAAATTTAACGAACCGCGATTGACGGGTTCACAACAGGACTACACAAATTCCCAAAACAACTACATGTACTTTCCGTTTCTAAAAAGCTCTTCTGAAATTCAAAAAGCTTCTATAAAATTTGAAGTGCAGAACTTTTTATAGCACAACAACTGAATTTAGGTGTGGAACATGCACTCATCAAATTTTTACTAAAAAATATTTGAAATTGTTACTAGATAGGACATAATTAAATTTATTCAAATTTCGTTTCTTTGGCATTACAGTACATGTTTTCCTCGAAATAAATGTCCCTTTACTTTTGCATCCGTCCTGCTTATAATGTTCCACTTTCCCCGATGCCTCGGTTACAGTTTGTGATTCTGGTAAAAAAATACGTGCGAGAATGTTAAGTTCGTGTTGCCCTGCAGACGGCCCTCTACTCCAGCCGACATTTCCTATCCAGTGGGAGATGACGAGCGAACGATTTTACGAATTAGAGTGAGTACATTACACATACTTTCATTTTTAAGAATTCCCATCCCCACCCGTCCCCATACGACACTGCCCTTCCCAAGCCGGTACGGTACAGGTCCCTGACCAAAATCACGTTAAAATGTTGCTCTCGTTAACACACACCTATCACCGAGTGGAACGATCGGATCGGGTCCGATCGGCTGATTACGTTGCTAGAAATTGACCCCGCGATTGCGATTGTTCTGGCCATCGTTGTGGTTCGTTGCGTTGCGATTGCCGTTACTGCTGGAGGCACGGAATGTGGTCCGCCGAAACGTGCGGAAGACGTCAGGCCCACCGGGAGCCAAACTGAAGAGAGACACTGACTATCAAGACACTGACGATAACGACGACGACGAGATGTAAAAAAGAAGACGACGTGAGGTATTGGTAGACGAGCGCCATCTCCGGCCGATGGCTGCTCCGGCGCGGCCAGCCCTAATCCTTCTTGTGCTCGAACAGATCGTCAAACACGGGATGGATCTGGTCGATCATGTCGCTGCAGGTCATGCTGCGGCCCTTTTGCTTGAACGCATACTTGTTGCACGTCTTCGTGAGCGTGCTGGCCGCAAAGCAGGCTACCATGGCCGGGCTGATCTCCTGCTTTGACTCGAGCGCCCAGTAGTAGAATGTGGCCAGCGCGCCGGCTAACAGATCGCCCTGGCCGCCGCAGCGCCGTCCGGAACCACCCTGCGGACACTCGTACTTCTCCAGCGTCAGCGAATCGTAGATCCGATCGTTCAGTCCCTTCTCGATCACAGTCGCGCCGGCGCCGAGCCTGCCCAGCGACATCATGATTTGGTCCCGGTCCTTCCCGAACAGCCGGCAGAACTCGATGGCGTTGGGTGTGAGTATGACGCCGTAGTAGTCCTTTACCAAGCTGATGTCTTGCGTGATCAGGAACAGTCCGTCGGCGTCGATGATGAGCGGCTTCTGCAGCTGGCGGCAGATTTTGATCAGCTCCGCGACCGTCTGCAGGATCTGCCGGTTGCGCCCCAGACCTGGCCCGATGACGAGGACGTGTAGCCGCTCGAGCCACGGCTCGATCTGTATGATGGCGTTGTTTGAGTCGAGCAGCGGGTGCACTATCAGCTCCGGGCTGTACGATTTGATCACCTGTGCCGCCGCCTCCGGGCAGAACACATGCACGAGATCCGCGCCCACTTTCAGCGCACTGATGGCAGCGAAGTACGGCGCTCCGGTGTACTCGAGCGAACCGCCCACGATACCGATCCGGCCCGCCTGGCCCTTGTGGCGGTCCGTCTCGAGGTGAGGCACTACGTTACGGGCCCGCTCCAGCAGCGGCGACTTGTTGTTCTCTGTCGACATCACGGCCAGCGAGCGGAATACGTTTTTCGTAAACGGATAAGCTGCAATGTTTTTGTTGTTTCTTTGCACCGCAGCGACGGTGAAGACTGCAGCCCTCCTTGACATATTTACCTAGTGATGAGCGTTCCGCGAAGCACCTACAAGGATCAATCCTGGGTATGGAACGGATTAACCGATGATGCCGGTTCATTTACACTGCGTTCACTTTCGTGCATCTTAACCTGTGCAACTCAAGTTGCAAATCGAAGCCAAAGTCGAAGAATGGAAATCTTCCCATTTCCGATTTCCTCGTTCACATTCACTTTTTATAACGAAATTTTCAGTATTCCATTAAACGGATATCAAAATCGCAATTCTTTGCTAACAGCTTTTATGTCGACTTAGGTCGACTGTTTCCGTATGAAAGCTTTAAAGCTCTATCGTCCAGGGCTGTACTTCAGGTTTAAAGTTTAAAAACAAGTAGATATTTGAAAATATTATTTTTGATCGAAATTTGAATTAATTTAAAATGCAAGTTATTTATCGGAAATAGTCTTCTTGTTTATTGAAGGAATATCAATTTTCACAATCCATCAATAGAACAGCATTTCCCTACCAACTTCAGTCAATTCATGCACGTTGACCCACTTTTCATGTTTTCCTAAATTTAACAGGTTAAAAGGTCCTATAGGTAGTTGACCTGAGGAAGATGAAATAGTGAACCCATCCCAATTCTGTAGAAACATTATCTTTGAGTTTAATTTTATTATCCACCCGTGACACATTTTGCCAGTTTGGCGTCAAAATTCGCATTACAGTCTGAACGATGACAAATTGTCCATCGACGGATTATTTTCTTCCATCCAAACAAAGGCTTCACATTAGTTCGGTTCGCCTGTCTCCGCCCAACAACGTACAAATGACTTCATTTGCATTAGCCATCCAGAAAGCGGCAGCAGACCACGCGGCCAGTTCGAAGGTGGATCCCACCAACGCAGCGAAAACACGTAAACGAATAAATGAAATATTTCTGTTACGAAAACGGTCCAACGCCCGACCCGTGACACCTTTCGCCACTTTCTTGCTAACCGGCTAGCCTGCCTGAGCCAGTTCAATCGAAACAATGTTCCCAAAATTGGAATTAAAGGAACCGCACCGGCACTTCTCCGGGTAAATGATATCGAGCGGACATTGAGTCAATTAAAGTGCACCAACGCGGAAAATGAACTGTTACCTTTCCCTTTGCACAGATAGCGATCAAATGTGGCTGAATAAAACGGCCTTTCGTAAGACCTCCCTCCGTTCGTCCTTCGATCGCACGTACGCCAACCGAAAGGACACCCGAGCAAAGGAATATGGGAAGTGAGAAACATAAAAAAATGAAACAATTCCCTCGTTTTATCCTGTTCGTTTCGCTCCGTTTCCCTTCCCGGACTTTCACTAACGCATTCTATGGGCCAAAGACCCCCGAAAAAAAAAAAAAAGTGGGTACCTCCTCTTTGACCCTGCACGCATGTCTACCACCGCGCTTCGGACTCGTTCTGATTACGAAATACATGTTTAATGGAACTCGATACCGATGGGCATTCGGGCACCGCAGCCCCTAACCGCAACCCGTACCCTAAAACCCTAACGACATGCTGAATTCACGCTTCGGCAGAGGAAGGTGGACCCCAAAAGGGAACAGAAGGAAAGGAACCAAACCAAAACATTGTCAACCAGTTCCCTCCAGTGGCGTGCAGAGAAGATGGGACCGCGATAGAGACAGCGAACGAGGGTGGGGTAGGAGGGGGAGGGGCGGGGGGCATCGTGTGTAGAACCACAACGCGGCGTTGCGTTTGCCGGGAGAGCTTTTAGTCTTTATCACGGCCTTTCGCTGCGCGGACGTGCCGGAGCACGATCAGTAAAACGCCGGGTGATTGTGGTTGATTTTTCCATTTCCTATTTTTGTGTTATCGCTTTCGAAGGGACGGCTATTTGGATAGTGTGCTCAGTGTGCCTCAGCTAAGGTCCGGTTGAAGAGTTGCAGAAGTGTGCTACAAAAGATAAGGGAAAACAATGTGTGAACAGTGAGCCTTCGTAGCTGCCCGAGTATGCCCGGTCATTCACGTGTCCGCTAGCTTTTCCACCCTGCGACACCCTGCAAAAACTATCGATCATCATGCGCATTCCGCGGCTGGTGCGGCAGCTCAAGAAGCTGTTCACCCATCGCAAGGTACGGTAACGGCGTGGACACCGGGCGACAAACGCTAAAAACGTCCAGTGACCTCAAATGCAAACGAATTTTCGATTCCCAAACCCAGAACAGGGGTTGCCTCCCTAAGAAGATCCACCAGTCGGCTTGTTGTAGGGCTGCGAATTCGGGTGCAAAACGGAGCAAAGTTTGAAACAAAAACTCGTTCCACCGGGAGAACGGCTAATCGAAGTGCCCAATAGGCCCGGCACCATAAATCAGCACACGTATCGTTCCGCGGAAGATGGGTATTTTCGCCATGAAATAACACCCAATAAAAAAAAGGTGGAACAAGAAGTAGAATGAAATTGGAACGAGCAACCCCCGGGGCTGGAGCACGGCGTGAGGCACGGGAAATTCACAGCATCTTCTTAAGTTACCAAACTGACCGGTCTGCACGGCGGCGGGGGAATCTTCGCGAAGTTGCTCGACTCGAGGTTTAGTGTCGTGTGGTGTTGTTCGAATCCGGTGCCGCGTGTCCAGTGTGCAGGATTTTGGAACGCTCCGTTCAAACCTGCGACGCTAATTAGTTAATTCTTAGAAGAGTGACCAAGTGCCGTCATCAAAAAGCCGGCGAAAGAAACGTGCGCAGCCTCAGAACTTACCCCCAAGGGGGTTTGGGATTTGTCTTCGCTCTCTATCTCGCTGGAGGCTTTTGTCGATTGTTTGTTCGGCAAACAGAATGCGAGCCATCAACTGGCGCACATCGTTGAGGTTTGTCCAGCCCGAGCGAGTTCTTATTTACACGGGCCGTAAATAAAAAATCAATTTTCACCACCCCGACTCACCTGGCTGGGCATGCATGCAGTACTTGGTGACAGCCGCGCTCGTCGTGGCATCGCCGGGGGGTGATTAATGTTTACCTTTTACCGGCGACGGAAGCGGCCCGGCTGGAGGGGCCCTTCCAAGTACACGCGGGGCGTGCTCCGTTGTCGTCGTTAAACTTGAATTACATTCACCGATAAAACACGCGACAATCAGCGACGCCGTAGGAACGTTCGAGTGATCGGCGTCGGCAGATGAACGCAGAAGCCCGGGGTTTGTAGCGAGGGACGGAACGAATAAAGGGAACACCGGTCTCGGGAAGGCCACAGGGTGGTTTTGTCCAGGTGGTGCGGCGTTACAAATTGCCCCAAAATGCTCATCAAGTGTGCCGCGGTGACCCTCCCCAGATAAAGGGTGGTTGTAATTAATAGAATCTGATTTTATCACCCCCTTGCGGGCCTAGAGGGGGAGCCCCACCGTTGGGGCGTTTGTTTCTACGGCACGCCACAGGAAACGCCTGGAGTGAGCCTCGAGACACGAAACGGATGTCACTATCTACAGTCAACATGGCTACCGGTCTGGCAATTGGATGGGTGTGCGACTTTGTGCTCTTCTCCTCGTATCACGTATCAACTGTACTGCATTTCGTTGATAAGCTAGAGGGAGGCAAGAATACTACTACCCTACTAATAAGCGAACGAGTGAACTTCCGGAATGTGGAATGCGAGACGAGTATTGGTCATCAGAATGTTAATAGCAACAACAACAAAACGAAAACTCTGATGAAGCAAAAGCGTGAAGCACTTCAGTGTCCGCTCCCTTATATCCGCTGCAAGTGTCGAGTGTCACACGCGAGCTCAAACTCCTCGAGGGTTTGTACCTCGCGGTGGACTTCTCCGTAGACTGGGAGTTAGAGGAGAAATTGCCTCAACACCGCCAGTCAGTTTAATGCCACCGAAAATGTCAACCACTAAATGATATGCATAAAACAACCGGAGCCCGCCTTTTAAGCTTAACACCGGCATCTAACACGCAAGGATGCCACCTCACGTGAAATGACTGATCTCTTGTCTTGTCCGGCTTGGATTGAAAAGTGCATCCAAAAGGGAAAGAGAAGAAAGGATGGGGTGTGGTAAAAGAGATATTTCATTCTACCTCAAGGGGGTTCAAAGCCGCGAACGCTTTTCGAAACGCATGCACATGAGAAAGGGTGTCGCTTGTGATTAAGAAGATTATTTACGAACGTCTGGACAAATGACCACAGAGCCAAGAAACATTCGAAGAAATAAGAGTGAATCTCATAAGTTAATTTTGGTTTTTAAAGGTTAAGTCTTTTTTCCCCCCGGAACAACATTTTACAACATCCGTTTAATTAAACAAGAAAAAGCTCAACGAATCTGTTTTGACTACGTCGTTGGAGTTGTGGTTTATTTTGCCTCTCTGTCTCTTATGTTTATTCCCAGCGAAAGGGTAAAAAGCCTTCCACCCCGATTGGCAACACAGGTTGGCAAACCCTTGGCTTATGTTTTGTCTACGATTATGGCTGGCTGGCTCATGGAACGTGCCGGTGGATGTTTTTTTGTTTGTTTTTTCTTCAGTCGACGGTATGCCCTCGCAGGTCTCAGCGATAAAAACCTAAACGGTTGTGCGATCTTGCTTCTACAAGTTAAGTGTCAATTTTTTCCCGCAGTTTAATTGTGCTTCCACAATACCAGTAAAAACTTACTTTAAATAGCGCCCACAGACGCTTAGGCCAGGTTCTTTTGGGTCAACCGTTTTCGTGTCACGGGCATTCATTAAAGTTTGAGATCTTAAAGCAGCTCGTGCACAGCTTGCCATTTTTAACTATCAGTTAAACGTTATATTAACTTTGAAACGTATCGCCTCGTCGACAAGTGGCAGCATCCAATTCGGACTGCGGAACATATCCCAAGCTTGTAGCTGCTTACGAGCAACGTACAGTCGAGCCTGCTAGTACTTCATTAATTGTAATTTATTTTTCGGCCTTATGAACACATTATTTTCCATTATGCTTCAGGGCACGAAAAACGCACCCTGCATGTTCGATCCTGCCCCGAATGAAGACACCAGAACGTTTCGGGTTTTGCGTCAAGGTCAATGCCGGGAGCTATTGACTTGGGTCGACCGTCGAATTATCGATTCCTTTCTTGCTTCTTCCATGTCCTTCTTTTATGATCGTTCGTATTTTTTTTACGCTTCGTTCGATCGAGCTTTCGGCTTATGTGTTTGTTCCCAGCATCTTCCCCGGTAGGGAGCATCTGTGTTGGGATGATTTCTGTCAATTAGACATGAGGTTACGTTCAAATCTTAATTCCCTAATGCTGACAAACGAAGACAGGCCAGTTTCAAGTACGGTGCTACTGTCGATCGACGGATTACAATCGATCGTGAAAAATATCCAAGCAAATAAATGCGAGAGTCCAGCTTCAGAACGATCTATGAGTGGAGTCAAGTGCTAGAATGATAGCATGTGGAACAATACGAGACAAACTGGCTGCGAAAATCTACAAGTCATTTCTCGATCATTGCCGTACGGTTCATGAGATCGCGATTTTTTTTTTATGGAATAAAAAATTGGCTAGACAAGACGTCTTCAACTGTTCTATGAATCTTTCTCTGTGCTCCTTTAGGTCAGTTGTACGTTACGTGTTTTTTTTTTGTTCAGACCCAATTTGTTTACCATTGGACGGTGAACGTCTGCTTTGAAAGATTGTTTTTCCTCAAGCTTCTTTGAACCCGCTTTTTTATCGTCTCCGATGACCTTCACCTCAGTCCCACCGGAGCGCGACTTATGTTGCGGCGAAGAAGGTTACGCGTCGTTTGATGCTCTTGCTTTTCGGTCAACCGGCCAGCGCTGCGTTAATTAACTTCTTCTACTTTCCCGTTGCTTTCTTCCGCCTTTTCGCGCAAACCGGCTGCCAAATGTTTGCCGAACCGGCGCAGCTCCATCTAGGCGAGCTGATCGTGAAGCTGCTGTTCGTCGCGTGCTGCGGCATTATCACGGTGCTGCTCATCATCCACAAGTACGAGAACTTGGACAACTTCAAGCGAACGCTCTACTACCGGTACGCCGAGGACGGAGAGTTTTTCGGCCAGCGGCGCAATGTGGCCGGCGAGCGAATGGATTGGCACGACTACGGGCTGATGGAGGAGGAGCTGAACCGGCGGGGGCCCGGTGAGCAGGGCCGGCCCTTCAAGCTGACCGACCGGAAGGACATCGAGCTGAACGCCAAGCTGTTCAAGGAGAATGGCTACTCGGCGGTTGTGAGCGATATGATTGCACTGAACCGCTCCGTACCGGACATTCGCCATCCGAGGTAAGCGAGGGACGCGGCAAACCACTCAGAGGATGATAAAGTAGAGCTTCCGGTTCATTTCTTCCAGCTGTCACACAAAAGAGTACCTCAAGGAGCTACCAACGGTGAGCGTGATCGTTATTTTCTATAATGAACACTGGAGCGCGCTTCTGCGTACGGTGTACAGCGTGTTGAATCGATCGCCGGCGTCTCTGCTGAAGGAAATCATACTGGTCAACGATCACAGCACGAAGACGTTCCTGTGGGGTCCACTGCGAGAGTTTGTCGAAACGGAGCTGAGCCCAAAGGTGCGCCTGATCGATCTACCCGAGCGATCGGGACTGATCGTGGCGCGGATGGCTGGAGCGCGGGCAGCCCGTGGCGATGTCCTAATCGTACTGGATTCCCACACGGAGGTCAACACCAACTGGTTGCCGCCTTTACTAGGTTAGTTCTTATGCGTTACATGAAGTGTCCACGATGTAGACGATTGATGTGCCCTTTCTTCCCTTGCAGAACCTATCGCTGAGGATTACCGAACCTGCGTATGTCCGTTTATCGATGTGATCGCACACGATACGTTTCAGTATCGCGCCCAGGACGAGGGCAAGCGGGGCGCGTTCGATTGGAAGTTCTACTACAAGCGATTGCCGCTGCTGCCCGGCGATCTGGAGGATCCCACGAAGCCCTTCAACAGTCCGATCATGGCGGGTGGACTGTTCGCGATCAGCGCCAAGTTCTTCTGGGAGCTCGGCGGTTACGACGAGGGCTTGGACATCTGGGGCGGCGAGCAGTACGAGCTGAGCTTCAAAATCTGGCAGTGCGGTGGGCGCCTGGTGGACGCACCGTGTTCCCGCGTCGGTCACGTCTATCGCGGTTACGCGCCATTTGGGAACCCGCGGGGAGTGAACTTTGTCGTGCGCAACTTCAAGCGCGTCGCCGAGGTGTGGATGGACGAGTACAGTCAGTTCCTGTACGAGCGTAATCCACAGTTCGCCAGAACGGACCCGGGCGATCTGACCAGCCAGCGGGAGTTGCGTGCCCGGTTGCGGTGCAAACCGTTCCGGTGGTTCCTGGAGGAGATTGCGCCGGATCTGCTGGTGCGCTATCCGCCTCGCGACCCGCAACCGTTTGCCTCTGGTAGGGTGCAAAGTATGGCCCAGCCGAGGCTCTGTCTCGACTCGCTGAACCATCAGGCGAAGGAACCGATCGGGCTGTACACCTGTGCTACAAACAAAACCCATCCGCAGAACAACCAGCACTTCACGTTGTCCTACCACCGGGACATACGCGTGCGGAGCAACGACAAGTGTCTGGATGCGGCCAAGCTGAACGAGGAGGTTGTACTGTTCAGCTGCCACGAGTCGCAGGGCAACCAGATGTGGCGCTATGATTATGTCAGTGCGAATAAGCCGAGCTATTTCAAGCTTTCTCACGTACCCAATTCACTAATTGAATTGAAATCTTTTGCAGGAATCGAAAATGATCATCCACGGTAAGGATTACCTGGACCAGTGCCTCGACGCGGATCTTTCGGGGCGGAAGCTGTTCGTGCGCAAATGTGATAAAAATAAACCTTCGCAACGGTGGGACTGGGGCTACGTGAACTTTGTGCACCTGCAGAACTGGGACATTTATGGGGCAAAGTTCCTGTAGTGGATTACCCCCGCGAGGCGGATGTAGCCGTACGATGAAAGGTTGTGCCAATCATGGCTGGCACGGGTAATTGTGATTCCTATTTTATGTTATCGCGTGCACAACAATCACTGCCGAATCCGGTTGTTATCGATAAATTCGGGACCACAAAAGGACTTAGGCAAACTTCGAAGAACTCCTCTAATCAATCCATAAATAGATGTGATTGGTTTGTTTTTTTTTATCATTGTATATAACAACATGACTCAGCGTCGCAAAATCAGTTGTACATACATTCCATAGACATAGATAAGAAAATAAATAGCTTAACTGAACGACGCGACCCAAGCAATCTTTGATAACACGTTTTACAGCTAGGAGCTCTTGGGGATTTGGGGAGAAGATTAACGGATCGAATGAATTTGCGTTTGAAATGATTAAAATCTGTAACGCTGCTAACTTTATCTATATTAAGGCGCCGGTTACACCTTTCGTGCCATGATGATGGTGCATAACCAAGAGTCTACATTCAGGCGTATCAAAGAAAAGGAGAAGTGTTGAGAATTTGTGTTTGTTTTTGTCTTAAAAGTATTTGTGAAAGACAAATGATGCTTCCCGTCAGAGTCGGAATGTCCTGAAGCCTCCTTATTTCACCTTATTTTGGTATAGTTTTTAAGCAGGACGACAGGATTTTGTTTTTGTTGATTATGGATTAATTTTGCGTTTTTATTACATTTACCTTTAGGCCAGAATTTTTTTTATCTATCTATATCAATCCCGATGGAATTTAATGAGTACGGAAATACAAACCTTACCGCTTAAACATTATAGCGCACGTTTGTTTATGATATGTGAACACAAGCATAATACATCCCCCTTCAGAGTAATTTAAAGCAATCTGCTTGCAATTCAACTGTTCCAAAACTTACTTAAGCACATAAACACACAATTTGATTTGAAAACCCTTACATTACAAACCCTCTTTATCTTGAAAAAAAAAATACAATTCACGACACTGTGCCTCCTATTTATCACGTGCTAATCGTTTCTTAAGTTGCTCACCCTTTTATTCTAAGTTCAGTTCCATGAACTTACTGTTTTCTAGGTGTAGGTAGATAAAAAAGTGGTTAATGATGTTCAAAGTGTTGTCTCCGGTGGTGTACCACTTATTTATTCAAACTTTTCCTGCTTGTTGTGCCTTTTTTCATGTTTTAGCTCATAATTGACAACACCGTTCATAAATATCGCCGATGGGTATGGGGGAAAATGCCTGCCGCCATACGCGCTAAGGCATCGTAAGTTATTGAATAGATTCACCCAACGAAAACAACCACTGGAGGAAAAGCGGGAAAAAACCCCTCACAGCGGAACAACTCCGAATCTTCACGACAACAATAATCCCACCGCAGCGCAGGTTGCGGGAGAGTTTTCCTTATACTTTTTTCTTCGTTTTTTTTTTCGACCCGCATGTCGCGTTCCTGTGTTTCCATCTCACGCCAGTTTTGCGTTTGGCTTTCGGCTTCAGTTCATGAAAATTTATCATCCATAGCTCATTAAAAAATGTAATTCTCGCTGTTTTCTTTTCGCCTTCCTTTTCGGGGGTGTGCAGTCAAAAACCTAACCCAGTAGTGGGAAAAGGGAAGACAATCCACACGCAACAATTAAAATCCTCCAAATCGTGCTTCAACGCTTGCAGCAGCCGTCAGCGCTGGCCGCGAGGAACAGCGTGGATTTGTTTTACCGAGCCGAAGAGAGGAAAAGATTTATTTTTTTGTTTTCCTAAACACAAACGTAGGAACCGATCCGTTTCCGTCCTTCGGCGGGATCGCATTATCATCCCGATCGCGACATCCACAGTAATGGTCCAAATAAACTTCTCGATCGCTATCCTTGAAGGCGAGAAACTGAATATATTTTTTAACAGTTGAATATCTACAGCCGCTCCTAACAATTGATGGTTCTAGACAAGTTTTTTGCTAAATTACCGAAATGTTTCCTAAAGCTGTACATCAATGTTTGAATTTAAAATTCTCGGTAACTATTCACACAATACCGGCATCGTGGGAGATCGGTAAATTAATGCAAATTAGGTTTCCTTCCATAAAATAAAACAACATCGACGATCCTCGCTGTCAATCACGAGTCACACACTGCTATAGAAACAAAGGTCCTATGTTATTCTTACGGTTTACGATTTCCAAGAACTGCCACGGTCATTCATGGGTTTATTTTTGTACCATTTTACTTCCCATACCCAATTTATGATGCACAAACGGGCGCCGGATTCAACATGGCGCTACCCGGGCTCGGAGATTTTTGCGTTTTGTCGTCTCTCGAAGCTACACCGGAACATAATGCCAAGGTTGTTGGAGAGCTTCCCTGATCCGAACCTTTCTCAAAACCGTGCTGTCACTTTGACGAAAGACGTTTCCGAAAAAGTCTTACGTTTCATCTAATTGATTTGAAACCCCTTTCCAGCCTCTCTGGTTTGTTGCAAATATAGCCTCGGATTCGAAACCCGTAAGTCTACTACCTAGCAAAAGTCTACACGGCTCCGACATCCGCCAGGCTCGTTCCAGAGGACCACCAACTAACGCCAACAGTAAATGTTCGCAAGAGGAGGAGTGCTTTGTGTGTTGTCTTAAGCTCCGTTTTTCTTCCTGTGTTGCCTGATCGTTCCATCGCGCTAGCGAGACGCAAAGGAGTCCAAGCCGTCGGTACTCCGGTTAATGGTCGTAAATTTACATCATAAAAACCTCCCCAACTGAGCGGATCTTGGCGCTACGACTACACTTAGATCGATTGTCTGGCGCACCACGCCCCGCTGCCTCCTGCCTCGCAGCGGGAAATTATTACTACCCACAAGTACCGCTCTTCCGATCCGGATCTTAACGGACCACATGCTTCTGCTCCTTCCGTGCGCTTAGGCACCGTATGAGATTCTGCACGATCCGGCTGGCCTTCGCCAATCCATAACGTCTTTGTATCGTCGTTTTCCGTGCCATCATACATGTGAAATACACGCAAAAAGAAAAAAAAAAGCACAAGACGGTAAGTAACATACGGCGTATCGAAATGTATCGCCGGCGCGTCTCTGACAAACGCCGGTCAGAACCGATCGGGACCCTCAGAGGCCAGGTCAACCCGACTCGCAACCCCGCCCGGCGTTCAGCTGGACAACAGATGTTTGCAATAAAAATGGCAACAAATTGCACATCCGCAGGCCCGGTCGGAAGGGCCTGGACCCCTGGCTCGGGTCCCATTGAGCAACCGAAAAGGGAAGCCCATGATGGGCTGTTCCGTTGCACGAGAAATGATCATATAGGAATAAATTAGCATCGCACCCAACGGTCACAACACGATGTTGCTCTCTTACATTCCAGTGATACTCACTATAAATCGACCCGTAAGACTTGCGAGTAGGAGCATGCGGAGTCGGAATAGGTTGATTTTAGGTTCGCCATGATAATTTAAACTTAATTGCAGAAATATCAACTGTCATCCGAGTGACACAACTATTGCCGGTGTTCCCTTCATCGAGATGTTAGTTGAATTCATTGGTGCTATATTCTACAGTATTATTGAGTGGGAGAGAAATTGGCCAAATTAATGCGTCGTTTAAAAATTGCAACTTTGCATTACCTTCATGAATGTTTCACAGTGCATAGCTGTAAGGGTTGGTTGTTCCTATAATAAGCACAGTCCATCTAAGGTAGGGTAGGATCTAGGCAATATAGAACTGTATTTAGCTCGTCGAAATTTCACAAATATCCTTACCCTCCCCCCTTTTACTCCTAAGTAAAACAAAAAATTTGAAATTAACTACAGCTTTAAAATTTTAATATCCAAATTATTTTACTCGCATTCAACATTGTTTCGATGTCGGTTTCGATGTCCCCATCCTCATTCTCTTGTCATTGGATTTTCTGGATCATTTATAGTAATTTACGGAAAAATTATTCTAATATACTCCCTTTAGAATGATATAGACAGCCGCTTAAACCAAGCCTATCAGAATAACTTCACAACATTTCACAGAGCGAAAAGTTAACACAAAAAAGGCCACATTCTTCTGTCTAGACGGGTTCACCACGTCATAATGTGAGTAGGACCACGTCATATTGGGTATTGGAGGGTGATCGTGGGAAAAAAGGGAAAATATGGAAAATGAAAGAAAATAAAACCACAGTACGTAGCCGGAAGTGTTTTACGATTTCCGTGTCTAGTTCCGCGGTGAGACACGCTTTTGCCTTTTCTCGGCCGTTTTGGTTTCCTTTTCTCAACGATACGCCATGCTGCAGGTGCAACTGCATTGTCTCGTCGCCTTGCCGAGCAGCGCATGTCGCGCTGGCAGATGCACTTGCACCACATAATGACATACTTATGAGGAACGACAGAGATCGTCGACGCCATCGTCACCAGCCAGGAGCGCGACGTCATCATCTGCCCGGTCCCCACGCACGTTTCGTCGGGTTTACGTGCAGTATCCCGGACGGCCGTCTGTTCAGCGCAGCAAGGAAGAACAAGATGGCAAGAAGAAGACGTCGTTTGTGTGATGCAAAATAACGTAAACTACTTTTATGACTGACAACCATTCAGTGGAGGACGCGCTTAGTGAAGGCATTCCCGGAAGAAATACGACTCGATGTGCATCGACAACTATCGAGCAAGAGCTTTGTGGATTTCGGTTTTCTTTTTTTTTTCTTCTCTCTTTCGGCTACTTTCCCTCCCACAAAACACGATAGGATGGAATTTGTCGGCAATGGGCCCATTTCAAAGGAGTTGTGTGCCGTCCTCTAATTTTTTTTAAAATGACTTTTATCTTCCCCGGTCCCTCTCTGCTTAGCTTGAACATCAAGACAACACACTACAGGAGAACATTTGTTTTACTTCCTTGCTGTTTCAAGTAGATTGCAAAAAAAAAAAAACTTTCTCGATGCGGAAGAGTTGGAACCAATGTTTGGAAATAAAATTTTCAACGCTATGAACTAAAAATGAACACCAAAAGGTACACATTGTCTTAAGCCCAGCACTTCAAAGCCGAGCCATTCCGCGAGTCAAGATTTGGAACAATATTGTACGTATCGGTAAAAAACAAAACGTTGCATCCGCTGCAACCCAAAATCAATAGCAAATGCAGCGGAGCGGAAAGCAACCGTGGATGGAAAGCGCTTTGAGGTAGCAGATGTTCCTGTTTTGCAACAGTCTGCACAGAACGTACCAAAATAAAAACACTGCGGAGCAACACTTCAAAGGATGAAAGGGAAAGCCAAAATATGTTCGCACCTAGCGGAGATGCCACCCCCCCCCCCCCCCGCTCTATTTTCCGAAGCGAAATGAAAAACGATTCTTTCGGAAACTTGTAGTGCGCACTGAATAAATCAGTAAATCGTAGAATTGACGTATCGAGTGCAACCGATTAAAACTATTTCGTAAAATTATTTCTGTTTCGAAGTATATTTAACGTCAGCAGTTTGCATGGCACATTTCTTTCGCTCGGGGTAGGTTCTGTTTTACCCTTCTAATCGACGTTTACCTTACGATTCACGATTTACCCTAAATATCATGTCATAAGGTCATAAATTTCACGCCCAATGCAAATAACAGCTACCGTTTCCGGGTGGTCTCATGATTTACGGCAGTTAGAGTTGGGCCTCGAATAAAAATTTATCATCGCCCTGGTTTCGATCAACCCAATATAAAGAGTTATTTTGCTTTTCTTTTTGCTTGTCGATCCGATGGTTTGTTCATCCATATTTCCCACCTGGCATTACATGGCGGAAATTCTTTGCATTGCCTGTAATGAAAAGAAAAAAACCATCCTGACTCCCTCGAAAAGAAAAACAAACGACTAACGAAGACAAAGAAATAAAAACGCCAAGGCAGAAGAGAGAGAAAAAAAAGCGCAACGAAGCAGCAAACGCCTCACTGTCATTCAATCCATAAAACGCTCCTAATTAAACACCAGGTTTCTCCATTTTCATAAATATTTACAACTCCAAACGGAACGGTCGGAAAGCGGGATAGCGTGAGTCGTGGGGTTGTGAAAACTGCGATGGAATGCTAGAGCGGGGGGTGGGTGGGAAATTTTCCCACCAATTCCGATGCTCGCGCGTTTACTTTTTGTTTAGTCCCCAGCGAAGCGCCCGGAATGCTTGGATGTTGAGCGCTTCATGTAAACACATCAGTGAAAACGGGCTTGATTTTTTTTTTTTGCTCTCCATCCTCTTTGCATAGGACGAACGTGACAGGGACAAAACAATATTCCGATCGCCCACAATTGAACGAGCATCCCGGTAGGCTTAAGCGTAATGCATTTTTCTTTGCGCGATGTTTATTTGATCCCGTGTCACCATCACCACAAGAAAAGAAAAATCAAAAAGAAAACACAAAATTGTGGAGCATAGAAGTTTGTAATCGAAGTTGGCGCTTCGTGCGATCGCTAGGGAGACGCGATGGTGGCAAAGGTTTGGTAAATGTGATAAGGAGCTATCAAATCTACAGTAGAGGTGTTGCAGTTAAAAATTCTCACCGTATGAACCATATTCAAAAGTTTGCATCGATCAGAAAGATTCAAACAAATTCTGTTAAAAAAATGCTGTTACGGAAAAACATCCATCGATCGCTGAATATATCTTTGAATATTGACCTATGTCGTACTTGTTCATCTTTATACTTTTGAATTTAAATAAAACCACATAGAAATGAAATAAACCACCGGTTTCTAACCGATATTGAATTGATCGTCTTCGAAACACCGAAAACGCCATCCCGTTTGGGTTAACCTGAACATCGATGTGTAGGGAGAAGATGAACACCAACAAGAAACAAAAAACAAAACATCAGCTTAGCGTTGCGGTTGTTTGGTTTAGGGAAACCCGCGGCTAGGAGCTAGTAAAGTAACCTTAGAAGTTAATTAACATTTTTCCCAACCACGAGAGGTGCCCAAGAGGGACGGAGATGCCGTGTGGACAGCTCGGCTGGTGGGACGAAGGATGTGGAAAAGTGTACCGCTCGGTAACATAATAATGTGCGGAACAAAGAGGATGAATGATTTATTTCGAAACGGTACAAACTAAGGTCGTTCCAACCGGAGCCAGTGCCAGCGATACAGTGTTGAATAAAAGAACTGCATGATAATAGTCAAAATTCATATTTTTCAATTCAGTTAACTGGCGTCACTCAACAGTCTAATGCGTCTAACGATCTTAAGTTAAAATTAGTTTTTACAGGTTTGGACTAGATCTAAACTCAATGTTTATAAGACTAAATTCATAATTTAATCATTGTGATATGCTTTGCTTAATTATAATTCTATGAAACCACGTTACAAACAGTTGAAAGTTTCTTCCAGTGTTCACGGGCTTCTTATGTTGTTGGAATCAATGTTTTTCCCATTTTTTTTTTCGTTAAAGGTTAAAGGCGCCTGAAATATGAAATAGAAGACGATGTACAAAACTCAATGCTGAACTAATCGAAAGGGATGGAAAGAAAATCCGAGTTCAGTTTATTCTTGCCCTAAAGTTAAGTTAAAAAAAATGAACTCTAAAACCCGACTAGCATTCAAAACGATCCTGAAACAACCAAACTAAACTAAACGAGCGATCGCAAGGAAGAAGATCGAAAGGAAGGGCAATGAAAAGCCTAACATTAAAGAAATCCCAAGCTATAGTCTTCTGGCGTGATCCCAAGGGCGGTCCAGCGAACCCTGTCGACGACGGTGGCTGCGGCTTCATCAACACCACCACCGTGGCCTCAATCTTCTGAGAAAATATCATATTACCAAAATGGACCGCTGGCAAGAAGCGACACCCGGACGGAAAAGCGGCGGCTCGGCGACAAGCGGAACGAAATGCCTTTTCGGGGATTCTTTCTGTGCTTCTTTTCCTCCGACATTCGTTCTTCCAACCCGAACTCCTTTGCACCGTTCGTTTCGTTTCCTCCCTTTCGTTTCCTTTTAAGGCTTTGTTTTCTATTCACTTTGCTGCCGTCTTTCGTTCGTTTCTTTCCTCTTCAGCCCGATTCCCATTGTTCCTTTCATTCTACACCGATCATAACCGCTACCTTTATCTGTATTCACCCCTTGTGGATTGGGCGAATCCAGTGGATGTCCGAATTCAATGATCCGTTGAACCTCCCTCCATTATTCCTACGTTCAAAATGGCCGACGATAGGGTTTCCATTTTGTGGTGGGGATAAACTAAACGAGTTAAATATTATAAGAATTATTGAATAATCTGTTGGAACGATCTGCTGTTGGCGTAATCGTAGGTAACGCCAGCGGAGAATTGTACTTGGATTTGAACTTGCTTGAACTCACCGTCGTTTTCGGAATCCATTTGCACCGTTTGTTTATTTGCGCTCAAGATGGACGCTTCATTTGTTTTAACAACTTCAAAAAAATTGGTCAATTTTTTTTTAACGAACCGAGGCATCGCAAGAAGCGACTGGGGATTCGTTTTAAAAATGATTTATCCCAACAACCCCAACGGAAATGACACGTCAAGCTGCGTGTCGGTCGATTATTTCTTTCTGCCGAACACACGGGAGCGTTCAATTTCGGATATTTTCAATTATTCTTCTTCTTCTTTACGCCAAAAGAAAACCAAACAAAAAAACAATGTTATTTTTAATGTTCCGTTTCCGATTTTATTCTCGCTGCTTCTCGAATGTTGCCGTCACGTGATGTAATCACAGCTTTTTGTCGATCACCTTACGACTAATTTAGTTCGATTGAAATTAAAAACTCGTTCGCTTGCGTGTGCGCTTTTTTAAATACACAACAATTTCCTGCAGGTTCTGCAGGTGCGAGAAATCGTGGAATTTTTTTTGGATGGTGTCAGAAGTTGGAATAAAGTACAAGAGTTCTTACGATCGACGATACTTTAGAAGAAAATCAATATTTTTTTCCAGTTTATGGAAACAAAGGAGACAATAATGTGCCACATTTCGCTCCATATTATTCATCGTTGTGGAAATGCATCGTTGTGCATAAACAATAGTTCTTATTTACTTAAATATTAAAATTGTACACGATACTCATACAATTGCTTATCCTTATCTTTGTTTAATGTTAAAACCGCATATGAAACTTAAATAAAACTATCAAACTAAACAAAAGAATCGGTAAAGATTGTGACAACCCAACAAAACATGGGGACATTTTCAAGCGAAAGTTTATCTCATTTCCTCACAGCTTTTCGAGCAGTTTGATGTACAAGCCAGGAAAGAGAGTCTTTTCTTTGATAATTCTTTCCATCTCCGTTTGCTGGTTACGATCAGCACAGTCAAATCATACCACTGTTCAAAATCGAAATTGGAACAGGGAAGATTGATCGCTGATCGGATACTGTATCCAGATTACTTACTACTTTTCTTTGATCCAGAATGTCGAATCGATTTGTCTTGCAACTTCGCTTGTTAAGCAACTTAAGTGATATAAGAATTCAGTTTAAAACACCCTTTCATCAATCGACTTCAAACGTTTATGTACAAATGTGTGTTTAAAGAAAGTTGAAAATGATCTCGCAAAACTCCTTAAACGTATGGAATCATTGTGGCCCTTCGAATGCTTAAAAGAAATATACTTTAAACGTGGCGCATTTCAATGGGCTGCTCAAATCTAGGCTAGAAAAAAAATGAAGAAGATTATATACAATTATCTTTGGAAATTAGCTGCTCGATGTCTCAGCTCTGTACGACCCTGTTCCACGAAACACCCGACGGTGCACGTCTTGGAAAGTATATTCAACAGGTTCTGTTCCTTTCTTATGTACAGTGTGTGTATGTTTATGCGAGTGGATTTTCCATTGGGAGAAGAAGTGATTTTAGTTTCACTCACTTACGCTTCCACACGGTTGTATAATACTCTCTTGCGTTGTTCCCCTGTAATTCCGAGGCCATCGTTTTTCCACCGGCCCATCGAAGAAGCACCTGGCCCATCTTGAAGGTGGAAAAAAAACCGAAGACGAAAGCGATCCTTGGAACAATACATTACATACTAAAAGCATATACCAGTGTCGAAACGTTTAACGTTTGCTTAAAAACCCAATCAGTGTTGCCGATTCGCCTGCCCTGGCGGGTTCCGGTTTCCTATCGAAACCGGAACCGGCTCTCTAGTCAATCCTTCCCACCGGTCGCTTCCGTCCCCTCGCCGCCGCTGACCGAACCGGACGATCCGTTGCTCCAGTCGCCCTCCATCCGCCAAACGCTGAACAGATAGCTGAGCTTCTCGTGCGCCAGGATGCCGCTGCCGCTGAACTGCAGACTTCCGCCGGACATGGCCATGCTCTTGTGCTCCTCCAGCATGGCCGGCATCTCGTTGTTCGACAGGACACGGTACAGGAAGTCGATGTATCTGTGAAGGAAAGCAAGGGGGAGATAAACGGGAGTGCGATTAAAAATCTGTGGATTAGCGGAGATACTAAGCCGGCCCGGGGCAGCAGGAAAGAACTACCCAAGGGTAACAAGGAACCATTCCTCGTATGCCTGATGACCGAGTAAACAAACAACTCAACAAACAAACAAGCAACGCCTCCACCATCAAACATCGGCAGAAAACCCGTGCGCCTTTCGCCTGGGGCGGAATTCCCTGCCGTCCCCTTTTCAGGAAGCCTAGGGATAACTGGATTTTCCATTGGAATCCTGTTATTTTGCACTATTTCGCACCGTTCCTCTACCCTCTTGTTCGCTTTCTTCGCTCTCGCTCTCCCAACTTTCGCTTCCCTGTGTTGAAAGGTTAATGAACCTCCGGGGGTCGGTTTTTGGGACCGCACGGGTATAACCGGTTGGAAATTACGTGATTGGATCAATGTTTTTGGAGGTATAATGTTTTCGCTGAGGTCCGAACGGTGGGAATTTCTTGTGGGTTTTCTTCGTGGGACGGGGTTTTTTTTTTCTACTGTCGGGAGATGGTTTTGGAAAATTGAAAGTAAAAAGAAAACTCCAGATATTTAAATTCCGCACCAGTCATTTGACTACAATCTTTTTCAATGTTATCCATGTAATTTAACTTTGATCGTGAAAGAGTTGAAATGATCTCTTACCGGTTAACCTACATTTTCGTTTTTTTCTATGACTCATCGTTCGGTTCGCCTTTCATCCCTTTAAATTGCGTTGTCCGACAAACATCGGCGTCATAATTTCGTCAAGACAACCCATCAAAAACCCTGAACATCAAACTCCACGCGAATTCAAAGAGCGCTCAAGAGTGACACTTACCCCAGGGCTGTTCCTCGGGACAAAGTATTCGCCCGCGACTACGTGACAATCTTCTCGCCGTGCGCCAGAAAAAGTCGGCCGGATAATTTATTGCGCTCATAAAAAGGGAGACACTTTTAACAGCATCCGGAAATGGCGCCGCGAGGGAAAACTAAGGCAAACGCCGCCGGTTGCGCCGTGCGATGATTTGCCGCGCGCGTAGTTTCGACTCCATCCTCGAAATTGAGCCTCCATAAGTGGCAAAACAAATAATCTTTCGCGGAAACCGTACACAGGCAAAGGGGCAATTACACGATGTTGAATAATAAATACTGCTGCGCATAAATGCGCCGACCGACTGCACGGAAGAAATTAGGTTCATGTTGAGACAATAAATTCCACAATTTCACTGATCAGCTACTAAATTTCCTTTTGCCTTTCCAACCCCCAGAGAAGAGAGAACCAAATAAACCGATCAAAAGCTAATTAAAACGCATCGATTTTTCACGCATCACAAAGAAACTGCCTTCCCGCTTCGAAACACTATTTTCTCACGCTCGGAAAACGGAAAGCGTGAAGAACCTACTTTTCACCGTGTCGCTACACCACCCTGCGGGGTGCTTTGCTCCGGCGGACGACAAACTACTTTTTCCGAAAAGTCAATTAAAAACCGTTCACCGTCTCCCGGGGGCGAACGTTCGTTTTCGGCGGCTTATGCGTCGTGGCGTGTAAACCGATCAATCAACGGGCTTTGGCGTTCTGAAGGAGCTGTGGTAGGAACGAGGGTTTTCCCGGTCTTCCACCGTTCTCTTCTCTCCCGTTTGGAGGTACTAAAGCAGCGTCAGACACTTGTTTCTTGTTGATTTTCCAAAGAGGGGAATAGTTTCACTGGAGTCCATTCCTTAGGACCATTCTCATTCTACGCTCGGTTCACCGAAGCCGTTTGTTTCCCTCGAGCACCCGCGAAGGGAGAGACAATTCCTTATTCTCCGTACGTCGAAGGGGATAATCTACCGATCCCATAATCCACCGATCATCTTTACATCACACCGCATTCGTTAGCGCTTCCTTCGATCGGTTCAGAAAACGTCACCCAAGGAAACCCGTCTTTCCCTTACCTTAGACAAGTCGCCATAAGCAGTGATCTCAGTAGGCTGGCTGACACCGAGACCTACTGTGTCATTTTGCCAAACAACGTGCCAGAATAAAAAAAAAAACGAAGATAAACGTCACTTCCCTCCCGTGAAGGAGCGTGGATTTGGGTGGCCATAAATTTTCCCCGATGCACGCTTTTCTTCACATCGTTTTTCCCCATGTGCTCGGTGCCGGTTGGGAGGGTGGGGCTCGCAAAAGACCGAAAGCCATCGTCAGCTCGACAGCAAGAAGGTGATCACGCGTGACGATCGCTTGTTACTTATATTTTTTAGCTTTCTCTTGCGACCTCCCCTTCGGAACTCCAGACGATGAGAAGTTTGCCGGCTAAGCACCACGGCGTTATGCCGAACGCGGCTAGGAGCTCTAGGTCACGGAACACGGGGAAAATTCGAGCGCCCATCGAGGCAAGGTTAACTCCTAGACGAGATCCCCCGAGGGAAGCTAGCGTGTGTCCCTCAGAGTGTCGACGCATCGCTTTCAAGTGTTGACAGCACAAAGAGCGATCACAAAGTATGACTTTTATTCGTTTCGACGGCAAGACTATTGTTGAAGTGGGAGGAAAGAAAACCTGATCCTATGATTTGAGTTGGGATGAAAGGAGGATTTGAAACGTTGAGGAAATGTAAACTCGGAAGGTTAATTGCCGATCTGAGTCGTGTTGAAGTTCAGTTGTAATCAAACGAGACCGTGTTGTCTAGGATTAAATATTTATCTACTCAAAAAACCTCATAAAACTTCGTGGAAAAACAACAGTAGTCTATTTCCCATCGCTGGATGTATACCAAGTCCCTCAAAGAATTGAAATGACCTAAATTGACAGTAAACGACAAAATTTGGAAAAAGAAACCCAAATTGGTAGACTATTGAAAAAAAACTCAGAGCACCCTTTTATTATTCAGGAAGTTACGTAAGCAAAAAGAGCCACTTGCTGAGTTAATTTGGACACAGGCGGTTCGCAGTTGAGATAGGACTCGTAAAAAAACAAAAGACAAGACCACATGGAACAGGAAATGTTCTTGAGGAATTTTAACATGTGTGTTTGAACGCATTTGGAACAAAAAATAGAGCTGCGTCGTTTGGGAGAGTGAAACGAATTGGTTTGATCCGTACGCAAAAATCTCAAAGGACCTTTTTAATTGATCAAATGGAACCTCAGAATTCCTCACAAAACACGATTACACTTATACACAGACGCGCATCGTTCAAATCGCCCGCCATTTTGCTTCAGCACCAAAGGCCTTCCGATCGATCCACTGTCCACTTCCTTTGTTCCTCTTGCTTCTCGGAGTGGAGGTAGGAACTGGACGGGAATGTGCTCAGAATGTGATGTTAATTAACTGCCAAGCAGTCTTCAGCGTCCCGTCTGCAGCCCGTCAGTCAATCATCCCGCCTTTCCTACCCGGGAGAAATATCTCCACATTCCTGCCAACCCCTTCACGCCGGCGATGGAAAATGTCTCGAAACCAACCAGCGCTCATAACCGCACAAAATGATAAACGATCATTGTGTAATCCCTGTAGGTTCGGTAGACCCTTGGCCGGGGTAAAGATTGGAAAGTAGTACGTTTGGAGGAAGAATCCAAAATTCCAAAACCAGATCAAAATGGATGGAATTAAGTGAAGCATCTTGAGAAGAAAAATACATCAACAAAAAATAGCACAATTTCGCCCAAATGAAACTATGCGTGGTTTACCCTGACGGTGAGATGGAAAAAGCCCCATCATAAATATAGTATGCTATAAACATCTCGTACAAATCTCTTTACAATAACCGGTTGAAATGAAATGACAATTTCGTCTGGCATTTAAGGATTTCAGAGTCATGTTACTATCTAAAACAATGCTTGACATAAATTCCTCTGCTCTTAGATCATTCCTCTTTACAAAGCATTAAAAAATTTCAATGGGCAATTTGAAAAGGTAATTATTCTACATTTTATTCATCTCTGCTCAAGTTTTCTTCTGGAGGGTTTTTTTTTTCATTTTGCTTTAGCATCTCTTCCCATGCAATAAACAATGCAACACATGTTTCGCGTATCCGTGCAGAAGCTTAAGCCGACCTTAATCCACCAAGCTAAGCACTCATAAAAACAGTTCCGTCTCCGTTCCCCGCGAAGCCCCGCGTTCCAAACGATCCCCACAACGGCATGGGAGAGTGAAGAGCAATAATTTCGGTCCGTACATTCCTCCTGGAGGGACGCCTTCGGACGCGATCCACGCGGATCATCCCGTACGAATATATCATTCTGTTCCGTTATGGCAGTTATGCTGTATCTTTGTGGAGGAAGGCAATTTTTGGACAGTATACACAAAAAAAGGGGAGGGGAATGAACTGAAGTTTTTCTTCATTCCCGTCCATATGACATCACCGCGAGCGCGGGAACGTTTAATTTTCCCACCGCATCGTGTCTTGTGTTGTCTGAATGTTGCCTCTAAATCTGACAACATCCCCGGGAGTCCCGTCGAAGTCTTTGTCTCTGAGCGCGGAGCAAACGGGACATCGGTTCGGGAACACAATATCCTCGGCGGTTGCATCATGCCTTGGCTCAGCATGGGAGGGAACATTAGACGCATGGACCCTCACCCGGATGAGCTGATCGAAACCTGTTCCCCCAACTTGACGTCGCAACATCGATCGCCTGGCTCGTGCAGCCGTTTTCTCATCGCAAGCGATCGGCGTATCATCGATCGTTAGTGGCTGAAGCTGTTTCACGTCAAGTGGAAAGACCCCGAAGCCGCGGCACGCGAACAATGCTTTGGACTCGATTTTGGACCCTTTAACTGACTAAAACGAATTTTATTTTTCAATTTAGTACTCACGATTTAAATTAAATATTATTAAAACAGTCTTTTAAAAATAGAATTGGGAAATGTAATTTAGAAATAGCAAACCTTTCTGTTCCAAATTAATTAGGAAATTTTGTTTCATTGTTAATGAAACGTGTGAAATTGTAAGAAATTTAATTCAAAAAAACATCAAACAAGGAGGAGCCATCCATCATCTTTCTTGCAGAGTTCAGTTCGGCCCCCAGCAAACATTAAACAGTGGTAAAAACGGTTCCGAATGATCCTACCCAGTTGCCGATCGTTCCAGCTTGACTTTACATAACGTCCCTCCCCGAGCCCGAAGAGTGACACATTCGCAGGTCCGCCTCTCTCTTAAGCGTCCTCCTTTCCCTCCCTCCCGCAGCGCGCCAAAGTGAAGCTAACGTACGCTTTGTTTCGATGTGCTTCAAATTTCAACGTTTCGCGCCGTCCTTTCGCCGCTCCACGCCACTTTCGGGCGCGGTTTTCATTTTTAATTTATGTCGCACTTGTCGCACCGCAGGGAACAGCTTGCCCAGCGTACACGCCCCTCGGGAAAAGCCCGTACGAGTGACACTTCGGTGGCGGCATCGTCTTTCGGTTGCGGTTCACTTGTGACGATACTCGAGAAATGACGACGACAACGACGACGGCGACTCATCTTGAGAAGGGTGCTGAAGTGCACTTTACTTTACGTTCATTCTTCTCCGGAAGGTTAATTATTCCACTTTTGATATCGTTCGAAGTGCATTCAAGGTTAATTCAACGGAGATAAATAAACAACGACGGAAATGCACGATCGGAAATGACATACATTGCATTTTCTTCTTATAGATTTTTAATTAAAGCATTTATATATTTTTTTATGTTTCAGCTCCGAATCATTCTTTTCTAGCACGGAAAATTGAGACAGAGAAAAATAAGTTACTGCAAATATTTGCACGATCCACCAGGCGCCTCCACCTTTTTTTCCCCCCTCCCCAATGGGGGCGCATGATGCTAATCGAAACTGAAATCGATGGCTTGCGTTCCCGAACGTCGCCGCCGCCTTTGATATGGTTTCCGATGGCGCGATCGTCGGTGTTTCGGGACATTCTCAAAGGTTTGGCCGACCGAACGAATGTTTTCTAATAAATCGTCGTGCTGCTCTTGCCCGCCATAAATCATCGGTGCGTGATTTTCCGTCCGCCAGCGATTATTGCCGCTTAAATTGTACAACAGATGCGTTGTGTGTTTTCTTTTGCTTTAAGCTGAAGCTAGAGATAAATTTCAAACTGTCCCAAACTGTCCGAAATACTGTCGGCAGAGAAAGTAAATGATCTTCTTTTGGCTTTCTAATACTACCATGGAGAAAACTGGTACCAAAGGAAATTGGCAAAACGATATTTTAATCAATATATGGACATAGAATGGAAGCACGACAGTTAAACCATTCCCCAAGGGTTGCCAAAAGCAACAGACGAACATGGAAAATGCTCGGTTAAAATGCTGGTCGCGTGAGGAAAGAAAAAACGCACGTCCCCATCGTCGGCTTTTGAATGTCATTCGCACGGAGGAAAACCATTGATCATATCTCGCGATCTTCGCACGATCCTGTTCCCATTCCTTCGCAATCGCCCTCTGCCTTCCGGTTTCCCCCCAAGGTCCTTCCAAGACGTGCACGAATGCGTGACTACTATTTATTTTTTTCTCGCCCAACAGCCGGATACTTTTCATTTTTCACGAAAACCCAAACCCCCTGTCCATCTAATCCCCGTCCCCGGGTTGTGATCTCCAAACGACTCTCCGGCTTGTTTCGTCTTTTTTTTTTCTCCACGAAATGTCCACCGAAATGGAGTGGAAAGGAAGGAAACAAAACGAAACCGCCGTGCAGGAAAATCTCACGGGAGAATGAATGGGAAATTATAAATGATCGTAAACCTTCGGGTAAAGGGTTTGCTGTATGATGGATGGAAACGCGTTTCGTGGGGTTCCTTTTTTTTCTCTTTACGTCTTGTCAGAGTAGAAATTATTTGTTGGTGCGAGCGTGTTTTAAATACTCCAGAAAACGTTCAAGATTTTGAGAAAAACTCTCCCACAGGCTGTTGGGACAAGAAAGTTTCCTCATCGTGAAAAAAAAAATTAGTATCTCATAAAACATCACTTTGATACCATCCGCGTAAGGTGCGAAAGAACAAATTACGCTTTTTAAACCTGCCACTGCCATATTGATGAGCCTAAGTTTGTTTCCACCGTGCAGCGATCGAATAATTAATCATAATCACGCTCGAGGGAAATGCGACGACAAGGGAGATTTCCCCCGGAGAATTCTCTTTTCTTCATAGAGGTACATCTTTCCATTACGACTTGCGGTAGGGGGGTCTGCTATACCGTGAAGAAATTTGTCCGACAAATTGCGTGCCATATTTATTTCTTCCGACAAAATTTCCCCGCGCAGAAAAAGGAAGTCTATCGAAAATATTCTTGCGGCAGCTGAATTTCAGTTGAATTCACCATTATGATTGTAAATTAATAAAGAAACCTTAAATGTAAAAAATTATTTTGAATTGTACAGTTCAGAGCTAACCTTTTCTTTTTCGATTGATAGAAAAGCAATGATCGCTCCTGTTTGAAAAATACTTTGTTTTTTAACACTGAAACACCTTTGGGCGTTTTCTATTTTGAATATCTCCAAAACGATACCAAAAACCAAAAAAAGGATTTTCTATGAAGCCAAAACTACACATTTTAATTATTTTTCTGAATTTTTGGTACTAACCAATTTTGAGAAAAATCTATACTTTTCCAATTCCACCCAAAACTGAACATTTTCACCCAAACTTTTCAAACCTTTATAACTTTGTCGTTTTTAATTTGGACTCCAATTTCTAGCATTCCGGCAAGAAAAATTGAATTCTAAATGATACCGATTAAATATTATACTTAACGAAAATTTTCAATATGTTCATCACCCATTTACCGGAAGATTCTCTAGAACTTCTTTTAAAAAGGTTCTGTTATAGCTTTCAAGGTGAAAAAATGTGTCCCATTTCCAAAATGTCCCTAAACGACCTGTGAAACTGTTCATCACCCATCTTCAAATAACGGTCAACCAACCTGGAAGCAAGCCGAAGCGTCTGGATTTTGCTCAGCTTGTCGCTCGGCAGGGTCGGAATGATTTTGCGCAGGGACGCGAACGCCTCGTTGAGGCTCTGCGTCCTCTGGCGTTCGCGCACGTTCGCGATGACACGCTGCGTCTGCATCTCCTCGTACGACACCTCGTCCTTGATGATGCGCTTGCGAATGCGTCCGGTGCGTTTCTTCCGAGGTCCCCTCGGAGCGCCTTTGGTTGGCTTCTGGCGGATGCTGCCTGAGCTGTTCGGGGAGGAGCAGCAAGTCTGTTGCGGCGGATCGGAGGTGGCGACCACCATGGCGGACGTCGGTTCCAGCAGGGCAACGGTGGTCGGATGGGCTGCTTCCTGCGAGAACTTGCCCCCAAGCGAGCACGAGTCGTCCAGCTTGTTCGGCGAGTTGGACGACACCGACATGGAGCAGTCGCGCTCCCGCTCGGCCGGACTATTCGAGGGCGTACTGTCGGCGTGCGGCGTGTGGTGGATGTGGTGGACGTGGTGTGGTTGCTGTTGGTGCAGGTGATGTGGGTGCTGGTAGTACACCGGACCCTCGTACGAACCGGGATCGCTCAGGTACAGGGTGGATCCCTCCGGTGGAGTCGCCTCGAAAAGACTCTCCCCGGAGCCGGCGATCACGAGCTTCCGCGAGCTGTTCGAGGAGTCATCCTCGTGGCCCACCGCGGAAGAACCCCTCGGGTCTCCGGGCGACATGAGGACCTCCCCCGCCATCACACCGTAAAGGCCACCCGGACCGGCCTGCACGTACTCCCCATTGGCTCCGTTCGCAAAGCTCCACCCGGCTCCGCCACCGTAGGCTTCGGGTGCGTAACGGGCTCGCTTCTCCTGCTGGTAGCCGGGCGGACTCAGCGAACACTGGTCGAACTCGTAGTCGTAGTCCGCATCGGGGATCTTGCGCTTTTTGGCAGCTTCCGCGCTGGAGTACGACGACAGGATGGCCGGGAGCGTCTCGGAGAGAGACGTGGGCACCTGGTGCACCTGGTGCTGGGGATGCTGCTCGAGCCCTTCGGGATGCTCGAAGCACTGGAGTGGAATGCGGGCCGGGTGGAGCAGCTCCACACCTCCGGCGGCGACCGGGTGTCCCTGGTAGATGTAGATCGTCCCGGGCGAATCCATCCCAACCGACGGGTTCCCATTCATGGAATGTTGCTGATGGTGCACCATGTGCTGCTGTTGATGGTGCTGGTTGTGCTGTGGCATCAGCACTCCAAAGTCGGGATTCTGGTGCAGCTGAAGATCCTCCTGCAGTGCTTCGTTCTGTTGCTCCCGCAGCCCCGTCACCTGATGCTGGTGCGTTGTTGCGATCGGTCGCAAATCTGGCGGCGATCGCTGGTGTTGCAGTGGTGCTCCATACTGGTGGAGCTGCAGCTGCTGCTGCTGCGGCTGTCCGTATTGCTCCACCTTGATCATTCTCGGGGGAGTTCTAACACTTGAGGCCTTCAGGGAGCCGTTGGCGGTCTTCGGTGAGACGGAACCGGCCCCACTGATGTCTAGGATGAGCTTCGGCGAGCTGGACGGTCTTCCACTGGACATATTGTAAGGAGAACGCCACTCGGGAGACCTGGTCCGTCACACCAAATGAATCAACACACGGCTAATGTACAGGTTTAGTCACACGGGAGGAGCAAGCAATTTAGGCAATTACCAATCACTCAATCAATCATTCACGGCCAGAGACACACAACCCCAGACCCTAGAGGACACTGCTTAAGTCTTCCGCGTGGAAGTCTTTTTACTCGTACCGAAGAAAAGGGCACCCCGAATTCAAGACACTTTTCACTGCTTCCCTCCCTTCTTCGTTCACACACTTTCACGCGTTCGTAGATCAACTCGAAAGGTACACATGCGAAAAACACACTATCTTTCACGCGTTTGGACTCGATTTTGTTTTTTGTTTGTTTCTTGCTTTACGCGACGCACAACCGCACGGTCTCGTGTACATCTGGGAACTGTCGGAGATGTTCACCGACAACTCCCGTGCCGGTGCGGGAGTTGTTTTTCAACCAGAACACATACAAAAAAAAAAAGGAAAAGTAAAGCCACGATCTGCCGACACAGCCGCCGCCGCCGCCGCCGTCGTCTGCGATCGTGAGGAAAATTACCGCACTGTCGAACGGTGGAAGGAAAGGGACGGACGGCACGCTCATTTGCATTCTCGATGATGCTGCCACGGCGAAGATCGCCAAGCAGGACGGACAGTGTTGGGTGTTTCACTTGCACACTTCAGCAAGGAAAAGCCGAACGATCTTCTAACCGAAACGGAATGCTGATTTCGAGCTACAAGCAACGGCAGAGTGAGCGGGATGGAGGGTGGCGAGAAAAAGAGCGCAAAACACCGAGAGCCTGAACGAAAGTGAAAAAGAGAGAGAGGGACGACAAAACGACTCTCGCCTGGAAAAACGTAACCGTAGAAACCGTCCCCGTGGTGAAAGCGTATCCTCGCAGCAGATCTTGTAGCGCAGGCGGTTTTACGTTCATCATTCACACCTTCCCGGCCGGTAATGAGCCGCACGATGAGTGAAATGCGCTGGGAGTGGTGAGGAAAATGAGGGAAAAGGGAAAAACCGATCAAACAAAGCAGCTCGTCAACCCGGGGGAACAAAATGTACAGTGTGGGAAAACTAATTCCATTGATTCTGTGATTCAAATAAAATATTCCTAATCTTTGCTATAATTGTTTCATTACGTTAATGAAATTTATCGTTGATTACATTTTAGTTAATTCCATTAGTATTACGAAACAGATCGAAGAAAAAAAATTATGGTGTTCCGCCGTAAAACACACATGAGTTATGAAGAATTAAATTGTGTTCGACTTTATTGTTTTTAAATATAAATTTTTAAACTTAATAGATAATTTAACATAATTTTTACAATCGATCTGACAGTTTCGAGCCCGGTTTGTGAAGTCCGGCAACAGGATTGTGTTTTATGAATTTTCACAACACAAAACTTTGATTTGAAACATTTTCAACTTTTCTTTATTTTTCAAAAAATTATGTATGCAATTAAAACATGTTTTTCTTGAAGGAAATATTTTTGTTAGTTGGATGGAATTGGGATTAATTTGGATGAATATATTATTTTGAGGAAATTGTGTTTGGAAACATTTATATAAAAAAAAGTCAAATCACTTCTCAAATCACTTACCGTCCAAATTGTCAAAATATTTAAGAAAAAAATCTAGTTCACAAAATATCGATAAACTGTTACAAGCAATAGCATTGTCAATCAGTGTGATTACTGAAGGCTTCAGGGAATCATTTGAAAACGCTTATTTTGTCGTCACTCTCGATAGTCCGGCTGTGGAAATCGTTCCAACTTAAGAAAACGTGTCGAACATCATGTCGTCTCGGTTCGCCACCGACCTCTCCCTCTCCCACTCTCTCACTCCCGCACTCTGCCTCTCTCTCTCATCTGTCCCCTCTCGCCTAAGTAAAAAGAAAAAAAAGACGGGCCGGGTGCCCGGGGAAATGGAACGCCACTACCCGGCCCCGGGGTTCCTGAGTCCGGGGATGTCCCAGAGGGCTGCCCCGAGGTCGAGACGATAGAGCGTGGAGTAAGGAAGTGACCGCGCGAGGACGAAGTTCCGGGAATTTCACGACCGCCTGGGAATTCTTCCCCGTCCCCACCCTCGGTCGGGTTTTCGTCCTCTCGTCCACTCTCGTACCCTAGCCCGACCGTTGGCCTCCGCCGATCGGTCTGCGCCGCACCCGGAGGATCGGAAGATATGGAAGGAATTTCCGCACGTTTTGCATAAAAATCTATCGGCACACAGGAAGCGCCGGCTTTAGTCCCGGAGTCACATGATTACCCTTATCGTTCGTGTATTGTTTTTCCCTATCGCCCTTCTCGTTCTTCAGGCCAGTCTTGGGCTTCAGGTACGTCGTCCAGCGTACGAAAGATTAAAAAAAAAAAAACAACAACAACGAGACAGCGCCAAAATGGTGTTACCATAATTACCGTGCGCCTATCGACCCAGAGGAAAGGCGATCTACACAACAAAGCGAAGGAAAACCCTCCATGCGCCGTACGATCCTGGATGGCGTTTCAGCTAAATTGGGTTTTCCTTCGGGTTGCATCTCCTACTACCTCGCTTTTGCCCACTGAGGGGGTTGGTGCTGTCTGTTTTTATTGATTTATTGTTTATTGACATTTCACACCTTCGCATGCATTTGCATTTAATTTCCACAAAGAATCTGGCCTTTCCAATTTCCATAAGATGCTTGAGGGAAAGAATGTTTTACAAAAAACGATCGTCAAAATGCTTCCCATAAAATGGTGCGTAAAACTCATGTTTGATTTATAGCTGGAATGCTTCTACAAGATTAAGAAAAACCCTTTCGAAAACTCCTCTTTAAGTAAATAATAGATGGATTTTGGCATTTCATTAATTTTTCTCTAGCTCTCCGAACATGAGGGTTATTTATTGAATTACACTTTTTCCATACCGATATCAAACCAACAATAGGTTTGTACAACTTCACAAATTCAATGTCAGTTTATGTAATGCACATTTTGTTTCTGAATTTACCTATGATCGATAGAGCGTCTTAAGATCTTCAATCATTGTTTTTTTAACGATCTTCGTGTCATTAAAACACAGCATCCAATCGTAGAGAAAAACTATGCCCGTTTCAAGATTGCAAATTTGGTAAGTAGGCGTGGCTTCGTAAAGTCGATCAAAATGAAACTCGAGTTTCGAGTTTCGTCGAGCGATCTCGCAAACGGCATGTCGCGCCTAGAGTTATGCAACGGTTTGTACACCCATCGATTCTCGCCGACAGCACGTCGATTTTCCGAACGCGCACATCGTCGAGAATACATGTCGTGTCCTGCGGTTGCGGGGGTAACAACGAAAACGGTTGTTTTTATGACTATTTTATTGTTTGTGTCAGTGTAGCGATTCGAGGCCGGAATTCCCCAACCTTCACACACATCGCGCCCACGCTCGCCAATAAATCATCGTGTATTCGGCATGTTGTACGACGAATTGGAACGTTCTGTCCGACGTATCCTTACACTTTCCCTTTCGGATGCTTCCCCGCCTAACAATGCCAAAACAATGATCGCATGCAAACGGAGCGTGGTGAAGGAAAAACCGAGAAAAGAAACACAACAAATAGATAGCTTAATGATATGGCATAACTCGCAAACAACTATACCGCCAGGGTAAACTATCGAATCAAAACTATGCCACAATTAACTTTTCAACGTAAACGGTGGACGGCGAAAAGGGAATCTCGAAAGACACTCGCCAGAAGGGGACCCGGCTGGATAAAAAAGAAAACCCACCGCCGGTCTGGAATGCTTTAATTTTCGCTCAATTGGCCCACGGCACGCGATGACATTCCCGGCGTGCCCGAGCTGACGTGCATCAAAAGGAAAAGAAAACCACCGGGATTGTGGTCACAAAACGTCGCTACACCGTTTGTCCTTTTTTTCGGTTCGGATTTCTTATTTCCACGTCAAATCCGTCCTGTCGCGAGTTAAGGCTTAATTTTCACATAGCTCTAGTTGGATGATCATTTGGTGGTAAATTTTTCAATTTTCTTTTCATCTTTAATTAATGAGTTTATTATTTTAAAAAATTTGGCATAATTATTGGTTACTTTTATGTTGGTTTTCGATAAAGTTAGCTTTAAATGCAATGGCATCGATATGGAATAGATATGTGCAATTATTTCACACATTTTTTAATATACATAATAAATTATACAGTACCTTGGGATATCGATTGAACTTCATTGGACCTTCACCATTAACATTGTTTGCCTCCATTCAGCGGCCAACGGTCATCCGGATGCTCTAGTCTAATCCATTCCCCTCAGAAAGTCGGCCAGGTTCAGGGCCGTCGAGTCGTACGTGCTCGTGAATTTTCCATCCATCGACACCGGCCTTTCCCTCCTATAAATGTTCTGCTTTTCCGGACCATTCTATATATCAACGTACCCCCTTGTTGCAAAGGCGTCTCCATGGTTGCGAAAGTGGACCACAACAAAACACCGGTCAAAGCATAACAAACCATTACGATGATGAAATGTAGAAACATTTTGCTCGAACCTCAGTTTGGATGCAGTTTATTAATTTATTTGTCACAAAGCAAGCGAAGCAAATTATTCTACTATTTGTCTTCTAATCATCTCAAGGAAGTTCAAATTTGACAAATTTCGACAGCCTTTTCTTTCTCCCTTTGAAACATCTAAATGCAGTTTCTGTATCCTTCACGCTGCAATTCGCCATCACGCGCAGTGCAGAGTTATCGATGATGCAATTTTCAAACAACCCGTTTCCAACGGCTGCCTCCTTCCGTCTTGTTCTATGTTTTGATGTTTTGTTGTTGTTGCTTTTTTGCATTTAGAAAACAGCAATCGGGTTTATCATTTTTATTTGGTTGTATTTCCATTTTCCCTCGCGGCCCTCTTCCACCATCCCACCATTGCAATTTATGTCCCAGTCCGCCACACGGCCGGCTAAATTTACGACCCAATGCTACGGTTGACAGCGAGTACAAATATCGGTTACGAGCCAATATACGCTATCGTGAAGTTACACCCCATACTACTACCCCCCGCTCATAAACATTCGGGAAGCATTGCCCTCGAAAAACGGACGGACAACATTCCATAGAGCCGCCTTGAGTGTTGTTGTGTGGGTTTTGCTGACTATTTTGGTGTTTCCCGATTTTTATATCGACAGTCCAGGCGAGCAGCAGCAGGACCGTCACTATCGAAAATAGCTGTTGAGGTACAGTGGATAACAAATTTTACTAAACACTCAGTCAATTTTGTTTTTCAACTCACTAAAAATACTTGGTTCTTTTTATTCTTTCACTCTGAAGAGGTTGGATTCAAAGCACAGGTTATCCATAATCCAATTCCATTTGCCAAAATCTTTTGCCTTTGTCTCATTTGGAGATTCTGAAAGTAAATATTTAATGATAATCTATTATCAAAAAAAAAAAAACGCTTAATAACCTGATTTGTGGCCTAATCGATCAAGCAAGGCTCAACTTCAAAGCAAATTGAGTATGATAATTTTGTTGTTGTTTTCTCTCTCGATTTTTGCTTCGTGTAACGCTGAAAGGATGATTACTGTACTAGAGCCAATGGAACAAACCCCGCCCAATGTAGAAAAAAGTTGAACGAACAGAAAGAAGAAAACAATTGACTAACATTTGCGAACGGCAAAATGTCGGCTGATAGTGGAATCGATTCTTTCAGGGCACCATAAAGAACCCCTTCGCCCTGGGCCGCGGGGAGGATATGTTGTTGTTTCGGTTTACGATAGCGGCAGTAGGTTCCTATAGAGTTTCCGGTAGTTACGCGAACGAGCGCCACTCGAAGGCAGCCCGGATCGAAGGTCCTGCCGGGGCTCCGGCAAGCGTCAGTTGGTCGGTAGAACGCGTGCGAGGCGCCACGTGAACCAGAACCGCCAGAAACGGAACGTGTCCAATCGGCAGCCGACCCAAAGGGTGCAAGCGACAACAGACTAAAAAAAAAAAAAAAGGTGCGAAAAAGGATTCAAGTGCACGCCGTTTGAACTTGAATTAGGTGCAGTTTCGGTAACGGGAAGCTCTGGAATGGCAAGGATAAGCTTTTTCGGGAACAGAACACCCTAAGGTGGAAACAATGCCCTGTTGAGGCTATCCTTAATCAGCCCAAAACATTACTTGTGGTGAAATCAGACACAATACAAACTGATGGAGAACTTTTGAGTGGATTTGGTTTATCGTAAACTAACATAAGTGAAACTGTTAGCGAATTGTGAATAAGTTTTGGAAAAAGAAACGTGAAACATTAAATATTCCTGGAATGCGTATACGTTCCTGAGATTACAGTCCAGCATATCAGCTACAAGGAAGTGAAGATGGATTACTTTTAATAAACTGAAATTGTTGTAATAAGATTTGTTGTAAAACCTGTGCGCTAGTGTAAAAGATCAATTATGGTTCAACTTGAACAAATTATTCCCGTTTTTACATGGTAAACAGTAGCAGAATTTGTTTTCCCGAAAAATACAAACAACTGAGAAATCTACTTCATTCTAACATCAAAGCGAATTAAAAACATCTCTTTTCGCGTAGATGAAAAATACGATTATTTTTCCATTTTTGATCTCTCGTCAAAACCACACAGAAAAAAAGAAATCCTTTGATATTTTCGCAGCCGGTAGGATTCGAACCTACGCTCCCAGAGGGAATCTGATTTCGAGTCAGACGCCTTAACCACTCGGCCACGACTGCTTGGTGAAGGGCCTGTGCCAAACGCACACCTGCTCGCTGCTCTGTCCGTTGGCGAATGCATGTGTTATGTTCGCCTCCCGTTTCATCCTACCACGTGCACCTTATCAGAAGGATCGTCTCATGGTCAACCTGCCTTGGGAGAAGCGTGGATTTGAATCATGTTGAAGGCGTGCAAATTAATTTCCATCGCTTCCGCATTTTGCATGACTAAAACGATTAGAGCGCGTCGGATGCGAAACGCGTGGGTGCGATTTATATGTTTCTTCTTTTTGCCCATACCACATGCGTGCCAAAGTTATTCGTCATGGTCAGTGTGTGGCTTGAGGCAAATCATGCCCTGAGCTCTATTTTCAATTAACCTTTATGGGACCGATAGCTTAGTCTGTTTAGATTTTCATAATTTCTTCGTTTTGTTCATGTCTTTGAACCTTTGCATGTGAATTGAAACCTGTTGAAATTTAAATAAACTAAAGTTTAATCGAAACGCATTTCCTTTGGCACTGCAGACAATTGAAGTTGTTCAGCCAGTGGTTCGTTCGATGGTAACAGCAGTTGTGCTCCGTGTGTGTGCAATTACTTTCCTATCCGCACCTTTTCACCGGTACGAAGGAAAACTGTTCGAGTAAATAGCACGCTTCAGCGAACCGGGTTCTCTAGTGCTGAATTCCGGCAACACGCATGCTAAATTATAAGTTCAACGTGCAGTTGAAAAGAAAACAAAAAAACTTTACCGTAGCGTAGCGAGAATCGTGTAACTATAACAGATTAATTCGATTAGTTGTATATACGGTAACACTTTTGCTTCAACACATTCGTTGCCCTTGCGCTCTGACTTCTCTGTGGGGTTATGAGGGCAAAGTTACGCTGTGAATACACATTTCAACGTAATGAAAGGTTAGGTGGGTTCTCTCAACATAGTAATAAAGTGTTATTGCTTTTCAACGCACCTGAACAGGATGATGCTCTAGCCAAGGCGAATATTCGAGACACGAAGCACTCCAAGGAAGGTGATCATTCCGTTACGCGCTCGATGACCAAATGAACAAACTTGCCATGCTGAACGGTGGCGACATCCTGCCCAATATACCCTCCGTGCACGGCGGCAAGGACCCGCAGCAGCAACACCACAGGGAAGTGGTGGCCCGGTGGCGCGTGCCCATGTACGGCAAGGTGTACGAGATCGAGTTCGAGCACGGCACGGCCAGCGGCAAGCGGGTGCTGTGGATCGACAAGCAGGAGGTGTTTCGGCGCGACTGGATGTTCAAGCTGGTCGGCGAGGACATGTTCAAGCTGGAGGACAAGCGGTGCATCATACGGGTGGACCCGCTGCCCGGCTTCCGCTACAGCTACTCGCTGTTTGTCGATGGCAAGTCGTACGACCAGTTCACCGAGAGCCAGGCCAAAGCCCTCAGGACCTGGGAAACGAAGCTGGGCGATAATTTCTACCGTATTGTACTCGGTAGGTCGAACTAACCACCATGTTGGCATGAGTGCTGGATGGTTTGAACATATTGTCCTTTCCTCACACGAGGATAATATTAGATTTCGAATAATAAATAGAAAATGATATCTTATGATATTGTCTACAGAAAAAAATACTCTCAACATCTACGTCAATGGAAAGCTCATCGAAGAAAATGTAAGTCAGCGTCCGTTTATCGAAACCCCGCAAATGCTTTTATTTTGCACACGGCTGTTCGACGTGCAAAATGAATTGGAAAAGCACAGTCTATACTCTATTGCGTTATCCTTGCTGTACTTCCAGGGGGAGTTCGTAGATGGCGGCACCGACACAACCTTTATCGAGGACAACAACACGTTCGTACTGAGCGCACGAACAAGCGGCAATAAACGTGAAGGCATCGTGCACCGGTTGATGGTAAATGGAGCGGAAATTCAGGATTCAAGTTTGATCGCTTAATTGTACATTGCGCTTGCTGCTAAATGCTCTTAATGAAAACGCTTACTATAAACATGGAAATTCGGGGACCTTCAAATGAACGAGAAGGATTTTATTGAATGTAATAAACAAGAAGAAATCCATTATAAATGTTCTAACTCGGGAGTGTAGACGAGAATTGATGACATTATGTTTATTAAAAAACAACAATTTTTTTTATTTGAACCTCATTTTTTCGGATGCAAGAAACAATCAGGAAAAGAACTGGACTATCTTAGATTTTACTCATTTTTTATTTGAAATAGTTTCAATGTGTTCTGCGATCTCGTTTATGTTTCGTTCTCTCCATTACTGCTTAGTGTCAGTTATAAGTTAATCGTATTTTTTTCTCTTTTTAACGAACAGGAAGTAAAACAATGGTTAGAGGGCGCAGGAAAGAGCACTTCAATTAAATACAATAGGAGAAGAATACAAATCAACCACCTAGCATTAAGCGAAATACTCTTTGTGTTGAATGTGTAGCAATAAAGTTGGAATGCATGTTAAGTGCGTCATGAAACTCAGGGCGCTGCCGTACGGAAATCTATTGTTGTTGTATTACACACGATATAAATCAACGATGGGGACGAAGGTAGAAAGAAGATATTTGAAATGCTGCCTTCAACAAAGAAAGTGCAATTCGTACAATTGCAGTAAATGCCTATGTCTTAAGCTACCGGAAAACTAACCGTAAAATATTCGTCCTTCCTTCGTGTTTACGACTTTAGTCTGGCTTTCCATCATTACCTCTAGAGGTGCGTGCTCAAGGTTCTTGGTTGAGCAGCATTTTGATATAATGTTAAACAGACGTTGCCTTCATGAAATATCGTTGATCGTTTCACAAAGCCCAACGCACAATACTTATTCCTATCTCCAAAAAATGCTAACATAGAAAACAGATTTTCAGCAACACATTTCGTCAAACTAGCGGTGAGATAAAGTTCGATCCAAAAACAATACTATCACACCCACAGCGATTTTAGAAACCCACAGCGTTGTTCTCCTAAGGATTGCCTGCCACTAAGTCATTTTTAAAGATTAAAATTGATTCGCAACGAATATGCTGATACCGTACCGACTTTAAGTACATTCAAAGAACATCAGATCAGAAATTTAACAGACATCCGAACATTAGCAATACGGATCGGGAAATGTCGTTTTTCAGAGGGCCGCATTGTAGTCTTAGCAGAGAAAAACGAGTACAAAACTATCTCCAAAGGAAAACAACATGTAGCAATTATACCCGCAGTCGTGCGATTTTCTTTTTTGTTCATATCTCCTTATCTTATCAGTGTGTATTTTGTTGCTTGCAGTGCGCTTCTAAAGTGTTTTTGTATGTTTGGTTTTTTGAATATTTTTCCATAATTTCACTATAATAGTTCCTGAACTCATGTACAAAATTCTACTACGCCAGACGCTTACCTCGATCTGATCTTCGTAATACCATTTTTTTTTTTTAAGGAGCAGTAACGTTACCTACCTCATGCTGGACATACTTCCTCCGTCATCATAAACAGACGGCGACAATTTCCTCAATTTACTCAACACTTTTGTGATTTTCCTCGTTTTTCTTTGCGCTTGTTTTGTTTTTGCTTCGCCCTTCCGATCACTAAAATATTTAAAATGCTCAAAACATCCATCCTCGTGCTTCCCGTTCGCTCATCGATTCTTCGTTCTAATTCTTCAGTTGACTTTAGTATTTGTTATCATATCTGTTATCTTATCGGCGCTGCGTAGGAAGAACCTTGTGTCGCTGTACGAACTCTCCCGAGCGTTCATTTCTTCGATTTCAATTGTTCTTAATATTAAATTTGTTACCTAAACACGTTTCTCCAATTTCGCCTCCGCCGCCATTTGCAATAGTCGAGCACGCCTGTTCTTCCTCCAATTCTGATCCTAGTATCCGTTTTAAGCTAAACTATGCTTTGTTTTTTGCATTGCCCATCACTATTCGAACAGTTGGCTCGACCAATCACCTCAACTCCAACCTAACGATTAGCTGCGGTATGGTTACCATTCTTTCTACTATGTTTGTTAACGATACTGTGCAATTGTGTGTAACTTTTTGTTTCTTTGTAACATGCTTCTGATTTGTTTTTTAACTAGGTTATATCATAATTTACTATGAATTGTTTGTTGTCTAATCTGGTTAGCTTTCGAGGAAGAAAATAAAAATGTCTGTTTTTTTTGTCACTTCTCAGTTAAACCTTCCTATATTATCTAATAAACTTTCTTTCGAAACTGTTTGTTTTGCTTCCATGCTACGCAGCCTATTTTACGTGATAGTTTTGAAGGTTCGTTTGATTCTCCTAGCTTTTGAAACTCTTTGCTTTGTTTGATCTTTTCATTTTGTTTGTGATAAGTTCATGTTTTGTTAGTCAAGTAGTGTGCTGTCTAGTTTAAAGTTTATGTCCATTCGCTCACATTGCTGTTCGTGCAAAAACCACTTTTGCTGTCACGGAATTTTCATCTTGCCACAACCACAAGCCTCATCGTTCGGTCTTTATAGATTTTAATTTCTGTTTTCTTGTAATTCTGTTTTTCTACATTGGATAAGGGTACAGTACAATTAATTAATTCACCAGTTAAACGATAAGTTACCAAAGTTTTCTGATCTGCAATGAGTTCGGAAGTAGACTGATGCTGGAGTGATAGAGAAAGTTGGAAGAAGAGGAAACAAAAATTACCTCTTCTAAGCATCATAGTACTGTTTCATTCAGTTTGATTATGCATCGTATCGTCACCACGTAGAGGGTTTATCTCACCACTATTTAGCTGCCTACTGTAAGGCTATATCAGGCGAATTCTTGTCCCATATGAACGCTGTTGCCGGTGTAACGGCTCGACGGCCGCAAGTGTTCCGTGTAATTAATTGCGCAGGAACTGGACTTAAAAACACATTGAAGTTAAGTTGGTGTGCGGCTCGGTTTGAAACGCAAGCGCGAAAAGTCAAGCCTTGTCACTCTTGCTGTCTGTAATTCGTCGGCATAAACATTTAAAGCAGCCTTTTCCCATTTGCTCGTATCAGTATTCTTCTCCTTTTTTCGAATTCTCACTCGACTAGTGTTCGGACCGCGAGATCCCGACGACGGCAGCGATAGCGTCTCTGTTCATTTAAGGCTAGTTCAACGGAAGGCAAAACATGTGCTGCAGTAGACTCTTGGATGGTGGTGGAGGTAATTGAAGAATGCTTAGCTCATCCACAACGGAATCATAATCGCTAGAATCGTCACCGTATAACTGCAAAAAGGGAAAAGAAAAATACAGTCATTAAACTTCCATCCATTACGGCTACTCGGCTAACGGGCGCTCATCAGGTGAGAGTTGATTTTATTTCAAAGCCGTATAGTTATAAGAGTTGACTGTTGTAGTAATTATAAAAGCCGCAAAAAAAAACCGAACACACAAAGGAAGAAACCATCATTTGAAAAACGCACCCGGAAAAGAACCTAATGGGATATAATTTTGAAAAAAAATAGAAGTAAAACATATCAAAGTGGTGTTAGCAGTACAACATTTTATTTATAAACACTTATTCAAAGTAATAAGATATAAACAGATCATCGGGATAACTAGCAAAGATTGTAAGCAATATTGATTATAAGGAAACAAAAATGGATAAGAATATAAAATGCATCAGCAGGCAATAACACTGCGAAAACATTTTTAAAGGCAGTTTTTATAAAAATATAATATAAAAACCGTAATATTACTACCATTACGTAAGGCAAAAAGCTTCATACAACAAGCCGGATGCTGAATAGATTCGACAGGATGTGTAAAAGTAATTTTTCCTCGGGAAGATTTATCGTACATTTCTACATCAGATTACAGAAACATTATGTCTCATCTGATTCTGTTCTTCTCCTTTCTGGAAGGGTACAGCATTAACTTGAACTTGAACTTGAAAAAGAGTGGATGTTTCTTCTCGGGCGCATTTGTGATTGAAAATTAACGACATTTTTACATAAAATAAAGAATTTTTGTTTTGCTTTTGCTCGGCCTATGCAGCAATATAGCAAAATTATTATTTTACTGAAAGCACTGAAACTGGATTTGGCATGGCTGAGCGAAGCACAGTCTCTTTAGATGAAACACTTACATTCGGTTGATTTTTTTTCTACTCGTCTTTGACTATTGCTTCAATGTCCAACTCCTGATGATACTAGTTTGTTACGTTTTTTAAATAAACATTGAAAGAAAATAAACGTAAGATGTAAACAATAAAGCAGTTAACATTCTAAGCTACCGTTATTCTCTCCAAGTACTGAAGCGAAATGTACGACATGATGTTGTTATCGAAATGTATGACTTAAACAAATCGGAAGATGAAAAGTTCAGCTATGTATAACATCGAACAAATAGCAGGTGAGTAAGAGAGCCGGTAAGAGATAGAACAATAGATAGGATATTATGAATCGACTTAGGCATATTTAAATTGTTAACACATAATGAGCATCTCAAAGTAAGTTCTGTGTACTATTCTGTACCTTTGGAATTTGTATTACTTACTTTTGTTACGTTTGTCATGTTTTGCTCTAAAACTTGTATCGAAAGCATTCCTTGTTAAGTAAACTATTCATCATGATTCTTCTTTTTAATTCTTATTGCAATCTTTCGTGTTTCGATGGACATCGCACATGCCTAGCCTGTGTTTGATTGTTCATCCTTTTGTTTACGTTTAATTAAGTTTAATTAACAGTATAAGTTCCATAACTCCAGTAGGCATAACTTTTTGTATTATACTGTATAAATGCGTATTAGTTTTCGTTATACAAAATGTTAATTTTACTAGATTAAGTTAAAACCAAACGTAACTCAACCAATGCACGTATTACTTATTTTATTTTTTTTATAAACTGCAACAACCAGTGTAGCATGTACGATGTGCCATCGTGTGACATTCTTTTTACAAATCTCAATTCTCAGTATGCAGTTTTGATTCCGTCGTTCTAATAAGCGTTGCGTTTACATGTGTTAACTACGGCAGTTCCACGGTTCGACAGATTCCGTACTGTGCAACCGTGTCAAGCAGTATGTCTGACTGTCTCTGCTCTCAAATCAACGGGTTTTTTTTTAGTTGGTGGTGGTTGTGGGCGTGGTGTTGGTTGTTGGCGATTTTAGTTACGGTGACATAGGATGATGATACAACACCGGAAGGGAAAAAGGACGAATATAAAAAAACAACAAAAATAAAAGACACCGCGAATCTATAGTGTAACAGGCCAAACCGTACATGATTGAAGATGTGGTAAATGGTGGCGAGTAAAATTAAGCATGATCTGTAACAATAAATCTCAACTGGTTTGCATGGAACAATGTTTTTAAAAAAATACAACGAGGCCCAAAATCCTATAAGATAAATTTTAAATTAGATCCGCATTAAACACAGATTAAAACGCAAAATGAATAATCGTACTTGAGGTAATGAAAAAGATCTCTTAAAGGAATCGCAAAATTCACTCCATACAAACGGATCCATCCAAAATAAATGACCGTGTGTCTGTGTTTTGCGTATATGTTACTGTGTGATGGATGGTGTGCAGGATGGCATAGTGACGGTTGGATTACATTTCTACTGGTTACAATATCCACGTACCTGCATGTTGTACGGATGCAACTCACAGGATGCGTGATGTCAAACGCAGTCTTCCAACGACATCAGCAAGGGGTTCACGTACTCGAATCCTTCGAACTCGGTCTGATCTATCTTATCAATGACTCGGCTACAAGGACACATAAACGGTAAAACGTTAGATAACAGAATAATTTTAAATACATACATAAAAAATACATCATTTTCAGACGTAACGAAGAAACGCTCCTGGATCCTCCTTTGCTAGCGGTTTTAGATGGAGCTGCCCTTTTTTTCCTTTCCACAAGTGAAATACTTTTTCACTCAACTAACGGCAATGTTTATTAGTTGCTGTACTTACTCGTCATCCGGCGTTAGGTGAACCGGTTCATCGGTGAACTCCGGGGGGAAGTTGGCCAGATCGCGATCGGAGTCAAGTCGTGGCCGGAACGGTGGCGTTATTTGCTTTTGCTCAAGCTAACCCCAAAAGATGGACACACAATGGAAAAGATGGAGTAGTGTAGGCGGCAAACACGAGCATAAAATAAATAAATAAAATTTAAAAAAAAAGAAAAAATAAATAAACTTTGCATTCCAGAGTAAACATGATGTAAAGCAATCGAGAGGTTTCAATTGTATATTGAGACGAAAAAAAAGTGGATAAGAAAAAAAGAAAATGATAAAAGGTGTGAGAATGGGAAAAAATTGATATGACACGGACAATTGAATGATCATCATATCAAAAAGTGAAAGTCTTAGTGATATTCACTGGATGAAACAGTTGTGATGGAATATAAGAAACGCATTCGCACGATCTTCCGAACAATGGATCAAGGACAGAGGAAGAAACACCTAGTGATGATTATTGTTTGTTAAATAAATAATGATAAACTGATTGATGAAAACATATTTGTGCAAGGTATTCTAAACAAGAAACTATTTTAAAGCAATTTTCTATCTACTTATTATGCAGAATAGTGCAAAACAGTACACGACATATACGCAAAAAGTGAGTAAATGAAATGAACAAGACTCCTGCTATACATGAAAAAATCCTGCTATACAAAAAATGAGATTCAAGATTCTTGAGCAGAATTGTAGCAACAAAAAGCGTTCACTGGCGTACGACCAAACATTTGTCACCATTCACAGGGTGAAACAAATCTTAAAGTGAAATACTCCTTTCTTTCCAGCACTCTAAATTTTTGCGGCGGAAAAATGAAAAAGGTGCCTCAAACTTTCATTCCTGTCGAGCAAACAATCAGAACCTGGTGGGGTTCGTTCGCTGTGCCAACCTGACGTTCGATGGTTGGCCAAACGACGTTCAGCAAGTCATTCGTGGAAGAAACTGGAACAAAATGGAAAGAAAAGCAACCAAACAAACTCAAAAGCAATGGTGAGTAAGTAGCTTGATGAGAACTCGTGCACACTGCTAGAGAGTTGATGAAGATTGAGATAGAGAGAACAAGCGAAGAAACACATGAAAGTATTAACTAGCTCGCAAACTTACCGAGCAAACTACTGAACTAACAAACTAACTATGAGCTAAGTCCTAGAGACAACACGCCCGGGGAGATACAGAAATTATGGCCACTGTTCTACTTCGAAGAAAATTGTCCGTAAAAGAGGCATGCTTCAGAAAGAAGGCAATTTTTTAACATAACTAGAAACCCAACTGAATCAGGCTTTGAAGCCAAGTTTCTCTGGTTTTGGAAATTAAAAAGAGCGAATTCATTTTTCGTTAATAAAAAACGTTTGAGCTTTCCGACAGTTTTGGACGCACTTGCAGCTGGGAGCGAACTTAGGATATTCTCTTTAGGTTCCGTTTCCGAGGTGCTTTCTTGTTCTAGGGTCATCCAGCAGGTCCGACTCAACCACACGCAGGAGGATCCGGGTTACGTTGTCCTTGGGAAATTGTTGGCGTTTTGCTATGCGAAAACGGGACCACTTACGGATCGTCCGGTGTCAGCTCGGCCGGTTCGCGTGTGAACTGCGGATCGAAGTGACAGGTGATGTCCTGATCGCACCCATCGAACGAAGGGATGTACGGCGGGGCCACCTCCTTTTGGGCAAGCTGCGGATCCGTGACAACGGTTATTGTCCGATCGCCCCGATATACCAAGGTGTTTCATATTATATTGTTTCATTGATGTTTAAGGGATGGAAACACGCGTTAGCAAACAATGGACGGATAGACTATTTTTTAAGCTTTTAGGATACATTTAGCAGGTGGGAAAAACATTCAACTGTTTTTTTTTTATAGCATAGACTGTCAAAGCATGTTGTAATGCATATTGCTTTGATGGGAAAGCTTTTTTTTTATAAAAAAATACATTCAATGAGATTTTATTTGTTTTGCCTGTACCTCCGTCTTGGTGGAAATTTAGCATCTTATCTACTGTCGTGTGAATATGTGTTGAACGATATGTATGCTTATTATTAACTACAATATGTACAAGAGCTATTTTGGATATATAATACGCTGTGACTTATATTGTTTGCGAAAGGTCTTTGCGAAAATAAATTTAAGCAAAAAACAAGGGCAACAAAAAAGAGAATGTCCCAATAAGGTCTCAGAAGCTGCTAAATGATGAAGTGAGGTTCGCGTTAAAATGAAAAATGAATAAAACAGGTGCTGAGTATGACAAACTGATACCTAATACCTAATTCGGGAATATGTTGCAGAATCTCCGGAAATAATCATGAATTACCCACGAATCATCGTATACAAATAAAAACTTTACGGAATCCTCATTTAATTGAATTAGTTTTCACGTTCATCATTCAAAATAAAATTGACGGAGCAAATTAAAAGCTAATCAATTAAATTCATTTCTTATCAATTTAATAGTCTCAAACTTCCCCATTTTATGTTTTTTACTCCTTTTTAGCAGTACCTCCTAGCCATCCCTGATGAATAAGGGGCTAAACAGCACTAGGATAAACTAAACGGAGAAAATGTCCCGGGAAGTCTGCAAAGGAACGTATGCATTTGCAGGCCATGTGTATTCAACTATGATTAGATTTCGCAGCATCAGTGTCGGGCCTGGGGGATTTCCCCGTTTCCGTGTGGCTCAATCCAATTAACTTCTCGCCCGGATACCCCACCGAGATGAGCGGTTGTGGTTTGCACCGGACTGAGTAGATTGTGTGCCCGCCGCAAGGGGAAGCTTCCGCCCCATCTGGAGTTAAATGTTGATATATAAACACACTAAAAAAACCCACATAAATAGTTTGCCATAATCCAATTAGATCAACATTTTGCCCTTCCTACTTTTGTGGTTAGCTTTCGGTTCCAGGAGGATTTCTTTTTTCTGCGTATCTTCCCACCATAAGGTTAGCGTTTAGGCCTAAACAAAAAGTGTACAGTGCCGAAGCCAGATTGCGGCCTACCGAAGATCCACCAACGAACGATTTTGTGGGCGGCGGCTTTAACATGGTATACGTTTTCGCCGTATTTTCCTGGCAAGCACGCGGGGATATAACGAAATTAATATCGCACGCGGCACACCATAAGCACTGGTTCGATACGCCGCGGCTCGTTTAATAATGCCACCTACATTACCGACAACAATCAAACTAATGGCGGGCACTTTGGCGGATTTACGCTTCACGGCCACCGCCTACGGGTGCCTAGTTCAAATCACTTTTGGTTCATACTGCTGCTGCCGAGAAGTTTCCATTCGGGAAGTTCTGGAGAAAAGCAAAAGAAAAAAGACCTTTTCCGTCGAATTTATTCCCAATTTTACTTTAAAAAAGAAGAATTTTCCATTAAAATGGATAATCATCATTCGGCTTCCCGGCATTTGAATGTGTCGCGGAAAGGAAGAGTTACAAGGATCCATCCCGTCTAGCCAAGCGTAGTAACTAATGTAGCCTTTGCCTTAACAAATGCTTTCGCTATCAACAACGAAAAACGAAACGAAAAAAACGGAGGATATATTTTTTGTGAGAATTGCTTTTATGACGTGAAAAGACAACAGTCGTCTAAACATAAGAGGTTCTACCAGTATCAAACTAATAATTGACGATATATTACGTGTCATGCGGTAAGCACCACACTCAAATTGCGCGAATTTATCGACGATGATAACCTGGTCAATTGGCGGCCTTCAGTGGGTGTTGATCTGGTTGCACTTCAATTTAATTTATTTATTGATTGACATCTATTCTTCCCGTTATCGCCAACCTGACGACCGAACAATGACGGTTGCGTGCCAGGGTTCGTCTAGGGTCAACTGCACCCAAACTCGTCGAGTGACATGCAACGGACATCCAATTAAAAATACATGCAACACCGGTAAAACACCAGCACACACCTCCACATAACACCAGGCGGGAAAGATGGTACAGTTAATAGCAGGCAACCGACATTTTCCGCAAGCCGCAAGCGGTCGTTAGACTCCGTCCGGGCTGTTAGAGGAGATGTTAAACGAAAATTGCCCAGATTTTTCCACGAATTATATCACACTCTGCATCACACAACACTGAAATTTTCTGCACGTGGCGAATGGTGCACAATTACCACCGTTATCGCCCGTGCATAAACCAGCATAAACACGTACATTTTGCGTACGTTTGATTCCCGATTTGCCTTTAAAATTACCCAAACGCAGGCATCTCTCCCTGCGATTGCTGCACAGATAGAGGAAGAAGAAATGATAACATAAACAAAAACAGGCCAGAAATTGACTGCTTAATGGCTGACAATATCGTAAACGGGCAATCGAAAATTGGATGGATCGAATCGGGAAAGGAGGCAAAATGTTGAACAAGTTTTTCCGCGTTTCTACAACTTTTTCTTCGTTAACAATATTTATCCGCGAATTGTCCAAACAATAAGGTTCAATTTCCGAAGCCACAGACTGACAAAAAAGAAAGAAAAAAACAAAATACAAATCAAAAATTTTAAAAACAATCAACAAATGAGTGAAAAAGGCTGTGAGTGATTTGCTTGATGGTGAAAGAAACTTCGGATGGAACAGCACCAAGGCGAAAACATAAATTACAACGAATTGAAATGGACATATTGAACGATTGCTTGTTGCTATTATCTCTGTCAATCCAATTGTTGGGAAGTTTGCGTTTGTAAGGGTATGTTTCTGTTTCAATTTTCCCATTTGCTTAATTGTGTAACTTGGCGAATGGAGAGAACAATTGCAAAACAAACAAAAAACTTCGGAAAGATCACTGAGGGTTTTAAAAGGGAAGGCAAAATAATACAGCAAACACGTTCATCGAGACGGACGTACGGCGTCGATGATGTCGGCCCAAATTTACATACCATCTCCCAGTCGATGCTCTTAAAGAACGAGTGATTGACGATGTCCATGAAGGCGGAGTCGCGATTGCAGCCCAAGCGGTCGGCTGGATTCTTGTTGAGGAAACCTTTGAGCACGGAGGCAGCCTTCACACTCAGCGAGCGCGGAATACGGATCGTCTTCTCCAGGATCACCTGGAACAGATAGTCTTCGGTGTTCTGGTTGATGTGACCGGATGGAGCATAGAAAGAAGAATAATAAAGAAGAGACAAATTTAGAGTGTTACTGATTGCTTTTATCGTATTGCTACGACAAAACGATTGCTCTGCTGACGAACCTGATCCGGGTTCTCGGAAGCACCGGCAATGTCAAACGGACTACGTCCAGCCAACATCTCGTACAGGAGCACGCCTAGGGCCCACCAATCAACGGAGAATCCTACGATGAAGATGTTTATTTCTAGTTAGTACTTTCGGACACAAAAGCCGATCGATTGGTCGCTTTTCATGTACCGTAGTCCTCTCCACGCAGAATCTCCGGTGCGATGTAGTTTGGCGTGCCACAGAAAGTGGACGTGGTGTCACCGGGTCTGATGCCCTCCTTGCACATGCCGTAGTCGGTAAGCTTGATGTGACCCTCGTGATCGAGCAGCACGTTGTCAAGCTTCAGATCGCGATAGATGATGCCCTTCTCGTGAAGGAAGTTCAACGCGAGGCTGATCTCCGCCGCGTAGAACCGTGCGTGTTCCTCCGGCAGACGACGCTGCCGCTGCATGTGGAACATCAGATCACCCCCACGGACGAACTCGATCACGAAGAACAGTCTTGAGAGGAAAAAAGAAGATAGGTAGAAAACAACAGTGACACTCGAGGGTAACACTGGAATCGGACAGTTGCCGCATCCCTTACCGCGATGGTGTCTGGAAGCACGAGTGTAGCCCGACCAGGAACGGATGATTTGAAGCCGTCTCGAAGACGTGCTTTTCTGTCTGCACCCAGTCGATGTCCTCGTCGTCGGTGACAAGCGCCTTCTTGATCACCTTCATTGCGTAGATGCGTCGTGTCTTTTTCAGCTCCACCATCAGCACCTTTGCGTAGCTTCCACGTCCGATTACTCTGCAAACAAAAGACGATGAGCTCATTGCACAATCAATATACCATGGACCATCCCGACTTCCATCACCTACCGGATCAATTCGAAATCGTTCAACGAGTACTGCCGCTGGGAGACCGGCTCCAACGGTTCCTCGACGTTGTCGCTCGCTTCGACCGGAACTTGGTCACAGCCATCGCCCGCGTGCAGCTCGGACGGGTAGTCCAACGGGGCCTGCATAACATCACCGGTACTAGACTCATCGTTTGGATCGTGATGCTGGAAATGGAAAATGAATGTTATGTAAAAATGTATATTTTACTTTTACTTCTAGGAGGGAGAGGAAGGAAAACGACTTGAATGGCATTCTACGATGGGTCCAATCGCTGGTGGTCTTCCGGTAGCAAAAGTCATAGCGGATTGGAGCGTGTTGCACGGATGGGAAGGTGAATTTAATTTAATTTTCAACCTTGCTCTCGTTCAACCACATCACAAACGTGCTGCTATGTGCGCTAAGTTTGCACGAGTTCATATCTTTACTCGGTTCTCTCACACACGCTCTCTCTCTCTATTTTTAAATTCACATTCCTATCCTGACCCGGAAATGGAACTGAAGAGAGAAAGAAAAGAATCCCACTGCATCGGCGGGAATCGTGGAACCTGCTGGAATTACATTTCCGTTTTTCTTCCATCCTTGGGGAAACCCCCTGTGTAATCGTGCTGGCTGGACCTTTTTTTTTTCGTCCTTACTCTCCCGCATACTTACATCACGCTCCTTGAAGACCGGTTCGACATGCTCGTTGCTGCACGGTTTATTGCCAAGCTTGTGGCACTTTTTGTGCACCAACAACTTGCACTGGATGCACTTGAATCCCTGCCGGCCCAGACCCCAGATGCGGTCGTGGCAAAAGGCGCAGAAGGCTTTCTGTTGGTGCGAAGGAAAAAGAAATAGAGAATTTGTTAAAAAAAAGTAGACACACACACACACACACACACACACACACGCACCGCTACAGGTGAAAGGTTTAAATCTGACGATGGAAAAGCTCATGTGGAAAATCTATGTACGGTTATGTAAGGTCGGTAAGGTTCGAGTGCGTCCCTACCGAGGGGATAAAAATTAAATTTGACGGCTTTAAATTAACGGACTAATGAGGTTTGCCCTGCCTGCCGGGAGCAGAGGAATTCCCGTAAAGAAGTTCTACCACATCAACCGGGCAGGTTATGCACACCCACGACCACCGGCTTGGTTGCTGAACCTGAATGGCCTGAACCTGGGGGATATGGAAATCTTGATTTTTCTTATTTCACTCGTTAATATTTCAGAGAGCAGCACATACACGTAAGGCGTTTAGATTTGATAAAGAAAATTCAATAAACTGAAACGACCTCACAGCACCGTTTCTCTCTTTCTTCCTTCTCTGAAAAGGATCATCTATCTACCGAGCAGAAGCGCCAGCGAATCCGAACTGTACGAAGGTGTGTCTTAGCGAAGAAAGGTTCCAGTTTCAGCAAACAACCTGGGGAAAAAATGGAAACCTGTTGGATTACTTACTCGATTGAATCGCTTGGCTTGGAAAATGTGTCCATTTATCCGGTACAGTTTGCGCCATCTTCTTGCTCCTCTTCGGTAGATGCTTCCTGTGGACCGCAAAAAAAAAAGAAAGAAGGTAGAAAGTAGGAACATTAGCAAACGATTTTTGCTGTCGGTATAAAGTCAATTTGACAAGTTTTTAAATTAACTAGTCGCTTCCCAACCTCCCAATGGATGGATATATTTAGCTGCTTTGTAAGAGTTAAAAGTAATAAAAAACACGACAAACCAATTAAATGAATAGTTTCATAGCCAGTTGCTCTTCTTTTCCTGATGACGGCTAAAGGAAAATTGAGTGTAAGCTTAATTTACCATAAACCAAGAAACAATATGAACTGATCCTTGAAATCTTGTGGACAGTAAATATAAGACCTGTTGAGGGTACATTGTAACTCATCGTACTCGGTCTGTTAGAAGATAAATACCACTGCCAGCTTTCCCCAGAAATGCAGAATGGAAACTGTACCGACATGTGATGTGTACATAGTTCAAGCAGCTTGAAAAGAGGTTTCATAACTCGTACCGCAACAAAGCGGATGGCCGGGCATTACTAGATTGCACATGTCTCCATGCTGTAATGCGACACGTGAAGTTGCAGAACAGAAACACATCGCGTCCTTTCCCACAATCAGTGCTACAGAACATGGTAAAAAGGTAAAGCGCGGAAAGGTGGGTTGCAGACCATTCTTGGTACGGCACTATGGCTCGCAAGAGGCTTGATGCCCACTTTAACGTGAGCGATGGAGTTTCTGCGGCGCTTTTTTGGCCAGCGGTACAAATTTTAGCTCACGGTACGATACCATCTCCAGACGACACAACCGTTCACCACATAATACAACCAACCGGGGGCGTAAGCGAATGTTAATATTTGCTTTTTGAGCAGGTTTTATGCACGCACAGGGCATACAATGTAATAGAATTGGATTCGGTGACGTACTCGGGTCTTGTCTTCGTCTGTCCACAGACACCAGCAAACCGCAGAGATGTTGCTGAACGAAACCACCTTTTATACATTAAGAAGAAAGATGCATTTTTAGACAAAGATTTAACGGCATATACGTAGAGAGTTGCAACGGACAAGTTGCTTTGTAACTTAATTGTATTACCATACCCCAGCAAGACAAATTAAAATTGAGTTTAAAATGTTAATGCATTCAATACAGATATCATGTTGATCGTCATGTCATACCAATATATCATGGTACCTAATCATCAGTATAAAAAGTTTAGTTTACTAAAGGAAATGCTATTGTTCCGCACCACGTAAAGTAATCTACTTAAAGCTGAGTCGATAGCCAGACGATCCATACAATTGCGTGAAAAGTTCTGGAAAATGACCTTCATCTACCTACAGTGTGATTTAACAACTGGTGTAGCTATCATCCGCTGATCTGGATACGAGTCGTCCTGAGGTAGAAGATCTTATAAATGCCAACGACAAGCTGGAGATCGTTAGCACGAAATGGGATCGCCAAGTGTACGCGCAGTTTCCACCGTCCTCTAAAGGGCCTCAGACACAGTAATAGGCTTACACCGTCAGCAGCAACATCAACAAGCTAGTCAGCCCGATTGAAGCTTAGTTGGACGAAAGGAAAAAAAACTTAAGCCCCGCGGCTGCTGAGTGTCAATGATTTTTCCTTTGCCACCAGCATATTCCCGCGATGATTCTTCGTACTTCGGGAGGATAATTGGATTAAGTCAATTAAACTGTTAACTCCTTACGGAGTTGCCGATGCGAAGCGATAGGAATGAAGTTTGTATGATACCAAGCACCCCAAACGCACTAGGGAAATACGATTGCAAAACCTTATCTGGTAACAATAGGTCAAAAACAAGTTAAGTTAAAAATTGATCAGTACTCAGTTCAGAAGTTCAAATTGATCAGTTAAGTTAAAAATAAAAAATGACTAACACAACTAAAAAAATATCCATTCTTATTTCACACTATTAAAACATTTAAATTACGTTTATGTACCAAAATGATCTTCATTTTGTTCTATGTCAAAATCTGTTAACCCGATAAACGATAACTCACCAATCGCGGAACAAATTACAATTCGATAATCGGACAGTTAATTTTATCAATTTCATCCTTACCATTCAATTTAATCACCTGGTGGGTAGAGTTCACCTCATGACATCGGCAAACATCACCGACTCCACCAATGGAATGGAGAAACTGTCAGGTTCAGAAAAAAATAAATTCCCGCAGGACGTGTTTTCATTACCAACAAAATAAAACGCAAGGCTCGTGTATCCATTCCAGACGCCGGGACTCCCTGGTGCATTAAAATTCGTTAGCCACAATCAAAAAGTACATTCCAACTGGCTATATTTCATATTTTACATTCCATCATGTCGTTATTCCTCTTTCTCTTTGCTTTTTTTGTTTAACATTACATACCTGACCCGCCGATGGGAAGTAAAATTTGCTCATTCCACCAAATATGAACATTCGCCAATTCAACTTCAACGGAGGGAAGGGGATCGAAAGTTTAAGGGCGAAAATTAATATTCCATTACTGTTTTCCATTCGTTATCCACTCCCGGGATCACAGTCTGCATCCTCGAACTCGAGAGCACCCTTAAAACTCGATGGTCCTTACTGCCGACGCGATGTCCAGGGGAAAGTTACGCGCAACTGCACTCTATCCACGAGGAGCTTTCGCTGTGTTGCATGACCACCAGTTGAGAGCGAGCTCCTTCCAACCGATGCGGTGGTTTCTCGTAAAAGGGGACCGCTCGGGAAAGAGATTGAAACAGGAGAAATTCAAATACAATTGCCGCTTTCCTTCCTCCGTTCAGTTGACTGTTTCACGTAAAATTATCCGACAAAACTTTCGATAAGCACTCAGCGCACATGCTGCAAGGTAGCCGCGTCGAGGTCCGGTAAATCCTCCAAATATATTATTAGATCCAGCGAGGTAAGGGATAGAGATTCTAATGGTCGCAATGAGAAGAGGGCGAACAAGAAAAGGAAAACGCAAGCCGCTAATGCTCGACCGCAAACTTTCTGCCTTTTAGAGACCTGCAGCTTATCGCCCCTCAACTGCCATCGTCGGCTCATTAAATGCATTACAACGCGCTTCGTATAGCGTATGGCTGTCTGATGACTTTCGAAGCTTTTGCCTTTCCCAAGGAATTAGCGCTGTATGCATGGCTTTCTGCAGAACAATGAGAGGCCGGTAATGGGTAACATTATCGCACCTTCCGGAACATTATATGCCCTTCCCTGCTCATGCACTACTATACATCCGACTGATATTTTAATAACTTATAACACGATCGCGTAGGTTACCCTCCCGAAACATCCAATTTGCATTCCTCGCGCTTTTTGAATCTGATCCAGAAGAAGGTCCGATTATTTCGGAAGCAATAGTTAAATCAGTGCACAATTTAACGGCATCGTAGAAATCCGGCGGAAAACTCGTTTTAAGCACCCCATCCTTAGCGCAGGAGAGCAGGCAGCACCCGATACCTGTTTCAGGAGGTCCTCCACGCGTGACTCGGGCGGCTAACACGCTCCATCGGAGATAAAGCTTTGACTAGCTAAAAACAAAGCCCTCCTTCTTCGTCGCCCAGCACCGCTATGGAATAGGACATCTTTATGTATCCGACATTTTCCGGAATCGTGCAGCATTACGTAGGCACGAAACGCGCATGTACGTTCGTAGGGCAGCGGGATGTACCGAAAGGTTATAGTTTAGGAAAACTGATAACAAGATTTAATATTCCGGCTTTGAAAGCCAAACATTTTGCCGGCGCCATGTGCGGGAGCACCACGGTACGATTATTGTCCCGGCTCGCTGCAGACCAACAACATCATCGGCGGAATGGGATTTGTCGTATGCCGGGGTTGAGCTCCCGGAAGTCCTAAGGTCCTGTGTGTTAAGTACATTTTGCATTAAAAATTCAAACCCTGGCCGCAAACTCGCAAATCCTATTCATACTTTCCTACTTGCCCTCCTTCCCTTTGTTCCACTTCCGCTATAGTCGCCTATGCCTCGAATACCGAGAGGAATGTTTCATTCGGAAGTGGATACTAAATTCATAATCCTTTATTCTGCGACTCAGATGAGGTGAACGAAGGAGAATGGCTGCTGCCGCAGTGAGTTGGACACGGGAAAGGAATACGAATGCGAGCAAAATAACTTTCATGAGAGGGAGGCTGTGGTATCATGCGGTGTGCAGGATGCGCCAAAAAGTCAGTCAACAGGGTACCCCCCAAAGTGGAGACGTAAAGGATACTGAACAGAATTTGCAAACCTTCATTTTTGTGGACAGATTCGACGCCAACCCTGCGGAACTACGACGAGGAACACGGGGAGCTCTCTCAGGTGTGTGCGGCAACAGCGGCTTAACTCAGTAAATCGTCAACTAGCGCCAAAGCGCCATCTGGCGACCGTCACCAGCAATTCATCTCTTTAATGGGCGCTTCTTCGCCAAACACCGCAATCAAAACGTAACGTTAAGAGGACTCTTCGATACGGCTCCAGGCCGAAAACGAGTACGTGCCGGCGCTCTCAGGGCCGGCAGGATGTGCATAAATTATGTGTGCACACTTTGTCATTGCCACCGACAATCGTCGCTCAACTATCTTGCTCGCTCGCCGGAGGCGCAGAATAAGCATTTTGCCATCGGGCGGAAAAGCAACGGAGAGAGAGAGAGAGAGAGCTGGAAGCGAAGAAAAAAATATAAATTAAATTATCGTCATAGCTGAACGCCAGCAGAAGCATCCAGGATCCAGCACATGAGGGAAAGTTTTGCCTTTTTTTCCACCATCATGCGCGATCACGATTTTACTGGCAATGGCGTTCGCCGGGAAGCCGAGAAATCGTTCCTGCACTCTCGGAACGGCTCTAGGAATAGCTAAGCTGGAGAGAAAAGTTTCTCAAATGGAAGAATCCAAGCAAAAGCCATCGCAAACAAACCATATGTTAGTCTCATTTAATTTTGTTCTAATCCAGGAAATTGTCATTGCGCATTCCTGTGCATTAAGGGATCCACCGCACAGTTTACCTATCTTATTAACATCCGCAGATTAACTTAACGCATTTTTTTCGCTTGAAAATGAAAAAAATACTTATTTTTAAAACTTTTTGACGATCTTGCGTGGTATTGAAGGAGATTCATATAGTCGGTACTGGGCAGTTTTAACAGCAACAACGGAAATTTTAAAAAGCAAGAGACATTTGCAACAGTTACATCGGAATGTAATTGCAGAGATCGTTTATCATAACGAAGATTTAATTTTAAATTCACATTGCTTTTATTTAAAAACTAAAAATGCATGATTTTGAATTTAATAAAAAAAATGTCTTACAATTTCTAAATATATCAATTGTGTATTGCAAAAGACGAAAGATGAGCGCTTCTCTTTCTCAGTATGAAGCTGAAAACGAGTTCGAGTCAATATTTAATCAGCTGAAAACACGACGAGATAAACAACAACAAATGAAAAGTTCAACGAATTTATACAAACAGCAATTGTTGATATTGGTATATTTTAATCCCAAAATACATTTAAAAAAACGGAAAGATTATTTGCAAAGCCCAAATTGTACGACAGGCTTTATTTGAACGATTATCCCCTGCGCTGTGTTGACGTATAATTGGTTTAGAAATGTTTCCCATTTAATCGTTTGTCAGTCATTCATCCGAGGCCGATCCGAAGCCAAACCGGGAAAAATAGCTCGTAAAAACTTCACCTGATGGAGGTAAGGCGTTGGCGGCGGCCCCACTCGGCGGGGAAGTTTATCGAGCGGGTCCATCAATAATCCCTTCGCCAAACAATCCAACCCATGCATGATTGATTTTCTCTTGCCGTAAAAAAAGGAATGGTTTCCTAACCGGAAAACGGAAAAGACCGAACACCTTCTTTTCCACACCAGCTTCCGGGGGCGGTGAAATTCAATCGAAACCATCAACAATCATCCGAATGTTGATGCTCCGCCGTACCTGTTGGCTGGACAAACCCGATTCTGTTAGAGGTTAGGTGAAACGACTGTGTTACAACCGTCCTCAAATCGGATCAGTCTGTGTGCGCATTAGAGGCCAAGGGGGAGGCTATGAATCGATACACGACAAAAGCGCCAGGACGACTCCACAGCATCAGGCTCGCAGCGGTTCGTTTCGCCTCTGTGCCACCGTCTTCTAGGCGCTACAGCGAGCTGGAACACAAATCAAACATCAACAAACCACGTCCTACGTCTAGGAGTGGAGGGCAGGGCAGACAAGAGCATGGGGAGAGCTTGTTGCCCGGAGCTAGCAGTATGCAAATCGCGAATTGGAAATGTTCAAATTTACATAGAACAATCAATCCCAGGGAGCGAGGCAGCCGCACCAGCAACAGCAGTGTCGTGTGGAGGGACCGTGGCCTTTGAGATTGCTTTCGATGAGAAAACAAGTGGAAAACACCTTCTGCTTCTTTGCCGACGTGCCGACGGACGTTCGTTTGCTGGCACGGGCAGGATGTTTCGGGAGTTCGTTGTTTGTCTTTTCCGATGGCAAGCCTGGACGACCGGCAACCCCCGTGCCGGGTTCGAATGCTCATCCAGATCAAATCTGGGAATGCTGATGAAGTTGGTCCGCTGATTAATCTACCCCAGCAATCCAGTCGGCTTCCTCCAGGATTTCATCCAGTTCCGGTGGCAAACAAATCAACGCGAAGTAAAACCGAGGTTTGCACAATCGATTTTTCCGGCCTGCATTGGCAACAAGTTGATGACGGATCTTCTAGTTTTCATGTGGAAATTTTAATCAAAGCATTCCGGTCGATGAGGTGAAAGACGGCGGTGAAACCGGACGAGAAACACGCCGGCGGTACAGAGGTCCAGTCGCTAATTCTAATTAGTGGTTCTAAAAACGACTCCAAACCTTCCGGCAAATTTCCCTTCCCGACACGATTCGATTCGCTAAATGGATCGAATATAATTCGATAATTGATCGTCCAAGATTGCCCTTGAGCAAATGTTTGCCTTTGTAGCAGGGATTCATCAGCACATGGCATTCATAGTGGCATACTGTCTAATTGACGTACATCGCTTCTTTCCCGGTCACTTATTGACGCATTTCACAGAATGATATTTTACTGTAAATGTTGAATTGATTGATCAGGAAAAAATTTCCCGCACTATAAGGGCCAGCTCGCTAAAGGAGCAGCTGGTTCTCGGATTATATTTTAATGAATTTCTCGGGTGACATCAACGACGAAGCGTTCGTATTCTCACCGTCCAGAACGTCTGCTTCGTTAGTCGAAACGGAGATACTCCTCCTCTCGATGTTTTCATCACTATTAATTAACGCAAAGATCAATGGATCCAAATCAAAGCGAATGGTGTGCGAAAGTAGAACTGCAGCGCCATTTTAATTATAGCGTTTCGCTTTCGTACGATACGTACCTATTTTGTTCTTGGCCATCGTCAAGCTGGTGTTATCTTTCATGTCCTACCGCATCTCCTCTATCCATGAAACTTGCTTCGTCTCTTTCGAGAAAGTGCGAAAACTAATGCTTTTAATTAGTCCAATCTGGAAATGGGGCACTTCACACTCGCGGGCGAAGATAGTTCCATAGGTGGTGAGTTGCTAAGGAACCGCCTGGGGGTAACAAATCAGGTATTTCCTATAAAGCACCATTCCACAACGAAGCGGATTTACTGTGCTCCAGAAAGCCGTTCAAAGCGTGATGAATCTAGTGCAGCAGTTCGGAACCAACCGCCGTGTGTTTCTGAAGCGCTTGGGAAGCTTCAATGAGCGCTCCGATTTCTTCGCCGTCCAGCGGTACTTTGAGAAGATTTACGCTCTTCATTACACGTACATAGGCTGGCGAGATCGTGCCCTTTGGTATCTTTACCGGGCCCTTTACGGGCTGATCTATCTCACCTACGTTCACAAGACGTATTGGGTGCTGACAAACTGGAAAGGCAATCTCAACAGTGCAACGAATGTCCTCGGCGTGCTTTGGTTCTTCAGTGCGGTGATCCTGCGGGTGGCAATCCTCGAGTGGCACTATCCGCTGCTGGCCCAGCTGCAAGCCTTCCTGAACGATCACTCCTACCAGCGAGGGGACCCATGGTCCAACGAGAGCCGCTCGCAGTTCTACCGCCGCAGCAACCGAGTCACGCTCGCCGTAATGGCCGTCAACTTCGCGGAGATTGTGTGCTTCGCCACGACGAACGTACTGACGCTGGAGGACTTTATGCTGCAGTACCAGGGGCGGATCGTGGGTCGGTGGCCGCTGCAAATCGCTTACGGTGTGATAACGATGTGCTGGGGTGCCACGTACTGTTTGGGCTTTCTGATCTGCTACCTGATCATGGCTACGTTCAAGATGGAGATCGACATTTTGCTGCACTCCTTCGAAGAACTTGGACGGAATCTCCGGCTGCAGAACCCGGTGAGGTCGGATGATGGTGAAATTTTCTGGAGCGGTTTAGTCCACACTTTAAGACCCTGCATCCATCGGCTTATGGAACTTATTGAGTAAAATATCGAAACTTAAAAAATCTAAGAAAAAAAACATCAAAAAGAATTCCCTAACTCAGGATACTCTTCCCTCGGCAGCAACCTACAAAAACTGAAGGCAATAATCAACCCCATCGCGTTCGTGCAGTACTACAGTACGTATCTCGTCTTAGCGGACTGCTGTCTCATCCTGGCTACAGGTGAAATGTCCAGCTACTCCATAGTGTACGTCATCTCTATGTTGGTATTCCTTACCGAAGCCTACCTGCTCTGCCGAGGTGTTGAAAATTTAAGAAATTTGGTAAGTCAATAATTCTCCAGTTCTCGTCGAAACCAACACGAATGCCACCTTCATATGGCTCTGGTATTGGAATCTCTCACATCTCAGAAACCACGCATCGCAGCCGCCTTGTACGACTTTGACTGGACACTACAGCTGGTGAAGCCCGCCGGGTACCGATCCGATGCACAGTACCGTCACGTCCGGCGCACATTCCTGCTTATCACGGCCCATTCCGGGCAAATGATACGCTTCAGCTTTGCGGGCATCGGTGAAATATCGATGAACAGTTTTTCGGAGTTGCTAGAGAAGAGCTATTCGATGCTTACATTTCTACTGCAGTTTGCAAAATAGAAGCAACAGCACGTCCTGTGTTGTGTCAGACGTTTCGTGTAGGGTGGACATTGTTATAAAATATGCCCACACAGTTTGAAATAGAAAGACGAAAACGACCAAACGTGGTAAAAAGAAGAACCACCGCCAGCACGAAGCAATAGCAATTTTTACAGTTTCCCAACGACACACGCGCCATTTCCATTCGGAACCTCTGCATGAAGGGCACATCAGTTGTAGGCTACTTTATTTGATTTATCTAGAAAACTGCCCCAACGCCCACGGCACTCTCGGCAAACGTTCCTCCACACTGGAACTGCTTTTGGCAAATAAAGTGTCATAAACAAATTTTCACAACAATTTATACGCTACGCCTACGGGGTCCCCCGGGGGAAAAACTTTGCCGTACGGTAGAACTGCATATCCACTCAATCGCACACAGCTACATATATTCGCACACACACACACATTTCGCCTGATGGATGATAAACATATTGGAACTTGGCGCGAGTAATGGGTACTATCACCTCTTTTTTTTAAATTTCGTTTTAGCTTTTAGGCGGGTTTACGGGTTTTTTTTTTATTTCCACTTTGTTCATAGTCGTCACCCACTTTATTGCAAAAGTTCATCCCACTTTGGATGTGATGGCGTTTATGTGTGTTAATGTGTAGATTGCGAATGCCGCAGACTGATAAGGGCCATCCGGTGGACCATTTTTTCCAGTGTTCACATACACACAAAAAAAAAAGAAGTTTGCCAAAAGTATCCGATTCAAAGGGAGCAAAAAAAGTTAAACCCTAGCATGGCCGATTTTTTTCCCAATTCTAGCGGTCGTCGTTTGACGATGGATGGTCCTAGACTCAGCGAATAGGAAGGTTGTGGCATTTGTTTTTTGCGTCCTTGCGACGGCTAAATCTGTCTCTGTCATAACACCGGTTCTTCCTTTCGTCTTTTTATTCAAGTCCCAAAGGTCAGCGAAGAACAGCTAGGAAAAACAACTCTCGTGATAAAACCGAAAACTAACAGGACATACTTTCATCGCGCCCTGGGAAACATCGAGCGCTCAGGTGCCCAGCAGATGCATGATGCACTTTGAAAGAGCATAAAATGCATATTTCACTTGCCAGCGCGACCCAACAAACGAAAACGAGAACGATCGCATTTTTTTTTTTTAATTTCCATTCTTTCCCAGCAATTCTGCCGGTATTGAATAAAGTGGTAAATATTTCACTAAAATTTCTCGAAACACATCGAAAGCAACCTAAGGGGAAAGGTGAAAGGGGCAGAAATTCATACAACAACCAAAACTGGAAGGAAGGGTGAGTAAAAATGAAGAGAAAAACATAAATGCATACGCTTTATTTTAATTCTCGTTCACAAACATGAAACACGAAAACTAGTATCGTCGTTGAAGCGCCCATACGATGCAGGCGCAGCACGATGCTAAGAGATTGCTATTTGGAGTTCAATGTTCTCGTTTTTGTGACATTCGTCAACGTAATGCTGTATGTCTTTCCCAGCTCGGACAGCAGCCAGCAGGCTGCGGGTCACCCATAGGGACATGTTTTCACTACGGAGTACGTTTTCCGGCGAGGGCGACACATTTTTAATTTCGCACCACCCGTTCAATCGCTCCGAGGGCACGCAGTTCAAACACGATAAGTGAATTAAAATCAATAGTCCACCAAATTAATGTGTACGTACGTGTACACTGATGTCGATCGGTTTGTCACAAAAAAAAAAAATGTTCGCAAAAGGATACTGTAGTGAATTCAATATTCTTTCCCATGCGAAGAAATCCTTAGTGTTAGTAAATAACCGTGCCATGTTGCTGTTCTTTCATTTGGATCGAAAGACAGGACGCTGATAAATCATGAAAACTATGTGAAAAGTATAAAAAAGATGATGAAGTGTTTTTCGTGATCGTGAGAGGATCACAATAAAATTAAAGTACCCATACGATTTCAGACCATTACAACAGACCCCAAATGTAACATATCGTCAACCGAACTTGATACTACAATATAGCATGCAAATTTCCTGTAATTATCCACTGATTTTCACGTAACAATGGGTCCGCACAATGAACGACAGCTACGACGACATTGTTTACGAGCAGAAGGACTTTCGGCCGTCTATCGACGTTGACGATGCGGTACAGATTGCTTCCTTCCTTAGGAAAAACCTTCGTTTCCACCTTCCCATGTGAGATAAATGAACCTGCACCTAAACAATAGTGTACATGCACGACGACAACTAAAGCGCATATGTGGACGTCCTGATAGGTGTAAGCAGATCAGTGTAACGTGCAGGCCCGACTAAAATAATCTTAGTATGTATAATCCGATGGTCTAGACGGAAACTCCGTACTGCCAAGGCGGGCGGAAAATTTGTCAGCCTAATCTAATGTGGTTCGTTTGGCAGCAAGAATAGATGATTTAATTACAATTTCCCTGACAAAACAAAGCCGTGTCCATCGGACGGCCAAGATGAGTAGGATGCACCTTGAATGGATATCAAATGCAGAGTTGCACGGCTCGTCAAAAGAAGCCAAAATTGACTAAGTGACCAATCCAACCGACGGGCCCGGTGGTCTAATCGAATCTCCTTGTGACAAAGGGACCCCAATGTCTGGGAGATCCACTCGCAGCGCAAGACGCTCACTGACGGTCTTTAATAAATTAACCTGCCGAGCTTGTGGCTTTCCGTGCGGGTACGGACATTCCACGTACCATCTCCCGGAAGTAATTTTCCAGCCGTCACCGACGCTCCACGGTCTGCGGGCCACCAGTGCAAAAGGACTATCCCTTGAGGGAGAAGATATCGCCCAGACTAGCTGCAAAGGACGCCACATACGGACGTTCCGTTATTGTTGAGCTAAACAAAAGCGCACAATGGTCCGCACAAAACGGCCGGTGCTGTAAATGGTTGCAATCGTCGTGAAAGTAGCCCACGGATGGCTTCCCTAGCCGTATTTTGCTCACTTCCGAGCGCTCGTGTGTCTATTATCCCATGATCACTGCCGCGGGCAATGTATTCACAAGATTGCAGCAACCCGCGCCGACTTACAGTGTCACCGACCTTCCCCGTTTTCACCCCAAAGGATACTGGGAGAAGCGCGCAGTGACCCGCCGGAGTTGGATCAATTTACTGGCTCACTTCCATCGCCATGGGAAACTACATCTCGATACGATAGTTGCACGATACTCCGAGGCTGTCACAGCAGGGTAATGAAAAGGGAAGGGACAGAAATGGTCGCGAATTGGTGGGACCGCTATCGAGTGACCACATGGCGAGGGATTGTGCGATACCAATCTACGTCAGTGTAAATCAACCGATAGCCGATCTTCGCAATGCCTCCAATAATCGCTATACTTGATAGTCTGAGGAATGGGGTGAATGAGAGACAGAGGAGAAATATTGAGGAGTGTTATTGTGCAATGTATTCTAAAGGAAGCTATATATGTAACAGAGCAGGGGTGTCAAAAGTTGAGCCCAACATTTGGGCTTTGGAATGATATGTCTATGTTTGTAAGCTCGTTGTTTTTGCAAAAAGTATATCTACAAAACTTCAATAATTAATGTTTAATAGGAGGAACTAAACCTCAAAAATGAATTACATCAGTACGGATATTACATCAAATATGCTCGAACATCATCATTAATGCAATAAACCGTTTCTTACTCTATTAGTTGGAGTTTATAAAAGTTTGCATACAGTTTAGGAATGTTCAGATGAACACTAGAAGTTTAGTGTCAGAAACGGTGTAAGATGTAGACATCTAACAATAATATAACTCGAATTCAATTTGCTTCTTCTTTTTTGTGTAATATACGATTGGGAAAACATCCGTTTCATTTATTTACTCACAAATAATTTTACCCTTGGATTACTTACAATTTAACCTAGTGAGTCAACTGAGTTTGACACCTCTGCTTTAAAGCGCAATCGAGCCAAAAAGTGTACATCAAACTCTAACCACCGTGCAAAGGTTCATCGTTTCGTCCTGCGGGAACCGATTCAAACCGCAAGGCGTTTGACCAAGGCGTGATTGCGCCAGTGATTTTCTACCGTGCCGTGACAGAGAGTCAGCGAGTTGTTGCGGAAACGGTGGTAGAAAGGAAAAGGAATATATCGGTTTAATCAGCTGGAAAATCTCCACTACGATACCACGGTCCAGGTGCGCTCCATTGCACGCCTCGATGCGGATGACACATATGCGGCAGCGGCAACTGCGTAAATTGCGAAGCGTGAATCGTGCGTACCATTTTCAACCTCAACTCCTCCCATCTCCCCACGGAACGGAACCCATCTCCCCACAGGGAAGGTGAAGCAAAGATAACCTTCCTATGTAGTTGGTTCAACCTGAAGCATCAACCGACCGCCAGAAGGCGCCACCACCACGACTGCAAGAACGGTGCACATCAAAGGCCGCTACCAAAAGGAAAGGAGCGATCGGCACTGCCTGCGTGTCCGTCATCTCAAAAATGAGGCTTGCTTCGCGTGTGTCTATCTACCGTCTATGGTAGTCTCGTCGCTGATTGCAGCAGCAAACTCCACCGTGAATCGTCCTGGTTTTATTCCAAAGTGGTCACGGTGGACATGAGCAAGCAATCGGAGCATGTGAAACGGGAGCACAAACACGTGAGAAACACGAACTAGCGCCTTCGGTTATGAGCGAATGGTTCTGCCCGAATCGTGGCAACCTGCAGGCTATTTCAGGATTTCTCGCCACAGGACACAGGCTAGACCGTGGAAATACTAACCATAGAACCGTCAGCCTTCCATTCGGCGGGAACGCAAATTAGAGCTCGATCTTCTGTTTGCATTTGATTGAGGCATGCCACCACACACCACCGCAGCGTTCGTAGTACGCAGATAATCGGGTAGGTACGTTATACAGTTTCCTCTGCATTTTGAGGCACCTACAACACAGATGGCGCCAATGGATGTGCCTTTTGTGCGCTGCCGTGTGGACCCTTTTGAGGGTTTGTTGCGTGCAAATTTCCACGTCACAACCATCCACCACTCGGTTTGCTTTGCTGCACTCCAATCGATTGGCCGAGGCGAAAACGAGGTTAATTGAAGCAAACGAGTTGCCACACGTGTCCTTGGCGATCCTTAGGCACGCGGCGATTCTAACGCCCAGAATATGTCTTTAGTTCATTACGTTGTGCGTGTGATTATTTAGCCCGTCAATCATTTGAACAGTTTCGAAACACAAAGGCCTGCAGGAGAACAGCAATTCGCATGTCACAATCAAGATGCGTCGGCCAAACGATTACGTAACAATCAAGACACGTTTCCATTTGTTGAGTGATGAAGCACGGTTTTAAGAAGATTTAAAAAAACACCTTTTGTGTTGTAGTTCACATGATTTTTTTTGATAAATAGGGAAAAACGAACGAAGTTATGCATATATTCAATTCTCTCTTTCTTTTTTCATATTTTCATTGATGTCTAACGCTGCACAATGCTCGTGGTCTAACTGAAAAAGTTATGAAAGTCCTTAAAGGACACCACTTCATAGATAATCGAACTGTGACTTGTAAGGATTTTACCTTTTCTAAAATCTTAATATTAATGTGCGCGTTAAATCAACTACATACGCACTGAAGTGAAAGCTTTTTGGAGTTGAATGAAATCAAACGACCTTTAAAAAAAAGCTTCCACCAGAAACAAAAACCTCCCAGAAGCTCCACCTTGGGAAGTGAGAGCATGATTTATGTTTACAAATTGCTCTTCGACTAGCAACGATTTGCTGTAACTGGAGGCGGAAAAACGAACGATGAATCAAACAGTTCGCCTCACTGGGGGCGAAGAATTCGAACCTCCTACGATTTAAACTCTAGAGCGTCTTGTGCGAACGAACAAGTTGCACATTTTTTTAAACCTTCATTGCGAAAGGACCTATGAAAGCGTATGCCATAGGAGCTCGAATGGGTAAATCTTGGGGCAGGAAATTTTACCGCAGCTGCATTTCGGTGACTAGAAAGTAAACACTGCACCGAGCGGGAGGTATTATCCTTGCAGCATACGAACGGACGCGTGGTGTCGAGCGGTAGCAATGATTTATTTCGAAACTTAAATTTATAGCATCTCTTCCAACTATCCAAGCCCATTTCTTGCGCGAACGGCAGTGCGGGTAAGTGTCGCAGAAATGCACAGTAGGCCACCGGGGACCGTGCGCCGGGATAGCACCATACGGTTGCCAATATATTATCGAACACATGCACATCGACGCTTGCGCGTGAACACGAAACTAGCGGGACTGGAAAGGAAAGGTGCAATGTTAAAAGCTTATTTTCTCTTTCTCTAATGAAGATCATGAAGCTAGTTATGAGCTCGCTGCCATACCGAGCTACGCTACACTGTCTACCACCATCGAGTGTCACCCGAGGCGTGTAGTCAGTAGTAACAGATGCAACGGACTATTTTATGATTATGACCCACGATGCTCCTAAAAGTAGATGGCATCCAAGGATGGGCGACAGCAGACGACGCACGAAGCGGTTTGCCACAAGCTGGCGCTGCCAGCACGACAGGACTCGCACAGGATCTCCGCTTAGCCTTACTTACAAGCGTTTAAACCGTGGCGGGCAAAGAAAACGTCCAACGATAATGGGAAGAATTTTTGGGTGCACTTCGAACTGCCATCACAGCGATGCGAGTGTGGCCAGCCATTGCGTAGTGCCATTACTTTGGCTTGAGAGGACACAGCTGCATACTTTTTGGCCAAGGAGCAATTTTCCTCTTCCCAGCATTCCGCAGAAGTTCACCCGTTGGAGGGCGAGAAAAATGTTAAGTAACTCCAACGAGATGAAAGCCGAGTGGCGAATGGATAGAGCGAGCCACGAACGGTGCAGCTTGTGGACTGGGACGAGGCCAGGGTATTTCCTCGCCAGCGGCGCTAGACAAACGATTATTATTAAACGGAGGGCCCGGCCACGCGGGAGGAGCTACTTACGGTCTTCACCGACGCAGGAGAGTCCGGGAGCAGACGGCACATTTGGAAATACTGAAAAAGAGAGAAAGGAAATATTAAGGCATGATGAAAGGTACACTTGGACAAGAACTGCTGCTAACGGTGCTCAAGCTATAAAGAATTCTTAAGAGAGACTGGTAAGAAAGACTAATAACCCTTAAAGCAAACTATTGCTCCAATTGGCCATCTGGACCAATAAACGTTGATCTGGAGCATTCTCTTAAATTAAACTGTTTCCGTTCGTACTAAACAATTGAAATTTACTTTATTCATTTCAAATCGAAACGATTCAGCGTTTCTCTGATTATCTTTCCATTGGTTCTTCAACGAAATTGCGAAAATTCGTTTGCATAATATAAAGCATCAATGTAAATAAATGGTTTTAAAATGCTCCTTCAAAAAAAAAGAGAATTTCCGGTGAGCTTCTGGTGAATGATGATCAACCCACATTGTAGACTAAGCACAAATGATAAAGGAGATAAAAATTAAGCTTACATCATCGGTAATAAATTGCAAGCGATTTTGTGTCTGCACTCAAGGTAGCATTTTAGCACTTTTTTGTCGCACACAGATCGTTCATTTTGCTTCCCACAGATTGGTAAAAAGGATTTTTATAAAAGCAACCACCACCACGGTGTCGAAAGCGGAAGAGATTTGGGAGGAATCATCGATTCTTCGGATTCTCCTTCTTCCACCCATAAATTGACAGCACGGGGAAATAAAATTGCATCCTAAGTGTGTAAGCAATTGCAGCAAATTTGTCAAATCGCTCGCATCAATTTGTCTCCCAGCAAGCAGCTTACAATGCCGTCCGCCAACGGTTCCTGCCTGTAATGCCCCACCGAATCTCGCGCTCCAGCCGAGCAATACGATTACAATCCGGTGGGATTATTGCGAAAGCGTTTCCGGTAAGCGTGTAACGATCGTTAGCGAAAACCCGCGGACTCACTGTGTAGGTGTGTTTACTTTTCCCTTTTTTTTTCTTCCCATATTAAGTTATTGACTTTCCACTCGCGTTGACATAAATCGAAAAAATATCATCGATTGTACAGACGCTTCTGTTGGCCACAGGGCAACTGTACGGAAAAAACAAAATACTTGAAGGGACACCAGGCAAGACCTGCTTACCCAGGAGGAGAAAGAAGAAAAACAGCGTGCAAAAAACATGAATGAAATACACCAACACAGCGAATTCGAACGTGCCCAAAATTACGGATTTTCTTCCGTTTCCTCATGGGAAGCGTCGATGTATCGCTGCGTTTCGAACGGTTCCTCCTCATGCCAAACGACGATGCGACTTCACGGTTCGCGTGGCTAAAGTGGAAAATTGATAAAGAGGATTACTTCTCGCTGAAAGCGCAGCTCTTCGAGGATTTTCTCCGTGCTTAAATAATGATGTAGCACTGCACATGTTTGCTGGCTGGTGAGTTTGTTCCAAATGTTATACCGAATGAATACCGATCACATTTCGGCAACTTGTTGGTTTTTGATAACTCATAGATATATTTATTGCTACTTTTGGTCTAGTTGCAGTAAACTGCAACAATACTTTCGCTAAAGAGATTTGGCACCATAAAAGAAAAAGAAAGTCTTGTCCTTATTATTAAATAAAAATTTACTTCATCAACGTCATCATTGAAACGCAAAGATTAGAGAGTTACATTTCTTAACGAAAGGACGTAAACCTCATTTCCAAAAACCCAAAAATCCTTCCATAACTTTTAGTGGAATTTAAAAGAGAATGCATGATCCATCCATGGTTCGCAGAATAGTTGTAAGAATTTTTATAACCGTAGCGCTAGGTGGGGGGTGCCCTCGTTATGCGACTGATGAAGACCGATGACTAATGTTCGGTGACCTGGGGATGATCTTATAAAGTGAAAATTTTACCCAGTGTTTTTTACCCATTTCCACGGTTCACAATCAGGGCAGTAGTCAAAGCTACATGTCGAAAAACTAGAAATACAAAAAATTAAAGCGACAGAAGAACGAAAGGAATGCAAAGCCAAACTATTCCTAACGAACATTCAGGGAAAAGAGAGAAGAAAAAAAGCAAACTTTGAAACCATCGGTTTTCATCGAAACGTCGATCCCCTGCCCGTTTCCACTGTGCTTCTTCACCGTTGCCCTATCCTTCGTTCTATCTAACGCTCTTTGCTGCTCAGAGCGAAAAGCTGTGGTATTCGTGTTTTACAACTCAAAATTCTACGGCGAAAGATTTACCCACCGAATCAGGATATTCGTGCGACATTCGAAACAAGTTTCACACTACTTTGCATGGTTGAGGATCCAAGAGGACATGTGAAAAACGAAGATTCACTTGTCTGTTAAAACATATGCCATGCTGCAATGTGCTTTTTCTACCACTGTAATGCATCCTTATTGAAAAGCTTCCTCCAGTTTCATATAAGTTTTACCTTTCAGCATTATGGCTGCTTTGAGCATTTTTCGTTTAACACTTCTGAGGCAACCAGTTAGCACAGTCTATATCATCACATAGTCACATTTCTTCTAGCTAACGTAGCAGAAAATGGGAATGTCCTCATGAAAAGAAAAAAATTAACTATTTGAGATAGACCCAGGATTTGCAAGCCACCTAGCTATGGGAATACTTCCCACTACTATCTATGGCCGCTTGACACGGACAGATACGCTGACAAGAGGGGGCGGTGTACGGAATCATTGTTAAAAATAGCACCCCGACCTACGGGACATTGCTGATCCCAGGAAATTTGTTCTAATGGACGTTAAATATTCAGTCCAGTACTATGGGAAGGGAGCTGCTGTCGAGTACGCACCCGAAGGAACGTAAAGATAAGAAAATAAGTAATGACTCCATGCTTTTGAGAAGCCCAAACCGTCAGCAACAGTGTAATATTTGAAACATTAGTTTTCATTACATTGATGTTAGGCCGCTTCGGTAGAACAGGCAAAGCGTAATTATGAAAAATTACAGCGAGAACAACAAACTACACTGCAAAATACGTAGCTTATCTGACGTAAATGGATTTTGCTTTCCCTGCCGGATGAACGTTCGGCAAATGTAAATTGGAAATACAGAAGTGACCTAGTTACTAAAACTTACTGGCGTTGCAATATTAGAGCTCCTTCTTAAATCTAACATCATTGGAAAGTAATTTAATATGCGCAACATCGTCACTGTTTTATGACATTATAGGAGAACAGTTTGAAAACAAAATGTTTTATTCCGAAGAAGGTTAACTTGTGTAGGTCATATTGAAGCTGTTTAGAAAAACTTGATGACTTCATACCACGGGTGCATTTTAAACACTACGAAAATGACATTTCTTTGATCTTTTCTCTATGTGAGCAGAGCAGCAAAACCATTTTCATATTCAGCTTAAATTACAGAGTGCGTTGACGTTTGATGAGACAACATTGCGACACACAACACAGAATGCCAGTGAATATATTCTTGTTCCAATCGGATGGATGTGGTTGATTGACAGGACTGCATTTAGCAATACAAATGTTTTTTTACACAATTTATTAGTATCATGTTACTGAGCAGATACATCTTTGTCAACAAGAACTGATGGCAGTGGAATTTGTGGAGTGGCGTAGTTAACATCATCGAACTGTGGATATTTGTGGACTCAACCAATATGTTCAGCATCGACGCCACGAAATCGTTCATTCGGAAACGCATTGCTCGGTTGGAGGAATTTTCCAGGGATGCTGATTACTTCAGCCTACTTAGACCCCTTTATAAGAGCCTGTATGTCTTCACCTTTGCCTCAGTTGGTGAGGATAGTGTTCACAGTGTGTCTGGATTAATTTCGTGGGTTCTCTTACAATTGTACCGTGTTGGGGTGCTGCTTAACTTTGTATCAGTCATATACAAAAGCTACTGGAGCCTCACCAACCAGCTGCCGATGGGCGTGTTCATAACGTTTTGTGCTATACTGTGGTTGTTTAGCATAGCTTTTTGCCGCATCACACTGTTGAATAGAAATGAAATGACGCAACTGAGCCTCTTCTTCAACGATCGATCATATCAAGAGGAGGACGCTGCCGTTCACCGAAGGCGAGGTCGTTTCTTTCGTCGTTACAACTGGATGACCATCATTACCCTCATTTTGTTCTTTGCCTTGTATCTGAACTACACATGCGTTAATTTGCCTAAACAACCGTTTCTCAATCTCCAGTACAAGGGGGAGGTGGTGGGATCGTTCGCCGTTCAGGTGGTGTACTCGTTATTCACCGAGTATCTGGGCATAGCGTACGCAATCTCGTTTTGCGTGGTACATGGCATCGTGCGGTTGTTTTGTATGGAGTATGCGATTTTGATTCGCAAGCTGAGCAATTCCGCCAGCGAAATAACAGACAGTACAGGCTCCCAATCCCAGCAAGGATTTGGACAATTCCGCCAGAATTTCTACACCGACATCCATAGACATGGACAATTACTGCAGTAGGTCAACTGCGCAAGGCTGCAAACCAGGATGTTCATCTCATGAGCCATATCTTCTTTCACACGTCCAGGGCTATATCGACTTTGAACAAGATATACAGTGCATTGGCATTAACCCAGTACTACGGAACCATGGTAATGATCACGTTTTGCTGCTTTCTAACATTTCACAAACCCATCATCCCTGTGGAATTCGCAAGTTTTGGCTTCTTCTTGTCAGTGGACACATTTCTGCTGTGCCGGTGCATCGATGAGATAAATTACTTGGTTAGAGAGAACAATCATCAATCCTTCCAGTAGTTACTCAAGAAGAGCAAACCGCTTATCTTGTTCATTTCAACCCTCTATTTCAGAACGTGCAGGTTGGATATACCGTCTACAGCAGCTATTGGCCAATAGTACTGCAGTATTCACACCTAGGAGTTCAAAATAAAGCCATCCGTTCTTTGCGTCAATCCATATTGATCGTACTGATGCAATCCCAGCAACCTATTCGCCTTGGTTACGGCGAGTTCGGAACACTCTCGACACACAAGTTTACCGCGTTAATGCGTAGCATTTATACAATGGTTACCTTTTTAACTTATTTCGGTTAGAAAGTGCAACGGATGGAACCACACCCGTATCATTTGAATGTTCCGAATCGCACAGTAGAACATTGTTGCATTCAGGACTGGATAACGCTAGATTTAGCAGAAATAATGGGATCTTATTTACTACACATGTTTTAGTTGGCGTTAGATCAAACGCGGTTGTTTCAAACTGATAAAAGATTAATTCACTTTGATCCCTTCACCAAACGATGTAGTGTCAATGTAAACACTTTCTTTGAAATTTAGCTTAATTGCCCCAACAATTATAAGACCCTTCCGCGGTCCTGGAGGAAGCACTTTCTCAGCATAACGAAAAAAAAAATATCATGGTGCTGTCATAGAATACAATGCCTATAAAACGATGTTACGAGCTTGGAACCAGAACATTCAGTCGAAGATGGCGTGCCTGTGCGTTCCAGCTTTTTTCCGAGGACAGTTCCGCCGTTTCAGCAGCGTCTTTGACGATTCATCGGATTATTTCGGTTTGTACAAGATGTTCGCTACCATTTTCGCCATCCACTATGACGCTCGAGGGTGGCTCGGGTGGGCTCTTTGGAACATCTACCGCCTGCTGCCAGTTCTGGTGAACGTTTCGTACTTCTACAAAGCCTACCGTCTGTGGATCAACCAAGACGAGGACAACACTACGGCCGCCGTTATTGTAGCTTCGATGTGGGGCTTCACCGAGGCCAGCCTGCGGATTACCGTCATCGAGGGACGCTATCGTTCCTTATCAAAGCTGATGTGTTTTCTGAATGTGCGCACCTACTGCCCGGTGGACGCACCCCGTGTGCATCGACAGCGGGCGGCGCTGTTTGATCGAAACAACCGAATTATCCTGCTTCTCGTCGGGACAATGTTGCTCCAGGCGTTATGGTTCATGACAACCCAGCTATTTAACAGGGACGCCTTCATGCTACAGCTCAATGGCAAGGTGGTGCAGAATGCGGGCGTGCAGATTACCTACGGTCTGCTCTCGAACATCTGGGGCATGATCCACGTGCTACCGTTCGGTTTGCTGTACATTACTATGAACATCTTTGAGCTCGAGATGAAAATCATCCTAGAAGCCGTCACCAACTTGGAAACAACACTAACGAAATATTTAAGGACTTTCCACAAGAGCCGCCTACAGGTCGGTGAATCATCTTGCGAGGAACAGAAGGTCTTCTGGGACATTATTCAGCAGGAACTAAATAAACACATCTCCCGGCACGTGGATCTTCTCGAGTAAGTTTAGTGGCCAGTTTAAGACCTGGATGTGTAGGACGACGTAGTTTTTCTGGAAACTAGCAATACCTATTATCTTTAAAGCAATCTGAGGGAATACAGCCTGATCGTGGGGCCGTTCGCATTCGTCCAGTACTACGGTACGTTCGCATTGATCGCCGACTGTGGCTTCATCCTTTCGATCGAGGGCCTGTCCTCCAACAGCTTCATTTACATACTCTTCGCAACGGTGCTTGTGTTTGAATCATTTCTCATCTGTCGAGGAATCGAAAAACTTAACGGTCTGGTACGGAAGGGTAGGATGATTTGCATGAACATTTGAGATGTTGAGCGATTTCTTGGTCATTCCAGAACGCAGCCATCGGGCAGGCGCTGTACACAGGGTTCGACTGGCCGGGCTTGCTGCAGTACACCGACGGTTTTCGCAGTCAGTATCAGAGCGTGCGTCACTCGCTGCTGCTCATTATCGGACGTTCACAGAAAGGATTCCAGTGCTCCTACGGTGGTCTCGGTGGCATCTCAATGGAACGGTTTGCTCAGCTGATGCAGAATAGTTATTCATTGCTGACCATCCTGCTGCAGTTTGCCAAGTGAACAATGAATGTTTGAGGGCACAATATTAAAATGGTTTTAATTATCGATGTTAGAAATGCACCCGCAATGTCACAAAGGAAAACATCATATTAAAAGAAGCTACGATTGTCACTAAAAAAACAATCTCACTACAAGCCACATGCAAACAATCCCACCGTTTGGCTTCACTCCTGATAATTATCCGGCTTAAGTAGAAGTAGGAAGACACGGAGCAGCGTTTGGTAGTACCAGAGACATAGATAAAAGGGAATAATTAAGCGGCGTGTGTCGTATTTAGTGTCGAGGATGATCCACAGAACTGCCTCCTGGCGATGTGAAAATGTACAAGACGGAAAGAGTACAGATACTGGGTAGTATGGTTGATTTGCTTTTGTGTCCTCATCGTAACCTGTTCGTTGAACGTTTTATTACATGTGCGTCATTGAACGTAGTTGTGTTTCTTCGAAATGAATGTTGGGTGTTGTAATTTGCTTCACACATACCTGAAAATACAAGAAAAGAAAAGAAAAACCGTGTTACAAATAATTTACCAAGTCTGTTGTATTTATGTTTATGTCAATTGATTGCCATATTTAGATGAATTCTTCACGAAAAAGAAGTTAAACTAAAGCAAACAGAACAGGCGGATTATAACACCGTTAAACTATAAAATTAATATTATACGAACTTCTTCACTTATACCTCGAAACTGGCATAACAGTTTCAAAACAAGAAAAAAACCCTGCTCCTTTTTCAAACTCTAAAACGATTTCGATCAAATTGGTTATAATTTGCTAAGCAAATAAACCCAGCATCAGGCAGCATTTGATCGATCGCACCACCACACCAGGAAGCCACGCTTGCATTTAGTGTTGGGCCCGTACTGGCTGCCACAAAAACTACCGAGGAATCGTTCGCCGCTACCGGCACACCACGGAAGATGATTGATTACCACCAATTTGTGCTCAATAGAGCGTGTGAGAAGCCAAAACCAACAGCACTGGGAGGTGGATAATTACAGCCGAAATTGAGATCACAACCCGTAGCATGCTCAGCGTATCCTACACTCGGGGCAACGACGACGACAGCCGCGCCATTGGTGAGCCGTGATATTTGTAATGAACACTTTACCGTGTCAGTATATAATGATGGAAAGCTTAGGCATCTCAGACTAATCCGATCACATGCGATTACATGATCCGGTGTTCGATAGTAATTTAATATTGGAAAACTCACTTTAACAGGCAACAGGAGTAGGAAGGAATTCCTTTCGCTCTGAACATAATTTTATACCGTCGTGATAGCATTTGGTGTTATTAAAATTCTATCCAAAAGTGCAAACGTAATGCATTTGGATTAAAGTTGATAAAGATATACATGGCAATCGGAATAGCATATATAGGATTCTAATAATATAATTCTATTTTAGAGAAGCAAACTTTTTTTTTATTTTCTATGTAATTTCCATTCTCACATTCTCTCAATTAATATATTTTAATCCACTAGAAGGACTGTGGGAGTTTCAGTACGTATCCATCGTTCAAGGAGGGACCTTTCACGTCGCTTGTTGGCGGATACTCACATTCTCCAGCTGCGAGGAGGGGCGATGGTGCTACGGCCGCAACAAAGTACGACGAGCCGTAGTAGCCGGCATCCATGAGGTTCCACATTGTGTACAGGTTGCAGCGTACGGTACAACTACACAGCACAATGAAATTGCACAACTTTCTCACAAGATCAGCGTCGTTTCACGCGTACTTTTATTGTTTCCCCTGGCAGCTTCCCACGGAGTTGTACGCGTGACTCATACTTTTGCACCACCACCACAATCGTCAAATAGGATGGGATACTATCAGCGCAAACCCAATCAACACTTCAACACGGACGCAAGCAAACGAAAATATATTGAAGCCGGTATTTGGCACAAAAACAACACATCGAATCGATTCGCCGATATCATTTGCCCGTTGGCGTAGGGCGTACCAGCGCCGTAAACCAACTGTAACCCAGTTTAGCTGTCAAAGAAACTCCAAAGAGAACCCGGCTGGAGTACACAAAATCTAAATTACAGCACCATCTCAAACGTGGAATATGCGATGCAACACGATACAAGGAAATAACGGGCGCCGATACGAAGCGCATCACTGCCACTACCAGGCCGCTAGCAAAACGTCAGTCGCGACGTCTGGTTGATCTACGCGAAAAGTGTACTACTACTCGTCGGTCACACCAACACGAATATGCCCCGCACGAGAGATAGCAAAGAATCTGCTACAGCACGGCATGCACGAGTGGTGGTACTCGTTATCAGCAGCCGAGGGGCGCAACCCTCGTAAAGGGTAAATGGCTGGCTGGCCCAAATCGTATACGATGAGATAATATGTAGGGCACTCTCACAATACACTATCCAGAAAAGTGAACGTGAACAGCGGCAAAGGTGTTTGTCGAATCGAACTGGACAACAATCACTACAACCAGAATATCCCGCGTCGGTGGGATGCAAAGAAAGGTGAAGTCGATGGGATTGACTGACTGGGGACGCGCGTATCGGTTCGGTTTAGGCTTTCCCATTATGATAAGGTGTCAATTCTGATAAAACCGTATCGCTCCAATACCCTTTAACGAAGTGATGTGAAGCAGGTGCGGACCTGACCAAGCGTTTGTGGGTAAGACTGTTTGTCGGTCCTACAAAATGTGTGAAAACTGACAACACCACCGTTGCAAAGTATCAATAAAAAATGATTTTTTGTTTAAAAAAAAACAAAAAACAATCTGGTGCCCTTATCGATGTGAATCACAAAGTTTGTATCAGTTCAAGCAAACGAAAAACAGAAGGCTACATATTATCCGGCATTAAATAGATAAAGATAAACGTTTCCAAAACCAACGGTTGATGGGAAGCTGTTCAAACTTATCTATGGAATTAAAACATGCGAGATAGGAAATTCTCTGGAACGATCGAACGATGTAACGAAAACTCATATTTTGAAAATTTTTGCGTAGTGCCAGCTCGTGGTTCTGCTTTATGAACGTCTCTAGTATTTTCACTTCAATGAAACCTCGATAAACCTTTTTTCTGGTTTTCTTACCAAATAGTCTGACTTGTACTTTCAACACAGAAGACCGCCCAGGAACAGTGCCTCTGTATAGTACAAATGTGCCCCTTGGCGACGCCGTAAATGCCAATTCATGATAATGGACTCTTCAGAATAGATTTAGGAAGATTCGCCAATCTTCGAGAATGATAAACTGCCAATTTTATCCGCCCGCTCGTTTTGCACTACGGTACGGTTGTCAGCCGCAGGAAAGGATTAACCGCAGGGCAGACGTTTGTCAGGAGGTACGCCACTAAGAACTCGTTTACATCACGGCGGTGTTCCTCGCGCAAACCCTTCCCCTTTCACTGATTTGAAGTTAAGCCAAAACTGAGATTTATGATAACACTTAGTTTACCCGTTGTCCGCTGTTCCACCTTCACCGAACGGCTTCCGGCTTGCCAACCGGACGCTCGACAGCCGGGTGAATTCCGCTAATAATAAATCATAATTTCGTCGCCCTGTTGCGAAACGTTATCCTTTTTAAAAACTGCAACGGGCCACCCTCAAGGGATGTAAGCTTATCTCGAATGATGAATAACCGGGACAAGATTGTTAGGTAAAATTGGAACATTTGATATAAATTTCTTGCGAAAAAATAGAAGAATCTTTCGAACAAAACGATCTTTGCGTGACGCTAAGTACAGCCATGTGATAACCATGGTGAGTTATCTTATTTCTCGTCATGAACGAGATGATGTCTCATTGCCGAAGGCTGTTTTCAATCTCAGCCTTTATTCCTTTGGTCGATTTTTAGCTAGACCAGGATAAAATACACCTCTTCCCCGGCTATTGATGAGAACTCTAGTGTTCACTGCTTACGAAATATAAGAATGTTAGAAATATGTATTCCTTACAATCACATAGGGAAGAGATCTTACTCCATTTGAAATGGATCCTACTTGCCGTTATTTTTTGCTTAGACAACATAAGAATGTATCGTTCCAAGTATGTTTGAATACTATTTCAAATAAAACAAAAAATTACAACACACTATGAATGCGGGCAAAGTTCTATTCCAGAACGGAGTTATTTTATTTGTTTAACAGTATGGAAATTAAATGAATGTAATACGAGAAACGATCAAAATGCGTCAAACCAAGTGCCATTGCTTGTTAGAACCAGTCCGCATTAAATTGCCAAAGATGAGTGCCAATCTTGCGTCAGAGCGATTTTGGGGAAAACAAAAATATTTCGTCATTACACCTTCTCAATGTAATGATGGTTCAGCAAACCAGTTATAGATGGAAATTTACCGATTTTAGATTTCCCATATCAACAAGGGTCGGCGTGTTCCCCTTAGACACATAATACCGTTGCGGATGATAGATAGTAGTTTCAACATTAAAGTTTCTACTGAACATTTTCACATTAGAATAATTCATGCAGATTGTAACTGTGATTCTTCTTTTTGCGAATGGAACGTAAAGACGGCGAAAGAAGGTTTGCATAAAAAAAAAACACCAGCAAAAATAAAGCACTTCAACCGATGCCGTGTTAGAGAATGATGCAAGTTCACATACCTCCAAGTCCGTACAAGCGAACTGGAAAGTCATCCTGACGATGTAGTCCGGTGCGTTTAATTAGATTTGCTGGACGGCAACACTTGCCCGACTTACGGAGGTACTGCTAGTCCCACCGAGCATCGAACGCTGAGATGCTGAGCTGTCTCAGCGCACAATAATTTCAAGGTCGTAAGACATTTCATTGTATCGTAGTGGATAAACAAGAACCGGCCCCACGGGTAAGGTTTCTTGCACCCTTGAGCTTGCAGCTGGGATACCCCAAGAAGATCTGGAACGGAACACGTGGAGGATACGGTGGCAGAAATCGGTGATAAGTGAGACACAGGAGTACTGTAGCGGAATTCATTGATCCACACCATTTATTTACAATTCCGCCTAGCCCGGATTGTACAACGGTCGCAAGAAGGCATAACCAGTTTTTTTTTGTGACGTAAATACCCGGCGAGGGCTGGCCTTGGCCCACACGCACAGGGTGAATCAAAAGAATGTTATTACATTTCGATAACTTCTACTGGCGTACGCTTTGATTCATAATAAAAATCACTGGTGAACATCATGAAACATACCATTATGTTTTTTTTTGTTTTCAGTTTGGTTGATACTCTAAAAAAATCAAACGTAGATGTACGATCACCCTGTATCACCAATATATTCAAAAGCTTCGATGCAGCGGCAGAAGATCTGTGCCCCACCGATGCCGCGGGCCGATCAAGAATGCCAAATCATGCGTTTCTTTCGTACTCGCTTGAGGCGGGGAAGTTCTGAAGTGGCGTAGAAGACGCCGCGAAACCCGACGTAGGCGCTATTTGATCGGTGATGTGGATCGTCCTGTCAGTCGCACAAGAACGACGCTCCTGCACGGTCGCTTCTGTTGAATCGCGCGTGATACGAGTTCGTTGTTCCGGCAGCCAGATGGTTGCTAAGCTACTGTGTGAAATGAAGGTATGCAGCGTAGCGTGTGTGCTGTTGACGGTGGTTGTGCTATCGGGAGCGGTGCAACGTGCAATGGCCTATCATGGGCAGAAAGAAATCACCTTTAACTGGATACGAGACGTCCGGGACGAGAGCAAGAATCAAACGGTGAGAGGAATTGTTGGTAGTGAAGATACGAAAGAGGTGAACAGTGAAAATTAACGGCGGGTCAATACATTCGTTGCTGTCCATAGGCTGTCCTGTTGCAACGGGACGGTTACGAACCAATTCGGCGGCAGGTTCGCACAGAAGATGGCTACCTGTTGACGGTGTACCGCATCCAACCCAGAAAGTCACCTGTCGGTGTGATACTCTTCCACCATGGCATCCGTCAGTCGAGCGACATGTGGATGTTCCTCGGACCGAAGCGTTCCCTGGCATACCAGCTGTACGAGGCCGGTTACGACGTGTGGTTCAGTAACTCGCGCGCCTCGCCCGAGTCCGACGGCCACGAGCGGCTCGACCGTGACAGTGACCATTTCTGGGACTTTAGCTTCCACGAGATCGGCACCCTGGATCTCCCTGCCGTCGTGGACTACATTCTCGGCGAGACCGGTGCCAAGACGCTGCACTTTGTCGGCTACTCGGAGGCTGGCTCGGCGGCGCTGGTGATGCTGTCCGAGCTGCCCGAATACAACAGTAAGCTGGCGAATGTGGAGCTGTTGGCCCCGCCGGCGTTCATGAACTACGGCCAGTTCGCCTGGATCGCGCGTATGTTGCAGCCGCTGAGGGCCCTGTTTCCCTGGAGCGTCTACTACACACGCGACGCACTACCCACGCAGATCTGCACGATCTTCCGCAACGAGTGCTGTCTGCTTTTTGGCCAGATGTCCGACCGGGGAGCCGAAGTGACCGGGGGAACAAAGCCCGGCAGGTGTTTCGACCTGGAAGATGTGTCACTGAAGCAGCTCGAGCACTACCGCCAGATCATCGCCAGTGGGCGCTTCCAGCAGTTCGACTACGGCTACTCGGTCAATCTTCATCGCTACAATCGCGATCCGCCACCAGACTACTGCCTGTGGGACGTGACGGCACGCGTTTCGCTGCATTACGGCAACAAGGATCGCACCGTCGACTGGCGGGGCGTAGAGCAGCTCGCACGCAAGCTTCCCAAGTCGGCAGAGCTTCAGAAAACGCTGTACAAAGGCTTCGAGCATCGGGACTTCTACCGGAGCCCGAAAGCACAGACCACCGTCTACGCGAACATAGTGAAGTCCATAAAGCGACACACGCCTGCCTAATAAACTCGTACTGTGGGCTTCGTATCTCCTCTTTTTTTTTTTTTTCACCCCGTTCCGGGTAAGCTCGTGTCTATCCTCATCTGAACCAGTTTGTTTTTTACATTTCATTTCATTACCACCTCTCTAGCTTCTGACATCTTTCAATAAGGGCCCTGCCTACCTTTTCAAATAAAGGGATTCCTCAACGACATCGGCGTCGGTCGGGAGTTCTTAACATAACAGGTTATCTACTGGACCCGTTGGCATCCGATGTAAATCAACCTATTTATATCTCCGAACACGTGTCACACCCTGTAACAAATAGCATCCGCAGATTTTGTTAAACGCGGAACTGTGTAAACCATGTGCCTTAGACATGGTCCAAAATAAACGGTCTAATAACCAAGCGCGTCGAACGGACGCGTTCGCGCCCCGAAACTGTTTTCAAGGTTATGGCCATTCAGCGAACTCTTCGCGTCGAACACTTCTGGTGCCTCCACGCCTAAAAGCCAAAAGCCCGACTGTTGCAAAGAGCGAAGCAGACGGAATGGATAATCGAGGGAGTTTTCGAACCATTTTTTGTCGTTGTTAGTTTGTTTGATTATTTGAACATTTGATGGCCGTTTGATGCACGAAAGCGTTGTTGAGAAGCACAACCACTCACTTCGGATCCAGGGGCAAGTGCATCTCTATCCGAATGCCCGGCTCGCAAATGTTTGTTGTTATTCATATTGTTTTTTTTTCTTTTCTTTTCTGTGAACCATGCACTTTCACAAACATGGGTGAAGGTATGAATGCAGCGGGACAATTATCCACCGATGTACGTCAAATTTCGTGTTTGGAGAGCGCACTTACCGAGAGTTACCTTAAATCGACAAGGTCGACATGTGCGGAAAGAAGCCCGTTTGCACGTGCGCGTTGGATTTTGGCCTGTAGTTCCGCCAGGTCGAGGTCCGCAGATAGGTGGTTTGTTCGACGATTGATTGATTGGGTAATTGAACAAGTGGATCTTCTCACTGGTGAGGCCTTTGGGACGCGTGTGTGCAACCTGAACAGATGCCCAAAACTTTTTGACCGCGAAAATAAAGAAGCGGTTCGTGTTGAGCTTACTTAAAAAAATCTAAACAAGGTTGCTATGGTTGATACGGATTGCTCGATGAGCGGGCCAGAAAAGAAAAACAAGAGGAGGTTGATCAAAGGTTTAAATAGTTCTTGATATTTGAGAGCCTCGGGACATTTTGCCCTTGATTGCCCCACGGGATGTACATTTTGCCCTTGATTGCCATCGCACGGCAAACAAATTCGAAACCCTTTTTTCTTTTTATTCTAATTACTGATGACATTCGAGGTTTGCATTAAAGGCAACATTTAATTCCTTTTGTCCAATATTTCTCGAACAGAAAGAAGATTTCAATATCCAATGAAAAATATTTAAAAATACTTATACACTTCCATCTATCTACTACCTCCATCTAGCTTTTCTGTGACACAAAATATTCACCTTAAAATCATTCCCAAACGAACCATCGTAGATTGCGGGAAGATTATAAGTAAAAAGTTTTGAATTTGATATCCTGATCATCCGTTCCCGTGAATGAATGACTGAGAAGGCCAAAATTCAGTACGTTAAATGTGGTGGAAAACACAGTGGAATAATACTTGTTTTGGGACTAAAATTCTCAAATCCCGCGAGTCTTCGCGATACTTTTCCGATCCTTGTCAGTTTCGAAGCAATTTTAAATGCCATTACGTTAATCCCAGAGGCAATCGCAGGCCATCTTCGTGTTAGCTGGTGCGCCTCGAAGGTAACTGGAGGTAACATGCAGTTGTTGCAGAAATTAATATTAAAACCCACCTACGCATCTTTCTTCTCCTTTCCTTCCTTGAGCAGAAAAGTCTTGTTCTTGTTCCACCGGAGTCCTGCTTCTTCTGTCTAGAGGCTGAACAAAATAACTTATTTTCCATCTACGTTATGTCACGCAGCTACCGCCTGACTTATTAGCTTGCCGGTCAAACTCGTTGCTGGCGGACCAACTTTTTCCTCAGTAAGCCACCAAGGAGTACACCACACTTTTAACGCATTCAAGGTCCGGTGGAGGTAAATAGAAAAAAAATCAAAAGAAAGTTGATCCTATGGACGTGCTACTCCATCCCCGGAGGAATTTTTCACGGTAAGAGAGGCAAAAAAGCTCCTAACTATAAAAGGAAATGTTTTCCGACGGTAAAAAACCACGAAGGCTCAACTGGCATACGGATTTCACTTTTCCGCCTTCTGTGTCAAGTTGTTCTCCATTTCTCCCGGGAGCAAGCTGACGGAGGAATGAAATTAAAGTTTGCTTTCGTTTCGTTAGAATTGAAAGTATTTAATTATGGAAATCTTTGTGTGCGAAAGAGCAAACTCCACGGCCCTATTCTTATTTACATTGGATACTTTTATTCATGTAACTTGGTAGGGTTTTGTGAGGCTGAAAAAAACTGTTATTATGCGTATTAAAGTAGGATGCTTATCGACCAAAAAAGAAAATTTACAAATAAGTTTCATCAAATTTTACCTCGGGTCAAGCGATAAGATACCACGAAAGCTCATAAATTTAAAAAAAAAAACATTAGAGGAAACGAGATCAGACTATAATCGAAAAAATTTACACATATTATTGTACCGTAAAGTACCGACACTAGCATATAGTGTTTGAAACTATTTTTCCGAGTTTTAAATTATCATTTTCATCATACACAATCGGACAGAACTTTATCAGAAAGCCAGCAGAGTTGACTTGCCATACCGAAAGAAGCTAGCGCGGCCTTCCTCAAATATGAAAGAACCGAATAAACATTCCAGTACGTTTCATGTTACGTTGAGTTATTACACACGACTTACGCAAACATGTGCGTATTACTTCAGACGCATGAACTTGACTCGCGAAACAGAAAAAAATATTATTTTTCGCTCCTTTTGATTCAAGTTCCAAGAATCTACGGATCCATCAAAACAAATTTTTTTTAAGTTTCTGCTTCCAGCAGATATGAATAAAGCACGAGCACGTATTTATGGCAGCAACGATATGAATAAAACAACAACAGAACTCTCCATGGGTGAGACGGTTGAAAGAAGTGTAGAAACATTTAAATAAATTTGCTAACGGTTTACAACGACGTTTCTAAGTGGATGCGCACTGGATGTCGTTTCGAATTGTCATGATGTTTCGAGTTTTATACCTTATAACATTAAGGCAGAGGAGAAAATATTTCTAGTATCCAGCATCTCTAGTGCTCACGCGTTGCCTCCACATAAGTAAACCTTCGGATGAATAAAATGTATCGCAATAGAAATCGGTGAGACAAGAGAGTCAACATTTGGATATTAAAATCAGTGTTTCCCAGAACCAGCACCGACTAACGGAGAATTTTCCAAACAATTGTCTATTAAATGACGTCTCGTACCCTTTCATTCAAATGTGGAAAACTCGACGGCCCTTTTGTTCGATTTTACGAATTGACCTTTTTATCTCTTTACGGTGATAAAGCGAAACATTTCAGAACAAAACATACATTTCACAACCTTCGTTATCATTCTCTTTTAAATCACAATTGAAAAATAATTTCGCAATCAAAATGTTATCGATTTTATATCGTCCGAACAATGCGATGTACGGCCTAATCTGTACACAAACATGCTGCTCGGTGCCTGCTTCAAATACTCCCTGAAGACAGAGGATCTTCCCTAACATGCTCGTTAACGTTTACGAGCGAATCGGACAGTGGATTGGCTAGAGTAGGTCCACTCGAGAGGAATAGAAATTCGATCAAAATTCTATCGACAATTTCCTGTTGGAGGGCTTTTTAATGTTTGTTACCATTATGGTCTCTTCATTTTTGCTGTTTTAACACACACCGCTAGACGGAAACTTTCCGCTTGGTAAACCGACTAGCTCATCCCTGATCGTATGCCTAAATGCCTGGTGGATACGATTGAAATCTGTTTGTTTGGTTGTAGCCTAAAATTTCCTTTCAACCGAAAACCGAATAGATGATTTTGTTGATATTTTACATTGAAGCATTCATCCAGCTAGTCGGGGTATATTTTACACCTGAACATTGTTTGCAAACACCAACATAGAATCTGTTGAAGGCAGGGCAAAACCTGATGCAATTTCCGTCATTCACGCAGGCAGCTGGGAAATATTGTACAGACCGCCTTTCGGTTCCCAACGAGCTGGTGCATCAACGTTGACAAGCGAAATTGAACGGTGCCAAAAAGTCATATCCGGCTTTTTTATAGTTACAGCACAGTGTCACTTCAGATGAGGATGCCCTGAAAGTCAGGTTTGTCTCCATGATGTTTTCGTCGACTGTACTGTTGCAGAAGTTTTTTTCTTATGCTTTGCCTTCATCAGCAAGATCTTCTGATCAACATATTTACGACACAATCGGTCACATTGTTTAGGCTAAGTGAATGCAAAAAAAAAACGAATTTCTTGATCAACTGAAATTGATAATGATGTCTGAAAAACAGCCCGTCAACAACATTCCATCTTTGTTAAAAAAAAACAAGAAAATTGAAGGAAACAGCCTTCAACCTATCTGCAGCCTGGACTGCAACATAAACAATTTACGAAGTAAGTAAAATAAAGTCTATTATGCGACGAATTGAAACGAGGATGAGACAAATGTGGCAATAAATAAAATATGTAGTCAATATTGCAGCAACGAATTAAATTGTGCTAAATTGGTTCTTTTCAACATTAAGCTAGAATGACATTACAGACATCGATTCCGCATGCTTTTAGATCCTAATATTCTGATGGCAACATACGTAAGGAGTGGTTCTGATAATGACCAAAAACACACCATTTCGAAACATGTTCCCAGCACTCGTTGTAAAGAATTTAAATTACATTTGCTAACGATTGCCAGCCACCTAAGGCAAACAAGAGCACCAAGCATACACAGAGTTTCAATTGCGGTTGTGAATTTCTGGAACAGAAATATACAAACTCTTTTCTTTTTCCTCGTTTAAATTAAATAGGGAAATTGGCTCTGCCGGAAACATAAGACCTGAGTTAATCAATATAATCCTGTACACAGACAATCCCTAACTTGATGCACGCAATGTTAGTTAAATTGGAAACATGATACGATAAATTACGTTTGGTTCCAGCGTTACGCCAAACTACACTCAGGACTCCTCAGCGACTGTAAGCATCAAACACGTGCACCGAAAACGAGAAATCCTATTACTCACGAGAGCCCCGGTCCAACGTACAGACGCATGGAAAAACATTGGTTAGGTGTCACCTTTTTCGGGGCCAATTACTTCGTGTACCAATTTGTAGCCCCGTCCTACAGGGGTGCATGTGCTCTAGGTGCGAGACTGCTCCCAGCGAACATGCGCGTTCTAACCCGAATGTCAATATCCCTCGCCGAATTCCTGAACATTTGCCTACCGCCCATCCATGGTCTCTGCTTAACGGAGCCAGGATGGTACTGTAAATCGCGGAAACCAACCGACGTCAGGTCCGCACCTAGCGCTTTCGAGTGCATTTGCCCAGAGTGTGATCGGTCGGTAGGTAGGGGCCTGTGCAAGAAACCGGGCGACAAATTAAACACATTCCAACACGTTTGCGAGCTGGTCGCGCCATTTAGAGGATTGGCTTTGCAGGAAATCCGACGTTGCAGGTGCCGGTTAGGCAAAGGCAGGCATTCCATTCCCTGCAGCCCATCCGACGTAGTCTCTAAGGCTCGCAGAAGGGCAGAAGTCTAGCAAGTCGCTTCCTGTGCCCGACGTCGTGCCGGAAAGGCAGATGCTGACCGACGCAAAATGCTGTAAATTTTGTAATCACTCAAACACCATCTCGTTCCAAAACGGCTCGAGCGGCTGTCGAAATGCGCGACAATGTGAGACCGAAACCACATGTTCCGACAAAGCTTCATATATTGATCTACATGCAAATCAAATCATTCCACAAAACTTGTATAAGCTATTAGGCTCACGCGGTCGCTCCTCCTCGAAACAACGCGAAAATGGACGGGTGGATTGCTACAATATTTTAATTAATTCAAAACCGAACGTTTCGATTTGCCTGCAAGAGTGAATGTGGTTGTAGCAGTAGCGGCAGGTATGGTGTAATACGGGGATTATTTCCGCATCTGTTACTCTACACAATCGACACAATTTGCCTGACTACGCACATTTTCAACACGCATTTGAAAATCAACCGCATTTTGACAAAGGTGAAGTGAAATAAATTGCAAATTATTTCAGAACAAGCTCAAATATAAATAGATCTATATTAAAATATCTTATTATGTTGTCAGTGTTCATAAATTGATTAATTCTTATTGGAGACACTACAGAAGGTGATCACTAATATAACAAGTGATAAGGAGATTTGCTTTTGTAACACTCAAAATATCCAAAACTTAGAGAAATATATTTGATTGTTTCCAGTAACCTTTAATCCCTTCTTAAAAATTTAGTCCATCGGGCTCATGTATGGTGTAGCAGGTATCGGAAGCCTTTTGCCGAGTATAGTATATAAAGCTGCTTTTAAAATTGTACTTTCCTATTTAGACCCTTCAACATCGATTAATGAGTTGTTTTCGAATCCCTGAGGTACCGATTTATACAGCAATGGTTTTGGAGAAACTTTTTTTTACCGCCTTACATTCATGGATGAGAAACATTCCCTCTGCTCTTTTACCTTTCACTGTTGCTTTTCCCGTTGTAAACCACATTTTTCAGCACGTAAAATACGCTGAAGAGGTTGTTGGAAAACTTCTCCTTGCTTTCCGTACATACAGCGGCGCTTTTCGATTTCTCTCCCCACTTGGCTTGGAGCGACAGAAAAAAAGACATTGTAAAGCAAATTCATACACCCTGACCGTGCTGCTCACCCAAATAGGCTACAAACAAGTTCGAAGGTACGTTTTAATGGGAAAAGTTTTCGACCGCTGCTGCTGCGGCGTTACTGCTACCACCCGATCCTATTGCATACTGTTTACTGTTCCTGTTATTTGTGTACTAGTAACGGAGCAGAAATTGTTTTCCTCACTGAATCAAACAGTAATGCTGCCTTCCAGTATCAGCAGCGACTTGAATAATGTTAAGATTGAATGCTGTCACTAAGCCCATCAATCTATGTTTTCTTGCACAATCGTATAAGCATTTTTATCTGCCGACACGATTGGTTTGTTTTAAGTCAGTCAAACATGCTACTTGAAAGCGACTAGCAGATGTTATCAATTTCAATGGTTTTTTTTTTATGGTTGCATTATTGCAATAATTTCGCATCATACAAAAGTATATTTTCTGCACTTCTGACGATAACAGCAACTCCAACTCACACGACATCATTTTAACGCCTACGCACTGCGGCCGGGAAACCTTTCGGCTTGACACGCTATGAGCTTAGATAATACGCATACTTTCTTTTTCGCCGCTTTATCTTACGTGCACTTTTGTATCCTTGTACATTGATATCTTCACTTTTATTGTGACCACAGCAAATTTCGTACAGATCACTTGACCGTCAATAAAAGTCGACCCCTATCGGATGCGGTTCGGTATTCTCCAGGTAACGTTTGGCTAGAGAGGAAGTGCTAAAAACCATACTGAGAATGGATCAAGCACTGCGCATCATGTTAAGTGAGTTTCCGCAATACGTCGTCCTAGTGTAACAGAATTTCTATTGTGGTGTCTCTCTTTTTCATTCAGGGTCAGATTATCCAGCCAGTTCTATAAAAGAGTTTTCTTTCTTTCTGTTTGTTTTTCCATGTCATCTGCAGGACTAGCAGCGGTGCTTTTCTTTGTGGCATGCGCAACCGTCCTGGCGCAGAGTACTGTGTGCGTCGGCCAATCACAGCACCGTTTTGTGGCGCATGAAACGGACTGTTGGCGTTATTACACATGCTTAGATGGCCAGGCTGTTCTGCATGAGTGTCCAGAGTCATCCGTTTTCGTCGAAGCAATTCAAAAGTGTGACTTTGGCGATCCCATCACACCGCCAAGTTTGAATCCACTGTCAGGGTGTATTGGGAACGTAGGAATCTCCAACGTGCCTCATCCTACCGACTGTACTCTATTCTATCTCTGCATGGACCAAATGCAATTTCTACAACAGTGTGGACCGAATCTTGTGTTCGATCTCAACACCTTGCAGTGCAATCGACCAGAGCTGTCGGTGTGTGTGGAAAATATCGCCACTCCTCCCACGGCCACGCCAGCACCCCCTACTGCTATACCAATACCTTCAACTGCCCCAACCCCGTCTACAGCCCCAGCAACCGTTCCCACAGCTCCAACATTCATTCCGACAGCCCCAACACCCTTCCCAACATCCTTCCCATAACCTGCCTTAACTGCGGCTCCATCACCCACGAATAAACCAACACAATTTTTTCGACTACGCTCCTCCGAACTAGACGCTTTTCTATCGGTGTGTCTTTATGTCCGGCACTCGAGTCATGGGGAACGAAATCTGTAATCAGGGTTCTGCGACCATCAGTTTAACGTGATCGGGTCTTTGTTAGGATAAATCACCATCATGATCATTTTTGAACGTTAAAAACTAAGACTAAGGAATGTCACAATAAATGCAACTGATTGCTAAAAGCACAATTCACCAGAAAATCTGACCAAACCATCCGAGATTACCAGTTTTTATGTGGTTTCATTTAATATGTATACTTACTAACATTGAATCTCTTGAAACAAGTTGTGGAGGCTTTTATTACTCCAGTTCTTGATATGGTCAGTTTCTCGCTAAGATACAGAGCGTTCTATTCAATCGGTGCCGTAAATATGCATATGTTAAATAACCTCTTTGACACATAGACCGATAATGTTCTATTTTACTGTCATTACTTGTTTGAAAACCCGTGAGTGCGATCCAGGTGAAATTTACAAGCATTGTTCATTGGGATGATGTCTGAGCAGTATAACCACCACCACCACCACCATAAACTAGTGAATTGATAGTGACAACTGATTTTTTCTTGCAATCAGTGACTTTTATTGTGACATTCCTCATAATGTTTAAACTATTGGTTCGGAAATGATCCTCGCAGCTGGCCCCTCATAACTTGCAGCACGCCCCAGGCGCAGATATAAAATAGTTTTCAGTTCGGATTAGGTTCGTCAAACAATTAACTGGACCGATACGCTAGATGCTGGGAAGGGTTCTAGGGCGATTGAAAGGAGGAGATATAGGAGCAGGAGAGTGACTTAGCGCCCTGGCCCGGCAGTGGGAGGAGTGGCGATATTTTCCACACACACCGACAGCTCTGGTCGATTGCACTGCAAGGTGTTGAGATCGAACACAAGATTTGGTCCACACTGCTGCAGAAATTGCATTTGGTCAATGCAGAGATAGAATAGAGTACAGTCGGTAGGATGAGGCACGTTGTTGACTCCTACGTTCCCAATACACCCTGACAGTGGATTCAAACTTGGCGGTGTGATGGGTATGTCTATATCGCTACAAGCGCTGTTCTCAACGGCCGTTGCAACGTTGCACTGTTCGACGGTCATGTCGAACTGTGTACCGGCTGGACATTCGCGCTGGACCTGTGATCCATTGATGCACTGGATGAACTTGGTGCACGAGCCACTGACTGGGAAGTTTTTAACTCCGCTCACCGGACACGAGACGCATGCGCTCCGATCGCCAAAGTGACACTTTTGAATTGCGTCGATGAAAATGGACGACTCTGGACACTCATGCAGAATAGCTTGGCCATCTACGCATGTGTAATAACGCCAACAGTCCGTTTCATGCGCCACAAAATGGTGCTGTGGCTGGCCGACGCACACAGTACTCTGCCCCTGGACGTTTGCGCATGCCACAAAGAAAAGCACCGCTGCTAGTCCTGCAGATGACGTGGAAATACAAACAGAAAGAATGAAAACTCTTTAATAAATGTGGTTTGACTATGAATGATGGACTCCGTCAGATATTCCTGAATAGGAATGCTGTTACACTAGCACAACTCATTGCGGAAACTCACTTAACATGATGCACAGTGTTTGATCCGTTCTCAGCTTTTGAGTTTTGCACTCCGCCTGAACTAATAAATAGTACGGCCCGTCTCGATCTTTGTATCACAACGTAACCACCGTTGCCTGGAGAATACCGAAACGTACTCATAAGGAAACGTCTTTTATAGAGCGTCAAGCAAGCTGTACGAATAACGTAGTGCTAACAATTAGGACAAAGATATCAATGTACAAGGATAAAAAGGTACAACGGCTGATAGAAAACATGCCTCTTATCTAATCAAATTGATAACATTTACCAGTCGAATAGCTGAAATATTTAGCCACCGCTCGCCGACCAGACGCTTGGTTTGTCTCCCCGAAGACCTGTCAAATCAACATGTTTCATTCACAAAAATAAATTTAAAAAAAAGTTTACAGGCGACGCAGGCAGACTGATACGTCAAACACGGCATTATTACAGTTTGATGATAAATAAAACATGTACAACATTCTTGTTTTCGCTTAGCTTTGTTCAATAAATAAATTTCAAACTTTTTATACAAAAAAAGAACATCTTTTCTGAACGAAAGCATACATTTCTAATCATAAGCTATTTGATAAAACCAACATGAAAACAACAACTATCATGAGAATGCAATGTTCTGTCTGTGTTCTGGATGGAAAAAGTATCGATTTTTCGAGAAACACCAATTATCTGACGTCTACGTCCCTACCCCTAAAACCCTACGAATGTAAATGGTTAAGTTGTGGTAATTCCTACTACTCTTTGATAAGTGTCTTAACTGTGGTGCTCTCTTCAATATTGCCTTCCGATACGTAAAGAACTCTTGAGAACAAGATAAAATTGAGCATGGATGATGTTGTTACTTGTCGAGTGGAAATAATGCAAACACGCACGAACACATAAACACAGATAGGCACAATTTCAAACTTGAAATGACAAACTGGTGGTCGACGATGGGGAGCTACGGAGACTCGTTAGATGATATCCTTATTCCAGTCTTCGACCGATATAAACTCGGGGGATCTCCGTAACGTCCTGTCGACCTACCGTCCACTCAAAGGTTTGTAGAAAGGCTGAGCATCACCAATGATCGACGCGAGTAAGGAAGGAAGCCGCTCTGCTATTCTCCAAAACTTCCTCGCCTGCTTAAGAAGACTGAGTACGTGTGGAACATCTTAAAGATGGCACCACTTCACACACCATCGTCTCAATACGTGCTCAGTTCTTCACAGGACGCGAAACATGACGATATGGAACTTGACTTAATGAAATTGAATATAATTACACTCGAAGCTACTCAACACGAGACACCTACACACACGGTCCTCCACGGATTAACCTCCCGTTAGCTACCGATGGCGATGCAGAATCCGTTCGCGAAGAGAACCAGAATGGGTTTTCCAGGAAGCTCATCTTGGAGCGCTACTGAAGGGGATATTCATCACCACACATAGCTTTGATGGTATTCCGATAGATGGATACCACAGCCCCGTTTGGGACGCTTGCTTTCTTTTTCCCCATTCCGAATGACTACCTTACTCCAAAAACAGAACAAAAAACATTAGTTTACCATCACGAAACCGGATTCACCGCTTTTTCTAGCGTATTCTTTGCAGATTATGTTTCTCTCCATGAAACAAAATAATCGTATCGAATCGCATCAGCGTTTGTTGAACCCAGTTTCGGTCCGTGGATATTGACAGTACCAGTCTCTCCAAGCAAAGAGGTCATGGCTACGAGCGAGCTTCATCTATTGCATTATTTCTTAATATGCTGTGGAACAGAACGAAGAAGTTGGAGAAAGTAAGAAATCAATGGAGCACATGCAAATGCAAGCATCACTTACTGAACCGTTGGTGTCATTAAAAGATGCCTTGAAGCCATTTTTTCATCTCCGATGAAATTGGATCGATCGGAGAAGCCATTCCTGTCTCATCGGATTCATTTCGATTGGAGAAGCCAAGCAAATTCTCGTTTTCTCAGAACGGGGAGTTTTTAACGACACACCCCCTTTATAAGTCATAGGGAATGAAGAGATAGCTTAAATTAAAGCGACTCGAACGAGGTTAAATAACTTGAAACAACCACTCCCCCGTGAGTTGTTACAAAAAGGTTATATGTTTAGTTATATTGATAACGCGACTTAAACATAAATATAAGTTTACAAATAGTTTTTATATTGCACTATGGACTTTACTAATCATAAATTAATTAAACTGCAAAACAAAATGTATATCCCACACTCGGCATGTTCTACCTCTACTTCTCTATTATGTTTGCTTTTTGATAACATATAGTCATTTGTGTTTGTAATATGTTTTTATAATTCTAAGACTGTTGACATAATTATCGTGCGAAGAACCCGAGAGAATGGACTTCAGGACCCATCAAATTAGCAAACGACAAGATGTATCGGATATCCTCTCGCCGTCTTCGCATCTGAAATCTTTTTATTCTCTTTCGATTGCAACCATCACTCATTCTAATTCTTTATTTAAGCTTCCATTTACCGGATAAGACGATCATATCGAAACCACTTCATCTCTGCGTCCACGAGAGCATCGAATTCGCTTCCCGTCCGTACCTCCCCAACGGAGTGTCGGGTGAAAAAGAAAGCGAGGGATGACCATTTTCCGGTTCCGGTTTTACCCCCGGAAAGTCAGCAGCAAAATGAACAGTTTCTTTGCGACTCGCGAGCTGAAGATCTGCATCACCTGAACACAATGGCAGCTTTACATAAGGATAAGCCATCACTCCCGCATTCTTCTTACGGTGGAGGACATGGACGAAGAGGGACAAGCCGGGAGGATTGTCCCAGGAACGTTCGACCGGAAGATTATCAATCGGTGCTTTCCCGTTTCACGTGCCTTATCGGCGTGAAGGCACAGTGAAATGAAAAGCAGAATGCGTAGATTCGGAACATACTGTTGAACCCTGCAGGTTTGACAACCACCGAAAGGATGCCAATCTGGCAACACTTATGTCAACCAAAAAAGAGAATAATAAACTCTCTCCTGTGACAACCGTACTGGCGACTACACGTGTTTTATTTGCTGTGCTTGCTCCTATTTTTCCACTCACTCTAACAGGTTATGGTGCCCTAGCTTTGGGATCAGCAGCAATTTAATAAGTGCGTGGTGCGTTTCGGGAAAGCAAAAACGAAAAGTTCATTCGGTGTGAAATAAGAAAAAGACGTTCATTTGCCGGGAAGATGGATTTTTCGAAGGTTGGAGTCGTCCGACTTAGTAACAAAAATTATAGATCATGGGCATTCAAAGTCCAAATGCTCATGATGCGGGAAGGTACATGGAAGTACGTTGACCCGGGTGTCGCGCCGGCACCGGTAACTCCGGATTGGACGGAGGGTGATATGAAGGCGCGGGCTACTATCGCTTTGTTGACTGAGGACAGCCAACACAATCTCATCATGGCAAAAGCCACAGCCAAGGAGACTTGGGATGCATTGAAAGCTCACCACCACAAAGCCACGCTCACCGGGAAGGTCGCATTATTAAAAGAGATTTGCAGCGCGAACTATCGCGAAGGTGAGAGCATGGAGGTATTCTTGTACGAGATGGAAGATCTGTACTCTCGGCTAGAAAATGCTGGTGAAAGGCTTTCGGCAAATATGCAAGTGGCAATGGTTTTGCGCAGCCTTCCAAAGTCATTCGATGCACTTACGACAGCTTTGGAGAGTCGATCAGATAAGGAGCTGACAATGGACCTTGTGCGAGCAAAGTTGATCGACGAAAGTGAAAAGCTTTACGGTGAAAAGGTGCAGGAGGAGCGAGTGCTGAAGGCGAAAGGAGATGCAAAACCAATCTGTTTTTTCTGTGGGCAATCCGGCCATAAGAAACGTGAATGCAAGAAGTTTCTGAGCCGGAAGAACAGCAGAGATAGTGAGGACAAAATCGAAACGAGGAACAGGCCGAAAAAGGACGAAAGAGTGAAAAAAGTGCGCGAAAACGACGCAAGGTCGTTCACGTTTATGATTCGTCAGCCCGACACTCGTGGCGCTAGTTGTTCGTGGCTACTAGACTCCGGTGCCAGTTCGCACATGTGTAGTGACATTAGCGGGTTTACAGTAATCGAAAAAAGTTTGCGTTCGAATGTTACCGTCGCGGATGGCAGTGAAAACCGCGTAGAGGGCGTTGGCGATTGCCTGATCAGGTGTGCGACCGAAAATGGAGAATCGATCGAACTTACGTTGCGAGGTGTGTTGTATGTCCCTACTCTAGAGGGAAATATGATTTCCATCGGTAAACTTGCGGAAAAGGGTGTTCGTGCGGTTTTTGACAACACCGGGTGCAAACTTGTCTATGAGAATACGGTCGTCGCGATCGCGGATAAAGCGAGCGATATGTATTGGTTGCGAGTTGCACAGGAGCAGGTGATGAAATCGGTAGTGAAAGAACACACGAAAAACTGTCAACACACATGGCACCGTCGCCTTGGACACAGGGATCCAGCTATTCTAGGTGAAATGAAGCGGCGTGATCTGGTGTCGGGGCTGAATGTCGTCAACTGCGGTATCCGCTGGACCTGCGAATGCTGCATTGAATGCAAAATGGCGCGACCACCATTTCCATCCGTCGCAGAGAAAACGTCGAAAGAAGTTCTGGATATAATCCACAGTGATGTGTGCGGCCCAATGGAGGTGACCACCCTAGGGGGATGCCGTTACTACATGACCTTGATAGACGACTACAGTCGTTACACTTTCGTCTATTTCCTGAAGCATAAGTCCGAGGTCGAGAGTAAGATTCGTGAGTATGTTAAACTGGTCCAGAACCAATTCGGCCGTAAACCACGGATCATTCGCTCTGATCAGGGCGGAGAATATTCCAGCAAGGAGCTTCGGAAATTCTACGTGAATGAAGGAATAAAGGTGGAGTACACTACGGCATACTCACCCCAACAGAACGGGGTTTCGGAGCGGAAGAACCGGTCTCTTAGTGAGATGGGCCGGTGTATGCTCCGAGATGCAGGCATGCATAAGAAATATTGGGCAGAAGCAATTAATACCGCTTGCTATTTGCAGAATCGTCTACCGTCAGCAGCAGTAAAAAGTACACCGTTTGAGATGTGGTTTGGCCGGAAGCCGGAAGTCAAACATCTACGCTTATTCGGGTGCTCAGGCTATATGATGATTCCAGCGGCAAAGAGGAGCAAGTTGGACGTCAAAGCTGTAAAGATGACGTTCGTGGGCTATTCAGCGGAACATAAAGCTTACAGGATGCTGGATATGAGTACTGGTCAGATCCATATTAGCAGAGATGTTCGCTTTATAGAACTTGGAGATGGATCCAAGGAGAAACTTCCGGAGCAGAAACTAGGTGAAAACAGTGAAATTGAATGGACATTCAATGAAAGGAAAAGTCAAGATGAGGAATGTGATGCAAATTCCGAGAATGACTTCTTCGACTGCGACGAAGATGGCGGGCTAACACGATTGCCGCGCGTCGACAACGAAGGTGATCCTACTTCAAACAGCGGGACAGAAATTCGTCGTTCACACCGAAAAACTGCAGGTGTTCCACCGGCCAGGTACGCAGGAAAAGTTAATTTGGCAGCGCAGATCGTGGATGAACCAAGGACGTATACCGAAGCTATATCCGGACCGCAGAGTGCGGAATGGAAATCGGCGATAGCAGAGGAAATGCAGTCCCATCGCGACAATAGCACGTGGGAACTAGTGGAGCTGCCGCCGCATCGGAAAGCAATCGGGTCGAAATGGATCTTCAAGCGTAAGGCGGATGAAGATGGAAATATCGTTCGTTACAAAGCACGGTTGGTGGCGCAGGGCTTCACGCAGAAATTCGGAACTGATTACGATCTGGTCTTTGCCCCCGTCGTAAAACAGATAACGTTCCGGACAATGCTAGTTTTGGCAAGCAGAAGGAAAATGTTGACGAAACATGTGGACATAAAAACAGCGTATCTCCATGGTGTTCTTACGGAGGAGATTTTTATGCGCCAGCCACCGGGATATGAAAGTGGTAGGCCGAACGAAGTCTGTCTTTTGCGTCGCAGTATTTACGGGCTTAAGCAGGCAGCCCGTGTCTGGAATACGAAGATTGACGACGTGCTGAAAACTATGGGCTTCATCCAATCAACGGCGGATCCGTGTTTGTATACACGCAAAAAGGCGAATCAGTTCCTTTTTGTACTCGTTTACGTCGATGATGTTATTGTTATTTGTAACACGGAGGAAGAGTTTGCTGAGGTGATCCATGTACTGAAACTGAACTTCACGATCAGCGTCATGGGTAACCTAAGATTTTTCCTGGGCATACGCATTCGGCTGGACGATGGGCTATACTGTATTGACCAGCAAGCCTACTTGGAACGAGTTCTGGAGCGGTTCGGTATGCTAGATGCCAAGCCGTCCAAATACCCAATGGATCCTGGCTTCTTAAAACGAAAGGAGGAGATTGATACGAGGTTGGATTCGCCAATAGCGTACCAAAGTCTCATAGGGGCTCTGTTGTACGCTGCCGTGACCAGCAGACCCGATATTTCAATCGCCACGGCCATTCTAGGAAGGAGAGTACAACATCCATCAGAAACGGACTGGAATGAGGCTAGGCGTGTACTGCGTTACCTCAAGGGTACATTGAACCATGTGCTGTACCTTGGCGGCAGTGATCAGAAGCTGGAGTGTTTCGTGGATGCTGACTGGGCAGGCGACGAGAGCGATCGCAAATCCAACTCTGGTTTCGTGTTTAAGTTTGGCGGCGGACTCATCGGATGGGGCTGCCATAAGCAGAAATGTGTAGCTCTATCCAGCACCGAGGCCGAATATGTCTCCCTTGCCGAGTGTCTGCAGGAGGTAAAGTGGATCCTGAAACTGATGGCTGATGTTGGGGAGCAACTAGTTGGTCCGGTCCTGGTCCATGAGGACAACCAAAGTTGCATTGCCCTAACAAAAGGAGACCGAGCTGAACGCAAGGCAAAACATATCGACACAAAATTCAATTTCGTGAAGGATATGGTTCGGGACGGTATCGTGCAACTGCAGTATTGCGCGACCGAGAACATGCAAGCTGATCTACTTACGAAACCGTTGCAAGCAGTGAAACTTCGACAACATCGGGAGGCGATCGGCATAAAACCATTCAGCGTTGAGGAGGAGTGTTGAACCCTGCAGGTTTGACAACCACCGAAAGGATGCCAATCTGGCAACACTTATGTCAACCAAAAAAGAGAATAATAAACTCTCTCCTGTGACAACCGTACTGGCGACTACACGTGTTTTATTTGCTGTGCTTGCTCCTATTTTTCCACTCACTCTAACACATACTTGAGGCACAAAGCAAAACGTTATCGAAAAACTTAAAGCCACCTAGATGAGTAGAATAATTTGAACCATTTGTTCGTTCGGAAATATCTCTTCGAAGTAGGGTAAATTTTTCACCATCGTGTTTTAGCGAAGGTCCTAAAATCTTAACATGATTACAAAGCAGAATAACTCAAGGTGCAAAAATACTTGCCAATAGTTCCATTTTAGACTATGCATTATTAGAACATACCTGCAATGAAAAAAAATAAAATTATTAGTACGATTTTTTAAATGTAAAATGGAATGTTTTATACATTAGCATACAATAAATCAATTAAATATACCCTCTTATACTTTATTCAATCAACATCCTAAAGCTTCCATGAGCATTATAATTGAGTTTGGCTCTATATAGATTAAAGGATGCAAATGTTTATCATCCGCCCAGCCAACACATTCGATTTAATGCATCTGACGGCCATCCATAATGGCCATCCGTTATCTTGCACACCTGAAAAAGGATTCAGCCAACGTGCGCATCACATCCACACCTCCTCTATTGGTTTCTTCATCTCTTCCTGCCAACAACAAAAAAAGCCTCGAATAAGATTTATTTACTTTTCCATGAATCACTACCAACAATCTTGTGATGAATGTAGGTTTGTGTATATATGTTTCTTATTCTCCTTTTTTTCTCCATAAAAAAGGCAAGCGCACTCTATTCGGAACGAGATAGAGCACTGCACCCTGAACGAAAGGGATTTTTTATTGTTATTACTTTCAAGCAATCGATCTTTATCATGCGCGAGACGGGAAAAGGCGCACCGAAAAGAGAATACATCAACGCATGGAATGGAGTTTCATAAAGCTCGCCTGCCTCACTGTTGCCTGTGATACCGATCGATGCCAGTCGTTAAAGTAGTACCTGTGAAAAACGATCTCACGAACACAGGACGACCGGTGCAAAGAACGATCCATTTGGCTTAGCTCCATCCATGTCTGTGCACCGAAAAAAAAAAAGGAAACCCGCACCAGAGGCTGTCCCTTCTGTATTTTTGTGTGATATAGAGATATTAATAAATGGTTAACGAAAATGAAACAATTTTAAAACGTGACTTGCGATTGAACGTGAAAAAATTAAAAAAATCTCTCCTCTGCAACAGCGGGTACAGAAATTGAACCAAAAGTATATCATGGATGTGCATGTGAAGGAACTCAAGAAAAACAAAATAGTTGCTCCCTTCAATCATAGACATTCGATCAAAAGATAGGTATTCCATTCGCGAAACGTGAAAAGCATAAAGAAAACCGTAAGGAATGTCGACACCGCCACAGGAATTATCTTCTCAAAATGAACTTGAACGCAAAACGAAGTACCTTTTCGAAATCATTAAAAGCGAAGAAATGCTGACTGAACAAAAAAGAAACCTTTCATGACTTTTTTGGACTTGTTTTTTTTTTTCAGTCACGCTATTGCCATGTCCACTTACAATGATTATCATTCCCAGCCGATAACGCTGGTGAACAACCAGGCGCCTCCACCAGAAATAGAAAGGACACAAAGGGAACTTTTTTTTTTACAAAACTCCGCCTGAATCTCCAACCATCCGAGCGCCCACCGCTAAGCTACTGGAAAAGCCAGCTGAAAAAGGTTTGCCGCAGGTTTTAAGGGATTTAATAAAAAAGCCACGCCCGCAAACGTGTCACTTGTTAAATTCTGCTCCCGATTTGTCGCTGCATGGACGCTCGGTTCGCACGGTCGGCAGAGAAAATAACTACCCAGCTTTTACAAACAATGCGCGCCCAATGTACACGCTCTCCTGCTGCTAGTGTTTTCCCCTTTTTTCTTCTCGCTCGCTTTCTTTTCTTTCGCCATCTGCCTTCATGCTGTCCATTCAGGAGCAGGTTTCTATTCACAAGTCCGGCAGAAGAATTTGATCCCATTTCCCCGGAGCTCACTCCCGCTTGATTGTGCACGAGGACATGACTCTCGCGTACGCTTATACGGGCCGGGCCAAGCTTCGAAGTGCTGGTGCGGTTTACCAGGTTATTTTTTTTTTCTCCTATATTTCCTTCACCTTTCTATTTACCTTACAGCAGGAGAGACCCGTCATTGTCACCGTCGAAAGGACACGAACGTTCCAGGAAAATGGACGCTTCTAGCGAGTGCAAAAAAGCCATAAATCAGTGTGCAATTGCGAGATGAATTCATTCGTCCTTCTCTGGTAAGCTTCGCAAAAGGGGCATCCCGCAATAACGAACACACGGGGCTGAGGTTTCCAAAGGGGAGATTTTTCGTTTATTTTTTTCCTTCCGAACGTTTGTGATGAAAAGGATGCCCAACTATGAGAAAACTTGCGTGAGTTCGGATAAAATGTACAACACAACGTGACCACGATTTCGAAGCAACTCCCGATATTCGATTTCTACAGGAGGAAAAACAGAGGTGCAAAACGAGGAAAAGGACTGGCGTTGGACTCGGACACGCACCACGGTGGTGCCAAGCATACCTAGGCACACGAACTTTATGCATTGCACGTCGCTCATACAAAATACGAGCACCGTGATGGGAGAAATTCGAAGTCGGGACATTGGAACGAAATTAAATAACTTTTTTTCATCACACATGACTGAGTGTCCACGGTGTGGACTTTCTCCTGAAACTTTGCAGTGAATTTAGTACCAAGCATAGCTAAAACAAATTTACAATGTAATCACAACCGATACTAAAATTAGTTAAGATGATCAGATTATTAGCACGTTCTTTAAGATGTTTTGATGATTTAAAAAAACAAATAACTTGTTTCCATTTAAAGTATCTACATACTTTTATCGAGAGGTGTTAAACAACCTCTAGAGGTAGGGTATATGTCTCAACACCAACAACCTCATTTTTTTTCATCGGCCCGCAGCAAAACATGCTCAAATAACACGGCGTCAGCGATCCGACCATCAATTACATCAAACCCGCAGCTGCTTTCTCTGAATCTTCAGTTTTATCGCCACTATAAGAAGTTAACGTACATGTCACCGGTGCGCTTGAAGTGATTTAATGCTAATGGAGCGCAGTTACATGACCATGGATTAAAGACGATGGACAAGACGATTTACGCAAGCTTAGCCCACAGCAACCAACGTCATGGCATCGACAAATTGATGGGACGGCAAGAATATTCAATTAAAGTGCCGTCAATTTTATTTTTATTTTATTTTTATATATTCTGTGCATAGTACCGTGAAACTGTTGCAGGACATATACATTAAACCCTGCCAACGTGTGGAGGAAACTTCTGAATATGGTGCAATTTCATAATGAACTTCAAACCACGGCACAACCCCTTCCCCCCCCCCCCCCCCCCCCCCCCATCGATTAAACCGAACCGACCCATCTGATTAGTGTGACGTGAGTTATTGGTTGCCCGTGCACGAATTATTACTGCCCGGTAGAACGATGCCGGTAACAAACAAGGCGGTACATCGATGGCGAACCGGAAGTCAGTATATCCGCTGGCTACCAATCGTTTTTAATTCGCTGTGAATGTGTGTGTGTGTTGGTGCATGACTCACGCGTTTGTGGATGCTGGAATAATTATTTCATTTTTATAGAGCAAAAACGCGCCCGGAGAATGGCTCGCAACACGCTGCCCCACACTTCCGCCGGCGCAGCGATGGACCGGCAGTGGAGTAATAAAATTATGCTTCAAATAATTAATGGTTCATTGACATTAATCAAAGTCTAGGTGTGCGCACTTTTCGTCCCGTTATCGCGACAGCGCAATGATATATGGAGCCGAAGCGTTGGGCGCGGTGTTGCGAGGGTGCACTGGAAGGAGTTGTGATTAATTTGATTCTCGGCTCCTTTCAAACGGGGTGCAGAAAATAAATTTTACTGGATTTAACTGTGATTTTAGAAATATTAATACATTTAACACGCATATACATTTTTTGCGCCGGATAAAGTAGGAGTAGGGAAAAAATTGAATGATTTTCAATTCAAAATAAAAACATACTTAAGAGCACAATATCCCGAGGGAATGGAATGAGTCGCCACGTTAGCTTACTTAAGATTTGGCAGCATTAGCGACATGATTTATGGATTTTGCTATCGAACTCCTCCTCCTCCTGCTCTCAGTTAGTCATGGTTACCAATGCGTGTTTAGGGGGCAAATGGGGATCCAACGGGAAGCTAGATATTTCAATGTCAAATATTCTCATCAAATGGGCTATGCTTATAAAAACCGTGAAATCCCCAATACCACACGAGCAGGGCAATAAAACGCAAACTTTTCAGACATTACGACACGCCGATCGTTATATAACGAACTTTACAACGAAGACAAATTCTAAAACTTTTCCCCCATTTATTTATTAAAGGGAAATTTGTAGATTCTTTTTTTGTTTTAAGGCTCTCGTTCGGAAGTTTCTCCCTGATATTTGATATTTGTACCACTGCTACTACGTCGCGTATTGAAGCAGAACAAGCGCACAGATTATAAAAGCTGCGTGTGTGAAAAACTAGAATCAGTTGAACATGAAGTTGAGTTGAAATGAAAATGATGCATAGAAGCAAACAAATCGTCTAGGTATTGAAATTTTGGATCTGCCAGTTTCAAACCATAGACCCTTTCGCTGGATGATTCGTCATTTATCAACAAATTATTTTTATTTCTTCTTACTCGGATGGCACTCGTCACTCGTTTGCTCGTCACAAACAAAGTCCGAAGCATTTTTTATTTTTCTCCATACCCACACACATACATTCCAATCCACTCCAACGGGCTTTTGATTTGATTCTACCCATAGTCAACCGGCCGCTAAAGTGAAAGCATCCGAATGGAAGCACAGCCCAACTTTTCGTCTGCGTAAATAGAACGAATGATTTATCATCTTCCGCTTCAAGGCTTTGGGAGAAAATGGACGCTGGGGAAAACCGAATGCACGGCAGCTTAACACCCACAGCTCACCTCCCACACCGCTTCCCCTCGTGTGCCCTTTTTCCGACGTTTGTGCGTTTGTGCGTTCCCTGCAAGGACAAGCTACTTCAAACGAGACCTTCAGCGAACCAACGGGTCCACGCCTACGTCGAGCGCGCGCGCGAACCATGTTTGCCGTGGGTTCAATTTTCGGATCAAATTTCCCATGTTTAGTAGATGCCAAGCGAACGGGAGAAAGGCAGAGTAAACGGAAAGCGAAACCACCGACGGAGAAAAATGGAGCTCGAGCAAATGGAAGGTAATGTAGACGTACCCGAGGAAACCCGGCCAGGCCAATGGATGGAAATTCGCCCATGCTGTCGCCCACGCAGGGCCGTTTGAAGCAAGCGCCTGAGAGAAGAAAAAAAAAGAAGTTCACCCACGAAAAATGCTCCCGGGAAACTACCCCGGCGGCTCAGAGGAAAATTACGGTGAAAGCTTTTGCAATACAGCTGCGAAAGAAAAGCAGCCGCTCCTCCCACCTGCGCCCTTTTCCTCCCATGGTAAAAGCTTCCCTCGCACCGAAATTGACTGTAACGAATAAAAATGTCTTCTGTTATGCTTTCTTTTCTGCGGACCGATTGTACCGCACCTGACGCCGCCTGTTTCCCTCCTCCCGTCCGACATTGAGAAGGCAAATCTTAACTGCCGAAACACTCACATCGGCGCATACGTAGGAAGGCGAAGAAAACAAATGCCATCAATAAAATTTGAATATTTCCCTCGGAAAACTGGAATTGAGATGTGCCGCGCCGAGATTGAGAGCGTACATCGAGCGTACACGTCCGCCGCGGGAGGAAAGGAGCAACGAAGAAACAGGAAGGACAGCGAAAAAATGGGGAAGAGGAGGAAAAAAAACAACAACCATCAAAATTGCCAATATTCCTATCCATCAAACAGAGGATGTGGGATGAAGGGCATGGGGCTTAACGATGCGACAATTGCTTGTAATAACGACGAAAGCAAAAGGGCCGACGAAAGGACGTGGAGTGATGCGAGAATGGAACCAAAAAAAAACAAACCGGCAGGATTGATGGTTCGTTCGATGGTTGTTCGTTCGCTGCCGGTCCGATCGGTCGGAGGTCTGAATTATTTATTCGTGTCAAGTCGCTGCCGAAAGAGGTAATCGTCGTCGATAGGGGCGATGTGCCATTGCCGCACAGTAGCTTCATCGAATACGCGGAACCGCAGACGATGACGCTGCCAAACGGTTACATATCACCCGATATGAAATGGTTCGCTCATTATTTTAAGTGGCCCCCAGCGGAGTAAACGAACCCCATTCGTCGATTGTGCAGAAAATGTACAAGTAACAAAACCGTGATTTGCTGTTTACTGTAGGTCTTCTTCGTCAAGAACGTGCGGTTTGGACGTAAGTTATGGATACAGCTCATTTAATAGTTGTAACGATTGGAACAGTCAATACAGTTCACGGTATGGTCTGTAGTCTTGTGCCATACACTGAATGAACAAATTTCCTCACAAAACTTACCACCTTGTGTTCGAACATCCCTGGCGCATACACAGCATCCTTTGGGATCCTATTGAACGGACTAAAAAGATGAGCATCCCTTTTTCTTCCCATTCATACAAAAAAGGGCCATTAGCTAAAGTGTTTACGTACGTGCGTGTACACCACTTCAGCAACAGGAAAACCCTCCGCTCCAAGGCGGTGCCCGTGTGTGTTTGTTCACCATGTCAGACACGCAATTGTTGCCTGGAACCATCGTAAGTCAGGTCCAAGTGGCCACCGCCGAAGCCGTTGGGAAAAGCAGGGAAAGTACATAAATCCACCACCCGCCGGTAATGATTTTTCGGGAGAAGACATCCCTACGCATATCGTCGAAATTGAAGCAAGGAAAAGGCCGAGAAAGAGAGAGAGAGACAGAGAGAGCGAGAGAGTGAGACATAGATAGAAGCAGTCATGAGGGTTCCTCATACATCAAACTTGTTCAAAGGTGACGCCCGACCTCGCAGCGCGTGGGCTGCTGGTTCGCATGTAAAAAGGACGATCCCCGGTGGGTGTAGCAGGGTTTCGAAGCGGCACTACGACCTGCAGCCTACAAATTAGAGTCTCTTTACATTTCCCGTTATCTCGTTGAAGGCTACAAGCTGAACAAGGGCATCGTCGGGTAAGGGAGAAAGGACAAAGGGAGAGGCGAGTGCCAATAAAGCGCCGAGCTGTGTGTTTCACAAGCAACGAGTGGTTTCACCCATTAAAGGGAAAAGTTTACGTAACCCACAGCAACAAACGACGGCGAGATTGGTCCACAACGCGAGCATCCTTTCGATTGAAGTTGGCGGGTGCGGTTCAACAAGCATCGGGGTCTCCACAGAGGAATTGACAATCTGCTCCGGGACTGTTCAAGCGTTCGTTAGCTGACATCGTTCACACTGCATCTCTCATCGGCTGGCTAGCTTAAAGTCCGTCCAAATCTTGCTCTTACACCACGAAGCACATCCTTCTCATAATATCAGCGAGTTCACGAAATTTGAGATGTTCTTGTCTATGCAAATGATGAAAATATTGTTTTTCAAATATTGTTTATTAAAAAACGAACCTTACTCTTACACTTAGAGCTCCAGTTATAGGCTTTTTTATGAACTAAATTATGAAAAAAATTTAGAGGAAAAAAAAATACAGCGAACGTACTAGTGACACTGAAGTATGCAGTAGATATGAGAAAAATGGCTCCGAAAATGGAGCCGGTTTTGACCAGCTCCAGACATGTTTGAAGCTGGCTCCGGAGCCGCTTCCGAACTGACGGGCTAAGGCTGGAACCGGCTCCAGAGAGGTTTGTTCGGAGCCGGTGCCGGAACCGTTGGGGCGCTCCGGGGCACCTATCACTAGTATGCAGACTTGAGCGACAATGCGTACAAGAAACGCAGAACAATGATCTACCAGTGCAAACGCTCGATCCTGCAAGGGCACGGTCGTGTGAATCAAAATGTGTACTCTTCCTGACTCTTGAAATTACGGTCTTGAAACGCACGGAACAAAACAAAAAAAGGATACACTGACAAATAGAAAAGGCAATTTCGCAAAAAAGAAATAGCATGCACTACTACGCTCCGTCAGAGCGGAAAGGGTTCTTTTGTCTAACCTTCATGCTAGCTAATGGCCGAGCTCACCCGCTGGAACTCGCTCACAAAACATCCTGCCTAGCGTAGCGATTCCGCTGGACGTTTCGGAACGGTTCAGCGATGCAACCCTCGACCCGAAACAGGGGAACAGTGCAACCGCCGAATGTTCGCCATTTACGTAATTTTGCAGTGTCTGGACGTGGGTGCGTGTTTTATTTTCCCTCGTTCTAACGCGTTTCGGATCCTCCCAGAGGGGGTTCGGGGTAAAATTTCCCATTCCGGAAGTCGGTGAACGAAGGCGGCGGCCAAATGCGCGCTGTAGTGTTCCTCCATGTGAAACGGAACGGACGTGTTGTGTTCCAAATCGAAAACAAACGATCTTTTCCAAACAAACGCACGCTCACACGGACCAATAAATTCATCCGGCCATCCGGAGCGCGCGGTTCACGGAAACGATGTCGAACACCCCCTAGGGGTGGCAGTTGCAAGAAACATTTAGCTCGGAACAGCTCGCAACAAACGCAGTTGGCTCAAGCGCGAAGCAGCGAACCGGAACGGTCCAATAATCATTTCATGCAGCGAGTTTCTATTGGTTGAACGGTGTTCCAGTAGTCGGTGCTGACCAGTTGGAAGCACAGAGAAAATGTGCTAGCAGCTTGACTTTTGCCGGCACAAGAGCAATTCACCTGCACATTTACGGACTGATGGTATACGAAAATGTTCAACATCTGCCCGGAACTTCTGAAGTTACAACAAATTCGAAGCGAAGCGAAGCGAATAATTTTAGAATGTACAGGAACAAAATGTGCAATGGAAACAATTGCATGATCTTTGGTGCATAATTTTATGCAGCAAGCAAATCACAAGAATCACAGCCCGAAATTTTGCCTGTAATAACTTGTGTATAGTAGGAAGACAAGAGATACTGAAACATGGAAATTAAAATCTTCATGCTTAAGCAAGATTTTTGATGCCAACAAAAAATACTTTTTAAATGTAATACATTATGTTCATAGCAAATTAAAAATCAAAATCTTGGAGTGCAGAACCTCATAGAAGATATATTTGATTACTAAAATATTCCTACGTATTCACTACAAAGGTAACATTTCTAGTTGTATTACAGTACAAAACCCAAAGTGTCCCTAGTGAACATAGAAAGAGACTATTTAAAAATGCTAAAATAAATCTTTGATGATAACCGTCGTATGAAATATCTGTTAGGAGCTTCCTGGCTCCCCAGCCACCCAGCCTCCCTTACCTGTAGCATAGGCCGGTTCAATTTCATCCTCCGAGTGTAGCTGCGGTGGTGGCACGATGGGAATCTGCACCGGAATCGGTAACGGCATCCGGTCGTAGTGCGAACACTCGATGTACTCCAGCCGGCCCTGGCTGCCCCCGAGTATGCTGCCACCGCAGATACCCACCCCAATGCCGACCCCACCAACGCCACCACCCCCAATGCCTCCACCGACACTTCCACTGCCGCCACCGCCACTCCCCGGGCCACCGCCCGGACTCGAGCCCGAACCGGACCCGTGCCCCGACCCGGAGCCACCGGTCGAGCCCGGACACGAGCCGACGCGGCTCAGCGACGGTGGCGTCGCCGAGGTCGACATGTAATGGTGCGTGTGCGGATGGGGATGAGGTACCGCGTAGTCACCGGTGTCGCGCAGTGACGTCCCACGCGTCAGGGTGTTGCCCGCCGACTGGATCGACGGTTGCGTGGCGCGACAGATGATATCCGAGAGCTGGTTTGCCTGGTTTAGCGACGAACGTCGTACAGTGGACCCGACGATACCCGAAAGGAGACACGCACATAAAGACACACAAAAAACACACAAACTTCGTTAAACTATTTGGCAGCAACAACAGCAACAGCACGTGACCGTGGGGAGCAGTGATGGGAGGAGGTGATGGATAAGTGACAAACCGAAATCAAAAGTCAACCAAAAAGACGAACGCCACGGACGCACTCCTTGGGTTCCTTGGCGGGAAAGATGGACAGATAAGGAGGGGGGACAGAATCGTCGGTGCGGGAAATAATAATGGAGGAGCCCACCGAAGGGAGCCATTGCTATAGTCCAAGGATAAATGAATGCAAGGGGGTAGAGATCATGGGACCGCCCGGCTCTTCCGCCAGAGTGACTCCGAACTCCGAAACCATTCACCCAGCGCGCCTCGAGGGAGTTCGGCAGAAATTCGATGGTAAAAGAGCCTGGGCCTCAAAGGTCGAACTCGGTGCGTGGTACCGTCCGTTTCCTGCGAGGCACCGAAGGGACGAAGAAGTCCTCGACTCGAACTTCGACCACTCCGGGATGCTCGCGTGATGTATTGCCTTTCTCGTCCAGAGCGACCAGTTTGACAGTGATGGATGGCAGAGACCATGTGGTTTTGTTTTTTATGCTATGCCAAGAACCAGTCACTTGACATTTAAAGTGTCAGATAACTGGGTAAACATGTTTACAAGATACAGCCTGTGTAGTTCAAAGGTTGCATTGAGCATCGACAAGAATCTGTCAACCAAGACATTAATAAGAATTCAAAGTGAACCCTCAAAACCTAATCTTCCAAAGGGGCAACAATTGACCTTATAAAGTCTAGAGTTCTATCAAGACGGTATTTTAACAGACCTATGTAACATTGTCTTATGCATTTTCAACATGTGGCAGGTTCATGAAATGAAATGAAACATCCTAGCATACAACATTTTTGCTACCAAACATGATTTGCCAAACGCTGCTACACAATTCCAATTAAAAAGAATTTCTTCTCCATTAATTCGATTACTTTGATCACCAAGTATAGATTGCTGGAGCTTCGCAGCAATCGGAGCTGCTCGGAAACGGAAACGAACGCCACCCGCACCAATTCCCGACAATCTCGCCTCTCAACCGTTTGTACTAGTCTACCAGGTTCAGTGCAAATCAATGTACAGCAAAAAACTTTAATCTTTGCGTTTCTGTGACGGTGCAGAGTCGGTCTGATCGAGTGAAGCCGGGTCCCGCCTCAGCAAGGCGCGCGCGCGCTTTCGGCGTCTCCCCGGCAGCGACGGCGGGACCCGTCTCCACTGCTGCACGGTGGACGTGGAAGCAACAAACCTCGGCACGGCCAAGTGCTACCGAGTGGCATCGATCTACCTGTGGACTATCAAGTGACTGTCTACGCGAGAAGGTACAAGGTGTGCAGGGCAGCTCCGGCGGGAGCTGCTCGATGAACTGCGGACTGTGACAGGGACTGTGGCACGGACTTGAGCACATTTGCTGCTGCTGTTGCTGCTGGTGCAGTTGCGGCTGGGAACCGTTGCTGCACACGAGCTGTTGCGCCTGTATCGGCGGCAGCTCGACCGACTGCGGACAGGTGTTGAGCGACAGTGCACTGCAGTGCATCGAAGGAGCCTGCGAGTGGCTCGAGGCCAGACTATACTGCTGATGATGCTGCTGCTGAGGCTGCTGAGGCTGCTGCTGCTGTTGCAGCTGCTGCTGGCTGGGCTGCTGGTAGCCCTGGGCCTGATACTGCGTTTGCGGCAACTGCGTGTTGCGCCGGGGCGATCGACCGCGATCGACCGCCGTTGCACTCCAGTATCCCCAGGCCATGCTGCTATCTTATCTGCCCTTTCGATTCGCACACCTTTCAGCGCACACAAAAGCCCAACACGCTCCCGTTGGCTCACACGATTCACTCGCACTCAACTTAACCAGCCACAACCAAATTCAGCAAGCTTCGTCGAAACTCCTTCGTAGGCCGTTTTGATTTTACTATATTTCTGGCCGCACTTTCACTCTCAGACACTTTCACTCTGTAAGTTTGACACTGTCCTAATAAACTAAACACAGATAGAAAATGGAAAAAAATACTCGTTGAGAACATGAACAGAACTGAATCCAGCGATTGTGGAATACTAAGCTCAATTTTCAAACGTTGTCTGTCCACAGGGTAACTAGATTAGTGTGTAACCATATTCACTACCTAGCGTCTGAGTTTGCTTAGATCTGTTCTCTTGCACTTGCACATCTTATTTGAAGCGCTATTTCCGTTACGAACTGTCAACTTAAACCTAAAATTTTCCTTCCAAGCCAAACGAGTGGCGAAAGCATAAATCAATTATTCAACATTAGATCAGTAAATGCACTTGTGCTAGGTCCAAAATATAAATAAGCTCAACTGTTCATGTCTTTTCATTAAAGATTGATATTATCGCAACCATAATACCATCGTGAATACTGCGATTATTCAAGAAGACGTCGTTGCAAAAGTTTTCATATCAGCAAGAGTTTGCAAACCAGTCATCGCATATAGACCATCTGCCCTTGTGGCGCTTTAAACTGCGCCACCTGATGGAATGGGTGAATTTAATAACGTGCCTGTAGCTAGGAACGACTGCGAGCGACTCACTCAATCACAGTTGCACCATCATCAAGTGCACCATGTACATTCATACGAAGGAAGCGGCGTTATAGTGATGCCGATGGGACGCTGCTACGGCAGGATAGCAACCGAGTCCCGCGGACCGATGGCACGGGAACGTACTGTCGAACTGTGTGAAAAAGAAACAGTTTCCAACACCACCACGTGAATAATAAATATCGTCATAATGATGTGCCACTCTTGGCTGGCTCCGTCGTCTGGCCACATGCATGCTGCCTCCTCTTGGTTGCTTGGCATCCTCGCGCGAACTATTATTCGTCGTGCATCAATTGCCGTGGCAGACGGAGTCTGGAACTCTAGCCGACAAACGCGCCGGGATGGCGGAGACTCAGCAAATCACTGGGCTGCCTCTACCGCCACAACTTATAGCTCCCCACTCCACACAGAAAAAAAAAACCCTAGATCTCAAGCTCAAGGCTGAATACAGCCAGATACCAACAGACTATGTAAAAGAAAAATCCCCCGCCGGGACCAGACGGCGGAGTGCACACACTATTCATCCCAGTGAATGTATGCTCCTGTGGAATGATTGCACCGAGGATATTATTTTTGCACACCCTCCCAGTCTCTTTCACTCTGTTCTCTGTTTCCTCGCCTTGCAGTGTTAGGGATGCTGCGAGGAGGATGTTGGGGTGAAGCCATGACACGCAGTACGCTGGTTATTACAGCACGCGGATTGCGGTCCAACGGTGGCCCTTGTAAACGAGCTCCCCGGCGTTCCAAGTTGGAGTGCACTCGTTAAAGGTTAATGACCTTAAAACGCAGGGAAAAACAAGAGCTTACGATACAGACACGGTACAATCGTTCCAGAAATCATATCGAAAACTGCCTGGGCAAGAATAAAGTTCACAGCTCGCAATCCCTTTTCATCACAAAAACATCCCTAGACTTAGAAACCCCATACAGGCATTTGAAGCTTTGGAAGGGGAATTTCTGTGTATGCAAAGAATTACACTCAATTGTAATTAAGGCATCCTTTCACGTTTCCATGCAAAACTGCAGGCTAATTTGCATACATGATGCACTAATTAAGGCAGGATAACATTGAATTCGTTTCTTTATAATCTTGGTGCATATTTGTATCATTAATTAGTGTTATTTATAATATAATGTCTGGTTCATAATTATGATGGTTGGATTCTTCTACTCAGAGTAGGCAGTTACTTATGAAATAGTCATATGCGATGACTCTTTTTTATACCTGAAAAAGTGGACAAGCCGAACGATGAACAAAATAATTCCTATATAGTTTCAAAACATACCAAGAATCCCCGATTGTTCAACTGTAGGGATGAAACTTAGTTTTACAAAGCACAACTCCTCCAGACATCGAAGACAGTGCATTTCGTCGAAATTCCGGGAGTATTCAGAGTGAAATGGACAAACGAATACCTGAATTGCTAGGATTGCAGTGCTTTAAGTGTGTTCGCACTAGTCGACAACAATACGAGCCCTGAGACCGTGGATGAAGTGTCATCCCGCAATTGGATAATAATTCGTGCCACACTGCATACTATCGCAGCGCTTGTCATGGATTCGCGGGAAACTTCTACAATGGTTCTGCTTTCTAACCACTTCTGCTAACGAAGCTACGACACGTGCTCTCGACTGGCGTTACCAACTTCAAATGCTCCTTATATGTCGTGTCCTTGTAGTACCAGGGAAGGCAAACAACAGCAGACAACGAGTTCCGTGAAATCAAAATCTACGCTTTTCTATCATCGCTCCATCGGTTTCGTTACAACAGATGAAAACTAAGCCGGTAAGATTAGACGACGTTACGGATGTATATTTTTCATCAATTTCCGTATCCTTCATCGAGTACATTAAATCGCGCTAATAAGAACGAGGAGCTTGAGCATAATCGACTTTGTGAATCATCTTTCAGACATATTGTAGGTAAAAATCTAAAAGCAGTGCTTCAAAATCTTTACCATGGGACACACACAGGAAAGTTGATTCACAAAAAATCGATATCCTGTGCTTTGAACCATTACCCATTTTGCCTCCATTTTTCACAACCCATTTAGATGGTCCACGCACCAGCGTACACCATTTGCAGCAACCATTTGATTTGGCGGGGGAACCTAAGCCTTAGAATAAAAAAGGCTGAACCCGAGAAGGAAGGATCGAAAAGAGAAGGTTGTTTATTTTCACTCCAGCTTGAAACGTGCTGCAAAAATAGAATGCATCCTTGCACGAGCTTGCATCCACTTGCGTCTCACCCTTGCTACACCTTTTTCCAAGCGCACCCATGACGTGCCACTGAATGGCCTTGTCATTCAACCACACACTCAGGGACACAGTCGACCAGGCTTTAATCTGTTGGCGGACACACCACCATGCACAAGTACAGTTGCAAACATCGGTAAAAAAAAATTGCATACGTTTTCGCAATCTTCCTCCCTTCACCGATTAATAGTGGTAGAGCCTAAAGCCATGAACCAATGGTGAGTAGAACATTTACCTTTGGCTGAAATGGTCTAGGCGGTTGCACGATTTAGCACATTGTTTCGATAACGCAAATGAAGGTTACTTTACATTTTAGTAAAATTATTGTTTCGGAAAGGAATGTTTACCACAGTTTGCACACCTTGCCTTAACTATGATTTATAATGGCATCTAAAAAGACTTCGAGTCGCACGAGGCAACTCCGTTTTGCAGTCAGCTCAGCCATCATCCTCTTGCTTGCTCACCGAAAGCTTAGCTTAAACAAACAGAGGGTGATACAAAAAGCAACGCACAAATCATAAATCCTCTCGTTACGACGTGAGGCTAAATCCTCGCTGCTACACAGGGTAACGGTTGCAGGCGGTTGTAAGCTGGAATTCTCGGGAATTGTGCCCGAGTCGTTGCTTTGGCGTGCGAAAATAAATAGAAATAATACTGGAACAAAACCTGTCACGAACGAGATGACAATGTGAGGCATGATGATGTGGAAACAAATATAAGCATTCGGGACACCAGAATAACAGAACCAAGATCGAATTTACTATTTTTAGCCGCAAGCGAAAGGCACATCTCGTTCAGCTGTATGTTTCGGAGCAGAGCAAATCCAGGCTTACAATACTTTCAGGCTGGTTTATTGTTGTTGTACTCAAAATGGTTGCTAGTTCGTAGTGAAATATAAATAAAGTATCCAATAATATGCATGCGGGGCAACAACGGATTTTCGTTACATGTTTTTGCACATTGTACAATTATCAAGCTTTATGCTCACACTCATGTTTTAAAATTTTTAACCATAGTTTTTCACAGCTGCATCATCGGTGGAGAGAGCTGAAGGAGCCCCATTTTGGCTACAAGACCGGTTCACAAGGGTGAAATGTCTACCACATTCTTCAACCTGCCTGTGTTTGAGTCTATGTCTGAAGGATATGGGAAGTATGATTTCAAGGTTGGTTGACAATCGCAGACAGGTGGTCCTATACCTTCCAGAAAAAGGGATACATTCCAACGAATAAACCTCTTGTGGACGTCCGTGCTACGTCACACAGTTCGGAAGGTCGTTCAAAACATATATTTGGATTTACATCACAGTTTAATCTAAATATTTGAAACCGTACATTTCTCTGAAGCTCAATGGAGGAGTTCTGTAACAAACAATCAATCATCAATAGTTCCCCGCCTGAACGATTGTAAGCTTGCTATAATGCAAACTCGTCCAACAAAGTCGGTATCTATCAACCTACGCAACCGACTGAGGAAAGCTAATTCCACCGTACTGTAATTTAATCAACATTCAATTAACCATAAATTGAACCAAATTTCGCTACCGGCAGTACGAGTCTGCACGATCAAATTAATCCAACAAAATGTTGAAAACAGCGGTTACTTTATGGTGGATCGGGCGGGTGAGCGGAAAAAACCTGGCCCTCCCTTATCACCCACCCATTGGTCGCGAAGGTCCGTGGAAAATCGATCCATCACTCGATGGTCAGCCCTCGCAGAGTACCACCGCTAATACCTGCGCCATATACCGGCACACCGCAAGTGTTCCGCCCGCACCACAATAGTCCGTTGTTAGCGATGGTTCGCGTAATTAATTACATCCCCACGAGAAATTCTAACCATTCAGCGGGGGCATCCAGTTTATCTGTAGCAATGAATTTCCGATCCTCGCTTTACTATCAGTCAGCCCTCTGCTCCGCTCGCTCCCGCACTTTATCTCGTTCTCTCTCTCGTTAGCCAGCCAGATTTGCCCAGATGCTTTCCCTGGGTCAAGAGCACTTCCCTCGTCCTAGCGAAAAGTCGGGATACTAATTAGCGGCGGAATGAGCATTAGCATCACCTTGCCCGCAACCCTCTCTCTCTCTCTGCCTCTCTGCATCTCTAGCCACTCGCAATGCTCTCTTTCTGTCACTTTCTCTCTTCATGGGCTGCTTTCCAGTTGCTCCCTCGCTCTCTCCTTTGACTCGTTGGCAAAAAGCCACGGAACGAGATCCTTTCGCTTACTTGATTCGATAGATTGATGGGGAGCACACTAACAAGCTTCAACAAGCAAAAAAAAAAAAAACCCACCACCAGCCACCGGTTTGGCTATCCCATTTTTCAGTCCTCCCCGTTCTCCGCTGCCCTCCTTTTTCCCCAAGGCCCGCATCGGTCGCGCCGAATCGCTGGCTGCCCCGTCTTAATACCATTAGCGATTAGCGGCTTCCATACAGTGGGGAGAGGAAGGGCTGCGCTGCGGGAATAGGGAACTCCGCGTAGGAAGGATGCTTCGGCTGCTGATGGCGATAATAATGGTTGGCGTGGGAGCAGGTGTGAAATTTTCCAGGGAAAACTTCAGGGGGCCGGGGGGTGAGAAACACCTGCCAGCGCTCAAAATTCCAGCGCATCAATCCAACACCATCCATCCTTCAGCGAAATGTGGGAGGTGGAGCAATTAGGCTAACAAGCAGCCACGATAACATATCCATTCCATCAGCCAGCGGGACAAAACTAAATCACTACCAGACGGCAGGAAAAACTACCACTACGACCCGGTATCAGCGGACACGCGGAAGATGGGAAGATGAAAAACTATCTTTATCAAAAAAAAAATGTATCGTGGTCAGCTTCACTAAAGCTCCTGCTCTGCTTTCCGCTCCACGAATCAACGTAGAAAAATTAAAATGGAAGCAAAAACCTACAGCAACAACCCACTATTATGGCTGCTGTATCGGGAAACCGTTGGGAGGAAAACAAAAAAAATACCAGCTCCATCCAAAACTTCGCCTGACAAACGATCTGGGGCAAGCTCATTAAAACCTCCACCTAGACCAACGATACAATACAAAAAACGTTGAAAAAGGGACGAAACGAGAAAGAGAGAAAGAGCAAGAGAGAGAGGGTAAAACAAATGCACAACTGCAACCATCGGAATGGCGCACACACACGGAAATATCCGAGATTAAACAAAAAAAAGACCAACTCCATAGATGATCAGCTTAATTGTAAAACCCTAAACTTTCCTACCATATGGTTTTCCTTTCGCCAAACAGCGCCCCGCAGTGTGATATGCAGAGCAAGAAGGGGGAAAAAACCCTCAGTCGTTTGCACTGGCGGGTTTGCGTGCGGGGAACGCTCGTGCGGCACGGGGAGGTTATGTTTCAGAATTAATTACTGCCATTTGCCTTTTTGCACGTACACACAGAGCCAACGAACCGCGCCCGGGGAAGTGCCTAAAGTATACGTAAGCGAGAAAATGTGCTCGTCTTTTTTTCCAAGAGCTGTTCCTCGTTTTTTTTTCCACCGTGAGGGACAGCTTCCATCGCCAGCAGACGTGTAAGCTCATCCGGTTTCGGGTTTTACATCGCTCACTCGCAGTGCTACTCTGCCCACCGACATCAATTATGGTTTTATGACCGATATGTGGCATCTATTCTCGTCTCCCACACAGCGACACAACAACGGACGGGTCGTTGTTTCTATGATTCTTTTTTTACGTTCGTTCGTTCGATGTACTAGCTGTAGTAGTTAGCCGGCAGGATGACTTTCTGAGACCGAAAGGAAGGCAGGGATATGATTGAAATTTTATCGGTCAGTTTCCCAACGACAATGGGGGCCACACATTCGAGTCCACACCGCGATGAATGGATGCTGAGGAAAACATTCGTTTCATCCTTTTTTCGCTCAGTTGGACGTTCCTAAAGAGCCACTATTTTTGGGGCTTCCCTTTGGGCTCAAGGAAAAAAAGGGAACGAACGAACGGAGAGCACAATAAGAAAGTTTATTTCTGGATTTATTATCGATTTCCCATGTTCCCGGACAGGCGAGCCGTGCTGCTATTCGTACCACAGTTTGAAGGCTTCCCGGGAAAGCTGGATTAGGAGGGGGATCGTTAGCTGTAAAAGCCTTTCGGCACTGGCGTAAGCTGTTATGAATTTTATAAATAACGCCTTCCGCACTATACGAATGCTGTAGAGCCATCCGGATGCAGGCCTTCACACATCAAAAGCCTTCGAAGGAGTATACCAAAAGTATTGGATTAAAAAAGGAATTCTTGTAACAAACAATAATTTACATATTTTATCTTTAAACGACGAGGGAAAATAAAACATGTTTTCTTTTCACAACGAAGGAGCAAATTCATAGCAGAAGCATCACGTAAGGAGTGCTCTATTGTTTCTAGTCGAACAAATCAAATTGATTCTAAAAACAACAAATTTCGAAAGCTTGTAGGACGCAACACCCGATTTGCAACAAGAAGATGAGGTTTAAATCCCCCCTTGATGGCACAATAAATTCAAGTGAGGTTAAGCAAAAGAGTGTGCATCAGGAAAATACAACCTAACACGAAAACAAGCATAAAATCCCTGGCACGGATAAACTATCTCAGCGTTCTGCGTTCCAAGCTGAATGGTGTAAAATCGTAAAATTCACAGTTTTACGACCTGTTTTCAATCCTGGGCGAACTAAGCAAAAGCGTATCGCGTCTTCCTTCCGCTTTCCCAACACTACAAAGATCTTTTTTCCTTTTACTTTATTTTTCACCACAATTCAGAAGAAAGTTTATTGAAAGCGCCCAGAGGTAATATGAGCAAACCGTTTTGAACGCATCGTTAGAAACATGGACTTGAAACTTTTTCCTACATTTTTTCGCACAGAAACAGGGACAGTAACACATTTTGTCTCAAACGGACCAATATCGACAACGGGTAAGTAACGATCGTAACAAATACCTCCAATATCTGCAAAAGACTATATTTTCAATGCCGGGGATGCATAGTAAGGGTACAGCAATGCGGTCAGGGTCTAGCGAAAAAGAATAACTAACGTGACCAGCAAGAACGTTGCTAGTTACGTTGCCGGAAATTCCAAAAAAACACAAACAAACCTCGAATGAACGAAGGACAGAATCCTCCTACACACAAGAACCTAAGGTTCCTCGCGGTGGTCATGGTACAGCTAAGTACGCACGTTGCGAAAGGTTGCATGTAATGTAATGTCAGTTGATTGGTGCCTCCAAAGCAACCCCACTTTCACCGTAGGACAGTTAAGCGAACATTTGAAACCAAACCCCCAAATTGTGATTGGAAAAAAGCGGAAGTCGAAACCAGCTACGAATCAGCTTAATAGTTACTAGACTTGTTCCGAAAATGATTGTATTTCGATTTCATACCGTACCGTACGTTATTACTATCGTGTTGCCTTTTTTTTTTTACTCCAAATCTTGCCCTTAGGCACCCTTACATTATAGCACTACACATAAAATATATTTTTAAACTGTTTGAAACGCGCCAGTTGAATATACATTTCATTACCGGATTCAGCCGGTTTACTTCATCATAAATTCAAATAACAACCCCTCAGGGACGGATGCCGGTTTGCAGTGGGCCATTGCCGGTATCGATTTAAATTCAGCGCCAAACTAAACACTGCTGCGAGGCAGAGCCACCAAACTCGTCCGTGGCGAATATTCTAATCCAAACAAACCTTCATTATGCGAAACCCGTGCAGCAGTATTTTCTTTAAACCGATGCTTCTTGGTTAGATTGTGCCGGGCTCGAGGAAAACTATTATGTTCCAGGAAAGAGGCCAAGGTCGTGAGGTTAGCGAAAATGTCAACTCCAAACCATGCATTGCGTCAAACGGGATGGTAAAGTTATTGAACAAGTTTATGCGGTAGCACTTTAAGGTTGAACGGATGCAATCGCATTTTACAGTCTTCGGTCAAACGGCATGAGGAGGTACAGGAAGTAAACATAGGAACGGGATCTGTTTTAACAGAGCCTGCAAATCGATTTGGTAATTTTAAGAACTTATTTCCCTTGTAAAAGTAATCAGACTGATCTTTAAACAATGTATAACCGGTTGTGTAAAGATGGACATTCAAGCATTTTAAAAACCAGAAAATGGGGCATGAAACAGCTTCTAACAGTTTCCGCGGTGAAACTCCTTTTGTTAGGATATAAACTTTCGGAGAAATTTAAGCTGCAAAAGTCCACGGAAAGCGCCGGACGCTACATTTTTTCCCCGACATTCTGGGAAAGCGGCCAGCTGTGTTTGGCTTCTTCTGTGAAAACATTGCTGTACAGTTTGCTCGGCCGTAAGAAAAGAGCATTTTCAACATTCTTCACCAGTCTCCGGGAGGAATTAAAAAGGAAATCCCACCGGATTAAATGAATTTCCCACCGCACAGTGTCATGGTCGTTTTTTTTTTTTATTCATTCTCTTTTTGTTGTTGTCATCTGTTTGGCTTCTCTCCGGGTTTTCTCGATCTCTTATGCTTCTTCTCACCATCTCTTGCTTTTTTTTAACTTTAACTTGCTCTCCCTTAGAACTGCTTTAACAACGTTTCCCAGGCGGACCGGGAACTCTTTCTGTAACTGTCAGACAACAGGAAACACCCGTCGGAACGAGAAACCAGAAAAAGAACAACACACGAAAACCATTTTACAAGTTCCAGCCATGTTTTGCAAAAGTTTGACAGTCACAACTTTCGTCTGCTATACTTCCCCGGGTCTGCAACCGAGGAGTCGAGTTCATGTAACATGCTTCTCCGCCTTCCGCCAAGCGCTCCACTGTTATGTTGGTCCCGCTTTGGCACCGGGCCGATAATTGTTATCCTCTCGGTCACTCAGCGAAATTCCCGGCCCATTCCATTTCGCCAAACCGTGCGATACATCGTGCACAATGTGTGCCAATGTTATCGCCAAACAGTCATCGATTGGGCATGGAAAAGTCAGCACTTTCCGAAAGCGGGCCGTGGCTGCTTCTTCCACACAATTTCCCGGGGATGGAAAACACACTTGACCTAGTTGTTTGTGCATGCAACTTCTAAACAGCACACTCCTGCCCGCACCTGGCTCGCGTTCTTCAGCTCCGGCAACCAAATCGGCGAAAAAGGGGTTTTGCGAGCGTAAAATTGATTCGATTGTCGATGAGGAGGAGGAAAACTAGAGCCAAAAGCAGTACGAACATTTTGATCAGCACGAAACGTAGCGTTTATATTGTTGTTTTCGTTCAATGATAGCAGGACGAACTTAAAATTTCTTAAGTCAAAATCTCTTTTCAAGAGCGAAACAAATCTAGATTTAAATGACGAGTTTTTGATCAACAAAATGTGTTTTTTCTTAAGAGTTGAATTCGACCTGGTAATTAGTATGACAACATTTCTCAATTGAACTATTCGTACAAACTACCAGGCGCCTCCACCAAAGAGAACAAACGTTCCGAGATAAAATGATCCTTTAGCGTCAGGTACTGTGCGACACTGATGAGGTAATTAATTTTTGTTTCGATTAAAACGCGGGCTTATTATTAACATTATCCGAGAATCCGAGCCGATGGTGCAACACCCACAAAGTTTTAATAAATAATAATAAATTTTAATAATTCAAAGTGTAATTTTCACTCACTTTTCATTTTTCAAATCAGTACCTCGCCAGTGCCTTTCCCCAGTACCATTGGTAGAGACTGACAAAAAGGACATTATCCACGTCATAACCCCATGGAAAACCTTAACCAGCCGGACTGCCTAGCGGAGATGAATTCCCTTTTCCAAATCCAGTTCAGCCCAGGACAGAACCAGCATTCAATCGACCGCTCCAGCAAAAAGCTCACTCCCACCAGACCGCCCTTCGATCCCGTCTATCGAGAGGGCTGGCCCACTTTCGACTGGGGCAAATAATCACTCATCAATATTAACATACCTATCAAATGAATCATTCATCGCCTAATTCCCGATTCAATTTCACGCATTTCCAAGCCGGACCACTTCAGATGGCGCTGGAAAACTTTACCGGCTCATCATTCGCCATCCCCCGCCATCCTTCCCTCTCATCACACACATGCACAGAAACTTATAGCCTACTAGTTCGGGAGCACATTAGTTAGCAGTCCGTTTGTTGAAACTAATCCACCCATGACCGGGGACTTTGGGTGTCATTTCAAGCCACACCGAGTGAAAACTTTCCATCACCGGTTCCCGTCCAAAAGAACACACACACAAACAGATGCATTCCCCACAGTCATCAGGAGGAATATACAGGCAATGGTTTGAAGGGACAAAACCCAACCGGCTTTGTTTGTATCGGTGTGTTGATGAGTGTGGTTTTGCAAAATTCACATTTCCAGCAAAGTCCAAAGTTGTGGAGCACCGGAAGGTGTCGCTTCACAGCGTTAAATGTACCACCATCTACCCTGTACCTCTCCCTATTCCTCCGCTGATCCGCGTTTTGATCACTTCGGCCCCAAATTGCCCCAGGTTTTAGCCGAGATTGCTCACCAAAAAAACGGAGCCCGAAGCCATCAAACTCATATACAAACAATTATGATTCGAGCGATTTAACTGCTGGGCATTTGGGAGTCCGGGAGGCAACGCCTGCCTGGGAGGAACAAAGTGGAAGGCGGATATTTGTTTGCCTAAAAGGGAAAACAACAGCCTAACACTGTAAAAGTCACATATTGTGCGGCTTTGTGGGGAAAGAAGGGAAAACGAAATAAACCTGAACACCACACGAGTTTTCCGAGCAAAAACTCAACCCAATAGATCTTACCGAAGTTTGGTTAATAAAGTTCAAAATTAATAACCCTTCCTTCACCCGCCCTATTTGTGATCCGACAAGCCTCTATCCTGGAGCCGTAGCCCAGGCAAGGATATACTTTCACATCACAAAGCAGCAAGCTTGCTTTAACACGCTTTCTCGAAACCCTCCGGGTAAAGTTCGAGAACGATGTGTTATACTTTGTGGTTGAACAAAAAGCCAAAATTGCTCTAAAATTTTCTCTCCTCCTCCAAGGCAAAAGAAGCCACCCAAAGGGGTTCGACGAGGAAGCCAACATAAAGGGACGCAGAAGAAAAGTAGCTGCCAGAGGGAAGCCACCATCGGAAGGAAGCATTCAGAAATTTTCTATCGGATACGTTCGAGCCAACCCCTGCAGGGGAAAAAGGAATTAAAAAAAAATGTGTAAAGATGTTTGGGAAGACGGTTCGCTTCTCTCGTGTGAAAGAACGTCAGCCTAGCATGTTCTGAAAAAAAGGTGTAAGATCACAAAGGTTGTACACAAGCAAAGCTAATCGAATATCTGCCACATAGGAAAAAAATAAATGAAACATCCAAAGAAGAATAAAACTCATTTCCAAACCTAGCATCTCCTTCTTAGTGGATGGCCAGAGTAATGAAGAAGAAAAGAAACTTGCTGTAAAGCTGAAAAAATCCCTAACATGCGAGTCTGCCCGCTTCGAACCCCCGAAAAAAAAGGCACACGCTTCCACGTCCATTGCGGGAGCAGGAGTTTCAATTCAAAGCCAATACTTAAAGCACCACAATAATGGGTGATTAAAGGGGTCGACAAGAACTTTAAATGCTAAACTTTGCGACCCTCGTGAATTTCCCCGAGCGAACAAATTTATCTTCCCACGGTCACCCGCCGCTTATGCTCCGCACTACATTACTCAACTGGTTTACTAGCTTTTCTTTGCTTTAAAAAAAAAACCCCGTGGAAAAATAGGGCAAAACTGGAGGGTCCATGGATTAGAGTTTCCCATTGCGCCGTCTAAACTTTACCGACTGCACCGTTCTTTTAACAGGAGTGCCATCGCAAAAACAACCACCTGCCAACTGAGGGGAAACGACGCGTGCAGGGCAGAGAGGCCTGCTTCCGGTTACCAGCACACCGGGGGTACCAGACGAGGAAGAGGTATTCCACGACGAAGAACGAAGAACTCGTAACACAATCGAGGGGCTCTAGAATGACATTTTCCGGCTCAACGGAAGCGTAGAAGAATGGCTAGAGGAACGCTTAAGAAAGGCGTTGAGGTTTCAGGGTTACGGTTCCGGTAAGGCAACAGCCGTAAGGTCAAAGTGTGACCTTCGTACCTACAATTTCCGCATTTGAACCGCACAAGAAACTCACCGTAGCACCTTCCTTATTTTTATCTTCGATCCTTTTTTTTAAAGTAATTTTCATAATTTTACATCGCCAGAGTAGCAACACTGGGTGTCAAGTCATTCGGAAAATTAATGATTCATTTTACTTTTCCCCTGCTAGAGGGCAACAACTGTTCGCTCGCAATGAACGGGAAAATAGGAAATTACTTTTCAGTTCCGCTAATCCACATCAAAATTAATTTTTGTTGTTTTCTTTAACTTAACGAGGTATTAAAGGATCGCGTTATTCGTCTTCTATGTTTCAAAGTGAATATTAAGCGTTTGTTAGCACAAGTGTCGAGCAGAACTCAAACATACTTTTAAATGTGCAAGTGCCAAGAACTCGCCAAAAACTCAAACTTTTTTGCCTTCTTGAAAATTCTTCGAAATTTTTATTTATTTTTTTAAAAGTTTTGCGACAACGATTTCCATGAAACTTTTGAGTAACAAATAAAAACACTACAAAACTGGGAAAATGTCTTTCCATTTCAAGGAAAGTTCTTACGAAAACAATCCAATTACTGTGTCGTGAATCGAAAGGAAGTTCACGGAAACAATTATCCTCTTGTATAAATGTTCTATTTATGCATGTTAGGAGAATCTGCAAGTTCATCATTTCAGGCAAACCAGGAATGATTCTGAGATAACCAGGCATGGGCGAACAAAATTACATACCAAACGATGACTGTAAACATTCCTTTGCTGAGCTATTTACTATTAAAGCTAGAAATATACAACACTGCAACAATAATTTCTTCTTTTCGTGAGGTCCTTTTTGATCTAAGATTTTATGTCCGAAGCACCTAAACCAAGCCTACTATGGAAGACCTTTAGATGTATTTTTGTATATTGGCATTTGTATGTATGTGTGTATGTGTCTGTGGGTGTTATCTATCCGTCCCTCTCACACACTGTAACACGCGAACACTCTCCGAATTTTGACAGGTCACATAACACATAGCACCAAGGGTATCTGCACCACACCTCGTCGTCTACCGTAGGTTCCCAAAACCCCGGAGAGAGTGAACGCAAGGGCGAGCAAGAGATAGGACGAGAGACGGAGAAAAGAGTGAACCAGCTCATGAAGAGCGACAGCGAGAGAGGCTGCAGTGAAATCCGTACCGCGAAAATTCGCACCCACCCCATCCCTGCACAATTTTCGGCGGAAAGTTCGACACGGACAAATAGATTCGCGAATTAGACTCGATGGTATTAAATAACGCAGGGCTCCAGCTTTGATCACATGTGGGATACGTTTCTTTTTTTTTTCCACCGTCGCTGTTTTCTGCGGTTTTCCACCGCCCTCACCGACGAATGCCGACACAATCATTTTCATTTTCATTCTCCTCCCATTTTGACAGCTCGTTGCTGCACGTTTGTTATTGCCCGTTTAGACGTCAGGAGAAAATTAAAAAAAAACTGGCACTGAGCACACCACCTCCAGCAGGGGGGGGACAGCATATTCCCAAAGGACACTTACTTCACGACCGCGACCGCGTAATGCCGGATTTCACTACTTTTCTTGCCTCAAACAGTGTGAAGGAATCGCTCCTTATGTGACTGTTTTACCTTCACAGTAGGACTCTATTCGTCCTGGATTTTTTGTTCCCACCCCACACGAGGTACACACCAAGGGAAAACGGAAAATCCTTGCCGTATATGCTAAAGGTCTTACGAACGGATGGGAAACAGGTAGACACTGAGCACACCACGGTTTTTATTGGTGTGCTGGTGGCTGTATGTAATTCCTTGCACTGTACTCCTGCGACGTCAACACTGCAGTGAAGGATGTGCTGACCTCCTAGGCTCGGACTTGACACTGTGGTTGACTGACTGACTGACTGACTGACTGACTGACTAACTGACTGGGTGGATGGCTGGCTGGCTGGCTGGCCCTGATCCGATATTGACAACTGCCTCGTGACCGTGTCGCTGAGAGACTGCTCCTGCTGCTGCGACTCGAAGCTGCTCGAGACCTAGGAGCTTTTCCGTGACGTTACCAAACCGCGCACGCACTAGAGCACGTACACACACACATACAGACTGCGGGCATCCTTTGCTAACCGTGGGGAGTGATGTTATTGGTTTCATACGCAGCCCATTAGAGCGAGAAAGCTACAGAAAGGGAGCGCTGTTGTAGGCGAACCCGGCAGGAAAATTGAATCTCAGCTTTCAGGCATTTTGGGGCTCTTTTCCCCCCGTAGATGGAGCTTGAAGTAGACAGAGACAGACGGAGCGCACAGGAGAGAGCGAAGGACTCCATCAAGCTACAGATGCGAAGGATATACGGGCAGTTTGTGGTACCGGCGCCGACCACCAGAGGGCAGTACTTCATCGGTGAAAGAGTGAGAAAGAATGTGAGCCACTTTGCGCAGTTGCATGGCAACTTTTTGGAAAGCTCTTTTCAGTGTTCTTTGGCGATATCTCTTTTCCACTACCTTTCTATCCATCAATTACTTGCCTGTTTTATCTATTACGCTGGCTTTCTCTTTATATCTCCCTCGCATTCTTTGTACATCCGTTTCATTCTCTCGATTTCCCTTTGGAGAAGAAAATTTTTCACAGCCGCTATGCAATGCTTTGACAGTTCAGCTGTTTTTCTGTTTGCCATGGTCGAGGGTTTGCTGGGTGGGACGACAGGAACAAGAAGGACAGTTAGTGAAGCTTTTGCGAGAGAGATTTCTCTTCCAGCTGAATAACAGCGGTGTCACACTGCGACGTCGCTAGAACCGTCAAAAACCGCTTGCGTCCTAGCACTGTGTGGCGGTTTCAACTGACACTTACATGTTTGTGAACAACTATCGCAGACTAGGGAACGCGTGTCATAAATCATAGGATAAACAGGCAAAATGTTGCTTTACTGCTGGTTCAAAATAAAAACATAAAACACGAGGTGGATGTATGGGAACTATTAGTTTAAAATAATCCTCTTTACTTTACTGTTTTAGTAACGAATCATTAAGATCATGCGTAAATGATGAAGGCTTTATACTACAGATCATACTTACATTCTCGATGATTAACGCATGTTGAGTAAACTCAAAATCTGTATTTTGTCTATTTCATCCCAATTAAAAATGTTAAATTAAAAACAATTATAATTCGAAAATTGCTCAACAACGAGGCAAAAAAGAAAGTTTAAACAAGAAGAAAGTGTCAACCACCTCACAGACTCTTAAAAAGCGTCGGAAACGAAACAAAACGAGTATAATTGACTTGTCAATAAGTTCGAAATCCAATAATATTTTACTTGATCCTGAAGCGATATCGGTTAATCGGTATCAGCTTGCCAAATTCTTCTGTTCTGTCGTTCTACCCCAGATATCATCTTCCCTTTCGTAAGATTTTTGTTTGATTTCGCTTGTTCTTCCTTTCGATTGCCCTCTTGCACAACCAATAGAGCACACCAATGGAAATTTGAGTCACTGAAAACGAGCCAACAGCGGCCATACAGTCATCCAACTTTCGCAGACTTGGGACCCGAAAGATTCGAAAAAAGAAACTTTTTTAATCAAATGACTTTATAGCGAAAGTTTCCGTCCGACGCTTGGCCGGTTCGCATCCTCCAGAATCCAGCAGCCCCCGACTGGCCGACTATGTCTTGCACAGCAATGAAAGCACAATTGTTTCAGCCCAATGCATTTCAGGATTGCCACCGATCGCGAGGCTGGAAAAACAAAAATGCATGACCGTTCCCTAAAAAAAACTTTCCCCTGAGGAAAACTCTATTCAAATATAAAAACAAACCAATTCTTTCCTAGGAACTGTTCTATTCAATACTATATGAATTTTAAATCATTATGAATATCATCTCTAAATTAAAATTATTGTGCGCGTAAATTACAAAATGGTACTTACAAAGAAATGATAAATAATCGAAGAATGGTGGCTGAAGGTTGAAGGAAAGATTTCACTTACCTACAAAGAAAACAAAAAGAAGAAAATTTATCAACGGATTTAATCACAAACAAACAGGGAAAATTGTATCTTCTTTTGTACTTGCATTAGTAACAAAAAAAAGATGTAATCTGTGTGGGATACAATCCGCAACTCTTTTCATCACGGTGTGCCCAATCCACTAAATTAACGTAGGATGAACACGGTGGAGACGACGGGCGTTAAAGCCGTTTAGCAGAAGAGAACACATAAAAAGAAATAGCCTACGACTGGATATCCGTTGCTGGGGCAGAGGACTGTCTCTAATCCGTAGTAAACTGCTGTAAAAGTTTATTGCTTTACGCATTGCTAGGAGTTACGAGATTGGCACATAACAGCAAACAACAGAGGAAAAAAGGATGATGGTTTTAGGTTGCTATGAAGCAAAATGTTTCAATCAATTACGATGCATTGATATTAAAATCATTTCGACGAAAAAAAGAAACAAAATCTTTAAATTATAAAAAACCCAATTTGTATCTTTTATCCAACACTTTTATTTAAGATGGAAAGTAGTTTGCAGAAGGCAAAGCAAAGATAAAGCTTCTTTAAAAATGTAGCCAAGTTTAAATGTCTCAACAAAACTTACTCTCTACTTACTGCTTTGAGATGGTGAATCAAGTTCAAATTGATCCAAAAAAACCTCGCGAGTCTCTAACGACTCTTCGGACGACCTTCACTGTGCGACCCACCATCAAAAATGTATCTTTCCCCCAGGCAAAGCCGGAGCCTCTTCTGCCGCGTGGCTGAGCAAACAAAAAAAAAACACGGGCCGGACAGATTATGACATGTATTTCGCCAATAAATTTTCGTTTATGGCCCGTACGTGGTCACTCCTCGGTAGGGTCCCTCCGCCCCGTTGTGCGCCATCATGCCAGAAGCCCGGGGCACCATCGAGGTGTTATTAGGTAGCCGACCACCGTCCGGAAAGTGTCGCGATGGGATAGGGCAGGATGCGACCCACGCACCTTTAGGCCAGCAAACGAGTCACCGTTGGCAGAAAACACCTTTCCGGCGACGGTGATGACGATGATGATCATGATGATGGTGACGGCTTCTACCACAACCTGTCCAAGTTTTGCTTGGTTGAGACTGCGGCATTCGCCACCGAATGGGATGCTCCTTCCGTCATGGGGGGAGGGAGTTTTTCGCGCAAGGGGGTTCGAACGCCGAACGACATAATGGAACGCAAACGATGGCGCATTAGGAATGGAATTCCCGGCGTGCTCACGACCGACCGAGACGTAGCCGAAATTAAGGAATTTGCATTCAAACCCTCCCGTTCCACCTAGGTTGTTCCATGCCTCTTCTCTAGAATTTGTTTCTAAGGTTCAACCGAAAGCCACACAAAAAATATTCATCATAAACATTCCCAATCACAAGGGCCATCGCCATCGCGTTAAGCCGGAAGGAAGGAAGCCGATGTTCAATAAATTCAACCGCAACTTGTACAAATTAGCATCCAAGAAAGATATGTTCACGAGCACTTGTTGAGGTTCGCAATGAGTATTTATTCGCGATTATTTATTTCTACTATAGCTTCAAAGAAGTATTGACGCGTTGAACGAACTAGTGTAATGTTGGGATCGTTTGATGTCTTGTTTAAACAAAAGTTTCATATTTCTCACTCAACCAAGAACTTGAAATACTCAAAAGGGCGGCATAAATTATCACAGAACGAGATAGGAAACATAACGCCCTGGAATGCACGGAGTCTCCTCCTCGAATAGCATTCCAAATGGCCATAAAGTTCGGTTACAAAAAAAAGCATTCAATAACTACGTGGAATGCCATCATCAAAAGGGGCAGGACAGCAGGACGAATGGAATGGACCGTGCATGCCGTCTAGGAATGTCATTATGGCCCTTCTAACCGGACTCGGAATGCGGGTGGTCGCTCTTAAGGGTCGGTTTTACGTGATTTGATGGAGAGTGCAGTGTTAGTTGCTACTTTCAGGTGTGCCGTGCTGCAGGAGCTTGGAAGACTTAAACAAAATCAGTTCCGGCAGGCAAGCTGGAATTCCTTTGAAAAGCCGAACGACGGCGTCATGCATTTTGTCGTTTGTAATCATAGTAATTAACAACTGGTTCCTATTCTATTGATTCCACGGTTTTGAAGGAGAGGGTTGGTGATTCATTATACGATTACGAAAGAAGCCAAATTGAAACAAACAGCAAATAAACGAATGCTATTATATTATAAAAGACATTTCATTATTCTTTAAAGACCTTTCCTAGGACGCTTTAAGTCTTAACGAAAGAAAACAGATTTACATTCACATTCACAAGATGTTACAGGTTGGCCTTACCGCAGCTCGCAGTAGATCTTCACAAACGCCCCATTATGCCTCGTTCGCAAGGTCACACGCGAACCCGAAGAGCCTCGAATTATTGATCATTCCCCTAATGCGCTTATGATGCATCCCAGCCCGACCGTAACCGGTCGGGATAATGCCCAGGACATCCGGGGGATTGCCACAATTGTGCCTTTGGCCGGGCCACACCACCAAAGCTTTCGTTCTCTGGTCACAAATTTTCGCTGCTAAAAAATGAATAAACGGGTAGGGAAAAAAGGCCCACAGGACCAAACCCCCGACCAGCTCCGGTCACCACAAACCCGCATTGCCTGAAATGGAGGAAGAAGAGAAAAAAAAAGCACTGCTCTTCCTCGCTCGCTCCCTTACTCAGCCTAAGCCTTCCAGAGGGAATGCTTCGAGCTATGTGGTGGAGAGGCAGTGAGTGTCGCAACTGGTCCCTGGGAAGGAGGCGCAGGGGGAAAAAACGGATGCAAACACGCTCACGAATACTAATATTTGTGCGGAAAATTAAGTCCCTGCTATAGGTGCACGGATCCATCCGCTGGGATTGCGCACCGCCTGGAGGGACCGCCGGGATGAAATCGGCGAGGGGCAGCGGCTAACTGCAGTGCAACCAACGATTTCGCCACCGGGTGTAGCGAATGCGGAAAATCTGCGGAAAAAAATTTGCGAAAAGCAAAAAGGGATGCCACGGAATGATAAATATATTTCGTCCGAGCCAGCGGAACCATCGCAGCGGTCCGGCGAACCGAGCGCCATCCCGGGCGTGTTAAGGAATAGAAAAATCTGCAAAGGAAAGCTCCGAGATAAACGGTGCTGAAGGATAAGGGTGTCTCACTTCTCGCGTTGGCCATTGAAACCCGTGGAGTGTACTTTCTTTCTCCGTTTCGTCCATTTGGGAATGAAAGTCGCAGTTTATTTTCCCTCTTTTTTTTCTCTGGTTCGCCACGGTCGTGTATGGAAGGGATAACTGGATTCTATCCACCCCACCTGGTTCAATAAATAAAATGCTGAAGCCCAGAAAACCTGACGATCCGTTTTTGATCCCGTTTTTCGTTCGCATAAAGGTCTGAGAATAGAATTCTCCGCCAACTCCGCGCAGTATATCACGTAGGGGCAGCGAAAATAAAGTGCACGAAATTCGAACAGAAACGCGCTTGCCACAATCATATTCTATTGTGTGCAATAATGTTCCCACAATTTGTTTCTACCAATTCCGTGCTGTGTTTGTGTGTGATTTTTGTTTCTTTCGTTTTTCATTTTCCAAGAAAACTGGCGATGCAAGAAGAGAAGGAAACGTTTTGCGAACGAAGGGCAAAGCGTCTTCACTGTTTGGAGTAAATCCGAGACTCCAATCCTAGGCTAGGACCTGAACAGTGGACCACAGATTTACAGTTTCACAACGGGACCCATCGTCCCTTTCGAGCTTTTCAGTTTGCTGTCTTTTCTTTCCCTGCCGCAACCGCCAACGAAAATACTTTCCTCCTTGTTTTCATCACCGAGGCTCACGTTCCACGTTCCGATACCAGGTTCCAAAAGCCTTTCGTTGGGTGAAAAGTTGAAAATCTGTGAACATTTCCACCTTCCGCAAAAGAAAGCAATTGCAGAGATGAAGGCACCGTCTGCCAAGCCAAAGGAACAAGAAAATAAATCAAACACGAAAGCTTGGCCAACAGGATAACGCAGGCCCGACTAGGACTCTAAAGCCCGGCGAAGAAGCAAGAACCTGGGACCTAGAGCGCTTTTCGGTGACCCGGATGTGTGTAGCATTTGCGTTTCCGGTGTCATAGCGTGCCGTTGTCGAGAGCCGGTGGGCCTTCCGGTTTTGGAGTTCGAACGCCGCAGAAAGGCCATCCGGCCCGGTGCGGATCGCTGCAAGTTTTGCTAGGTTCCAAAACTGCCACCTTTCACGAAACTACGGATCGGCTTCTCGTTGGCAGCGGAGGAAACCGGGGGACAGGACACGATGGCAAAAGAAACTTGCCTCAAGTTGCAGAGTGTCAACGAGCAGCGCGAACGGGGTGAGCATGTTTTTGCCGTATGTGTCTGTGTCTGTACGAGTGTGTGTGACATGGCAAATAAACGTATCATTGCCGCTGGCAACATGTGCAGCATCAGAGGACAGAAACGAATGCTTGAACTGCATGGCACTCTCGCTGTCCACACTCGGTGCGCTGAAGTTGGCCAACTTTGAAATGTTTGGAAACGGTTTGACGTGGCGAAGCTCTATCGACACATCCAGTGCGGACAGTATGCTGATGCGATTTTGTGTTCGTTTCCTTTCAATACTTCTTGCAATAAAACGATTTTTGGTCAAACAGTAATAGCCGGAGGGATTGCTGCAGTCATTGTAGCGGAGAGCTTCGGGGGTCTTTCTTAAAGGATTAAGTGGCGTGATTTTTGCCGTGAGCCCTTGCTCTTGAAAACTTTTGCTAGGGAAAATATACTGCATCAATTTCTGCCCCAAAACGATACGACTTGTCGCAGGTATCCTAAACCTTGATACATCAAATATTTACAACTGCTTTTCTTGGGAACGGAACCGACGAAAAACTGAAAACAGCAAGATACCGCTGATGGAAGAAGGGGCGAGAATATTACGGGGAGCTGTCTGATAAGCTTGCGCTTTGCAAAAGTCCGGCTATCGACGGCTTGATCTACAGCTACTTAATCCGTCAAATTCAGTCCGTCAACAGAGGCTCTACCGGCAACTCGCCGTCACCCCGTTCACGGTGCCAGCTACCAGAATTCGAACCTTTCCCTTACATATCTCGCTGCTCGCCCCGGCTGCACTCTGATAAGCCGTAACATCGTGTAGATGGCACGAAGCGAAGCGAACGAAGAAATTACCAAATGAATTATTTATTTACTTAAGTCCGAGAGGATCTAGGATGCCGAGGCTCCCAGACGAGCGTTGGCAAAACCCTAGCGAAGCCACGTCTGCGAGGCCTGTTCCTGCACCAACGGAGAGCCAGAAGCGCTAGCAGATAGTTCCACAGTGTGCCACTTCCATTCCAGGCTTCCTTTATCGGTTCAAACATCGAAAAATTGGTGTAATCACTTGCTCGTGCTTCTCCGGACGCCCGAGCCAACCTCGCAGTCGTCGGTTCACGAAGTAGTTTCGCCTGACCAAAGGCTGGGAGCGAGAAAAAAAATATCTACATCAGTGACAAGCAACCAAGAGCCTTTTGATAAAACCCCCTGATAGGACGCCACGCCAACGTCGGGACTAGGAGTGAGCACCCGAGATTCATATTCATTCCTGGAAAGAAGCAGGCAAACCGGTACAAGATGAGTAGCAATACGCCCCACATATTGGACACGGCACGGGCAAGAGCACGCCGATGGTAAGGAAAGTCATTTGAATTCAATCTAAGACATCAGAATTCAGTTTACCGGTTTCCGTCGTTGTTTCATCGGCCCCAAACGGCCGTGCTGGGTAGCGAGAAAGAAAATAAAATAAAAACTACCTTTACCGAGGAGATGCTCCTAGGTAGGAAAAGGATACCCGATGTATCCACCACCACATATGCTGAGCATTCCCATCCTCTGCACGTGCACATCGTGGGGCTTCTTTCGGTTCGATCATTCCCGGTGGCATTGGCTGGCTCTTCCGTTTGCGAATGTAAAGGAAGATAAGCGAAATGAAGGCATGCAATATTTATCAACCGAACCAGGGGCTCTGTACCGATACCGGGGGAGAATATTTTCCTTTTGCTTTTCCCCCGTTCACCCTCTATCCCCGCGTTGGTAGAGCACCCCGCGCAAGAGGTTTGCGAGCTTAGTTTGAAGCAACCGTACCCCATTGATATCCCATGGCAACTGGAAGTTCCACAACACCCTGGAATTCTTCAGGAGTTTAGCCTTCCGAGCTGCTGCTTGGTCCTCACACGCTACCATCGAGTAACTAAAGTCGCACACAGCATTGGGAAAGAAGGCAACACCCGATTCATCAGTCATCTCATCCGGCTGCTCGTGGCGGAAGCTCTTTCCTGCTGGCGCTGTGGGGTGGAAATTGCTATGTTTGCACAATGAGCAGCTTCGGACCGGACGACATATCAATGGCGTTACAGGCGAGATCGGTAGCGATTGGGCGGTGGGGAGGTGATGATATGATAATGTAACGGAAAACTACTTCTCTAAGGGCGGCTTGAGTGTGAGGTAAAGAAGTTGTCATGAAGTGGAAATTGATCGAACGAATCCTTGCGAATCCTACCTTTATAACCTATTTCTTCTCAGATACACGCGAGACGCTTCGTCTCAATCGCTGCTTTAAACCTGGAAGGTCCATGTCCTGTCCTTGTAAAAACAGGGGAAAAGATAAAATGTAAATTGAAACAATTCGTGGCAAACTTCTCGCTCGCTTATACCAGGGGGTCGGAATGAAATTGTCGTCTGCGCAGCAATCGATCTCCCCCGATCACACCGCGCTTCAAAAAGGTACCGTCAAACTGACATCGCGTAAAATATCGCCAACTATATTTACCTATCAAATTGGTACTGAACGATACAACCGTAACTGGGAGGACGAACGAATGCCAGCTTATCATCTTAACGCCGAAAAGTTTCGCGCTAAACGTTTCGCTCGTTGCCGGTAAAACTTATCTTTATTTAATTCCCCATTGGTCTCTACCCAATCGGCGCTTAGCTGAGCGAGAACAGCTAGCGACGACAGGGAAATGTCACTGTGCTACTGTTTACTTTTCATTCAGTAGAAAATGGTAGATCTCGTACATTCTGTTTCCAGAGCTCAGAGCTGTGGAACGTGGAAGTGCAACGTTCCTAAACCATTAGTAGTTTCACTGGCTTACTTTTCAAACAGAAAGATTCATAAAGTGATACTTAATTAAGTTAAAAACGATTTCATTACGAAAATTGCTGGTCATAAACTGCGTAACTAAATAATAAAAAGATTTTTTCATTAGCATTAAATGGACTTTTCTTGTGCATGGATGATCATGATTTTGATCAATATTACGCGTCGAGCAACGATAAATTAACCTTCATTAGGAGCGCTGAACTGTAGCTGAGCTGAACAAAACGTAGCCAAAGTAGTTGCCATTATCCATTCCCGAAGACAATACGATGAAAAGTTTTGGCCCACACCCAGGACCCCCGTTCGCTTTCTCTCCCCATCAAGCAAACGTAAAAGGATCAGTTTTAAGTTGCCCGTTTTGCCCCACCGCGAGCGAAGGTTCGTTTGCGTCCGATACACAAAGGAAAGTCGAGCCAGCGGAGATTATCCGTTTCCGTGGCATGCCGTCCACCGGTGGAGTAGTCCATTGTCGAAACGAGCCGAGCGAAATGAAATGCAACGCGCACGATTGGCGGAACCTTGGCTCACCACCTGAAGGCGGACAAAAACTTTTAACCGTGACTGCCCGGGTGCATCTCCTCGCCTGCCGAAGAGGGTCGGAAAATCCCGGATGGAACAAAACGCGACCAAGGTACGATACAGCGGCTCCGGGGAGTCTGAAATGCAGTATGCGCTAATGTGATTAAATACTTTGGCGACGGGTAGACGAAAGCCGAGCCGACAGGGTGTTTGCGATCCTGATAAATTAAGATGTCAAATGATTTTGATTTCGTCATATTTATGACGGTTGCAATTAAATGAGGGAAAATTATTGCAGATTTTGACCGTAGTGAGCACTAAGTGAATTTCTTTTGATAGGATCTGGAGTGGTAATATAAGATAATTGGGAGAAGAGCACGGCGAAAGTAGATCAAACATCTTACCCATGTACAATCCTAGTTAGAACCAATAAACAAATTACTTTTGAAACACCTGATATAGGTGAATACTTAATAATTCAATGCTTGTTTCACACGTTCACATTTTTACCTTAACTGAATTTTTGATACTTTATTGCCAAACCTGACGTATTCGAAATCAAATTTATCAAACAACCCTTAGCGGCCGGATTTATGTTACCGTTGAGATCGTCGATAATCGGCAAGGGGACTAGAATAGCCAAAGTAGTTTTGTAATTGCAGCAACAAAAACTAGAGCTACGCGCTTCTCCAAGGCGGGTTCCGGTTTAAAGCTCAGAAAGGTCACCAGCGTGATACCGCGGAAGAAGCAAAACCACCTCCACGAAACATGGAACACAAGGTTCGAACCATTCGGTCACGTTTTCCCCGGAAGGCTTAGCGGTCATGGTTGCGAAAATTAACAGAACATTTAACGTCGAACCTGACATGATCGAAAGCAGGATGATCGAAAGTGGCTGGACTGAACACCACCCGCGGCAATGCAGTAACCAGCCGCCCCAGCCTGGCCGGACTATCTTTTGGAGGCTTAAAAGAGCGTCCTTACCAGCAGCACAGCTGTCACCTACTGGAGCTGCGGACAAACGTTGCCCATTTCCCCTTTTTGCCAGCATCTACGCAGGCGAGCTACCAGCCCCAGCCCGTGAAATGCCCTGTATGGAGGGACAACTGACGATGACAGCAGACAGCGTAAACCACTGCTGCCCATTTCGAAAATGAGCCTTCCGAAAATCTACCGTTGCGCGAGATGGCATTATGACTGGAGGAGGATGCTTTCGGGGAATGCACTCCTCCGCTGGTGCACTTCCTTCGAGATTGGTCGTTTGAACGCAGCGGACACAGCGTGGTGCGTGTTCGCTGCAAAACATAATGTTTGCATAATTTCCCGGAAACCATTTTGGAAAGGAAGTGCAACGCAAATGACGTAGGGCGCAAATGCGGTCTTGTAGAGGGAATTAAAAAAAAAGGTTTTATGGGAAGCCAAGGAAATACCATTTTTTCTCGCTCATAACAAATGTTGAAAAGTTCATCGTTTTACCATAGCGGCCCCAAATTTTCCCATAACCCCTATTTTAAATATGTTCTAATTTTTTGGTATTTAATAGCAGAATTACAGGACACAATTTGATATTTAAACATTTAACAAAAAGTTTATCCTTAAAGACTTCAAACATTTATTCGAAACTCCACAAATAGAGACTCGCATATCGGCTGGCTTCATCAATAGTATTACAAAGGGATAAGGAGAAAAAAGTTATTCATTCGTTTTAAAAACTCGACGTGGATTTTGAGGATTTTATGCAAGCTTAATACAGGCTTTTCCACCTATGTTCAGCTTTAACCCACCGCCGATTGAAATAACTCATCAACTGTTGCCTCTAAGGCATGTGGTCTTGAAATAGCTCATCGGATTCCGCCTCTAACGCATCTCATTCGGTCTCTAAGTCATCTCATTCGGTCTCTAAGTCATCTCATTTGGTCTCAAGCCGAAAACCAAGGAATAGACAAAATGATTGTGGTTATGCTACATTATAAATATCCAACAACAATAAAAAATAATTATTTGCTTGCTTTAAAGCTATTCTTATGTATTTTTGACGATTTTCTGTGTAATTTTTGTTAAGCCATACGGCCTGGCAGTCCTACACACGGCCTGGCATACACGTATGCAAGCACATAACAAAAATTACACAGAAAATCGTCAAAAATACATAAGAATAGCTTTAAAGCAAGCAAATAATTATTTTTTATTGTTGTTGGATATTTATAATGTAGCATAACCACAATCATTTTGTCTATTCCTTGGTTTTCGGCTTGAGACCAAATGAGATGACTTAGAGACCGAATGAGATGCGTTAGAGGCGGAATTCGATGAGCTATTTCAATACCACATGCCTTAGAGACAACAGTTGATGAGCTAATTCAAAACCAAGTGCTTTAGAGACATAATCACCTGCTTTCGAGCTAAAGTTTGCTAGCAAAGCCTGTAAGCAAATATCCTGGATTCGCGATAGCCGAGCGCGTCCGCCGACTGAAACCGGACCCACAGCGGCGTGGGTTCTATTCCAGACCGGACCTCCACCCGGCACGATCCTGACTGACTATCCCCGTATTTTTTAAAAGCGGGAAAAGATATTTAAACCCGAAAATGGATAGGTTTGACCGAATGACGGTCCTAACATCAAGAAAAAGAAATCCCAACAAAAAACTAATCAGAAGGATTATTGATTTCCAAATGCATGAGAATTACAATATTGGAAACGTATTACAAACGAACTTTCTTCACATGAAGAGCCAAAATAATTCAAAACCTTATTTGGTTGCATTCTTTTTTTTTATAGCACACGGTTACAGGACGTAGCATCCATTTTCCCTCCGATTTACCGGTTCCACTGTCAATCGACCTGATGGTGGTACCACATCAACACCTCGCCATGCTTAGTGCATCGCGAGTGGAATCGCATCCGTTGCAGCATTGCTCGCATTTGCATACAGAACGAATTTTTCCGGTTCGATACCGCCGCCAGAAAACTCAAACCATCCGCGAACCCGCTTTTGAAAAGGTTCCCCCTCACAACGACCCAAACTGGCGAACCTAAAAGAAGGTCAACTCCCGGCAGAGCGTGTCGTAAGGACTGAACAGAAAGGTGAAACTTGGATAGAAGACTCACGGTCGCAGTATGACTTCTCGCTGGCAGTTCTTCGCGACAAGCGACGCTAAAAAAAAAGACTACTCGATCGAAGTCCAAGTTGTTACCAGTCGCGAAACGGCTGAGAACTGTCCTCACACGTCCGCATCCACCGCTCGGTCACAAACGTCCCAGTGGGGTGCAGTGCGGAAATCGTGGTGCAAAAACGGTGCAACAGCATGAGGAGCGAAAGAAAAGCGAGGCGTGAAAATAAGCGACGAGGGTCGGTCCGCAACTTGCAGCCAGCGGAATATATTAGCTCCACCGGTCTTATCTAGCCAGCATGGGGAGCGTATGTCTATTTTCACCATCGCTGGTGTCGGCGGGCGCTTTTCGCGACGACATTTCCATCGATTGGTACCAACCCTGTGGATGCCTGGGACATTCCATAATGCATACAGCTGCACCCGGATAGCGAGCGTGGGGAGAATTTGCAAGGTGGCGCTCTGGGAGCAGCCAGCTGCCGAAAGGCTGCGTATCAAGGGGAAATGGGGAAAGCCAAATAATGCTGCCACAAATGATGTGGAAATGCTATTCGCATAGATACCACACAGATGCGGGTATTTGGGGAGAAGTTATTTAAATATGTTGGGAAATCATAGCGGCGAAAGAAGTCTTTAGCACTTTAGCTGTTTTCCGAGTAAAGCTTTCTTAGGAATCTTCAAAGCGGTTATGGTTTTTAATAGGATGTTTTGTATACATTTTGTATAAACATGATACTTAATACCAATTGACTGAAATAGTGCGATTTTTTTAAGCAACTAAAACGTTCCTCCCCATTAAATCCAAAAATGTTCACTGCAATATTCCCCATACGCCATCGCTTACCTCAATAATGACGTCATTAAACGGTGAGATAAGAATTCCCACTCAAGACAAATTCGCCCGTCTACGTCTCTAACGAACAAAGCCATAAGGTGAACTTAACTATGGTCCCGGATCCGTGAGGAGGGTTAAGTCTAACGATCGTTTCGAAGGTTCCGAAGTTGAGTTTATGCCGTACTCCTCCCGTCATGTAGAATTCATTTCTATCCTGTAAGCGATCCGTGCACGATTAAGAACCCACTGTTAAAAAAAAAAACAGGCAAAGAAAATCGACTACTGGCCCATGGGAGGAAAAGGAACATTTTGAAAACACCCCAAATAAAATGAGGACAAAATATTGCTCCAGGTTATTCTAATTCAATATAATGTAACGATTCCATCCGTTCATTCATTTTAAACAGTCATTTTCGATGCGAGCAGGAGTAGAGCAGTGAAATTTGATCATTTGTAACTTTGTTACTTAAAACGAAAGTTTTAAACAATCCAAAAATTAGAAACAAAAATTTCTCGCATTGTACTACAACTGAGCAGTATGCGAAATTATAATAACCATCTGAAAATGAAAAAACAGCTTTTGAACGCGCAAAAAGAATGAAACAAATACCCAAAACGGACCATCAAGAGAAGCCTTACAATCAGATCCATGAAACATGGCCGGAAAGAATTAAAAAAAGATCGCCGGCGCCGCCAGTTTATAGTGCCGTAGTCGAAGAAATGGAGAGGAAAAAAGGGCGGAATCTCGAAAGGAAAAAAATACACTACACACACACACGCGCGCTCATAAAATAATAAACCACAGGAAGAAATAGCGGTGCAGTCGTATGGCGGGTGCGAATAAAAAACTGGCGCCCGCGGTTCGGCCGACACGAATGGAGATAATCCGGGAAATAAAATCCTTAAATTATCATCCAAATGGAAAAGAAATCAAAACCTAAACCAAGGCAACCAGACCAGACATCGCCGCCGGATGATGGTGATATTCTTCCGCATTCCCTGCGCTCTCTCCCAATCTCCCTAGCTCTCCGCAGGCTCGCCCCGCTCTCGCCACCCACCCATCTAATGTTGTTTTTACAAAAGCTTCTTTCGCAACGCAACATGGATGCCGCACACTGCACCATCATCCATCTTCTAGGAGTGCAGATCATCGTGGCGCTTTCGGAACACCGAAAAGGAATATAAATTTGCAAAAAGTAACTCAACCCGCGAGCGAGACGAGCAAACGTAGGAGAGTTCACAAAACATTTCCGTTCCTACCTTGCAAAAACAACGTTAAGCTCAGGCAGAAAAAAAAAGTTTTCGCAAAAAATTAGATGGAGTGGATTGGATTTACCGTAGACGGAGTGGATTTGGCACAATCTAACTGCGAAACAATGCATTTGTGAACTATACTTTATCATCCAAATTGCCCAACTGGTCTGAGAATAATCTACGATCATGGTTTAAAGTCGTAGAGACCAACTTTATTCCGCAATATATTTTTTATTAGAAATTGAAATAAATTTCATCTCATACCCCCAAGCAAAGCATCTTGTATGCGTGAGATAAGATAAGAAGTAAATATTTACATGTTGTTGGTATTTTGAACGCATTGAGATATACCAACGATAGTAGACAATATCTTTTACTAGTTGTGATTTTCATTGGAAAAGTTCATTGAAAGAAGCATGGAAAAAGGAAAAACGATAAAGTCACAATCAACACATGACGCTTGCCTTCGCTTTGCTGCTGGAACAACACATTACGCATCAGCGTGAAGCTGCCTTTTCTATTACCGGTCGGGGCCATCATTGCATCGTCACTGGTGTCGTTGATTGTAGAACTGCTGTCTCAGTGTAAAAGATGATAAATCTGACCGTACACTCAATGGCTTTTGATTTTGGCTGAAAGTACTATGGCATCACTAGCGGAACAATGCTGCACCAACTGCGGTTAAACTCATCATGCATTGAACTTTAAACTACTTCGTTTAAACGACAGATTTAATTTGCAGTCACACGCACCGAAAGGTTTTTTAAACTCAGGAATCGTGCAACTTAAACAGTGACCACGTTACTGGTACAGCCAAAGTAGATAAAGGGTCAACTTTCTTTGAACGGGTCCATTCTTACGATCGATTTCCTCTGCTCCACCTCATGTAAGACGCAAAATACTTTTGAGCTGCAAGGTGTACCTAACGTTCCCGTGCACCGAAGCCGACGCGATTGACATAACTAAGCGAAAGGTTGTTGCTGGTGGTTGCATCCGCATCCGGGCGAAAACAACGCACTGCCACAAAGCTGCCCTCCGAGCTGCGGGGCGGGTGGACATCACGTAACGCCTTTCAGCCAGGGTGGTACCCGTGCGAGACGTTTCCTTCGGGCCGGTATTACGGTAAGCCCACTTGCAGCCACGTGAATCGCATGCCGAGGCGTCGCTTATCGGTGTCGAGAATACTTCTCTGGCCTATTTTTCCCCGGGACCGTCCCGAAGATAAACCGGAACCGGGCCTCTTATCGCACGATTTACATTTTATCGGCCCTGGCGTCTTGCAACCCGTGTTCGATGGGATGGGGTGGGCTGGTGGGGATCAGTGATTGGTTGGTTGCTGACGGCGAGAGACCCTCCTCTGTGTGAAGAAAAATGTAGAGCAGACAGATCAAACAGGGAAAGATAACTACATTGGAATTCGGGGAGCCTGAAATTGAAGCAAGGAGAATTTTCGCCCAAACTCGATTGCTTTCCATTTTAATATCAAATAGTTTTAAAATGCGTTATCTGTGCAAAACATAGGCGACATTGTTCCGTCCGTATTTCTCCACTTATTCTTCTATTCTAAACTAAACTCTTCAAATAGCCAATTGAAGCCACACAATTTTTTTTTTTCTTGGCTATCTATCAATCTTTCTCATTTTGCGACGAACTTAAGTTAAGAATAACACCTGCATTAAAACCTTTATCCGTGAAAAGCAAATCATCGCCATAATCCTGTCGCGGTGCTAATAGAACTAGACCGGAACAAATTTAAAATTATACGCACACTCCACAAACGGTACCACTTAATTTGCGTTTCCTCCGCCGCACGTCGACAACTGACGCCGTGACATTATTATCATGTTTTTACCGTCCTCCTGGGTTATACTAGAGCTCCGATCCTACTTCCGGAAGGAAGTGCAACGTCGAGCTGCTCCGGAAGCCGGAACGAAGCCTCTCTAAAATGCACATCCACAACGACGTCGCTTACCTCGCAAACCCCGATGCCTAACAGGAGCTCCAAACTCAAAACTCACCGGAAGAGGACAATCGTCGGGATGTCCTGCCATCCAACCCCCCCACCACAACCGCGGACAACCATCGTCCACAGCATTGGACGCGCAGCGGACCAATGTTTGTTCCATTGTCATTGTACCGTTTTTGTTTTCCTCAACCTTGGTAGATTGTGTTTTATTTTTTGTTTCTTTTGCCATGTCGGTAGGGAAATTATGTAAATAGCACCATGGCCGGCGTCGCGCTTTACTCCGGGGGACGATCACTGCTCTACGGTGGTATAATAACACAAAAAAGAGGAGTCAGGGCGCACAAAAAGAGATAAACACACTCAACATTGTCCACTAGACCGCGTGAGAAACCAAAACCATCGCGTCCAGTCCAGTGGGGGAGACCCTCGGCCTCGGCTCACTAGGGAAAGGAAAAGGGGAAAAATATGCAAAATATGCACATCCAAAAACGGATCAAGAGATTATGAATGTGGCTCGCGTGGCCTATGTTGCTGGAAGGTGGACATATGTACGACTGGAACTCTATTGCGCACCGTTAGCCACAGCACAATAGGGCTATAACTAAAAGGTAATGTTACGATTTGCCAGCAAAAAAATAGCGACAACGAGAGAAAATAAAAAAGACATCCCTAACATCCTGCGAAAAACGGATGACGTTGGGAGGAACGCCTTCCTGAACACCGTAGACATTCACGGACACAGCAAACGTGTGGAAAAATGATCCGAACGCCCTTTAAGCGTGTCCAACGCTTTCCTACCCTAAGCTCTGGACCTTTTGGCTGCCTGCCTGACCAGCACGGCACCAACTTGATGGCAATAATGTCCAGGTTCCTGGGATCCACCATCAACAACTCGTGGGACTCTTCCCATGCAAGGGTTGGCAGCTTCCGCCGTTGTTATGTTGCTTTACCGTTCATATTTATTCATAGCGACAGCCGTACCCTTCTGCGTCCCAGACTGCACAATTCCGTCGGTGAGGATATAATTTTCCTACGGCAAATAAATGGGAGCATTTTTCAATCTCATTCATACCTTTCTCCATGGCTGGCCAGCGTTTCTCGACGCTTTAATTTGCAAAGGAAAAATATAGAACCGTAGGAAGATAGTATTGCCCTACGATTCCTTTTCTCTCACTCCTAAATCTATCTTTCCGGAGAACAACAAATGTGAATAAACCATTGTTTCGGCTGACGGTTGGTTCGTTGTGCGAAAAACTAGACAAAGGTGAATTGCTTAGGTCAGTTGTTTTAGGTGCTTTTTTGGAAAGAGGGGAAGAGTATAGACAAATAACAGGGAGACCAGCGAGAAGGTGGAATTGCGTTGAAGCTACCAAAAACGACGGAAAATATGAACGAACGTAATGCAACGTATTAGCAGTGCATGCAATATGCCATTTTAAAGTTGACAGTATCGCATAAAATTTATCAAGGCACATAATTAACAATAATAAATCGATTTTGAATTCTAATCCTTCCACTTTCTCAAATAAAAAAAAAAACCAAGAAGTGTGGAAAATAAATTGTGGAAAACGGCAGTCCAAAATCAATGAAAAATGCTTTATCCATTGGAAACGCTATGAATCAATCGCAAAAAATGCACATCATCATGATTGCAAATGTTGAAAAATAAAACCAACTCAAAAATCATCGCAGAAAAGAATGTAAAGTATGGTACCTTAGAATAGAAAAAAAACAACTCACCATGAATGACCAGCTCCGAGTCGCGGTTCACCTCGTACAGGCGGATGGCCTCGTCCAGCTCGATGTCCGACTGGATGGTGCACGGATCGTTCTCCTCGTCCACCCATTTCATGGTGAATACCTGGTTTTGTCGGATAGTTTTTGGGTGAAGCAAACAGCGAATCCAATTATTAGTTTCCACTTCAGGGTGCTTTTGGTTTTGAAGTGCAATTATTTCTTTTATTTATTTCTTTTTTTTCTGTCTATAACAAAAAGAACGCATTGAAAGCATGCTCTCGAAACTAGAACAAAAATTAATAAAAGGATAAGCAATGCTTGAATAGGATGGAAATCAGTTGATCCACGAAACCGATTTAACGGAAGAAAAAAGAAGTTTAACTGCAGTTTTTTTACCAGCCAAAACGAGGAAAATATACTTTGATACAACACAGTAAAGGTTGACAACAATTAAAATCTACAGGAAGTCTTACCTGATCCGGCGAAAAGCGACAGATTTCTCGCATCTCACGGCACAGCCCTTCGTACGAGATGCTTTCGTCGATGTAGGTGATCATCACCTCGCCACTGTACGCGATCTTCACCTTTATCTCGTGGCCGCCGCCACCCCCACCGCCACTATTGTTACTCTCGTTCGCGATCTGAATCGGCATGATGATGCGGATGGTTCACGCGTTTACGATCCAATGCACACTCTTCGCTCGTCTTGCACTTCACCTTTTCGATACAGGAATACACTTTCGATAAACGTTCGAACTCTCTAATCCCTTGAGATCTGTAGCGTCGATCGTCTTTACTCAAGTTCCCGTCTTCTTTTCTATCCCGGGAAAGTACAACATAACATACGCTTATCCAACAGCCGGCACTCGGTAGATGCGATTTCTTCGTATACAAAAGGCTGAAACGATACTAATCATAACGGAAAAGTTTAGACTTTTATCATTTGGATGCAAATGGAAAGAACATAAAGAGCAACAAACGCAGTTACATTATCGCTACCAACTGTTGCGCACACCTATAAGTGACGTCGAGTGTGTGGGTGAGGGGGTGGGGGGCAGAAGGTTTAGCGCTACAATGATAATGGATGCCCTAAGTCACGATCCGTGCGGAGATTTTCTTCCATTTCTCTCTTTTAAGACGTTATCGTTACAACAAGATTGTATGAGAATTTACATAAACAGAATTTACATCAAGATCATGGAAAATGAGGTACTTATTTATTCTTCACATTCCTACAATGGAAAGAAAATAAATCGTATGTAATCACCTTTTCCATAATGTAAATCAAAACTTCATCACTACAATATCTGCACATTGTCAGAGGGACTTAAATTTGCTTACTCAGCCGTCCAGTGCAATGAAAAACCAGCAGATTGTTTTTCCTCATTGCTGACTCGCGAAGCTGGTCCACAATAAGCCATCTGTTAAATAAATACGTAACGTATCCACCCCCATGAATGCGCACAAAGTGATTCAGCGGAGAAGTGCAGCTTGTGCAATACTGTATTGCACAATGATTTCGCTTATCAAACATAGAATCAAAGGTATGTGATTTACACTGATAAGACATTCAGACTAGACATGACAATATTTTCCCCCAGGTTGAGCAGGTATCTACCGGGGAAATACCAAACCCAAAGATAAGAAGTGGTTCTGGCAACTCATCGATTTACATGACAACATTTTGGACAGTAGAAGAATGTCAAGAATGTTTATAGGATTTGGGAATTGCTCGATGCCTTTGAAGAACTTTTATAAGCGGTTTAAACATGCAACAAGCATGCAGCATAACAACGAAGACGAAAAGCATCTCATTTTATTTCGTTGAACATTCGTACGACATACTTTACGGAATGTATGCATATTGGGGGTGGAGCAGGCAGGTTTTTTATGAGCTGCCTCGCGCCTCGAAACATCGGCCGACCGATAAACGCAACAGTCTCCCCCGCTTAGGCGCAGAGTCGGTCGTCGAAAATGGTTGCGAAAGTCGGCAAACAAAACGTTTACATCCACGAATTATTTCCCAGAACGAATGAAGGGAGAGTACTAAAAACGCCTTTACCCTCTAGTACATTCCCAAAATACGTACTCCGTCGCAGTCCACTCGACGCCTCCATCAGTTGGCAAATGTGCGTTTAACTCTTAGATGACCGTCAGCTGATCACGAGTTTAAATTGTAAAATGTATCCTAACCTATAACTAACTTCAATTATGTGTAGTGCTAGGTAAACTTTGAATGCATTAAGTAACAAAATTTGAAACTTGAAAAATTATTTTCTTCTTCATAAGGATTATATTACTTTTAAAATTTTCCATAGTGTCATAAACATTTCAGATTTATTACGAAACATTATAGCTCACAAAATAATCTTTCTACATAGTTACTTATGACTTGTTTCCAAATTTATCTTACAATAACAGTACGGTAACAATATCCGCTCTATGATTTTCTCCGGTTGGCTCATGCAAGGGTTACTACCTACGTGGAGACAGTGGAAGCGTTGAATGCAGGAAAATTTGAACTGTGCGCCGCTGTAAACCGGGTACTAATTATGGGCAGCCACTGCTGCAGTCCGCCCATTTTTCCGCACCCTGCCCAACGCCACGAGCCGAGAACCCGCGTGCTAAACCAATAGAAAAACCACGGTTCGTCCGAATAACGAAGAAGAACAATCTTCGTCGGGTCAATAAAACACCGCGGTCGTTGCGTACCGGTACTTTACTGTTTTCCTTCTCTATCTTCTTCTTCTTCTTCTTCTTCCTCTACTTTTCGACCGCAATATGAAGCTTCCTACTCGTGATCTCCATATGTAGGCTCCGAACGAACGGGGCGTTGTTTGCTGGGCGAATGTGTGCGAGCAACAGTTTGTGCACGAAGAATAAATTACAGTACACTTTACACGCCCGACGAGTGGGTGGATGGTGTTCATACCCCTTTCAAAGCAGCATTGGACACGGGGAGACAGTTCGGGGTACAAAAAAAAATGGAAAATTACTGCCCAACATCTGTGCCATTTTTATCCCGTTGCTGGAAAGGGCAGAGGGCGTCCAGAAGAAAGACAGGGAAAGCGAGAAGGGACCAGCGGCAGCCTGGCAACGTTTCCCAAGGCATCCGGACCGAGTAAAGGCTTCCTTTTTTTAATTTAATTAGGAAGAGCGATGGACGAATTTTTTTTTCAATTTTGTTCACTAAGACCAAACTAAGAGGAATAAATCAATTTTATTAAATTTTTAAACATCCCAACCAAAGTTGACTAGAAGACAGAACCTTTGTTCATTCGGGGAATGTCTTGTCCAACGGTTTATGCAATGTGCATTCCGTGTGCACCATTCGCATAAGGGCAAGCACAGTTGCACTCTATTGATTTCTTTGTCATTGGTTATTTAGCACCATCCAATGCGACCGATCGATCTTTCTGCCTCCGAGCAACCAGCAACATCGATATGAGTCACTATTTTCCAACACTAGCACACCCCCAAGCAGAAGATCATGTACTTGCTAAGCTGTACATCCAAGATCTCGGAGCCGGAGGCACACTAGACGAAGGCGAAGCTACCAAACCGGAACCAAGCGTAGATGACCCACATAGTGCTACGTGATGCAACTGGCAAAGTGCACGGTATGAAAACGAGAAACATTGCTCGATGCTTCCGCCCAGCCCCCTGCAGCAACATGTGGTTGCGACTATGCGTGGCGACGACGACGACGACGACGACGACGACGCCGACTTACCACTTGTGCGTTCGTGTGTTCCAGGCCGAGATCTAAAATCTGACGTTGTATTCCGCTGCTCAAATTTCCAGTCCACGAGGGAATGATTTACTTCCTGCGCGGTACGTCTCGGTGAAGCGGGGAACTGGAGAACTACTTCCTTCCTTCCAAGCAGCAAAAACAACAGGTGGTGGTCAGTTCGAGAAGAAGCACACCGCCAAGAAAACCAAGCAAGGGGCGGAAAAGGTACACTCGAGATTGCTGCTGCTGGCGAACTTCGCTGTGGACCTTTTTTTTCCCGACGCCGCCTATGATGGATTGATTGACGTGTGCGGCTATCTGTTTCACTTTCGGGAAGGAAAAGCACACACCATCCACAAACACACGCCACTGATCGTGAAGGCACCCGTTTTCGAGAGATCAGCCACTGCTTTTGCTGTTTTCTTAAGGGACACGGTGTTGCTAACAACGGACAAACCGTCGGGGCAATCTAGCGTTTCTTTATTTCTTCTTTTCCGAAAAGAAAAACCTTGGTTACAACTGTAAACAAAAGAGACTTGCACTGCCACTGCACGGCGACATACGCGATCAAACTCGGTCCTCGACAACGCGATACATAAGCACAACGCAGATTTGCATTCCTGGTTGGACGAATCAGAGAACGAATTTTCGTGCGGCCGGAAATGTGCCGACACACTGCACTTTGTGAGCCGGAACTGCACGTTGGCCAGAAAAACAATTTCGCTCCAACAAAACACCGTTTGCAACCTGCCTACGCTGACGATCACACGACACGATGCACGCCGACAAGCGAACAGACTACGCTGGCGGGCCGTTTATTCGAGAACGATATTCAATCACCAACACACGGCGCGCGTATTGGCCGATGTCTTGCGAAAGGCAAACAATAGACAAACTTAAAAGAAAAACCCCGACCGTACAGATAAAGTACCGCAGCTTAAAAGGTTCTCGCTCGAAGCTTGCCTTCGTCAATCCGCTCCAGACTTCGCTGTCGTTGCGTCGCCGTTGTTGCTGCTTTTGCCTGCGAGTTTGACAGCTCGCGCGAAGAAGGGATATTTTCCGAGCAGCTGTCAAAATGGAACAGCCACAAAAAAAATAATCCCAAAGGTGTGCTTGCGTACACGGATCGCTACCGAAAACAAAGGTTTAATTTGGTGAAAAAATTGGCCAATTGGATAGAAAATCATGTGCAAACAGCTCCAGTGGTGCATTGAAATATAACACTTTATGTGGGTTGGCGTTTTTGCGGTGGTGTTGATCTAATTGCTTTCGATATCCTGCTCCACATAGAACAACTATGAAATTTACGTAACTCTGCCGTTAAGCCGATCATGTAAGTGCGTACAGTTCAACGAATAGTTCATAGTAATGTATTTCCGTTCGGAATAATATAAACCTTCTGTTTACGATGTATATTTCCTGACTATTCTATTTCCAAAACTATGTTCCATGGTTTTGTTTTTAGTTTCTTGATGCATGCGGCTCGTGTAAAATATCCCAAAACAAAACAGCCACAGGGTGACTCATATGACCGGGTCGATTCGCTGAGAACATTTTGTATTGTTCAACCGTTTTGGTTAGAATGTTTTATTTAATTTGTAATTAATCAGGCCGCTTCGAAATGTTTATGAATAAGTTTATTTTGTTGAACATGCTCCTTTTCTTCAGCTTCTCCTCCCGACAATGACGTCGATGACATTTGGCCAAAAGAAGTTCATCCCAACGGCTCCGGAAAAGGGAAGCTTCCCACTGGATCACGGCGGACAGTGCCGGAAGCTGATGCTGTTCTACATGCGATGCTTGCGGGAAAACGCCGACGATAATTCCGCCTGCCGTCAGGAATCCAAAGCGTACCTGGAGTGCCGAATGGATAACGAGTTGATGGCACGGGAAGATTTTGCCAAACTTGGGTACGGTGAAAGTACATCGAAAGACAGTGAACAGTCGTGAATGTAGGAGAAGTTTGATGCAATAGTTAAAAACATTTTAAAAATCATCTGTGTATCTGTAAAACCAACTGTAAATAATTTTAAAAAAATTGCACGCCAGGATGAAAGTGAAGAAAAACATTATCATCGGGTGCACAGGGAGCGTAGCCACGATCAAGCTGCCGTTGCTGGTGGAACGTTTGCGCCAACTTGCAAACGTTGAGGTGGAGGTGCGCGTAATAGTGACAGAGCACGCACAGCATTTCTTCTCTCGTGCCAATCTTCCGGGCGAGGTGCTCCTGTACACGGATCAGGACGAGTGGGCTAGCTGGCAAAAGCGCGGTGATCCAGTGCTTCACATCGAGCTCGGCAAATGGGCCGACCTGCTGGTGATCGCCCCGCTCGATGCCAACAGTCTCGCCAAGATGGCCAACGGACTGTGTGACAACTTGCTGCTCTGCACCACCCGGGCGTGGGATCCGGCCAAGCCCCTTCTTTTCTGTCCCGCGATGAACACACGCATGTGGCAGCATCCGACCACCGCGGTGCAGGTGGAAACACTGAAGTCCTGGGGACACCGAGAGGTACCGTGCATCGCCAAGACGCTGATGTGCGGAGACACGGGACCGGGAGCGATGGCTGAAGTGGACACAATCGTGGCAACTATCGAGGAGACGATTGACGCAAAGGTGATTGCCGAATAAACCTCAGAATGCATTGATAATGCCCAGCCAGAAACCAACAATTCCTTGTATTATTTCTTTCATCCGAAACTCAATTTAAAACAAAGCCAGAGTGATTATTTTTCCTCAATAAAGCATCAACTCCGCAAAGGAGTGTCCGCAGGATGTTCTTCTTACTCCTTGTTTTCTTTGCGTCTATGTACATGTACAGTTTGAATTAACATAAGCGTGAGTTAGGTTAAAATAAGTATACACATAAAAATAATATAAGGGCCGACATTATTTTGATTGTAAAAAAAAAACAACTAATTATAACCAATAAACCTAAATGCTTAATCTCCAATCAAACCCCAAATAACAACAACACACAGGCACACACACACTTCTTATGCTTGCTAAAGTGTCTTTAGAAACGTGCGTAGCATAAAGATATTTTCCCCGATTCCTTTTTAATAAGTTTCAACAACCTATTTTCCGCCTGTTGCTCACAAAACCAAAACATCTTACTAATTAAAATAAAATTATCAATAATAGCCATTGTGATAGTGTGCACACTAAACGAAAGAACTAAACCATATGAGCTGAGAGTATCCGCAAAGCGCAAACGAAACGAAAATCTCTCCTGTGTACCAGGGGGTCGTTAAAGTAACGGTGTGAAGTTTGGATTACGTTGAGTTAGTTTCTGAAACTATATGTAACCAAATGGTCGGTTCAGAAGAACGTTATCATCTTTGTATGCTAATTAGTTTCATCGTGTTGATCCATTTTATTGAAAATCAAATCACAGAACATTCTGCTTCCCGAAACTAAACCGAGTGCGCGCGCGCCCAGGGAAGTGTCCGCGTCCATATAGGAAACGAACTTACTTGATCGATGACGATCACATTCGCGCGTGAGAGAAGCATATCTCTTTTTTCTTTCTTTTCGGTAAGGTTTTATAGAAAAGTATGCGCCTTTTACTTTGGGGGGTTATTTTTCTTTTAACATAATTTCTTTATGAATCTCTTTCACTCCTACAACTACCGCCAAGGGCCCCACCAGGGTCCCACTTCTTCACGTCTGCTCGTCCCTTATTATTACTTGCTGTTTGTTTCTTGCTTTTGTTCAGTGTCGCAGTGTCACAGTTTTACGATTATTACCATTTTTTAATTATTATTACCACCTTACCCTTCCCTTGCACTGTGCACTGTGTTGTATGTGAGTATGTGTGGGTGTATGTAGGTTTGTGAGTGTGTGTGTGATTGTGTATGTGTTCACATTTACGTGGTTATAAAATACATGTTGTTTGCGTAGTTCCACCTTCCACTAACGTTCTTTGTAACTTCGTAAATGTTGTTATTTTATATGTATTTTTTAATTTGCGATAGAGATTATTTCCTTCTTACTTTGCACAGTGCATTATTTTCTTCTTTCCATTCTTTTTTTGCACAGCTTAAGTATTGTATTTATTCTCGTTCTCTCTCTCTCTCTCTCTGTTCATTTTATTATCTTAAATAATCCCTTCTCACATCGCCACCTAATCTTAACATTTCCACGATTTATCGTTTCTAACCAACAAAAATCTTAACCTGCTCTCCTCCAGTGGAGGGATGAGATGATGAGGGTGAGTATGGGTAAATTTACATCTGGAAACACAATTTTCCTACTATCATACAGGGGGGGTTTGCCACACACGCAATATAATTGCAAACAATAACTGAAAGGTGTGTCAACGAGAATGGCGGCCCAGCTCGAAGGGCGCTTCGAGGTGAAGTCGCAGAAGTATCACTAGGTGAGGTGAGAAAACCTAGGAAACACGTGATCGTAGAGTTACGTATGTAAGCGTGGGGGGAAAATAAATAAAGAAATCGGTGGAATTACCAGAGGGAAACTTTGTACTCCGGAAAAATCAAACTTCACTGAAGTTCATTTTCGTCATGACCGTTACGACTTGCATCGGCCACAAGTGGGAGCCATTTTAGAGCCTCGAATTTTTACACAGTCAAATTATCAATCTGGTATTCGGCAATTATTTTGCACGGGTCATCGATCTCTCCTACACCACGGAACCGGCCCTTGGTGTTCTTCAGATGCAAAGAGAAGAAAACAACTAGCGCACGGATGGGAGGCCGATGCTGGTGGAATGTTTGATTGGTTATTGGGTGCGGTTTCCACATCGGCCAAGTTCCGTGCGCTCGTATCGTTTTTTTGCATGCACCAATTGAGCCTTATTCATTTGGACATGATTTGTTTTTCTTAAAACAAAAGCAAATATAATAAAGAAAAGAATTCCTAGAAAACAGACGTCATACGAATCGAAAGCTGGTTGCGTTTTCCCCGAAGCTTTGAAATGCATTGTACTGAGTCCAATTTAAATTAATATGTTTTGTCCCAATTTTAGTTCGATGTTCAGTCCTGATAACCTAGGGAAATAAGGTTATGAGCACATGCGATCGCTAGCATATTTTTAAATTCATTCCTGATGATCTAAAAATTCGTGACTGCTGTTTCTGTGGCGTCGTAAAGAAATCGAACATTCATTTACGTCTGTAAACAAATCGTATAAGATCTGCCTCGCGTAGTTTGTCCCCCCCAATTAGCCCTGCTTTCCTACCGTACCAAACAGGAAACGCAAAGTTTGGTTGCACTGCGGCAATGATCGTGGCAGAACGCACCACACTGCTGACAGACCACCATCGGGTTCTGGGACTCCCCCCTTTCGGTTAGGCGACCGACATCGCCCCCCGTTGTATCGCGAACGATGATGGGCGAGGAGGTGCGAGCCGTTGAAGCTACTTCCTTTGCGATACGGGAAACAGCCACAGGAAGCTGCTGGGACATCACAGAACTCCCAGAGGTAGGCGAAAGATGATGAGTACCGGGACCGTTGCTGAGAAGGTTGCTGACGACGATGTTTATTCCACCGATGTTAATGCTACCGCCGCTCAGCCCACTGGCGGCGAGCACATGGTTGTTGTGCGGCAGCTGGGGACTGACGGCAAGCGGTGGGTTCGGGTGCGGCGAGAGCAGGGAAGACGACACAATGTTCGTGCCGATTGAGGGCGATAGCGCCGACTGGGCCAGTTGCAGGGAAGCTGCAGCTCCGTTGGCAACGACAACGGTACCACCGCACCCATTCAGGAAGGTTTGCTGTTGTGGAGGGTTAAATTGCTGCGCAACTAATGTGCCCGTGAGGCCGGGTGTCGTTCCACCGATGATAACCACATTGCCACCACCAGCACCAGCACCAGCGGCGGCACCACCAGCAGTTCCTCCGGTCGGTGCGCCGATAAGCGCCGATCCGCCACTACCACTACCACCACTACCGGTCAGGTGAGGGTTGTGCTGAGCCTGACCGTAGGTGATAACTGTTCAGAGATGGATATTAGAGGGAGGAGGAACCAGCCCAGATATGCTTGATCAACAAGTTCGACACACCGCCACCGATCGCACCGAGCACACGGCTGGGGGCCACACACAACAACCACACGCGCACACGCATCTCGCATCTCACCGCAGTACACCGCCTCCCGGCGGAAAATACTCACCGTGGGTGGACGGTATTCGGCGGGCGATGGCCGTCTGCAGCCCGGCGGGTGCAATGGTGCCCACACCGGGCGCTACTATTTGCTGCTGATGCAGCAGCTGTGGTTGCTGGAGTTGCTGCTGTTGTTGTTGCTGTTGGTGGATTTGTTGTTGCTGGTGTTGCTGCTGGTGTTGCTGCTGTTGCTGAAGGTGATGGTGTACCTGGTGTGTGATTTGCGGCTGCTGCTGGGCGAGCAACTGCTGATGTATTTGAGTTTGCTGTTGCTGCTGTACTTGAGGCTGCGGTGCAGGAACGTGGTGAATTTGTATCTACAGAGTGGGAAAACAAATAACCGCATTCATCAGTAAAAACGTTTAACAGAACATTTAAGTAAACATTTCAGTTTCGTATGCTAGATATGGATGAAATTCGAACGATATCCATTTTCAAGCAGAGAAATGCCTCATCATCGTAACTCAAATACTTAAAAAAAACAGAATCACTCTGCTTCACACTGACCTGATTGTGTGTCGGTGGAGCACTGGCCGCCCGCGGCGTTACTATCTCACCGATGTGTGCCGCCCGCTGTACGAGCACGTATTTTCCACCGAAATTTGCCCCACCGGCTGGGGCGGTCGCCCCAACCGCGCCATTGTTGCTCCCGGCAGAGGCATGTACAATCGTCGGTGCCGCACTGACGCTAATGATCTGCGCGTGTTGCTGCTGCAGCTGTTCGCCGAGCTGATGGTGCAGTTGGTGTTGCTGTTGCTGCTGCATCTGCTGCTGCTGTTGGTGGATTGGCGTGGCAGATATAATACTGATCGGATTCGAATGACCAGCGGTGCCGGCGGTTGTAGTGGTACCGCCCGCGTTTACAACACCCGCCGCTCCACCCGCGTATACCTGACGCACCACGATCGACGATTGAGGTCTGGCAGCGGCCGCTATGATTCGCTTAGAGTTGACCAATCGTCCAGCGACCTGAAATTGCATTTTGTAAAAGGGTTATAAATCGATATGGTAATGCTTAGTGCTGGAGCACGCCATCGTTTGATTCCATCGTACCTTGCCTACTTTATTCCCAGCAATTCCCAACGCACCGCCAAAATTAGTTCCTCCGCCGCCGCCACCGCCGCCGCCGCTGTTAGCAGCATCCTCTTTGGTACTGTTGCCAATAATACTGCTGGCAGAGACACCGCTACTGCTGCTGCTGCTAGTGCTTCCGGTGCTACCGATGCTGCTAATGCTGCTGTTCGAGTTGGAGTTGGACGCCGCCAGGAAGGCCTGCGGTGATTTCAGCTGCGCCTTCAGCTGATGCCGGTTCGGGCTGTTCTGAATCACCGCCTGGCAGATCTGGTAGCTGCGCTCGAGGTTTACCGCGCCGGGCGGTAATCGCGTGCTGGTCGATCGGCCAGAACCGCGCCTCCCCGTGCCACCGGCTAATAAGGTTCCCCCAACACCAGTGGACGCTCCCGTTGATGCTGCAGGGGCTGTTGCAGGTGCTGGCGCTGGTGCATCCGATGCACGCTTCCGATTCGTCGTTGTCGAACCGATGACCACGTTTGCGCCAACCGTCGCCGCTGCTTGATGCGCTTGCTGCTGCTGCTGCTGTTGCTGCTGTTGCTGCTGTTGCTGCTGTTGCTGTTGCTGTTGTTGCTGTTGCTGCTGTTGCTGTTGCTGCTGTTGCTGTTGTTGCTGTTGCTGTTGCTGCTGTTGCTGTTGCTGCTGTTGCTGTTGCTGTTGCTGCTGTTGCTGCTGTTGCTGTTGCTGTTGCTGCTGCTGCTGTTGCTGCTGCTGTTGTTGCTGTTGTTGCTGTTGCTGCTGTTGCTGCTGTTGCTGTTGCTGTTGCTGTTGCTGCTGTTGCTGCTGTTGCTGCTGTTGCTGCTGTTGCTGCTGTTGCTGTTGTTGCAACTGATGAACACTATTCATCAGAATGGCATTCTGTCCACGGATCAGCTGGTTGGTGACAAACTTTTGCTGAAAGCGTTGCTGCGACTGCGTCGGAGGAGCGGAGTGGACTTGCTGCTGCTGCTGTGTGCCCGCTTTTGCCTGCTGAATCGTTTGAACGCTAAACTGCGCCCGATGCAGTGGACAGCGTGGCCGATGATGCTGCGGTTGGCCAATGGCCGTCGGCGTCGACATGATGATCTTCTGCAGCTGGATTGGCTTCTGCAGCGTGGCGACAGTGGCCTGCTGGTTGGAGATTTGTAGCTGCTGCTGTTGCGGGTCGGGTGCGTGAAGAAACTGCTGCTGGCCTTGCAGCTGCGGCACACCGGCCGTCTGTACCGCTAGCGGAAGCTTCGCACCGGCCGCGGTGACCGCACTGACTGCGTTCATCGGACGAGAGGTTATGATAAATTTGGGTTGATGCTGCTGCGTTGCGGTTATCAGCTGCGCTTGCTGAGGCTGTATGAGCGTGTGGTGGTTCGTTGGGTCCATTTCGAACCGTATCTGCTGCCCGGTCGCAGTCTGAACGTGCTGAATCAACTGCTGTTGCTGCTGCTGCGGATGATGGAGCTGCTGTTGCTGGACCAGCACCTGCTGTTGCGCTGCTCCGATCGTGGCGAGTTGACCCGTCGTCGTCGTCGTCGATCCATAGTTGCCGGCTACGCTCTCGATCACACGGGTCAGATTGTCTTGATTGCTCGGACCGAGCGCTACGAGCGGGGACGACGTCACGACGTTCACTTTGGGCAGTTGCGCCTGAAACGGCTGCTGCTGGTGCTGCTGCTGCAGGAGCACCGGTCCGTCATCGTTCTCTAGCTTGATGCGTGTTAAAATTTGCTGATTACCCTGCCGTATCGTGGTATAGGTAACGCCCGAATCGGTTTTCAACAAATTGCCACGAAGCCCATCTTTAATCTGCAAAAGGTAAAAAGCGGAAAACAAAACTAATAAGTCATCCATGATGCAGAATAAATATCCCACAAAAAATACATGTGTTGCAATCATGACTAGTGACATTGGAATTCAACGGTTTAACTAAAAACGTTCAGGAATCGATCAAACTGCATGATAAGTTGTGTTAGTTAAGGGCGACATATGGGAATTAGATAATACGGGAGCGTTAAGCTAACTTTAGTCCTACCAATACGACTAGAGGAGGTTGACATTTTGGCAGAAAATAAGCCGGGAATAGTTCACATTTTACTGCGAAACATAAGTTGTTAAATCCACCACTGCAGGAACTAAACATCATGGTACATTGGATCAAACTGGAGGTAAAGGGTTTGTGAAAAACACACAACATGCACTGGCCATCACAACCACACCGAATGCTTCAAATCAACCTCAGGATTCCAAACCAAACTCCCGTGTACGCGTACACATGTGGACAACGTAAAAAAATGGTTTAATGACCGCACTCGCCTCTGACGTGAGCTGGATCGCACTGCTGCCACCAACCGTCACCGGATGGGACGTGACCGTCGTCGCTACACCGCCCAGCGCCGTTTGGCCGTTCCCGTGGGGCTGCTGTTGCTGCTGCTGGACAGAAGCTTGCAGCTGGAAAATGCTCATCCCCTGCTGCTGCTGCTGCGTTGGTTGTTGCTGCTGTTGAGGGTTTATTACCGTGGCCGCTCCGGGCTGCTGGGGATGATGATGGTGAGCTAAAAAACTAATCCCTGCCGTGGTGGCGGCAGCGTTCGGGTGGAGCTGCTGCTGTTGGTGATGGTTCTGCGCGGCAATCTGTTGCACGAGTGTGGCCGTCGTCATCGGGATCGTCGTTGGTGACTGCTGCTGAATCGTGTGATGCTGCTGCTGCTGCTGCTGCTGCTGCTGGGACGTGCTGACCATGTGTTGGTGGAGAGTTTGAAGTTGCGGCTGTTGGCCCGCGAGCAGGTTGGACGCCTGCAGACTCGTCGCCCCGGGCGAGGACGCCATCGTCGGCGTGCCCGCAGTGCCGATCGGGGAAAGGATAATACTGTTACTGCCATCGACGAGCTGATGGTGATCGACGACCAACATTTTCGAAGTGTCCATCATTTTCATTTTGAACTGAGGCCAATCTAGAAAGGACACGAAAGTAAAGGGTGAAACATGGAAAGACATAAGAACTTTAATAGACGGTTTGCTTCTATCGTCTCTTCAACAACGATACGTTTAAAATGATTCAATAGATAGACGAACAAACAAGCAACAACCTTCTCGTGAACGGGACAAACGAAACTGCCAAGCTCTCGAAACAAGTTCCAGCAGCGCATCCCGACCGACCCATGTTCATGCTTATCTGCCCCACGCGAGCCAGTTAAAAGCAGCGCCAAAGGCTAACAGAAAATAAGAACACACGCACACCGAGAGAAGACATTCAGAGGGAACGTTGCAAAGGTGAAAAAAGCACATAACAAAAAATTTTACGACCATAAAAATTCCCGAGAAGGTGTCCAAAATAAGCAGCCGAAAAGGAGTTTTGTTAAAGATATTCACGAGGCAAAGCAAAAGAAAAAGAAGAAGAAGAAGAAAAAAGCGAACAGAACAACCGAACAGGATCATAAAACTATAAAAGGAAACACCATGGAAAAAAATGTAACGTTATTCGCATTTGCAAGCAACCGAAAAAAGACGCGAAAGACCACAACAAGCATAACGACGAGCGCGGTTTAGCAACAAAGCTAAACCCCTAGCTAGCTTTCCCGCATCCTGTTTTACCACTCTTGCCATCGATCGGAAGTTTTGGATGCACAACACAACGGAACAGGCGAAATGAAGCGGGAGAGAAAGGATGAGAGCAAGCCGCGAAGAAGCGTCCTTTTCGGTAGTCACTTCTCCCCAAACTTACCACCGCACGGTGCAAGCGCCTCTTCCCCGCCGGGCCGCACGACGGAGCCACCACATCTGACACCACCCATTACCGCCGCTCTACCAGCGACGGACTCCACGGAGCCGGACTCGACCAGGTAGAGGTCCATCGGTTCGGGGAAGGATTTCTTCACCAGTGTTGCGCCACCGCCACCGGCACCACACTCGGGGACGAACTTTAACGGCAGCAAATTGCGCGTCATTCGACCGTTGCCTTCCGCGTCGATCGATGGTCTGCGCCCGTACCGAACCGGCTGGTGTTGGAAGGGCGGTAGGTTGTGCTGGTGATGATCGACCCCGTTCGTCGCGATGCAGTCCTCCACCACGAGTATGGTAGTGGTCCTTCGGGCCGCCGAGGCTGCCGGCACGTTGTTCGTTGTGTTGGTGGAGGTAGGCAGAAAGTGCTCGGTCGGCACGGACGACTTCGAGACACTGGCCGGCGGTAGCTGCTGCTGATGCTGCTGCTGCTGCTGCCGGGTTACCAGGACTTCTGGCAGACTTCGTTGTGCTACGGGGTGAACCATGGCGACACCCATTCCCCCATCGATAATCATATTCGGCACGTCTCGACCATCCCTGGGCTGCCGCTGTTGCACCTTCTGATTCGGCTCCTGCTGCTGGCCCAAATCTTCCTCCTGGTGATGGTGTTCTTCTTCGTGTTGCACCTCCACGATCGTGCCAACTTCATGCAGCAACCCATCATCATTCACGTCCAGCAATCGATGATCTTCTAGCAGTGCTCCTTCCCCTGCTCCCGTTGCTCCATCGTCCGCTTCAGACAGTATTTCTCCTCCGTTCACTGGCTCCTCTTGGCGGCTTTCTGCCGGTTCCTCTTCCACGCCCATGCTCCGACGTCGTCGTTGTTGCTGCTGCTCCTGTGTGTCCTGTTCCTCAACCATTACCGTGCCGTGATCGTGATGGTTGTGTTCCACGACTTGATCGTGCCAAAGGTAGCGTACAGTTGTGTTTTACGGTTTGAGTTGGTATTAATTATCCACACACGCACACCCACACACAAACACACACAATGGAGAATAAACGTTTTCCGGGGGAAGCCAATGAGTGAGGTGCGTGCGAAAAGTGAGGAAGTGAGTAGTAGAGTTTGGTTAGTAGCAAATAGCCGTGAGAAGGCGAGAGAGAGAGGGGGGGGAATGGTGCGTCACGCATGAAATCAACACGTTGCCACGGTTAAACCGACTGATCGAATATCGTATCGACAAAAGAAGAATATTCGCAAACATAATATTACTGTTTCGACTTGTCTCCCTGTTAAAATTCTTTCCTAGTGGAAGCTTAGCGGACATTTTAACCTGTAACTAACTAACCTGTTTTTACAAAACTCACAAGACGACAGTTTTTGCAGGAGGAATAACAATACTTTATCTTTCCTTTTAGCTCAGATGATAGGGAGCCCTGGATAGCGGAACGGCGTGGTTGTGGATCCAGAACGGACCTTTCCCTACGTACCGTTTCTATCGACAAATGTTAACGGGGAATAAGACTCGTAAGCCCTTAATGGGTAGGCATGCCTAAATGACGATCTTTACGCCAGCAGTAGAAGCTCAGATAATTGCCTCCGACGGATCATATTGACCCAATCTGGACCTAGCTTAGAACTAAGCTGAATCGTTGTGAAGGATGATGAGTATCATACTAGTATGAGTATCCACCAACCAAACCGTCACATAAAGCAGTGTTAGAAAAATTAAATCAGGTATCTAGAACTTGTTCTTTTATATATTCCTATTCCTAACCGTACTTCTTTCATCTTAATTGTGAACTCAAGTGCTATGGAATAGTTTAAATATAGAACTGTCCTACTCTCACTAGTCTGCGCCGCCAGCATAATTCCCAACCCAGCTAGCTGGAAAAGAAGATGCTCCCTCCCAAATTTGCATCGATTCGCTACGCGTATACTTACTTTCCGTGCTGATCATCTCCCCGCCGGTGGTCTCGAGGACGTAACCAGCACCACCGCTGCCGGCGCCAGCTGCTACAACACTCCCGCCGCCACTACCGTCAACCTCTTCGATGTACTTTTCCACCAGCTGATGGTGATGGTTCTGGTAGTGTTGCTGCTGCTGCTGCTGATGGTGCACCATCCCGGCATGCTGGTGCAATGACTGATGCATCTGCCCATCCGGCTCCGAGTCCATGGAGTCCCCCGCCGGCCCAGGGTACACTTCCTCCCCGTCCAGCTGCTCCTCCGGCTCTTCCTCTTCGCATTCGCCCTGCAGGACGCAGTCGACACCATCGGCGATCAGCTCACTGGTGCATCCTTCGTCGAACGTCATGCCGACGTCGGCACCGGCGAGCAGTAGGTGGTGTGTCCCAGTCGTAATGCCCTGTGGGTGGCCATGAATCATCCCATCCTGCTGCTGCTGCAGCTGTTGATGCTGATGAACTCCCTGGGTGCCGGTCAGCTGAAACTGCTGCTGGAGCTGCTGCATCTGCTGGTGATCGAGCACGAACGATCCTGGCGGGCCGTCCTCGTCGTCCTCCTCGGATCGTCCACCGATTTGCAATTGCTGCTGATGCTGCTCCTGCTGCCGTTCATGATCGAGATGATCGTGTTGTCCGTACTGATCCTCCTCCAGCGGTTCGCCCACTTCCTCCTCGTTCTCCTCGGTACATTCCAGGTGGCCGATGGAGTTTGCGTTCATCAGCAGATGCTCGTGGTGAAGATGATGCTGCTGTCCCGCTTCATTGTGCTCGTCATTCTCCTCGTCTTCCTCCTCCTCCTCCTCACCGTCTGCTTCATCCGCGGCGGATAGATTATCACAGTAGTTACTCGCGATCGCTGTCTCCCTGCCGTTGGGGGACGGCCCACAACCGTCGTCCTCGGCCGTCGTCGTCACCATCATCATCATGCCTTGCTCCTGCTGCTCCTGCTCCTGTTGTTGATGTAGCAGCTGCTGTTGTTGCTGCTGCTGCTGCTGCTGCTGCTGGTGCATGTGTTCATGATCGTGATGGAATGCCGTTAGGTTCATGTTCATCATTCCTTCCTCACCGGCGGTCAGCACCTGCGGTTGGGGCGCACCGTAAAAGCGTGTACGATTGTTCTGCTGCTGATGCTGCTGGTGGTGATGGTGGCGTACATTCGTTTGGTGGTGATTTTTCACCACCAGCTTATGTCCGGCCGTGCCGACGAGATAGCTAAGACTCCCGTCCGGCACGATCTCCCCATGATCACCACCATCGAGCACGCTTTTGGCCATCTGCATCCGCAGAAGCTCCTCGGCGTCCACTATTTCTTCGCCTTCTCCCTCCTCCACCACGTCCTGCTCCTCCCCTTCCTCCCCATTTTCGACCACCTCTTGTTCGTCCTCCTCGTCTTCCTCCTCCTCCTCTTCGTCGGCAGTGTTGGTAGTCGTGGTAGTGGTGTGCACCATCTCCCCACCATCGTCCTCCTCGTCATCTTCCTCGTCCTGCAGAGGCAGACCCCTTCGTACATGTTCCTTCACGATGGAGCCCACGCCGTCGTCGGCGTCCTCTTCGTCGTCATCATTATCGATAGCGTGTGGGGCTTTGAGTGGGACGTTGCCGTGCCGGGCACCCTGGTGTACTATCACCAGGTCCGTGCCATCGACGCCCTGTTGCAGTACGTTCTCGAACGTACTCAGTCGCTGCTCCCGGCCGGAACCGAGTAGTGCTCCTCCTGCTGCTACGGCTCCTCCACCGCCACCATCCAGATGATTGTCACTCGCTGCCATCATGGCGGTGGTAGAAACGCTACTACTGTTGCTACTATCGTTCGAAATGGACATCAGTTGTTGCTCCTGATGTTGCTGCTGTTGCTGCTGTTGCTGGGGTAGGGCCGTAACCGTCAGTGAGGCTGGCAGTGATCGCAGGTTAAGTGCGGCGACACTGGCGGCATTCGGCGGTGGTGAAGGTATACAGACGATGCTATACATCTGCCCGGAGCTATGATCGTAGATGACCTGCGTCGTCGGGGCACCACCACTGCCATCGATACCGCTTCCACCAACAGGGGAACCACCGCCCACCATTTCCGCCACCTCCATGCCGAGCGGGCTGGCCCGGTTTTCCGCGTTCGCTCCGTGCGGGTGCAGCTGATACTGCCGGTGGCTACCGTTGCCGGCGTTGGCCATCGTCAGCGCAAACATACGCCGATGGTGGTTGTTGATGTTCATCAGCCGCTCACGGGGTTGAGTTGCATGATCCTCCCGCTCGCTGTACTTTCCACCGATCGCGCCCGGCGATCCCTGGTGCACGAACGAATCAACCACCACGTCACCCTCGCCGCAGTGGTTCCGATTGACTGCCATCTTCCGTCTTCCCACAAGGGCACCACCACCAGGCTGCTCTCGATCACCATCCACCACGTCCTCACAGTCGATCGCTTCCTCCAGGATAATGTCCGACGATGGGACCAACGGGGGCGAACGCAACCGATCGCGACCGTCGACTCCGTTGACGATCATCGTTGCCGCACCCAACCTTCCGCGGCGCAGTGCTTTCTCCTGGCGCTCCTGCGCGCCTGCATCGGCCGGGCCCGGCTCAGCATCATCGTCTACGATCGTGATCGTTGTCGTCGGCGTTGCCGCTCCTCTCAGCGCGGTGGCGGAGACGTTGGTGCTGATCCTATTGCTACGTCCAGTTTGCCGTGCTTTCCTTCGCGCCGTCGTCGTCGTCGTTGTCGTCGTGGCCGAGGTTACCAGCGTCTGAAGCTCGCCTGCTCCTGCTACGTTTCCCCTGCGACGCTTCTCCACCACGAGCCGGTCGCCGCCTTCGATCAGCATCATCCGACCGCTGCCTGTTGCGATCTTCGTCGCCGTCCGGGGTATCCCACCACAATCCACCGGCAGCCTCTGTCCCCTCGGCCCGATCGGTGGTGGTGCGGCATTGATGGCCGGATTGCTCTCCTGATTGATAATCGTACTAACGGTGCTACTACAGCTATGATTTATCCTATTATTATTGCTATTGCTGCCGCCACCACCGTTGGTGCTGCTGTTGCTTCGTCTGCTGTTTCCGCTGCCGTTGCTACTGTTGCTGCTACTGCTGCTGCCGCTGCTGTTGCTGCCGCTCTCGGTGGAGGAAACGGGCATAGTTGTGCTGGTGGCGGTGATAAGGCGATTGATACTACTATTATTACTGCTTCTGTACAGATTGCTGCTACTGACGCCACTGCCACCGCTGCCACTCCCACCCGTCGTCGCGGTGGTCGTCACAACGGTCAGCATTCGTCGATGATTATTGCTAATACTACTGCTGCTACTGGTGCTACTGTTGCTGCTGCTGCTGCTACTGCTGTTGCTACTGCTGCTGTTGCTGTTGCCACCGATCACCATCAGCTCGTCGTCGGTGCGTCGCTTCGACATCTTGCTGCTGCCCAGGTCGGGCATCAACGAGTGGCTACTGTGGACGCGCTTTAAGCTGCTCCCACTCGCTCCACTGCTCGCCGGCACCATCGAGGAACGAAACGGTTCGACCAGCTTCACCACGACCGGAGAAGAACGGGGCAGCAGCTGGGAGGGAATTGATACCAGCGGTGTCGTACCCGTTATGCCCGGGCTCGGCTGCTGCAGCTGCTGCGGCTGCTGATGATGCTGCGTGGTGGTTGTGCTTCCTGCCACCGCCGATCGGGTGACCGCACCAATCGTCCGGAGGCGCTTCGGGGACTTCGGCAATCCTTGGCTCCTTCCCAGGCCACCGCCGGAGTTCGTACTGGACACCGTAAGGCTCCCGCTGCTGCTGCTACTAACGCTCACGACGGTCGGTTGTATCCGCTTGGCTCCCCCGACGATGGAGTTGACCGAAACGACGGGGGTTCCCACCGGCTGCACGCTTCCACCAGTGCTCGACGAAGGCTTGTTGGAGGAGGAACTACCACCATTACCACCGCCGGCCGCCGTCGTACTCGTCGCGATGGCCGTCGTGGGTCGCAACTTAATCGTCGTCTTGAGAGCAGGACGGGTGACATTGCCGCTATTGCTAGTAGAACTGCTATTGCTATGACTACTACTACTACTGCTGCTGCTGCTGCTGCTGCTACTACTGGCCAAAATACTGATCGGGACCACCGAGAGTCTTGCTGACGACAGTGATGACGATGACGAGGCTGCAGCTACACCACCGCCGCCCGAAGTGACCGTGATTGTCGTCCTCGCCGGCAGCACGATCGTGCCGGTGGATGTCGTGATGATCGTGTTGCTGCTTCCACCGGTCGACTTCGTGCTGGTGCTGCTCGTGGTGGTTGTGTACGTGATCGCTTGCATTTTCGCCAGCGAACGGGAACTCGGATCGATCTTCACGGCCGCCACCGCCGCCGTGGTGGAGGACGTGGCGGCAGGCTGAACCGGCCTCAACGTCGATTGTATGTGGTGAGCAGCCGGGGTGGTTTGCCGGGAAGGAATCGCTACAATGGTCGCGGGACGATTGCTTCCGCCGGCGATACTGTTCGTCAGCGGAACCACCACCTGCGCCACAGAACTGCTGCTGCTGCTGCTGCTGACCGTGGGTTGTGAAACTATCGCCCGAGGAGCCTCTTCTGCCAGAATCGTAGCAGCAGTGGTGGACGCTGGCGCTGCTGGTGACGCTACCGGTGGTGGTGTCGGTGGAGCAGGATTTGCCATCGTACCGGCCGCTCCGATGAACGCCCCCGCGTACTTCCGGTCGCCCCACATCGGCTCGAAATGTTTCAGCTTCCAGGGGTCGAGCTTGCTCTTCTCTCGCTCCGCCTCGGAGCGCAGCTTCAGCTGGGCCTCGGGCGTAAACTCGCCCTCCGTCAACCGATCGCGCCACTCGTGGCAGGCACGGGCAAAGAACTCATTGTTCAGCCCGGACGGATTCAGCCGGATGCCGTTGCGCACGCACTCGGACGCGTCGGGTACGGGCGGCCGGTCGACCGGGGGCAGCAGCTGCACCAGCTTGTACTGGTAGAGCGGTGGCAGCATCTGGAACGTTTCCCGGTTGAGCAGGGCGCGCAGGTTCGTGTGCACCAGGATCGAGTCGGGCGTCTCCAGATCGACGCAGCCTTCGCGCGTCTGCTCCAGCTGCGCCGCGGTCGAGAGCTTCTTGTTCGTTCGCCGGCGCGGCTTCATGCTGAAGCCCGGGATCGAGGCGAGCACCTCGCGCATCGTCGACGCACCACCCTCATGGCCCGACTGCCGAGTGCCCCTCGTGTTCGCCTGCCCACCGCGACCCGTCGATGATGACTGCTGTTTCAGTCCCTGCTGCTGTTGCTGCAGTTGCTGCTGCTGTCTACTTCCGGACGCCATCCGGGGCACGTTGCGGCGCAGGTGATGGTTGTGTTTGGGCGTACCCGCGTCAACCGCCGACGAGGACGACCCAGCGCTCGACGGCGGTGGTACCGGGGTGCTCCGCTGGGGCGAGGGCAGCATCTCGATCGAACCCATCGACACGTTCAGCGGATCGTCCTCGCGCAGCGCCACCGACGAGTCGTACTCGTCCGACAGCAGCACGCAGGTCGACTCCGACTCCGGGCAGGAGACCAGCTCCGGGTAGCTCACATCCTCCGTCGTGCTCTGGTCGCTTATTTCGATCACCGTCACCGGCTCCGACGAGTGGCTGTGGTGGTGCGAGGAGATCCTCGAACGCCCCACCGCCGCCAAGCCGCTCCCACTCGCGAGCCCCTGGCCCTTGCTGTTGTTATTATTATTAATGTTATCATTGCTGTTGCTGGTCGTATTGCTGCTGATACATCGGCGCCCAGTGGACGCGTCCCCGCCGCTGCCGGACGCCGCGTTGACCGACGGCAGGGGCGCCGAGGAGGAGTAGCCACCGGACACGGACGACGACGACGAGGACGAGGACGATGATGAGGAGGAGGATGCGGCCGCGGCTCCGTCCTCGTCGGTCGCCTGTGCCGTCGGGCCGGAAGTCGCCGCAGCGAACCCCGTACCCGTATTGCCGCCGGTGGTGGTGTTGGTGGTGGAGGTGATGAGTGTGCTCGGCGGTGCCGTGACGGTGCTACTATTGCCATTGTTACTGCTGGCTCCTTTTGCGGTCGCTGCTCCAGCTGCTATGTGTTGCTGTTGCTGCTTTGCGGGACGGTTTGGCTGCACCGCTGGAGCTGGCGATACGTCGCATTCCATTTTCCGATGCAGTTTTCTACAAGAACAAAAAAAAAAAAGATCGAGATAAAGACAGAGAAAACAAACAGTTATCAGTGACGGAGCCAAAAGCACTACAGCACCGCTGTATTCGCTGAGGACCAAGGAGATTTCTATCATGCGATAAAACGTTGAGCAACTTGTATCCAAATTGCAGAACGAATCCACAGATGAGTCCACTTGAACAGATGATGGGCCTACTAGACTGGCAACTGGAATTGATCGTTTTCTATCCTGCAATCGCCTTGTCGACTCGAGCGATTGTTATGCACCACAGATTAGTAGCCCGTGACGAAATCCCTAGCCGCAATACCTTTTCCAAAACGTCCTTCTCCCCTATTCAGTGCCACCCTCGCGTTTTGCCCGATGGCGTTGGGGCCTGGTCCCTCTGCCAGCACACACTTTAACTCTTTATTTGGGTATGGTGCCATCCAACGCCTTTGCCGATCCTGTTTTTTTTTTCGGCGAAAACGGAAGCCGGCTGATGATGGGGAAAAATTTGGTCAGTCCATTTTTTTTTTTTTGCTCACCGCTGCTGCGAGCCGTGAGAGAGCCGGAGAGAGAGCAGCGCGCAGCCGATATTGGTAGCGGAGCTGTCAAAAAATTTGCACAGATCGTACGCACACCAACAACCCCCGCGCATTCGATGCGATGCGCACCGCTGGTGTGCAGTTTGACAGTTCGAGGAGCGCTGGGAAGCGCGAAAGATGACACGAAAACTGAACAACTGTGTGTATATCTGTGATTTGCCTGCCAGAATCTGCAGCATCAGCACAAACCGTGGAAGATACAAAAACGACCCAAAAGAAGAAAGAAAAAAAAAAGAATCGCGAACCGAGAACGTGTACATCCCATCCAGCGGTAAAGAGATAATTGCACGGCTGCATATTCGTTCCCGTCTCGTACCTCATGATGGCACAAGCGGGCAAGCAGCTGCACCTCTGAATGTCCACCACCGAACTGTGATAACGAAAGCAGAACGTACACAAAACCAGTGGACGATTGGTCCTCATCTCATCAATTGAGCCATTCGCGAGTTCGGGTTTTTTTTTTTCTACGCCATACCTTCTTTAAAATTGGTCAACTTTTGGAACCGGGATGATGGTTGATGAGCTGATGTGGATGAATTGAGGACAAAACAAACTAAAAGAGTACTAATGTGTATTCGGAATGCCATCTGGGACAAGAGAACGAATCGTCGCAGATTGAATCCATTTTAGGTTTGTTGTCATACTTGCTTGCGATGCTTGCGAGAACTTAAGCAAAATGAACGGTTGCCCCAAAAAGGTCTAATTCTAAGGACATTCTTGTTGGCAGGAGGATGATAACAGCCAAAGGTAGACTTTAATTTAACATAATTACTTGCATGTGCTGATTTTTCCATTCAGAATAAGGCCACTGCCACGATTGACCAAGCAAAAATTAGGAAACAAAAAAAACACGCGCAACTAAGGTGTAACTTCCTCTTTTTTTGCTCTCCATTTTCTCCTCTTATCCCTTTTAGCTCAATTTTTCCAGACCGTAATATTTGAGCAAGCAAAGGTGAAAGATCTTTCTCTTACTTATTTACCTTTAAATGCCATTATCTTTCCGTCTGTTGCACCCGAAGTCTCAATCCTTTAATTACTGGTCGCACTCTTGCAAGAGAGAGAGAGCTCCTTCGAGATGCTCTCTTCTGCGATTCTTCACTCGCTGGCGGCTCGCTCTAGTGTTTTCGTTGGGAAATTCTTAACGCACACACACACACACAAGTTGTGCTATTTCTCCTCTGCACAACCGCAAAGGCAGCCAGCGTACCAAACCACGGTGTTTGACCGCCACAGTAAAATGTATGGCATGCCGTCAATTGCAAAACATTAATATTTTCGTATTGTGTTTGCTATGAAAAGAACAGTGGACAGATCATTTTTTTAAATATGTTTTTACATCGAGTTAATTATACGAAAGATAGACGAAATTCACAGTAAAAAATTTAATTTGTAATTTGTAAATTGTATCACAGAAGGATCGTATCAACCTTCTCAATTCAACAATGCAAATTTAAAATTAAAATCCCTTTTTTTGTTAAGTCGAATCTGCTCAATTCCTTTTTACTTTTCTGATTAACTTACAGAACCTTAACTCGGCTTCGGTTTGAAAATTAAACTTAAATGTCTTCGCTAGGGCCACTCATGGAACCATCGTGCAAACGATTGCATCCTGTCGGATTACAACGCAAGTGGTTTAAAATGAAGCCCCACCTGCAGCCACCGCACGTGAAAGCTCACGTGGTGGTTGTCCTGAACCACCTGAAAAAGTGACAGCAGAGCAAACGTTCCGACAGGACGATTCTGAGCTGGTCGTTGTACTCCTCGCGGTTCGTACCATGTCCTTTACTTCTGATTTCTTTACTTCGATTACTTTCATCACCAACCACCATGATTCTAGAAGATCAACGCTCGATGATTCATACGATTTTGTGGATGCTCACTCACAGTGATGTGCGGAACAACTGAATGACAAAACGGAACAAAACTGGGTTTCCATGCGTTCGTTGAGTCACGGATGAAATTATCGATCTTAAATTCCCGAGTTTACGCGAGCGGAAATCAGTTGTAAAAGATGCACAAGCGGAGCAGACACAATTCTTCTTCGCTGATGATCTCAAGAATTGCTTTTTATTTGTTGCTTTTTGCTTAGTTGAGATGAGAACATTTTTACCGAATTAACAATGTTAGTCCAAATAATTATTAAATTGCATTCCAAATTAATATTCCAAACCCTACCCATTAGACTATAATATAAAAATCGTTTTTCTCTACACTGCCACCAGAACTGCTTCTTGAACACCAAAACTGGCTGCCGTGCAGAAGGCCAAATGAATGTCCATCCCAGAGTGACGTTTAACAAAGTGATCCCAACATGCAGTGAGTTGGGAAAAATTTTCTACTGATACCAACAAAGCGCAGGGAAATGCATTTGGAAAGTCATTGCCCACGGAAGGACCCTTTGTTCGTAACATGTGTGTGCATCTCCGGAGGTCGCTGCTCCTAACCTTCGGGATAGGCGTGTTAAATTCGGATAGACTTTTGCATGCGGCGTCCCAGGAACCAAGGAAGGAAAGGTCCTTGGTAGAGGAACACCTGCTAGGCAGCAAAGGGAATCGGGGAAAGTAGACACGCTTCCCAGCTATCTACCCGGCAGTCCAGCCCTAGACGGAGGATTCTCGTGCCGTGCGTCAGCTAGCTGACCCATCTTCCTGAGGCCTGCTCCCTACTCAATACGGCCAGCGGGAGGGCGAAGGAAGGAGGCCCTAAGAGAAGCAAATTAGCATTATAATCGAGCGTCTTCTTAAGGTTACACAAAATTCATTTTGTTCCCATCACAATTCCCTTTGGAAGTTACGTCCCCAGTAGTTACGTTAAGGAACATTGAAGGAAACTGAGTAAAGACCGATTAAGTTTTTGTCGGTCGATAATTTTTAGATGAAAATTTGAAAATCTAATTCCTTTTTTTTTAGTCTTCCAGGACCAACATTTTTACGAAGAAAAATATGAAGAAAGGTCCACAACTTATCTGTTTATTTTTAAGTAGAGATCCGGATCTAGTATCGATTAAAACCAATTTCGAAACCAGCATTGTTTGTGGAGTAGATTATGGATAAAAACATAACTTCATTTTCATTCTGATAAAAAAGACATGAATTCTGTTCCATTACCCACAATAGAAAATATATTATAAATTTTTTTTTTTTATTATTCATGGACACAATTCGAAATGAACAAAAATTTGAATTTACGTTGCCAAAAATGTTTAACAGGTTCTTAGGTCATATTATTTTGATTTTCATAAAAAAATCGATTTAAAAGAAATAATAACGACCATAGGGAATATGAATTGAATGCTGCAAAAGTCTGACTCTTCGTAGAAATATCGGGAAAAAAAATTATTAATACGCAAATACAATTCCTCTAGCACGCAACAACGCAATTGCGTTCTCCAAATCGTACATTTGTGTTTTTTACGCATCACGTTGAAAAATGAAACACCAAGACAGGAGTTTTTTTGTTTTTTTTGTAAAAATATCCCCGATGAACCCGCTGACCCCTTGAACAAATCATGCAAATTGCAAACGCATTGTTAGGGCCAGACCAAGAGGTAAAACGACGACTATTTGGGCAGCCTTCGAAAGGAAACTACGTCTTATTTGTTGTGTGCAAGTAGTCGTAATACTGTAAGAGTGATTTAAAGACGTTTAAAAATATTAAAGTAAAGAAGATAGGAGACATATCCGAAGGATTTCATATTTTTCTGAAAAATATTTGCCCCCATATTTGTCGTGCTACAAACATTTGAATCTATAATAACGTAGTTTTATATGCCTTCCTTTCTTTAAGCGGAAAATGGAGATGAGCGTTTTCCATTCTACAATTCTCACACCCATCTCTTGGAATCGAAGAGGAGCAACTAAACTGAAGGCAAGAAGTCTCGCAGATGAAGAAGAAGAGGGACTGGAATGCATTTAAAGTGCAATGGTAACAAAGTGGCAGCAGCACAACTTACCAGCGCGATGGTGGTAGTGGTAGTAGTGGAACACCGTCGACGACGACCGCAGCACATTTGCCCTGAGCTACACTCGACCCGGAGTTGGGGCGGACCGACACAGAAGAAAGAAAACCCCAGCACGGCACTGCTGACACAAGGGCTGGATGGGACGCGGGCTGGGATGGTGGGGCACGGGTTCGCCCGCCGGAAGATGCAATAAGACGCAGCGCACCAGGGCACCATCCACCGGAACTTGGTATGGACTGGGCGGTCGCGAGGGGGGGGCTGGACAACACAACCTCCTCCTGCTCCTCTCGGCGTCCCCGGTTGGATTCCGATGCACGCGGGCGGATTTCCCCCCTCCCCCGTGCTTTCACGCCCCTGCGCCTGTATCTTCACCCTTGGTGGTGGCGGAACGACTTTGTTTTCGATCCGTTTACGTTTTTCACTCGGCCGTACCTATTGTTTCGCCATTGTTAACATTTCCAAAATTTCTTCGCATGTCACTTTTTCACTCTCTCCCTCCCTTCCTATTGCTCCCTTTTTCCGGCAGCAGATGTTTATCTTGCTTATCAATATTTTTTTTTTAATTTTCGCTTTTTCCCCCCCTTTTTTCTCTTATTTTTGCTCACACTTTTCACCCGCCGCCCCTTAGGAGCAGCTTTTGTAAAGGGGCTCTGCTCCTTCTCCTCTATTGCTGCTTGTTACTCTTCTTACTCTTCTTGCGCGCCCTGCTGTTGTGGAACACACGGAACAAGAACACAACAAACAATAAAACTTGGATTATTTCTCCTGCGAAAGAATGAAAACACGCACTGGAAACGTATACACACTGATGCAAGTAGCACACGAACACACACACACACACGGCCATACACACTCACGCAACCACACGGCACACACACACACACACACACCACGTTCTTCAGAAAATGCCACTAGATTTGGAAACAATTATCACGGGGAATCGATTCGTCCGTCTCTGGTACGCAGGAAAGACATTTAAAAAAAGAAAATCTCCGTGACGACGAACGAGGGCCACCATCTTGGCAAATGCTTTCCTTGCGGGCCTGCCCACCGCCGTACGGCTGTACACCAACAACTTGCAACTCACAACGGCGATCCCCGGATCCGCGGCGCAATGAAAAATGGCTTCTTTTGTGAGTGGCACCACACACGCACCGTGACAAAAAACAAAAAAAAAACGAGCTGGAAACTTTCACAGCCAGCCAGCCACCATCAGGCTCGGGCGGAACCGCCAGGTTTCGATGGGGGAAAACGTCTACGCTACGTGCCACAGTGCCACTGCCACAGCGTACGACCAAAGGACGCGACCGACGCGCTCACGGGTTTTTAGGAGTTTTGTAAATTTAGAAGAGCAAGCAGCTTGACGCCACCGCCGTAACACCACCCTTTGTTGCCTTTTGAGGCCATCCGCGTTCTTCGTTTGAGCCACTGCTAAACCCTTGATGCACCACGGCCCGATGTTGGGCATGGTGAATCAAGTGCATAAATGACAATGAAAATGGCAACCCAATGCGAAACTGCTTTACAATAGCGAAGAAGCGGAATAAAAGAAAGCATCCCGTTGGGTTGTTTTAGAAAATCAATGAAAAAATAAGTCTTTGCGAAACACACCTTGCAATCGACGTAATCTTTGCACCACTTGGCATATCAAAGGTTAACGGAGTTGGTGGACAATTTTTGACAGTCGTGACAAGCGAAGGCAATCAAGGTGGTTAGAGTAAATCCATTTCCCTTTTTTATTTCATTCGAGACCCGCAAAGTGTGTTGAACTCGTTAATCACTCATGTTTTCAGTAGAAAAACTGTCGGCTCAACTTTTAATTTTGCCCAATCATTTCTGTAATGATGCACGGAAATTATGCAGCATTTCGCGCAATAGTGTACGCTACTGCCCAACAGAGGGCGCAGTTGCTGGATGCCAACGAGGCTTGCTTGCCGTCGGTTTGACAGCACGATTTGACAGCCTTCAGAACAACATCAGGGGTCAATAATTTTCATTTGTCCATTCAGCCTGTCTTTGCGCAGTACTTTTAAACTGAGCGATCCAATTTTAGCACCTTTTCAGTACGTCCAATGAACATACGCTTTGAACGGCTCGGATCGACTCGGTCGTGTAAATGCACCCTAGATTGACGTGGTTGTCCAACTGGCCTTGTGATGGTGTTGGTGATGACGGTCATCACTTTTTCATAATTCCACGAATGTTGCGGAACCGAATCGAGCTGCAATTGTTTCCAAAATATTCCAGCGAAACGACAATTTGTGCTGTTCTGTAGTGGCACCGGGTGCTTGGGAGTTTTATTTTTTGTTCCCTTCACAACGGGAAGAAAGTTCGGCCTCGGACTGCGCTATGTAACAAGCCGGACGAGAGGTACCAGCTAGGTTGATACCGCACCTGAGTACGGATTATTTTTTTCCCTCACCTAATCAGTTTCGGTTCAATATTTGTTCACTCTTTGCGTTCAAACGGTGTGTGGCTTTACGCGGGTGGGTTAGTGCCTGGTGATTTGTTCTTCGTTGCTAATAGACTGGTTTCCGTTGCGTGTTCGAAGTCATTGAAGGTGCCTGCGTTGGATGTATTGATTGTGTTCATTTGCATCCACCGCTGCCTTGGTTTGCAGATAGTTGCGGTTCGCAATATCGTCCCCCAAACGTTGAGGTAAGTTTTGCTCAACCAGGAAATGGTTGCCACAGTGCGCCGTGAATAGAGTACGATTGATGTTTTCACTTTTACAGGTTGCAATAGTGCGAGTGCTTATCATTCAACCATCGCACGGAAACGTCACGCCATATAATTGGATTAAGTTCGTGGGTGAGAGAAGGAACAACACCTGAACGATCTAGATACCCACGTCCAAAGCAACCTGCGGATCGCCGACGGCCGTGTACTGTCAGCTGTTTTGGCAGGTTGGAAAATTGACCTGTGGTTACTCTGATTCCCTGCAAACAAGCGATTGATTTCGCTTACCAAAGGCGCTAACGTTGGCGTAGGGATAGTGTGCTTCGTAGGTAATACTGTGTCCAAAATGATGAGCGAAGAATCTTCACCCTCGAGCAGTAATGTGGTAGTGCAGCTCTTCAAACGGCTAGGCCAGGTAAGCTAAGGGGACCGAATGTTCGTTTGAGTGTATCATTTTACGCTTACGTTGTTCCCCCCGTCTCTTTCAGCTTTATCAACTCCAGCTGGATAAATGGACGCCCCACACGAGGGTACGGTGGGCGGCAGCACTCGTGCTGGTCGGGCTGTTCCTCCTGCGCGTATTCACCAAACAGGGCTGGTACATTGTAACGTACGCGCTCGGCATTTACCATCTGAATCTGTTTATCGCGTTCCTCACGCCGAAAATCGACCCAGCACTAGATTTGGACGGTGAGTTAATGCCTCGGACCGCTTGCAAGTAAGCAGACTCCTCCGTGACGGCCAACTAACCCCGCTGTTGACCCATTGGCTTTCAGATGATCAAGGGCCGGAGCTGCCAACAAAGTCCAACGAAGAGTTCCGACCGTTCATCCGGCGGTTACCGGAGTTCAAGTTCTGGTACGCCATCAGCAAAAGCACGGTGATCGGGATCGTCTGTACGTTCTTCGAGATGTTCAATGTGCCGGTCTTTTGGCCAATCCTGTTGCTTTACTTTGCGGTGCTGTTCTGCATTACGATGAAGCGGCAAATCAAAGTAAGTTGGTTGTGGACGAATGTTTAGCAAAAAAACTAACGTGTGTTTCCCCTCCCGCCTTTTGCAGCACATGATCAAGTACCGGTACTTGCCGTTCACCCACAGTAAGCCCCGCTACCAGGCGGTGCCGACGGAAAAGTGACAATTAAAAGCACAAACTCTACCAGCATCAATGTCCTCGTCGTCCTCGTCCTCGCTGGCGTCCGTCGGTGGTGCACCGAGCGGAGCCGCCGCCGCCCCATCTGCGGCTGCCGTTGCCGCCTCGGCGATAGCGCCCGTCCACCCGTCCACGGTGGCCGGTATGCCATCCACGTCGGCAGCGGTGACCACCGTCTAGGGAAGAGAAAAATGGGAAGAAAGGAAGGAACCGAATCGTGCGGCGATCGGCACAGAACCGATAGGGGAAACGGTCCCACATTGCCAGCGGAATCACTGTACACACGCAAGGGACAACACGAAACAAACAGCAAAAAAGGGCCTCCACCAGCGAGAGGATACCGTAGATCCCTTTCTGTAGCAATATTTTCTTTTTCACCTTGATGATCCTCTTTTCTTAAACATTGCCCCTCCTGGGGTGGATCTTGACCTAATCGGTTTTTAATGTGCATTTCATTGGGTTATTGTTATGTTTCGTCCCTTCCTCTTTGCCCCATTCGCGACTCCTGTCCTGGTGTGCGGATTTCTTGTGAAGACGCGCGCTTCCCAAGTTCCGTCTCTGTTCCCTTCCCGTTTTACTTTGTCGACGAATGCGGCGCGATGCGAGACGACGCTGGCAACAGCACCTCCAAACTGGTATTGATTTGTGCTTACCTCGTAGCAAATGTTGAGTTAAATAAGTGTATCGATGCAGTCGTTAACCTTTTTTTTTTTTTTTTAAGTGAAGAACTAAGCTTTCCCTTTTTTCCTTGTTCGTTTTGGAAATTCGTTGGTTGTGTTAACACAGTGAAAGTGTTCTCTTTCCAAAGTTAATTTTTTTTACCTAAGCTCTTTTCGGCGGCCGCCGGATTTGATGCATCCGATGTACTACTACTCGATGGCTCTCCAAAGATGTGACTGTAAAAGGAAAACACATACTTTGTCGAAACAGGCAATTGAACCAAAAACAAACAAAGCAAAACAAAATATGAGGAACATTTAAAAAATGGAAAGCAAAGCGAATAAGAGACATCGAACAGCTAGCATAGGACAATTATATTATTTCTTACGGATTACGGTAACTTCATGTAATTATTACTTGTAATATGCTAGGTGATCATTATCGTTCTTTTATCGTCGTCTTAGGTACTATTCAAGTATTTTTTTTCCAGTTCACCGAACCTAAGGTGCTTATTCTCCACAACAACCCGGCTTTTCCCAGTACGTTCCCAGGTGTCCAACAGTCTTTTTTCATGATGATGATGATGGATCATAGGAGTTTGAATAGCCACAGGCTCGATTTTCCCTCTGATATCGGTTAAAGCAACTTTCCTTTGCACAAATCTTTTTTTCGGCAAGTAAATTTCTTCTTTATTAGATTAAACAGGCACGCAACCGGAGATCCTGCTGACTAGCAAGATAAAACTACCAATCGGACGAGACAAAGAACCATTCAAGTTAGCCATAAGCAGTCCAGTTATCTAGCAAAAATACAGCAAGGAAGCTTCAATAGATAAGGGAAGGGCCATCATTCATATCGTCAAAAGGGGGTTAGCAAACACCGACTCTGAACACCGAGAGATAGGGGGGGCAGAGTTTTCTACCAACTGATTTTCTTTTTTTGTGCGAGTGGTTTAATAGTTCTGTTTATTTAATTTTAGATACCGCATGCAGATAGATTCGAAACGTAATGAAGCGTAATGCAGTCTTAACCACTAAGAACCACGTTTAGCAACAGGAAGATACCGATGTTGATGAATTAGAAATATTTTACACTTTTTTTTTGGGGGGCCGAAGATCACGCCTTTCATTTACCCTTAGAAAAAGGAATTTTCAAGGATTAATATATGGATGTTGTTATAATGAATGCATCTTTTATTTTTCCCTTACAAACATGTCCCGTTTCACTTTTGTTTTTAGTTTCGCTGTAGATATTTTCTTTCTATAGTGCAGTGATTCACCGATGTTAGAAAAGAGCAAAAAAGCAAAAAGCCCTAGATCCGATCGTCGGTCCCGAGCGTGGACGCGCACTGATAACGAGAGTTTAGGATGCTAATCACATGGATTGTCCAACACAAGAACAAGCCTGAGAATAAGTCACCCTCGTCCCGCATCCGTAATCTTTTGGGAAGGATTTTGTAAGCAGTGTAACCGAAATTTGGATCGAAAGAACAGAGAAGAACGTCTTGTGAATTCACACTAACGTAACACACGTATAACCAAATAATAAAGATGCAGAAAAGTAATGAAAACTAAGAAGCGCCCTAGCGACCGACTGACTGATATCGACTACAGGTGGTTGTTTGTTTGTTGTTGTTGTACAACCTATCGTTTATTACTGTTGATTTTTGGCCTGATCGAAAAACTGCTGTACCTTCGTAACAATTTCATCGAGCGCTTTCACGGCGGGACTCGAGGGAAACTCGGTGATGAAATCCTTACCCTCGTCGCAACACTTGGTCAGCCGGGGATCGAGCGGCAGCTTGCCCAGGTACGGCACCTCCATCTCCGTGCACATCTGCTCGGCGCCACCGGTGCGGGCTGGAAAGATGGTCGATTCCGTGGTGCACTTTGGGCACACGAAGCCACTCATGTTCTCGACGACGCCCGCCACCGGAATGGCGAGCTTTTTGCAGAAGGAAATCTCCTTCCGGACGTCCAGCAGGGCCACCTCCTGCGGTGTAGTTACCAGAATCGCGCCCCACGCCCCCTCCGTTCCCTTGAGGAAGGTCGTGGCCGACAGGTGCTCGTCCGAGGTGCCGGGCGGTGTGTCTAGCAGCAGGTAGTCCAGCTGGCCCCAGTCGACCTCGGTGAGAAACTGTCGAATCATGCCGTTCTTCTTCGGGCCGCGCCAGATGATGGCATCGTCCGGGCTGCCCAGGAGAAACCCGATTGACATCAGGCTCAGATTGTCCTCGATGTACACCGGTGACCAGCCGGACCCGGACTGGTGCACCTGCTCCCCGAGCACCCCGAGCACGCGAGGCTGCGACGGTCCGCATATGTCGATGTCGAGCACACCGAAGTTCTGCTCCGGGTTGCGGTGGGCCATTGCACGGGAGAGCAGAGCGGTGACGGTACTTTTACCAACGCCTCCTTTGCCCGAAAGGACCAACAGTTTGTTGCGCACATCGGCTAGCTTTTCTTTGACGAGCGCGATCGCCGGATCGGGACCCTTCGGTCCGGTGGAGCACAGTTGCTGATTCGGACAGCCGGCACAGGCCGACGCCTTGCCGGCGTCTTCACTCTGCGTTCCGGGACAGTGTGCCGGGGCGTCGCTGGGAACGTTCGTCGTCGTCGTCGTCGTCGCCGTTGATGCGCTGTTCATTGTTAGAGGAATGATGAAAACACAGCAACCTATGAAGAAACAGCAAACAGCAGAACGCGTTATTAGGTTGCAGCACACAATGTAAACAAAATCACACGCAACACAAAACAGCTGATGATCGTTTTTGCTGTCAAAGTGACATCTGATGATGGTTGCGGCTTGTGGCGCGCAAAAATTCTCCGTTCGATGTTTACGTCGGCTTCATTTGGTGCTCGTCATCCGTGCAAGAGGTCGCGGTCATAAACACCCGCGCGCGTCTGTGTTGTGAGTGCAAATTTCTATTCGTGTAAAATCATGTCGCAGAAATCGATTCTGTGAGTAATACATTCACGGCGTATTCTTCGGGTTATTCTAACGATCTTCGTTCGATATTCTTCACCACAGCTCGTTCTTCAGCAAGCAAAACGTCAAGACCGCTCCGGCAGGTGAACAAGCAACCGTAAAAGCGGAACCGAAAAAGGACGCACAAAACAACAACCACCTGGAAGAGGAAGAAAAGTACGTATCAGTGAGGCAGTCACAAGCGGTTACAAATATCCGACACTAAAATAAGTGTGCTTCTACAGCTAACTTGTGGTCGAGTGGCTGTAGAACCGCTCGGCACTTTCGCGACAAGATGATGTTGCGCAATGTAGGAAACGGGTTGCGCTTGGGTCCTTTGGCCAACCTCGCCAACACACACTTTAGCCGACCCATATCTGACAATCCCATTGCTCGTTACAACTTTTGCCCGCTATACACCAACGGCAGCAGAAACGGCAGACCAAAGACCACTCCAGGGCACAATCCTTCCGTAGTAGTAGCATTAAGTGGCGTTTCTCTTTATCGTTCCATCCACCGTCCGTTCGTGGTCTTCAGTGCAAAGGTGGAGAGCAAGCATGGCAGCAGCGTCGACCCGGAAGGAGAGGACTCAAATTCACCACTTAAAATGTCCAAAGGACCCAAGCGGAAGAGGATGATATCGTCCAGTGGGAGCGAAGATGAGGCGGACAGTAAAGCAAAAACATCACCGAAGGCGAAAAAGAGGTATATTTTCACACTTTTGCTTGCTCTTTACACCCATTTGAATGACTTTTTATTCTTTTTTTTCTTAAAGCAACAGTTCACCGGAGGCTAGCGACGAAAAACCCTCCCCGAAAAAGAGCCCAAAAAAGGAGCCTGCTGACAAGCAGGAGAAAACGGTCAAGGAGGCGAAACGGAAGCTTAGTCCCAAGCAGGCGGTGAAACAAGAAAAATCGACCGCTGAATCACCCCGTGACAGCAAAGCAAAGGCAAATGGGTCGAAGAAGGCGTCCCCTAAAACATCCTCATCCTCACCGTCAACGAAGAAGGAACAAGAGTCACCGCAGAAGAGTGAATCCACCAAACCGGCCAAGGGTGCGGCGAATAGCTTCTTTACGGTCATCAAGAAAGAGTCTGCCGCGGGAAGCACTTCGAGCGCATCGGGTGGAGAAAGCAAGGGCGATGGAACTGAATACGATCCGTCAAAGAGGAACTATCATCCCATCAAGGATGCTTTTTGGAAGAAAGGAGATCGGTAAGGATTATCAACAACAAAAAAAGGCTCGTTAATGGTTTAAAATTTTCTGCTTTTGAACACCTCTGGGCTTTCTTTTTCCAGCGTTCCTTACCTAGCCCTGGCACGAACGTTCCAATTGATTGAAGAAACGAGCGGTCGCCTGCGGATGATCGAAATCCTGTCCAACTACTTCCGCTCGGTCATACTGCTCAGTCGTTCCGATTTGCTGGCGAGCGTGTACCTCTGCCTGAATCAGCTCGCTCCGGCGTACGAGGGCGTCGAGCTGGGGATTGCCGAGTTTTCGCTGATGAAAGCGATCGCCCAGAGCACCGGCCGTAGCCTGGCGCAGATCAAGGCGGACGCTCAGTCGACCGGCGATCTCGGGCTGGTGGCTGAGCAGTCGAAGAGTAGCCAGCGGATGATGTTCCGCCCGGCACCGCTCACCGTGGAGACGGTGTTTACGAAGCTGCGCGAGATCGCCCGCATGACCGGCACGGCCTCGATCGCGAAGAAGATGGACAAGATCCAGTCGATGTTCGTCGCCTGCCGCCACTCGGAGTCACGCTTCGTCATCCGTTCGCTGGCGGGCAAGCTGCGGATTGGGTTGGCCGAGCAGTCGCTGCTGCAGGCGCTGGCGCAGGCGTGCGCGAACACGCCGCCCCACCTTGATCCGCCGGTAGTGAGCGCACTGGCCGGTGAGTCGGAAACGCGCACGAAGGCACGCGTGGAAGAAATCACACTGACGCTCAAGACGGTGTACTGCCAGTGTCCGAACTACGACCAGATCGTGCCGGTGCTGCTGGAGCATGGTATCGAGCAGCTGGTCGAGCGGTGTCCGATGCGCCCCGGCACCCCCCTCAAGCCGATGTTGGCCCATCCGACCAAGGGCGTGCAGGAGGTGCTGCAGCGCTTCGATGGGATCGATTTTACGTGCGAGTGGAAGTACGATGGTGAACGGGCGCAGATTCACCTGTTGGCCGATGGGACCGTGCAGATCTTTAGCCGCAACCAGGAGAACAACACAAGTAAGTACCCGGACATCATTGGGCGGCTCGAGCTGACGCGCTCGGACAAGGTGGCCAGTGCAATTCTGGACTGCGAGGCGGTCGCCTGGGACCCGGAGAAGCAGCAGATCCTGCCCTTCCAGGTGTTGAGCACGCGCAAGCGCAAGGACGCCAACGAGGCCGACATCAAGGTGGCCGTGTGCGTGTTCATGTTCGACCTGCTGTACCTCAACGGGGAGCCGCTGGTCGAGAAGCCGTTCCAGACACGCCGTGACCTGCTGTACGAACACTTCCGCGAGGTGGAGGGCCAGTGGAAGTACGCCACCCGGCTTGACACGGACGATCTCGACGAGCTGCAGCGCTTCCTCGAGGAGGCGGTACGGGGCAACTGCGAGGGTCTCATGGTGAAGACGCTGCAGCGCGAGGCCACGTACGAGATCGCGAAACGCTCCCGGAACTGGTTGAAGCTAAAGAAGGACTACCTGAGCGGGGTGGGTGATTCGCTCGATCTGGTCGTGATCGGGGGCTACCGGGGACGGGGCAAGCGAACCGGCACGTACGGAGGCTTCCTGCTCGCCTGCTACGATGACGAGAACGAGGAGTACCAGACGATCTGCAAGATCGGCACCGGTTTCTCGGACGAAGATCTGCAGCAGCACACGGAGTTCCTGCGGGCGCAGATCATCCCGCGGGCCAAGCCGTACTATCGCTGCGAGGCCAACCTCGAGCCGGACGATTGGTTCGAGGCGGTGCAGGTGTGGGAGGTGCTGTGCGCCGATCTTTCGCTCAGTCCGGTCCATCGGGCCGCGATCGGTATCATCGATCCGGAGAAGGGCATTTCGTTGCGCTTTCCGCGCTTCATTCGCATCCGCGACGATAAGGGCCCGACCGATGCGACCAGCGCACGGCAGGTGTCGGAGATGTACCTGAACCAGGATCAGATTAAAAACCAGACACAGGGTGGGGGTGCACGGGATGCCGAGGAGGATTTCTACTGAGGTTGATTGTGTGTCGGTGGCATGATATGCAATGTTTATTGGTTTCTTTTTTTTAAGTATCGTCGTTGCGTGTCATTAGATTAAAAGAATGAAAAGAATATTTTCCCTTTTATTAAGAGCAGCCTTGTATCCACTGTTACCACTTACCTGCATCGGAATTTCCCTTAATTCGATGCAGAAAAGTAGAAATATTGGATCAATCCATCACGAATAATATTTAATTTCATTTCTTCTTTATTGTGACTTAAATATAAACTTTCTTAATAATGAAACTTATGCTAAAGCTTGTTGGCCTACACTCCGAAACTCGCGGTGGCACGAGTGTAATAGTATAAACGATGCAGTATTGGCTCGTTTTTAACCATCTTCCATGAGCTGTTTTGTTCGGAACAAAATCATTTTTCACTTCCGTAATGCAGATGGGCGATGGACGCCCAAACGTAGTTTCGATTATCGCGCTGCGTCGTGTTCGTCGGACCGTACGTTTCCGGCCGTGGGAATGGATCGTTCCGATCGAAGTAGTAACCGCTCGGCGCGTGCATGATAAACTTCACGTACGTCAGGCGCCGCGGACAGTCCTCGTCCGGCCCAACCTGGTACGTGGCGGGATCGAAGCTTTCGTTCGGCGGTGGGCTGGCCGTCGTCGGGATTAGCCACGTCAGGACGGCACTTTTCTCGTTGTACGTATCCACCAGCAGGCCCCGGATCTGTGCGTAGTAGGTGTTATCCTTCGTGTCTAGTAGGGACACGATGTCCCCTACCTGGTACCAGGTTTCCTGGAAGAGGGAATCAAAGAGAGAGTATTTAACAGTTCTAGTACACGTATCATCCACAACACAGCACAGCAGCCACCTACCTCGTGGAATAGCTTCTGCACCGTTCTCGTTGATGCCGTTTCATGGGGCGTCTTGGTCGGCGGTTTCTTCAGCAGGGTGCGTCTCGATTTACCCTTGGTATTGTGGTTGCCCCTACCCGCTTTAGCCACCCGGCGACGTATCGGCGTCCGCGTGGGGCAAGTTCGACGCCGCAATCGGCGTGGTGATTGCAGACCCTGTAGAACGCCTTTTTCCCCGGTCGTCTGCTCGTCACCCAGAAAACCTTCCGCATTTGCTACAGTGGCTTCCTCTTTTGCTTCCAAGTTCCTTTGTGTTTCGCCCATATTATCTCCGTCCACTTCCATCGGGCAGAGGGGTTCATCTTCGGCGGTCGATGCCGCCACTGGCGCAGGTTCCGGCAGATCGGGCGTTCTTTCCCGCACGGGTTCCAACGGTGGATTGAGCTGGATGTCGTGACAGTCGTAGCAGATTGATCGTCGGTCCAACGTGAACCACTTCTGTGTCTCCAGCGTACCACAGATGGAACATTTTTGTATTTTTGGAGGCATCCCGCTATCCTTCTCCGGAACGATGAGCAAATGGGAAATCGAACAACTTGAAACGCTTCAATTATAAACACGAAGTAAATACTGCGATGTCAGATTGAAATAATTTTGCTTTGTTTATGTTTGTTTCTGCACCCTACCCGCTTTGGATGGGTTCGTACCGTTCTCCAGAAATGAATGATGCGATGATATTTACAATAACATAGAATGCGGTATTATTTGACTGTACCGTTAAATTTTTTCGTGGCGATGTTAAATTAAAAAAAAAGACCAAAGAGACTAAAAATCTACAAACTTTTCGTGATTTGGTTTCCTCCGAATTTCTGGTTGATACATTTTGAAGAATCAGTTTATTTGCATACAAACAATTATTCCTAAATTTAATTGGCATACTTGGTGTCTATTAAAAGACCCACATTTTTTGTTTTAATTTTCTTGCTTTTTGGCCTGAGCACAACAAAAAAGTAGTTTGTAAAAAAATCTTGGCTCAAATATCCTTTTTTGATTATTAACATTAGGTAAACAGTCGGATGCTGCCGACCAACTCGAATTTACGAGCTGCTCTCAGGAATAATATCACTCAAATTAGGTGTTCACGTCATTTGCGGTGCACTTTCAATCGTAAATTGCATGGTAAGTTAACCTTTTAGCACACAAAAACTGTTGGCGAATGTTGGTCAACTCGATGTTTATGTTTCGAAGCCTCGTTTGATTGAAATAAAAAGAATCATTTATTATATGTTGTATCACTAAACCTATTCCCATTAAACGGTCTATTTCGCTGAGAAAGTCTATGATTTTCCCACACACAAATTCACATCATTTTTATTTCTGCCTTTTTTACTAATATCGACCAACCCCTGTACAACACCATCCCGAAATCAATTTGTAGCTCGTAAACCCGGTCAATATTTACTATCCCACGGCACGGGGACAGTTTATGCGCGTTTTCCACGCAATCACTGGCGATCTCGGTCAGCGGAAAAGCGAGCCTCAACGTCACCGTTCTTCGGGTACTATCGCAATTTGATCGTGATCAAACAGAACCTCCCTCAAACCGTGTAAGTGAGTTAAAACAAACCAATTTACCGTACGAAAGCAAACACACGCTGCTCGACACCATCGTGGAGGATGTGGTTGGCGTTGTCCGAGGCCCGAGGGTAAAACAGTACCGCACTGTTTCCCTGGACTGTTTAGTTTGTTTTTTGTTTTTTTGTTTTGTTATGCTTTTAAGAGGGTTCCCTTACAGGGTCAATGGATGGCTTTTAACAATTACGCCGCGAGGGAAACGGATATGAGGCGCATGCAAGTGGAACCGAGTGGGTGGAAGGGTCGTTATTGTGCCACAGAGTTGCTCTAGGAAAGGTTAACAGGACATAATAAATGAGTATACAAAAAAAAAACTCGAAAACATGAGTGTGCAATCTGCATGACATCGTAGGGCCTTTGGTTTGTTCTCTTTCGGATGACCGAATCCGGTCAAAAGGAGTCCAAGGGCCGATTCGATAAGGGATGGTCAATCTGGTGGGTGTGGATCGGCTGTCACCAAGGATCTCGGGATGGGCGAGATATGCTGGAGCAAAAGCCAGTGGAACTACCAGGACTACAAGCATTATGACAACCGGAAGAGGCGAGAAAATGGAACAGTCCGTAGCCGAGGGATGCCAAAGTCCTGTTTGCATTTCTCGGTAGAATGCCTTTTTTTTGTCACACAAAGGCAGCTCGCTCAAGCGATGGCGCGTTGCACGGCACGTGCTGTTGAATTTCGTTCTTACGCGGGGGATTCAGTTTGTTACACGATGTTTGCTTCTTTTTTATTGTGGCCTTGTTGTTTTACCTTTTACGCACCAAACACTCCATTAACATTCGCTACGCTGGATCATCTTGAAGGAGAGTTGATTAAACAGATAACATAACACCGTGAGATTAATTTAATTTAGTCGATAACATAACACACACCAAGGATTTCTCCATCAAATCAGTAAAATCAATTTTCTTCAAGGAAATATCTAGAAACCTTTTCTAACGATTATGATCATAATTTAAATTTTACTCTCATGTTAAATATTTTAAATTTGCTATGTTTCAACACAGCAATAGCAATTTAAAAAATACGAAATGAAATAAATTGAACATTCTCACAATATTCTGAAAATGTAACGTATTTATTTTTTATCTCGAAAAAGTAGATAATTTGTCTTTGCTTCGAATCCTTCAAACCTTCCTCCAACCCCACCCTTGGGCACTCCTTACAGTCCATTTATTATCGTACCAGTTTTACTCGGACACCGTCAGCGATTATGTTCATCATCCTGTCCGTCCTCTTATCGTGCCATTCAATAGGGGTTTTTTTTCCAATGATAACACACGAGAGGAAACATTCACCATCATTGACCAAGCGAGAAAAAAAAACGAAAACGCAACATAACCAAGGACCGGGGGAAAAATCGCTTGTACAAATGACGAGACCGATGACCATTATCGTGGAACAGTAAAAAAAAAAAAAAGAAGCACATAGAGTCGATCCTGGTGTTGTACCGGGCAAGATGGATAGAATATCGGGACGAAATCGCTCACATGATTAGACCGTCAATGAAAGGGATCGTAATTTATGTGCCATCACCCTGGCTGGAAGGCTGGAAGAGGACCGCTCGTCGCGCCATAGTCCTCGGTCGTTGCGGCGTCTAAAGTGCCTTTGTCAGCGTACGGAACGATATGCTGGCGGCATCGGTTGAGTGACACTGGCCGAAAAGGAAAGGAGCATACTACTTGCTGCGTCGTCGGTTCTTATTCGGACCCGGAATTTATTGTTGTTCCGGATTGGTTCGCCCGCGTGTCCGCGGAGGACGTTGAAGGACATGGGACGTGAAGCGACGCGAAGATAAAAAAAAAAACAGGCAAATGAGGAGAATAAAAAACAGCCAGTCTTCCCATGATCGTTCGACTGGCAAGGGTAGACACTGAAATCACTTTTTTCCGGTCTGTTTAATCAGACACATTCTAATGTGTGCTGCCTCTTGATGCTTTCAGTTGTTTTCCTTTCTTAGTGCTTTGTCAGGAGCATAAAACATATTTACATCTACTGCTTCATGAAAGTTCTGTATGACATTTTAACAACTTCTACCTAAATATTAATTCATATATTACGATACATCACGAACATTAACGGTCCAATAACTCAAATTTTTCATGGCTTTAATAATATTACATTTATAACATTCAAAATAAAGAGATTACGTTGCATATATTAATACAATTTGTGTAGTAGAAATATTTTGAAATATTGTTTATAAAGGAAGGGATTAAAATTGATCAACTCTTAGGGAAAAGTAAAGAGGAAACGTACTCAAATGAAACAAACAATCTGGAAAGTAAATTACAGGAACCATTAAGGCCCAACCTCCTTACCGAACCGTTTGGCAAAAAATAAATCGTATCAAATTGACCCAATTCAATAACCTAATCGAATGCACCCCTGCCCATAAGATTGACCCTTCCGGAGCAATCAAACAACCCCTCGCCGAGGCCAAAAAAAGTAAAAAAGGCATTCCATACGCACGCATTGATTTCTCTGACTCCTTCTGCACGCCCTCAAGGAGAGACGCCCGTGCTGTTTTTTTTTTTTTGTTACTATTTTGCAACATTTGCCAATCCTACGTATCCTTCCTGTAGTGCCCTTGGCTCGATTCTTCTTCGACTAATCGCCGTACGCGTCCGATGGCTAGCAAATGGTTTATTTTGGCCTCCAAAGTCTTTGTTGTGTCACTGGCCATTTATTTCATTCAGTGCTGACAGTCGACATATTTCATTATTTGCCTGATTTGTGCTGGTATCGTGTGCTTTGGAGTGTAGTTCTTTTTTTTTTGGTTCTCACTGGCTCCTTTCGTTTTTTCTAGCATCTTTTTTTACCCTCGCATTCGACAAGCAGGGTGGTTTAGGTGGACCTCCGAAAGCACATTGTGGCGTTCGAGACGGATCAATGAATAATTTATGGTCCATTTACTCCAGCGCCACGCATGGATGGTAATAAAATTGTGCCTCTTTTGGACGATGGCGGGACAAAGACTACGCAAAGGTTTTCCTTTTCTTTCAGCATTCTGAGAACCGACGGAATTCGGATTTTTCATTGCAACTCATAGACAAAGATTAACCAATGCTTGGCTAATTTTATTAAAACCGTTTCTCGATAGCGAATTTTTTTTTGGAGAGTTTTTTTTGGTAGACTTACATACACATGTCACACCTGAATACATTTAAGTTTTGTTCGAAAAGGAAAATATATTGTTTTACAATTTTCTAAAACCATTGCTGAACCAACAAGTACTGCAGAAAATATAACTCCACTATAAGGCCCCATAAAATTCTCGTCTATGTTTCTCGCCGTCTCCAAGTTTGTTTGGCTGCTCAAACATTCATTTACAAACGAGTCCTTTTTCTGTCCACATGTTCAATCCAGCTATCCCACACCGAAATCTCGAAGGACTTCTCTCCACGCCTTAATATAGTGCCGATAACAACTTGCACGACTTTTTCGATGGCTTTCCTGAGCCTGATCCTTCCCAAACTTCAACGAGGAAATCTTGTCCGAAACAACGGTTGGTAGGTAGCGTGGTGAGAGGACTATTGGCTGGGGCTCAGGCCCTGGGGGGAAACGAGACTCCAAAATGGCTGACTTCCTTCCGGGTGCTTCTGCGTCGTCGTCGTCGTCGTCCTGGCACTCACGCCAGCCACTTTGCCGAGTGCTTTTGATCCTTCGTCGTCAAAAAGGGGGGATGAATGCTACAGGCGAATGCTACAAATCCCGGGGGAACATACTTCAGCCGCCATTTTTTTTCTCGCGTTCTTTTTCTATGTCCAGTCCATCCAGTTTGGTTTCTTTCTTTTTTTCGAGCTCTCACTTTCCGCTTTTCTTTCTTTGCTTTCGATCTGCTTTCATATGCTTCAACCTTCCATTTTCGAATTCTTTCCTAGTTTCTTTCTTCCTCCTGCCTGTTTTCTGTCATCGTCTCATTTTCGTCTCCTTATGTAAAGCCCTTACAACAGAGAAACAGAAAAAAGCAAAACGAAAAGGTAAGAAAAAAAAACCCACCCGCAAGAGGGATTTGTAGTCCGCGTGCCGCGCTAGGTGGGTGTGTGCACATTTCCCGTCATTCGTTCGGGGATTATTTATATATTCATTTTGTGGTTTGATGAAAATACACCTCATTTTTCTCCTCTGCCGACACCTTCTGGCCTGGGTTTCCTTGTTCGCCGGTTGCGTCGGAGCGGGAAGGTTGGTAGGCGCATGGTGCGTAGGGATTTCGTAAGAAATTTAATAAAGTTGTTTCGTTGTGGGGGTTGAGGTGAAACGGGAGCCCTGCACCCCGCGGGCGATTAGGCCAGGATACACCCCTTGCTGACGAATCTTCTTGCCGGAATCACGCCAAGAAAGGCAGTGATTGTTGTACGTGGGAACTGGCACAGTGATGAACATAAAAGAGGATTAGGGCTGTTATATAATTTTTATTTTCGAAATTACAGTGAACCTTTAAAATTGGAAATGAGCAAAACATAAAGACATATTTAGTTTAGTCTTATTTAAAAATACATTTGTATGGAAAAATTAGATAAGTTTTGTAAATGGTAGATTTGAGGTGTCTTCAAGAATTTTCTAAGTTGGGATGAACTTGCGTAGAAAATAAAATTTGATGCTAGAAGTAATCCTTAAAATATAGTAAGAAGCCAACATTGAGGTCGATGATGACAAAAGTTCACTTTATCGATAATCCAAATCCAATCCTAATCAAATCTCATCCTGCTCTTACTTTTTCGCACCACACTGTGAACGATTTGGTCCGGCGGCTTAAGCAACCTTATGCTAAGGTTTTGCATCCCTCAAGCTGGCATAGCATAACGAAGACAGAGTAGAGGGTTCGGCGAATTTGTGGGTATTTTTTGTCCGACTTTGGCTTTCGTCGACGGATGCGGATGCGGTGCGGTTCCGACTGGTGTCAATTAATTATCAACAAGCAGATCATTTACACGTGTTAACGTGTTAATTAAGTGATAAACTGGCGCAAGATAAATCTTTGCCCGTGGCCGTTAGTCCCAGTCGGGCTGATTCCCGTGCAGAGGCTAAGCTTATATAGCCTCAAACGAGCGGCTGCTAACTTTCTCTCTTATTATTATTTTCCGGCCGTAGATGGTGGTGAAGAACTTCTGGTTCCATTTTGTATGATTTGTTCTTTTTTATGACACACGCACACCTAAAAGTGATTGCATGATGATTTAGACGGGCGCCCTGGAGACGCCTGGCAAGAAGTGCAAGGACATGTCATAAAGATTATAGTGTTTGTGGTAAGAGATTGTACGGAAAATAAATTTCCCAAGAGTGCGCTAGTGGCAAGTGGAAAGGGCAGCACGAAAATTCTTCTTCTAGTGGCTCAGAAGTTAATTTAAGATTGCAGCTCTTTCAACGAAAGTTTCAAAGAAGATAGTACTTAACGGTTGTCATTTTATTTGTAGCATGATTTATTTACAGTATCAGTATTTCATTGAACTCATTCATAACAAAACAGGTTTAATACCTTTCTAGATAATGCGAAGTTTATTAAGCAAACTACAATAATAATCTTCTACCGAAGCAGTTTCCAAATTCGCCACAACTGAAAGATAACAAAAGAGTGGGTGTTATATCCCTGTGATCGACACACACCACGTAGTGGAAAGTTTGCTCACTTTTTTCCCGTTTTTTCTAATTTTCTAGCTTTCTTTATTCATTTATTTTTTTGTTATGTGCAATGCATAGGCCTTCCTTTGTTCATTCTTACAGTCCATAAAAAAGCAAACCGACCTGTCGAAAACAGTCAAATTGGAAAACCAAACTTTTAATAGGATCAATACTCGGCTTAGCACCGTATTTGTTTTTGTTTTGTCGCCTTTCTTTCCTCCACGGGGTCCACAAAAAGGAAGGGTGGGAAGTGTCGTCCTTGAGGTGGGCAATGAAAGAAAACTAAAGACAACTACGGTAATAGATTTTCTTTTCCACATGTACTGACACCCTGCGAGACGGATCCTGCGGTCAGTGTTGCGCTGTTTGAGTTCGAGCAATGTAGTTTTCGATAATTGCAATGTTTTCTTCGGCCTCATCCATCCGCTGTAAAACCCCACACTGGCCACCGGGGCCGACGCTGAGCCCGTGTCCTTTCGTTCCATTCGCTTAAGTAACGCTGAATTCCTTCCCAACTTCCTTCGCCCAGGCCTCGAGCCGAGGGTCATGTAATAAAGGATCAGCAGCTTCTTAGCAGCGGATTTGCAGTCTACGGTCCGGTTGCGCTCTAAGGCGGCGAACGAACACACGAATTCCATCGGACCGAAACGCGGAACATCGACCCGAAACGGATGGCAGTTTTTGGCAGTAAACAGTTTATTTTACTATTACTTGTTTTCCTTTCTGGTATTAATTTTTTTTCCTCCATTCAGCAAAGTGTGAGAAATTGCCACCGAATCGGACCTCCGAGTCCGGGTCGTGTCGGCTGTGTGACGAACGGAAGCAATAAATCGATTTGTTTTGTGTCGTGTAATGTAAGCCCCCATTACCCTAAGCTGTCATAATCGCCCATAATTCCATTTTTTTGGTTAATTATGCACCTCGTCGTCCCGTGCACCCAGGGCGATGCTTTCTTATCACCTTATTAGCTCGGAGCAGTTAGTCAAAAAGTCTGGAGGAAAATCCCGAATGTGCCATAGTGTGGTTAAAGCTTGATTTTAACAGACTGTGACGAAGTTTAAATAGATTAAATTCCGAAGATGTCCAAGATTAGTTGTCTTAAGCTTTTCCTTAGTGATTTCTTTACAGAACTAAGCTCTTTCGCTTAGGAAAAAAGTGATTTCAGAAACGTACATGCATTGCTTGAGATCATTTCATAAACTGTTCCCGTTCCAAACTTAATCCATTTCACTTCGTCAAGTCCATCCCTGATCCCCCGGTTTGACATTTCCGTTCTGTGATGAGACAATCTGCTTGATTCTAATACTTCCGCCAGCGAGTTTTTGGAGAGCCCCCGCACGGAAACGTCAAATCGTGTGCCTCACTTTAAACCCATTCGCTCCGCTGGAAGAGCAAAGAAATCTAATAAAAATCATCCTCCAAAACACTTCCCTTCCTTTCACAGCGCAGCGACCTGACTGACATCTTATTAGGATCGCTTTTCCTTTGCTTCTTTGCTCCAGCAAATATCGACCCAGTTGCAAAGGAACGCATTCTTGCCCCAAAAAAGGCGCCTTTGGTAGGGAATGTGAAAACGTGGCAGGATCAGGTCTTGGGAGTAAAAGTTTTTCGCAATTTTCTATCCGTCACGAGCAGCAGAAGTTACTCATGAGGTTCTATTATTTGGCGCCTTTTCGCAACCCCCAGCATTTGAGATTGAGCCTGGGAAGTAGTTTGCGTTGAAAATATTCTACACAATGATAAAAAAAAAAAAACAATCTACTCTATGTATTCTGTTATAAAATGCTTTTTGCTTCTAGTTATAATTTAAAAAAAAAACCAAATTATTTATAACGATGCCATATGATTGGTTCAATTGGATTATTGGATGTAATGGATAAATATGCTCAAGCAACTCATTGTTTTCCAAACTTAAGGAACATTACAAAGTCTAATACAAATAGCTTATGAGAAAAGGTAAAATATCAATCAGTTCGGTTTAAACACGTGAGAATAAATGTTTCTTATTTAGCTCTGATTTTTCATTTGTTTGGTTTCGTTATGGGTGGGAACAAACGATGGCAAAAGACTTCAAAGTGATAAAGATTCACGAATGTATCTCCCTTACAAGCATTCCCCTTTCTCTTCTGAGCTCTGTTTTCCTCAACTGTACGCGGTGACGGGTGGTTAGGAAACATAACCACCCCAAAACAGAGATAAATCCCATTTCCTCCCCTTTGGATTCCTTTTCAACGAGTCTCGGCAACGGATGACTCCTGGCGGTTGGTGGTGAAAAATTGTTTCTAAATTAAAATAAATTTCATCATTTACACCCTCGCCAACGAAACCGGCGGTGGCAGGATTTGCGGCGAATTCCTCCCATTCCGTAGGCGTTACTGGTTGCTGGTGGCAACCACCGTTCGCCACCGCAATCGTCGGCCAGCACGAAACAGGGGGGGGGGGGGGGGGGGGAGGGTTGGAATTCGCTCCGTGAAAAAGGAAAAGGAAAGGAACAAAGTGCAGCCGGACGGACAGCAAATTACCCATCGACACCGATGGGAAACATATTGTGTGTTGCCCTTTTTTGCCCGCTTTCGGTGCCATTTCCACCCGATCGAGGGTGTAAATACAACAAACGTGGGTTCCACCACCTTGCCACCCGAGGAAACACTTCCCTCCCTTCTGACGAATGATAGGCCGGAACCCCATTTAGGAATCCCTCCCTCCGAGAAGCGCGCCCCTTTTCGCACTTCGGGGAATTCAATTTTATGAGCCGAATTCGGTGCGTCGCTTTCACGGCTGCTTAGCGGCGCATTCGGCTGTGTGGTAGGAAAAGCCCCGCAAGAAACAACAAACGCGCAACAAATATGCTTAATACACAAATCTCCACCAACCACCCACCCAGCAGAAGTGGGAGGAATAATGATGTTCGAAAATAAAGGACCGTTTAATGGCATCATTAAAGGTGTTATGAATTTTTGATCGACTTACCCAGAATGATCGGAGGGGAAGAAGTTTCCGGCGGTAATGCTTTATTGCGAAGTTCAGTTATGGTTACATCTTGTTTTAAATGAACCATTTGTTAACAACAGCTTTAGTGTCGAAATACATAATTTCCTTGTAGCTCCTATAATATTTGTTTTAGTTTACTCTTTCTTTTTGTTTTTGAAGGTATAATATTTAGTAGAAATAAATGAAAAAAGAAACTGTTGTGTTTTGTTTTTTCTGCTCTGTTAGCAAGTCGAGTTGATGGAAAATATGTAAACATAAAAAATATAATCCATATTGAGTGCGTATAATTTGTTTCTATGAGCCGTCTCGTGATTACTGAATGCTGAAATAATCCATCGATTCGTTGGTGGGATTAAAACTATTAAAGTGGCAACAAATCTCCAAAACAGTGACAAAAAAAGATAACACACAACATGAAACTATATATTGATATCGATGATTGCCTAGCAAAAGTTCCGATGGGGTTCCGGGTTCCGGGAAGTTCCGACAAAAATAAAATAAAATAAGAAGACTTATTGACAACGTGAAATAGACAGGATTCAATTAACCGAACACAATGCACATTGGAAGGACACACGTCTCCCAGCAGCTCGAAAATGGGATTTGGCGTCGGCCTTACCACGGTGTGTGTTTTCTTTTTCCACTCCCCTCTTGGGATGGGCCTTGGCACGTCGAAGACTTCTCCGGAGGGAGTGGGCAGCGCAAGAAGAGGAAGTTTTCTCCCAAAAACTTTTTGTTTGCACTGTCCGGTTCGGACGTAGAGTAAATAAAGAGTGACACAAAACGCTTGGGAAGGTTCGTGAGAGGAACACACCGAAAAGAAATAAACAGATTCCCCCAAATCTTTTTTTTTTGCCCCGGTTGTTTTTGTTGTTACAACCTATTACATGATGTACCGGTTGAGTTGATCGGTTCCCGGATTACGGATCCCGGTTCCAGAGTGTTGGTGGGAGTGTGAACATGTTGCGGTAATCGATGGGATTGTTTTTGTTTCACTTTAAACATTCTGGTGCAATCTTTCACAAGAACTAATCCGCAATCCGATTATCGTTGACCAAAAAATCTTGTAAGAAGTAAAAGAAAACGCTTCGTTTTATAATAAACAGTGAAAGATATAGGAGCGGGGTAACATTCCACAACTTAACTTGATTAATTGAAAGACTTGACTTAATTGAAAGCTTAAAGCGGGCAAAAATGTATGCTTAAATTATCAGCAATTCATTCATTCACAATTACACCTTCAACATTATTTTATCTTATCTGGTCCTTAATTTCGTCTAGAATAACCGTTTTAACTTACTTAAAAAAATCATAATTTCTACAACCAGGATTAAGATGTGCACAATCAGTTTTTAGAATTTTACCGTTTAGAAACTTTGTTGAAAGGAAAAGATGAATTTATCAGTAACCTCTTTACACAACGGGCTTTAAATCGCTCTTGAACACGAAACTTCCCAATCCTTATCCTTCCTTCAAACGAAGCTAGTAGATTGCGGTTGAAAACTTAGACCCGCGGGTTGGGCTAGTTTCCGTTCAGTAAATAAACACGCAATTACAAAGCCATTAATTCTCCGCTGAGTAAGCAGAGTGACAGGACAGGCGTTCCCTGGTTTCTTTAAATGTCCTCGCAGAGGATCGAAGCTGATTTGTTAGTTCTGGACGGACGGGAAGGTTAGATAAGAAGAGCACGATGAAGATACACGCTTGTAAGTCAAGTTCGACAGTCATCGAGCGCTACTTTACCTTCTGACGTAAGGATTACTCTATTTGTAGCTTTAGCTGTCGTGATTGCATAGTAAAAGACCCCCAACTCGGCCATTTCAGCGAAAAATCAATCTCGTATTCAAATAATGTACACCATCCTTTGCTGTCGATCTCGTTGGATCCTTTTAGAACTCGCTGCTCTAGCATTTTTTTCGATAGAATACTGTCCTTTCACCGATCTGCCTTCTAAAGCCGGCCATCGATGATGATTTCTTTTTCCGGTGAGGCTTTTCTGCAGTAACAATTTCTAGCTGTTCACTTCCCCTCAAAAGGGGTTTTCTTTTCTTCATTTTATTCACGTTAAAGCGTATCCGCTACCGAGGCAGTTAATTTAAATATAAGGAAAATCGGCTCTAGTTCAGCCCTCGCTTTCTTCCGCAAATAGAGAACTAAGTCTTCGATCGGAAAGGTTCTTCCTGGGCAACCTTGAACGCCGTTCGATTATTGACAAAGGGCGACCGCTGAAAAGGAGGAAGCCAGAAACGGCTACCGATTTGAATACTCAACGGACTTGCTCGGTCCGTCCAACACAACAAACAAGGACCTTTTATCGCGCCCACGGGGAAGGGCTTTTTCCGGTTGGGAAAAGTGAAATCAAAAGTCGGAGAAAATGTATCACCTTTTTCTTCGCGCCGCTCGGCGGCAGTGATTGGTCGTTTGGTTTTGCCGCGATTCGCAAGGGGACGAAGGAAAGAGAAATACCCTTACGCAAACAACGGGCAGATGGGAAGGAGCAGCCAAACTAGGAGAACTTTCCCTTAGGGCTTTCCCTTAGGTCGGAGGAAGACGCGCACACGAAGGGACATACCGTCTTTCGAATGGGAACGAGAAAGCGCGCCGACGGAATTGGAGAAAAGCAAGGAGAAAGCGTGCGGCGAACGTGAGTGCCACAGGACTTCCCCCTGTACTCCCGGCCATTCGTTTCTCGGCGTTCCCTTTTCTCTTTGCGCCGTGCAACATTTGATACATTTCGGATATGACAGCATGAATGGAGCCGAACCGAGCCGGAACCGGATATGAGCCAATCCTAGACCGGGAGCGAAAATAAAGTTATCATCATCATTATCCCCAGGGAGAGGGGGGGGGGGGGGGGGGGGGTTGGTTGAGATGCGCGGAGGACGACTGGAACGGATGGTGGGTGATACTGAATAAAGAAAGAAATCGAAGTCGGAACATCCTCCCCGACGGACGAACGTGCTCGAGTCGACGCTTGGTCGAAAGATGTCGATCGTGGAAGGTAGCAGCAAGGAAATCGTCCGAACACGTTCCGGGCATTCTAAGGACGAACCGGGCAGCTGGTTTGGGAGTTTTTTTTCTTTTTTATCCTAGTCAACCATTGACGGAAGGCGAAAGGGCATCACGACGTGTTGGCGAACGTGATTAGTGAAATAACTAATGATGAACAATAGATATCAATAGCACCAGGGGATATCTTTATCCTTCGGCGGGGTTGGGAAAGAAGGGTGTTCAAGTGTTACGGCTCAATCGTTTCATCTGTGATCTGGGTGAGGGTGGGTGTCAAAGATGAATAATCTAATAAACAGATGATAATGACTTAATCTTTTTGTTTGGGACAGATTCGTTGAAATGTGAAACGAAGTGCAAATTATCCATCGTTCTTCCAAACAAGGAAAAACTTGCTTTAAATATGCCATTTTAAGTATGAACTTCGAACATTCCTCAGCATTCCATTGCAGGACACCGAGCGCTTGGTCATAATTTACGCTTTAATAAGTTTCATTCATCTTAAAATCTGGGTACAATAAGTCCTCCGGAAGCCACTTCCGATCCTGAGGTGCTCTAGCGGGATTTACCAACAGGGAACGGTGAGAAAAAGCAATGCAAACAACGAGTTCCTAGCCCGATTTGTTTCATTCTTTTCTTTTTTTTAACGACCAAATTGATATTTGCTTTAAGCCCCATTGTTGCCGGTCACTCGGGCGTAATTGCTTCGCCTTTCGAAAGGGAAACTATGCAAATTCATAGCGGCAATCGACGTCCTTTTGCTACATCCCGGCCCCGGACGTCCGGGACCGTTCGCCGGGCGCAGGTTGACCCGAATTATTTGCTCATCCGTTCGCACTCAAATTCCCGCATTTCCCGCAGGCTCCGGTGTGGCGACTGCGGCCAACACCAGAAGCTAGCGAGGATTAGGATAATTTGATTTTCTTTGTGGTGTGGCGTGCAGGTGACGGGTGGTATTTGATGACCATGAGTCACACCGGGCGACGGGTCGACGAGGATTACGGCAAAGCGCACAGGGGATCGTTTTTCTCTGCCAAATGGGAATTAAAATTCGAACGTATCGCAACCGTCGGGCATGTCGGCACGTTTGAAAACGATCGATACGTGCCCAAGTAGGTGGCCGGTTCGGTAAGAGGTTGAATTAAAAACGGGGATCAAAAGGACCTCCAACGATCGTGAAGGCAATCAAGAAAAAGTTGTTGAGGACATTTTTGGAAATGATATCAAATATATTCGTCAAAACATTAACTACGACTTTAAAAAAAAAATGTGTACATCTATCAAGCTCATGGATGTTATAAAAATAATCTTTGTCGTATTTTTCGTTCGTGTCGTATCGTTTAGTAGAATGTGTAAGTTTGAGGATAAATGAGAAATCGTTTAAAGAATACCATAATGTTACCAACAAAATAATAACACCCAATTCAGTTTATTAGCTAAGTTTTAAGAACTCTGTTATTTTACTAAAATCACTTTATCCCTCTTGGTATTACAGTCATCCTTGTATTTTAGTATGTGTTTTGCCTCTCCCTCAGAAGCAATCTTTTGCGTCCGTGGTCTAATGGACACGGGATGACCTCCTGAACCGGAATTACATTGTTCCAGGCAGCAGGAAGTCATCCCTGCGCGACACTCTGGAACGAACGTTCCAGAAAATTATCATTATCACCGTCGAGCCGAACGTCGATCACGAAGATAGGACGAACCTTGGAAAAGCAAGTCCACGGCATGCAAATGAACAATCGGACGTGGGTAATTTTTGGGAAAACTGATTTCGACATCCTCCTGCCGACGGCCGCCGGAAAAGGGGACGAAGGATTTTATGGAAACAAAAACAAAACAAAAACACTTAAGTGCACTGTCCGGGCGGACGCTCGTCACGTGTCCATTGAGGCCCCCGGGTGTTGATTCACTTCCTGTCTAGCTCATCGTAACGAGCTGCGCGAAAAGGTTTTTCTGCCAGCTGATTTTTGGATCCCCTTCTGCGTTTTTCCATGTAAATCTGCCCGTAATGATGACCTGGGACTATTCCTTGTGTCTATTTCCAAGCGGTTGGTATCATCGTCATCCCTTGGACATTATGATTATAAATAGAGCATTATTCGTTTCCACAGAGGTGGGTGAAGAACTTTATTTTACGTATTTTATCGATGGTTTTTTTTGTGCTTCATCTTTGAACCTACGAACCTTTGAGGTACCTTTTACGAGTCAATTACGTTGTACGCCGCACCCACAGTAACATCTGATTGGGAACGAATTCTTCCACGATGATGATTATGTTTCCCCAGAACGACGAATCAACTTCCCTCCCATCGGCAAGGAAATGGGAAACAACGGTAAAATAATAATCCCGATCACCACGATGTAAAGTAGCGCAGGGATATCCCTCCTACTTTCCCTACCTTGCCACATATCCAGGCAAGCTGCAAAGCAAACTCCTCGTTAAGTGAGGATGGGTAGTTTAGAGAGGCACCTGAAAGAATTTTACGCTTTCGAAAAAGTACCACGCGATTCGGAAATGTCCAGGTGCATCACGAAACATTTTTCCGATCCATCTAAATAGCTGAAAGGTTTAGGGATGAGTGAAATTGGTGTGACTTTCTCCCCTATTTTCATGTTCAATCATTTTTACTTGGAAACGTATCTGATGTCTTACTTCGGATTAATGAAATCTATGGTGAAAAGTAATTGTTTCAGTAAAAATTCAAATATTTTACAACCGAATATATATTTTTGAACCTTTTTATTTATTACTGTGTAATTTTTTGCTGGCTTTTCTTCATTTGCATAAAACAAATTTTCCCATCTATTTCAGAGGCCCGTTGTTCACACGCTCCTGAAATCACTGGCAAACTAATTTATTCTCCCCACACGCCCTATTTAGCGTCCAGGTACACCGTTCCAGGCATCCGCAAACGTCATTAACTGCCTTTCTCATGCCCTTTTTGGTGAATTATCTGACTTCCGAGCGTGTCATCAACTCACCATCAAAATCACACACCCATTAACCACACCAAAGTCCACACAATCTCTCTCTGCCGCCGTTTAACGAACAGCGGACTTTTAATAACACCACGCCACGCGGAATGCATTTTCGGTGCATCCCACAGGAGCCTCCCCCGGGCGCCTTTCTATTAGACGGCAATCTGTTTGCGTCCCTTGGCACGTGCCACAATCGCAGGACCGCCGCGAGGCAATCAATTGAAAAATCAACTTTAAAACTCAATTACCCATAGTTTATGGCCACCGGGTTGGGTGTCGTCGTGCGGTGGGACAATCCCTTTGCGTTGTTGTTTTTTTTTTTTACCATCAATACCAAACTTCGCCCACCCTTCATCGTTCGCTTCCGGTGGTCGCTGCTTCCGTAGAGTCGAATGCGAGGGTGAAACTGACTGGCCTGATTTTTAGGTTTTTTTAAATGTCCTTTCGTTGGATTGTTGTTGACACTATTACAGTTATAAGTTTACCAAACGAGTAGTGAGAAAATTCTAAACATAGAATCAATCGTCTAATTTATGTTGTTTCTTTGAACACACGTCCAGATTGACGATTGGCATCCAATGTTTTTTATTCTTAGCCGCAAATTATGATTATGCAAGATATGTGTATGTCCTTGCCCACGAAAAATTGGATTTAATAATTTAATACCAATAATCTATTTTCAGTTTCTTACCAAGGTAAGTTTTTGTTAGCACAAGGAAAGTCGTTGGTTGACTATTAATTCTTCCCCTTTGATGTACAACAATTTAAGCAAGTATTAAATGATTGTAGAGCTGAAAAGACAATTTTTATCTACAGTTAAAAGAAATCTACTGTCAGTATACGGGTCTAAGGGCTGAAAAGGAGTTCATAAAAGTATACGCGATAATGTTGCCAGCTGCAAAAACTGCCGGAGAAAAATGTATCCATATAAAAAAAAGACCAAAACCGGAACGATTTTCCTTTTCCGAGGCTAGTGTTGGAGAAACGTCGATCGAACTAAAGCAACAGCAGCGTCCACTACAACTCGTTACGGTCCAAAGACGAGATAAGAGCCGCGCTGGCCTTGGTGCACACAACGACAAAAGTTCATCGACGAAAAGGAGACACTTTCCACCGAAAAATTCCCGTCGCAATGTGCGCGCAGTGGACCATTTTTCCCTGGTGTTGCTTGTGTTTCGCGAAAAGTGAGATACCCATCGGAGACACGTACCGATGCGAGTGATACAAACGAGCTCGCACTCGGGAAGGCAGGGATTGCGGTAGGAAAAACATATTTTTCCGATCATTTTTCATTGTTACGTGGCGCGCAGAGACGAGGCGCGCGGGAACGGGGCAGATGGAACGCGAATAATAATACCAGCGGCGATAGTAAAAATAATAGTACTAATGGAATGGAAGGTCATAAGTCATAAAAACCAACCGAAGCGTGGAGTGTAAGATAGCGACGAACGGACCGACGGTCGAGGAGCGACGCACACACCCCCGCCCTGATTGCCTTTGTTGTCCACGCCGGGGAAATGCCAAACTGTCCCTCCATTCCTTTTGCTTTCCGCTTCCGCCAGCCGGGCGAACCGGTGCGCAAGCTGGCCAACGAGAGTGTACGCGTTTGGGTATCATAAACATAATGTGAATTTATGCGCCGTCCAGCACGCGAAATGGAGGTGTAAGAGTGGCCCTTCGGTCCGTGCGGCGGGTTCAAGACGTACCTAACATGTTGTTGAATGAAAGGGAAGAAAAAACAACAACTACAGCGAGAGAATAGATTAGCTCTTTATCCGTCCCTTTGTGCGCTTTACGTGCCTTTTATTGTGTAGCGTTATGTGACTTCCTTTATCTGTCTGGTAACACGTTAGTTTTTTTTTCTTCATGTTTTTGGGAGTTCTTATTATTGTGAGCATATTTTCTTGCATTGGAATGTCGGCATTTTTTTTAAATAAACTGAAACAATATTTTTTCAACAGAATAAAAATGAGAAAATTTAATTTTAACACCATTTTTCTGTTACTGTTGCACTGTTTATTTGATTTCATAAATAGAAGTTAGTAAACTTGATACAACCAATAATAAATAAATATTATCAAAAGAAGGATTGAAATAAATATTAACAAAAGACGGATTGAAATTGACGTTTTTATTCAGAATGGAGTGTGTGGAGGAGGTTGTTATTTGTGTGAGGGGTAAAACATAACGTGAGAAACTATTTTATATCCGAAAGTTAAAATTAAGAAAATTCTAAAGACTTCAACGAATCACCAAGAGATCCTGATGATTTTTGGCTTTTAATATTTTTTTCTCTTTTTTTTTTTTTGCTTCTCGTTTACTAACCTGCCCTAATTCCTCGGCACGAATGGCGAGCATTTTCTCACGTTCTTCACAACGAGCGGAACCATTTCAAAGTGCTCCGTCGGCAACAATTGGCGTCCTTTGCGGGTCGAATGACTGATCGATTTCGATTGCACTTCCGGTGAACCTGCTTCAAACCGAAACCAGTGCACTTCAAACCCGAGGCTCAAGTGGACGCGCACGTACGCTTGCACTTCTTTGAGCCCATTGTAAAATGGATGACCTGTTTTACGACGGTTTTGGTGTTCGGGTGAGGGAGGGAAAAAATTGTCCAACATGTAAAGGCATCCTGCACGGAACGAGAACGAGGATATAAAAATGCAAAAAAAAAGAAGGAAACGTGCACTCGAAGGTTGAAGGAATGGAATCACACCATTTCTTCCGAGGCCGGCAAACTTTGTTCGTACGGTCGGTGCGTCATGTGCGTCGGATTTGACGGTGTTTTGTGAGCAATTTGTCCCGCTGTGACATTGTTCGATACCTGGAGGGGTTTTTTTGCAGGTGACGGAAGGGAAATACATGGGATTGGGACAATTTTTACAGTAAATAACGTGCGTGAATTGATGCTGGAGATGCGATGGTTAAGGATCATAAAACATTGAGTTGAACTGCAAATTTATTTAAAAACTGACCTCATCTAAGGAAAATACATAGAAATAAAATCAATATTATTCTAAACAACATTATCACCAACAGTTCTCCTCCTACCCCGTCCTGAAGGATCGGATTTTTTTCCCATCTCTTCGCCCAGCATCAGTCCGGAATGACATCCGGTTTATCGACTTTTTGACTTTTCGTATCTCCATTCAATAGACATCTTTCGGACTGCAATCGGTATCGATGTCCTGAGAGGGATTTATTTGTGCCTCATTTTCCTTTCCATTCCTTCCTACCTTTCCCCGCATGCCGCAGGGAACTTTCATTCATTCATGTTCAGCCCGAACCTTGGCACAAGGGCCTGTGTTCCGTTTCCGGTCGAGGCCGGGTGGAAGGCAGCCATTGTTGGCTGGCAGTTGTTTGGTTTTTTTTTTAAGGACCACTACCTTCACCACCTTTTCTGCCGACGGACGAAATCCATTTCCAGCCAGTGAGAGCCATCCACCCGCCGCCTTCAGGAACCCCCTTGATTCCAGGGGCATCGATTGTCCACTTGCGACCGGAAAGACTTTGTCCAATTTCGAAACAGAGCGACATGGGTTTTGTGTGTGTGGTTGTGTGCGTGTACGTCGTGTGTTCCGTTGTTCAAGGGACATTTCCTATTGATTTCCGGCTCAAACTTGAAGCGTTCCGGATGGGCCGACTTTCCGACACGCTTAATCAAGTGAATAAAAAAACATTCGATGTTATTATTCTGTTTGAAATATTCTGTTTTACTTGTGTATAAACCCTAAAAAAACTGGTCAACACTTACTTGCATACTTGAAAAGTGTCAATACAATGTGTATGTTTGTAGAAGACATTCGAATAAAACATTTTCCGACTTCACCAAAAACGTTGTCATTAAAACATTACATGAAAAATGAGATCAATTAATGTATTTTTCCGTTTATTCTTCTTCTTTCCTTTCTCCAGATACATAATCCCCATCGTGTCAGGGGTCTATTAGGTTTACATAAATTAACTATAACCGTATTTAAATACTAAAGACTCTGCTTCGATCAGTTCCAAACTACGGTGGCTTACACGAAGAGTTTTCTACACCTTCCCGATGCCTTTCCCTGAACTAATTCCTTCAGATATCGTAGGCTCCCTCTGCAGCTAAACGCTTCAACATTCAGGTTTCTAAATGTCTAACCTCTGAAGAGTGGGAAAGAGTATCGAGAGAATGATAGGTCTTTCATATTGCCTGTCCAAGCGTAAAGAGCAACCCTCCCGAGTTTGTCGTTGATTTCTTTTATCTATCATCTTTTTTACATATTGCGACATCCTGCGGGAAGTGCCTAGGATGTTCTGGTGCTTCCTGGAATCATCGCCTTTCTGCGAAATTTGAACACACTAGTGACAGTACGGAGTGACTTGATGGAGGTCGAGATCTGTATGCTTGAAACCGTGACCGCATCCTTTCGTTGAGATCTAGTCTTGACTCCCTTTTCCTCTATTTACAATTAACACCATCGCAGATTCTTTCGTTTCACGGACCTGAGTCCATTAGGACCACCAGCGTCCGGCGGCTGCGGCTGCGTGATGGAGTAGGCTGGCGTGCTGGAACCCTGGTGGAAGCTGCAGATGGGCCGCCGCCGGAACGGCCGACAGAAGATCGTGCGGCTGTTTACCTCCACCGAGGCACGGCTTTCCATCGCGAACCAGCACCGGAACGGCAACGCGCCGTGGAGATGGAAGGCCACCGCCGGCACCGTGACCGCCGCCACCCGCACCACCGTGGTGATGATCCAGGGCGCCCTTCTCGTGAGCGGCCCGCTTCGTCTTGTAGCGGTGGTTCTGGAACCAGATCTTCACCTGCGTCGGCGTGAGGCGAATCAGCGAGGCCAGATGTTCGCGCTCCGGTGCGGAGAGGTAGCGCTGCTGCCGGAACCGCCGTTCCAGCTCGTACGTTTGTGCCTTCGAGAAGAGGACGCGCCGCTTGCGCTTCTTGTGCCCGATCGAGCCGGCGGTTCCGGGGTGGCCACGATCCGTCGGCAGCCCGCCGTCGTCGGTGTCGTCGATCATGTCGATCATCTCGTCGTCGCAGCCCTCCTCGATGTCCACGTCGTCCGAGTTTTCCGTGTGCGCATCGCCGTGCAGATGGTGGTTGTGGTGATGGTGCAGGTGCAGATGATGGTCGCCCCGTTCCGAGTCCTCCGAAGGGCTGGGCGTTCGCATGCCGGAACCGGACCGGGCGAGGTGCGCGGACGAGGAGGAGGAGTGAAGGTCACCGGCACCGCCGGGTGTGCCTGCGGTCGCCAGCGTCGGCATACCGGCACTTCCGATGTACGAACGCTCCGAGTGCACCGGCGAGGTGCTGTCCGCAGGGCTGACCTGCTGTGCGAACAGCCGCTGGTGGGCTTGCTGGGCCGCTTGTTGGTGGCATGCTGCAGAGAAGAAAGGAGAAACCGGAAACCGTAATTAGCTGGTGTTACTTCCCTTCGCAATGTACCGTTGTCCTATTTGCATTACTATGTGTCTCTACATGGTCCCCTGAGGAAGAAGGTGCAATAGAGGTCTAGGCCAACACAACCAACCGACCAACGAACCCCTAAATGGCACGCGGACATCATGCTGCGCCTGCAAGGTGTGCCTCGGAGGACAAACAGCATCCGTGTAGCCCATCTGGGTTCTCCGTGACGGCGGTGACCTTCGATATAAAAGGGAAATCGAACGTTCCCACTGCGGTGGTCCCCTTGATGCGTTGCGAACGGCTGGAACCGGGTGGAACAAATACTCCCAGCGAGCGGCGGATGGGATTTGGGAAATAGATACCGGAAATGGAAACGCGCCGCTTCTCTGTGCTCGGGCAAGCGAGCGAGTAATTTATGATGGCACTTCCCCATACCTTCCGTGGTTCCGTGATTTGTCCTACCATTGCCCTCCCGGTGCCCTTTCAGGAATTTACGATTGCACCTAGCTGCAGAGGACCTATTAACCGAGCCTCTCTAGTTACTCCTCGGCTCCGAACGAATCCGGGGGGAAAAATGAGACAACAGAAAGGACGCGGTACGCCCGATGGCGGGGATTCGGCGGTATGGTTCCGGTTAAGTTGATAAATGACATTCGAGTTTATTATTAATGTACTGGCGGAAGCGGAATTATATTTCTTCTCCAAGTGAACCTCGACCCATTCGTAGGCTGCTGCTTGTTGTCCTCTTCCCATTGCCGTCCATTGTTGCGGATGATTTCGTTTCATTCCAACTCTTTTCGGCTGCAATGGATTAATTCGGAAAAAGGGGAGACAGAAAAACTTCAACAACCGAAGTGATCGTATCCGGAAACACTTTCTCATCACTTTTGCTTTGTTTGCCTCCCTGCACTCCTACTCTCCTTTTCTCTCTGTCACTCGAAGGGTTCCGGTTCGGGCAAGGATTAATCATTCTCTTTCGTTCGGTCTCGTTCTCGGTATTCTAACATAAAAAAAAGACCGACGACCGAGTGTGCGCCCAACAACCTCCGACGAGGAACGCAGCACCAACCGATAATCGTTATGACGATGATGACGTTGGAAAAGCTGTGAAAAATCACGCCCCTTTTCTGCTCCGCCTGCTGTGGTCGGTCGGGATCGAGTCTAGGGGGAGGGAGCATGGTGATCCTTTGAGTGCCCTTCCGAATATCCTTGTGGGAACTCGACGGCATATTGGAATAAAGGACACTCATTGCTTAGGTAGGGATTTTTCGAGCAGTTCCAATTTAGCCATTTGTAGAATAAAGAAATATTTGAGGCTGTTTTTTATTATTTACTTAGATGAACATGAAAATAAATATTTTTAAAGTGACCTTGCGTTTAATAGATTGTAAAATTATGTTTCTTTTCATAAAGCTTTGCTATGAAATTAAATAAGTTTAGTAATACCAATCGAATTTCAAATTCATCATTTCAGTTATCCCTTTCAATCGAAATGCAAGGATGAATATATGTTGATAGAATATTATATTCAGATGGCATAACATAACTAAAAAAAAAACGCTTCACTATAATTTCCCTTCCATCTTAAAGACGGATCATTTCATTGCATTCATCATGAAGCGTTGCTAAATCCTTAAGCTTGTCCTCTTCATCCAGCTCTCCATCTGTCTGCATTTGTGATTGCCCTAAGCCTTTCTAGCCAAAATGGCCGTTTTCAACCGACTCTACACAGCCCTCCGCTTTGGTGGTTCTCTTTTCCTGAGGACCTTGCCTGAAGTGCCTCAACTCAACGATCATCCTCGAGGCCGATCCCTAAACAAACACGCTCTTCTAAAAATCGTGCTGAACGAAAAAAAAACCCCGGCTGTGGGTAATATTATTTAATCAAATTGAAGCGAGTGCGCTAGTAATGGTATTCGACGCCAAAGGAAACGTTAATAACAGGGCGTAAAATAAAGTGGAACGTTCTCAACGACAAAAAGCATGTTTTTATCTCCCTAGCCCATGAGTTTTCTCTATGCAATGTAGGATAAAAAGGGAATGATCAATGTGCAAAAGCAAAAATCCAATCCATGAACTAGGGTGCGCAGAGTGTGAGCTCAACAACGAGAAGAAAAACTGTTATGTTAACACCGTGGCTTTAGTCGACAGATTTGTTTCGCTCAAGCCTTTCGGAAACTTGAAGCGGTAAAAAAGTTGCAGCTGCAGGCAATTGAGGGAAAAAAACTCCATCCCGCAGCTTTGCATCGCAAGGACCCGACGGATCGATCCTTTCACAATGGTAATGGTGTTTTCTACCATCTCTTTCGTGTGATTTTGGTGCTGCTCTTCTTTTGTTCCGTGCTGAATGCAGTTTTCCGCCCCTTGCGGTGCATGATAGCAGGAACCTCACCTAAAGTAGCAAATAATAGGCTGCAGCGTAGCAACGATCACACCTCAATTTAACTGTCATTTTCCACACGGCCTACTCCATAGATCAAGCTTGACAAAACGCACCGAGGGTAGAGGGACTGCACAGGGGAAGGCTGCATTTAATGGCTGCCAAGTTCACCAACGGCCCAAAATGGGTTCCCTTTTGCCGGCAACAATACCGTGGCCCACGAGGAACCCGGTGTTCGTTTCGCTTGACACAGTTCCGGTTCCGGATTGGACAAGCGACAGTGCTGCCTGCCCTACTTTGGTTGCGGATGAAGGTCCCTTTACGGTGTACCGTCTCACCATCTGCGTCCTCTTTATCTTTCGCTTTTTCTCTTTAGATGATGTAACTAGGAACCCCTGCCGGGTCTATGTCCATTGCCAAGAGTACATACATCGTGCGCGTGTCTAATCGAGACCCGCGGTCGACTCCGTAACTCGTACCTCACAGGGTCCGGGGTTTTTTTTTGTTCGATTGACCGGTGATTGATTTCTAATTGCTATTTTGTGCACGTTACAGCCAGCAAAGAGCCGGTCCCGGACAGCGGTTGCGGAAGTAGTAAATCAAACCGTACCGGTGGGCTATTATGGTTGGGCTCGTTGATGTAACCGACCGGGGCGATCGATTTCGAATCGATTGTGGCCGTGTGATGTTTCAGGCTAATTGTGCTCGGAGGTGATTCGCTTCGCCATTTGGCTTGTGCCAAATTGTTTGACCGCTTTGTTCAGAGCAAGAGGAAGAGGAGCTGCATGTCCAGCTGGGCCACGTGAGGTAGGATCCGTCAGTTTGCAAAGGTTCCAAAGTTTTTCCGTTTCGAAAAATACTTTCCACAAACGACAATGCCACATCACAGGACACTCCTTCGTTACTCCTGTGTGTTGAAAGTCATCGGAAAAACATGGAAGTACATCAATATCAGTTCTCTTCGGAATCATTCGAGCAGCACCACCCATAATTCTCCTCTGTTAGGGGGAAACGATACAGGAGGAAAGCAAAACTCAGCCTCTGGCAGGATAAGAGGATTGATCTACAACGGAACAAGTAGGTTCCAGGAGCAAGACCCAGTCTAACCTTCCAACGGTCGCAATTGATTGAAAGCGACCAACTGTGCTGTCACGGGAAAGAAAAACCTTCCATCCAGTATAGGCAGGATATGACACACCAAAGTCCACACCAAGAGCCCCTAGGGGATGTGTGACCAGAGGGCATACGTTTGGTGGTGGATAGAACCGAAGTCTCTGTTTGCTTCTCCGTATCCTGATCTGATTTGCAACAAAACGGTGCGCTAAAGACTCGTGTACATAACGGATTGAGGGCCAATGTTGCCAGTATGTGCATGATAAGTAGGACTAACATACTGGGTTGGTATTAATCAGCGTCACAAAGTGTGTTCCGGAGGGTGTTGGCAGCTGTTTATCGTGTTTTACGAATTAAATAAATATAAATTATTTTTCTATATTTACACCTTCGGAAAGTACAGCAATTCTCCTTATTATAATTTTGCAAAAATACTTTGGAGGTAAGGACTCAGGCAGAATTTTAAGGATATAGTCGTTCGGTTCGGTAGAAAAGTAAGTCGTAGGACGCAACTTGCGTAAAGGCTAGCACTTTACTTACCATTTAGTGTATTGCAGCTGTCGTACGGCCAGGACCTCCCAGTTGCCCCAAACAGAACGTGCGGATGGTGGGTGCTCGGTGGTGTCGTCGCCGTCAGCGCATGGTGCGGGTGATGCAGCTGCCCGGGAAGATGATGATGGTGGTGATGATGAAGGTGTGGATGATGATGTGTCAGATGGGAGGCAGGATGGAGTGCAGGATAACCGAACCGCGCGTGAAGGTCCTCCGCTAGCGTTGACGTACGCAATGGAAGCGGCGTGGGCTTGCTACCCTCATCGCCACTGGTTGCCGAAGGGCTGGTACGATCATCGTGGACTCGCCTTGAAACCCGGTCACCCCCGAGTCTCGCACCTCCCGTGCGTACCTCGGGTGATCTACTATCATCGTCACTGTTCCCCGGACTTCCGTGCAGATCCCCGTCCGGGTTGCTGCTGGTGTCCTCCTGCGACAGCGTTGTTCCGCTTCTCCGCGTGAGGGATCCATCCGTGCAACCATTCTCGTTCGCCCCGGATTCGTCCTCATCGTCCGCTTCCTCCTCTTCGCCATCTTGCTCACGCGTCCTCTGCACGGCAGGATCGTCCAGTGAACTGGAGTTCTTTCGCTTCTTGCCATGCTGCTGCTTCTTGTCGTTGTCAAGCTCAAGCAGATTGCAAATTCGGAAACCGGCGCCGGTGCTTGTGGTTCGCTGGGATTGTGGCAGTTTCATACTGTCGAGAAAACTGCGTAGGAAAAATAATAACATGTTTAATTAGGAAAGATATACTTAATCTCAGCAATAATAAGCCCCCTACGATCCTTCGATCAAAATCTATTTCATTTGCCGTAAAATTCGAGCAACAATTTCCCGAGCATTTTGAATACAAATAAAAAGTTCAATCATCTAACCCAACTAAGGGAAACGATCAATCTTCACACATTGCAGCTAATCCACGAAAACGCCTTTCCAGTTTTTAATGTCCCCATCTTTTCGAGCCCGATTACTGTCAATTATGCGAGGAATGAAACTTTCCAACGCCTCCAAAACCTCTCTAATTTCATCACCACTTTCGATAAACCTGATCCAAGCCTTGATGGAAATGTTGTAGGTGTTGAGGCTGCTCCAGTGAATAAAAGAGGATAGAAAAAAAACGGATTCAATAAATGATTCGATTTCTTTTCCTCCAATCAGGCCCAAATTTAATCAGCTGCCTTACGCCTCGATCGAAAAGGGGTTGGAACATAGCAAAACCTCATAAAATAAATATTTCATTCTCGTCAAAAATGCAATAATTAAATCTTCACCTTGTCCACCTTCAAAGCACGCGTTCGATTCTCGAGCCGGAAAGCGGTTGTCGAGCGGGTAAGGCATCCTTTGGGGTCGTCGAATTATGATTTCTTAAACCTGTTGTCAATGGCTGTCGTGGATGTGTGTGAGCTTTTCCTGGTTTTTTTTTTTCAATTGCCATACTTTTAAGTTGTGTGAGCATAAAGACAACATAATCTCTGACCTAATCTTCTCCATGTAACCGGGTAATCTCCATCGTATTCGAGCGTTTTCTTCTCCTCGCGCTTGCCGGAATTCTCCCCAGTTCCAAGATCGACCCACAAATGACCCACACAAAAAAGCATCAGGCTTCCGCGTGGTTCACGGCGCACAAAACTTCCCAACCAAGCCCGTCCGGTGAATAAAAGAATGATTAAAAGATGAAAGATGGTGGTGGCATGTAGAAAGAATACAGACAAAAGGGATGCCCCGGGAACGGCCGCATTGTACTCTTTTATGCGGCGGAATTAGCCCTTACCAAAAAATAAGGAAAAAGGTGAGAAAAGGAACGGCCTTGCTTCTGTGGGCGTTTTCACTCTCGCCTTCGATGCGCTTTTTTCTCTTTATATCACCTCATCCCCGGCCAACCGGTAGCTTGATTGGATTTTAATTTAAGCTTTGTGATGGATGACAATGGACGCCATGACAGCCTTTCGGCGTGGCAGAATGAAGCCAACGTGCGTCCCGAGCGGTGACAAAAGAGAGGTTATGTTCATCGCTGCTGCAACGAGGTGATATTAATTTTGATTCTCTTCATTGTCCCGAGGTGATTATGGGTTGTAAATAAATTTAAATTATAAGAAAAAGGATTCTGGGTTCTATCTGGAAAAAAATATCATTAGGATCTTCTATGCCGCCGCCATTTTCATTGTGTCAGGAATGCATTATGAAATGCTTTACCATGAGAAAAAAAAGGTTGGTTAAAACTAAAAGGACAAATTTGAGATCGAAAGGTTCGTTGTAATTAGAAGTTTAAAAACATTGAATATGAGCTCGCGTCGGAATGGCAACCGATCATTACCTCGACTCTAAGTACCTCTTGAGCAGAAGTCCTTGCCAGCTGGAAAATCCCAAGAACGGGCCGCACCATTCGTGGACAACGAAGTAAAACGACAGATAAATCATCGATATGCATCGATGGATGGATTTTCTAAAGTGGGGCAGTTGTAAAATCGCAGTTGAGTGGCCCATGTTTACCCAAGTCGCTTCTGGCCCCGGGACGGCACCTTGCCGTGTCTGCCTGCTTTATTTACATAAAACCTTACGAACGTACTCGGCAGGGAAACGTAGTTTTTCCACCGTAAAATCCTCTCAAGAGGTCACCGATCTGCAAAACCGATCGAGATGGTTCGGTTTGGCCGGTATTGGTTTTTCTACATCTTAAGAAAGCCACCACGTCGATCTCCGCCCTCCGTGCCCGGCCTTTCTCCTGCACCGTGTTGTTGCCTGCCCGGTTCGATTCTACCCGCGGCCATCGCGCTCGAGTGTTTCTCGTTCATTCAACCGGGCCGGCCTGCAGGCTCCGCAGGCCAGCATAAGCTCACTTGCAACTTGCCAAGCGACGAGTGGTGGTGGCTGGTTTGGTTTTACGACGGACCGAGGGGCTGAGCCTGCCTGGCGGTGGATTTTGTTTTGTTTTTTTTTTTTTTTGGGAAATTCCGCCATTTCCGGGGTTCCCCCAGAAGGTAGCGCTTGGTTCGACGTGTTTTCCGTTTTTCTTTCGAAGACGCCTGTGCGTTCTTCTCCCCGGACGTTCTATCCCGTTCACACGCCCTCGAGGAATTCTTTGTCTTCTCGCTTCTGGGCACAGAGCTTCTCTCGGAATACTTTACAAGTAGCGTTCCACCGGGGCTGCGCTGGACTTCAACAACAGCTTTTGTGAGCGAACAGAAATTATGTAAATTTTCCCTCTTGAAGGCGACGACCGAACGGGAGATTCCAAGGACTCGCAGTGGACCTGCCGGTGTGGCAAACGAACCAGAACCAGCGAGCCTCTACCGTTCTGGCGGAACGTGATCCAAAACAATGGGCTCATAACGACGGCGGAAAGTGTCGGAATTTCCGATAGTAAACTGGTGATCCTAGGACACGTTTCCCTCCCAAATGTGATCCTCCTCACGCACACAGGCGAGCCCCGTTCAGCCTCGACAGGTCCTATTGCCCTGCAGCTGCCAGTGCTCCGTTTCATCCGATCGAATCCTGACTCCTAATTTGCATTTATAATGATTATGGAGGCTTTTTAGCATAAATTATCCTCCCTCACTTGTTCGGAAAGGGCCGGTGCACGGTTGTGGCCGGTGCAGGCCAAACGAACATTTGCTTTTTTTCCTGTACATTTTTTCAAACACTCCTACACCATCAACAGGTGGCAGGGCGTCCCACATGCCTCGGTAACCCGGTGACCAAGATCGAGCAGGATCTCTCGATTTAAACATCCATTTCCAACGGCAAAAGGACCATGAATCCATGAAGGACGGCAGAAACTCTCGGCAGGCTAGGGGAAATTCCGGAATTTCCGAATCACCTTCTCTTTCGCTTGGGTTTCCAAACTGCTCAAGGCACGTCCAGATCGTTTCCCAGAGGAAGCAATATACCACACTCGCATTTCCTCGACCGTAACGGAGAAGATAAGACACGGGGATAAACGTTTGTAAAGTAACGGTGAAACAAAAAGCTAAGGAGCAAAATATTATTATTTCAATCGTCACTGATCTCATAACCTTCCAATCCCTGTGAGGTGATCCTTCGACTCATCCGAAGCCATTTCGTTTGTTCCATTTATTTTTGGAATGGCTTCAGAACTGAGAAGCCCGCAGGAACCGGTCGAATACAAACCGTAGACACTTCGAATTAGCCGAAGGACGAGGAAATGTGTCAAAATCATTTTAGGAAAAAATGGACAAGCGTGAAAATCATCCCCGAAAGCTGATTATGCTAATTTCCACAGCAGAAGAGCCATCACAACGTCTGGTGGAAGTCGTCCATCGGATTAGGAGGAGACCTTGGGTCGATCCGAAAGCGGATCGATCAAGTGAAGCTGATATATTTGTTTTACTAGAGAAAGGCTACATCTATTTGGAAGTTAACGTTTCGAATTTGTTCAAGTAGCATTTTGTCGATAATACTAGCTTTTTTAGCTTTTCAAATGTAACTATGCAGGTAATTTAAATTGGGATATTTCAAAATTAAAAAGCATACAATAATTGTATTGAGTTCTAGCTTTTTACAAATTTATACTTTGATTCTCCAATTTAGAAAGAATCTACTATAAATGGGACAAAAGTAGAAATTCAAGACCTTGAAAATAGATAAAAAAAAGATCACAGATTTCTCATCCTTTACATTGGAACACCTTTTGTCCATTCTCGATAGAAAAGAAATAAGCTAAATTTATTGCGATAATTTCCTGCGATCTATTGAACGCAGATTCTCCTTCATCGGCATTCGATTCCAGCTGTTAGCAAAGACAAAAGAAAATGCAACTGCCAATAAACAAAAGGCATAAAAAACTGTTAGCGACTATAGAAAAAAAAGCGAATCACCAACAAACCAACCAGACGCATCCTGGCGCTCCCGCTGGGTGAAAAATCCGGTAAAACGAAGTGGCACTCACTCGCCGATAGTCAAAGGTAGTAAAAGGTGGAAGCGAATAAAAAACGGCAGAAGCCAACCGGAAGCATGGTCACGGGGACACGAATCGATTCCATACGTTCGGCCAACCGTCGGCGATCGACGTAATCGACGGATGCAGTAAATAATGAGATTAAGCTACCCCGAACGTTTCGGAAAAATAACCAACGAAAAACGGTGTGCACCAAGGACGCACCGCAGACGGTTATGAGTATGATCCCGATTCGCTACCGGTTGCGCCGGGTGCATCGGTGAAGTATTTGTAGAAACGAACCGTTCCAGATGAAGGAGGGCAGCAACGGACAGTAAAGCCGGAAGGATGCCCATCGCTAATGCCCATTAACAATATTTATGATACTTCCGGCTACCGTGGAGTCGAGCGATCACCGCGGCAGTGACCGGTACCATTCAAGATGGAAAAGTCGCAGGATTTATTGGTTTTTAATTGGATCTTCTTGATACAAACACAACACAGGGAAATGTGCTCCATGAAAAGGCAGATCAAGGTAGGATTAATTTCGATGAAAGGAAATACCTGGTTGGTTGATGGAGACAAAAATAACAAGGAAAGTGGGGTACATTTTTCATTCAGTTTGTTTTAAATGATACTTTTTTAACAGAAGGATAAAGTTTGCGTACTAAATATAATTATAGTTGCGTGTGATAAAATATATTCTTGTCATGTTTTTTGTTTTAAAATCTAACTTCATCTTAATTAAAAAGAATGATCCCATGAATTGAACTTCGAAAAACGAATATCAGAAAAACTACCAGGTTAATTTACTTTTTTTGTTATACGGGCTTTTCAATTCAGGAAATAATCTTAAAATTTTAATTTAAAAGAAAGTGGACACATAAATGTTTGTGAAAAAAATATATCCAAACTCACGACGGAATTTACGTCGATTTACTAATATTGAGAGTAAATAGAAGTTAGTGAATACAATCGCGAGGTTTTCAAATGCATCTTCCACTTACCCTGGTAGAGATCGGAGGGCGGGATAGAACGCGGCCGGCAGCAGGGCAGTATTCCAGGGTGGAAAAAGCAGCGGTGACCAAGCGAGGACCGGTGTGGAGGTCGGTGCCGTCGCTGTTGTGGTTGGTGCCGTCGCCGTTTGTGCCGTGTGACCGGCCATGATGGTGAGTCCTTCCGGGAGGACGGTCTGGCTGGGGCTTGAGCCCGATTCGGTGGGACTTCCCGGCGGAGGCAAGGTGCTGCTGGTCACGTTCGTCGGTGGTCCCGCAGAGGACACTTCCACGGTGGACGGAGAAGACCGGCTGGAGCGACCACCGGCGTTGGCGGCGCTGGCAACGGGTCCGTTCTTTTCGGTGGCCACTTTGACTGTGATACTGTTCAACTGTTGCACTGGAACACTCTTTTCACCGTAAACTAGTTTTCCTTTATTTATCCTTCCCAGCACAATGGAGCCTATTCTACAGCCTTTTTCTGAATTCGTCACTTTACGAACACGTGTGTTAGAAAATTTGTATGACACCACACAGCGGTAAAGTTTGGATATGTTTACCCGACTATTCTTCCATTTATTCACCACACTGCTTGCACTCAAGGATCGTTTCGTTGCGTCTGCAGCTTCCAGAAATGAGAAAACTATTGCGATACTTCACGATTGCAATTCAACGTCAGGAGGGATCGATATTTAAAGCATCCGATTATAGGACAACTGCGTCCACGCGTCCTGGAGACTTGTTCCACAAAACTCCCGAAACTCCTCGCGACAGCGGCATCGACGTCCGTCTCGGGCTGCTGATGGCCAGTGCTTGACTGTAACTAAATTATGTTTTCACTTGAGAGGTAAGTGGGCACTCGTTTTTCGGCACTCGACGCCCGAGGCCATGGGCTGCGCTCGAGCACCGGACGGACACGCCGTCTACCGTCACCACCACCACCACCACCACCATCTTTTTCTTTCTCTTTCCATCGCCCGAACACAAACATTCACCTTTCTCTAGCGCACGTGTGTACGGGTCCCGATTTTCCCGTCCGTCCCGCGTCACAAATAAGGGCGTTCGAGCTTTCCGTGTCCGTTGCCTTCCAATCCTCCTCCGATACACGTCCCTGCAACTGAAGGGTCCTCCTATTCTCGAGCATCTCGAGCCGCACGAAGTGTGTCCATGTGCGCCTGTGTGCGAGAGTGTGCTTTAAGCCCTCGGCCCATATATATCCTTCCATTGTACTTTGTGCGTTCCGCACTTCATGCACCAGAAGCGAGAGCATCCGTTTTTCCAGCGCAAAGGATGCGGAAAAGCAGCGTATGTGAGAGAGAGTGAGACGGCGCCGCAAGGACAATCGCGGGGGAGCGAGTGCGCGATTCCGCACGAGAGGCACTCATCGCCGTCGAGAGCTCGCATCGACAGGATAAACAGCAGGCAGACTCGAACGCCGCAAAGGGGAAACACTGACCACCAATGGAAAGGCCTCTCGAGACGAGGCCTAGGCCAGGCAAGGATAATATCCGCTCCGAACACGCGAACGCGCGACGCTGAAAGGGAGAAAGCACACGACGCGTCGCTCTTAAAGTGCTCGAATTTGAAGATGAGGTGCTCGAATCGGAAGCTGCGCTCAGTGGGCGTGGCTTCGATGACAGCTGCATCGGCGCCGTATACTGCATATATGGCCGTTCTCCAAGCGGAAGAGTCATTCCTCGCGCCCACTTTCCCCTCGGGGCACATGGAAAAGCCATTTGGACACCCTTTTTTCCCTTTTCCATCGTGGTAGCTTTTTTGTTTTTGGTTCGATGGAGCCCCACTTGGAAAAAGAAGGACCGAAGCGTGCGAACACTTAAGAGAGGGCTAGAACAAGGCAGCCGCTTTATTCGGTCACCTCTTTTCCGCACGTTTTTTTCCCCCGGCTCTCCCTCCGCCAGAAGGACCGCGCATGACCTACTCGAGTGAAAACTATACATGAGTTCGTTTTTGTTCCGTTCCCGGCCGACCTTCTTTATATGGTCCAAGCGAAATAAAAATCCTCCACCCGAGAGTCACCCATCCATCCCCCATCTGGAGGCCGTTAAAATTGTATAACAATGTATCCGCTCGAGCATTAGCCATTTGAGTCGTGCAGTCAGGCGATGTGGCTTGAAAAACCTCTCCCCCCCCCTCTCCCCTCTCCGATCTGTCTCCTTCAATTCGACGGCAGCATTGGAGCGCCGGAGTCCTTTAGCACTGAGCATGCTATAATAATATTACACGGTCACTCCGGTGCACAATCCCTGCCAAATCACCATAGTGAAACTCAATTAAGCGCTTACGGGTGGCTGACGGCGGACAAGCCCGCTCCATGACTCCGGAAAAACTGCGTGCCTGGTCTCTTTATTTTTTTCTCCTTTTCGCTCCATTACTTCGATGGGTAAAATGAAAGTAAGTCCCAGCTCGAAGGATGTCCCGTTGTTTACTATATTGTTTTCTATCTAGTTGGCGTTGTTGGTTTTCCATGTCATTTTTATCGATTTCTCTTCGCACAAAGTGTTTCCTCTCTTGTTTGCCTGGAAAGTGGCGCGCCATGCAGGTGAGGTGGAGTGCAATTTATAACGTTTGCTTTTCCCCCACTCCACGTGGCTGATGGTGCCAGAAGAGTAATGGTCGGGGGTGGGGTGTCTGGGGGGCTAGCACTTTTCATTCGTAGTGCTCCCATTGTGATAGCCTTTCGTTACGTTCGGGGTCTTAGGTAACCATGGAGTGCGGAAAATGCGACGAGACGCGAGGTGCAATGACAGGGAAACTTCGCTTTCGAAGAGAAATTGACAAACGGAAGAGTTAATGAGAAATGAACCGGAAAAAAGGGGGGAAAGGAAAATGCGATGGAAAAAAGCGTCCAATAACGACGGCACTGATGTCCCGACTAGGATGATTATAATGGCTACGAGAGGAAAAGAGAGATAGGTGGGATTGAAACCTACATATTCCAGGCGCTATTGGCTGGAAGCATAATATTTGAACAAAAGCTCACCTCGCCGACGCGGAGGGGATCATTGACGAGCCGAGGGAAAGTGAGGGGGGGGGGGGGGGCAGTAAAAAGAGACAATAGATTAGGCTGTTAAAGTTAATGAAGAATCCATTTTCCTCTATCGACCGGGCTCGTCCTCCCGCGCCGAGCCATTCAACCACGCGGAAAACGGCCTGAAGGACACTCGGGCTAATGGGGCAAATGTAGTGTCCTTAGGCGATGGAACCAGAGATACTAGACAATTACGGGACTATCTGATGGGGGCACGTGGATTTATAGCCGATGGAGCACGGGTCATTTGATAAAGGATGTACCGAGATAGCAATGACCTTTGGCATTAGCATTAGTACACGCTCAAGATGGGCATGCATGCTGTTGAAGCTGTTTAACTTAACTTTTGTTCTATTGTTCTAGCAGCTTTGATAAACATCGGAACAATCGTTCTTTGTAAGATAAATATTCAAAGATTATTTTTTATAGAAATTAACATTTATTGTCTCGAATAAAAAACACATTTCAGATAAAAAAACACAGCTGCTGCCAAGTTGTTACTTTTAAAGTTAACTCTCGTTAATTCATGTTGGGTTTAATTCAACCTTCTTTTTTTCTTGAATCAGAAATAAATTCTGGAATTTATAACATCCAAGACACTCAGAACAAAGGAATTGAACAAACGAAGGAGTGGTCAGGAGGTTTATAATGTTTTCACTTTCCCTCCCCGTTTCTTGCTGCTATTTATTAGCAGCGTTTTGCACGCCCTTTTTTAGGACCCCTTTCTAGAAGCGCGATTTACTGATCGTTGATGTAAGATTTATCGTCTTTGGTAAAGTTTTTCCCTTCTGTACCAGAAGACGCTTGTTGAAGAAGCTTCTTGAATTCCTTTAACAAACACAGCCCAGCCGTTTGAGGGCTTGATAATTCCTGGATCCATCGAAATCCTGCGAACGATACAGAATCTGTTACAGAAGTCAATTTGTCATACCAAACCCAACTACTACGAAAGCTATTTAGGGTGTCGGTTTAAGATAGTTTTTTTTTTCGCAATCATTCTTTCGATAGGCCTTCGAGACGGAGCCTTATAAGGGACGCAGCTCATCTGCGTAATTGATTGCTTCGGTGATCAGCAATTTTACGCCCTAATAGAAGACTTTGTAGTGATCCCCTGACAACCCCGAACGGCTGACAGCTCCGAAGCGGTCCCTAACCAGTGGCACGACATATCAGTGCAACGCCTCTGAGGTCAATCCGAGACTCTTTAGGCCGTTGTATCACCTTTGCTCGTACGCCAAATCTCGGAAAGGTCTCTGCCTGCGACCGCTTCCACCACAAACGATCCTCCCCGAATGTTTCGCTTCTTCCCGTGTCATGCAGTGACTCTCCAGGATCTTCAAAGTATCTTCGCCGAACACGGGCAATGCGGCATTGAGGTAATAAAATGACATGCCCAAGGGATGTTCACGACGAAGCTCTTTGTCGCGTACTTCCGAATGTCGGCGGAGCTCTCTTCTTCAACATAGGAAGAGTTTGGGCTTGCGTTTGCGTCCGGTCTGTCACATCCATTACATCACGCACCCTTGGCCTACGGCTGCCAGGTCCCAGATGCATCAGAAGGGATCTTCTTTTCGATGGGCAGCATGTATCTAGAAGCATCAATGATTTCTTACACTCCTGCACAATCTCCTACACGGGGCTTGATAGCCGTAACCTACCGAGCGTTGTTCAGTTCTTTTTTACCTTTTTCCGAGCATTGTGAAGGTGACATTATGACCGCATTGAACAGAATGAAGAAGGGCAAGAAACGAAAAGAAACGGGGAAACATACAACGACGATGACCGGATCTGAGCATGACTTTTCCAGGCCTCAAAAAGGAGGCCGAGAGGAAGTTCCGAGTTCCGACGCGGCGGGAACATTTCATTCGGCATTGTTTCACCCCCTGCGTTCGCTCGTTTTCCTTTCGCCCAATTTATCTCTAGTTGTCTGGCGCAACAAAGGGCACAAAGCGTTCTTTGAAACGAAAGAAAAAAGGAAGAGACACGGCAGGATTTTTACGACCCAATCGACGAGTGCATCCTTCAGGAGGAAGGTACGTTTGATTTTTCCATTCTCGATCGCTCGCTTTATTGCGTCGCGTTACGATAGGTGGACTTTCAATCGGTTCCTTCCTTCCTTCCCTGTTTTTTTTATTGCCCTCCTCCGACACGGGGAAAAAATCCGGAATAGTCGCCGGACAATGGCCGGGCAGGCAAAGCGGTTCCGCCGAAGCGTGAAGCCGAACCGGAAGGAAGCACATTAGAAATGGTAGCATTATTAGACAAACCCATTGGAAGAGATCCTTTAAAAAAAAGCTCAAAACAACCGTAGATGGTGCTTTTATATTTTGCTGCCCGACGGAAGAGAAAATGGCAGGAATGGAAGAAATTCTCTCCCCACGCCGATCGGTTATTAGAAAGGAAATGATCATTTATCGTACCATTTAGGGGCATTTATCGTATCGGCAGAGCTGGTGTTTGCCGATGGAAGGAAAGAATGAGTGTGAAATGTGACTATGGAGGCGGCGTACCGTGTGATCGATACCTTTCGATGGATACTTACCTTTAAAATCATGACAAAGTTAAAAAAGTTCGACTTTCTATGCCAGTTTTTTTCAAGCCGTGTCGATTTCGATTTCTTTTATTTAAGATTTCAACCAAGCCGTCGAAAGTTGATTCTCAATTTTGTGGAAGATCCAGCTGGACAAACTTTGACCAATGTTGACAAACAATCGTTGTCTCGCACAATCGATACGGATGTGTTTAATCAGCTTGACCGGAGTTGTACATCGCATTGCGAGTCCTTCGGACTCTTCAAAAAGGATCTTTGGAAAGAAAAAAACCAAAGTTAATGTTGAAAAAATTTAAAAGAAAGTTTTAACAATGTCACAAATATTTTTCACCCAATCTTTTTGTTGAATAAAACTTCTGTATCATGAAATTCTGTTGCAACTTCTACCTTATTAAAGTAGACTTAATACACGCTGCACCGTTTGGCAATCGGCTCTTAGCAGAGGAATTCCCGGTGACTGATCTTTTTGAGCATTTTGGATATCTCTCTATCCGTGCGGGGTATTTTGTTTTCCCGAAATTCCCCACTAATCTTGCGAGTGTGAACTCTTTTCGGATGCGAGAACTGAACGGGACGCCACTTACCGGCGAAAGGGAACTTCTCAACCCCGGCTTCACTGACCTCAAATGCAAGTTCGTCCGTAGGGTTAGGAGGATTCTACATGCCAGGGAAAAAAGTGGTATAAAATGAGAAGTACTTTCGGGGAAAGTACCAAAAGCATCCCACGGGCGAATGTTTATCATGGCGAAAGGGTTCGCAACAATGCGCATGGCCCCGATGGCGGTGGAAAACAAGCAAATGGGGTCCGTTAATGAGCGAAAGTAAACAAAGCATAAACTTCTTAGAGGCGAGGCCTAGAAGCCTTCGGGGTAGAAGTCTCCCAAGACGAATGGCGAAAGCCCGAAACCGCAATAAGCAAACGAAACCTTTGCCTGCAAACGGACGCATCGGTGCGATCGTTTCCCGGGATGTGCTTATCCCTCCAGAAGCTTGACCTAATGCGGAGGATTTTTGACACCTTTTACTGCATAATGATCCTGCCCAAGGCCGAGGTAGGGGCACAAGCGGCAGATTGCGTGAGACGCAGGAGACACACCGTCTGGACGTGCCAGACAGCTTGTCGTCAGATGGAATCCGATGCGGCACACCGGGGAAAGACCTCTGAGAGTCGTCCCCTGCCGGGTCGGGTGTGCGAATGGGACGGAAATATTTTACAGAAGTGCATTTTCAACCGTGCCAAGGAAAGAATGAACAAAGAAAGGAACCCCGGGACCCCAGAGAACTACCTGAGTTCCTGCGAACCTGCGCAGACATGCAGGCGCTGGTTGCAAGATAGTTTGATTGCTTTGTGGGCTTATTGTTTTTGGACAAATCTTTCCCCGAACTCAACCGAGATGCGGATGTGTCTGTTCGTGTGCCGCGAAGACTTCAACGTGTGCGACTAACTTCAACAGGACTCTTACCGTGGACGTGGTCTGGCTCCGTTGGAAATTCCCGGATTTACTACGAAAATCGATCCCACAATGTCCAACGTTCTATTATCCCTTACCCTGTAACGGAACTAGCTTGGATCAGTGAATTGAAACACGAATAAATTAGCCAAACTGACGGATTTTTTTTCTCCTGAATAAAGAATGCTCGGTTCTCCAGTTCCGACTATCCGACTGGCAAAATCCAGATCTGGTAAGGGGTTTCCCCGAGCGGGACTGATTACGAAGGAGCATAAGGTTAACCCTTTTTCATTCTTTCTATACGAATAAACCCATGCGAGGAGGGTATGTCTGGACGGCAAGTGCGGGTGGCACGATTCTCAACATTTCCGATTCAATTTTGTTGAGTGCGTCCACGTGGCCATGGTTCGTTGGTTCTCGTCGTTTTAGTACGGTCATACTACATTAAACATCGTTGTATTTTAAGGGGACTTTTTGTTTTTTGTCTGTTTGTTTGTTTGTTTTCAAGTGATTTTTTTTTTCGATCGATTAACAAAATCAGCCAACAAAGTTTCGCTTGATACATTGTAGATTAGAGATTTGAATTTTATCCAGGTTTCAGTGATTGTCTCGCTGATTAAGATTGAATTTATGAATGATCTATGAATGCTCTATGATAAACCATTCTGATTAAAAAAAATTCGCATGTAATTTTGATTTAGCCTTTCGTTCTATTATCCAAGGTTACAATCGAACAATCAACAAGTTGCAAAATGTAATGGAAAATCAAGAGATAGATTGTGGACAAGGAAGGAGTTGGTTCAATGTCACCTTTCCGATTGTGTCCGCAACGGTTTCCAGTTGCGATAGGTATGTTAGTTGTCCGATTGCCATTCACGAGCTTGGATGACAAATTTTCCTGCTTCCGTTAGCTATTGTTGCGTGCTCTTTTGCGGCCATCCGAGGGTCTCCAGGAGCGAACAAATGGTTTTCTTCCTCCCCAGAGTACTGGAGACATGTGAAAGTTTCCTGGGCAAGCTGGACAAACAGCGGAGGAAGAAGGCTACGGACTTCGAGGGGTAAAAGACATGCACCCCGATGGATGACATCTGACGTAACGTCCGCAACAACCCACGGACCCGAAGGTCTGCGTCAATGTGAAACTATACAAGTTGGCTAGCATTTCAAACGAAAACAACCGTTTTCCTTCCCTCATGGGGACACCTTCGGAAGGTTATTTTATTGTAAGGGGCAATTACAATGATTTTGGGCAAAATGGGAAAACGCCCCTTTTCTGTTGGTCTGACCGGGCACGATTGGGATTTGGCCAAACTGTAGCTTGATGAACGCTACAATTTGGCGTGGATATTGTGTTTTGTCAGCAGAAATTAAGCATGTAATATGGCTGATCCTTGTAAATCATTCGAGCATCGTCCACAGTATTAATGTGATAGAATAGTAATGATACATTCATCTTTAATATTTTTTACGATTTAAATGGACAGCTGTGCTAAGAGTGTTCTTAAAGAAGATAAGATCCCAAGGAGAAATTTTGGTAGTATGCAGGTGTATAAAGAATTCTCTTCAGAACTGTCCGCTCTTCTTTTCAGAATTCTGTTTACACCTTATTTTGCAGCAAATTTCCTTAGCAATCTAGGTGTAAAGAGAATTCTGAAAAGAATTGTATAAAGAATTCTGTTCACACTTGCAGAACACCTCAAAAAAGAACTCTTTTGACAGAGTGACTGTGCGTTTATAACACATAGTTTCTGACTATACGTGGCAAAAAACGTATATCTATTTGCAGTAGTTTTATATGAGCCTGTTTCAGGATATCTTTTCTTTCCAAACTAATTATTTTGCTGCAGGAAATTTTTTTGTTTGATTTATTATTTTAATTTATAGATAATCATAATACATATATACATCCAGTGATGTTTGCGTCCAATGAGATTTGCCTGCGCAGCAGGTACCTGCAGCAGGTAACATCCAGAAATCGTCCGGGAGCACCTCTGGTTCGTGCTGTCAAACAGGATAGATGTACTGAGGACATGGCTCGTGGCAGGCTCTTTCGATGTACGGGCAGCACCACTCCGTCTTGGCCGGCGAAAACAGCCAGAACTTTCTTTGTCGGGGCACTGAAATGTGTGAAAAGCGCGGAAAAATCATCATCAGTAATAACTCTGTGCTGTGGGTTCTTACACACTTACTTACTGTCTGGTGCGCTGGCTGAATCCTTTTAATGTATCCGTGGTATTCTTTGGCGTCATGTTCGACAACTCGCTCTTGTTGCCGTCGTAGATGAGGAATATGAGTTGTGTGCGGGATTGCATGCAATTTTGCACTCGTCGGCTACCTCACCCGCGAAAAGACCTTCTATGGCGATTTGCCATCGAATCGTTTCAGCATAGCGCATTTTCAGGTGGGTTTCTACAGACCCTTAGGTTAGAGCAACCCATTCGCGAAGTCCTCGGGCAGTGGCTCGGCCGATCAGGGTTTGTGATTCGTCGGTGAAGTTCTACCAACACTGCCTCGCTTTGCTGAAACATCGTCCAGGGTTTGATTGACTGGACTCTTGCTCAGGGGTTTCTCTGTTTCCCGCCTCATTGAGCCCCCGCAGCGCTACTTCAATCTTACAGGATGCCGGAGCCTCATCACCCGACTCATGCCGCTCGGTGGGAAGCGAGTAGTTCGGGCTTCAGCATCAACGCACTGCTCGAGAGATCGACCAGAAGGAGCTGTTAAATTTCGGCTTCACCAGAGGTTGCACGGGGCGTGGGCAGCCGCTTCCTTCTCTACCTCCGCAGCCTTTGTATTTTCACATGGCGACTTCTCATCCTCCTCCGTCAGTGGTTTCTCGCTTGTCTGACTGTTGAACGTTGCCTCCCCTCACTGCCGGTGATTTTCCTGCAGGGCCACTGTAACGAACGCAACGGCTACGAATATAGGAAAAGAGCAGGAATAAAAATCATGAAAAAAGACAAAGAAATCAAAATGTGAGTATGACCAGGATCGCTCCGCATGTAAGTAGTGCAAGGAAACGTTGAGAAAGAAAAATAAGGAAGCGTGTAATTAAACACCGTGTCAAGAAGGGCAAGCAATATAAACAAAAAAGGCGAGGGCCGCTCTGATAATAATAACCATCGCGATTTGAGCGTATGGTAATGTTGCAAACACACGAAGCATATGTGGAGCGCAGAAAGTAATGTAAACGATTATCCGATCCCACAGGACCGGCAGGACGATCGGGCGAAACATATTGATATGGAAATAAGCGGGATAAGGACGAACGCGTTAACATTGACCTGATCCCACGAAGAGACGATTGTAGGAAACGTGGTCCTAAACAAACGATCTTCTATGTCATTCGCTCTAGTTAGAAGATAGAAAAACTTTAACAAATTGACACTTATTAATTGAAGGTCATGAAGAACAGCACTCTGTTATCCATTAGATCCATCGGAGAACGGTTATGATGCTCTGCTGATCCACTACGTCCGATCCGAAACATTTAAGGTTTCTCTTTCAGCTCTCTTTTTGGCGGAAACGAAGTTTGATCGTACCATTACTATTCATCCGGAGATTTGTTTGTGGAGAAACAAATCAGAAATCTTCGATACACGTTGGAATCCTGGTTATACAATTCACTTCGGGGATCGGTCAATGCACGCGGAGCAAACCCCGCTCCGAGCTCGAAGAATAATTAGCACGAGACTGAAAGTGTAACCGTGAAATAAAGGTATCCTCGTTATCGCGAGTAGCACCGCGTTCCGTGTACCCTCACACTCACGGGAACGCATCTGTAATTAACAACCGCAATGACCGGTGTGTTGCGGCGTATTTTCCTCACCGGAGATCGGTCCGTACTGTTGTGCCACTCGTACAGCTCCTGCCAATAATGCCTGCTGATCGTTGATAACGTCTTGGTGTAGTTTATCGCCGACCTCCTGGGGCGTGTGTTGGGCCTCATACAAAAAGGGAAAACCTCGGCGCGGGAATGGCGTGCGTCCTGCCGAAATTTGTGGAAGTCGCGTCGACCAGGAAAATTGAAATCACTGAAATCACCGCGGCCTCAACGTCTGCTGCACCACCGTCCGGGATTATTCTACGCGTCACGGCCGGCCATGGGCGCGCCGGGCTACTGCTTTGACTGCTCAACGTTGAAGGCCGGTCGCTTGCACTGAGCGGGATGATCAACGCCTACTTTTCGACTTTTCAGCTTTTCGACCAACGTTGTGTTGTGTTGCTGTTCCACCGGCTTCCGAAGTATGCTTTGACCGATCGGGATCTTTGCCCGTTCGAGTGTTCACTCTTGTATATGCAACACCATGGCCAGCGCAGAAAACCAAAACTGTGAAAAACGAGGATAATCATCATTTATAATATCGCTCTACACATTGCCGGGTTCTTACATGTAATGAACTGGGCGAGTATGTCCTGTAAAATTCAAATTTTAATTCAAGTTAGAATAACGCAGTTTATCAACGGCTATAAAGAGAGGAAAAGAGATGAAAAAGACGACAAAATAATCTCATTCTATTGGAACAACGTGGGAACGACCAAGATCGTCCGGATGTACGCCGCGCAGGGAAACGTTGGTATTTTAAACATCCCAATCCTATCTCCGTCCGCCGGTAATGACAATTAGAAGTTCGATACACATCACTACTGCGTGTTACAAAACATTTTCCCTTTGGAGATCGGTCAATGCATGCGTTGCAAGCCCCGCACCGCACTGGAAAAGTTAGTAACACGGAATCGAGGGTGTTACCGCTGTTAGGTTGTCCGCGTTAGCGCTAAAACGCCGTTCCCGTGTATCTTCGCACGCGGAAACGATTCTGTATTTTACATTACACAATATCCTACTACCTCTCTCCCGTTGTGGCACGTTTTGAAAATCCGAATACACACCATAGATCACCATCTTCGAAAAATGTTGCACAAATCACCAATTTACCTCCTACTGAACTGGAGAAAGAACACGGGCGAATAGAGTTGCAGTACAACCCGGAACATTCTAGAGGAAAAAAAATCGTTGATATTAAAGTGACGTTGGAACCGCTTACCCAACCCCTTACCCATGAATAGTTTCCGAGCAGAAGTTGATGTAATATTTCAGCCACGCTTCCGGGCCAGCAGAGAGGTCATGTTCCCAGCCAGTACGTACAGGAAGTTATGAAATCCGGGAATGGATTCTCGGTCTGCTCCCAGTTGTACTGCTTCATCTGAGAATTCAGCATTTTCCGGCGTGTCTTCACGAACAGCTTGTAGTTACTGTTGCAACTCTTGAGCCTCTTCTGCTTTACGTTGAGGGTCCTGCAAGTGTAAAATGATAATCATAATTTGTTTGTAGGTATTCGGATTCTCCTCCAGTAACACGCACGCGTCCTGATCTTGATTGTTGGCCGGTTCGTCAGCAGCAGGACGGGCGGCATCACGAACAGCGCCCTGACGAGCGCAATGCACCAGCGCTGCCTTCTCGTACAAGCCCTTCGTAACACCGTTTGTGTCGTCCGCAAACGGGATGCTTTTGTGAACAACTTCGGTCGAAAATCAAAGAAAAAGAAACGTTCCACCATGGGATCAATTCAATTCACTCTATTCCCTTTCAAGGGAACAGTTTGTAAACTAATAGTCAACTATTTGAGACGAAAAAAACCTGAACTGCACAACTGTCCCTCGGCCAGAAAAGAGTTCGACTGCAGCAAAAGCAAAATGGCGTATCTGTCTCGGCGAAAGACAATCTTCGCTGTAGTTCGGATAAAATGTGTTTTTATTCACAACTAACCCACCTTGTATTGGCACTTTACTTTCTATGCACTACGAACACTCTTTATTCAATGGTAATATAACGTGCCACTGCGTTTTATTCTAGTTATACGATTCTTTGTACTTTATACGGCTAGAACAAGAGCAAACAAAACATGACTGCCTGCTAGTTGGCCAGACGTGCACCTCCACAGTAAGCAAACAACAGGTTTGACAGCTAGTTCTTTTCAAAACACCAATGCCTACCAAAAATAAGAACTTTGGTAGGTTAGAAGGTGTACATGCCTACCAAAAAAACACCTTTGGTAGATTATAAGGTGTACATGCCTACCAAAAAAACACCTTTGGTTGGTTATGAGGTGTACATGACTACCAAAAAAACACCTTTGGTAGGTTATGAGGTGTACATGTCACCAAAGCCTACCAAAAATACACCTTTGGTAGGTTAAGAGGTGTACATGCCTACCAAAAAAACACTTGGCAAGGTGTTTTTTTGGTAGACGTGTACACCTTTGGTAGGAAATGCAGCACGGGTTCTCCTTGGGATACCATCTTGATTTCCTGACAAGTAGGATCAAACTCCTGCCCTCGTTTACCATCCTGAAACAACATTTACATCCTTTAACATCCGTAAATAGTCATTCGATATCTAATATGTGGTTCTTCCTTCTAATTACGTTATTTATTGATTTCAATATACGTCTCATTCCATGTGATAATAAATTGCAGCAGATCCATTACCCCCTCGAAACTGCTACAGTGTAGCAAATGCTAGAGTCTGCTAAATGGTGTGAAATCCTTAAACGAACTCAAGATAAACATAGCCTCTCACTTGATCCTCCTCGTTTTTCCCCCAGCAACAGGCGCCATGACAACCGGAAGCACCGTGTCCGTCCTTCGATGCGCGATTGTTTAGCTTTATTAGTTTACTCCTGCCGCCGGGGATTACAAATCGGTTGTGTGTCCCTTCCTGGTTTTGTTCCTCAGTGCGATTTCCGCTGTTTAACGCACTATCTCGGAATCAGCTTTTCTCCGACACGCCGAGTGCTCCCACTGAGTGTGACCTGAACATTAACTGTACAAGTGCGAAAATCCATTCCGGCTTGGTTCCCAAAACTCCCCTACGGGATCAGTTGTGCAGTGCGGAACATACATTCGCCCTCTGCCGAAACAACGACATAAGCCGACCCAGTTTGATAAAAAGTCCCGGCTTGTAATCCAATGGAAATTGTTTTCCGGCACGCGTTTCGCACTTTCACCCACTTTCACGTCCGCATAAAATATTCATTCTTTTCGGGGGTTTGTTTCATTGCATTCCTTTCCTGACAGCTCAATCGGATTTTATTGTCCATCATCGATGTTTGTTCTCTTCCCGGAGCGACGTGTTAAACGCATTGTTACGAATTGTTAGTTTAAAGGCACAGAGGCATCTCTTCCCAAATGAAGGGTTATTTTAAAACAATTGACTATAAAATTGAAATATTTCTTTGCCATATGGAAAAGATTATTTTCTCTGCACATCGTTAAACTTTTAAGGATATGCTCAGAACAGTTCTGAGTCCGGATAAGATTGGCGTATGTCACCGTACCGTTCACACTCCCTCACAACTGCAACGGAAATCAAATCAAATTCCAGCCACGCACAATCACTCACCACGTGGTTGACGTTTAAAGCTGCGATTTTAAGTCTCAACCTCCCCCTGGATGGAAACCCTTTCCCGGAAGAAAACACGCTCCTCGGGGTTACTCTTGGGCAGTGACTTTTGGTTTTTTGGCTCGGCTGCACACGAAGTACCCGCGCCGGCACGCCAACTCCACCTCGGCCATCCTAGCAACTGTGCCTTCCGGTTCCGGTGGCGGATGATTGTTGATGGTGGCGAGCCTGTCCGCGGAGACATAATGAAGATTAATTGCGTTCAAAATTAAACCCACCCCAGCTCGGCCCCGGGTGGGTGGGGAAATGGGGTGCCCGGGCGTACGCCGGAAGCGCCGGAAAAAAGGATCCTCCTCGCCCGGGATGTGTCCCTAGCGAGGTGTCGTGAAAGCCCGCAGATAGGCCCGACTCGGTGCCGGCTTTAGGGGTTGGCAGTAAATGGTGAAAGTGTAGCAAATGAAGTTGTCGTTACGTTCCCCCTCTCTCTGTCTCTGTCCCCGGCCAAGGGGGCGTGCTCGTTATGGCGGGAAATAATACAGAAAACGCCGGTAACGATCCTTCCGGCTCGCAGCGGGTTTGTTTTCTTTTTGCGTTTCCCCTTCCATTTTTATGGGCAATTTAAAAAAGCGTCCCATCGCTCTTGCCGGCTATTTATCGGCGGGGTTAACCGTGATTTAGCACCACGAGCACGATTCAATTGGATTAGCCCTTTTTGATTGATTTTACAGTGTCACGATTGTGCCTCTGGCGTCGAAGCTGTGGCAGGACCCAAGGACTCGATTCATCATCTTTAATTTGTTGCTACCCTTTGTCATGGCATTCTGAAATAGTCCTATTTCGTAGGTCCTATGATGAATCGTTAATGAAATCTAGTTTAATTTTGTAATTTTGAAAAGAAGCGAAAAGAGTTTTAACATTGATGAAAGTAATGATGTTTAAATATTGATGAAAGGAAATCCAAGGGGGTTTTTCGTTCTCTCCATTATTAAAATCACTTCATAACTCACCAACATATAATCCACCGATTACAAAAAAGGTTGAAACGTTTGTTCGATTTTGATTGCAAAAAAGGATAGTTGAAACCTTTGTTCGATTTTGTTTGTTATGCAAAAATGTTATGCAAAATATGAAACTGTTAGCAACACATTGTCTTTGTTAATAATTTTTTTAATTGAAAAAGTACATGCTGTATTGCATGTTTGAAATCACAGTTTAGGCTTTCTCCGAGTTCAAAGGATCCGAGCCCAATTTTCAGAGATTCAGCCGCACGAATGCAGCGGACCATTCCTGAATTTAAGCAATGCCATTGATGATTTTGAATTTAAAAGCACCGTTCGAAAGTGGCTTGTAAGGTGGGTCTTCTGGGTGGCCTACGTTCAAAACGTGAAGAAGATTGTCCAAAGTGGCGTTTGCTGTATGGCACGTTACGCCGTCGATGTAAGGATCGATTTACTAAATCCGTTTCCGTAAAAACTAATTCTTGTCACCCTACATGCGGAGCATGGAATGTCGTAAAAGCTTGAACTCCAGAGGGGCTGATTCTGTTTAACAACAATCAACAACGTACAAACGGGACGCGTTAAGGTCAATAGCAACCGTTGCCGGTAGTCCATGGCGACCGGTGGGTGCGCTGTGTCGATGGTAAACAATGTTCGAGGCAAGCACAAGACGAACGACAGAAGTGAGGGTTCAACCATCATCGAACGCGGTCGTGCGTTTTGCTTGCGAATCCAGTACAGCGTCTCTTGTTGGGTGTTTGATTCCGTTTTTCCGCCTATTATTTTCCAGATGAACATCACCACCAAGACGGGGCTGATCGCGTCACCGCGGAAGCGCATCGTGCGCCCGCGGAAAGAGTTCGATCCGGCCGTGCTGGCACCGTGCGCCATCACGCGCCAGGTGCCGCTGGCGCTGCGTCCCTTCGGCGGGCTGTACAACCCCTACTCGAAGGGCTGCTCGGTGCTGTGCAACCATCCCGCGGCGCAGGAGGTGAAGAACGTCGTCCGGCTGGCAAAGGACGCGTGGATCACGGAGGCGAAGGTGGCGAACCTGCACGGGCACGCGGCCGGTGGGCTGGCGACGGCAGCGATGGCGACGGCGGGGGCCGGCGCGGAGCGTAAGGGCCCGGCGATGGCGGTCGACGCGGACGGGAAAGCGCTGCTGGCCGGCGACGGCGAACTGCCGGACCACGTCCCGGAGGAGTTCTTTCGACGCTACACGGACACGGATTCGCGACCGCTGACGCCGACGCCGACGGTGGCCAGCGGGCGAACGCGTGTCAGTGTCGGCGGGTCGCATCTGACCCGCCGGTGCGTCACGCCAGAGCCGCAGACGGCCAACGGCCAGGAGCGCAAGCAGCTGATACTGGACCTGCGCCGCAGCCACAGCCAGGAGACGCTCTACTGGAACGCGTCTTCCGAGCTGAGCCCGAGCCAGCTGCAGGACGGTGGCGGCTGGGGTGGTCTCGGGCATCGTGCCGGCGGAGGAGGGGGAGGAGGAGGAGGTGGAGTTGGCGGAGCCAGTGCTGGTGGTGGTGGTGGTGATGCCGGCGGTGGTGGTGCCGGGGGTCCCGCTGCCCAGTCGGCCGTCGCGGACGATACCGGAAGAGCCGCGGCCGCTGGTGGAGGTGGAGGGGAGGAGATGAAGCTGCGAGGCGAGTCCGATACCGAGTACGGTGGCCGTCCGCCCGGGCAACCGATGACGTGTATCAACGCGATGGACGATGGGGAAGAGGACCCACCGAGGCGGCGCGGAAAGCGGCGCAAGAAGTCCAAGCAGCTCACGCAAACGATCAGCTTCGTGCCGAACCAGGACCCCGAAACGCAGATCGCCAAGATCGACCCGGACTCGCCGAACTACTCCGCCCGGCCGTCGCTCGTGCCGACCGGGAAAAGCTTGCTCAGCTACGCGCAGGACCTCACGCCCCCGGCCGGCTTCGGTGTGCTGCCGGGGGACCAGGGTGTCGGGGATGGACAGCCGGCGGAAGAGGACTGCTTCCTCGACGACGAGTCGCTCGGATTGCTGCGCCGCGGACTCAACATTGACTTCGTGGAAGTGATTTTCGAGCGTTACGTAAGTCCACCCAGCGTTTTCAGAAGACCTCCTTCAAACCTGCCATAATCGACATGAAACGCTTGCTTGCTCCTCAGAAAGGACGCGCCATACGGGAGGCATTTCGAACGGCGACGATGGACAAGCTGAACTTTCAAACCGAGGCCGTTCGGACGCTGCAGCGCTCGATGAAGCAGATGAACGACGTCGACTACGAGAAGTGGATCGATTTGCCGCGGAAGTACTCCCGCTCGTCGGCCCGGTTCGAGCTGCCGATCGATACCCGCAAACTGACCCGTATTGTATCCCAATTGTGCAGTTTCTATTTCGATTTCGAGCTCCCTTGTAGTCCCACCGCTTCACTAGAAAAGGCTGTATTGCTTCAACTGATCTAAAATCACGGATCGGTAATGTCTTTCGGTCGGTTTCTTCTTTCCAGGCATGACCCCGATCGAGTACTTGCACGATTACGTCGTCCTGAGCGGCGACCGGAAACAACTGTATCATCGGATCTTCGTACGTAACCTGCCCCGGGAGGAACCGAAGACGTCCGGCGGCACGCTGGAGAGCATCGACAGTGACTCGCTACCAGAAACGGAGACGGGCCCCATCGAGGTGGACAGTACACGGAACCTGCTCGCCGACGTCACCCGGTTCATCCCGATGGAGTGCTTCGATCGGGCGCTTCACGAGGCGCTCGGGTTCCACGGTACGCCGGAGCGGATCGCCGCGATTCGGGAGCTGCTGGAGCTGAACTACGATCCGTTCCACGAGCTGCAGATCGACTTCCGAACGTGGTGCGGCATCGTGGCGTTCGCGGAACGGTACATCAACACTCTCGACAGGGAGCAGGATCCATGCGATGAGGTAAGCGGAGGATCGCAAAGGATAACGCTGGTATATCACAAAACTCTATTGTCCCACTTCCCCTCTTCTGCCTTTCAGCTTGAAATGGTTGACTTCGAGTCGCTGGAACGACGTGTCCGCTGGGCACATCCCTGCGAGAGCCTCTGCCAAGTGTTACAAATCATCAAATACCACTAACGGATCACTTTACGCCGCTGTTTTTTTTTCTTTTCGCCACGAACTCCCTTCCTAGATTACGGACTTTCCGGCGGCATTGCCGACGGCCGCTGGTGTTTGCACAATCGATTAAGCGGTGACACAAGTGGGTGCACGTGCTCGGGAGCGAAAGGATTAGCTTACCCTCCCCGGGGTACAAAGGGTTTCCCTACGCAATGGATAACCTCGGTGTGGTTTCTCGTTTTCCCATTGCCCGCCAGCTGTAGGCGGACGCGAGCAGGATCAATGTGAGGTCGTTCAATAGACTCCTAATTAGGCACGATAAGGTGCCATCGGCTGCGGACCCGGAAGGTTGTTTGCGCACATGGCATGGTGTAGTCAAATAGCTTTTCCCTGGAAGGAGTGGAACGAAAAGTACCTGGGAAGTCTGTACTACAAGTGCTGGGTTTTTTTCGGATCTAGCAAACCATGCTGGTTTCTTTTGAGAAAATGTGTTTCCATGGTATCTAGAACAACAGAACAGATGTAATTGCGAACTGTTTCGTAACCATCACCAAAACATTTTTACCATAATTATGAAAATCTTCTAGCTTCTAGTTGTAGAATCTACTAAGTTTAGGTAACATTGGAGAAAAGTGCATATGCAGGTTCAATTAAAATAGTCACCAGAATTAAATCTCCTATACATTATAATACAAACTGTCGTCGTTTGTCGTCGTTTGTCGTCGTTGGTCATGAAGTAAGCGAGAAATCGCTTAGTCTGAACCAATACATTAGATAGAGCGGGACAACACATGAGCGCGTTTGAAGTCAGACAGCGATGCAAGCGAGTGCGAGGTTCGTCATCGTAGTTATACCAACACATTGGAGTAAGCGAGAAATCACTTGATCTGTACCAACTCAGGGAAGAACTCTCTAGCGTTTCATAATTGCCTCTCGCTCTGTTACGTATGCCGTCTTGCTTACGACCGTTATAACCCCCTGTGAGCTGTTTTTGCTTTTGCTGCAGTTCCAACCCACAATCGCTGTTGCTCGCTCGCACATGTATATTGCTTCACTCGCACACCCGCAAATGATTGACGCTCGAAACACTCTGCTCGCACACTCTGCTGTGCTACGGTCGGACGGTCTTTCTTTTGTATTGTCGTCCATGCTTCCCACATTTGGAGGGGTCTTGGTTCCCGGACGGGCATTTGAATGCGTTATCTTTTCTTAAGAACCATAACATTTTATTTTTGCGTGCCGTGCTGTACTCCACGGTGCAGGCTGTCTTTCTTTTTTTCTGCATGTTCTTGGTGTCCGATCTATCGTAGGAGACCGGGCGGGTATTTAAATGCTTTATTCTTTGTACTTGCGTGCCGTGCTGTGAGGTGCCGTACAATTTAATTTTAATTGCTTTTCTTAGATTAATTTATTAATGATGCTGAATGAATAAATATATTGGAGAGAGCGTTCGAGTTGAAACAGCGATGCAAGCGAGTGCTCAATGGTTTTTGAAACCTTAGTAAAAAAAGAAGCGGATCGAAGCTAGGTTGATACTGTCAATAATTCTTTTGTGCGGTCACTTGAAAGTATTCGAGAAAACTGTGAATTATATTCCCAGCCGGAGAGCGTATGCAATATGAGAGGATTTTAGAATTTTTCATCGTTTCGGTTGCAAATGCAATTTTACATTTGATCACCAATTTGAATCATGGAAAGAAAATTGTTCCGTTATCCCGTGTTCCGTTCCTGTTGTAGGAACTCCGTTCCAATTAATCTGAGTTTAGGAGAGGGGTGTAAGGTGCATGATTTTTTATTGTATCTTCGGCTCCTTTAAACAAAACTTGACGCGTTTTAAACTATGTGTAAAACAGTAAAATTTAAAAAAAAACACAAATAACGAGATGTAGAGCAAAGGCAGGACACAGCAGATGAAAGACGCGATCGCGGCGCTTGGCGTCAACAGTACCACTAACACCGGAAACGGGCTAAATCCCCTAGGAGTATGCTGGCGATTTGGCCAGGCGGCACACTGATACGAAGCCAGGAGACTTCTGCGCCAAATGTTCCCGTGGGCCCCCTTTCCAATTACCAAGAGACATGGCCCGCGTCCACGCATTGTGCTAGGACACGACGGTGTCCAGGTTTCCCCAACATATTGGTATCCAGTTACTCGCTTGGCAATAAGCGAGTGGGCTGCTTCTTGGCCGGGCGTGTATGCTTCCGTCTCTTGGCGGGTTGCATTATGGACATTCATAAAAATTCACAGGAATGTCAAAAACATCAGCTCCGCAACCTGACGACGAAAACAATGTTCCTAACGCATGAAGCCTTATGAAATAAAGCTTTGCCGGGCTTAATTGAATAAATCCTAATCGGTTTGATTTAAAAAATAATTTTCTGTGTTAAGTAAATTAAAGTGTCTCATGAATTACATATATCGGGCCAGGTAGCTGGCCTACAAAAAACTAGTTGCTTCAGCACAATGTTGAATCATTGATGAAATACTTCAATAAGTCTAAGAACTCTCAACAGTAAAAATAAAAATTGTAAGTAACATGCAAATGGGAATCATTTAACTAAAGTATAAAGTTTTGTGTGGTAATTAACATATGTAAACAGATACAAAAAAAAAGATTATTTTTTAGTCACCTTTTTATTTTTTTTTTATTTTCAATGCATCTTTTCTCTCTCCAGTGATTTTGGCCAATCGAGATCGATCGCCATCACGTCGAGCGCTTGAATGTCAATCGGGGCGCCAATGATACTGCGAAAGCTCGGTGTAGTTCTGCCGAAGTCACCGTGAACCAGTTCCTTGATGTACGTGCCCGCCTGAGACTCTATGTCGATAACTATTGCATGCGGATTGCCTCGGCAAGGCTGGGCTCTCACTTTGTACACCGTGCGCGGTCGGGCCAGTAGCGGTCGCCGATGAAGCACACGCAATGGTGTCACCTGTTGCACCACGAACGGTTCATCGGTACACAGCAGCTTGACAGTGTCCGGCGTCACCGGGCTCTTCGTCACGCAAAGGGCACGGTAGAACTTTCGTTTGTCTGCATCGTCGCCACGGATGTGCACCAGATCCTCCCGCTTCACCAGTTGCAGATCTCGTATGACTACCGTTTTCGAGCTGCCCACGTTGCGTTCCATCTCGATTGCCGTCTGTTCCGGGAGCTGGTCACACATGGCACCGGGAATCTCCAGCACAAAGGGGCGCCCTTTGCCGAGACACCGCACGTCCACATCCTCCCGACCGCTGGAGGAAAAGATAAGCCGTTCGTCGGGCACCCCGAAGTGTGGGGCGATGGCGGCCACGATCGTCTCCTGCACGCTCTCCTCCATCAACCGTTTACCCTCGATGACCCACGGTGTTTGGCTGAGCGCGCGGGACAGCTTGTTGTACCGTCCTGCGACGAAAATCGTCGGCCCGGTGAAGGTGAGCTCTCCCCGCACTAATCGTTCCTCCTCACACGAGGTCGGTGGAAACGGGTAGTACTTGCGAAAGGCCGTTCGATCGATTACGCTCGGTGTGAAATGTTTCTCAAAGGCGTTTCGTGTTATGAAATCCTTCCGGCAGTGTTTGTGCGATTTCCGATCGGCAAACACACCCGGGCTGACTCCCGCGAGCTTGGACAGCTCGGCCTGCTCGGTTGCGTAACTGAACGGTACGTTAACCGTAACACCATCGACGGAAAAGGGTTTCCCTAGGGCCTGCTCTAGCCGATGGATAATAATTATTTTCACGGCATCCTTCGCCGGAATATCCGGTGGTGTTCCCGGTCTGTATGCCAGAGGGAAGCGTTCAATCAACTCGAACCACAGGGCTAGCTGACGCAGGTGCAATGCGATCGGCAGGGAGATGGATGTGAGAAACCCGGCCTCACAGTTGTAACGCTTGTATTCCACGCTTTCCTTAACCTCATTAGCGAGCGTCGAGAGCTGGCCCTCGTCGAACAACCCTAGGCAGGCAATGCATACGTTTTCTTTCGTCTTTTTAAGCTTCGGTTGACTCTCGTTTTCATCGGTTTCCTGCTCGTCTTCTAGTCCACGCTGGAACATCCGAAAAAGAACACAAAATTAACTGGTACGTTAAAAAGGAACTGCTTCCGACATACCTTTACGATAGTCGCTTGAGCTTCCACAAATTCCTCTTTCGTGGCTTTGAGAAATCGTAAACAACACACCCGACAGCAGTCGATCGATCGAAGATATTCGTAAATTTCCTTCTGCTGTCCCATGGTTCTGCGGTGCTTGTTTTATTTTCACCGATTTATTTGTTGATACCGGTATTATCCGTCAGACTGCAGCACCATGTGCGGCCAAGAGGATGAACGCGATGTAGTTTCATTTAGAGCATTTTATTGCAAACGTCATCCGCCACAGAAAAAGGTTGTTTAAAATGAGTTAACAGTGCTAAATCAATCATTTGAATTGTTTTTGTCAACCTAAATGGGTTATTAAATTTTATGTTGCTTCTTTTATGAATAGAAATAAAAAATGTCACAAAATGAACACCAATTGAGTTCAACATGGCGGATCGTCAAGGAAGTATGAAACAACCTGAAACATTGGTCTCCTTGGTTTCAGTGACAGCTGTCGAAGCAGCGAAAACCTAAACAAACAGAACGCGAAGTTTATTTTTAACTTGTTTTGCAAAACCACCACGCAACAAGAAGCTACCCCACAAAATTAGGTAAAACGGGGATTATTTCGAAAAACATTCAGTGATGGGTTCCAAAAGTGATGTAAGTGTCAAATGATAAACATTAAAGTGAGGATATTTGTATGACCTATTTACTATACCTTTGCTTTCAGTTCAACATCACGGATTTGTTGACCGGGTTCGATTCGATGAAACTTTCTGCTTTACGGAATGCCGCCAAACTTTCGCCACTCATTAAGGAACGCACGTTGGGACCGGATTGCGTAGATTTTTCCCATAAAACCCCACCCCGTGGAGCGTCTGTTGTAGAAGAAACAAAATCTTTTGAAGCTGCTAAAGAGAACGACCTGAATGTTTCAAACGAAGGCACACCGCGCAGCGACAGGAAAGCCGATTCGGACGAGAAGAAAACTCCCAACGGTTCACCATTCGCCGGCTGCATACCCTCCGATCTGACCAACTGTGCCGCGGTGACATTGAAACTGTACCAGGAGGATCTGGAAAGGCAACGTCTAGCTGGTGTGCAGAAAATACTAGCCGAGCGCCAGAGTAAAATTCAGCTCGCCGACAAACAGCGCGATGTACAGCTTCAGCAAAGTCTCCAGGAGGCCAAACTAACCGCCGCACGGAAGTGGCAAGACTCCGAGCAGCGGCTCCTCAATGCCATCCGGGAGCAGGAGCAGCTGGCGCAGGAAGCGGCCGCTCGAAGGCAGGCGGAAATCGAGCAGGAAAACCGACGCCAGAGCGACATCCAGGCGCAGCTCAAGCGGCGACAGGAGGAACTGAAGCGTAAGGCGCAGCTCATCGAAGCGATACGCCAGCACAATGGGCAGTTCCGTTTCGGGACGGAGACGTTCACCAAAGCGCTAACCGCCATCGGCGTGCAGCATGCCACTAAGTTTACCAATCAAAAGAAATCGATGCGCGTGCTGCAGAAGGACTTCGAACAACTGCTTCAGACGATAAACGCAAATCATGAGGTAACCCAGGCGGACGTGGATCAAGCAGTCGAGTACTGTAAGCAGCTGGATCAGCTGAACGTAGAGGTGGCAGAAATAGTCATCCAAATCGAGGCCAGTCAGATCCAACAGCAACAGCTGCAGCTACAGCGACAAGAACAGCAGCAAAGGGAGCAGCAGGAGCAAGCAGCAACGCAACCGGATCAACAACAACTACAAGGCACCCCTAGTGCTGCGCCGCCCAAAGTACCCGATAGTACGGATGGGGGGAGCCTAACTACTGCTCCGGTAGCGCAGCCTGTCCCGAAACCGGAATTAGTGCGCGAAACTGATGACGCCCTACTACGCTCGAAGGTTTCTCCGGAATGCCAGCAGTTCTACAATGAGATTAAAAGCTACTATGAGCAGAATCAGACGGCCGTGAAGCAACTGATGGATGATCCGTCGATGAAGACGTACCGCTTCAACTGCCAGAAGGCGATCAACGTGCCGGTGAATGCGATATCGGCCGTAAATCGGGAGCACTTCATCGACAAGTACAGACGGTTGGCGGCGCTGCTCGGCGGCCAGAACGTGAAGGCCGGCGATACGATGGTGTCGATCAATGGACACCCGCTCGGTCGGACGTACTGTACGATGCTGATGGCAAAGAAGTTTGTGGTAAGACAAAGTATTGGCGTTTAACCTACACACTGGGGTAATTTATTCAATTCATCGATCCATTGCAGAGTCAAGGAGACACGAGCATTTCCAGTAACGCCAGTGCTGCCTTCCCGATCGCCGCCATCATAGTCGCGCTCTGGCAACAGTTCCCTGAATTTGGACGCTTCTTTCTCGCATATTTGTACCGCGAGTGTCCGTACCTCGTCCCGTACTACCTGCCCCAACTTGAAGGCCAGAGTAAGGAGGAGTACCTGAAATCGCTCGGCTACCGGTTTGCGGACGGGGGTGTGATGGAAAATCACGATCAATATCTGAAGCGTATGGCCGGCATGGCTCGGCTGTACGCGGCCGTGTGTATCACCGTCCCCAGCAGGGATGAACGAAGACCGCACCCGCACGGGCTGGAATACGGTTGGCGCTGGCTGGCGAACATGCTCAACCTACCGCCCGCACCGGAAATCACCCCCACGCTGATGGTGGAGTTCCTGCAGACGGCCGGGGCCGATCTGCACGTAGCGTACGGAGCGCAGTTCATGAAGGCGCTCCGGGCCCTGCATGGCGTTTATCTGAAAAACCTGAGCCGCGTCGATACGGGCGGACCAATGGCACGGCTCGTCGGACTGATGGAGCAAATCATGCAAGCTGGTAAAATTGAACAGCCGGAAGGAAAGTTGAGTGCGAACTTTTGGTAAAGTGCGGGAGCACGTGCATCAGTATTCTGTACCTTTTTCGGATACTTATTCTATGTTCCCGGCTAAATTTGTGTGTTCAATAAGAAAATTGCACTTTGGAACGGTGTTCGTTATTATAAACAATTTTGCTTTATACGTTCGTTTTGATCTAGTATGCTTCTCCCCTTCATTATCCGTCCCTCCCACGTCGTCAGCGCCGAATATGAATACCGCAAATTATTTGTAACACTTTTGAAAAAGTAGGCCGAGAAATCCGTTCCGCAGGAATGGCTTCTCCAGTGTGTGTTTTTCGTTTGGAACACCGATTCATCCGCACCGAGGGAAACTGCACGTTCCTTTGCTGTTGACGCGGCTGCGGATTGTGTTTTTTCTTCTTCTTCAGATGGATTGCTTCCTTTTTTGTTTTGCTTAAACTTTACCGTGCATCATCAGTGGAAAGCGTGTTGTGGGAATTCTTCTCGCTCAGAGCGAAGTGGTACAGCGGGAAGCGCCTAGCCGGCGACGGCTTCCAGTTCACGCTCGACAATCTTCCTGTACTCGTCGAAGCCTCCCTCGACGCTCTTGACCGTGCCTCCTCCGCAAACCCACAGTTCCTTGCAAATCATGCGAATAAGCCGCTCGTCGTGGGAAACAAGGATAACGCCACCCTGCGCGAGAGAAAAATTGTGTCCAAAAGAATATTGTGAATAGAGAAAAGCTTGTGGTGAAATAAATAAATAAATAAATTAGATCCAAACAGATGGCATCCACTTACGCTGTACTTGTTGATTGCCTTCCCGAGGGCTTCGATCGTTTCGATGTCGAGATGGTTCGTCGGTTCGTCCAGCACCAGGAAGTTCGGCCGGCCCATGCACATCTTCGCCAGGGCGACGCGCGACTTCTGCCCACCGGAAAGACTGGCGACGACCTGCAGCGCGAGGTCACCGGACACGCCGAAGCTGCCCAGCACCCGCCGGTACTCTTCGATCGGTTTGCCCGGGAACGCGTTCTGCAGCAGCTCCACGCAGTTTACGCTCATGTCCAGCTGGTCGACGTGATGCTGCGAGAAGTAGCCGAGTCGAAGGCCACGGTGCAGCTGCACCAGCCCTCCGGTCGGTTGCAGCATACCGACGACAATCTTCAGCAACGTTGTCTTACCGGCACCGTTTTCACCGACCTGGTGAGAAAATGGAAAATTTCAGAAATGCGAACGTCCGGTCACAATGGGGGGAAAAACGAATTCAACTTACGATACATATCCGCGAGTCCAGGTTCGCGCACAGATTGACAGTGGTGAATATCACCTTGTCCGTGGCGTATTTGAATTGCACTTCGTTCAGCGTCAGAACGGGCGGATTGAGTGGTTCCACCTCGGGGAATTTGAGCGTCACTTCTATCTCCTTTTCGACTGGTTTCAGTTCCGGTCTACAAAAAAAAAGATGGGTAAATCGGTAAGATGGACAGATCGTAAACCGTAGGTGAGGTTTAATCTTACAATTTTTCCAGCATTTTAATCTTCGACTGTACGCTCGCGGCACGGTTCGCGTTGTAGCGGAACCGGTCGATAAACTCCTGCACGTGGTTCCGGTGCGCCAGCTGGGCTTCGTATTCGCGCCGCTGTGCCTTGTGGCGCTCGGTGCGCGTCTTGTCGAACTGCTCGTAGTTGCCCTTGAACGTTTCGATGCGCATCGAGTGCAGATACAGGATGTCCGTCGGGACGGTGTCGAGGAAGTTGCGGTCGTGAGACACGACCAGCAGGGTCGTGGGCCAGTTCTGCAGGTAGTTCTCCAGCCAGATGATTGCCTTAATGTCCAACATGTTCGTCGGTTCGTCGAGCAGCAGCAGGTCAGGCTTGGAGAAGAGGGCCCGGGCCAACGCGAGACGCATCCGCCAGCCGCCGGAGAAGGTGCGCGTGGCGCGCGCCTGCATCTCCTTGGAGAACCCGAGCCCGTTGAGGATGATCGAGGCACGGGCCGGCGCTTTGTCCGCCTCTATCACCTGCAGGTGATTGTACACCTCGGACAGTTCGTGGCTGAGATTGGGGTCGGTCGAGCCGGACGCGATGAGTTGGTTCAGTTCGCGTTCCCGCTCCAGCAGGCCCGTCCGCACCGTGTCAACTTCCAGCACGCTGTCGAGCGCAAGCGTATCATCGCCGACCACCTCCTGCTCGACGTGAAGAATCGAGATGTGGCTGGGAATCTGCAGCTGCTTGCCGGAGATCATCTTCAGCAGCGTCGTCTTGCCCAGGCCGTTGCGCCCGACAAACCCATACCTCCGGCCGGTCGCCAGCAGCAGATCGGCGTTCTGCAGCAGCGTCTTATCGCCGAACGACACGTCAAAGTTTTCGATCCGCACATCCATCGAGCGGTTCATGCCCTTCGCTTCCATCTTGTTGTCCTTCTTGCTGATGACCTGTGAAGCCGTGGCCGACTGCAGTACGGGTGCGGTCGCGGCTGTGGCGGCCGCAGCCGCCTTCACCTCCTGACGCTTTTCCAACTTTTGCGCCCGCTTCGCTTCCGCCTTCTCCAGCTTTCTGCTGTCTACCTTCAGACTGTCGTCGCGCTGAATCACCCAGATGCTCTGTATGTCGTCATCGGCCGTTTCCTGCGTGGCCGCCATCTGACCAAGATTTATCGGGGCTGCAAGGATTTTCTTCTGGCCTCCCCCACCACCGCCGTCCCCGTCACCATCCTCCCCGGTGGATCCGTTGCTTGGTTTAAGGAGGCGCAGAAACTTGTCACAAATCTCCCGCACATCGTCCTCCGATTTGTCCTGCGAGACTTCGTGCAGGATGGCCCCGACGGCTTCGTACACTTCCTCTCCGTTCTCGAACTCGTCCGCACTACTTTGCAGGACGGTTTCCACGTACGACAGCAGCTCGCCGTCGATGGAGGGGAACTCTCGCTTCAACACGGCCGTACACGCTGCGGCAGACATTCTTTCTCGCGATCTTTTTTTTCCTCGTGAGGCGCGCCGAAGTGTACCTTTTTGACCCGATTCCGGAGGCCGCGGGCGGGGACGGGATTTTCAATCCGCAAACTTCCACCGAATGTTGCAACCTGCGATTGCTTTCGCCGTTCGTCGTGTTTTTTCCGTGTCGTCACGAGAAATTCTCGCGAAGGTATTTTGACGTACGTCGTCACGAGGATGACAGCTTCGCGATGACAGACCGGTTACAGGGTGGTTCACTCGTATTGTGACGTTTTCCACCACCCGTTGCTGTCAAATTTCATACTCCGCGGGGGAAAGCTCGATCGCTCCGCCTGTCAGTCAGTTGGCTTCGGCGAATTGTGCGGTGATGTTGCGTGTGTAGAGCGATCGTGTTTTTCGTCCGGGTTTTCGTGCACGCACGGTTTGTGTTGCAAAACATAAAAATAAAACATAAAGGGAACAGGTACAGGCACCATTGAAAATATTTGCATTTCGTTTGATCTGCCCAAGTGTTGCGCGTGCTTCTTGGGTCCAAGTAGCATAAATAGCATCGACACACTGGTCTGGTGCAAGCGCCTAGGAGTGCAAAGTTGATCCAAAATATTGTGTACGAGTGAGTGAAAGAGAGAATCCTACCTCCCCCCCCCCCCCCCCTCTCCTACCAAACGGTGCGTTCGAACGAGATCATGCTAGTAGCATGAAAGATACGAAAGATCGCACCTAAATGAAAGTATGCGACCGGTGTGGCGAGAAGATCAACAGGAATGTGATGATGATGATGATGATGATGAGAAATGGGTTAGAGCGGCAGCAAATACACCGTGCGTGTTTTCACAGCCAGCACCGCAAAACCCGGTCTTATCTTCCCAGACTTGTCTTCTTGTGTTTATCGAGAGCGGTTGTTGTTTGCTGATAAATGTTGCCCGGAAAAACATCAAGTTAAACCGTACAAGTGTTCAGTGATCAATCAAACGGCAGGAAAGGAACGGAAAAGAAATAATACGTGCGATTTGTCATACCTGCCCCTTCCGTCTCACTTTGTCACCCACAAAACCCTACCGGGGGACGATAAGATAACCGTTGTAGGCAGTAAACCACCAAAGTGTTCACCGTATCGTCGTGATATTAAGATGAAAATACTTCAGAAGTCTAAAGAAAATTGTGAAAAAGTTGACAGTTTCCGCGGCTTTCTGGTGTCTCATCCCCGCGACTGCGAGTGATCAAAAAGTGAAGTGATCCTCTGCGCTGTGAGCTAAGGAGGGGAAAAAAAACCAAGCATAGGTCAAGCTGCTTTACCTTTTTCCTTTTCCTCCTTTCCACTCCATCTCGAACCGGCCGTGCACCCCACCTTCAGCAAAAAATAAAACCGTCGTCGCTCTTGGCATTTATTTAGTCCGGTTTTTGTTACCTTTCGCTGCACGGAGCATGGGTTGTTTATTTGGACGAATTCACCGTGCGGCTTTTGTTTCTCGTTTTCGTTGCAGTTGTTTTTAATGTTGTTTATCTATGCAACAGTGTTGAACCTCTTGCCCACCCGGTGCACCGGACGAATGTTGAAACAATATTATTTCAGTTTATTTTTCTTTCGGCCGTTTATTTTCCAAAATTCCCCTTTCCCTTCGCTATCGATTGTTAAAAGATTGCGTGCGTGTGTGTGTGTGTTTTTTTTACCTGAAACATAGTGGAAATGAACGATCACAATCTTCCCGAAAAATGCTCCCGATTCGTCGGTGCATTCGTATCGTCCAGCGAAAGGTGTGGTATTTACGATGTGCCTCTTTATTATTTGCCCCCGACTCCGATGGCAATGTTTCGGGGTAAAGTGTAGTGTTTAAATCCCTCCCTTCCTCCCTTGAGGTTGGCAAGAAAAGAAAGTATACAGCAAATGATCGATGATTGTCGACAAACCTTTACTTTAGCGAAAAGTAAAAAAAAAAAAAAATCAGGTGCGTCCTAATTTAGGCTACAGCACGACCGGCGCAAAGCATTCCAAGCCGAGCCAAGTCAAGATTTTCCAACGCGCGCGGTGCGTAATTAAATTATCGACCGAGATTGATGATCTCCAATGGGGGGGTTGGGCGCACCTTTTGGCCCCGCTTGGGAAAAGCAAAACAGTTCTTTAAACCCAATTTACCGTTAGGGCGGGAGGCAGAGGGTTGCGCAGTTGGTTTTCGGATTGTTTGTGCCCTGCAAAGTGGAGGAAAATTTATGGTGGCGCTTTTCCCGGACGATGAGCAGAAATCGGATCAATTTGGCAGTCGCTGTGTTTTGTTCAAGGTAATGTAAAAAATTGTTTGTAAATTTTTTAAATTTGTTTTTTCTTAGAATCATAAAATTCTAGATTTAAAATTATATTAACAAAGGATCAGTTAAAATTTCGGATGTCTTCTATTGAAACTATCCTCTATTCCATTATTCAACATTTATGCTAACTTTGGACTAAAAAAAAAGCCTCAAGCTCCAGTTTTGCTCTCAGCATCAAGGGAACAAAACCATCTTAAGAGTGACCTCCATATTCTGTCTTTGGTGTTTTATTTTTTTTTTGTCTGAATTAGCTCTTACGGGCGAAAGGTAGGAGAATTTATTTGTTATTTTTAATCTTCCAAATGGATCGTGCTCCTTTTTTTATCTGTTCGCCCTTTCTATCGCTGTGAGAAGTCATCGCGAGAACATGTGTATTTGTTCCTTCTTTTGTTCCTACTTCCTCCCCCCACCGTGGCATGAATTAATTGATTCGCTAGCTGCGGGTGGCGACGACGGGAATCAACTGGGACCGCTGAAAAGTTCCCGAAAACATGGCCACGTTAGATGGCTGGATGATGAACTGTTAATTAATTGTAAAACAAAAATTAAGACACTTTGTTCTCGGGATATGGTCGGTTTTCTTAACGGGCAGCTGTCGTGAGAGTTCGGCTGACCCCCTGCGCCCCTGCGGTGGGTGGAATCGTTTCCAAGTTCTCTCCGCCTCTCGTTTGGTTGCGAGGGAAGCGGAACTGGGACCAGCAGCGACGACAATGGTGATGATGATCATGTTGATGGTGATATTTAGCAGCGAAACTGGGCTAAAAAGGCCAAACCTCTGCTTCGTTTCATCGTTTGCTCTAGCTCGCCCGGATTTGTTGGCCTAATTACAAATTTCCATTGTGGGTCACGGGATACCCAAGGAACGAGAACGGTAAGAAAAAGTACAGGTGAGAAACTGCTACGAACTAAACAGTTATATGAACCTCCATCTTTATCTTTCTTGGTCACAACGGAGGTCAAACTAGGTGTATTGAATCGAGGATCAATTGTAGGTGGTGGCAGATAAGATATGATCAACTGAAAACTATCAACTATCAATTCAGTGGGTTATTGGGAATTGCATCAGCACTTTGATAATGTTTTCAATAGCTATTTTACACTCAATTTCTTTGTGTTGGTGTAAACATTTGATATGATTATAAAAAAAAAAACCACATTCACAACGGAAATGAATCAATTAATCAAAAAGCGACAAAAAACGCGTATGGAAATTTAAATTTGAATAAAGAAGAAGCTTCAGAATGTGCCATCAAATGATCATTAGGCCAGCCTTTTCCACCAGCCTGCCCCTCCTTTGCACGGTTGGATGGAAAGTGGTTTTAAAGCATCATTCCCATTTCCTTCCGAAATTGGTTCACGCCGTCCGTTTGTCGTCGTTGCGCTCAAGTAAAAGCCCGCTACAAACACACGCACCACGTGTTGGGCTCTTCCGGTGCGCACGGCGCATTTGCGTACGCTTGCATGCGCATCGAGGGAAAAACGGATACACACACATGCGCACGCAGGCACGCGCACCGAATAGGAGCAATAATAAGATGTGTAGATTCATCAAATTTGTTCCAGTTTGGCGGGCAGCTTTTAATCGTGGCCTACAAAATGGCCCACAGCCCGCAATAAGGCAGAATCGTAAGCGAGAGGCAAAACGCTGAAAACCTACTTCCATAAGCCATTTGCGCATCGATCTGGAGCCGCGATATGCGCGATGCCTGTGGCTTTGAAGGAATGTGAGAGGGTTTTTTCGCTTGTTCACTTTTTGTTTTTGTTCATTGATTTGATTTCACCGTGCATTTTGTGCAAGGACGGCTTTTGGTGGTGCGTTCGTGGTTCTTCCTTTGGCAACACTGTACTGCAGTATGCAGTAACGCCTCGATTGCGCCCTACGAGGCGCTGCTGTGCGTGTCCACCGGTCCGTCCCCTGCGCCGGTTGCAGCGTGCAAGGTGGAGCGGCACGTGTGCAAGAAGAGAGAACTTCTACCGTTTGTGGGGGGGGAGTAAGCAGAAGCGGAAGGATGGTTTCATGCTTCGCAAAACATCCATCGTGGCGCATCCTAAAAAGGGTAGCGTTCAGTCGGAGAAGGGAGTAGAATGTGGTCACAATCGGAAAGGGATTGTTTTTCCAGCAGATAATGTGGCCATTTTCCGGCGAGAGTGAGTGGGACAGCAACAGTGGAGCATGCATCCAGTAACAGGGGACGACAACATGGCATTGTTGCGCTGCACTACCACGGGGTTTGCTCGTTGTGGGTAACAAAACATCCCCTTCCCTTTTTGGAGTGCAACCGGCCATTCACGCCGCAGTGCAATCGGTGGTGGAATGTGAACCGTGCGGCTTCGGTCGGATGCGTATGAGAAGAAAAAAACAAAACCAAACTTTCCGCTTGACCCAACTGTTCTACAGACGCTGGTTCAACTGGTGTACTTTTCCGGACGGAGGATCCCCCTGGGATAGGAGTAAAAAAAAAACCCCCGACCAAACCCTTATTTGATGCAGGGTAACGTTTCAACGCACACGGGTCAACATCAGAGACCGCAAGTGTTAAAGACCTAAAGTGTGCAAAGGAGCGTAAGAAAGCCTTACAACCCCTAGGTGCTTGCCGAATTTTTGGATATGATTTTGAACCTTACACGAAAAGAGAAAATGAAAGCCGCCGGGTTTGATTCTACGAAAATTAATAGATACTAATTTATACTTGGAGTTCGCTTCTTTTTTCCTTTTAGTTTAATACTTTGTTTTTAAAATGTGTGTTAATGTAAGGGTCTTCAAAATAATCCCCAGTGTTGATATCCTATTTTCGACTTCCTCGTGTTCAGGGATATTCATCCTTGCCAGCCAAAATTGCTGTCTTGATCTGAAAAGATGCCAATTGGATGGGGTCAGGTGCGGACAAGATTGCGGAAGCATACACATTTGCAACCTTTCAAGTTTTAAAGTTTTTTTTCTAGACCACGCGTTATCATTTTCTTGGATCTTCTTCTTCCGACCTTAATTTTATCAAGTCTACCCATTATGGGTTTAGGATACGTGGAAACTCCATCCTTTGTACCTCAGGAGGTCTGGTCTGGATTCGAACTAACGCCTCTCTGCGTCGGGTTGGAGCCGACGTACGCGCTCGGCTATCCTGGAACCCACGTCTCTTGTGTGCTTAGCACTGGAAAAAAAAGCTGATATGAATAGAATGGACGAAGAAACAATAAATGGGGTAGTAAAGCGCCAAATTGCACAGCAAAGTATCGATTATTTAACAGCAGTCTGATTAAAAGCCAGCTAATTTTGAAGCCTATCATAATAATCACAACTCTTTCTTCTGGGATACCCAGCAATTCTGAATGATATAGGCCATCGGTCCAATCTGTCCTGCAAAGCATTCACGTGGCCATGGTGGTTGTTCTGGCCGCTCAACTTGCAGACCCTACCAACGAATTCATCATGAGCCTTTCGTGACGTGTGGAAATGGAATTAAAAAAAAAAAAAAATAGAAAGGAACCAAGAAACTTTAACAGTGTGAACTGGAAACCACCGCTGCAAAAGCAGTAGCGCTCACCGTTTGTGGCGCAAAAAAGAAAGCAATCCGGCCCTTAATGTTTTAATGTCCGAGCGGTATAAATTCCTCTCCGCTCGGTCCAAGCCGGTTCACGTGATCTTTTTTTTTTTTTTTAGACCCATTTGCGAAAGGGAACCCCTAAGGGAAAGGAAAACAGATACGAACTGGGGCTAGGGGAAATTTTGTCCGGAAAGTGAATGAAAATTTATTTTAAGTCTAAGTTAACTTCTCTTCTTCAAGTTGATCCATAAAGATGAAAAAAAAATTGTCATCGTCATGTAAATTATTTTTAGATTTCTTAGACACCCTTAAGGGAAATACTTTCGAGTTGCTGTGTATTGAAGTAAGGAGCACGAAGAAATCACAACTTCACCTTTCCCTTCCCGATCGTGCAATGGAACACATAAACCTGTTGATGCCGGTTCAGTGCTGCATTCTCCAACATCCAAAGGGGACACAAACAGGGTGCGGATCAACAACACCAGACGGACAGACAGACTCGTTGTTGCTGTTACGTGTGTGTTATTCGTACAATGATCCGAGCTCACGGCAAAGGCTCCATTGTTGTTGAAGGGTGGTGGGTTGTAGTTGGGAGAATTACACGTTCGGTGCAAGCATAAAAAAAAAACGAAGCATAATAGACACCATGCACACTCACACAAAGCATGAAACCAGACTGACCAGACAACATGGTCATAATCGCGTCGAAAGGGCACATAGAGAGCGTGAGAGTGAGGGCAACTCGTGACGAAGTGGAGGAGGAATGGAGAGGTTTGGTACCGAAATCAAGTAAAATTCGCTTGCTCATAGGCCGTCGGTGTGTCTCTGTTCAACACTGTATCATCCCAGCCAAATTCAAACGAAACACGTTTTTCCATCCCCGTCCACCTGGGGGTTTTTCACCCGAGATGTCCACAATTTCCGTGCAGGTCCGCCGCCATCATCGCCATCATCATCATGATCATCATCTTTAACGTCGCTAGCACTATGATCTGACCGGTATTATCTTCTTCGCGTTTTTTTGGATTTGCGCAACCGTGCGGACGAAGCCGAGTTTTATGACCTTGTGTGTATGTGTCGTCGGTTGACGTGATCTTCCCGCGGGGTGGATTTTTCTCTCCGATCGTTCTGTCTCCCTTCACCTTTGAAAAATTCCCCCCCGCCGGACCCCAACGAGGGACGCAGGCCAAGCGTAACGGAACTGGTCGGTCGGTTGGCGAAATTCAACACCAGCCATCATTCCTTCCCGTCACTCGTGTCCACATCCACAGGCAGCGAAACTGAGCTTTCTCGCTTTTGCAAACAAGCACCTGAGAGCAGAGGAGGCCGCATCCGAAGAAGAACCGGTCCGGTTTATCATTTTTACCGGTGTAGACGGTTCTTGTTTTCGTCTTTGTGCCTTTTCTGCCGGGCGAGCGATGCGATCGTGTCCCAGTTTTTTGTTTGTGTTGCTTTTCCCTGCTGTCAGCAGACGACAAACGTACAGTACGTGACCGTTTCTTATGCCACTCAGTTTAATTTGACCAAAATCGCGTGTTTGACGTGTTTAATCATTCTTTATTCTTTTTCCAAATTTTTTTATCTTAATTTTGTTTCTGTGGTGTGTTTGTGATTCTGATTTTTAATGCTAAAGCTTATTTTACCCATTCTTGATGATTCCATTCTTCTCGTCTTTGGACTTGCCAACAAGAGAGAAACCGATTCGACATGATAAACTCGATGTTTAGTAGGAGTTGATGGAACTATGGATACAGTTTGAGAATGTTTAGAATTTTAGTTGAGTAGCGAATGTGTATGCTTACTGTTTGTTGGTTGTCTACAGGCAAGAACCAGCTGATTAGATGGCGTCAAAAACGGTGAAAATCAATCTTCTCCCGCTCTGGTTATTTCTACGCTCAGTTCTCGTTTGAAATAAACTACCAAACAAAGTATTTACAAACACGCATGTTCATTTCCGCTCGGTGGGATTTGTTTCCCGCTTTAGGTTTCTTTTTTTTCGGACACCTTTGCAGCGGCGTCCATTACTTTACGAATTTCAATTAGAAACGCAAACGAAATTGAATTAGAAAAGCATCGTTTTTCATCGGCAAATTTCAATCCGAATCCGAAGCGCGCACGGTCGGTCAGGTGGGAAGGTGTGTTAATTTTCCACCCATCCCTCCACCTCCGGTCGGCTTTCGCTCGGTGCAACCGGGATATCCACTCTCACCGACGCGCGGGCAGCTTCCATAATTCATTCCATTCATTAGTCTACGTTTCGTGTGCGCGAAGACCGCCAGAAGATTCCAGCTGCTGCTGTTTGCTTCCATTTCCACACGCTTTTCGCGAAACCCCCAGTTTCCATCGGTTCTGTCGGTTTTACCTCGGCAGCGTCGTCCGCTTGGTTTGCCATTTCGACGTCCCAAGGGTGTTTGATAGAGCATGCCGCGCGGCCACAAATCATTCGTAATTTGTTAAGATTCTTAAGATTCGTGCCGTTACGGTGGGTGCCATCGTACTGCGCCCGGGAGATCATCAGATGTGTTTTTTGTTGTTGTTTCGTTACATTCCACCGGCGTCTAGTTTCTCCTGCGTTTGCATGCCGAAGTAAACGAGCTGGTGATGGTCGGTTGCAAAGTTTGCAAACTGTGTGTTACTGGGGTTTGGTTTTTTTGTTAAAACAATAATTAAAAGCAAACTATGCCCAGAGAGTTAATAATGGAATGGAAGGGTTTAATTACTTTTAATCTCCATTTCCCAGGTGTTGCGATACACGCCTGTCAATGATGCACATTTTATTAGCCTATGGAGAAAGAAAGTGAGTGGTTTGATGGTGATAGCGGGCGACCTAAGCACGCTCGTCGCCGCGCTTAGAAAGTAAAGTTTGACTTTCGTTGCTTTCGTTTGACTGCAATCGGAGTCTAGTTTTAATACGCATTAGCGCGGTGCACATTTGCACATTGTTTGGGTTCCATAATGCAACGGCACTAATAAGACGTTCCCTAATTAATAAACAGCACAGTCGATAGGGAGATACGCTCCTCGGATAAATGGGGGAAAGTTAAACAAACAGCAAGAGTCTTAGAGGTTTGTCTTTTAAATAATTCAATGTCCTAAAGGGAAATTTCAGCAAACTGTTGGATAAAATTCGGAATGCTTGATGGCTGAGAATTATCTTCCTTTAGGTTCTTTAGGTATTTCGAATCGGGAATAATTGGATTTGTATGGGAACAAAACCGAATGTGGGAAATAATCATGAAATCAATTCTCAATCTTAATGGTTTTTTGAATGATTTTTTTTCATCGAGTTTCATCTCACATTAAATGCTTCAGATACATTTCACGTAACACAACCTGTTACCTATCGCCACTTATATCCCACGTATCAAGACTGCGCATCACTGTTGTTCCGGAATAATGGCCTAAGAACGAACCACAGCTAAAGCCGATCCGATCACGTTGATCTTCCCCGGCACTCCCGGGGGCATGGTTTGTGCAAACGATACCCTTGACTTGACGATGGTCTTTGTATTTAGATCTTGTTAGAAGATCACGTACGGCGAGCGCTTTTCGAGCGGAGGTTCAGGTTTATGTTTGAAGAAACTGCTTGAATTTGTGGCGCTCAAGTGGATCAACTTCAGAACTCCCCATTCCCAGAACATTCGCTCATCATCACACGGCCATTTGAGGATCCATTTTCATCCATTGCGCACACTCTTCACATGATCGCAGTACTTCGGGATGGAAACCAAAAAAAAAAAACCGCTCAAGACGGATCGTACCGTTTGCTGGAGCGCTTCTGGATCGTTATCTCCTTCGCCGACCCATCGGAACGCTGGCTAATGCTTCCTAATGGTCCACACAGAGGCAAGTAGTTCACCTGGCCGCTTTATTTCTCCGCAAATACCTGCCAAATTAGGCTACATTCGTCCGGCTGGGACGGGAGGTTACGGCCTGTGGAAATGCCTGTTGCTTCCCGCCCGTTGTTGTTGGTTCGCTTGTTTCCTTCCTTCTAACGGAGGTTTTGTGGTTCCTTTATTTTCGCGCTTTACTTCCCCGGTCAGGTCAGGTGGAATTTGTTCATTGCTCTTAGCAAAAATTAAAAAAAAAAACGCCAACAACAAAGCAGGGGTATGAAACTAAAACCATGCAAGAACCAAGAAAGATGTGCCGAAGCGGTGAAGACAAATTAAAACGGTGTTTGCTTTCTTTGTTAATCGTTCAAGTACGGGGGCTGTTCGTGCTATATTTTGGGAAGCTGGCTTTTACGGGGTTTATTTACGCTCATTACGTAACTTTACCGTTCGGTCGATGTGTGTGTGTGTGTGTGTGGAAGCTCATTTCGTGGTTTAAGATGCGTCGAAAAGTAGCATTACAGCAGCATTTAGTTTTTCTTTTGTCCGTAGCTTAAACCCTTCCCGACCGTGGTGTACCTTTTGCTTCCGTGCAGTTTTGTAATTCCTTCGCGTGATTGTTCCAGTGTTTTCTTCCCATCGGGAAAGCTTTCATCTTTCACTGTGACCGCTGATAACGCTTCTACTCCGGTTTTAAACCGTCTTTTTATGCTACAGAGAGACATCGATCCAATTTAAAATATGGCTGACAATATGACGCTTCTAGTTTGTGTTTACTGCAGATAGGATTTCTTGATTTAATTCCGGATTTTATTAATGACATCTACATTTAGATATTTTCTTAAAATAATATATTTGCAGATAGAAAAAAAACAGAGAGAGTAACAGAAGGTTTGAAGCTAAATTCGTCGAATAAAATATTAATTTGGTATAAAATACTATTATTACAGTTTCCTACTGGTAGACTATCAAACCGTATTAACGAAATAAACTAAATCATTCACTAGAGTTCGCAGTTCATCTCTTATTTAAACTTCTAGTTTTAACTTGTTGTTAGAATCACTGGAAGAATCAACTATTTGATTAACTTTTTTGTTGTGTTTAAAAGTTCAATCCCAGCTGCAATCCCAGCGAAGAATATCTCCAAACTAATCTGAACTCTTCAAATATTTTTTTAGGTTCAAAGATTCTTAAAAAGCCGTTTGCTTGTTTCCTGCTACTTTGTTTTGACCGGCGTCTTTGTCCTCCGATTGGTTTGTTTTAAACTGTTTGTTTCCGACTCAAATATTAGGTATGATTATAGAGCATGAATGCAAAGGTTCCGCACGAACGAAATTGTTTGACGAGAGATACCCAAAGAAACTTCCGAACATGCAGCCTACGATGCCATTCCCATTCTTGGCGTTTTCTTAGTGGAACTCCAAACGAAGATGGCGTGCGTATGCGACGGATGTTGAATCTGATCGTCGTTCCTGCATGATCTGCTTGATAACACAACCAACCGAGAAAGACAAGTCTTCGAGTCAGTAAGCTGCTGAGACAAGAAAACAAAAAAAAACAAAAAACAAATGTACATCAAAGAAAGCGATCCCATCTCGAGACGTCGACGTCAGTGTTCTCACGGTGACGCGCGGCTCACGCATATTTTCGGTCGCGTGCCTACCCGTATCATCCCGCAATGGCAGCACAAGCGCCACGTACTACTACTACGCACTCACGCACATCCGCTCGGTCGGAAAGAAAACTTCATTGATGAAGTCGCTGCCTGACCCGGCGCTCTGTGGAAGAAAACCCGCAAGAGAAGAGGGAAGGATGGCAGCCGAAGCAGCAGGGAAACCCAGGGGGAGGGTAAACAAGAACGGCGGCGGTAAGAAAATTGGCCAGCTGTGTTTTATTGTTGTTCAGGCGCGGCTCGATTTTGTTTTGATTCCTCCGGCGCCCCACGTACGGCACCCTAGGGTCCGTGGCTGATAAATGAGCGAAAGAGACAGGGAGAGGAAATGGGAGAAAGATTCTTGTACACTTAATAGCGAGAGGGAGCGTAAAAGAGTAGCGAAAGAGAAAGAAGTAGTTCTACCTCGACATGGTCGTCCTTTTTCCTCTGGCTAGACGGAGTGAGCAAGTGAATGCGATCACGCTACTGAGAAACGTCTCACTAAGGTGAGACGGTGACGGCTCGCTCCGCTCTTCACGTGAGCTGAAAGTGAGATGAGCAATGAGGCTGCAAAGTGTGGGGGAAAAAAACACCGAACCAAGTGAGAGCGATTTCAGTAGAGTCGCCCGCTCACCGACCCCCCTCCCCCACCGCCCCAACCCCTTCTCCGTCGTCCAGGAGCTTTGCTGATGCCGTGGCGATGTTGTATGCAGCGTTGTTAGTTGTGAATGAGAATTCAACGCGTTCGCATGCACGTGGCAGTTGGCACGGTCTCGGCGCACAACCTGTGACTCCGCGACCTGTGTATGTCGTAACCAACACTCTGCACCGTTTGTTCGTTCTTTTCGCGCGTAGCATCGACCATCGTTTTTGGTACCAGGGGGTATGATTATGTTAAACCTGCGTGGCTGTGTTTCCGTTGTGTTGCGAACTTCGCATACTCCGTTTTTTTTGGATACTGCATCTCGTGAAACCGAGTCGGTATTGCGTTTATTCAGAGTGCAAAGTTCGTAGATTGTTTTTTCCTTCAAGTGAAATTTGTTCTTTGAAATGTTTGGTGATGTTTATGGCAAAGCACCACAGCATCTCTCTTCGACAAAACGCTCGAGTCCATAACACGAGATTTGTAGCAGTTAGCATATCCGTATCGGAGGAAAAAGTGTTTCGTTCGTCTCGGTTTTCCATCCACCTGTTATGAGTTTTTGGTTCTTGAGGAAGAATTGTTGCATTTCTTCATCCAATCTTGGCGTGCTTTTGTGATTACAATATGATTTTTCGCTTGTGTCGATAAACCTTACTTGGCGTCGATAAATGGTGAAAAAGTGTTCCTATTAAACGCGAATCAAGTGTGTTTACGATGCATTACGGCAGGAAAATGAAATTAAAAAAAAAAACCTCCTTCCTACAAACGAATGATCACGTCATACGGCGGCCTGCATCCGTGTTGTTCGCCTGTGTTGTTTCGGTGAACGCAAATCTGCAAATCTTTGCCCACATGGGACACACAACCGATGACCCTCTTGCTGTTTGGTCGTTGCATCTTGGCGAGTGGTGGGATTTGCTAAATCGGTGACGCTAAATCCGTGTGAAACGATACGCGGATGCTGGTTGAACCACCTCCGTGGAAAAAACGTGCTCGGCTGTTGGTGGTGGTGGTGTTTCCGTTGGTTGAGTGGGATTTTGAGAATCTTTCTTGTCTTTTTTTCGAGTGTGTGGTCGCCCAACGATCGGCGAAACGCGCTTGACCTTGAGGATGCAACCGAGCGGGGTGGTTGGTAGCCGTTGTGGAGGGGAAACCGATGGAGACCGGACGTGGTCATGCGGTGGAACAAATTGTTCGGCCTGATGCAACGTGCTTTGCTTCACCGTGCACGACGCTTCACGATCGACGATTTGTTTCAGTGTCAACCAAGGTAAGCGAAACGAGCGGCGGATTCAGGTGGACATGATTTACACGGTCGACGAAGATTAGATATATAAATTCAAATTCATAACGAAATATCTCATGGAATACCTTAAGAAATGTTGGAACGCTGTTTAAGAAAAATACTGGAATACGGTAAATTTACCCCAAACGATCAGATTTCAATAGATGCAAATGTTAAAAATCGGTTCTCATTGGTTTTTCGGTGATTTTGCATCGCTGTAAAAAGACAGAGAAAAAGGAAATCGAAAATCTCCACCGGTGTGTGTTAATGATTGAAACATTTAACGCCCAATTTCGGGCGCTTTTCCGCGTGATTCGTTATCAAGCAGAGCCGGGTGCCGAGATTGTTACGCAAAACTTTCCCTTTTCCATCGCGACCGGCAGCCCAACAGCGGGCGCCATTTTCCGAGACCCACCGTTGTGCGGTGGGTTTTTCACACCTTTTCCATTCCATAACGACATGCCTTTTCCATTCCATAACGCGCGCCCGCGAGGGAGTTCCTGCGGTGTTGTTACATATATTTCAAACAATGTAATGACCTTTGTCCAGTCCAGTTGGGGGTGCGCAGTATTACTAAAGGTACGGTTGCCCCTTCTCTCTACTCTTCGCGCGTCGAATGCAGCCGATGTAAGTTGTTGCACCTTCCAACCCTTTACCATCGGCCACCTTCTTCAGCTGGTTCATGGACAGCGGGAAAACACCACACCACACAGAAGAAGAAAAAAAAGCAACATTGGATGATGTTTTACCACCCACCATTCCACTGGCTTTACTTTCCTGCCGTGAAGAAGACATCGTGGGAAACATGCATGCACATGGCTGTCGGGACGGTCTTTATCTTGCCTTTTCTTCTCGCTTCCCTATCTCGGTTGCGTCGCGCCGCTTCGAACGAATGCTGAACCAGATAGACCAGCGTTTTGGTGGGAGGACGAAAAACGTGTAATTAGTAAGTTTCAATATGCTTGCAATCGATGGAAACTTGTTCCACTTGAGCCACACTTTGCGGTGAAGGTCGGGCCGGCGCCTTTAAAGCTTCCGATCATTGACTTTAAATCGACATGGCGCGAAGAAGAACGGTGATCCAAAAACATCGTTTGTTGGCATAAGCGTAATCTGTTCCTTTGCTCGGACAGCCACGAAAGGTCGGGTGTAGTTTGCTGATAAAACGTTCGGCGCGCTTTGAGGGTTGTTCCGAGATGAACCGCGGCGGTTGGTAATCATAGCAATAAGTTATTTAAAACAACTACACCATACAGAGATATGTGCGGGTAAAGTGGTGTGAAAAGATGATAATCCCAGCTATGCCTTGTGATTCACTCATGAAGAGTGGGAAGCGATTCCAATCGTCATAATTTGGTGTCGCTTTTTTGATAGGTACTAGAATCCTAGGGCAGACGTGCTTCACTTTCGCAACGATTTCGATGCAAGATACGTCAGCCGTACGTGTGAAGTCTCAATGGCAGCACGCGGGTGTAAGTAAATCATGCCGAAGTTTATTCGTGTCTCAAAACTGCGTCTTATCACATTTCACCTAAGGAATCATGCTGTCAACGATGCTATGTTCTGACGAAGCTTCCTTCGAACATTTCGTCTGCCGCCGAAAAAGACGTGAAAGCGACGATAGCTGGTGAGCATTTTCCCAGATGGATATATCAAAAGCCTCCCGTCTAACGGGAGACAGGTTCATTAAACGGAGTTCCCGGCAAGCAGTTCTGACACGGATATCAAACACGCGCATCGACAAAGGAGGAAACCACCAGGAGATATGTGTGTGTGGGTGTGTTCCACGCTGATCCCTAGACACTTCGACGGCGGAATCTATCATCTGCTGCCGATTGCATCGTTATCCAGAGGGTTATCCATCGCGGTAGGTTGGTGGTGATTCCTGGAACGAAGCTTCCCCATGTCGTGGGAACTCGTTATACTCTTGAAGTCTGTCTGACTTGTACCCGTCGACACGGTAGCGTCCCGTATCTTGACTTTCCCCCATGGCATATCCTTCCGATGGTTTTTCCCTTTTTCGTTTTGGAAGAAAATATCGTTCCAATTCCCGGCGTCAATCGATACTACGGTGATATAAAGGGGGGGCTCCCAGTGTGTCATGCCGATATGTTTCCATCGGAAGCACTTTGTGTCAGGTATTTGTAACCTTGCCACTGGTTTGAAGTGTACCATTGCCAGTTGAATTTTTGATAGGGCGAAAATTGGTTTCTCCTTACACCGGCACCTGTAATCAATCGACATTTCCTCTCACGATGTCTTTTTGCAATGGTAAACCTCTACATGAATAGGCAATAGGACACTTTCACAACGCATGTTGTTGGGGAGTCCATCTGGCGTTTTTACGACGGAAACTGAAAGTAAATTTCTAACGGCCATCTTTGGACTTATTTCGAAACGTCCATCGGCGCCCTTGGTTTCAAGTGAACACTCGTATTATTATTTCCATTAAAATTTCCTTCCCACTGGATTGTCATGCAAGTGCCTTTAAGCTTCCCTCAGCGAGCGAGACAGAACGAGAAGAATTTGTTTCTAAAAATAATATATAAACGATACCTTGAAACTCAGACGAGTTGTCAGATTTATTGACATGTTTGTATCGTCCCAGAAATTCCTATGACATTGCGATCGCGCTCCCCACCACTTGCAATCCACCTTCAGCGTCTGGTTTCCATAAAGCGGAATGTTGGCAATCTTTTTTCGGCGCGATTTTTGTCACTCGTCGCCCAGCTGAAACCATATGGTCGGTGGATGTTTAATGTTTTGCCCTTCAAAACATGCCTCCAACACGAACTCCTTCGCACCGGGAGCGAATTCCTAACCATCCCTCGTCATCGATTTCCAATTCCATCCGATGCGCGCGGGGTTGACCGAAAATCTCGGTTTCGCTCCAATTAAATCTGACCTCGGGTAGTTGGCGTGTGTTTTTATTATTTTGCCAGTTTTTTTTTTTTTTTTTTTGTCAACTTCAGTTTCGCGTTGCGGCTCTCACTCTTGTTGTCTTGCCTCTGCCCGCGGCGGTTGTTGCCAAAACGAACGCGAAACTAATTGCCCTTGTCTCGTGCCAATCGTGCCAGAAACACGCCAGCACATGCAGGGGAAATAGTTTGTTCGCTGGCGTTTAAGTTTATTTTTCGCGACACCAACAACTCGAACCGCCGCAACCGCTCGAAACGCGAATTTGTGTGAACAACCTGTTCACGTCGGGAAATGTGGAAATGCCTCGAGTTTTTGCGGATGCAGACTTAGCACGACAAGACGGAGCAAAAAGGGTAGTTTTTTTTTGTTTTGTCTGTTGAACTCTCAGTTTCGAATTCACACTGATTCTTGTATCCCGTGGTGTTGGTAGGATATATTTTGCAAAACGACGATCCGAAATGAATTCCTTCCAAGGGGAAGCAATTGGCCGGAGGTTCTGTTGAAAATCACTTGCCATCAACTCATTAAACGTCGCTTAAATCAATGAGGACTGGCTGCAGAAATACTCTTAAAGCCCAACGGACGGCCGATATGAGGTTGAACTCAATCGTGTGCCAACTTGCGTTTATTTATTTGGCCAATTAACTCAACCCAGAGCGCAACTTGTTACCTAGTTCAGTGGGGAACGGTTTTTAGGGGTTGCTTTTGGGGAGCATTTTGACAGTTTCGTACCATCCTTCCGCGATAGGCAGGTCAGTTGGCAAAGAAAATCAATGTCAGGCCGTTGGTGGAGAAAAAAAACCCACCTTCGCTAGTTGACTGTTTTGACGGCAGGACCCCGCGCTATTTGGGATTGTCTCACTAATTGGATGTGATTTGTCGCAGGGAGCCTTGGGTTGCCTAATGATTACTAAAGATAGCGTATGGAACAACAGTCCAGTATTTATGTGAAGTCGATTTTTTTTATTGTATCAGCAAACACATTCACTTCCACTACTTTGTGCTTCATCCTTTCGATCGATTTCGCTGCGCATTACACAGTGCATTGCCAAAGCGATCTTCTGGTAACACTTGGCCGCAGGATATACCGCCTGTATGCTAAATGGTGCGCCGTTGTTTGCTTAACCTCATTAGCGGGGTGTGAAAATTAGCCGCCGTGAGTTACGCCGGCAGCAGATCCGCAAAATTGCACACGACACACGGTTAAGTGATAAAATGGTTTAGGAGTACCGATCCGTCCAGCGATTCGCTTGCCGGTGAATTGAGAATGGCATGGACGGCCAACTGTCGGCGGATCATTCGTCACGTGACGCGAGCCGTGTTGACTTTTGCTGACCAGATTGATTGAGTCTTTGCTTTTCCTTTTTGTATTCAATTTGGGAAAACAGTGTGAAAATAAGTCATCTTTGCGTGTGTGCCAGTGCGTGAAATTGATAGTATCAACAAATGTAGGCAGATTTCGGAGCAACATACGGGAAAGCATTTCGGAATTGTAGAAACGGAAAAAATAACGGCAATTCAAACACACCAAATCATTCTTTTGTTATTTGTTGCCAATATTTTAACGAAGACCTCTCGTCCATACGATTCCTAGATGACTGAGGTTTAGGTTAGCCATTAAGTCCAATTTTAAATTCGCTCTGGCAAAAAGAATCTTTTAAGAACCTGTAGTTCCCCAACACTTCAGAGGAGTTCGGAGGGTATCGGCACCAAATAAACAAGTACATCAATTTGGATGGCTCGCTATCTCCTCATCAACGTCGTGTCGATCCATTGTCCATCTATTATCTACTAGGGATCGGTAGGGAATCGCTCGATCGCCATCCAAAAATAAACTCGTTCCGTCGTGTGCCAATCGTGGTTAAATAAAGATTCTTTTCTGTCCCGACGGCTGAAGACGGACGCCGTCCGGTTGCTGAGTACGTTGAGTGCTGCGCGTGCTGGTGTATAGTTGTAGTAGCCCCATAGGGACAGACCCCGGCGTGTTTATTGGGGTCAGTCGGTCGATCTCGGTTGGGCGAAATGAAAATTAAACAATCGCAAAAAAGTTCCGCAACACCAAAGCGGCAGAGATAAATCATCGTCATCTTCTCTTGCTTGCCAAGCAGTCGCGGGAGCATTGGAGTGCTCTTCAATGAAGTGCTGGGTGCAGAATGGGAAGTTGTAAAGCGTCGAAAAGAGGGTTAAATACCCCCCCCCCCCCTCCCCCCGCCTCGGATGGGTGTTTAGGTTTGAAACGTTTATCTAAAGTTGTTTTTTCTTCACCCGCGTCCAACGCATATCGATGAGAGTGGGAAGAGTTTTTTTTTTCTGTGGCATGTTTAGGATAGTGCTTTTGTTGTAAGTGTAAACTCTTGCCTGTGGTGGACAAGGACGAGCCAATGTGGCGTCCTGCCGGGCAAACGAACCGCATCCTCTGATACACTATCTGTTTGTTTATTTAGTTGTGCAAGCCGCTTTGGTTTATTCAGCCGGTGTTATAACCTTGATTCAAAGTCCTTTACGATGTTAGGTATCGATTTTGTATCAATTTTTTTTCTATATCGCCGTGCTCTCTTTTGATTATTTTTCAGTAGTCGTTGAACACTTTTTTTGATTGGTGTGTACGTAATGCGCTGACTCTATGTGTGGAAAAATGTTGTGTTATAACATTCACCAGGATAAAGACGCCAACGCTCGTTGACTACTTTACAATGGACTAAAAGTGCCACGAGTCAGCGAGGCGCGTGATTTAGGCATTATTTTGGACTCCAAACTATCTCTGACGGCTCATTATGAGGACATGATAAAGCGAGCAAACAGAACCTTAGGACTGCTTTATAAAATGACTAGCGAATTCGATGACCCGGTGTATATCAAAACTATTTATTGTAGTCTAGTACGGTCTATCCTAGAGACAAATTCAGTGGTATGGTCCCATCTACGGACACTTGGAACGTTAGGATCGAGACAATCCAAAGAAGATTCACGCGATATGCGATTCGACGCCTCAGATGGTACAAAAGGGATGCTTTGCCAAATTACCGTACTCGTTGCTCATTGTTAGGTTTGGAAACGTTAGAGCAGTGACGAAAAAACGCCCAAACAACTTTTATAATGAATCTGCTCAAGAATAACATTGACGCTCAGCGTATTTTAAGCCTCCTCAATGTATATGTACCTCGTTTTAATCTCCATTCTCGTCAATTCCTGCAACCGGAATTTAGAAACTCTAATTACGCATGGAATAATCCCATAAATGCTATGCAGCGACAATTCAACGCGTAATACGAACTTCTAGACGTTAAAAAATCCTTTTTTCTAACTAATATGCCAAAAGCTTAATCATTCATTCTTGACTAGTCATTTCCGTTCTTTTCGCTCTTTATTTGATTTATCATCGTTTTTCATAGTTATCTTCCACTTGTTCCGACCCGATGAACTGATTGATACGCTTGCTACGGGAAAACAGTTGACGTTGGATTTTTCTTTCCAACTGCCTAAAACGTGTTGACAAATTTTCCATGTCACTCACGGAGCGTGACGGATTTTCACTGCCAGTGCGTATGTGTGTGTGTGTGGTTTTGAAAATCTTTCTGTTGCGTGCAACGTAAAAAATCCCGAGGTCAGCACGCACATTCGCACTTCTGTCTCGTGCCATGACACCCGGTGCGAGAAGACTTGATTACTGAGTTGTAGATAAATGATCGTTCACTTCAATTTTTAAAGAAAAAGATGGAAAATTATTGCTCACGCGTGGTAGCAGATGTATTAACAGCAGATTGAGGATTAGATACAAAAAACATCCCTCCGTGACCGTGACATACGACACCGAATGACACCGAAGCCGAAAAAGAAGACTTCGAAGTGCGGAGAAGACGCAATTCCAACGTGGAAAAAAAAGAAAACATCCTACAAACGCTGTACATTGCAACCGTGTGTTTCCGTTTGCTGCTCCGTTTCGCCATCGTGCGTGGATGCGATTTTCTACCACAGCTGGCGGGGGTGATGGCCTTTTCCATCTGACCGAGCACGGCCGGACAGGGGGATCGATTTTCTCGTTCCGCCGGTTCAGAACATCGCCGGAAACCGGTCGACATCGACACCGGGCGCGAATCTGTGTTTCGCTTGCGTGTTGTTACCTGTGCACTTACGTACTAACTTGCCGCTGCCTGCGTAACGGTGGCGCTTCGAGCTCGTACGCCGGGTTTCGTGGTTGCGTGTGCTCAGCTTCAAGAGCCATCCCCCGTCTTGCGCTATAAGCGCCTGTTCGCAGAATGGATCCTGTTTCCGGAACACGACTCGTGATGTAACATGATATTTGGCACTCCTTTTTTCCCAGCTATGTACTGAAAATCTGTGAAAAGTATTGGCCTAAAAATATTTGGTTCAATGGAAAAATAATGATCCCGCAACCATATGTTTTTTTTTTCAAAAGTTTTATAATAATTGAATGTCGTTTATCCTGAATTAGAGTCATGTACATTCGTAGTCTGAAATATTCACGCGGGTTTATTCGCCACGTTGCAGTAGCAAAACCTGCACTCGCACGGGTTCGGGATTAAGGTTTATGTCAAAACTATTCCTATGGCTTCAGCTGGAAGAGGAGGCTCGTTGGCGTCGGCAGCTGTTTGTTAAATGTCTCGTGCCATGGCATGTTTTTCCTACCTACAAGCAGCATGTGCGTGGGGTCAACTCCCTGCTCGGTGCACTGTCTCGCATGCAACGCACGAACACCGACCTGGGAGATGCTAACGCCCAACAGTGAGTTGAAGAGGAACACGTGGAGAAGTGTCTCCAGACGGTGGCGAAGGCGATTAAGACGCGGCGGGAGGTTTTTGCAAAAAAAAAAAACCAAATGGTAACAGTTGCCCGGCCAATCCGCTGCTTGTCACCCCTTCTGGAGCACCCCGACGCCACGCAGCGTACCGAAAAGCGAAAGTGAAACGGAAACGGTACCAACATGTCGTCTTTCCGACCCCTCTCCGCCATTCAACCCCCCCTCCCCCCCATGTCGGCCATCCGCATAATGTGCGAAAGCGAGAGAAGGGTGTAGAAGAGAGTTCAATGAATCATCGGAGACGGTTTTTTTTCTTCTTTTCTTCTGAGCCGATCACAAACCGGAATTTAAGGTTTCCAGTTGCGTAAGTGAGATCGGACCGACCTGGCTGTTGTGGAAGTGTGTACTTATTCCCCATTCCCTTTTCACTTGGTGGAGGATTTTGGAGTCAGGGTTGAGTCTACAAGACGCTCCCTCCCCCGTGCATACAATGGTAGGCGTGTTGGCGCTTATGACGCCGGCATGTTTACGTTTTTGTTGCTGTTTAACCTTTTTTCACTTTCTACGTGGCTGCGTTGAAAATCTATTACCGGTTCGCGGAGCGTGGGAGACCGAAGAAACGGCAAACCCCGACGTGGCCGACCTGTTTGATCTTAATCCGGTCCGCGGATCCGCGTTTCTGTTGCGTTTTTCTGGTTCGATTCTCTTTCCCTCCTTCTTGGCTGTTGGGTTTGCCTTCCTGCTGCACCATTCTACGTAACTGCAACCGGCGATAACGTTAATCTGATTTGAGCGTTTCCTTCTTCAGCACCCCCCCCCCCCCCCCCCCGCCATGTCGTTTATTTTATGAAAGTAATGCATGATGTTTTTTTTTTCTGCTTGTATGTCGGTTACATTCGGAGCAGTTACGTGTGGTGCAACGTGCGTTTGGGATTGAGTACATAAGTTTTGCCGGAGTGGGACTGATACATGAGGTGAAATAAGGTCCCCTTTCGCAGTTTTCTTTCATACCTGCTTGCAGTATCCTGTTGAGTTTCTGTCATGTCTAAAATAATATAAATTAATATTTATATTTCGTTATAAAAATGTACACTCTCGTAACTCAACGAAAAAGTTTATATATGTTAGATACAGTATTATAAGCACTGATTCTACAAAAAAAAACCTGTCTTGTCTTGCAAATAGAAAGATTATTGAAACGGAACAATCTTGGTTCTGGTTAGCTATATGACTTGCAACAAAATGGCCACGAAAACCAACTTGTTTCTCTTCACAGATGACAAATTGACCTTACAGATTGTTGTCATTTTTCGTTCGAAAAGGTTCGCATGGAATTTCGTTCGGTTTCTTTCCAGTCAAATTTTGTTTTTTTTTTCGTCATTCCAAAACCTAACTCAACGCACCACGAACCTCTATTTTCATGCTAAAGTCGAGGGTCGTGCAAGATGTTGAGCTGTAACCGGCAGACACAAAAGGGATTCTTTTTCTCTCCATAAACCATGGAGTTCCCTGAACCACGTAGATGGTTCTAAAATCTAAAAAGAAAAATAATCTGTGGATGTATAGGGCTTATACCAATAATCTTATTCACTTTTTGTTGTCTTTTTCTCTTGCAGGTACGATGGCGTAGAAATGAACCTATCACGCTAAGTGGGTGGACTCACATATGCTTATCTTCTAAGATGTACGCAACGAGGTGATTATATCCTTATTTTTAAGTGAACATCGCAAAGCCCCTCTCTTTGCTACGGTGAAAGGATGGTAATATGAAAACAAATTTAAAGCTCCAATTCGTATTTGGGTAAATTTGCTGAATTTTGTTTTTTTTACACAATTCATAATGTTGTCTTTATTTTCTGCAGATGTTTTCTCCATATCTGTGGATGTTTTATTCACTTGGGTCCCAGCCTGTTGCTTTCAATTTATGGGCCGGCCACCTTCCGATTTGATTTGGGTTGCAGATTAACCTTTTCTCAGTTAATGTGATAACGTTAAGGGTTCAAAGGATCTAGGATTGGGCAAGTTTCAGGTCACAGTACTTTAAATACTCAAATGTTTTTTTTACTGTTTGAATCTTTATCCAAATTTGATACGATCAATGTTACACAGTCATCTTACCAGTATTGTATACATATACACATATTTAGGTTGTAGAAAATTATCCATTCGAGATTGAACTGGCTGGCCAAAAAAGTTGTTCTATTGATCTTAAGAATTGCACGCAAATTTCAATTACCAGCATGCCGAGTTGGTTTCTAATTGGCATTCGCCCACTGCACTCTAACAGAAGGGATGTGTCGTTTCACTTTTGCGGATTTCTGCCATTGCATTCGCTGCAAACTATTTACCTAAATTTTTGAAATGAAAGCTGAACTAAAAGGTGCTGAGTTTTGAATTCACATATGTTACATGCCAACGAAAAGTTGGCCCACTCAAGTCCTGGGTACGATGGAAAAAGCGCAGCGGAAACGAAACTTGGTCGTAACTAATTTGATCAGATTCCGGAGGGAAAAGACGGGGAGCTTAACTCCAATGTGTTTGTATGCCTTTCCAATGTATAATTTCCCCATAGAGATTGACATTCGGTATTTGAATTATTTTTGGGTTTTACAATGCTTCAGTTTAATTGCTCCAGAACAAATGATCTTTAAGTTTCCTATCGAAAGTCAGCCCAGCCATATTGTATCTGTACACTGTAGGGATACTTTCAATCAGTTGGAACAAAGTCTTATCGGTCAATTCCATTTTCCTTGGCTTCATAGTTGTCAGAACCGGTTCAACGTAGCAAGACTAACACATCCAGATCAATCGCGTGCGACTATAACCATCGACCATGGCGAACGGTCACGCCCGTGTCAAGTGATTTGTTGGTGTCACATTTCCCTGGATTGATTCCGCCAGGCACTGTCTTCCTCTCTCCCCGCCTTTTCGCTCGGATTTGCTCGTAGCTTTGAAGTGTTCCGTTATCGCGACGATACCATCGCATACGGCTGGTATGGGAGGAGATATCATCACCGATGCCGTCCGCTACTGCCGGTGTGTCTTTACGGACCAGATGACAATTGACCACTTGGTCTGTCACAGACGATGAAATTGAATGTAGCACGAGAATATTAATAAATAAATTAATATCGCACCGAACCGGAGACGAAACGTATTGCGTCAATCGCGCCAATGCCTGATCGTGTCAACAAATCTTATCGGAGCTTCCATTTCTTGTAAAAAGAAAGAGGCAAAGTGTATGCAGTTGAAGTTTTAATCATGTGATATAATAAGATATGGCTTCACGAAATGTCTTAGCAACTGTACTAGATCAATTGCAGAACGTTTCAAACAAAACATGAATTAGAAAATGGCATAGCCCTTTTGATTCTGAAACATGACGCTCAAACATATGAGAAATCTAGTGCATTCTTTCCTTACAAAATATACAAAAATAAAAATTACAAAATTTCTGCAAAAACTCATTGGTATTCTATTCTATTCAAAAAAAATCTACCTACATTACCAACTACATAAAACAACGCACACAACGCATTGGATGCCTTCTAGTCGTGTAAAATGTTATCTTATCGCCGCAAGTCGCTATTTCTTATGGTGCTTCCCTCTGACGCCGTGTTAGGTATCCGTGGAGGAAACTTGACAGGGGTAACATGATACAAATTCCTTTTGCATGGTATCACACGAGCAAAGGGATTCTCGCGCAGCTTGCAGCTGGTTAAATTTCAGTGGGCTGGTTAAGGAAGTTTGGTTGGGAATCTTTTATAAGCCTTTCGTTACCGGAACGCATCCAACTCATGCCCCGATAGGTGTTTCTCAGTGAGAAGTTGTGAACAGGAGTACAACATTCAGGGCAAAAAGGAGATGGTGGTGTTGTTCTCTCGGACCCGGACCTAATCGGAGCAGAAATGATTTGTCGAATAATTAACTACACAACTCGATTCAGTGACATTTTTACACCTTGTTCAGTAGCAGCTGCTGCAGCTACATTCACATGTTTTTTGTTTATTTCATGTACTTTCCTCCAACTCCGAACCTGTGACCAAACTTGTTAACAGTTGGTGGTGCTCGAGAGCTGTGGGATTATCAACACCCGGGGACCACCACTCCATAGAAAACACCAACATCGCCCGCAAGAGTATACGCGCGGGTAATAGGTCTTATCGACACCTTCGCCCCGTTGCTACGCCTCGGATGTCTGGTTACGCTTAACTTTGTTCCTACCCTTTGCGAGACCTTTTTTTTATAGGTAATGAGTGTACCAGCAACAGGTGCGATTGGATGGTTTGAAACTAATACTTGTGTCCCAGTGTCGATGTTAAAATTGGGGTTTTTTTTACCTCGCTCAATGAAGCGTGTATAACCTCAGGTTGATCCTCTGTAACCTTGTGCATTGGCTCGCTGTAAAAATTGTTCCACACTTCGGTGGCTTAATCGGACTTAGGGCAAAGAGCAATATGATACCCTTCCATGTCTTGAAAATTTCTAGCCGATTAAAGCTGCTGCTGTCTCGGTTAAATTGGATTTTGTTTGCTTATCTAACCTCTATTAATAGAAATATCAGCTTGCGAATTCTTTCCATCATGAACTACCGTTTTTCGCCGCTGGAAGCGAACCATCTGAAAGACCCATTCGGGGGTAATTAAATTTGACTTAATTTCGCTCGTTCCAGTACGCTTCCCTCCGTTGAAAGAGTTTCGTTTGTTTTGTAGAGCAGGCTAGAATGAGCCAACTGGGATGATCAAGAAACAATATTTGAGCGATACTTCGAGGCCCACAATTGAGGAGTACTGGAGGCGTGAAATAGCGGTGTATGTAGCTCCACCCTTACCCTTCCAATTGTGCCTGACAACTCTCGCCAGCTGTATGATTCCCCAGCGTGTGCTATGGTGTCGAAATCCGTCGATGGGATATAGCTGCGGTATGGACGGGGTAGAGCACTTGCACAACGGTACAACAAACCACCACATCGCGGTACAATACCGTGCTGATGCTGGTTAAATTCTGCACTAACGGCGTCGCCGTCCCGTGGCTCTGTGTTTGTGGTGTTACACTTTTATCAGCATGTTGTTATCGGCCACCGATGCCTGGAGGCACAGCGGAGTATCCACACGAGGAACGACGCTGGTGCCCCCTAGCGATGAGCAACGGGACTACAAACTGGAACATCTTGTTCCGTTGCCGTGTTGCGGTGCCGGGTTTTGGTTTTGTCTTGTCTATTTCCTGCCTGGAGAGGTCCGCCCGTGGAAGACTTCACGATAAGACCACACTACGCTCATGCACATTGCGGTATTCCAGGTGTTTGAAAATCGGTATTTTGGTTTGTGTTGAACGAGTAACTATCTCATTGGTGCCAGATCGAACGCCCCTCTTTAAACTGCAGTACAATAGCTCCTTTCCATATTGAGCATTCATGTTCCGCTCTAATTTATTTCCTTTTCTTTTTCACTCGATGAATTTCTCACTTGGTTGGAATGTAAATGAATGCACCTCGGACCTCGGCGTTACCGCAAACACTGCCAGGTGCAGCTGCGGTGTTGTTGTTGCGCACCGCCCTGAAGGGAATTCGCCGTGCGGAAAGTGAAGCTGAGTGCAACCAAGGGCCTTGCTAGCTTGATGGACAGTTTCCAACATCTCGGTAGCCCCCTTTCCTTGCTGTCTGCCGATCGCCACCAACTTACCGTGGCATCCGCCTCCGTGAAGGGTGACCTTTCCCGGCGGCGGTGAATTCAATTTATCAGCCCTACTTGCTTGATTAAATAGCGGGCGAATGATTGGACCGTTTTAGGTTGAGGTCTTGAGGCTTGCCATGGATCCCAACGCTTGGGGTTTCCAAATGGCCGTGAATTATGAAGTGGTTCATTCATCAAATTTGGACGTCCCGCGTCTAAGCTGAATCGTATGGCTGATTGCGCTTGTTTATGATTAGGTACCAATCAATTGATGACGGTGTTTGCGAAAAGGGCAACCGATTAGAAGTCAAGAATGGTATCGAATAATAATTACGTTGCAAGTCAAACGAAGGAATTCCACACATTCTCCGCATCGTTTATTTCATGATGCACGAAGATTTCACGATTTGTGTGTTAATCCTTATTTGATTGATTGAATCTTGCGATTGGAAGGTTAGTTAAGTTTTAGATACTTTGTTGATGCCGTTTCTTGGAGGTTCCAACCAGTAAAGAACCAACTGGTTGGTAAGGAACCAAGACAATTTAGTCATGTAATGTTTACTCGATTTTCAAAACGCATTTAATACACACAAATATTTGGCATGCTAAGAAATTAAATCAAAATAACTAACTCTAACTCTAACAAAAACAAGCACATGTAATTAATTTGAACTTGTTATTTTGATCCACATCCTTCAATCATATCGATCTTGTTACCCAAACCTTGTATTCAAGTGCACAATTAAGATATACAGCAACGTACTCCGTCATAATTTGGCTTAAACTTTTACTGGGGTTCGGTACAATAAGGGCAATCAAAGTTAAACCAGGAAAAGGAAATGTTAGATCCGATATTCTTGGCAACTGGATAGTTTTTACTTCGTTTGCTTCTTGGCCCTCCCCAAAGCAAACTTTTTGATTCGTTCAGCATGGCTCTGTGACGATCGATGGCCAAAAAGGGTCGCAAATCTTTGCAAAGGAAAGAAAGTAAGAAAGTTTGAGATTTAAGGATGTCCGAGCAACATGCTGTGTGTATGTTTTACAAGTTAAAATTGAAGGTTCTCCTTCATTTCTAGAGCTTGATGATGCCAATTTGTATCCATTACATGTAGTTCCAAAAAGTTGATGAAGTATTTTCAGGGAATATAAGAAAAAATCTGTACCTGAAATTATCTGAATTTACACAAAATAAACTAGAGCTGATCCATACAGCATAACAATTACCCTACGGTAAAAAGTGTTACGGTATAATTTAAAATTTTCATTCATATCCATATTTTTAAACTTCCATCCAAATCGGATCTTTTTCTACGTGATAGATAACTCCAACTTTCCCCGATTTATAGCCTCTTACAGCCAGCTGTCGCTTTGCGGCCGTGCCATAATCGTTTTTCATGTAGCATAAAAGCATCGAAAAGCTTTTGCACGTGGGTGCCAAAAATACGTGCGTAAGTGCTTGCGTACGTTACGTGCACCGCAGCAAACTACAGAAAAAAAAAAATGTTACCATGCATAGTAAATGGAGAGACTGCAAAAATAACAGAGACAAAACCATCACATATGCTTTAAGGAAAATCCTGCATTTCAGTTCCTCCCCCCCCTATTTCCATGCGAAGAAGCAAAAGCGTCGATAATGGGCAGGCACGTTTGGCATATTTATAGAATTGAAAATTAGCAATCAATTGAGCAACGGATTTCACTCCATCTGCATTGCCTTACATCTCCGCTATCTCCTCGCGTGGTGCCGTTTTTTTTTTTTTTTTTGTCAGTCAACACGAAAACCGCAAACCGATACGCTTATCATAAATCGCGATGCAATCTCGCATAACTGGAAGCGCATAAACGCAATGAGGCGATCGGGTGCGAGTACCCCGCAAATTCGATTTCGTCGATCATAATTATATCGCGCTAGACGCATCAATGGTGTAAGCACACAGTTACGTTCCAGTTATGTTTTGAGTATGTGTGTTTCAATTGCTTCAACTGAGTGCATTAGGATAACGCAAGCCTGCAAGTCGTTCGATCGATCGCATCGTTTGCTCGATTCGTTTAATTAATGAGCTCCTAACTGCACCGGCGTTCACATTTTCCACTGGCGGGAATGTTAAATATGCACCCGAGCGAGCCTCATCATGAAGGAGAGGGCTGTGGTGGTATGCCGCTATGCTTCGGATGGTGTTTTATTTTCCAATCAGTAAATCGTAACGCACGGTTGCGAATGAACGCGCTTTCAAGGTGACGTGTCGTGAAGCAAGTGAAGCGAACATTATTGCTTGCTTGTGTTTCATCATAAAAGCTACTAATTTGGTACACAAATCAATGCCTGTAATGTAATAGTAATGGTTTGGCAAGCAAACTTTTAACTAAATCATGTCCACTTGACATCAAATCCTCTATACAATTCCCGTTAAAAAAAAATGTTCCAGGATTCCATAAAACATTGTCTATATTTCGAGATCTATAACTATAAGTAATTTACAAGCCTGCACATATCGCGCACCGCACCAAAGAATAATGGAGTTCTCTTTTGGGTGCAGCATTGGACAAACATTGTGTCGGTCATGATTGTACGATACGAGCACATCAATCGACATTGTCAGACTTCTGCGCATACGTTGCCAGCAAGCCGCCGAGAGTTCGTATGGCCCACATCATAGGATGGCATTCATCGTGTGCCCTTGGAGCCCTTTTTCCACCGAAATAAAGAACAATATCTTACGCAAGAAAAAGAAAGACACCGTTCTCTTCCGAATGGTCGCCAATTTGTCGAGTGTGCATGTATATGGCAAAATAAGAAAATTTCGTAGGTAGATTCACCAGGGAGCGTTTTTGCTAGCGAACGTTACGCAGGCGTGAAGATATCATAAATATCATCAAAGCAGGATAAATCTTCCTTCTCCATGAGAGCTTTGGGATGTTCTTGTCCCGGTTTCCTCGGGGCAGCACTGATCCTAGGATTCAAGGAAAACAAATTATTAAATATTTCAGTGAAAAATCAGGGCAATGAAGAGTTCTCATGGAAGAAATAAAACAAGTAAAATGGTTAAGGGAAAATGAACCGAGTAGAAGGAGCACATCGCTCGAAATTATGGCTGTTTCACAACATTTATAATCGTTACAAACATTATTACATAATCATGCTACTTTCGCTTTTTCTCATCTGAACGAAGCAGAGAAAAGAACATGTGTGTAAAATGAAATGGATTTTTTTAATTTCTTTTTTTATTATGTGCTCGAATCGATACGACGCATATTAAGTGCAAACAAATCGAGCTAAGACTACTAAGAAAATTTTATTTGATTCATCTTTTCAATAAAAATAGAATAGAAATAGAAAAATAGTGAGATAAAATCCGGACCATCAGCAAAACTACGCTGAAGCTTCCTAGTACGAACGGTAGATATCAATTTATTTATATTTTGCAAGCACCGTCTTTCTTTTAGTCCTTCGTTTCCCCTATTTCCGGAACCTCGCTATTCATTCATCCCTCACTGCGTCGACATAAATTGAAATGATTTATACGATATTTGCATAAATCGATTCGCGATTGAGAGCAGCTCGCGTTGCCGGAAACGGATCATTCCGCTGAATGTGTCTCCACGAATGAACATGAGAGAAAGGTAGACGGAATGGTGGCAAAAATCATGGAAGCAAGAAAAAAAATACGGGAAATATGCCAGCCGTAGGGATCCTACGTAAGTGATCCATTTGTGCCTGTAAATGAAGAAGATTGAATAGATTTCAGATAAATCATTGATTACCTCGTGTAGTGTAATGGAGCAGATGTTTTTTCAGCGAGGTCAGCTCTTATGCATCTTTGAAATTGAAAAATGAAGGAAATTCTTTTATCTGGTAGCAACATGTGTGTTTGAAAAATATTTTTTTCAGAAGCCATACTTTTTCCTAGCTTTAAAGATGTAAAATGCGTTGGAAGATTTTGAACTATCTTAAAGCTTTTTTAAAGAAAAAGTATGGATCGACTATCATCTTGTCTTTTTTATCGCTCCAAAAAGCATCGTGAAGTATGTACCCAGATCATGCATGTTAGCATTCTTTAAAGTGTTATTAAAGATCTTCGTTCTTTCTTTGCAGCGTGGTTTCGCAGCAGTACAATCCAAGGCCGATTTTATCTAATATGTTCATCGGCTGGCCGACTTCCTCCGATAGTGTCGCGAGAATATTCGTTTTTTGCAAATAGGCCACATAACGGTGAGAACCGGTATCAGCAACCTCGTCTGGTTGATATCTAGACGTTGGAGAAAGGCTGCCAGACGCTTTGATGTTCAAGAATTGTAAAAAAAAGAAAATTAATGTTTGTTCGTGTTACTCTTATTGTTATTTTTAACATTCACCATATCAGTAGTGATAACAGGGCACAAAAAAAAACGCGTAATGATAAGCAATCCATCATCGAGCAAGGAAGGTGTTGGAATGACGTGTATTTATAAACATATCATTTCGAGAATGGCACCAATTCAGCGCACATAGACTACAAAACTTACGTCCAACTCTAGTCAAATGTAAATTACACAATTATTAAAATATTATTTTAACGACAATTCGTAGAGCCCAGATCAACCCTCAATTTCAAATTGGTGTACGGCATATTGCATAAATCACGGCTGAAGGATTCGTTTTGAACGACGGTTGGTTGTGCACTATCTTTTCGATTCATTCACGTTTCCCAGTGGTTTACTTACCGCATGGACGGCAGATTCGCATTCCAGTTCCCCTGGATGACTTCTAACTTCCACCAAAGGGTAACCGCCCGTGCGAATAATCTTAGATTGATAGTTTGGCATGTGTACCGTGGAACATTTCTCCTTCATTTCTTAACTAATCCCTTCCCCACGACATGGGGAGAGAATGGCACGGTTTCGAAAGATGAAGGAAAGTAAACAAACTTTGCAAAGAAGGGCGTCCTCATAATTGGCGAAAAGGGTAAAACAAGCGTAACGGGCACGGCCCGGGTTTACATGGGAAAATCATTGATTCATAGGATTTTATCCGCTTATTTTCCCTCGAATGTTCAACCTGCTGTCAGAGGCCCATATCCTCACCCTTAGCCAAATCAAGCACCAACCCAATGTCTTGCTTCGCTCTTCTTCGTACATTCTCTTTCGCTCTGTTTCACTTTGTACATTTGTGTCGATTCGTCGTGTTTTTTTTTTTAATTTCCTTTCTTTTTATTTTTCATTTTAAATTTGCTACGACATTTGCTTCTTGCCCCCCAACGTTCGCCCCCCTTTTCCTTCCGAATGGCCTCCTGGCGCAAAACTGCAAAAGAAAAGCGGCTAACCGTGCTTAGAGAACTGCCAGCAATGGGTTTTCTTCGTTCGGTCGTCTCGCTGCGATCGAGTTCGCACGAATAAATTGTTTGTTTTCATGGGCCCTGCTCCGCTATCTCCGTTCGGCTCGCTCATTTTCCGTGCACGGCTTTTCCCTGCTGGCCACCGGTGGAGAAAATCGACCCAAGAATCGGCCGTATCGTCGTAATGGTCGGATATCGTTGTCAGCTCGTCACAGTGCGCCGCGCGTCAGCAGTCTCGGCCGGCGACAACATCGCCATCATCGTGATCCGTTGGCGGAAAAGTCCAATTTTCTGCACACCAACCCCACGCCGGCCAATCGGAGGCAGCACTGCCGGGTTTCGTTGCCGGCGTCGTTTGTAATCGTTAGAAAAGACAACATTATGTTGTAAGTTGAGCGTGGCGCTGCAATGTTTTACCCCCACTTCGACTGTGCGTTATAAACGGGGACCAAAAGGTGCATTAAAAGCAGTAAAAAATAAAACGAAAAAAGCGAAGGCGAAAAAGGTCACAGAGCAAAAATGGCTTGGGGGCAAAAGTATTCCCCATTTTTCCGAATTATACACTTCGTAGCATAACGATTAAAGGTTGTTGGGCCTGAAACAAAACGGGTCAAACGACCTGAAGAAAGATATCGCGGAGCAAACAGCAAAACCGGTGACAAAGATTGCTTCGCATCAACTTTAGCAACAGATAAGACTCGCCTTTGTTTTATGATGAACTTACACGGATCTTATTTAACGGGGTTTGTTTTCGAAATAAAGGATAATGAATTTTAAAATCAATGATTGTTTTTGACAAAATTTGCTTTACATTCGCGGCACATGATAAGACAAATATCTTTAAAACTAGATAACACTTGGTGTAAATTTGTGTTTTTAATATTGATGGTTTTATTGATGATTCTTTTCAAACGTTGTTTTCGAATTTGGCTAATACTCAATTTCGATTATGGCGCTAATGCGCCTAAATTATTCATACCGCCATAAAGCGTCGTACTTGTGTAATTTCAATCTTTATCGCCAACATTTATCGCTCCGCATGCGAAGTAATCGATCCCGATTGATGCGTTTTGCAATTTTATGATCACACCCAACGCCATCAATATCGGCTGGCATCCATCAGCTTGTGGCTCCGTTTTTTTTTTCTTACCCCAAAAATCATCCAGCCATCGGTTCGGGATGCTACACCGCGATGGGTCGGAATGGGTCGCATCGTTTAACGTTATCACGTATGAATATTTATTAATTTATGGACACCGAACGCGTTTCCATTGCGCTTAATGGAGCCTGTCAGATCGGTCGGCGCGTTTCGTTCCACGGGCCGGCCCGTTTAGTTTATGACCGCCGTCGCGATAATGTTGATAATGGCTGCGAGTGACGGCCTACGCATTGGAACCCAGCCAGTTGCCATAAGGGACACCGCTTATGTGAGCAGAGCTTTCAAAAATGTGTTCTTGTTTTTAATTCCCTCGGAGCCTATTTTCCGGATCTTCCGGAGCATATATTGGCAAAATTGGTACTTATTCTTAATTGGAGTCATATTCTAGTGAAAGTTAATTGCGTTCAAATAAAATAATGCTACCAGAAAACACGAAATAACATTGCTGCCATGAAATTCCATTTCCCACTTGCAAATGCAGAACCCAAGCTGAATTGTGGCTGCAGTGGTAACCATCGTTGAATCTACTCTGGAAAATGAGAGCGAAATCTCACCACATCCACTGATCATCCTTTCTGTGGAAGGGTTTTTTTTTATGTTGGCAAATATAATTCCATTTCCATCTACCAGAGCCACACTCGAATTCGTGGCATATGCTTCACGTGGAGCAGTGCTTGAGCTTCAAAAGGGTGCCCGATCGGAACGAAACGTAGGACACCCGTAACACAGTGTCCCGTCATGTCCGCGTGCGACGATGGGTTATTCGTGTATAGTTGCGGTTGTGTTAAAGCAAAAACCCGAAGACCCGTACCCGTACACAGTCCGTTGCCCGGGAACAGGATCGCCGCCACGACCGAGTACAGCGTCGTAAAACACGCTTTGATAAACTGTGACTAAATGACGAGAGCTTCCTGCGGGAGCCGCTCCGGCAAAGCCATCCCCGTGCCTGTGGGAAAATGCCACACTCGATCTCGACTCCTTTGCCTGCTGCTGCACAGCATGGAACGGATGCTATTGTGTAATTATGATCCCGTCTAGAGCGTTGGAGCGCGTGCACGTATGTTTAGAAGTGAGACGTCCGTGACACTGAAGGGTGTGAACCGACTGTGCCTGTCGTCCTGCCATCAGCTTACCATTTGTGCGGTTTTGCAAGCGCCTCACCTCCCCTACCCATCCAGCAGCGGCTGCGGGCTGAAAGTTTTCCAGCACAAAAGGAGAACAAAATCAATATAACCAACTTTAAAAAGTTGCCTGCATCTGCATCAGCGGAACGTTCCAGCCGGCATGTGCTTGGTGAGCATAAATTTCCCTACCGCACGCCCGGCTCTTCCTTCGGATCTGTGTAAAATATTCGATAAGAGTGACTCCAGCTCTAGAGTTCCTACCTCCGGTTATGCTTGTGCATGTGTGTGTGTGAGTTTGTATCTGCATTTATTGTGCAAAGCATCCGACGGTCTTGCATTCTGCTTTTGCTGCTGGAAAAAAGCAATAAAGTGGGAACTTTTGTTATTGTTTACTCACAGTGCATGCAATTAAATACACATTAATTTGGTATTTATATTGCACAGTAAAACACTCAACCCCTTCTTTGGCATAAGGACAATAACTTTGTGAAACACTTTGCTAACAATTGTTGCACTGGTGTAGCCTACTACAGAACAGGACCCAACAGGGTTCAGAGCTCGATACCCTTGTCTACACATCATGAAGATAACTTTAACGTATTCTTAAACAAATTTTTCCTCTTGATAACGTCAACGGGCAAGTGCTTCTACACTTCATCAGCTACATGGGTTCGAGAATGTACAGTAGAACAGTAGACCGTCCTGGAGAATAATGTCCGTAGTACTGCACTCCTTGCCGAACTGCATCCATGGGAACCTAACCAGCTGGGGATATAATTTAATCAATCCATTAGCTCGCCCATGTTATACAACCCGGCTGTCGTGCATCTTGTTTCTTGCCTGTGGTTTTCTCAGCTAATGATTTCATGGTGTGTTCACCATAAAGGGAACCATGCTGTGCAGGATGTTTTTGGTCCTGTGTTGTTCGTAACGTAAATTTAAAATCTATTAAAATAAATTGTATATTTAAATCTAGTATGCAACAAATATGAATGAAAAACGCTCATATTTTATGTTTTGACTATAATAGTAATGTTAAATTTAATTTGCGTAAAACCTGAAGGAGGACACAAATTCATTGGTTATGAAACAACGATTGCACATCCTGTGGTGAAAACCGAGCCTGGAAGGCAATTCAAATCTTGTCACAGTCGAAGCAAAACATACAAAAGGATGCTTCTACGAAAGAAAGGATAAATGAATCCCATGTTGTGCTTGCCGAAAGTTCTTTCTGCCGAAACGAAAACATCGCCGTCCGGCAGCTCGCCCGGATGGAAGAGTTTTCTGGCGAATGGTTAGTTGATCTGGCTTCGCCTCGTTCCGTTTTCGGTTCGGAACGGAAATTGAACGCCGGAAAGTGTACATATTTAAAGAGAGCAAAATTGGAGGAAGGAGCACAGCTCTTCCGGTTGCTTCCGGTGGTTACTCTCCTCCCGGAATGTATGGGCGTTCGTGTAGTCGTTTTTGTTAGTTCTTCAAGGAAACGGAACGGGAGACACGTGGACGACCTTAAAAAGAAGTGAACTCGGCCAGAGAAATAGACAAGTCGGTTATTTTTGCGATTGCCATTTCATAAATTTTTATCAATGTCATGTCATAGATGTCTGTTGCTTTCTTTGTTTATTCATATGTTTGATTAAAAAACAAGGTTTTCGTAAACCTTCCCTTTTTGTTAAAAACCAGATGGCTTTTTGATCGGTTGGTTTTTTAATTCATTCTTAAAGAATATCTTCTTAAAGATAGAAATAAATGTCAACAACGTTCTACGTAAAAACAAAAAATAAAACACGAGAAGAAACTAAGGAATACCACCAATGACACAACTGTGTTACTGTGAACAGGATGACATAAAACATTCCACAGCTACACTGGTGTACACTGGTGAAATCCGACAGCATGCTGAAGGCATTGTTGCTCTGCTTGGTACAAAGTCATTTTATTTTAACCTTGATCTTGGTTGTGTTTACTTTTGCTGTCCTTACTTTTCCGGCTTCGTTTCGCGGGTTTCTGTTTTTATTTGTTGCATGCATCCTTCCTTGGATAGAGACGATGGAATGCCAAGCAATCTATTTGTATGCGTTATGCTGCTGATCAAACCCAGATTTTTACCCAGATGGTTCCTGCGAGACCATCATTCGCCTTTTTTTTTACATCATTTCACTGCTAAACGTTCGGAGTGGTGGTGTCTTCAAAGATTTATGCTCATGCCATTTACGGAAAATTCGCGGATTGCTTCACGTCGACTGGAAAATCGCTTGAAGGAGGTTGTTTTGTTGCCACGATGGTTAGCTTGACAAAGTAACGTGTTTCTAGAATGTTTATATTATTCCTTTTTTCCTTTGTGTCTGTTGTGCCTGCAGCTGTTTCTTTGAACAGTTAGGAGAGTTAAATATTGTCCACAATACACTGCATTAACTTTTGATTATTTTATGTTTTGATTAATGATAGTTAAACGTTTTCTTGAAGAGTTTGCTCAATTAATCACCATAAGAATACTATTCTGAAAAAAAAAAGATTTCATGTGTGTTTCAAATGCACACATTTTGTCTTGAGATCTCAAACTTTCTCCATTTTTGTTGAAATCTCAAACTTTCTCCATTTTTTCTGAGAATGTATCCATAATACCTGATACATCGTAGGACATCTGATGGAAAACAAGCGTATTCTCTAACGTATCATTGACAACGTCCATTAATCTAGCTTGGTGAAAATGTATTATTTATGCGTGCTGTTCATACTTTCCGCACCGAATAGAATATCATACTGAAAAGGCCAGATGATGCTCCTTCCTCGAGTTTGCCATGTGGGTTTCCTGGTGATTTTTGTATGTGCAGCTGGGAAGTAAGGATGGGAAAATTTATCTCTCCCTAGTGTGATGAAATGAACTTTTTTTTTTGTGGTAATATGTATGGTCCGATTAAATACTGCATTGCTGCGTCTGGTTGCTCGTTTGTGCAGTCTTAGTGCGATGCGGAAAGGTAATTACAACTTTTCGCCGGTTGGTTTACTAGGTTCGCAAAGTTCTCCAGTTGACAAGAAGGTTGGTTTGGCTGGCACGGGAAAGCTCATCGTCGATGTCGTTTGTGCTAGCGTTCGCCGGTAGTTTGTTTAACATATTAAAACTCTTGCTTTATGTCGCCTTTTAGATCACCACATGATTTCTAGTTTTCATTCGTGCGCAGAACAGGACAGTTTCCCCGCGCACGACAAATAAATAAACTCACCACGCAACTGCAAACACTCAAGGGCACATCCATAATTTGTGCACTACATCAAGAGGACGGAATCTTTTTGAAACCTATGTGCCTTCGGTGCACACATCACATGTTCTTAAACTGCTCAACTCACCTCAGCAGCAACCTTGCCTACCTTCCGGTTGCCAGGCATTTTTACTGTCTACTTCCGGAGCAATTGATCGCAGAGGCATAAGAAACATGATTTTCGCTTTTTTCCGCGTTTTCCAACTCGATGCATTGATTTTTTGTTTTGCATTCACGTAGGACAAGAAAAACCAGTATGAAGTTCAGCGAAAGGAAGTTCAACCGTAATCGTGGCCTCATTTTCATCAAATTTCCTTCCTTATTCATTCTTTTTTTTTCGGGCAAACAGAAACGTGGGGAAGGAAATTGGAAGGCTCTTTCAAGCCAGCACCGGTGGTTCAGCGCTTTCCCGTTGCGAGGACATCGGCTGAACTGCAGTTCATCGCGTGTGTTTCGTCCATTAACCCAGTTGCTTCGATGCAACCGTGGGACACTGAGGTTCATTTGAACGGCAAGCCCTTGAATGGACAGCTGCACCTGGTGGTAGTGGTGGAGGAGATTAACACCACGCTTGTCGGAACACTTGTGTGTACATTAGTCTTGCGTGTCGTTTATGGTCGAAGGCAGGGATCCCGCAGGCGATAGGTGAATCGCACGGAAGGCTCGTCGTTCTGGCTGATAAAGGGAAAGGAAACGAAGTTCATTGCATCTTTGCAACGCAACCACCTCCCTGCTTGCCCCCCTCCCTTTCCACTACGGGTGCGGGGATTGTTTACACATGTTTTGGCCGTGATAGTTTTCCTCCGTTATCCTGTGACCCGCTAACCTGGGGTGCGCCCGTGCGCTTAACCTCGTTTTGCTACTGACAAATTCTGGAACGGCTAGGACGGTCCGATGGGCAGAGGTGTGCTTCGGGCTTGGAGCAGGATAAAAATAACCCCCCGTTTGAGCGGAGGTTTTATTTTTAGGTCATGGCAATCGCTACTACCAGTCTGACATGTCAGGATACGCTGGGCATGTACCAGCAGTAGCATTGGCAATTTATTGCTTTTTCGATCGAAAAGCCCCCAGTGCTAGTTGGAAAACGATTCAAGTTGATCGGCGATTCCGGGATACTCTTGGATTTTGAGAAAATTAATTAAAGCTGTCCGTTTCATAGAACCTAAAGAATTAAAGCTGTCCGTTGCAAGCAATCTATTTCATGAGAACAGTTGTTTTTACTTACTATGTAATTGTTTAATACTTATTGTTTCGTTATTATTAAGTTTTGTTTAATTTTGAAAACAGTTTTTAATTATTTATTTTAAAACTTTCCTCGAATGTGTTTAGAGTGTTGAACTGATTTGTTCTATTATGAATTTTAGTTATAGATTTGGGTAATAATATCGACGAAGTCACTCTGAAGTGAAGGTAGCATCTTGAATATCACGGTACTCCTTTGTTTCTCTGAATCGTGCACACGCAATTCTGCTAAGAAAACATGTTACTCCATTTCTACTCCTTACTCTTCCAGCAAACCCAGTTTTGCAAACACCTTTCACGCTACAACGCCTTTCCGCTGGGTGATATGTTTGGCAGCCCCGCACTGATTTGTAGTCATGCGGATTATCGGATTTTCCGCAGTCGGCAGCCGCGCTCGGTAACTATTTCGTATAAATCTGTCTCGGTAGAATCTCTGGAGAGAAATATTTCACTCCGTAATTGGGATGTAAAAGCGAGTTGGTTCTAACAGGCCGGGGAATTTCATCTGGCAGGTAGCAGAGTGCACACCATACGGATCCACGGTAGCCGTTGGGCCGCTAATCCTCTGGACAGTGGATGGAAATACTAAATATGCTTGTAATAATCTCCTATTGATGCATCCTACCTAGGGCTTGCTAGTTTCTCCCAAGATGTGTCAAATACCATCCATTCGATGATTAGATAATTAATGTATGCGATTCTACGAAAAGGAATCCCGTTCGAACCCGTGGCCGGAAACGAGCACAATTAACAAATTCCCTGACGGCTAGCGTCTGGCAACGGAAGGCTTAAATAATGGCAGGCCCGTTCCGTCTGGTTGTGGTTTGCCAGGTTTCATTTGCGTATATTGCGAGCGTTTGTAGCGCTAAGACAGCGGAAAGGATGAGGGTCTCGAAAGTCGTCGAGTCAGACGCCGGCAATTAATCTCTACTGTTTAGCCACTCTTGGCAGCAACCGCGTTAAAGGCATCTGGTTCGCACTTGTGGCATAAGCTAGAGGAAATAAGTGTGCTTGACGTGGAAAATGGATTAATCGCCGATCGGTCGAATCGTTCGATAAGTGCGCCTGATGGACAGCTGGAAGCTGCTTTGGATAGTTTGGATTTGTCATGATGACGGCACGGACATGACAGTGACGTTAATGCCTCTGTTCTCTGTTCTAGCGCTGGCGAATTTGTTAATGATGTACTTTACGATTCGTATAGCGCCGCATGAGTGGGAAGCGTGTGAATAATCGATTTATTCCAACACGAATAGTGTCTGTTTGGTGCGCGCTTCGTAGAAACGAATACATTTTTATCGTTCAATGTTTCGATGGAGGCGCCTGGTGCCTCGTAATATTCAACTGGCTGCGTACTTTCTGCAGTCAACTCGGTAAGCCCAACCGCATAATAAGCTCATTGTGCTTGTTCTTTAGTAGCGTAGATCTAATTAAATTTGAAATCCCGCTAAAGCGTTTGACATCTCAAGCTGCTTGTAAGCAATTAAAATTTACCAGACAATTGCTCGCGGTTGCGAAAGAAGAAAGTGTGGGTTAGCATCGATAAATCCCTCTTAGTAAGCCGTTATGAACTGTACCAATTAAAACCTCCTCCTGCTGTTTCCATTCTTCCGGGGTTCCACCTTTTCCGACGTGGACTTCAAATGATTTTCCACGACCTACGCGACACAACACCCGATTGTTTGTCCTTTTGTGAGTTTAATCGACGATTGTAATCCCCGACAGCCATTATAATGTCCAAGAGTGTTCGTTTTATCGGGAAAGCTTATTGATTTTTTGTTAAAAAAAATCCACTTTGTCACTTCGTTACAACGCCGGTTTCAAGCTTTTTTTAAATTAAATGCTGATTTATACGTCTTACCAGGAACATTTACGAGAAGCAAACTGGAGGTCCATTCATCAACGTCACACTTTAAGTGATTGAAAATGTTCGTCACGTGCTCGCACGTAAATCAGTGCGTTTCCGATTCACCTCATTCGCGGTGTAATATTCGTTACGCATAATTTCACCTCCACTGGCACGTTCCTTTTCTTCGACTTCGACAAAGAACGATTCTTGAACGTCTTACTGTTTTGGTTCTTTGCTTATATCCTTCCTTCTAACACCAGAGCAGTGTTACAGTAAGAACCGAATATCTGGGAAGCAGAAACTTCGCCCCATTTCTAGAGGTGTTAAAGGATCGAATGATTAATATTCCGTTGTTGTGCGGAAAGCTTTTCCGGCATGAGTTTGCTCATGAATGTACCTTTATTTTTTTTTTCTTTTGAATCAACGGAAACATCTAAATTCTACGGCATGACAAACCGTGCTTAGGAAAATACGTTGATCATGCTATGTGCTCTTGGTACACAACGATACTGATTGAGATTTTCTTCATACTAATAAGTGATGCTCAACAATCAATTCAGTGGAAGGAGATGGAAACCGATAGATGCGCTGGGTAGGACAACTATATTGAGATTCTCCTTCTTACGGTCTTTCCTTCCATCTTAACATATATGTTAGAATCGTGATATATTGCTCAAGCTTAATAGCTAATAAAACGATTCACCGGATTATATTTCCCCTTAATTGGAATTCAATGCGCAAGGCGTGAAATCGCGTTGAATAAATCGTGGACAATTTTTTTTCGAATGCTCCTAACGAAACGGAGAGACATCTGGAGTAGAAACACAAATCTCTATTTTCCATTAATCTTCCACGTTTGCACACTTCGTGGAGTTTTGTAATACCCCGCAAACTCTCATCTCTCGGTTCGCTGCCCTGCGAAATGTTTCCAACCGCACAACCGTGTCCTTAATCTTGTTCAAATCGTTGAACCATGCACTTCTCTTCTCCACAAGAAAAAAAAGCCAACTCTTCATGCCATAAAACGACGCCATAAGCAACAACTTCTCGGCGTGTTTCCGATTTTTCTTGCTTGGACGGCGACTGGAGAGCAGGGGTGGTGTCGTAAACAACTCGTTGCGCGAGAAAGCAGCACGGGTCAAGAAGTAATTGGGTTGTGCAAATAGTTTTATTACCGTGTTCGGGCTGGGATTAATAAATTTTTGCAGCCTTTCTCGTCGTGCCGGCACGTACGTCTGGAAGGTGTTTACCCGAATGCATTGGATGGACTGCTCGAAAGGAGAACGATTCGCTAGCTTTCGGGTGGGTCGCTAATCTAAAAAAAAAAATATTGCGAATTTCAAACATTGTAAATTTAATTGTTTTTAAAGGAACTTTTTCCTTTAATTACTTATAGGGATATTTATTGAGACTGCCTTAAACTGTCCTATTACATTCACTACCAATTAATTTCCTTCTTTACCTGTTGCACCTTATCTTGATCACATTTTTTCTTCACCTGGTCACGAACTATTAACGAGCACCTGCAACGGGATTATAACCCGCTTTATTTTCTTTCAGCAAACGAAAAAAGGTTGTTTCCCGATAGCGTTCAATACGGTTAACGCTTCTAGGCTTGTCGAAACATTGTTTGATCTTATCACAGCACTTACGCCCGCCTCCACCAACGAGCTCACTAGCGCATCTAAACAGATCGATCCGCACCTACACCATGCGTCCATACGGTTTCCTTGGAATGCACCCCGAAAAACCTTAAAATATACACCTTTCCTCTGCGGGTGTCCAGATTTTCTCCTTCCACCAGACAATGTGCAGGAAGAAAGCTTGACGAATGAGCCGAAAAGCAGTAGCCAAAATCATCGGCTAAGTGACGTTTAAACGTGCGTTCCCGCGCATACGAATGAAACGCGGCACGGAATGAGGTTGGTGAAAAATCAAGTGCCTGCTCGAACAAGACAGAGGCAGAGATGAGCAACCGGTGGGTGCTGAAGAAATCGCCGCTACTCGGCCCAATCTCTGCTGAACGGAACGAATATATTCCCCCCGCTTTTCCCCGTTTGTGGCGTTTACGTTTGCGCGGAAAATCGTTAATCGCGTGCGGCGATGAAAGCGTGCCCTTGCGCGTTTGGGTGGAAGTTAGGAGATGATTGATTCCACTTACTTGCTTGGACAGTGGCTGCCGTTCCATTGGCTTCGTTTACTGCCGGGCCAACTAAATGAATCGCTTGCGCTCGCTACTTTCTTGGCTGTAAACTTTCCACCCACGACGTACAGCTGATTAGGTGTGAGTGTGTGCTGCACGGAATGGGAGCTTAAATAACAATTACGGCAAGTTGGTTTTCGGAACCACTGTGATGCTATTTCGCTTCCAAATTTCTCCAGAAGTATATTTAATAATTTGAAACTCTTATTCAAGCAATGCATTTATAATTACCCGTCGTTAAACTAGTTTTCAAATTCTAATTCGAATATGTGTTTCTTTTCTTTACAGATTTATACTGTGGATGATTTGAAAGCCGATATTCGTTGTAAAAATGAAAAGAAAAACTTAATACTGAACACAAAATAAGACAATTAAAACATGGTTGTGGAATAAGCTTTTTATTTTGTTTCATATAAATCATATTGTGGTTATTTAAACTATTTTTAAAATATTTGTTTTTTTACCTTCCAAATGCAGTTTATAAATTACACCTCCAGTGTATGATATGTGCATCACAAATTCGCGGGCACTTGCGTGAGCGGCTAAGTGTTCCCATCTAGGGAAGTGAAAAGAAAAACGTACAAGTGAATAAAAAAAAAGAAAACCGCGCAAAGATGTGTGTGAAATCAAGTTCAAGATCACTTGCGGTTTAAGTTTGTTTCGCTCGGTGGTCGCTTCACTCCTGCAGTCCGCGGCATCCCCTTCGCTCGCCCTTGGTGCGATATCAAAAATGGTACAATAATTATCACATTATCCATCCAAAACCTCCCTGCTGCGCCCCCCCACCCCCCGGGGTTGGTGCACAGTATGTTTGTGTTGGTGGCGTGTTTACAGCCCGATCGACGGCAACGAGTGGAAGATTTAGTGAGCTTCTTCGAGTAAACAGAAGGGAAGTAGCCTTCACCGATAGCGACACCGCGCGAGTGCTTGCCTCTGAGGGTGAACAGGGTGAAGAAGGTGAAGTGGTCCAATTGGGAACGCTCCTTGGGTAGGCCTCCTTCACTGGCGCCAGCGCTAAAGCAAGCGGGAGAAAAATAGTCGAGCAGCGAAGAAGCGGCAACTCCTCCGAATGTGCTAGTAGCCGCCCGTTTGTGTGGCGGGTTCCCGTGGTCTACCGTGCGTGTATCGTAACCGCACCGCTTGTGCATGTGTGTTTGGCTGGCATCCGGTAAACCACAGCTACAAGCGCGCACCGCAGCAGGCAGCGACGGCAGCGAATATTATCGTAACCGCACCAGCGGCTCCCGGCAGCCGCCTTCCGTCCGCCAGCGCCCCCGGTGGCGGGGGCCGCAAGCTGAGCTTCAACATCGGCAGAATGGAGCACGCCGATTTAGTCTCCGAGATGGCTCAGGTCGAGCATCTCTCCACGCAGGATCGGCTGCATCTCGCGCGCATGTAAGTAGCTTTCCATTGGTCGGTGAATTTCATCTGTTTGCTTTTCTTTGCGTTTGTTTTCCTCCCCCCTGCGCGTTCCATTTCCATTGTTAGTTGTTTATTTATTTGTGAACCCTTTTTGTTTTTTCTACGGGTATTTTATTATTATCTTTCGCGGTTTTTGCAAGTGTCTCTAAGTGGTCATTAAGGTGTGTGCTGTTCACGAAGGTGTTTCAAGCTCGTGTCTGAAATCTGTTTTTATTTTTTGTTAATCGTGTTTAATTTCCACTCCATTTTATCTTTCGTTCGCCCACTGTTTGGTTAAGTTCATTCATATTTTTTTCTTCTTCAATGATGGTTATTATTCCGCCGGTGCTGTACTTAAATCGTATATTTAAGGGCAGTTAGTCGGACCGATGCTGCGAAGCGGTGGGCTCGTTTTTGCTACTTGGCCCATCTATCTTTTCCATCCATATAGATGATTCGGTCGCCCCTTTCCGCTTCTTGATTGTACTCCTCAACTAGCCTTGGTGTCTATGGCGCTGTCTCGTGTCTCGTTTTTATTTTCCCTTCGTTCGATTCCGCGGCTGCGGTTCCGGAGCTCGCTGTGCAACTTTCTTCCGTAATCGGGACCAACCGGTGCGCTCATCCATTCATTCATTTATGCGCGTGTGGGTATATGTTTGTTGGCGTTTTCTATTTTCACCGCACCGCCGTTTGTGGCTGGTATTGCGATGACGGCCACCTTTGCCGGGGCTTTTCTCTTTCTGCGGCCGTTTTTCCCGCTACCGAGCTGTTTTCTGCTCTGCAGATAAGATTGTTTGTCTCCTTTCTGTTTGAAGGCGTTTTATTTTGCCTCCAAATATCGTTTTGGTAGATGTTTATTTGTTTGAAGTTATTTTTTTTGTTAACTCAAAGTCACCATACGAAATGTTAGTGTGAGAGCTGTGAAAACTTAAAAATCCCGTCCGAGTGCTCGAACACCCGCGCCCACACACACACGCGCGCGCGAGGCGACCTTCGGAAGCCGGTCGACCGATGATAGCCAAACGCCAACACGCCGGCTTCGGTCATCTCCGATGGGCCCGAGTGAGCCCGTGAAAATTGACTCATTAGGGAAAAGTCGCTGCCGGTCGGGTGGGCCGGTGCCGAGCCGGCTCTACCGCCGCATCCGGCTCAGTGCAGTACGATCCGGGTCCGGTTTCGGTAGGCTCGACTCCACGATTTGTGCGTTTTCCCCTCTCTCGACGCAGTGCAGTACCGGTTTCCTCCCAGTCCGCGAGCTGCGAGAGTGTGTAGCATTATTTCGGGGGTGCAGTTACGAATTTCTAGATTGTCGATTTGTTTCGCTTGTTTCCGATTGCCGGCCGAAAACCTCTCCCAATGTGGTCGCCCTCGTGGTGCATTGGCGCTGAAGGTGTTTTGTGGTAGCATACCATTTGTCCTGCTATTGGCGCAATAGTTTACGACTCCTGCCTAGTGCTCCGTAGTGTACGACAAATGTATCTGAAGTGAGAGCCAAACAGTGTTTTCCGGTGTGAAAATTCCTTGTTACTCGTTCGAGTTTCATTCCGAGTTTTTAAGGAACAAACAAAAATACTGTGCGTGAAGACGTGAGAAAGTGCAAACTATAATCAGCTTTTTCCGCCGTGTCGTTGCAAGAATTTTTGCCAGGAAAATTTAATTTGCAACAGATCCAGGAAGGAACCACATTCCGCACAAATGCAGTATCGAGTTCCAGAGGTGGCTAACGGTGGAGTTAATGGAGTTGCCGGAGGCAACGGTAGCAACGGTGGCGGTAGTGGCGGTGTTGTTCGTGGCCGATCAAAACACCAACGTGGAAAAACATGCCAGCGATACAAGTAAAGCACCTTCTTTTTGCCTCCTTTCCCAGTAATTAAATTTCGCTTATTATGATATTACGTCCGCCTACGCCTGGTACCCATCTTTTGCGTCGTTCAAAAATGTCACCGAGTTTTTAGCGGTTGTTCATATGTCACGGGGTCAGATTCCAGCGCGGCTCCAGTGTTTAATGTATCCTCCTGCTTCCTACCGAGCATCCTAGGAAAGCATAATTATGCTAATGCCACCCAGTGCTCATTATCATCCTGCGGCGCGACAAATGTTGGGGATATGGGCATCCGTTGGCTGGTTTAACTTGTGGCATATGGTAGCGTACGTGTTTTGCAGCGCTGTCTGCATCGTTAAAGTTAACACAAATTAACGTGCATTTAATGTATGATGGCTCAAGTTATTTTTCCCCGGCTCGTTCGGTCACTCTCGCTCTCTATTTATGTACGGACGAGTTCTTAAAAGTGAAGCATTGCAGCGACGTTACATACCAAATGAATGAAAGGCGAATGAATGAAATGCCAACGGGAAAGTTGGTAGAATTTTCTTTCACTCAACTTTTCACTTTCAATGGGAACAGCTATGCTGTGTTGTGCTTTGTTTTTCTTTCATTTGCCTGTGATGGTCGTGAAATTTTAATTATGAACACAAGCTCGAAGCGACCCAAGCTTGAAGCGTGGTATTACTTGAGAAGCTTCACCTTTTTACGACCGTATTGAGCATTGTTCTAAACATTAATTAATTTCTCGCATGGCCGACAGAAAAACGGACCCTGTATTTTTAACAATGAAAGATAATTAAATTTATGGAAACCGCAGCAGCGAGCAGAAAATATTAGAAATATGACATAATGCTGCTTGATTTGTAACTAAAATCTTTAAAAACACCTTGCCTCTCAATTCATAAATCAAGTTTGAATAGTTACGCTTTAGATAAATGTGAGACAACACCTCATCCTGTTCTCCACGTTGATTTCCCTGAGGCACATTGATTTATTCGTCTAAATAATCATAACATCATAAGCTTGAACATCGGTGGACAGGGAATACTTATGCCGCATCAACTGTCAAGTTTTTTTTACAGTTGTTGTTTCTGGCATTGATTGACGTTAGCAAATTTACACCATTATTTATATCGTTCGATGCACTGTTCCTTTTTTATGCTTGAAGTGGAACACGTTTTTTTTTTGCCATCGTTTCATGTGCTTTCAATTTTTGGTTACTGATGGTTCGAAGACTTTTGCATTCCTGTATCGTCTTGAAAACATCACATGGTCAACTAGTCCAAATCCAAGCGCAAGATGTTTTCACGCCTCTTTCTTTGCCTCGTTGGACTGATTCCGTCTCGTTGTTAACTGCATGTCCAAGCAATTAGCACCGGTTCGATAAAAGCACAAGTATAGCCGTCCCATGAACCATGTTCGAATCGTTGCGGTGCCTGCAGTCGCCTCATCATCCCTGGCGTTGTTGAAACCCTACCCTACAATCTCACTGCCACGTGCTCGTCATGCGAGAGTGGGACCGGCAGAAAATAGATATTGGCAGCAGCAGCCTGACTTGCGGTTGTACACTGTCAGGAACTGCTGTCGCGTCATCGAGAGGAACTTTTTATATGTTTGCACAAGATAAGTGGATGAAGAATTTAACCGACGTACCTGACCGTCCCATCGAGCCGGTTGGGTTTGTACCATACTATCCCTTCTGGAACCTTATCCCATCAAATATTCTAAAGAAGAGAGTGGACCTGAACTCAGAATTCCTCAATGCCTGGATTCTTTTTCAATCAATCGCCCCGTTTGAATGTTCTTCTTTGGAACTCTCAGTAAATGTCATTTTCGCACGTCACAATCTTCAAAGGTTAAAGAGTTAAATCCAACCGCGTAAAATGCTTGCCAAGCTGTTTCCATCGCCCTTCCCCATTGCATTGTTCGGTGGAGGAAAGAGACGTGCAGCTTCAGAAATTACGACGCGTGCACACACTTTAACTGATTGTTTCGTGTGCACATCGTGGAAGAAGTGATTAATTATTTATATTCGACCATCCGGCAACAAAGGATGCTGACAGGTACCAAATGGGCAGCGAGAGCATTTCAAGAGCTCGACGTTCCACGAAATGGTTCGTGTAGTTAGTGTAGTAAAAATCCATGTACAATGGTTATGAAGGATGACTGCCAAACAAAATAAATATCACACCAAGAGAGAGAGAGAGAGTGGGACTCTTAAAAAACGGCTGTGGAAATTCTGCAGCTCGTAAAATCATCATTCCTTTGTGACGTATGATAGCGAAGGTGTAAAGTCTCTCCCTTTCGCTGATGTTTTCCCACATTGCAGCTCGTCCCTCGTGTACGATGCGGTACAGTCTATCAATGGGCACTGAAAACCTCATAAAAATCTGTTAAACTACACATGGTCAGTTGCAATCAACAGACACCAGCAATGCCATAAAGAAAGTTTACGATATGGTTTTGCACCGTCCACATTCCCGGTGAATTCCGCATAGTGCTTTCAGCGCCCCAGGGCACAGGCTGTTCTGTCGAGAAAGATTTTCCCTCAACGAAATTCTTTGTCCCTCGTGGACGTCGCTACGATGCGATCGGAGAAATGTGCATGGTCTGCAGCCACTTCGTCGACGTCCTTGTCCAAGAAAACATCCGGCTTAACTTCAAAACCTTCGCTTGTGTGGTAGCATAGAAACCACTGTTTCTGTTTTTGGAATTTTCTTTAGCCTAGTACATAGGACCACCAGCTTGAACGGGAATGTACATTTGGTTGTGTAGTATCTGCACCGTGTGCAGGTTTTTCTATTTCCCCTAAGTCTTCCTTTTTCCAACAACTTTACCAGTTGTAACAGATTCTGGACTTTGATGCTGGACTGAAGGGCTGGCTTTTTGGAATGTGCCAGCAAGGTGTACTCTCAAACACTCCAACCGTTTGACCACTTTCGTGATAGCTGCTCCAGCTCTACCCGAGGGGTTTAAAAAAATAAAAAGGAAAACTGCTCCACCATACCATATCACTTTTGCTACGATGGAATGGAGCCTCGAGCAAGCGTATCACTGGACACATATAGAAAGTGATCTTTCTGAATTTTGCCGATCCAGACCGGCGGGTTTTCATCACATGTTCTTTTATTGCATCTATGCTGTCTTCACCGTCCTGTGATATATTTAGCTCAAAACAACAGTGGTAAAAATATACGGCAGTAAAGGGAACTGGGAATAACTGTGCGTTTCCCGTGTTGCCCTGAGCAATGAACCTAGCTTCCATCTCCATTTGATTGCTTTTCTTCACAGATCTAAATCGCCATGCCGCACTAGAAATCGAGTTTGCATTCATAAACTGTATCTCCTGTGAAGTGTAGGTGGTTAGAATCGTTACAAGGGTGATGCAATACGGAAATGCAATTGCTTTATTGTTCGCACACTTGATCTGGGAAAAAGTATATGCTGAGCTTTCTTCTTCTTCTTAACTGGCCCGCTCACGGTTGAGCACGTCTTGCTGACATGGCCTGGTCACCAATCGCTTTCCAGGATACTCGGTCCATGGCTGCAACTCTCCATCCCCGGTCGCATCCGATATCTCGCAGGTTCTGCTCCACTTGGTCCATCCACCGAACTCGCTGAGCTCCTCGTCGTCTCGTGCCGGGCGGGTCGCTGGTGAGCACCTTCTTGGTGGGGCATGAGTCCGGCATCCTCATGACATGCCCCAACCAACGAATCCTGCCGGCCTTCGCCACCGTCAGGATGTCCGGCTCACCGTATAGCTCAGCCAGCTCGTTGTTCATCCTTCTCCGCCACACGCCTTGCTCGCACACGCCGCCAAAAATAGACCGGAATACGCGCCGCTCGAAGACTGCGAGCGCGTTGGCGTCCTCCGTGAGCAGAGTCCAAGACTCATGCCCATAGAGAACGACCGGTCTTATCAGCGAGCGGTATATTGCACACTTCGTGTGGGGGAGCAGCCTTCTGGACCTAAGGAGTTTGTGAAGCCCATAGTAGGCACGATTCCCCTGAACAATGCGCCTCCGGATTTCGCAGCTCACGTTGTTGTCCGAAGTTACGACAGTTCCGAGGTAGCAAAACTCCTCCACAACCTCGAGTTCGTCGCCGTCCACTGATACACTGCACCCCAACCTGACTCTGTCACTGTCAGAGCCACCGATGAGCAGGTACTTCGTTTTCGTCGCATTGATCATTAGTCCAATTCTTGCGGCCTCGCGTTTCAGTCGGGTGTACGCCTCGCACACCGTCCTGGTGTTCCGCCCGATGATGTCGATGTCGTCCGCAAAGCCGAGGAATTGGAGTGAACGGGTGAAAATCGTGCCACGGATGTCGAACCCCGCGCTTCTCATGACACCTTCCAGAGCGATGTTGAATAGAAGGCAGGAGAGTCCATCACCTTGCCTCAGACCCCGGTGAGATTCGAACGGATCCGACAGCAAGTTCGAAATCCTCACCTTACACAGCACCCCCTCCATTGTAGCCTCTAACAGCCGTACCAGCTTCTCAGGAAAGCTGTACTGCCGCATGGTCCTCCATAGCTCCTTCCTGTCTATGGTGTCGTAGGCTGCCTTGAAGTCGATGAAGAGGTGGTGCGTCGGGATCTGGTGCTCTCGGCACTTCTGGAGGATCTGCCGTAGAGTGAAGATCTGGTCGGTGGTGGATTTGCCTCCAACAAATCCAGCTTGGTAGCTTCCGACGAAATCTGTAGCAAGGGGCGCGAGTCTGCAGAAGAGAATTTGGGAAAGGATTTTGTAGGCAGCATTGAGGACTGTGATGGCTCGAAAGTTGGCACAGTCCATCCTGTCACCCTTTTTGTACACTGGGTGGATGACACCCAGCTTCCAGTCCTCCGGTATCCTTTCCTGGTCCCAAATTTTCACAATTAGCTGGTGCATACTGACAGCAAGCTCTGCCGAACCCATCTTAAACAGTTCTGCCACCAGCCCATCGCTACCAGCTGCTTTGTTCTGCTTCAGCTGCTTGATGGAACTAGTGACTTCGTCCAAGGATGGTGGGAGCACATCGTCATCTACCTCCAGGCTAATGTGCTGCTCTATTCTGCCTGCGCCGTCGCTGGACTCCCCTGATTCCGCTCCGTTCAGGTGCCCGTCGAAGTAGCACTTCCACCTTTTGATCACCTCTCGCTCGTCCGTCAGAATGTTGCCCTCCTCGTCTCGACACATAGCGACGTTAGGCGTGTAGCCGCCTCGTGTCTTCTTCAACATCCTGTAGAACTGGCGAGAATCTCCCGACTGAGAAAGCTGCTGCATCAGTTGCTCATCCGACTCCTCGAAGCGACGCTTCTTGCTCTCGAAGAGCCGGTTTTGCTGGGTCCTCAGTCGTTTGTAGTGTTCCACGTTCTGACGGGTTTCGCGCTGATGCATTCGGGCGCGCGCTGCGTTCTTCTCGGATAGTGCCCGCCTGCACTCGTCATCGAACCACTCCTTGTTCTGGTTGCGTGGCTTGTGGCCTAGTGTCTGCTCGGCTGTGCTGCTGATGACTTGCTCCACCATACGCCAGTGGTCATCGAGGGACATTGTGGCGGTTGCGTAGTTGTCCGGTAGCGCTTCCCCAAGCGCTGACGCGTATCCCTCGGCAACAGCAGGTGTCCGCAGCCGATCCGTGTTTAGGCGTGGGGTAGGCCGGTGACGCAGAGTGTTTACAGCGCAGAGCTTCTGCCGTAGCTTCACCATAACCAGGAAGTGGTCCGAGTCGACGTTTGCGCCCCTGTACGTCCGTACGTCGATGATGTCCGAGAAGTGCCTTCCGTCTATTAGAACGTGGTCTATTTGGGAGTAGGTCTGTTGGGGTGATTTCCAGGTGTAGCTGAAACGAGGTTTGTGCTGGAAGCAGGTGCTACGGATGTTCATGTGCCTCGAGGATGCGAAGTTTATGAGCCGGAGGCCGTTGTCGTTGGTTAGCTGGTGGACACTAAAGCTTCCAATCGTTGGTTTATAGGCCTCCTCCCGCCCGACCTGAGCATTAAAGTCCCCGATGACGATCTTCACATCGTGTTGTGGGCAGCGGTCGTACTCCCTCTCCAGCTGCGTATAGAAGGCATCCTTATCGTCATCGCTGCTCCCAAGGTGCGGGCTGTGCACATTTATAATGCTCAGGTTGAAGAAACAGCCACGTATCCTCAACCTGCACATCCTGTCGTTGATCGGCCACCATCCGATCACACGCTTCCTCATAGCACCCATAACAAGGAACGCCGTACCGAGCTCGTGCTTATCTCCACCGCTCTGGTAGATCATGCAATCGCTGCGGTAGCGACGCTCCGTGACTCCCTTCCAGCGAACCTCTTGAAGTGCTACTAGTCCGAAGCCGCGGGCTCTCACTTCGTCTGTGAGTATTCTGGTACTCCCGGGTGATGTCAGAGACCTGCAGTTCCATGTACCGAGTTTCCAATCGTAGTCCTTTTTCCGTTGCGTGGGTCGGGCATGATTGGTCCAAATCGGTAATTTTTCCTGGTGACTATTCGTTGCAATATTACAGGGGGTGGCTTGCAAGGCCTCTCCCCCCGCCTCCTATCTCGTCGGTGGATCAACGCATCCTAGTTGTTTTACGTCCCGTAGGATGCCAGGACAGGAAAAACAGCCGCCCCTAACATGGGGAACAGACGCTGGTTCGAGCCGCTCCTAACATGGAGAACCGACGCTCGAGGATGAACTGCTAGCATGTAGCAGCCCATTCCCCCTCTCAATTCAGCCTTGCTGCCCATCCGCCCAAGGGGGTGGGTTTCCCCGTGTACCCAAGCTTGGATATCTAGGCGACAAGTTACCGTTCTGTACGTCGCGGACGTATTGAGTAGGAGTTGGGGAGGAGAGCCTATAGTAGCCTTCAAGAGGCGTCGGATCCAACCCGTTACAGAACAAATGCTGAGCTTTAGGGAATGCAAATTATTTCCAGCACTCAAGGACAGGAAAACGGTTGTATGAAAATCGTTCATTGGGAAGATATAATTCGTTGAGCCATTCGCTTCTTTTCAACTCGTCAGGTAGAGGGATCTCAATGGTATGGTCGTTTTCAAGAATCTTCTCATGGTTTCTCCAAATCCCAGAAATCTATATTATATTTTCTTCACCACTCCAATTGGCCCACAAATACCGCTTGGTAAGGATTTAGCAAAAACATTGATGTGAAAGAGCCTGCTCTCGCACAAGAAACGGCTCTCAGGAAGGTTATGGGCAAACAAGACCCGGTAGATAACCGTGTTAACTTGTGTGGCTGGGCCTCTGTGTGAGCGCACCTCCATATGAGCGTAATTAAATGTAAACAACCGATACCGGTTTGGGGTGGAGTGAAGTTAAGTGCACGCTTCTGTAGCGGCCTCCTGGGTGGTGCATATGTTTACTGTTGAACCTCACGTTGCGCGTGTAGTGGGGGAGTCATCCTCGGATATGTGCTTTGCATCATCGTCGGATTGCTTCATCAACTTTTTCTACCGTTTGTCCATTTCTTTTTCGGTGCCGTTTCGGTATCTTTTTCTTTCTGCGCCTCGTTAAGGAGATGCTCGTCAAGAGCATCATCTTCTCACGATAGTAAAAAAAGAAATAGTGTTTGAATGTCTGCACTCTTGTCTACGCGATGATACTAGAAGAATGTTAAATGCCACCACCACCCTACCATTCGCTTCTCAACTCTCCCAGGGATGGCGATAAAAAAATGTTGCACAGCGTCTGGAAGGCTGCTGGTACCACCATCAGAACCGCTTAATCAACGCGGAAAATATATCAAGATAAGCGAAAAATCAAGTCTCGCCGTTGCTGACAACTGGCGTACAACACGGAACACGTATTGCGTTTCATTTTTCGCTTTTGACGGACTGGTTGATCCAACAACGGGAAAACACAAGGATCGTTAACAGCTAGCGAACCGTTGGTTGTGGTTTTATTTGCAGAGCATCATCAGTAGCTCCTCTTGAACCAGCAGCTCTTTCTTTTTTTTTTCTTCAAGTTTTAGGAAGAAAGTATGAGGAGAAAAAAAAGTGTAAAACATCTTCAACATCCATAAAATCTTACAGCTTTACAAGTGCATATTGTCTCTCCCTTTGCGTCGTTGGTAGTTGGAGATTTTAATTCAAAAAAAATAAATTATTCGGACCAAAATCCGGCATGGTGGATGGGGAAAGGATTAGCGATGGACTATGTAGCAGCATCTTTACGGCTGACCAGAAACGATGCACCAATACCACACGGCTACGGACGAAAGGTCATTTGGATGACGATCCTGCGTTGCGCCAAGCATGTCATCAGTATGGCTGCCATAACAGCGCTTCTTAGGGCTAATGATCTGCGAGAACATCGAACCGCGCGTCGAAAGGACGCTGCAGCTAACCTTTTTTTTCAGCTCTGTCTGGCAGGGATGGTGGTTTGAAAAATGTATGTTTTCCACCCGACGTGGTGAAAACTCATCAATTCAACGTAATACTGGACTGGGCGCGTTTTTTTTTTCTCCTTATTCACAACCAGTAGCTTTGCTCGAAAAAAAGATCAATTTTCTTAAAATAGGTGAAGAAATTATGAATTCTTGAACAAATCTAACAATCTCGAGCTGTAAGAAGCATTTTTGCCCGGAAAAAATGGATACGTGTATGATAAATTCTGCTGGAAGTTTTTGCACATTTTACCGTGGGCAACATCCTGATGGGATGTTCGTTCTATCCCTTGCAACATACTAACTAAACCTTTCTTTTCCAAATAAATTCAGCTCGTAACATTCGTCTGCTAATTTGATTGGTGATGTGTTAAGTTTCATGGTTTTAGTTTCTCCATTCCACCTTCCTGTTCTTTTACTCCTTTTTAAGGTTCATTCATCGCAATTGTTTTTTCTGGGCTTTCAAGATGTGTTTGCTGGACTTCTTCTAGATATCAAATGAAAGATAATGAGATGCGATGTTTTCACCACTTGGATATATGTAAATTAAATTTACTCATAACGATTTACAGCGAAAATTTCATTTAACTTGCCGTTTCTGACTTATTCCACACAGAAACAGAACATCCATGCAATCCGAGTCCGCATCCAGATTTGTCTTATTTAAAAAGTACAACCAGTTTTATGTTTTATCTATTGAACAATTTTCGTTGATGGTTCAATACTCAATACCTTTCAAGAACCCTCGAAAGCAATTTAAAATACAAAATAAGTTGCATAAACTTTGTAGTGAAAAAATCAACATTATATAGGAAAAGTTACAAGCTGTAATCGAAGTGCATGTTTGCTACTACGCCCTTAGATTTATTCGCACACGAGCTTTGCAAACCAAATCCCTGTCGTTTTCCTTGCTCGCTCGCCGACACTTGACCGTCCGAAAAAGAGCCGTCCCCGTTTCGCTTCGATTCGTTTCATTTCGTTTCCGTTCCGTTTCATTTCAAACAAATAGGAAAACTTCGTGCGGACCGTGCGGGCCATCGCCGACGCCAACGAAGTTGTTTGCAATGGCGACGTTTGGTGGTTTGTTCCTTTGTTTATTTGTTTGTTTGTTTGTTTGCATGCCTGTCTGTTTGTCTGTTTCCCCGCCCCTCTCCCCCCACCACAATCCCATCACAATGGCATCGTTTGATTGCTTTTCGTTGCACGTTTCGGAAAACGCATTTTCTACACCACTGACCGATATAGCAGTAGTCGGTACATTTGGACAACTAGTTCAAATCACGTCCGAAAGGATGCGGAGCAATTGTTGATTGTCCGGAAAAGAACCTATTCAGGGGCTGGACTGTCAGCATAATGCACCTATTTAAGCTTGCACCATTGTGTGGCTGTGTGTGTGTGTGTGGATGGTCTACCGAAAATTTCCATAGGGGTACATGGCGTCCGAAGCCTTCCAACAGCATACGGTCACCCATGTGTGTGTCTCCATTTCATTTCCACCCCAAAAGCGACTTAGGTTTATGATTGCAATTAGTGTTGCTTGGGTGCATCCGCAAATTTCGCTACGTCTGTAAAGTTGCCGCTCGATGCACGCGCAATGGGAGGAAAATGGCATTCACAAATTTGACGAGCAAAAAGGTGGCGGTGCAACGGTTGGGATGGTTCGATTGTTTTTCGCGCATTAGCAACACCTATTGTTCCTGCCCTGTGTGCGTTTGCTGCCCGTATGTGTGTGCGGAATTGTGAAACGCTTGGACTATTGGTGTGGTTCAGCCATGAGGTGATGCGGTTGCAAAGCTGAATTTAGGAAAATGGTTGCAAATATTGGCATTAACATTCCCCTGCAAATAGCGAGGAGGAAGGAGAAAAGTGTACCAGACAACCGCTCAGGCATGAGGTGCTTAATTTATTCACTAAATTGATTTTGAAATGTGCAAAATGGAAATCGGCCGAAAATAAAATGAGCTTCAACCCAGAAAATCCAATCATGACGCTTGGATAGGTCAAACACGTTGTGAAATTTCAGGCTGACTGTTCTTTAAGTATTTGCAAAAAAAATTATCCAACATTTCCAGTAACAGCATGAAATTGTGCAGTCTAGTTTTTGTTTTGTGGGTTTTGGTTCTTTTTAAAACATTTTCAAAATACTTTTTTATTTTGCAATACTTCAACTCAACTGAACGTCTGATACTAAAGCTTTACGTTAAACAGTTTAAAGTAAACAATATATTCTTTTTTTTTATGAATTGAAACGATGACCTTCAAATTACAAAAACGTGTTAATTTAAAGCTTCACTTGTCAAGCAAAGGAATTTAAATTCCCGCATGCCAACCAAGGCAGAATTAAAGGTTACGATTTAAATTAAAGTAGTTGATGCAATTTGCACTATGCGAACGGCATATCAGCATTATCATCATCATCATCCTCATCATCGTCATTTACTCGAAAACTTCATTGAATTTCAATCAGCTCACCCCCCTTGTCCTCTCTCATGAGGAATGCAATTGACAGATCGATAAAATGGCACACGTTCGTCCTACCAGACGCGGAGAACCTTCTGTGCAAGATCGAACACCAAGCCTCCCCTCTCGTCCATCAGTGCAGGTCTCCAAGGTGTTACGGATCGCGGAAAACCCATCACCGGCCGCCGCTGTGGTACAACGCAGAGCTTCCACTTGCGGACGTGCGATGAAACGTGTTAAATGATGGATTTATCCCTTCCATTAAAAACCCCCCACGCGTCACACAGCGCCTCTGCCCGCTGCTGTCACGGATGGTTGTGGTTGAGATTTGCCTGTGACTGTCTGACCACGGGAAGGCGGAACACGAGGTACGGAATGGCGGTTTTTGGCATTTCATAGATTTTCCATCATTCATCTCACGCTGGTGGAATTCTTCGCGGCATTTTGGCGTGTCGTGCCATCCGTCCAGCGACAGAGATTTCGCCGGTGACGAACAACGTTCGTTGGAAGGTGATAGGAGCTCGATCACGGACCACATCAATGATTCGGCCTGCGTTTGATGTGCAATCAATCATCCAATTGCATCGGCGACAATGTGTAATGGGGCTGGTGGTTGAATAATGGAGCGACACCGGATGATGTGTTCTTTTCCGCATTTTGCACGAATTTTCCTACCGTTTCATTTTATTTTCTAGCAGAAGGCAGTCCGTTGCCGTTGTCGAGTTAAGCAAAAAAATTGATTCCAACGTAGTTAATCTTCGTTCATTAGATTTGAATGTAAATTTCTCTTCATGTTTTTTCTTTGAAATACCTTGTGATATCGGTAATTTTTACAGACATTCCTTGAACCTTATCCCTCGCGTAGCATCGGCTCACGAACGCTGGCCGTACTGAACTCATAAAAGCCTGAAGTTTTCTACCAACGACATGGAATCAATTATTCACTCCTGCTTTGCGGCCGAACGCCGTGTTTGATGTAATTTTCATTCGACAATTTCCCACGACACTCGCCCTTTCTTTGTACCCCTCGATGCACCGTACCTTGCTTCCAATAAACACCCATCGAACAGCATAAGTTGGAAGAAAAGGGTTCAAGTATTTCATGCCCTATCATCATCGTATCTCTTTCGCACTGTAATGGCCGTTCGTATGCATTTGTCGCCGCTTTTAGGTTTTGCATGATTTAACTATTCATCGATATGTTATGCCAGTTCTGGGCTCATACTCTCTTTAACATCTTAACCGTACACGTGGCGCGATAAAGGACAATAAGCGGGCATTGGCTAATGCACAATAATTCCATAAAGTCAGTGTTCGTCATCCATTTTAGGTACATTTATTTCAGACGTTTTTATGATTTGATTATGTCTCCTCCTTATTTATTTTGGAACGACAAGGAATAAGCACAAATAAATCAATAAATTTGTGTCTCGCTTTAGAAACTTTAAACTTTTCAAAACCAAAGATCACGGTAGCAATATGAATAACATAGACACACACACAAACTGATCGTGTCCCCTGGCCTCCGCCGGCTTTTAGTCTGCACGCAAACAAGTGCCCACGCATGTTGCTGCTAACGCGAAATTAAAGTAAAATAATTAAAGTAAATTACTCGCATTTTCACACGAACTTGGTTCTATTTTTTCCCTCCAAACCGAAGGCGCCGTTGGCGAGGCGAAGGATAATGGTGTTATGGTCGTGCTCCGTGCACTCGTCCTTTTTTTCACTGTACTAATTGGACGAAGCACAAATTAAATGAACTGCCCACAGTGTCATACTTTCATTTCATCACCTATTTACGTCGAAATAAATAACACTTAAGGTGTGATTAAATTCATGGCTGCCATCAATGTAGGCGACATTGATATGATACAATTTGGTGCTTTCTTTCTGTGACTTATAGTCACATAACCATTCGTTTTTCCTATTATTATGCTGTTCATATTGCGTAATGGATTTGCATAAAACTCAGGTACGTTGCACACTTGAGAGAATTTACTCAAATAATATGTTTCGATTTACTTTTACAATGTATTTTCTGCACATTGTTTTCTTTTTTCTACATTCTTTTTGAGGAAAAACAAGTACATATGGAGCAATAAGGATTTGTCCTTCCTCGTAAAAATCGAAACCATGAAACAGAGCAACGCTCGGGACACTCGAATTTCACCTGAATTCTCCAAGTGCACTCGCTATCCTCGACCTTTGCGATGGGAAAATTGGTCGTTATAGAAAGGACCATTGCGGACCGCTTGCCTTCACCCTTTCGCTCGAAGGTTACGGCGCAACCGAGTTCGACTTCCTTCTCTTCTCGTTGCGAAGCATTCAGTACCATGCTCACGTCCTACGGTGTGGAAAGTGGCAACGACCACGCTTTTCAAATTCATTAATATGGAACTCACTTTCCCAGGGCGAGAAGCAACTAACAACAACACTGTCGGCACCGTTTTTTTCCTCTCCGCTTGCGATACTTTGCACCAAAAGAAAACGTGCCCCTCGTTGGACATTGGGTCCTTTTGGTTTTTTGACCGCATCACTAAACCTTGGCCCCGTGCCAGCGGAAAGTGAGACGTTAGTTCGTTCGCCGTCGGACGGCGGGTTCCCTTTTCCATACTTCAACCTCGAACAATGATTATCTGTCCGTGTGCTCCGCATAAAATTTCGGGGCATTTTCCGTACCGCCGGGCCGAAGGAGTTTGCATGACGCCGACCATCAAACTGGCCGTTGGCCCACTGCCAAGGCTTTAAACGGTCAACCGTTGTCGTTTTCGGTTGCGGTGGAACCGCCGTGTGATTATCCCGCGTTGACCGTCAACTTTTACCGCCCGGCCGGATGGACGGGGTTTTTCCCTTTCGTTTCCGAGTGTTTCGGCTCGGTTGGCCCCAGAGTGCCCTATTCCGCCTGCGCGTGAAAGAAAGAATGTCACGAATGCGCTCCGCATTGGCCTCGAGCGATTGACGATTGCCGAAAAAGAGTCTCTAATTAAAAGCACTTTATTTTTAGCCTCAGTAAAACCAACTACCAGCAATGCTCAATCGTTTCCAGGTTTAATGAAGTGCCAGTCACTTTAACACTACCTTCACGCTAGAATTGGAAACTTAAATCCCTATCTGCTTCTCTTTTCCACTTGTAGGCGCCGAGCGCAGCAGCTAAAGATAGCCAAGCAGAAGGAGAAAGAATGGCTGAAGGCGCAACGGAGCCGGGATCGGATGGGAACACAGACGAACTCCTACAAGCGCCACATCACGTTCGAGGATAGCGTCGTCCTGCTGGAGGCCGCCGCGCGGAACGACATCGCCGAGGTATCGTATGGTTCAGATCAATTTTTTTGGAAATGGGCAAAAACCAAATGGCGATATGTGAGAGAAAGGATGCACTGTTGTGTTCCATCCGACGTTCAAGCTCATCCAAAGGGTTGAAAATTTCATGGGGTGTTTTTGGCGGCTTGAACGTTTATGTGAGGTAGAAAGAAGAGAGCATAGCCATGCAAACTTTTCCAATTTGTGATATATCTGGCCTGCAATATCATCATTGTCGGGAAGGTTTTAAGTTTTAGATAAATTTTCTACAAATTCTATTCTTGCCACTAGATAACGGTGACTTTCATGCATTAAAAAAACAAGCAAACGGGCATTTCAGCAAAAAGTTTTAACATTTTAAAAATCAAATAACATAAAACCATCCAAGCGTACTTTGGCAGTTGTTAGAGTCGCCAGGCATACTTTCATCGCAGGAGGCGTCAGTCTGGAAAATAAAGTTTCCTGCCCGGTCAGTTGTTCTTTTCCATTCGGAAATCTTTGAACTGAGTTTTTGGTTATGGCCGGGGAGAGGAAAAAAAGGGAAATGATATTTAAACTTTTCTCTAGCTGAATGTGCATTTAAAAGGAGCTTATCGAAAAAGTTTTTCCGCGAACGTCGGTAGTGAAGCTATGAAATTTACCCGGAACACAAATCGGGTTTATATTGGTTTATATCGGATAGGTATGCTTTACGATGCTTGATGATAAGGTCATCTCGTCTTAAGCAATCTTAAAACCTTTTCATGAAAAATACTTTTAATTTATCTAGGCAATCTAATTCGATCACCATTTCGCCATTCCGTATGGCCTTATGGAACGCATTCTACTGTGTCCTACTGAACTCCATGGGAATTTGAGTGACCTCGACTGTAATGCTCCCATGTGGACCAAATTGTTTTGCCACCCATTCGAAGGCACTTTGTCCTTCCCGGACAGCCTCCAGTTCCGGCTTGGAACCCCCTTACGGTACACCGGAAATCGTTTTCCAGTCGACACGATTTCCGTTGCAAAACGGCGGCAAATGCAGATGGAAATCGGAAGGACCTGCTGACCCGCCGGAAAAATGGGTCACTGAATCACTTTATTCCGGGTGTCCTCATTCTGTTTCTACTCATTCACTCCCGGCCGGTTTCCGGTTGCTATTAGTCAGCGGCAGTGTGGCTTGCACTAGGCTTCACTTCTTTGGTGTGTGCAATTTTAAGGTTATGTCACAGCGCGGGGCGAAACAACTCTGTCCCACTCGTTAGAAAGTCGGCAGTCCTTTGGCGGCCTCAAATGGTGGCAATTCGTAAGAGTGTAAGTGCAACGCGAGTGAAACGCTTTCTAGGTAGGTGCCCTTCCACCAACCGCAAAATGATCTATCATTGGCGCACTCCACGCGGAACCTACTGGACGGACCATTCGCCATTGTCGTCGTCCTCACGGATTGGAAGGCTGCATTGTGGAAAAATTGTCATTTCCTGCCCCATGCCGAAAGGGGTACGGTTTCCCGTCCTTTCGGGACAAACTCACCCCTCGTTCGGTCACGTATGGTCACAAAGGGACCGTGCGTGTGTGTGTGGATAAATGATGTAATCCGGTTGCATACCTTCCAGGCGACGACCCCGCAAAACGATATGGAGTACATTTTTCAACCACCGGCGACAAAATAGCGTGTCCCGGCGTACGGCCCCGCTCTGCGGATAATTAATGACAATCGGCGTACAATTGTTGTCACTTTAGCAAGGCGGTACCGCTTTTCTTTCCCTCCGGCGGCGTCCAGGAAGGGAGGAATTTATTATCACGCCACCATAGAACTCTTCTACAGGGACGACACTCTAGCATGGGAAGCGGCATTGATTCAAAAATTATTTAAATGCCGACCGGGGATGTCCTCGTGAACACGCAACGGAATGGCAGACAGCGTAACTATGGCACATCTTGGATGGTGGGGTTCTAATTTAAATGCCATTACCATTGCTGATCAAGTCCCTATTCATTCCATTCTGACTTTGTTAACGGGTGCCATATTCTTTTGGTCCGTTCTGCTGCTTGTTATGTGAATATTTAAAGACAACTGGTGGCACTTCGCTTTCCACTAAGGTTTAACTTCCTGTTTGCCTTTTCCCCCCTTTTTTTCGAGTACCATTAATTTTCCAAGCACACGAACCTCAACCGAACTGCAATTCCTTTGCTGGCGTTCCTTGTGGCGGCAGATTGCCCGTTTTGTGGCCAGTGCTGTTTATTTACAACGCGCCTCGATATATCTCGCGCCCGGAGGATGTTTTGTTTATCAAACAAACACTGGACGGTGCCTGGCACGCAATAGATACACACACCGACAGCCTGAACCACCCTGTTCGCAGCAGCACCAGAGGCTGGTGGTTTCGAATGTTATTGCCCACCACCGTCATCGTCATCGCGATCATTATTGCGCCAGCCGGCACTAACCTGCAAAGTAACGACCCACTCAGCATTGTCGGACGCTCCGTACCCGGAGCATCCTCAAAGGATAAACGTTTGCGGCTAATGGGTTTTCATGCAAGTAAAATAATCCGTTAATTACGGGCGGCTTAGTGTGGCAAGATTGTTCAGCAAAGTTTAATGAAGCAAGCGCATTGGACGATGAATAAAGGGAACAGAAATGGTGAGCTGTGAGCTGGACGATGGCGAGAATTAAGTTGAAAGCGTGCAGTTTTCAACCTTTTGTTTCTGGCTAAAATGTCCTGTCCACACCACAGAAGTACATGTCGTAGGTACATCTTATTGCAATGGATATGTCCTGTACGGACAAAATCCAATCAAACACCTGTTCAACCATCGGTCAATTTTTCCATCGCTCCCAGCATTGAAACACATGGACATACTATTTATTTCTGTTCACACTCGCAACAACGTTTCTGCACGACCCCGGGCAAGGAGGAGAAGACTGGAAGGAGGAGGACAAGTACTAATTCACTTGGATCCACTCGAGAAGTCTTTGAAACACTCCTTCGAATAGTCGTGCAGAGGCGACTCTACGAGTCACCCACATCTGTTACTTGTGTCAACCGAGAGTGACCGTATTTTCCGGACAGTTTTCCAATTTCCCATGCTCGCCATCGAAGCGAAACGTCCCTCGTCACACTACGGTGTTGTTCCACTTAGCCAACCGATGGACTAAAACAAACGTACTGACCTATTCCAACGCTCCCCGGATGGACGGCTGGTGTTGACACACCGTACCACCACCACTGTCACTTTGTAGCTGCACCGATTCTCGATCGATGAAGGAAGAAAAGAGGATACTTTATGCTCTTCCCCGTCTCGTATGTGACTTTTTCGATTGTCACATTCACAAACTGTTCAGAACGTATTCCAATCATCGTTTCTCTTGAAAGAAATGGCTTCATTTCAAACCACCATTTAAGACAAGCGAAAAAAAAACGATTGCCACTCAACGTGAAGATCTTGGGTGGCTCTCATTGGATGGATTTATTGGTTTCCTATTTTCTTTATTTCCCGTTTCATCGTTTTCCTACTTTCAATTGACACAGTGATATATTTAATCCATAAAGGATGATTGTATCTGTTACAAACAAATATAGGATAAATTTAGGTTCAACAGTTTTCTATAAGGCATTGAAAAAGATACGATGGGTACCGAAGCTGCCTCTTCCGAATCAACGTAATAATGGCGAATCACTGACGGGTCCTTGTTTGCTGATTGAAACAAACACAATTACAGCAAAGCAAACCGTACACGACGCCCTCGTCAACCCCATTACGCATCATTTTCCCCTAAGTAATTCTGCTCCGGCACGCTTCGTCCTATTCATTGCTCCGAGGCAATGGATGCAGCATAATAAACAACTTCATCCTTTTTCTCGCCGGCCGGCAAATGGAGACGTTGATGGGATCAATTCCATCACGAGTCGAGTTTCCCGGAGAACGCTCTTTCAACAGTCTGCCACCCTTAGCCGCCCCCACAAGGTGAGGTTCCGAGCGAATCTGTGCAGCCGTTTCGAGATGAACGGGAGACAATCCCACCCCCAAGATCGATGGGATGTGTTTAGTAGAAATCAATAAACCCATATACAAAACACTTCCCCGTCACTCTCGGACTCTTCACCACAGGAAAGTAAATCACAGTATTCAATCGTACAAACAGGAAAAATCCTTGTGAAACCAGAAGCTTTCCAATACGCTATCTCGCCGTGGGAGTTCCGAGGACATTGGTGTGTCCCGACAACCCTAGCATGTGCTTGAAGCCTGCTATCGTATCTAGTCAAGCTATTTTGAGGATGGAAAATAAATTACTTTCGCTCTGCTTCATCAACTCCCGCTGGGATCAATTTAGCTGCCTGCGGGGTTTGGGCGGGGTGGCAGGGCGGATGGGTTACTCGCCTGCCAGACAATCGTAGTCCGTCAGGCTCAGGGTACGGGTCAGTTGAGTCGATGTAGGTGCAGGTCAGGGCTACCACTTTGCAATTTTCCGCTGCCCCATCGATGTTCCCTCGTGCCCACCGTGTCATTCGCCCATTATTCCTTCCATTTCCCGATACGATACCGTACTTAATCGGATAAGCTGGGGATGAGCCGGCGACAGCTATTAATTATCGCATTCGACGAGAGAGTAGTGTCTGCCCATGTTAACCGCCCAGGGCTGAGGTGAGATGATATAACGAGGTCACTGCTAACTATCTTGTATTATGGGCGACTTGAGTTGTGTGCTTATTGACCTCCCTTCGGCCAGGTCGTTATTCACGTTCAAATGACTAAATCCTTTATCTCGGAGATAACGCCCCATTCATATTATCGGGTCTTATGCGTGCTTTCCTATCGATTTATTTATGGGTTAACCGTGACATACAAGACCAAGCTTTAAAACCAATCTTTGGAACTTTAATCAATGTTGATCATGCTTCGCGAACTGTTCTTATCCCTATCCTTCTGGGCTGTTTTGCACCATACGAATCGGTTGTTTGTAAATAATATATTTCAATTTTGCCCAATTGACTCAGCGATAACTTGTCTCCCAACGGAAGTCCGTTTGCTGTCCCGGGTCTCCTTCCCGTCCATCGGTTTCAAAGATGATGCGACAGAAAACTTCCGCTGCACAACTACGCCCGCGGGAAGGATGGATAAACTCGTCGCCTCCCTCCCACTACGGGATGAAACTTTTCATCATCATCATCATCTTCCAACGAAGATAGCCAGCACAGAACTCATCCGTTGTCATGTTGCGACCACATTGCTCCGGAAACTTTACTTCCAGGGTTGCAATGGCATTCTTCCTCTTCGTTCGCTGGCTGAAATGGCAGCAAACACTCGGAACGGAGAATAAACACTCCATCTGTAACTTCCTTCCGATGGGAGTCTCATCGCCATCGGGTAACTTTTAGTAACAGTATGTGATATACATATATCGTCCTGGCATAAGCTTTTAGTTTGTCGTTGGAAGCCTCATATTTGCCTCCATTTGTTTTTTTTTTCTATGTGCATTTCTTTCCATCTTACAATGCATTTTTTTGTCACTTTTTGTTTGAGTTTTCTGCTCTTTAACCTAAGCCAACCTCAACATGCCAACACATCCTTTGCAATGAAACATCCAACAACTTCTGGCTCGGGGTATGATGACCTTCGTTGAAATCCCAGAAGCACTCGCCGTGCCCTTGGTCACTGAGTGCAGTGGCCGGGATTTGCGCTCTAACCGAGTGTGCTGTAATGCTGCGACTCTAAGGACTAACGACTTGCAGTAAATGCCACCACAGTATAATGATGATGATGATGGTGATGATGATGTAATCCTGGCACTAGGACTTGCCGAAGGAACCATTGAAACTTGAGCACTTCATGAGTGGTCATTATCGACTATGGGAAATGATACTTGCATCCGGTTCCGTTCGACACTCGTGCTTGATTGCTTCCTGTGTACCGTGAGGAGGCAGGATTACGGCGTGGGCCGTTGGGATTTCTGAACGTGTTTCACTCGCCTTTCTAACCAGGGCTTCGTTTTTTTTTTTTTGTTATATTTCACCAGGTGGCCAAGCTGCTCCAGAAAGGCGTCACACCGGATGCGACTAATATGGACGGACTGACAGCATTGCACCAGTGCTGCATCGATGACAACGCGGAGATGCTGAACCTGCTGCTCGACTATGGTGCGAACGTGAACGCACAGGACAGCGAACGATGGACGCCGCTGCATGCGGCCGCCACCTGCGGTCACCTGAATCTGGTCAAGATACTGATAGCGCGCAGTGCAAATCTGCTAGCGGTCAACGCCGACGGCAACATGCCGTACGACATCTGCGACGACGAGGAGGCGCTCGACTACATCGAGGCGGAAATGTCGAAGCGGGGCGTCACGCAGGAGCTGATCGACGAGACGCGGGCCGCCACCGAAACGCAGATGCTGCACGACCTCCAGGATATTGCCCTGCAGGGCGGCGACCTCGAGGTGCCCGATCCGCAAGGTGCAACGCCGGTAGGTTTCGGAAAGTACGTGGCCAGAATACATCGAACAATTACTAACAGCGAATTTCGTTCGCTCTTTGTTCTTCCCCCCCCCCCCCCCCCCCCCCCCCCCTAAAGCTTCACATAGCGTCCGCCAACGGGTACACGCGGGTTGTCGAGTTCCTACTGGAGCATCACACAGCGACCGACGCTGTCGATAACGATCTCTGGACGCCGGTTCATGCCGCTGCCTGCTGGGGTCACGTAAGCTACCGACCGTACTTCAACTATAATACCGTCCGTTTAACACTTTATCCTGTCATGTCTCTTCTAGCTGGAAGTGCTCGAGATGCTTGCCCAAAGCGGTGCCGATCTGAATGCCAAAAATAAGAATGACGAAACGCCTTCCGGTAGACACTGCGAAACAGTACCAGTACAAAAGAGCTCGATTCTAACGTTTACTTCCTGTTCATCTTTTGTAGATATTTGCGAAGATCCTGAAATACGAGAACGAATAGAACAGCTCAAGACCGAACAGGAGAGCAAACGATTAGCCGAAGCACAACGGAAACGAGTACGGCGGTCACAGAGTAACAATACGAGGTCAGTACGACTATGTAAATGAAAAAAACTTAAAAGCTGTTAAAAGTAGCCTATTTTGAATGAAACATGTTATGTGTACTTATTAGAGAAATCAGCGTGATTTAATCTTCTAAAATTTGCTTAAAATCCTATCGACAGATCACCTGTAGTTATTATAATTATTATTACTCGATTTTCAACATTCGTATTTATCAATATGATTTGTTACGTGCTTAAAAAAGTAGCCCCCTTAAGTATTCTAACACTCCACACCGCTCAAAGCCATGCAATAGCTAATCGGATTAGGAACTGCAAAATGTGTAAGGATAGACTTTCTCTTTGCTAAGAAACGTTGATAGGAAACTTTCCCACCCCTGGGTAGACATTTAAACCGGCCTCTCGAGGATTTCAATTTCAACTAGACCAAGTTAACATATCATGTTGACAACACAGCGGGCAGTCGTAGTCAAACAACACTGCTCTTCGCTAATCGGTGTAGTACCCGCGTTATCCACAGATCTTAATTGGAAAACGGTTGCCGTGTACGTGCGCAGCTTCCTTGCTCCCATGCCATCCCATACTAATCATATTTTTGTTCCTTTTTCTCCCACAGGGCACAATCGGTGAGACGAACATCACTTCGAGATAAAGGACTTACAACCAAAAAGGATGCCGTGGAGGAAGCCCGCTTTCGACTACAGGCACAGGAGGTAAGTTTCGTCAAGCCCTGGTTCCAACAGCGCTCAGTGGTTGTTCGTTCTCGGTAAGCCCGAGGAGAGCCTGTGCCTTCCGTGACTTCTCAAGAAACTGCAAAACTTTCCCGTGCGGATCGTGGCGGGTGAAATGTTGTGCTGAATTCCATCCTACACAAAACGCCAGTCTCACAAGGCCGACAGAAAGCCTACCAAAGATCACAAGCCAAGAAATGCTCTTTTCACTTCACCTGCTCGGCAAGGCAGGACGTCCCTCTCTCCACGAAAGAAAAGCAGAGTTATTAAATTTTAATTTCTTCGTATTTAAGCAGTACCAGATTTATTGCGGTGCGATTTGCTCACGATACTGCAATAACACGCGCTGCGGAGGACAATCAACACAATCCTTGGGCAGCTTAAAAGTTTACAAAGCTCAAAGGAAGTTTACAAAGTTGCGATTGCTAATTTAATTCCCACCGGTCGTCGTGGGAGATTCGTGTTTCAGGAGATTTCGTGAAACGAGACGGTTGTACAATAACAAAGAAGCCACCCTAGCTAGACAGAGATGAGACAGTTTGGAAAGACACTTAAAATCGCACGGTAGCAAAAAGGATCCAGAGTTTGGTGACTCGTTGCGGAACACCGTGCTTTGATAATGTTGCTGCCTTTGGAGAACGGGTCGTAAAACCATCCGAACTCGATGCTCACGTCGGGTTCGCCGGTAGCGTTTTATGTTTCTTTAAGTAACATTTAATAGGTCTACGCGCTCCTTGAGCGCATTTGAATGTCCGGTAAACTTGCCTTACGCTGAACAAAAGATAATGTTTTCCTCTTGTTAGCTTTGTTACCTTTCTGATTTATTGTTAGCAATTGCTTACAAATCGTTACCCAATAACTTTGATACGATTTTTGGAACATATATTTTAAGCATACACAAACTAAAACTGAATGTTTATAACATACATTCCTTTATCGCATTTAATAAGGCTTATATTAAAGGTAAAATAAGTGTTTTCCTTCTATTCAAATGTTGGTCACTCATTTGGACACACCTTTTATTACAACTTTTTGAAGCAGCAAAGTTTAAACATTTATTTGTGTTAAACGTAGTTCTATATTGATCAGCTTCGCTATGTACAACAATGCGAAGCGGATTGTAGCTTTCGTATGATGGTTTATAAACAAAATGCCTAAAAAAATGTTTCATCCAGGCATAATCCTTCTGCCGTTTCGAAATGGGTCCAATCAATCCACCTTTTCCTCATCATTCAAAGTACAACTTGATTCATGCTCTGTTGTAAAAATCTCTGAATACGACGTGATAAGAGGATGGAAACAAAATATCGCTTTTCTATGTTACATTTTTACTGCACTCCACAATACGAAACTCTGGAAATTCAATTTAAGGCTCCATGTGGCAAGGGGATTCCCCAGTGCCGCTTGGGGGGGTATTGTATCGAACTCAATTAAAATTGGCATGCATTTGGGTGTGTTTTCGAAGCCATTTGCAAGTGCAGTGTGATGAACCCGGTTGGTGATGGTAGATGCATTCGAGTGCAATAAAAACGGACAAAAGGATCGTCCGATTCATTCCGGGTCTCACGAGATCGAACGAGGGAAAAACGGGCGTAGTACTCTATAGAGTGCACTGAATATTTATGGCAGATTAGTGCACTGACAACCAGATGTCCGTTGGTTGAAAGTTGGCTCTTTTTGCTGTCGATAGAGCGGTGTTTGAGATCAGGAAACTCTTGACTTCAGCACGACGGCATTGAACAAGTGACGCCGTGGCATGGAAAATCAATAGCGACCCCCTGTGTCCACTCCAACGGACGTCAATGGCTCCATCGACGGATTTTAACTCAGTCGTTCAACTTTTTGGAAGCACTTTACTATCATGCAAATATAGAAAACACCTTCCGACGTGATCGCTTCATGCAGTGTGATGGGTGACCTTTCTCCCGTTAACTATTTGACGTTTACTTTGCCATTGTGCTCATTCTATTATTGCCCTATCCTGTTTCTGTAGTCGATAAGAAATTGGGTTTTTTCTCTCAGAATACCAACACACACATAACTCAGCATGTCCTGTGAGCAGCTGTGGCACCTACTCTCTAATCCTGTTGGAACTCTTGGTACTGAAGTGTCCATTGGCCAGCTGCTCGTTGGTGTGTGCCCGTTTAAAAAGTTTTAAATGTGGTTGACGCGCAGGTAGAAGGTGCTCTGAATCTATTTCAGTCCCATCGGATGGAAGAATCTCTAGAAGTTGCTGCAACGTGAAGAAGATTACGGAGAGGCAATTAAAAGTTTTCACAACGATGCAAATTAAAAGTGAACCGAATAAATTCGGGTGTTAACGAGGAGAATTCCCACTCACTTGATGGTTGGCTAATTAACAGTATTCTGAATTGTAAAAATTAAAATTCAAAATATTCCCAATATACGAATCCTTTTAAAATGGTTCGTAAAGACATTGACTTCACAAACACCCAAAATTTTAATTGCTACTAAGACCAATGTTAATCGTTACGGCAAATTATCTATGCCCTTCAATTCAAACAATTTATTATTGGCCAATAAATGTTAATGGCCGGAGTTGAAGCAACAGTACTTCCTCCTTTCGAAAATTGTGAGCGCAATTGTGTTTCCTTCATACCAACATATGAACCATGTTGGTGTTGGCGACCTTGATGACCCTCCCGAAGTCATCGTTTTATACGCAATGTTGCAATGCTCAGTATTTCCATGTTCAGATATCAATTGCAGCCTAAAAGAACCATGTTATGTTGTTAGGTTCGCACAGCGAAAGAAAAATCAATCACCAACGTGGGCTAACGTTCGCTTAACATTCACAGGCCCCAAAGGGTGGTCCTCTTCCCAACCGGCGGGAAGGGCGTTCCGTTCCGGTTCAGCCAATTTTTGCGCCATGCGGGGTGAACTTTGATGCGGAACCAACGCGGAACACTGACCACGCTTCAACGAACCGCCGCGTTTGTCGGTGACGATTTTCTGGTAGTTGATCGAACCTGTTCAATCGAATCGATTGATCAATTTGTAGAAGGGTGTTTCATTACTTCACGTGACACAATATGGACATGAAAACCTATTGGAAAGGCTATAAGAACCGACGGTAAAAATATGGACTGGACGATAGAAAAGCAATGATAAGAGGAGTAAATTTGAATGGCTGTAAAGTGAACTAAATCAAATCGGTCGTTTTATCTTGCACGGCTAAAAAGAAGAAACGATATACAAACCTAACGAACCTACGAACGAGCGGCTTCGACTACTTTCTCAAATATGTTACGCAGGTTCCGTTTTTTTTTTTCAACCAATCGAGCTCTCTTTTGAAGCATTACATTGTTGCACGCATTTATGTTGCACCGGCAGCATCGAACTCACGTACATTGGTCCAGGCATTTACGTAACGTTCGGTTCAATGGTCGTTTGACAATGTTCGTTGTAATGGTGGTTGTTGTTACTTTTTTCGATCGTTTGTGATCGATGAAGATTAGCTTCGTTTGATTTTGTGTGTGTTCATGTCTGGCATTTTGCAAAGTTCAATGATACGGCATGATAGCCAGTCAATCAGTCTTTACTAGAGATGTGTTTCATCTGTTAATGAGCTGCAGTGTTTCATTAGATCTAATTGAAGATCTAAGTATTTATCTGCTAATTTATTGCGATTAGGTTTTTTTACATGCGAATCTATTTATTTCGAAAATAACAAACCCATTTATTATTTACTACTTTACAACAATACTCAGGCGATTTGACCTGTACTGAGTGAAGGTACGCTGTTTCAAATTTATTCGTCAGCGAAGTCAAAGCAATTATTTAGGCAACTCAAGTCTGTATTTGGTCATTGCACTTTTAAGATTTCATCATAAAATAGAAAACGAATTTGTTCTGCAAACATTGCATGTATTCTGGCCGCAAAAGTGGTTGCACTGTAGAACTTTACGCAACGGAAGAAAAGAAATCTCTTACAACCGCGTAGTTTGCGAACGGTAGTGCTGCTATTGTCTGGTGTCCAGCATGACCAATTTAAATTCCACAGCCTACACACGCACGGTCACTTCCGGTGCGCGAATCGGTTTCCTTTCCGCGGCCCTCACAAACTTGGCGTCGTTCCGACGGATGTCTTAAAACTGCGGCACCGTAATTAAACAACGTTTCCCCTGCGAGTGCGTGACAGGAAGGAAAGTAGTAGTTATGAAATGTACAAGTACACGGCAATGACTTTTTTTGCTGTAGTAACATTTTATCTTTTAACGACCACTGCGAATTCAATGAATAAGAACCATTTAAACAATCGTTTAACACGACTTAAACAAATCAAACCATGTACAATCCCGAACGTCAGCGTGTAGAGCACGGTAATGCATTCGGTGGCAAAATTAACATGTAACCTTTAAGCATGAACTTGACGAACGGAAACCAAATAAATAAACATCACATTACACCATCACTGTTAACTAATGTTTATGCAGCTCAAGAATGCACTAGCACGAATACAGTTGCAGAAACGACTAAAAATAAATACTCAATCAATGCCTCATCGGAAACACCCACCGTGGGCAAGCCTTCCCTTGGAAACGCACACATGAGCCACAGAGGGTTGCAACTGGACACGCATCTGCACAATCTGCTCAGGCATGTAAAAAGAAAATAAGACCCCATACAAACGCAAAGGGAAACATCATTTGAAAGCCGAATGGCGCGTTGTTGAAGCTCATGCATTTTTCGAGGGTTTAAATGTTTAAAGGCCCTAATCATTGTGATAAAAATGTTACCCTATCGGGTGTGCCGTACACCCTTCGTGAATCACAACCGATATCAGGCATACACAAAGCCACACAACCTACACACCCACACCGAGTGCCTTTAGTGAGGAAAGGCGCGAAACGAAAATCGGCGTCCACCGAACGGAACGATGTTTCGTGTTATCCGAAAACCAAAACAGTTTCCACCAACACCCATCGAAGAGGGGTTGGATGGACAGCAGGGCCAACAGCGCCCGCGACTGGAAAAGCAGCCCGCGCCGGTGCAGGTGCGCCGAAACGGACGTCGCGATCAGTTCGCATCCAACGGTCGGACGATTCGAGCACGCGCGCAGACACGTGGTAGACGCCTTTGTACGCCAGTGATCCTTAGTTTTAGTTTCGGGGGTTTTTTTTTTGTTTGCTTAAAAAACGGTAAACGGACGCTCCGATGGGGTTTTCCTACCGCAGGTGGAAAACGAAACTGTTTAGCCTCACGTGTGGCTCGTTCGAGCAGGTTTAGTGTTCCACGTAGTTATCACTAAAGTGCAAATTTGGGAACGATTAGAGGTTGGCGTGAGCGGATATAGGGTGCGTGTTTGTTTGTGCTTGGTAATGCAGTGGAAACCTGGTTCGATATGCTCGTGGAACTGAGTCACCTAGAAACGGATCCTTGAGGTGGAACAATTAACGCGCCCTGTTCCACTTACTTGACGTCGCGTTAAATATTGGCGCATCTTATTCGTGTGCTCCATACAGTGTTCATCGGTCACCTCTCTCACTTTCTGTTGGGGTGGAAGCTGTAGTGATAACTGTTAAAATTAACAAGCTCAAGCGAAACACAATCAGGAGCAATCATTACCACGTGCATCGGGTGCGTTAAACTCGCCCAAAATTGTTTCACTCCATTTGTGATTAGCCTACATTTGTGCTGAATTTTCTTCGCGTTATTTGGCGGCAGCGTGAATTTCAAGAATATCTCGTTTGAGCCAATGGCCACCGTGTTTTGCTTCTTCGATTCGGTTTATTAAATTGGGCGAGGCTGCACACTTTCGGAAAGGTCCGGCACTCAAATTCGCATAACTTGATTATGATTTCTTTTTCTTTTTTGATTCGATGAAATGTATTTTCGTTGAATTCTTATTGCAACTTATTTCTTTCTTCTCTAGACTAGAGAAAATTCCTTCCATGGAATAAAATTCATCTAAAAATACCATTAGCTCAGTGGCGCAGCATCAAAGCTCGTTATTTCGGTGTAGAAGAAATATTCCGCTCGGCAATGGCATGCCTGCATTGATTGTGCTGGCCCAAGTCTAACAAAATATTATGAAAAGGAAAAGCTCCATTGTTGGATGTATGTTAAGAATGTGCCATGAAAGGCGGAGCATGTTTGAGGAATGTGATTTTTTTTTATTCGTTTTACTTGCAAAATGTAGCTATCGTTTAAATATCAGTGTTGTTATGAAAATCCAATTCCTACTGATTTGATAATCGCTGTCATTCGATGTTTTCTTAAGAGAGTAACAAAACAACTTCCAACCTATAGTAAAAAATGTAGACTCATTCGCCAAACCAGCTGACTTGCGAACCGAACCGGATCTTAATTAAAGCTCGTGCCACCACCTCACGTTAACCACACCTACTTGAATGTTCTTGTTTGTGTCATCGCAAGTATGGCGGTACGTTCGCTGAGCAACAAAGTCGTAAAGACGCCCTTGACATTGTACGGTTCAGGACACCATAAGGACAGGAATCCACCGAAGGGAACATCGTCAAACTTGATGTCCCTTTTTGCTTGACGCTTTTCGTCTTGGCGAAACCGTCCCCCCGAGGGCAATGCAGGACGAGTACCTAACGCCGTTACTTACCCTACTAGACTCTGGCGTAGATGGTTTCGGTACAAAAATTTCGCATGCAAAACGAAAGCATTAATTCTCTGGAGAGGAGAGGATGTAGCAAACAGTAAGATTAATGGTGTTAAACTCGTTTCAGAATAGCTGGAAGTGTTCAATCAAAACTTTTCAGATGGCCATCGACTTTGTGAGGCACGTAAAAAGTTGTAAGGTTGTTGGATAATTTATCAAAAAAAAAAAAAAAAACAGCAGTCAAAAATGTTATTTCAAAAGTAAGAAAGTGATAAGTAAAAGCAAAGTAAATTGCTTATATTCAACTTTTAAAAAAATACTGAAAAGTCAGTCATCATAAAAATGATCCACATGAGCGAAACTCAACTATGGAAGTATGGAACTAACAAATTACGGCTCCACATTGCTGGCCGGGGGAATAGCTCGAACAATTTCCCAAGCACAACGACCCTTTCGCCAAGGGTTTTTTGTTGCAAATCGATCACATTTGATTGACCACTCCCTCGATCGAAAATGGCAACCGTTTTCAGCAACCCCTTGCTTGCAATTGTAGGCTATAATTGTGCACCGTGTACGCATCAACGCATTCCAGCGCCAATGGGCTCCGGTTGATTTGCGTGTGCATCCTACGTGTGCAGTTCCTCTTGTTCACTTGCTTAAAGCCGCCGGGCGCTTCGCCAATTATCAAATTAAAATTGCGCACAGCTTTAGGGCGCGCGTCCGCTCACCGGGGACACAACCAGCTTCTTCCGCCATTTACCAAAAACCATTTACAGCGCCCTCGGTGCCGTGTCCATGCCCTCCCCATGATTGTAACTGTTTGGCGAATAACCAATTGCTCCCCGTACTAACCATGCACCTGTGGACGAGTTGGGTGGGTGGCGTCAACATCGGCAGCATACCACACAGAAACATCCACAACGCTGAGATTCTTCGCCAACGGAAAGTCATACTAAGTACACCTTGGTGGCCCCGCATGGCTAGCCACGCATGGTTGGCGCATCGTAGGTTTCACTTTCCGTTCGTCCGCTGGGCGTTGGATCGTTTCCGTTTTTGGTGTGTTATCGTTGGGGGTTTTTTTATCCTCCTTCGCCTCATCGTCATTTGCCGCTGCTTACTAAACATTTTCCGCCTTCACACGTCCACCACGGTTCAAGGTGCCGATTTTTGACGGACGCAGCCTTTGATCACGAATGAAAAAAGAAGAAAATGGTTGATGAGCCACGATTTCAGTAGGCTTGTTTAATTCTGATTAGGTTTTATTAGATTGAGTTTGAAAATTTGTGTAAATCATCAGAGTTACATACCGGAACAAGATGAATGTATATATGTATATTGTTTATCGTCACGTGCTGATGTAATCGAGGTTTCGTTTTTCTTACTCAATGTAACAACAGCAAAGGGCAGATAAAGGTTTAAAAAAGACGGAAAAAAAGCTGCGAACAGCTTTTTGGCGACCAGTGTAATTCCATCTTCGGATCTTCAAATTTTTCCCATTGTGATTGAATGTCTTTATGATGCTATCAATTGCCTCAACGACCTTGCGGAGGACGGCGCGGTTTATAGTTGCCTGCTAGCGTTTTGTTGTATATTTCCACTTCTGTTGGTCTCCTTCAACACTGCCCAGTATGGCAGACGATTGAAGGTCAATCCGGCACAACACACTGCAAGCTTACGACTTTGCTTCCGGGCAGCCCGAAACGCCGTCAACCGGAAACCCTGGACGCTTCTTTTCGGTTTCCATTCCACGTGGGCGCTGGGTGGTGTAACAGAACAGAACCTGAAAATCACACCCAACGCTCTTCTGGGTGGATGTGAACGTTTGCACCATTGGAAGGACACGGTCGTGCGCCGTATAAACGATGGTAGCTTAGCTGCATTTTTACTCATATATCTTGCCGGTTCGCCTGTAGCCTTACAACGGGACGCTTCCTTTTTTTTATCATAACACAATTTCGACTTCATGCAGTCGAACCGAGACGGTCATACGGGCTCACAGTCGTAAATCACGGCGTAAAGCCATGCAGAACTGGCTTTCAAAGAATTTGGGTTTTGGTGTTCGTCTTTCTTCAAGGGTGGCTCAATGACGTTAAACGTTGCAGAGAAGCAAAAGAATGCAATCGCTTTGTGCAGTAGGTGTGCAAATTCTCCACAATTGTTCATGCAACAACAAAGAAAGAAACTCTGCCAGCAAGATTTATTATAAAATCATTTTTACCATCCGTAAGCCGACAAACCCTTAAAGACATTTTCAGTTGCCTCGCAACCCATCATAAAGAACGCTTCTTAAGAATCTGGAAAAGGCTAGAAAGCCGAAACGCACGAAATGCGAAGAAAGATGAAGATAAACAACAGCAAGAGGGTGACATGAGAATAAACAGGAAGCTTGAGGCGCTTGAAAAGTGATGGTAAATAAGGCGGCCGGCATCTCTGGGCTGAAAACCGGTGAAAACTTTTATCAAAATTTAATTATCTCTCAAATTGTAATCCAAATACTACTGCAGCCCCCCGTAAGAATCCGCTTTTTCCCGGGTATGCCCTGCGGTTGGTGGCAGTAATAATTTTATTAACAAAAGAACGAGGAAGAGAGTTCTAAAGAGTTCTTTTGTTTAGTTTTCATTGCAAATATGATATTAATTTTGCAGTTTCTCAAACAGTTTTATTTTACTGAAAATTGTCCCTTTCTTGCTGACCCGTGATAACGCTGGCTAAAATTAATCCATTATTATTACGCATTACCAAAACAAACAAACATATAAAACACGAGCCCAAATTTCCGATCAAATCGTTGCCTCTTCTCCTTACACTGGACAAAAGTTTGTGCCGGGGAAACTTTGCTGTCCTCGATATAGGCGAGAGGGAAGTGAGGTTTTCATTCGAAGAAAATTGTACCATCCACAGTATTCGCGTAAAGAGAATCAACGATTGGTCGAATTGAACAATTTTCATGTAGTGTCCATCGTTTTCACGACGTAGTGGTGGTTCGTTAGAAAATAAATTGTCACTCGGAAGTGTCCGTGCGCTCACGAACGCACATCAAAGGAGGAACAGTTCACAGGAAAAGGTTCTGCCTCAAAATTAAATCGAAAATGAGACGCGTATTTTATCTGGAGCGGGACAAGAAGCGAGACTCCACACTGGACGACAGTATCATCGGCCTGCGGTATCGGGTAGGTATCGCGTCCACGGTTCGGTGGAAAACGGAACGCACACGAAAAGAGCACCACGCGTCATACGAAAGGACGATGACAGTAATGATTATGATGGTCCTTAAATTAATTAACTACGAAATAAATACGACCCGACGCCTCAGAAGGCAGACCGACCGGCATCTTCCTTTCCTTTACTTTATGAATGAATTATAAAGCGGACCACTCCGGATAGCGTTCGAAGGAATGTTCTCGTCGTACCGTCCAAGCAGAAACAATAGATAAACTCGCCACCCGCTGAATAAAAGATCACGGTCGAATAGGTTTTTAATTTGTTTTGGTACGTTGGACACGTTCGATGCTGGCAGAAGATAAAATTAGCAAGCCTTTGCCGGAACGACGAGTTACAAAAGAATGCTTAATTGCCTAGAGCGGCACATTTTTCGGCAAACTGTTCTACAATTCTATATTCCCGAAGGATATTTCTGGTAACTTAAATTACTACGAATACTTTTTGGTATGGTTCAACTATATGTAGATACTCTGAAAAAAAAAAACAAACTCATGAAATTATTCGAATAAAATAGTGATTACTAAGCTTATTGCTTTCCCAATGCTTTGCAACGTCTGGAAATCAATTTGAACACACCAAACAGCGGAATCTCAATTTGTTGGGGCAGTCAGTATCTAAAATAACTCCAACGACGCTATTCTTGAAGTTTTTATCTCCAACCTAACCAAGCGAAAGATTGTTTTTCTCTGTAAATATGGGTCCATAGGCTGACTACACATTTGTGTACAAAGGTTTTCTTTCAAACGTAATTTATTTTATCGAACCATTATTTGAGCATTTGCAAAATTATCGAAACTATCCGAGCTGAGTACAATCTGTTATTCGTAATGAATATCATCGTTCATTTCAATCATTTTTCATTAACAAGTTTTATCAATGATGAATGGTTAAGTACATGCTTGACAATTCCTTTAAAGTAAATCGTAGTTTTTGCATCTCTCAAAAAGAACCAAATAAACCTGCCTGCCGTGTTGATGATCATTGTTTCAACACCCCCTCTCCAATTTGCTCCTTTGTTCCGCAGGGCTACACAACCCCGGACGGTGTGGCGGCGGCGGCGGCCAGCGCAACAACGATCGCGGCCGCGGCGACGGCAGCAAACGGTGACAATAACAATCAGCCATCGTCCGCCTCGTCCGTCTCATCCTCCGTGCGCACCAACGCGTCCTCCCCGCATGCCACCAACTCCTCCTCCACCTCCTCAACCATCAACACCAGCACAACCAACGCGAACAGCAGCACCAGCACCAGCACTACCACCACCACCATCATCAGCAATGGCAGCAATAGTGTCAATAATAACAATCACACCCAGCACCACCCGCATCATCACCAACACCACCACAATCAGAACGGCACGGCCCATCTGAACAGTGTAAATAACAACAGTCTCCCGAACGGAGCCGGCGGTGGCGGTGGCGGTAGCGGAGGTGGTATCAGCAACAACGTGCGCCACCTGAACAGCATCAACAACAACCAAAGCAGCGGCAAGAACAACAACGGGTCGGCCGAGCCACTGGGCGGCGGTTCGCCCACCCTCAACCAGTACGATCGGCGCTCGCCGGACGGTAAGGACAACGACGAGACGTACCTGATCGAGGCGAAGGGAACGGGCGGGGGCGCTCTAGTCAGCAAGGGCGGCCATCACCATCTGCACCATCACGGGGCGATCAACAACATTCCGGCGAACAGCCACAACACCAACAGCAGCAACTCCTCGGGCGCGCTCAGTGCGGCCACGGTGACGGCCAGCTCCGGGCAGGGCATCGGAGGGAGCACGATCGCGGCCAGCACCGCCACCACCACCGCCGCCGAGGTCTACTCCACCTCCAACAGCGAGAACGGCAAGATCAACGTCCAGGTGACGGTGCTAGTCGGTAAGTACTCGCCATGTGCCATCATGAATGCCACGCGCCTTTTTTTTCACGCTCCACACTTCTTCACTTCATCCTCCATGCAAAAGTAACATGTGACTCGTAGATCACCTTACATCGATGCTTTGCGTGTGTTCATCTTGCGGCGTTTTTTTGTTTTTGTTTTATTTGCACAGCCTTCTCTTCCATTTCTCTGTCGCACGTGTGAAGCTTTCCGGGAACATGTGCCTTTTCCTTCGCCACAGGCATACTACGATTTCATTCAATATTCATTGGTACGCCGTTGCATATTGCTCGTGTCCACCGGTTGCCACCTAATCTCTCCTCCACGAAACCGCAGCGCCCGAACGAAGAATAGGGAAAATTGAAAATGTGTTCCGCCCATTAAACGCGACAAATATTCTTCCCGGAACCAAACCACACAAAAATGTGCCCCTTGAGGCACCTCTATACTGGTGGGAAAAATCGGGAAATAAATTTAAGCGAAACGACGGTTAGGTAAAAAAAAGAGGAATTCGAGACAAGACAACAAAGGGCGTTTGATTTGTTTTTTTTCTCTCTGCAGTTTGTATTTACTCTTGTTGAGTTCGTTAAAAACATTGAACGGATTGAATGGGAACCATGGAAAAAGGTTGAAAATGGGCAAACTTCCACTAGAGGTTTTTGGGTGTTTTTTTTTTCCTCACCGAGGACCAGGCGCCTCCATCGAACTTTGACGTCGAATCGTCTCTTTGGGGACCTTTTTTTTTGTCAACCCCTTCGCACCGCCAAATTGAGTGAATTGGTTTATGGTCGATTTAAAATGTTTATTGTGTTTGCTCATACGCAAGTTCGCCTTTATTGCCTTCTTAAAGGTCGGTTGAAAATCGGAAAAAGACGATACAAGGAACGACAAAAAAACCAAAAATAGGAAAAACAAGAATTCAATAGTGAAGTGGATTTACAGCATTTATTTAGAACGCTTCTATGGTGGTCTAACCCTTCTGAAGGGAATTTTTGTAATCAAAAATACAATTTGTCCAAATAATTTAAACAAAGATGATTTGCTAGTATAACCACTGATTTCAAAAACGATTTGAAAAGATGTTTTTTTTTATTTGAGTATGTTTTTCTGATCAATCGCGTAGCATTCTACTGCTCATCTCTTCGACTCTTATTAATTTGCTAGTAATCGAAGTGCTTCGAAAACATTCCACTTAGTTAAAAAACATGCCATCCTACATTGTAGGAAAAACACGTCATGCCAAACAAATCATCAATGTTTACATGCCACACAAGCACACACACAGTTCATTCGGGAGGGAAATTGAGTTTGGAACTGTGTTGACGAATTTCAACCAGGGCGGAAGCAAACGTTAACTATCGTCCGTTCCGTGGTTTGACGCGTTTCCTTCCGGTCGTCCTTCTGGGAAGTTTATTTGCATCAACATTTTTTTGCTATCCGAACTGACCCCCACCTGATGCTGCTGTGAATGCCTGGGAGAACACAAAATGGAATTGCGTGCATAAATAAATGGTCCGTCATCGGGTGTTTTTTTTATTTTCGCCTTTGCCGCTTGTTCTGATTGCGGTATATGATATCTTAGAACCGTTTCACCGGGCCTCGGTTTATATTAAAGTTTGATTTGTCATTCATTCTACAATAACCCTACATGAAAATTATGGCATATAGGTGATTTTCTACGACCATCAGAGACCAGGACAGGGGGAGGATACGTTCATGTGTCGCACGGAAAAACCCCATTCAATTTGCGTAACCATCGCTCCACGATCAGTCGTTAGGTTGACGATTTTATTTATCCTAACCGTCATTTTCTTTATTTCTTCTTCTCGTTCTTCTTCTTCCTTTCCTGTTCTTTCTATCTTTCTAAATAATGCTTACCTTCACAACTATTTTGCAATATTTTTTTACACTCTTTCTATACTTTTATCATTTTCTAAATCCAATCGATTCGCTTGCTGAAATGATAATTATCTTAAACACTCAAACACACTTGCTCACACACACAAAAACACACGCGCGCAATTTGAAAACCAACCAAATCCCTAATTCGATACAAAAACCAATAAATCCAAGATCCCTCCGTCGCAGGAACGTTGGCCGACCTGAAGAAGCACCGCTCGCAGAACCGATCCAGCGTAAGCCCGGAGAACGGCTCCCTCCTAAGCGGCACCGCGCCCAGCCTCTCCGGCAGCATCGGCAACGGGGGTCGCTCGGCGTCACCGAACGGCGGTGGTTCCGGGACGCCACTGGAGCTGTCGCTCGTATCGAACGACCTGCACCATCACCATCACCATCTGCATCATCCGCACGCGTCGCCCCACCTCAACCATCGCCCGCAGCACCAGCAGACGCACTACGCGGATGGCAGTGTAATCGGAACCGGAAACGGCTCGCTGCACGGCTCGTCGGTGGCAGCGATCGGCGAGAGCGAACCCGGCACCCCTGGCGGCACGCTGTCGAAGTTTAGCGGCAACACCAGTGACGTCGTGAGCGACAGCACCCGATCCCGGCGGTGCTGTGTGCTGATGTAAGCCAAAGCACTCTTGCGGAAAAGACCAGCACGTGCTGAAACAATTTCCCCCTTTTGGCCTCCTCCACGAAAAACGAACTCGGCATCGGACATAAACGGACGCTTGTGCTGGACGGCATGAACGAACAAACGAGACAAGCGCCATCTGTGGAGCGATAGCGCAAACCGCAAACACATTCGAGCTGACGTTTCGCGCATTGTGCTGTGAGTTACGACAGTGCTGTCAGTTTTCTTTCCGTTCGTTTTGCTCAAAAACAACAACCGAGGTTTTCTTTTCTTTCGCCTGCTGAGAAAACATACAAAAAGAAAGATTTTCCGCTGCAGGGAGGAAAACAAGCAAATGTTCGTTGAATATCTGAAAACGGAGCAAAACCGATCGTCAGAAACCTACATCAAGCTCTTGAACGGAGCGTTACCTACATCAAGGTATTTTCAACATTACAGTATTTTGGATCATTGTAACAGAAATTAACGATCAAAGATTATTTGTAAAACCAAAAAACCCATTGACACAAAAACGCCCAACAAAATCTAAGCAATACATTTGGTAGGGTAAAGTAACGACAGAATACTCTCCCAGACGAACACCAATGCTTCTAAACAGAAAATCTAAAGAAACAACGGAGCAATAAAATTTAACAAAAAAAAAAGAGAAAAGAGTGGAGAGAAAAAAGGACATCGGTTGAATCTGTGAGCAGGAACGAAAAAAAAAATGGAAAAGAAGAGAAGATTTATGAATCAAAACATAAAATGTGAAAACTAAAGAACTGAACAGAAGCACATAGCTAGAGGTAATGGAAGGACAGGCATATAGTGAGATCAAGCGGAAGCGGGTGGGAACTTTACCTTTAAAGAAGACTTCAATAGCTGCCGTAAAGCGTTTACATGTGATGGGCGTAGTATTCCCACGTATCCTAGGCGCCGGGACAAGCCCGGGTCCCGGGTTTCAAAAAAAAAAAAAAAAAGGATGTAAATAGGACCCCCTAGCCACCTTCTCACGCAGAACCTGACGGCCACACGACTTAATACGCGTCATCACCGGACAAGCTAGCGAGAAAAATGTACTAACGGCAAACGGCAATAGGCACATGCATAAATAAATACGGATGATGATGCTTTAGACATCCCCCCCTCGATTGTCATAGTTGTAATAACGAACGAATCGAACAAGTTTTTTTTTGTCACTCGTGGCAATCGTACGATTAGCGCACACACGCCGTACATGGGGCTAGCAAGTCGCGAGTTTATCACTTATCATTATTAATTGTATTAATATATTATTATTTTTCGTCCCATATCCCGTTTGTTTTGCGTTAATTTTTGTTTTGTTTTTGTACTTGGCGAAAGTAAAAACTGTATATTTACGAGGCGCGCGTGTCCATCTCTTGATCGTCGTTCATAATCGCCATTCTCACCATATCATCACGATTATCATCATCGTCATCCACCCATCCATCCATCATTACCATCCAGTAGGATCCAGCATCCGGACGGACAGCGAGGTATTAGGTGGAGTAAGCGTAGGCAGTGAATGAACACGAAATGAAACAGAGATTCCTTCCTTCCAGAAAACATATATAATATATTAAATATATGAGATACGCATCTATAGATAGCGCGTGTGTGTGAGCGAGCAGGGCGAGATGTGGAAAAGAAAAGCAATTGTGGAATACGACAGGAGAGAATATATTCTATGTTAAAAACGATGAGAACCTGTGCTTTTCATATTGTCCATAGCGTTTAATTATTTCCCAGATCCGAATCCGAAACCAGTGTCCAGTTAAACAGATGTCATCAGGGGTGAGCGGAACGTCTGCACACAAAACGTTAAGCTTGACCGCGTTTCCACATCCGCCGGTATTTGTAGGTTCTTTATTTATCATCATCCGTGGCTTCTTACGAGGAATCTCATGATACTATCGGTACTTTAATGGTTATATCGACTCGAGTCGCGTAAGAGGACACCCGGTCAATGTTGAAAGTGTGAGAGATTCTTTGTGTTTCGTAACAGTCTCTTTTTCCTTGACTTCGCCGCTGTCCGATCGCGTTCCTATCCATTACTCTACCACTACGCTACGGTTCGCATTTTTCAGCATAAATATATTAGTTGTAAAAAACATGGAAGAAACACTTAATTGTCATAAAATAAAGCTGCATCAATGAACTTTCACGTTTCGTACTCTACACTACGCTGTGTGTGTGCTTTCATATCATTTCCGGCATTTCCGGCAAATATACTTACAAATCGAAGAACCGTTCTACAGTCGCCTGTTGCCCTGTTCTTTTTGTCTTATACTTTAGCGAGTCTATAGGCAGCATCATTCCACGGGTTGCAGAAGGAATACAATCGACGATCACTCGATCGACTCGCTGTTCCCGATTACATTTTCCCGATGTATTTCCTGTTTCCTGTCATGTTTCCTCACTGTGTTGTTTGTGATAAATTATTAGCCCTCTTATAACGCTAAAAAGTCTTGACTCCCCCCCTAGGGTCCCCTCCTTTCCTGCTGAGTTTGATGCTTTCCTTCACTTTTTTTTCCTTCTACACGACCTCCTAGCGCAGCTCTAACCTATTTTGCTCACAGTAATCTCTTTTGATCGTATGGCATTATACTGGAAGGAAGTTCAGAGATAGGGATAGAGAAAGAGAGAAAAAGTGAGTATCACGTTTCCATTAGCATTCGTACTAGCCATGCGCCATTAGTTTAAGCACTTTCCATTACCACGAACGCTTATTGGCCACGATCGGTCGCGCCACCGAGGCAGTGGTCGCTGCCAGCATCGGTTTGGTGCCCCCACCACCAGTTGGTTGCAGCATCGCACCACCACTACCACCACCCTGCCTATTGCCTAGCAACCGGCACGTCTGTTTCTCCACGTGCAGCATGTAGTTCTGCTGCCAGCGGAATCCTTTCTGGCACCAGCGGCACCGGAACGGGACCGGTGCTTCACCCTGGTGGACCTTTTGATGCACCCGCAGGATATCCTCCCGAGGGAACGTTTGCTGGCAGAGATGACACCGATGGAGGGTACCGCCGGGCGATGACGATGTTGCTGCTGATGGTGCGGCTGGTCCTGGGGAGCCGGCGGGAGGTGTTGCCGTTTCCGCTATCGGTGGCGTAGGCGGGGGTGTAGATGTTGCCACCGCCATCGTTACGGGGGAGTGTTTTGGGCGTGCGACAATGAAAGGAAACTGTCCTTGCTGTTGGGAAGCAGAAGGTTGCTTTCCACTCTCAATGGATTCCCGGTACCGTTGCTTCATCGAGAGCGGTCCGGGAGGGATGGTGCCTGGTGCGTGGATTCGCCTTGGTTTCTTCGCTTCCACGGAAGGAGCGGCGCTTGGCGGTATCACCTCCTGGATCACCACATCGTCATCCTCGTCCTTGACTGCCGCCTTCGCCGTTGCAATCTCCTGCCCTGCCTGTTCAGTCGATGCGTCCCCCTCCTCCTGGTGGTTCACGGTGGAACTGCAGTCGATCTGCTTCGCGTTTCCGTCATCGCCGTCGTCTTCGTCGTCATCCGACAGCTGGATGATATCAGTTGGTTCGATTTCCGTCTTGCGCGAAACCACGGACATACGCCGACTGTCGGAAAGACCTTCGTCGTCCTCCCTTTGTTGCTGTTGCTGATGCTGAAGGAGCTGCTGTTGGAGCCGCTGTTCGAACGGCGTCGGGGGCACTTCTTCGACCCTCTGGTGCGTTTTCATGTGCACCGCCAGATGGGCCGGCATCTTGAAGCTTCTCGGGCAGATGTGACACTTGTGCGGGCCGACGATCGGTGGATCGGTGTTGCTACGGCGCTTTCGCTTCACGGCACCACCCTCGGAGAGTGGGTGGCCATTCTGCGCCGGCTGCTGCTCTGCTGAGGGGAACGATGCTCCTGCCGACGCGCTACCGCCCTTTCTTTGGATATGTCCAAAGTCGTAGCACTCCGGAGGGGGACTCTCGCCCTCGATCACCTCGTCCGAGTGGCTTATCTTGATGTGGCGCCGTAGGTTCGACCGGTTTTTGAACAACTTCTGGCAGATCTTGCACCTGTACGGCCGGGTTCCGTTCACCATCACCATCAGGCTGTTGACGCGCGCGCAGTACTCCTTCGACCAGGTCGCCTCCTCCAGCAGGCTGCTTACGTCCGGCGGAAAGACTCGCCCCTCCATCGAAGGTTTGTCTCCACCGTGGTCCGCCAGCGGGATCGGCTCGTACGATCCCTGGTTGTCGCTCCGTTCGTTTTGGGTACTTTGTCCATCGCCCGCCGTAACACCATCACCGAGGACCTCTACGATCACCTTCTGATCGGTGTTGTTGCCCTTCCCATCGCCCAGTGTCCACTCGAAGATGCTTTTCCGTCGCTTCGCCAAACTGGACGAGCGGGACGATGATCCTTCCGGCGGACTGGAGGTGGGCGGAGAAGGACGTGCTGCGCTCTCACTGGTGCCGTTACCCGTCAAACGCTGCTGCTGGCTGGGGAACTGTGGCATGTACTGCGCCATTTGGCCCTCACTGCAGTGGAGGTGAGCGAACGCGACTCGGAGGTACTCGTCCGACCCAAGACACTGCTCCCGGAAGGCGTACCAGTCCTCCAGCCGCACAGTGCACAGCTCACATATCGTCGATGGGATGCCTTCTCTCGGTTCGAGCTAAAACGAGATCAAAATACGTGGGAAAGAATTACTATCGATGATGGAAACTATTCAATACTGTTTAATGATTTTGCCCTTTTGTAAATGTAAAATAATTCGCAGGTTGTTACAAAACTACACGAAGGTTGTTACATCAATACGCGCGGTTAATATGATTGCGCGACACATGATTTTGATATATGCACCCAGGCAAGACCAGCTTTAGTATATTCACCAAGGCAAGGATTTAAAAACTTCCATCGATTCGGGTATAAAGCGCCATACGCACGATCTCGGATGACTAGATTACCCGCACATAAAAATATCATCTTTACTCTCTATGGACGCGAAGGAAAGGGCTGAACACTACAAAGCCAGGAAAATGTAACGAAGGTGAGAAAAGAAAACAGGAAAAATTGATGCATTATGCACTTGAGAAACAGTCGAGATGCAGCAAGAAACATGCACGTGCATGGAATAGGGGAGAAACGACAAAAATCACAACTAGCGAACGTGAAATAATAATGCAGGCCATGGAAAGCAAGTACGGTTACGATGGTTTTGACACTACACAGACGCTCCAAACTAAAAACGCGCCTCGCAGACGACAAGATTATCAACGCGAGAAACGCTGTGAACCGCGTATCCTGGGACAAATAGGTAACGTTCTGAAACTGTGCAATAATATGCTGTATGATTTTGCTCCTTCGTAAACATAAAGTAATTCCAAGTATGCCATACTGAAGCCTGTCTTCAATCGACCTACTGAGTTTCTAAGCTTTGCAAAGGTGCATCCGTCGCATGTATAATGATAGATGTTTGTTACTGGTAAATCATAGTCGCACAGTTGGAGCACACCACTGACGGGGTAAGTCTTGGTAACACGAATCCGTCGCACGCAAGTACCTTTGAGTGATGCATACCTGGATAACACCTGGAGGAAAATCCTTCCAGGGAAACCAACGACAGCAGAGGTCTGATATGACAATAAAAGTCAAAGGCGAAGGTAGAAGAGTTGAAAGGCCTCCGTATACGAGTACGAGAACACAACTTCAACTTAACGTTGGAGGATATTACCTAACAAGCACAGTGGAAGAAGAAGAAAAATCAATATATTTCAGAAAGCTAACGTTTAATCATATCAACGGAGCGTCTGAACAAACGGCTGAGTTAAATCTCATAGCCACATTAACCACAGAAGTTTATGGTTTACCATAGGAGAATCTCCCCCGCAACTACAATGTAAAGATATCAAGTTTTGTAACAGTGATTTACATCGACTGATTGTTTGAGGAAGCAGGAAATTGGAAGACCACCGTTAAGATCGGAAATGCAAGCGATGTTGAATGAAGAACTTCAAACGGAACAAGCACACGCAGAACAACGGGATGCATGAACCTGAGGCCGTTGGTCACCGAATGAAAAATGTGCCCCATTTATGGCTACGTTTTGTTGGATATGTGAGCTTTATGATGACCCCAATAAGCTAGGTAATCAAAACGTTAGTCCCATGCTTGAACAAAACGCGGCTGGAGACAAACAACTAAAGGCATAGAAAAAAATACGGCGAAAAATCATTCATAAGCACTACCGCGCAATGCTTTCTGAAATTGAGCCGCAAAACATATAAACAGCTGGTCGAGTCAACTCTTTGGAAACGTACAAATAAACCAAGTCATTTTCAAGTAATGCGATCGAAAAGATACAGTGTTAAACTACGGATTACGCTTCTCCGTATGTCCGAGCATCATAGACGCATTTACGGGTTGGTTCTTACCTTGAAAACCAAAAAGGTGAAATCATTAAAGACAAAGTTAAGCAACAATCGGCAATTTAGAACATGAACAACTGATGTAAAAAATGGCTTTCAGAACTTCATTACAAGAGGGTTTAAAACAGCAAACTCAGGAGCAAATGCACTTGACCCACAAACACATCCAACCTGCTCGTCCAATCTGACCAGCATACCCGTCAGCCTTAATCATACGTCCGCATGTCTCACCATAGCCCAGCGACGAACAACAAGAATGAATGGCCAGGGGCGATAAAGCTGGCAAGGCGTAACACAACACCGACTGCAAGGCAAAGAGAACCAGCAATGTGTAGAGGCAACGCTAGGCACATTTTTTCGGCAATCTTTCACGCCAACGGATGCCGCGACAGAAACAGTACCATTATCGGTATAAAATAAAATCGAACCGGTTGGCAAGAGTCAGTTCGCGCAAGGGTCTACCTCAGTGAAGATGTTCCGTCAATCAGAACCTGCTTGTGCGTTCTCTTCTGCTTCTGAGCCTGCTTGTGCGTCTGGGGGCATTTGGCATATTGGCTATTCTAAAAAATGTGTCTGAAGACAGACACACACACACACATCCTGTAAAAACATATTCAGCCAACCCCTTTAAGAGGTTGGAAAAGAGAAAAAAAAACTACTCGTTTACTAGACACATCAAGAGAAAAAAGGATCCCCAATAAAGAACATTGAGAACGCACTTATGGAGCACGGATGGCGTCTTTCAAGGGGATAGGACGTTGAGCCTTTTGCTGTATTTGGGATACGAAAAAGAAAACGTTATCAGTAAAATGCTGGTGGTGATTCGGCGTGTGACGTGCTCCATTTATTTAGCTTTTAATTTCGACTGTCTTGATGATTTGGATTGGTTCCGAGTTAAATAACCTTGAGCTTGTTTTGTTTTATTTTGTTTGCGAATCAATCCTACCGATGAAAAAAAGTATACATGATGCCTTTTCCACACGACACTTTAATACGATAAACTCACTGATAATAGCATTCAATTATTTGCTAGACCCATTTAAAAACGAAGATCATGCGGTGGTGCATAGACGCCAAGCCCCATGTGTAGCCACGACGACGGCTACCATCAACTTGGTTCAGTATGTTTATTTGGTCTTTCTGGACTTCACGGTCATAAGGTAGATAATGCCTTCTATTGTTTTATATGATTGCCGCTCACCATCCCCGGTGCGTCCTAGTGAATGTAATTCCTGGAGGAAAATTGAAAGCAAAAAAAATCCCGAATCGCGAAATGTTCGATTTCATCTTGTATTTTCAATTGAAATAAGAGGCACGCAAAATTCTTCTTTTTTATTCCCGAATACACTGCGACGATGATAAATAAAGTCCTTTTTTGCTTGTGCACGCGTAACGAGCCGCATCGTAATGAACCTATCTCAAAACACAAACGAATAACATTAAAGAGGAAAATACGGTGTGAAAATTCATGAAATTCACAATATTCAGTTACCAATTGAAGTAAGGCGAATTCCAGGAGTAAAGTGCGCCCAGAACTAATGCTCTATCGATCAACCGACAGCCTACGCCCTTTTTAACCCCTCTGTAGTACATTAACCTTCCGTGGATGGAGATGGATATCATGGGATCGACCATCCATCGCCTGCTCCTGGTGGCACTTGCGCAGTACAGGATCGCTGGTGCCGTAATCGTTGAAAGCATCCATCAAGGACACCCCGGGAGCACTCTCTCTCTATTCGCGCAACCTTTTGCGGTGAATTGTATACGTCCGAGTAGCAATCGTGTGATCGAGATATCGATACCATTTTGCACGTCTGAAGGATCTGAAATCATCAATATTTTCTGTTCATGCTAGGTTAGAAGAAGCGAGCGACGGACGGCATGGCATCACGAGAAATGAATGTAAGATTTATTTTAAAAAAAGATCAAAACTGTACGCTATGATATTCCAAGAAATTGAAATGAAAAAGCAGCGAGCAAATCAGGAAAGGGAAAAGTCCCTAGTCTTTTCAAATTTCATTTGAAATCTTTCCACCTTGACTTGAAATGCTTCCTGCTAGAAAGCTAATCGATAGAGTAAAATCCTATCTCCACCGAGGCATCCATCAAAGCAGCCAGAGCATACAGTATAGACAGCAGACGCTCCAGCGTAGCCTACCGGATAAGGGTACATTTTCATCCACGCCCCTAGCACTAAAGCCATCAACTGATGCCACCACGTACATGCCATAGATTCCTCTCCCGGGGGGTTTGACCTTACCGAGGCCTACTACAGAGGATCTCGCCCGGTCGTCTGTAGGCTACACGCGAAGCCTGGCCACCCTCTATGCTCGCAGTACAAGTGTGCTCGGGGCTTGCAGAAACGTTTGCCAACGACGTCGACTGCCGCGAGGGAGAAACTATACCGAGAGCTGTAGATGCGCATGCTCCGAAAATCTTTCCTTTCGGTACTCGACCACAAACTACGCGGTATAACTCTCCGCGTCCGGACGGAAACGGTGGCAAGACACGGTACGTGCGGACCTGTGGTTGAGTGGGGTCGTTGAGCAGATTTACGAGCAGATGAGAAGAACCTACATCAGCGAAACTCTCCTTCGTTGGATGCTTGGATGCCGATGCTTCTGATGCTGATGCTGCTATTATGGTTGCCGAGGGTCGAGTGTCTGAGTGAAACGCAATGCCAACTATAGCTCGGCTGATGGTATCCGGATGGGTGATGTCGCCAAGTCATGGAATGAAACTACAGGGTCTCGAGTCATGCAGTGCGCTGTGACGAGATCTGATGCAGGCGTGAGTAATCGAACAACTACAAAAACTCAATACAATCCAACAAGAAATATTATAATTTTAAAATAATTATAATTTTTTTTATTTTAATAATTACTTCAAGTGATCAAAATGTCATATGAAAAGTTAAAACATGCTTGATCTTTTACATATTAACAGATATGTATTTATTTTTAAATTATTTCATACATTTTGATCATTGTGATCATGCTAATATTTTCAAATCAAGTACGTAAAATAAACTTTAACAAATATTATGCATTATAAATTATTATATACCGATTATGGTAACAAGAATAAGGGACTATCATAGCGCATTTCGAAATTTAACCAACAACTCACGAAAGACCCAAATGAAGCCCCTGCATGACTTTCCCATCGGAGAAGAGGGAAAATAATCTCGGTCACAAAATTCGTATCCCCGTCCCATCGCGAACTACACGCTGCCCCCTCTCTCTGACAACCGGCATGACGAGCAACGCTCTCCGGTACAAGGACATGGAATTTAACGGACCCATCGCCTTTTGGGCGAGTGGTGGGGTTGGGGGGATTGTCCTCCGGCTCGTTTCAGAGATCGTTCCAAACAGAAACTCCGCACTAGCCCGACTGACGGCATTGGACAGCCAAGCCTGGGAGTGTGCGTGGTTGGATGGACAGCAAAGGTCTGCGGACTACACACAGCGTCTCCTATCGCATATGCCTGTTCTTTGTTCTTCGTGTCGGGCGTAGCGTCGTGGGAAGCAAGCACATTCTCTGCCGTCCGCGTGAACCATCAAAATCCCACGTCTTTTCTGAAACGGTGCGGGTGGTAAGGTGAACGGTTGCGGTTTAATCGCCCGACTTCGAGCACCGGAGCTTCTTCGAAAAACGGAAACGCCTTACTGCTCTCGTTCTGAGCGGACGAACATTTTCTGATCCCAATCCCGCTCGTTGTGTCACAGACCGGCGAATGACGAGAGATCGCAGAACATTGCGAGCCGTCCTTCTGACGCATAGATAGATAGATGGAATAGGGAAGTTGTTGGAAAAATCGATACAAAAGAACAAGGGCTAGAAATTCGGAAATGTGCTTCGTAAAGCGACACATGGGTACGGATTGTGCAGCATATTTTTCTGTGACTGTTTCTTAGCAATGAACGTAATTATTACAGGGTACAGCGAACATTGTCAATAACATTATTACTGAAATACTGTGGCGCGAAAAAAAAAAACACTTTACATTCACTGCCAAATTACCCGTAATCCTACAAAATTTGACCGATACCTCATTGGATGGTCCAAAGCGGTATCACAATGAAATCGCTAAATGTTTAAAAAAGTAAATATTTAAAAAAAATAAAAAAAGTTTCAGAAATCAAAACCATTTTATTTTAAGTATGGTATAACTTTATGAATGAAAATTCAATTAATATTTTTTTCAAATTAAAAGAAAAACAAATATTAATAGCCATATAGTTTATAAGGTTTTTTTCCACTCCACTTAGGCAAATAGATTTTTAGCATCAATCTCAACATCGTTAGGTTATCATGAGAGCAGGTCTAGAGAGCCGGCACCACAAAGGTCTGGCCTACACTATGTACATCTGATAGAAACAACACCGAATGCGCAAACGCTCCGCAGTAGCTATCGATTAAACTCGATCGTTGTACCAACGCTCACCAGACCATAAGAGTCTTGCAAACCTACACGAGAGCACGCGAACCTTTCAACAGAGCAACACCCAGTACCACTGTGTAAAAATAGAAGTACAGCATGCTAACAGAGAGTCCGCTACGTTTCCGCACAACAGCGCGAGTTCGTGACTGGCCAGAGTTCTACCTAAGCTCTATGTCTATTGCATATTTTAAAAAGGAGGGGGCAAGGGCAAGGGACTCAGATCCGGTGTATGGTCTGGTTAGAATATCCCTCGGGTAGGGGAATACGTATCCTTTGGGAGTGCAAAGGCGAGGGAGAAGTTTTGGCACGGGTGGCACATTTCATCGATTATTTTCGAACTTTCCTGCGTCTAGGTCTCTCCGTACCAACATAGCATAGGGAGAGCGAATTGTGATGTGAACAAAAAAGAAGAGTGGGTTTTGGGAGCAAAAGCCGTACAGCATCACAATAGCTGGGGAACGGGAGGATGGTCCACTCGCTCCACTTGCTTGTTGTACAGCATCGACACTATGCTAGCCCAACTCCATCGTCTCCGTCGAACAATGGCACAATGGCACTACTGGAATACGATAGTCTAAGATGTGGACAAAACATGCCGTCTTTTTGAAAGCCATTCTCCGGTACTTGCTCGATCGCAACGCTCGAACAATTTCTATTTCGACGCACGCCGTGATACATCTGTCAAAGTACTGTCCATATATCTCGTGAGAAATATTATTTTGATCAGTGTAGGCGTGCAAGATGGCCGACGAGCAGCTGATTTCGCTTTTGAAGGAAAATTAGTGTTTGTAGGACAGTTCAAATACGAAAAAAGAGAAGAGATAAACGCTGGAACTCGATGCCTCTACTGGTCTTCACAAAATAATAACGAAAATAATTGGTTTTTTTCTCGTTCTGTCAAATATGTATGGCAATGCAGGCGTAGCGTTGGGATACGCTGCGTTGTAGTTAGTACAAGGTCTAGGTCTAAATAGACCCTTAGTAGATCACGCAGTTCAAAATATAAAACAAATTATTTAATTGCAACATTTTTAACGCGTTTAATAAGCTTCACTGCATATGTTACCATTAAAAAGAAGCTTCAGAAATGATTGAAAACATGACCATAGTGAGATCCCGATAGCGCTCCACAGAAACCATAGACCATGTACAACCACGTCTATACGCCAGAAACCGCATGAGCAAGCGCCCAAACGATCCACTGCAAGGAGGATGGTAGATAGCTGGTTTGGAAAGTTGGAGTGAGGAATAACCGCACCCAGCCAAACGAGCAAACGGACGAACGAATACGTGCCAGCGGCATTTGCACCGTTGTTGAAATTGAAAATCCGCCCAACCAACGTTGCTTGCTGTAGTACCAGGCTGCAGAAATGCCACGTTGCCATTATTTTCTTTCCATCGCAGCATGCGCGCCGAGGCGTAGTAAGCCTTGAGAGTGCTATATAGAAGGCCATCGTACCCGCGCTCTCTGCACGTTCCACAGTTCGTTGCTTGCTGCTTGCTGGTAGAGGCAGCAGCAGCATCGTCCCACATCAAGTGAGGACTCGCACGTACCACCTCGCTCGATCCGGTTAGCTGAACGAACTCCACGTCGCGTCGTAGCCCGTAGTCGTTAAGAGCTCTTCTCCTCCCAAGGGTTTCGGGCGAGGTAGCAGCACACAACAGCAGATGATGCCAACTTTGCGAACGAACGTCATAGCAACGGAGCATGGTTATCTTCTCGTTCGTCCAGTCTGCTCTTTTGCAACGGTTGCAAGAGCGAGAGCGCTAGGGACGGCTGAACTAAGAGGACTTCTAGGGCTGCTTCGAGCGAATTTTCTCGTTTTGCGGTGGATTTCGTGATGCGCCCGGCTGCAGGTGAGGTAAGCGCGGCATCGTACAGCTCTGGCACCTGTCGAGTGGCGCAGGAGAGGTAGCGTAAAGTTGCAGCATTTTCTCGCTTTCCAGTGGATCGTCGTGCCTGGCACACAACGGGCGAAAAACGATGGGCGTAGAAAGATCTGAATCGTGGATATAGCATCGTTGATCCTCCGCTTCGGTAACTACTCAACGTGGCCCTCCATTCCTCGCGCCATCGTGTTACCTTCCACCTACAGCAGTACCAGCATCGGGATGGCGACATGGCTACGAGAAAGACTGCCGTGTCATGTCCCGTGCAGGAAGCGAATGGATTCCACCGACGACCGGCGACGGGTGAAACAAAACGTGTTCAGTTTTCGCGCTCGACAGTTCCCAGTCGTCGGAGAATACTGCTGCGCTGTAGCCGGAGCCGGAGCGCGACACGCAGGGATCAGAAGGCTAGTCTTGCTAGACCCCCATCGAGACCGAGCCCGCAGCGCTGCACGAGTGTGGCGCAGAAGAGGCGCACATCCGATACACGCACGTATTGAAGTAGGTCACCGCGTAGGCGAAGAGCGGGAAGGAGCTTGCGGATATAAACAGAATCGCATCCCAAACACGGTACCGCTGCCTGGAGAGCTGACACAAGCAACGTTTGCTTGCGGGATGACGGTCCGAACGTTCACGTACTTCGAGGGTCGAGAAGAGCACACTCCACACACCGGCCATTGGGTAACCATGGAGCAGAACCGGTCCAAATCTTTGCTCGTCGCGAGAGCGAACACGAGAGAAGTAACCACAACAAGCGGGCAAGCGGGCAAGCAAAGCAGGCAGGCAGGCTGGCAGCTGATGCCAAAGCAGGCTCGAAGGCAACTTGATGCAAGTACGAAAGACGGGGCACAGAGAAGCACGGAAAGGGAATAACCTTCTTCGTTCTGCGTCTCGTTTCGTCGAGATCCTTAACAAATCCATACCGCAACCGCACCCCATACCTCGTGCACCTTAACTACTCGCTCTTTTTTGCGTTATCTTTCCATTGTATGCCTGTTTCCGAGGAAATGGCTCTACCTGCAGCTGTTTCTAGCAAACTGATGCCCGTGCTCCACAAGCGTGGTGGGAGCGTAAGGATACCCAAACTTTTCCGTACCTGAGAGTGGTAGAATAAACTTCTCAGCAGCGCTTCAAGCGAATGTTTGTTTCGAATTTTTTTTTTCGTTCTTTTTCTCCACTCTCACTAACATTAGCACATTCTTTTGCTGCCAATAGTTTACATGTCCTTTTGGTCCTACAACAATCCTTTGTCAAACATTGCACATATAGGTTGAAACATAGATACACGAAATATTATGATCAATCCATGCAAAAGGTTTCTACACAATCGCTTCCTTATTTGGTTTTGCATGTGTTGAATTGTTTTTAGTAAGATTGTTTCTGGGTTAGTATAATGAATCATTTTCCATGTTTTTTTTATTTAAAAAAATTTTTATGGTGTTTTTATGAAATAACTTATGAACTTTTAACCTAAGCCTATGTTTTTATGAAGGTAAATCCAACGCGGTTAAGAAACATACGAGTAAACCCATTGAACACCTAACTTTAATATTATGAACAACTTAATGCACAACGGACCAAAAAACCCTGTCACTGTAAATTATCTCAACAATTTCTATACCACTAAATAAAGTATTGTGTTTTCACAAAACCTTCATTTTGGCAATTTTTGCCAATTTTTGTCAACAATACAATAGACAAGTACAGGTGAGCTTTTTTTAAAAAAAAAACTTTAAGGTTTTAAGAAATCACGTGGCTAACGCAGTTCGTACGTAACTCCAAAATAAGACAACAACTTATTTGTTACGAATACTACAGTTGTCTTAAAGTTGTCTATACAGTAAGAATGGAAACATCACTAAGATTAGGAACCATCCATACAAGATGCGATGAGGAGTACACAACATAGGATAGGAGTTGAAAGTATTCAGCTCCATAGTTGGTATTAGAAGAAGGATTTCACTTTGCTACCAGTACATTTGAATCCTCCCGAAACGCGTCCATTTTATTTGAGTAAGCGATAAGACCTAGGCCATATGCTATAGACACACTGAAGCTTCGTTGAAACTAACATTTAATGATCAAGAAACAAACATACTATTTGTACCATTGTCTTTAAGACCTTTTTTCTGATCATTTTTTAACTGTGCAGAGCATTTTAATGGTCAACATACAACATAATATTAATATAATACATCGATCAATATCAAAAAGTGCGACGGTTCCAGGAGTAACTGTATTGTTCGTTCTTTTTATTCTGAATAAATTACCTAAACAAGGCGTAACCTGAGACCTAGTCGATGTGCAAGATTTATTTATTTATTTAATTTCCCGCCTTTTATTTTTACTCATATTCTGCGCAAACGAGCACAGCGAAGTTTTCGCCATTTGTACTATTCCAGTTTAGTAAGAAAAGCTTTTTGCATATGAGGATCCAATAACCCTCTATTGAAAATAGCACCCGTATGATCGATGCCCCCTTCAATTATTATACTTGTCTTCTTCGTCTTCTCCTTCTTCTTTTGCTCTTTTATAATTCCCCGAATTTGTCCACTTAGCAACACGCTCTAACCGGAATATTCCTGACAATGCTAGTGTTGCCGTCGTTACTTTTACCTTCGTAGTACACGAAAGTGCTTCTATACGTCAAGCCTGGCTATATTGTTGCGAGAGCTGCAGGGTCTAGCAGACCCTCTGCACTGTGTCAAAATTTCTTGGAAAGAGCTGAAGAAAGAGAGAGAGGTGAGACTACACGACGTGAACGTCGGCTGTCGAGTACCCCTTTGCCTTTCCTGGTTAGTTGGAAGTGGATAGAAGGAAGCAGCGATAGCAATTGGGCGCACCACCGATACTCTTCTAGACAGCCGACTTCAGCCGGTGTAGAAGCAGTATGAGTTCACAAATATGAGAGAATTGTCGAAATTGGAACCGACATGCTTGTCTCAGCAAATCACTGTTCGCGTTGATGTTGTATAAATACATCCAACTATAAACCCATGGATCACAGTTTTCATCATGACAGACGAATGAAGCCAAGAGGCTCAAAGTCTCTCTAAACAAATCAAGCAAGCACAGTTTTCATCATGATCATGTACAGGGCACAATTAGCTGATTTAGTTCCGTTTCATATTTATTTATTTTTTAAATTATAGAACCTTACCTTCAAAGATGTGCACTGGTATATCCTATTCACCATCGATGCCGGATTATTAGGGTTGCCACCGCGTATCGGGAAGATCGGTAGCATGTGTCCAGCTTCGGATGCATCGGTGAGGCAAAGGCGGCAAACATTTTCCAGATGCCTAGCGTCCAAAGTTGTAGCCATCGTGTGCCACAATAAACTGGATTCTCTCCTCTATTGTCTTTCCAAGCCACACTTTTCAAGACACATCCACAAACTATGCAGCGCTCTACACTACAGATCAGTGAAATCTTGGTACGTTGTGGATTGCTTTCGTATTTCTGCGATCTGCATTTAGAATAACAACCGACAAACCCCACACTGCAATACGTCAGTGCCATGCAAGCGCATGACCAATACTGGCGTGCCAGTCCTAGGAATTCTGGCCGCCGAATTGTTTAGCAGTTTGCCGACTTCGGTACGTAGTGGTGGGCAGTTTTGGAACCAGCTTGAACTGGGTGATCGAAGTAAGCCAAGTATAAGTTCCATTTGTAGAAAACAAACAAATTATTCACTCGACAAATCTACATGTTTAGAAGATAAGAATAAAATATTAATATAATAGACTCCGCTCACAAGATACTGTTGAAAAAATATGGAAATAAAAAGAGCTGAGCCGGGTCCGTTCCACAGTTCCCAACAAAACAAAACATTGAGTATCTATAGGTCCTATATATAGAACCCCGGATCTGTCAAACTTGCATCTAGTTGGGCGCCATTCAACGATGAAAGTTGTTTACGTTCTGGTAGCGCACCAGGTTTTTCCCTTTGCAACAGTGTTTTTATAGAATAAACAATGAGTTCGCAACGTTCATTTTTTGTTAAAACATCCAACGGTAAAGTTGTCCCATTGCAGCCGTCGAAATCATGTATTCTTTACCGGCTTCCTAAGAGTTCGCTACCAGACGCCTTAAAGGCAAAACTTCCCTTAAAAATTGTCACACATTCTGTACAGAATGGTTTGTATTCAAGCATAATTCACGATACGTTGGTAAGGTGAAGCAAGGGACTGATAAATAAATATCGTATGGTTTCATTTTCAGCACAAGTTATGAACAATGACGATGGTCGAAGCCTTTCCGCTGCTGGGAATACTCCTGCAGATACTCCTGTGATTGATGGTTTGTATTTAAGCAAAATTCATGATTTGATGGTAAGTGACAAGGGACTGATAAGTGAATTACGATTGGATTTTATTTTAGTTGAATTATTGAACGAGTTTTTGCCAGCTAAAAAGGATCCACAAAATGAAGTCAGCTGCACCCTTTCCGCCGATGAGATCATTCCCAGTACAAATACTGCAATTCAACAAATCGAATTCATCAATATCCCGGAACAGAATCCATTAGCATTGGATGCACCAGCAGTTGGTGAGCATATATTCGTTTCACAACGATATTTCTCAAACTAACTTCAATGCTATCTTACAGAACCAGATGATAATGCCCCGTTAACGATATCAAAAAAAATGCTGCGAGAAGTGGTAAATGGTAAGCAGTTAAATGTTGCCATGCAAATTTATTTTCATTTATTAAATCTAAGTTTTCTTCTGTTTTTACCGTTCAAAGAGGTGATGACGGAACAACTAAAGGCAGTACATAAAAAGTTGGATAAAATATCTCAACGTCTGACGAAAATAGAGGAAGCGGCTACAAAAATGTTCGATCATGATGAACCGTACGGATCACAAGACACGCTCCAACGAATTAATGTTGATATAAGCAAGTTCAAATGGACACCAGTGGACAGCCTCGACGCTTTAATAGAGCTGAACAACAAATTAAACGACGAAGCCGACAGCAGTTATGCCGAAGATCTGGCCAGGTGGATGTATCGGCATATTTACGTACAGAATGCAAGACGCCGCTTGACCAAAATGATGGGAATAATGTTCACACCCGAGTTTCTCACCCACCTTTCCTGGACGGGCAGAGGCAAAACACCGAAGATAGCCATCTCCAAATATAACGGTGTCGTAGAGTTTTTTAAAAAAAATGGATCCACAAGCCTGTATAAAGTAGACGACCGAGAAATTGCAGACTTTTTCGTATTGAAACTGCGGTACGCTTCATTGAATTTGCAGCGGCTTAAAACAAAGTAGAATTGATGAAATGAATGTTTCCTTAAAATATACATTTTATTCTTGATCTGATGTTTTCAATGTGTAAATTGCTCTTCTAGGTAAAAAATAGAGTTGTAAATTAACGAAATTTGGTAATTTCCAATATTCCACTATTCGAATCGGTCAATGCTGTAGCTGTCAAAACGCGCCTGTAAACAAAACAGCATCGTTGTTGAAGAGGGAAAGAAGAAAAGCGAAAAAAGTAGATGAACATTGTCATTCCAATCCACACGAGACCAAAAACGCGAGTGCGACTGTGCAAAACCAGCGTACGAAGAAAATATTATATAGTAAGGATGTCGTATTGTAATTTTCTATAAGCATTTTCTTTAAATTTTGATGTATAAATCGGTTGCCATGTTCTTTTTTGTGAGCTCATTTTAGTAAAAAACACTATCCGTGATCGTAAAAAATCCAATTCAACATTGCTGCCACGAGAAGCCTTTAAGCTCACCTCTGTATAGTAAATTCATCTTGATCTAGCTTGATGCGCCCGGCCCCGCCGATTACGCCGTACGCGCGAATGTCAAGCCTTCTCAAAGATCAACGCTTGTGCAGGTTCGTGAACTGGCAAAAGAAGCAAGCGGTGAAGATATTCTGTTTAGCGAGCAACCATCTTGTCAATCATGTGAGTCACGATTGTTTCACACCAGTGCCAAGCTGGCTCTAAGGTGTTGCAAAATGGGTATATATTGCTCGGTCTTGCCGCTCCTAGCTGTCGTGCCCTGCTAAAGCGCCGGATCGTCGACGCCACCAGTCACGTCGTGCCAGTGCGCTGTGAACCGTCGCCGCTTGTTGAAGGATGAACGCCGGTCCGCGTGTCCATTGGTACCATGATCCCGTCGACGACGATTTTTTCATACTGCCGCTGATCACGGCCAACGATAATAGCGTTATCGCCAGGGAGGTCGAGTTGGAAGGTGAGTACTTGTCGCCCGCACTGGAGCTACCGCTGGCGGACTTTGGCCTTCTCGAGCAGGACGAGAATTTCCGGTCGTCAGGAGAAGAAACGGATGCACCAAGCCCTCCCGTTCACACAACGCCCAACGATGATAACGCTTTCACCAGGGAGGTCGAGTTGGAAGGTGAGTACTTGTCGCCCGCACTGGAGCTACCGCTGGCGGACTTTGGCCTTCTCGAGCAGGACGAGCATTTCCGGTCGTCAGGGGAAGAAACGCATGCACCAAGCCCCCGCGTTCATACCAAGGAAGTGAATGGGAAGAAGCAAGCCTCTACGCCGGCGTTCCATTCGTGTTCAAATTGTGCCCTGCGCTTTCAATTCAAATCCCAGCTGGTACGTCATTATATACTCAGGCATGGGGGAGAAGTCGAAGCGTTGGGATTGAACCTTATCCCTCCTCTCCGCAATCGATGCAGCCTGTGTCGGGAAGAGTTTCCAACTGTAAACCAATTAGCGACACACTTGACGCTGCAACACCCTGAAAGTGCCGTTTGCAACCTTTGTCTGACAACATTCCGCGACGAGGCCACCCTTGAGTGGCATCAGAAGCATCATCTCAATGCGCTGGGAAACTGCAACAACCAGCCGGCAACAATCAGTTACATTTGTGACATTTGCCAGAAGCACTGTGCCAGTTCAAGTCAGCTGCATCTTCATCGGAAGGTTCACCTCAAGCAGACGGCGTACTCCTGTGAGCACTGTGGCCGCTCCTTTTCGTCGTCCGGCAACCGGCGGAAGCACATCGCACGATTGCATAATCAGGAACGGAAGTACCACTGCAAAAAGTGCAACGAATCTTTCATCTATCCGCGCCAGCTGAGGCTACACCGGGAGAGAGAACATGCAGCCGAAACCGAGGAAGATCGGCAAACCAAGCACAATGAGGAACAGCGTGCATTCGTCTGTGAATACTGTTCGAAACGATTCAAGCAGAATACCCACCTGCGAAATCATCTTCTCACACACACCGGCGTGCGCGAGTACAAGTGTGAATTTTGCGCCAAGCCGTTCGCCATGGCTGGCGATCTGCGGGTGCACCGGCGCATCCACACCAAAGAGAAACCATTTCGGTGCGATCTCTGTCCGGCTGCGTTCATCATGGGGAAGCTGTTGAACAAGCATCGTTTGACCGTGCATCACGGGAAAAAAGGGAAATGTAAGGAAACCCCGTAATGCTGTACCGTGTGCGTGATTGTAAGCCTGCGTCTAGACACAGCGCGATTTCGCGAATGCCAACGTGAAATTTGGCAAATTGCCAAATCAACACGACAAAATTTATGTAAAAAAATCGTCCTCTCTTTTTGCTGTGTGTATTTGACGCCATCTTGCCCATGCTGGGCCTTGTAGTTTACTTTAAGCTATCATTCCAGACGTAAACAAAAACAATGTTGAAACAACAAATGTTGAATCGTGCTTAAATTACTTTGTTAAAAATTTAATTGGAGTAAATATAAGTGCTCGAATTTATTTAATTATGTTGTGAACAGTTTTGTGTTATCAAGCAGCATGCATAATTTAGGTTGCACGATGTACCACTGGTGATTCAAACAAACTGGTCTATGACCCTTTTCGCGCTCTTTGGCGCAGAATGGTTTGTACGAAGTGAGCTACCTTTTCGCTCTGGCTATCGCGAAAATCGCGATTGTATCTAGACGCAGACTAAGCGAGAAGCATAAAAATTAGGCTGGAGTCACTGCTCCGTCGCTCGCGATTTCGACGCACGTGTTGTCGAAATTGTGTATGGAATTACAACAGCTACAGTAGCTACAACAACAATCATCGTGCGCCAGTTTCGGTGTGAGTAAAGCGATAGACAATATCAGGTTGAAATTGAGATGTTTTACAGAGGTCACGTGCTTGCACGCTTCAAAAACACAAATTTACAGCATGTAGCATGCGTTTAGAATTAAGATGAGTTCAGCAATAAAAACCGGTTTGTAGCTTATCGTAAAATCCACTCCCCAGTTTGTTTTCTCATCTTTTCTCTTCCCGAAATTAGGAGCGCATTTGAGAGATAAAGCGACAAAGTACAGTTGCTCGCAAAATGAGTACATTGTTAGCTAATGCTCGAGTACTTGGCAATGATACAGAAATTTGTTGGTCCTCCCGAACATCGCGGAAACGTTGTGTATTTATGTAGAGAGATTCTATTTTTAATTCTGTTGCCATGTGCAGTTTCCAGAGAGAGAGAGGGAGAGAGAGCGTAAGCGAGATTTGAGCAGCGAGAAGCCGTTGGTCATCTATTGAATCAGAAATATATGACCATCTGAATTAACAAATCAATCTTAAACAAGTGGTGTTTCCTCAATCGTGCCTTGTGAATCGCCAGGCAATGCAACCGCCGTTATATTTTTCAAATTAAACGTCAGTCAACTGTGGTAAAAATGAAACGTCGTAATCACTTGTTGACAGCGCGCGAACTCGTTGTACTAAAACGTTGTACTAAAAATCGTAAAAAACGTAAAAAGTTTACTTCACAGCTGAAGAATGAGTCATTCTTCTAATTATTGTCATTTAACTAAAGACACTAGGTAAAAGATTATCCACAGTTAAAGACATTCTTTGTATGTAAAATTTGTAACGGAGAAAATTTATTTGAATTGCGTTTAACACATGAGAACATTGCTAACTTTAACGAGCGTCCGTAGCTGAACTCCTTTTTGTCGTATTTAGTCCATGGATTTTTCCCCAGATTTCAAGACAGAGAATCAATCACCCACTAACAACCACCAGAAAGCGCTACGATCGTTTTCTTCTCCTCTAGCGAATCACCTGCTAAGTATGGATCGTGGTACCGTTTACGACCCTGCTTCCGGGAAAGACGAGGATCGATGCTGCGATGCGTGTGGGAAACGATTGCGGGGTCCAATTAATTCATCCCCCTGGTAATGCAATGCTGAAATTGATTCGCCACCACGTGAAATGCAACGGAGAGCAACAGTTTTTTTTTTCTTTTCTGGCATACTGTTGACTCATACCTGATTTCGAAGGGGTTTGCTTGAAAAACGAGGTTTTATTTGATTATTTGGTGCTTGACATTTGTTAAATTTAAAATTTTGCCATAGTAACTCTACGATCATTTGGTTGGTAAGACGAATGGCACCTCGATACTGTACTTTCACTCTTGTTTTCATCGGCCTTCATTTTCATCTGAATTTCCAAGAGAGATGTGATGAAAGTTCATAAACTATGAGCATAAATCACACAAGCATTTTTTTTTTCATTACCGACATTCGTCTGTTTTGTTTCCAAAGCCTGGGAAACGCAACCGGAGGTAACTTCTCGATGATTTCGGTCCGGTAACGAATCGTATTTGCAACAGCGATCGCGTAACGTCATTAGTGAGTCAAAAGTGCCGGCGCGTATTTCGTCAACTAATCCGCGGCCGGATCGACAGGACTAACAATAGAAAGGCTTTTTCTCTGTAGTCCGCTGAGAAAATAGTAAAGATTGCACTTATTTCCCACCGGCACCAGTGCCCGATAAATTAAACCGACCCTAATCAAGAGCCGTCAGAAAATGAAAGAGATATTTATGTGCTAGCTGTAAAGATCATTTTGGTGATGTTTGGTTCAAAGCTAACGGTTTAAATTTAAAACAAATATCAGTTTTTAAAATAAGTTACATGCTTCTAACTTCTCTATAAATACAGACCCTCAAATTCTTTACGCTGCTTCACCTGGTTCGTCCGTAACATTTGCCAGGTTTCTGCTTCCCTGCAGTTCAAGCAACTACACAGATTCATGTACGCAACAACGTACGACGGTAATGACACCTTCACGCAAATGTCCACGTGACTTCATGTGTTACCGCTGTGGTTTCTTACTTGCTGGATATATTTTAATGTAATGCTGTTTTCGATTGGGAAAAATTCTAAATCTTCTGGAAAGTTCTAAAATCATCAATCATCGGCCGACCCTTCCATGAGCTTCTCCATTTTTTGTTTGCTCCCCCCCATAGCCAGTCTTCTAATCTGTCGGAATTAGAAGCCCATTAGTAGCTGGGACGCACGTGGATACGACCTATCAAAAGATCATAACGTGAAAGCCCGACGGCCCGCGAAAGCGAAGCCGCAAAGCAACAAAAAAACACAGAAAGAAAAGAATTCAAATGACAACCTTCCAAGTCGAATGTGTCGAATACAGCTTCGAGGAGAAACATATTCATGGGTAAGGTGTGCCCCGGCTTGCTGTAGGGTTTGCCTTGCTGTAACTTGATTAAACAATGGCCAACGTCACAAACTGCCCGGCCACTGCTTTTTTTTCCACTGTAGAGGCCCCGGCCGACTGAAAGCCGTGTAAAGCCACCGGAAGCACACCGTTCACGGGGTGCGGAGAAGCACGTGATGGGGGCGCACGGTTGGGAAACTGATCTACCGAATAATGGGAAGTCATTGGAACGCAGTACACATGCACGGGATGCAACGGGGAGCCACAGCACGCGGGTGTTAGATGATTTTCTGGCCAACGGGACACATTTGAAATGAATGAACAAAAAAGCAGGGCGGGAAATAGCACTAGCTGCCTCCCGACAACTTGACAGCCCGGCCCGTCCGGAACCCCGTTTTGCGAAGTAACGACGCCGCCGACGAAATGTCGGTACTCTACCGGATCCATTGTTCGGTAACGGGAATTGTTTCTCCCGGGTTTCCTATCGTTTTCATGGCAGCTGGCGATTGTACAATTGATTTGTTGGTCAGTGCAAAATTTATTTTTAACCGTCCGTAAAAAGATGAATTCGTTCAGCAAGTAGGCTGGCATTAAATAAAAACGGCGAAATTGACTTCGGAAAGGCAAATGGCTCGGAAATAAATATCATTTTATTGCAAATCCGTGAGTTCAATTGAGCTTCCGCAGTAACTCGCTATACCCTCCCGGTTCGCTGGTTCGGGAAACTGTTTGCCAACCACCCGACCGCCGACTAAATTTTTCCCCACTCGGATACAGCCACATGCAACGGCTGTCCGCCGCTGGATTCAAGGTCGCTGTGACAAACGGATGCTCATGTGCAGTTCATTTGCCGTTTTTTCTCCCTGTTCAATTTATGGAGGGAATAAAAAAAAAGCCTCTGAGGGAAACGACGCGTTGTTGCTGTGGATTGATACTGCGGTGCAATGAAAACACGTGCCGCGGTACTGCTGGCTGGCCGCATGGTTGCGAGATTAATTTTTAAACGTTTTTTAAACCCCCCAGCTCCCGGGGGAGGTAGTTGATTATTCAAATGATCTGTTGTTCCTTTCTGGTATGTGTATTTTTTTATTGTTAATCGTAGCACAGGCAACTGGAAGCCCTTTAGACTCGCCCCAGCAGCGGTCGGTACTACGTTGGCTCATTTTTTTGAATTCGAATGATCATGCGCGATCGGTCGCCGTTTGTGTTTGCAAACCATTGTTTGCAGCCGATTATCATCATCGTTGTCTCGCGTGGTCTGGACAAATTTTCGGCGGACACAGTGATAGCCACCGCCTGCACCTGTCAAAAGGGAAATACGAATTCGACCCATCATCCACCGCGGACAAGGAAGCACGTGCACCTTCACGTCCATTGTGCAGTCCGTCAGCGTGATTGGCATTACAGCACGCACAAACTGAACACCCTTATACCCACGTTTACCACTTTTCATTCGATGAAGGAATTTCCGTATTAAATTGTTCACCTTTCCTAACCTCAACTTGCACTTACTGAAGACCGCGCGTGCTGGGACGAGTTCACGTGTACCCTGGGAGACGACAAAAAGAAACCCTGGCAATGATCGCGAAGGACTTTCCGCTCGGCCATTATCCCGATCGAACAATAAGCTTTCCGAGCATGCGCGTACCACTTCTTCCGGATCCGCTACTTTCCACCCGAGAAGGAGGACGAAGACATCAGCGCCATATCGGTGCTGATCTGCTGCCTATCGCGTCCTCCGTACGTGCTAATGTGCTTGGGTAAATAATCTAACCCACGGAAGAACAATCCACCAAGGATGCGAGACGCCGTGAAGGTGACCTAGCGGTTTCGTTTGAATGGTGAAGGACTTCTACTTCCATGGAATGGAAATGGACTGATCAGGACAAGTTTAGTCTGGTTGAACGATCAAGGATTCATGCAGAAAATTGGTATTCCATGTCGTAGGTAATAGTTTTTTTTTCGTAATAGGTAATAGTTTTTTTTTCGAACAAATGACCTGTGCAAGAACATCCCGTGTGGTCCCGCTATTCTAAACATTAACTACCTCCCATACCTACCTCCCGTTTTCTCGCTGGATCACAGTTTCACTCTTTTTGATACTTACGCTGATGCTATAAACTTTAGCTCAATGTTGATAAATTATTTCACTTCCTGTTGTGTAACGTTTCTCATTTTTCTTTTTTTTTCAAATAAGTATCCAAACATCATTCGAAGCTATGCTTATATCATAAATACTTTATTCTACTTATTACATCATTGCTCCCCGTGCAAAATCTCCCCTTTCAGCACATTCTAAGTATAACCTCTCGATATCTGTACTTCCTGAACGGATGCAACGTGCTGTTTTTTCATGTATTTATTTTCCGTTCCTCTCTTCCACTTCGATATTCAGCTGTTTTATCACCTTTACTCATGCTAATGTATTTTCAAATTCGGTTAACTCGTCGCTTCTCAATTTACACAATCGTGTGCAAACATGTGAACCCAAACCCAGCTTATTCACGACAGCCGAATGGGCTGGAACTCCTAGAAGAACGCGTGTGAAGATTGGGCTCCGGGAGTCGCGTATTACGCCTACGTACTAACAACATATTACTAGTTTATAATCAACCTCGTCATGCAAAACACAAAATGCAAACTCTCGTACCAAAACAACGAAAAAAAAAATGATAATAAAGACTCTACGGACACATGCCCGTAAAACGCTTACATAATCGAAATTTGTTGCCGCACACGAGAAAACATGTAAAATTTTGGCACACGCAATGTTTTCTGTTCCGTTTTCCTCATCCGCCATCATCTACCGTCCGCGGTCTTTAATACTAATCTGCGTTCCTTTTGTCGTGTTCTAGTTTGTCTTTTTTTCCTTTTTTCATAATTTTAATAGTCTGCCGCTTATTTGTTTGACATTTTCCATGGCGTTCAGTAGAAATATTATATCTGTACACGTGGTGAACGAGTGCGGGAATACTTATCACGTTCTACTGTTTTTTTTCTTTAATTATTGGAGAATCTAGTCAAGACTTAGGTAAATGGGATCTTGGAATAGGATAGGAATTTTAGAGGGAGCAGTTTACATGTACACTTCACCTCGTCGGTTTGTGATTTCTTCTTCATCATCTCCTGCTGCTGTGGGGCATTTATCAATCAACCGCTATATCGACAAGTATCGATCGCGAACATTTTTGCCTCCGCGTCGAACAAATCAATTAATTTCCACGTCGCGCCTGTCGCTCGCCGTTTCTCAAACCATCGTTGTCAATTTCTGTTCAATTTTTTCTGCCTCCCATTTTTATCGGATCGATCGCGCAGAGGTGCGCTGATAATTCCGTTATCAGTGTACCGTGGCCAAGCGACGGCAATGCTGATAACAGAGAAGGTGTAGAGGTGCATACCGAACAAAAAAGTCCCCCGATGTCCGAATCGGAACATTGCCTTCGATGGTTCCCGTACCAGTAATCGCGACCGTCGGACCGTTTGTGATGAAACTTCTCTTAAAGGCGTTCTCGTGCAAGGCAAATAGTTTTATGGTCCATGGGTCATTAACCACCCACAAACGTGCTTTGGGCCACGCCGACGCACCGGAATCAGGGGTTCAGGGGAGATCAGGGTTTTTTGTTTTTTTCGAAACGAATTGCCAGTCAATAAATCACGATTTTTGAGGGCCACACAAAGATGCGCAAAGGGTTTCGCGGGAGCATTGGTTACTGATAACGGACCAAAACGTTGAAACGTTGATAATGGTTTACTGTGATTCTTTGCGAGTTTGAAACACCCTAACATACCATGCTGACTGCTATTCCACACCTTCCCATGCCCGACTGTGGTTGTTTTCAAACAAAGAAACGTACATATGTTTTTGCATGTTGTTTTCACCTGGATACACCACCTCCCGGCTCCAGTTTGTCTCTACCGGGATCAGGCGCACTATACTTATCGTTTTCTTACTAGTAGCAACGTCTCTAATCGTAGTAAGTCATGCCATAGAGCTGTCAACTTACTTAGCGCTACGCTATAAACAACACCAGTAGTGAACAAACAACAACTGTAATGCTCTAACGACAAAGTGCGAAATTTCACCGTTTGGTGCAACCGTTGGACGAGGGCCCGCTGTTGTCGGGACCGTTCGGTGCTGGATCGAGGAAGACAACATGGCTGGGGCGACGAGAGAAAGCCACTGGTCAACACGATCGTTGCCTACTGTTGATTTGCGTCTTTTGCATCGCACACACCGCAACAAGTCGGTGCACCGGAGGAGCGGACCAGTTCCGGTAGAACTTCCGGTAATAATAAAAAAAAACACTGCGGTATGAAAAGATCTCTGATCCCCGGGTTTCACTTTCAAGCTAAGGCGATTAAATAAGTGCACCAAGTGGAGGTGAGAGTGTTGGTTAGTCCTGCAGGAAAGCTGAGTGCAAGGAAAGGGTCGGGGAAGGACGAAAAACAATACAGCCAGCTGCCGGACGTGCCACTGAATGCCGCGTCGCAGGTCGCGTCGCTCACATTTTCTGTATGATTTCGTACTTTTTGCGCAGATCGCACACTTCACTCTTGGGGTCGTACTTCTTACGCGCCGCCAGCTGGGCCCGCATCTCGGCCGCGGTCATCGGCAGGTTCAGCTTCTTGCCCTCCGCCTTGCTCGGCTCGGTGCTGGCGGTGCCGTTGCCGTTCGTCTGCGCCGTCGCCGTCCCATTCAGCGCCATCTTGCCCACCGCGGCCCCGTCCGTAACGGTGAGGACCTTTTTCGTGTCGTCAATGATTTTCTCCATCGCGGGCGTGTCGGCGCCGGAACCGGCGGTTGTGGTGCCATTGCCGTTGCTGCTGCTGTGGTTGTTGTTGTTGATGCTGTTGTTGTTGTTGATGATGGCGGTCGTGCCGTTTCCGCTTGTCTTGGGCGTCGTCTTGTCCTCCGCCGGCAGCACGGCCGCATCCTTCTTATTGTCGTTCTTCTGACCGGCCGTTCCGTTCGCGTGGTGCCCGTTGCTGGTTCCGTTGCTGATCGTGTTGTTGTTGTCGTTGTTATTGTTGTTATTTGCAGTTCCATTGGTGGTGGCCGTCGCTGCCGCCGCTGCCGCCGTTGCTGCTGCCGCGGACTTGGCGAGCGCCAGCTTCAGGTCGTTCGCATCGGCCCGCGGATCGATTACCAGCAGGCGCGTCTCGTTCGGTACGGCCTTGATCAGCTCGACCACCTTCTTGTGCGTTTCGGTCGTGATGTTGGTGCCGTTCACCTCGATGATGCGGTCGCCCTGCCGGAGCCCGGCTCCTTCCGCCGGCGACGCGTCGTCCACCTTGCCGATGTACTGGCCCGGGCGTCCCTTTTCGGCGTGCAGGTTGAAGCCGTACCCGTCGAAGTCTGGACGCTTGACCACGTGGCAGAGGCGTGCCTCGTACTTGGGTGTACCGTTGGACGCCATGGTGGCCGTCGCCGTCGAACCGTTCGATGCGGTGCTGTTACTCTTCGAGGACATTTTATTTGTGAGGCGTTCTGTTCTGTTCGGTGGACAGGTCACTTTCTATCACACCTTTCTCTAATCTTTATTATGTTCGTCTCCTCTTCTTGGATCACGTAAGCACGTAGAGCACTTCAAAACCGCAACCACTTGAAGAATCTCTCTCCGCGAAAGGCCCTTTTGGCAGACGTCACCGTAACTGAAGAATGAAATCGAGTCACACAACCGTTCGCACGTATGAATCGTTCACTACTGATCGGGGGACTGTGGTCACCCGGCGTGCTATCTTTCTCCTCTCTGCGCTCCCTCGTTGCCTCCCACTATATGGGCGATATCAGCGCCACCGGACGGTTTGTTATCTGCAAATGAAAACGGAGAGGAAATGAGAAAAAAAACGCCTAGTAAGAGATGCTTAGTAAACACAACGCATATACTAATATATTCGCTAACCGTCCATTGTAGGTTGTCAATTGGTCACCTTTTAGTACACTTCGCTCGCTTGGATGCTTGGAAGGTCACAAACCGGTTCTTGCTGCGTGTCGGTTCATATCATTGAGATAGTTTGTATTATCCCATATGTTGTTTTTTAACTTTAGTAACGTCTAAAATAAAAGATACCTTACATTTTGTAATTCCATGCAAATTCTAGGAAGACTTCAGGACAGATATTGGTCTCTTTTGCGACAAACGCAAACATACAAACGTCGAGGTTCTAAGTTTTCATACCTATACTTTTTCTGTAGGAATGGAATATCGAATCGCTTATCTCTTCTTAAACGCCTCGGGATGTCTACTCCTTCGTCTGTCACAATTTGCTGGACTTTACATTTTTCTTGATATCTTTCTTTATTGCGTCATTTTTCATCGACACTTAAAGAGCGTCTCTAGCGTATGTTATTACAAACATGCTTGACCTGGCTTCTCAAGCAGCATAATTGTGGGCTAGCAGGTAGTCAAGGTTGCCCAAGACTGGTGACCAGAGCTCCCCCTCTACCACAGTCACAAAACCTTCAATAATTCAGTCCTCGTAATGGTTGCATTGGATCGCAATCGCAACCGTCACTTCGACGATTGCACGCATTACGTGCGTTACACACGTGCCGTAAAAGAAAAAAAAAAGAGTGGAATTCTTGTCCTCCACCAACGCCACCTCACCGTGTCATCGACAAGTTAACTGGCGTGATTAGATTCGTAATGTCGATTTGATTTGGTTTGGAAAGAATTCGGAAGGTCGAAGGGAAGGTGTAAAATGTGGGAGAAGGGTAACCAAGAAGTGTCCCACCTCACAGGCTGGTGTGTGAGTAAAAGGAGCGTGAAGACATGGCAAAACTGGTCCACTATTCGATTCCGTTTCGAACGGCGCAACTCCACCGGGTCAGCCCAGCTAGATGACAACATTGGAGACCCCCATTTGACAAACGGAGGTAAATTGCACCAAGCACTAGACTTAACCCTGCACCGGAATACCTATAGGTGAGTACTGCACCAAGCTATCAACTCGAAACAGCGTCAATCTCCGGTGGTTTTCCCAACGAGACTTTTGTTAGGATCGAAAGGCCTTATAACTGCACGGTACTTGCCAGTTGCAGGTCATTGCACGCACTCCGCACCGGCCAATGATGTACAGAGGGGCAGAGGCCATTCTCTGGAAGGGGGAGGAGAAGCCGCAGGATTAAATCTGATCTATTTCTTTCACCTCACTTTTTCGTATCCCCAGTCTCTGCCTTGGACGTTACCAAACGAGCCAGTAGTAGATAGTGGGGTAAGTAGACTGGTTGTGAAGCTTCCGGCGGCTGATCTGTGCGATTAGTGAATGGCGATAGTGCCAACTCCGGGCACTCCAAAAGACCCCCGCATTATTAAAGCTACCCGGCGGACGTTCTTCGGCCCGAAGAGGAAACGCTGTGATTAGAGATTACACACACCTCAATCGAAGAAGGCAAGTGTTGGCTAAGGGCGATAGTTAGGGCGGACCGCCTAACCGGCGTACAAAGTAGGCAGAGGGAGACTCCAATCGGGGACCAATCAGACGTATAAATCGCGTTGGCGATAAAACTGGCAGGTGGGAGGGAATGGACCCCGTTCGTGAGGGGCAACAACGACGTATCCATAAGTTCATTTCATGGTCGTAGCATGGAACGGCAGCGTCGGGTGAGGCGTATAAAAACATATCTTAAGATTAATTGCCGCGCACCGTATTGGGCAACTTTCCGCGCAATCGAAGCCTAGTTCGAAGTACCTGCTTCGAATGTTGTTTGAGAAACAGTTTCCTCTTGATATGCAGCCCGGGGAAACGTTGCAGTACCTTGCGCATGTTATAATTTATTTCCTTTTTAAGTTCCTTTAACCGACTGGTTTCAGAACACGCTTTCCTGTCACACGTTCAATTTTTAACAGATATGCAGAACATAAAGTTTTTAAAAACATTTGTTGACATATCTGTTGGAAATAATGTGAATTACATTTTGAATTTGTTATACGATAAGATCTAGACCAGTTGATGCGAATTAATTAGGCACTTTGAATTATATAGAATAAACGCACGGTCTAACATAAGATAAGACGACGGTTTAACACATACATACAAAGAACGTTGTAAGGATGACTAGGTAGTACAAATTCATCATTCGAACGCGCAACATCGGCTTTAAATTCGGAAAAGAAAGAACTTTCGCACAGAACTATTTATCGTGATAGTTTTCACATATCCTTGCATGCATCAGGAATGAATGCTACAATATTTGAAAAATTGGGTACGTAACCAAGAAAAGAAGCTAGTTGATTTTTCATGCCTTTAAGGGTTACGATCAACAGCTGCGAATTAAACGAATAATTAAATACAATATGGATTCACTCTCACCAAAAACCTCCTTGTCGAAATTACGCAAGGTATGTTCAATATTCATGCATCAGCCATACATTAAAATGCACTTTGCATCGATAACGCCGGGCGCAACACGATCGGGGCGATGCCCAACCTGACCCTTGCCATCACGGAGTTGGTTTAAATCGTTGCATCCGAATAAATAAATTCAAAACCAGGTCGCACAACAGCTGCTGGCCCGTGATGCGTGCCCAGCCGAAGATGCCACCCCTTTTTTTCCCTTAAAGTCCACCGATCGCCGTGAAGGGTCAAATCTAAATTATTCCACCCGCTCATGGCGGAGGCAAGCCTGCACCCTGCCTTGAGGTGCGTGCGGCTTCAGGTGTTCAGTGCACCAACCGACTTTGACACGCCCGGCCCGTTTTTGACCTGGCGCAAATGTGCCAGCTCAAGGCCTGCTCGCAATCGGGGCCCACACCACGGCTCCGGATCGTTCCCTTCCGATGGGCTCGGATGGGCGTGCGTGCGCTACGGGCATGGAGATTTATTTGTTTTTCAGTCGACCCCCGGCAAAGAGAACCACCGGCGAGGAAAGGGGGCGGTCGTTGTGATCGATGGTGCTGCTGCATGCCATTATTTATGCACCGAACTTAATTGCTCACTACGGCATTCCCCGGTGGTTTCCCCGTGGAAATTGCAACGAGCCTCAAATGAGGGTGAAGATCGTTCACGCTGCTTCTCTCTCCGGGGTTCCCTCGTCTGCTTGTCTCCAACAACCATCCACCCACTCCATAGATGGGGGCGGAAAAGTTTCAGCTCTAAAAGACGCTCAAAACCGGGCAGTCAACCAGGGACGGGAAAACCTACCATTAGCTACAAAAACCTGCACAACGAAAGATGCACCCGGCCCCCCGGTGAACGATCGTGAAGGCAATCGAGACAGTGCGCCATAGTTCATGGCAGGTTCTGCTCAGCAAAAACCCCTATTGTGTAGGGGTTTGTTTTAAATGCCCCTTTTTTGTGGATGTGCCAGTGATCTATTCGTTCGAGGAGGGATGCATTTTCGAGTGCACGGCCAAACGGAACTTGCAAGCGACGAACGCTAAAAACAATAGACCGCGCGGCGAGCAAACCCATCCGAATGCGCGTCTATTGTATTTGCGCCGTGAGAATGTGCACCGTTCCGAATTTGACTCACGGGACAAGATGAGGCCTATGAAGAGCCGGTTTCTGACGTTCACCGGGCAGGTCAGAAGATTCATGAGATGATATCCGCAGTTCAAGCGGGTTGAGGCAACATATGCAAGATGGTGGTGATTCATTATGCTTGTGGTTTAGAGATATGAATTTCTATTCGAAGGTGCGTTCAATCAATTAAAGTCATTTATCCCCATCCTCATTAACACTTACTCCACGGAAAATCGAAAGCGTCTTCATTATCATTGTTTGAAAAGGATGAAGGTATTGCGAAATGTTTCTCCTTTTTCGCTCAATTTGTCTCTTTCATTTGACTGGTTTCCCCTCAAATACTCGGTGGATGATTCGAAGCAAGTTCGGTGCACAGGAACACGGCAACCGCATCGTCTACTGGACAATTTTGCCTTAATGAATTTCAAACCTCTTTGGGAATTTACAAAAGTTTAATCCACGGTAGCTGTTGTGGGCGATAAGAGTCTGTTTAAATTTATATACAGCTTTTAAGAAATATAGGGTAACTTAGACATTCTATCCAACACATGTTGTATTGAGAAAGGCAATTTTTTAATGGTTGCAACGCGTTCGATTGCAATCTTTGCAGTCGTTGGATAAGTGCAGGGCATTCAAAATTAAACCTGGACTAAAATGACCATCAATCGGTAGACTGCAGGCGTCTCACGCTATTAAACTCAGATGGATTTGTTGATAAATTATGCTGCAGTTTTCCTTGCGAGCCTATCACGATGTGCTACTCGGGAAACAATAAAAAACGGGCTTGTTTAGACTTTATTTGCGGATGGTTGCAGTCAGCTAGACAAACTTAACATTATCGTATCGTGCACAATTGACTTCTTTTCACATTTTAATTATTTTGTTGCCTAATTGTTACCGTGGCCTAAACGACATTAGGCAACTGTCTTTTCCTAATGCGCCATCTTTTCTTAAACCAACTTTGGAATTTTTATTAGATCTTTTTGACGATAACGGAAATTTCGTAACCTCTGGTGGAATATTGAAAATTAGTTAACCGAAGCGCCAAACATTCCACTTTCCAATGTGCGCATCGCTTCACGCACTGTACCGGAAAATCGCCAGATTCACCGTTTGCGCCGTTGTAAAACATTACTGTCGCCGCGATCGGATGACTCCTGAAAATTCACTGCTAGTCGGTGCGAATCGAACTGTCGCGATGGGAGCATCTTTCGCTTTATGGTTCAATTTGGCCGGGAAAGCAAACAAACGTTTGCGACGCAAGCGCGACTCGGATTCACCTTTCCGCCAAACCGAACGGTCCCACGACCAGCAAGGCCGGATGGCGTATTGTGTTTACAGATTAATTCACTAAGCGCATTACTTTGCCGAGCGATACGTTTGCTTTCTTCTGCCGTTGTTTTCCCTCGGAAAACAGTTCGGTTGCGATCGCGTTCGGTGCGATGCACGGCGGATATCTTTTAAGCTGGATTTCGCCAGCCACCTGCCTGGAGGTAGCTTTTTAAATATTTTGTCACTGAGACTGCGTTCGGGGCGATTAGATAACTGGTGCCCAAGATTGTATACAATTGTTTGCGTAAAGATTGTGGTTGCCTTATTTACACACCGGTTCACTTTTACTTTCGCTACGACGGAATGATTTGTTTTAGCTTTGCTTAGATTGGTTGCTTTCAAGAGTAAAGAGATTAAGCAGATTTCTATTAGCAGAAGTTAGTCTGCTTGTGTTTCAGTTGGGGAAAAAAAATAATGCGTCATGCAAATGCAACCTTGTGCAAAATGTAGATATACCGTTTAAATTTCCTTAAAGCTTCAATCTGGCGATGGGTTGGACCAGTTTGGATGATGATCAAACAATATTCATCTTTTTTTTTGGAAAAAGGGGGAAAAAAGCGAGAGGAAAGCAGGAAACTTAATTTTCATGCCACGTCTTGTCGCTTCGAAATCTCGCCTAATTTTTACCTTAATAAATCTAAATCTGTAAAACTTTTGTTTGCAATTTTTTTTTTCCTGAAACAATAACCTTTTCGCCAACTCCCTTAAACACAGTATTGATTACCTTCAAGTCCCGCCAATTGAATGGGTAAATAATATTCAATCAGCATCCATCATCTCCATTACCTCCGCCCCATCGAGGTTTCTCTCGCGTGCCCTCTGCCTGGCGTGAATGCATGTGATCTCACGTTTTGTCCAGCACCATGAGATCATCCATCGTTGAGGCACACATATAAAAAAAAACCAATCTTAAACAATAAAACAGGCACACATATTGCCCCATCAAGGCCCCAACGAAGGTCATGATCATCTTCTTCGGGATGAGAAAAAAGGCTGTATGAATGAATCGATCATTGGAAGGGAAAATGGGCAGAATAAATAAATCTTTGTCCACAACGGTGATCAAATGCCATTAATATCACTTGTTGTTGCGAATGCCACGCGCGAATGGTCGTTGATGCGGTCGAATTCGAAAAAGTTCGAACGAAAAACATCGTTTCCTCTGTAACATCCCCCGGGTGAGGGATGTCCGGTCCGGGGAGGGTGATAATATTCTAGAATCGAGATAAGCGATTGCTCGACCAGTACAACCGTGTCGTCCGATAATCCATCAAACCGCTTGACCGGAAAACAAAGACTCGGCTGAGATGTGGCGGAGTTGCAAGTGGCTGTAGGTCGTAAAATCGATCCATTGAACGTTCTTATCACTGAACCGATCGATGCAAATATGTTCCCATCGTCGAGAACGTTCCTACAGTGCTCCAGCAACACGTGTAAAACAGTTTCCCAAAGTTCCACGAGCCAATAAAGTACAACCGGAAATGTTGTTCTGCTGGTTCCATGTTGTTGTCTGCCGTGTCGTATGTTGTTATCTTGCTGACTTCCAGTCGTCAAACCGGTACCATCCACGTAGGATGTAAATCCTACCCGTCCGCTAAAAAGTAAGTAAAGCCACCATAAGCGGCTGCTCTTACATTATCGGGTACGGATACATCGAACACTCGCAAACACACACAAATCATCACCGTGTTCCGAAAGTTGTCCGCGTCTGCTCAGGTCTGCTCTTGCTGTTGTAACCGTTTTCGATATATTTGCGCAAAAGAGTCGCGGCATTCGGCGGAGAAGAAGAAGGAAAACACATTTTCGAGACTTGTTGCCACCGCCGCGTTTCTCATCGGCGGCAGCGTACGCAAGTAAACAACACCATCCCGGCAAGGAACCGATAAAACCCCATGTATCCCGATATGGTGGCGCGGAAAGCGGCAATCGGGCGGCACCGGAGAAACGATCAAATTTAACGCCACTTTTACGCGACATCCCATCCGGGGCCGGTGTCGAACGTCGAAGGGCACAAGATATGCTTTCTTGAGGAGCTGGTGGTTTTCTTTTCTTTCACCAGCGCAAGATGTGAAAAGGGCACAGAAAGAGAGTGGGAACGTAGTGCTGTTAATAATTATTCGTTTGCCATAACTGCCAGCCAGCTGAGCCGGGCTGAGCTTTCCTTAAACCAGATGGTGGCAAACCAGCTCGTCAGCCATATTAAGCATAGCACATTAATGTAAATGTTTATGTTCCAAGAAAGAAAAGAAAACATCTTGTTTATCGTATTGATTTGCAATTTGCAAAAAAAAAAATACAATTGTTCATAAATTTTATAAAACAGTAACCAAGTTGCAGTGCAACATATGCCGATAGAAAAATATGATAAATTATATTTTTTCCCTTTCCGACGAGAAAGTTTTTCCGCCCTTTACTACAAATCTTCATTAGTCGCCCAACGGGGAGTGATAAGCGTTTCTCCAGCTGTTTGCCGTTTCCCTTGGCAAACATTTCTCTGATTACACGTCTCCCTCGTCATTAGCGTTCGTTCGAACGAAGTGAGTTTTGTAGAGGAAACAAAGTTGTCGGCATGTCCCTTCAGAGATGATGGAATGCTTGCTGTCTCATCACTAGAGCTGTTTTTTTTTCTTCCATGTCAGATAATGAGTTTGTTACCGCTGGAATGCTCCTACATAATCCCATTGCTTGTACACTTGATTTTTTAAGGTAGGCCGTTTCTAAGTTTAAAAAACTTACATTAAGAACACAAGTACTAGACCCTACAGGGTTAAATACCAATAACATTATGTTCACAATCTAAAAAAAGGTGAGGATGTAAGAACACATATGGCAAACATAAATCGATCATTGTATGGCGACACAAAGCAACATTAAAGAATGACTCACCGATTCCTGACGTCCTAGTAAAGCAAGTGTACACAAATATAATAATATCACAGCCAATTCCTCCGGCATCTGAGTCATCCAGCACTGCGCGGCTTATTTTTAGCTCCGGTGCAGATTGCTTTACCATTGGAGTAGCACCGCCAGTGCGGCTGACTGCCGGATCTTTTGCACTCCCTGGGCGGGAAGAAAACTCCCTTTCCGAATCGAGAGTGTGATATAATTGGAAGACCCCGAGCCGCAGTGGGAAGCAAATAGATATGGTTGACTAAATGATATAGCTCCTACAGCAAGTAGTGAAAGTATGTTGTTGCGGAGCCGACACGCGAGCAATCGCGTGCTATCTTCACACACTTTCCGGTGCATCGGCATCGGCGCATTAGCATTATCCGCGCGAACAGTAATGATACTTTCTTGTGGAAAATGGTAGAATTGTCGCTTCTTGTACAACCAGTTTGCTCGGCGCGGCTCATCTTGAGCGACGTTTTTCGATTTCAAAGAGAAGGCTAAACTGTACTTCAACAGAGAGAAAGATAGAAGAAGACTCCAACTGAACAAACAGACCTTGCCTCAACAACATCTCGGATTGCATGCACAGTGTGCGTCGGCTACACGTCGTGCTCGACCTGTTCGTTGCATTGGACAGAACATTAATAATTGATAATCCCCGATCCAAACTGAACGCGGGTCGTGAATATGTATTAGATAAGATTGCTTCGTTGTGAATATCGGAAACTGCAGTCCCGGTGGATAACACCATGCTCAAACAAGACTCTCCGAAATTGCATATTCGCTACACTGCATTCCACGCGTTCGGGCGGAACAGGTTTTCCGTTCTCTGCCACCTCGCGCAACGATCAGTCTCTTCCTCTCACCATACCCATTCTCCAAACCACGAATTCCTTAGGTGCACGATGATCGCACATCCCAGCGCAAACCCGAGGCGCATCTCACTTATGACGTGAGCGCGCATCACGTAATCCAAAACAACCAAACGAAGCCGAAAGGCACGAAAGCTGTGCATTAAAACGGAACCTCGGAACGCGCGACAATAGTCTTACGAACGCTTCCTCAAAATTCCACGGCTCGCACTTCTCCAAGGTTGCGGCGTTCCCTCGAGATCGGCCCGATCAAGCCGATCGTCATCGGCGGTACCTATCAGATCTCCCGTCCACTTACTTATATCTTGCCCGATGCAATCGGCATGATTACGTTTTCGATACAGACGCCAAAGGTGGACAGTCGCCCTCGCGAAGGTTAAGCGAGGTGAACCATTCGCGCGAAATCCACAGCGTTTCTCCAGCCATTTGGCTTGTCCATCATCTCACAGTGACGATGCTGATGTTCGAGCAGACCTTCCACATGAGGCCAATCAACGGATGGGAGTCGAAACATTGGAGGAAAAACAAAAGCGCCAGCAATCGAAGGTACCAACACACACGGAACTAACCTCGGTCCGGTGTGTAAGACAACCCGCGTGCTCCACGGTGGTTAGGGGGCTTTGGGCGTTCCTTCTTCCCGCTTCGCTGTCGCAGCAGCAGTTCTTCGGTCCGTTCCTGCGGTCCAATTTGATCCGAGTATCGTCGTGAGTTTACTCACAATCACAAGGGTTCTGAATAACAGTGCGCGGTGTTTGCCAAAGCTTCGTGGCCCGCAAATTATCAGGCGAAGACAATTCAGAACGGGGGTACAAAAACGGGGGAACAGGCAACGGTCATTTCTTCCCAAGCGTGACTTAAATGCGCGCGCTCTAGCGACATTGGCCAGTAGGCAGGAAGAAGCCCGGAGCCGGACGCGAGGCAGAGATTGATGTAATTCTTACCGATCGTTCCCGGCGACGAACCAGCGAGGGAGAAAAGTGTTCTTTCTTTTCCCAACAGTGCCCCGGAGTTGCTCAATACATGCTTGTATGTGTAAGTGGCCTTCCCTGTCCCCTTCTGCATGTGCTTCCTCTGGAACTACGACGGGAGGATCTCGGGACTTCGCTTTCGTCGTTCGGAAACCGGTTCCACGGTGCTATTACCGTAGCAGATGAGTGTCTAGATATTTATTACCGTCATATACTTCGAACCACGGGACAGGCGGACCATACACGCTCGGTCGGAAATCACATCGCAGGGCACCACACACTTGCGCGCATGGACAACGGGGACATGGACAGGCAGCGCGACACGCAAAGGGCTCTTGTATTCGATGTGTCTTTCTTCCAACCAAATTGGCACTGCCGCGAACCAGGTCCTGAACTCTGCCTGGAATCCCTACCTGGAAGACGATGCGCCACACGAACACATGCGCACGATGCGCCAACAAGTAGAGGGCACCATCGTGTCATTGGCTTGTAAGCTATATGATCACAACGACTTTCAGCTGGATTTGTTTCCTCAATTTCATGCTTCCAGCCTACATAGTGTTGTGGTTCTTTGGATACATAGTGGTTTGGAACTGCCCTACAACTCTTGGAAGGTCCCACACAACACACAACGGGAATGCAATTTTCTAAACTCCCAGCCATTAATCCTAAGCATGGTTCGCCGCAGGGTTTTTCGTTTCGATCTTCTGAAATAATCCAAAACCATAAGTGACGGATTAAGGCCTTCCACAACCCAGTTTTATGAGGGACACATGGACACACAAAATTGCCCTTTGCCGGCTAACCTGTTTGGACTGAACATTAATGCATAGAAGAGTGGTTCTCTGCATTGGAAGGAATGACGCTACTAGCCAGCATGAATGTTGATGGGTTTAATTTTATGGATCCCTAACGGTCATAGCAACCAAAGAGAAAAAACATCTATTCCACTCCGATTTCCACAGCTCCATCCGATCGAAGGAACCCTAGGATTTTATGATGGCTCTAGAAGGTTCTTCTTGGCGGGAGGCCGTTTCGAAAGTAAAAAGCCTACAGACAATCATTTCGAGCGCGGATGTACGCGGATGGAATGTGTGAAAAGCCTGTTAGAATGTTAAGTAAGTGATTCGCTATTGTTGTTGTTCGTATCTTATCTCGTTGTCCAAACAGGCCGACCAATTTCCAACCACTTGCACGGACAAAGTACGCCATTTGGGGCACTCACTGTAATCGATTTTCACTTTCACTGTTCATTTCGCAACCCCATTACCTCACCGACGTTTTCGACCACGAAAATGCGTTTCCTCTCCGAGTCGATCCAGCGGCCGGCTGCTGCTGCTGGCATCAAGGTTCTTCAAGTTTTCACTTTTTTTCGGCTCACCACCGTCATCCGTCTATTCACCCGCCCCAGCCTGCTTCGGTCCCGAAAAGGTTTCAACTGGCTCAGCTGATCGCGGCTAATGAATTTGATCATTTATCCTCATTAGCTGCGTGCACACCCAATGAACACGGCCACATACATATGCGCACATAAGCACAGCATAACATTATGGCTTCTTCCTGCTCCGGTGGGGTAGCGATATTATCGTTCGCATTGCAAATCGAGATTAAACGCAAACATTCAAACGACCATTTGGGGCTTTTAATGGTCCACGCGAGAGGGGAGCGATAGAAAACTGGAAAGTGGAGTGCGTTTAAAAGATTTCTCCCGTATAAATTGTCTCATAATGCACACCGCGATGCTGATCATTTTCGCTTTCGTTTATAAGATTACGTGTGAATAAGACTTTTCTCAGCTCAACTAGACGGGTGATTACTTAGTGCGTTATACCGTGCCAGCCATGGAAAGAGGTTTACTGTACCACGAACTTTTAAACGGCCCGGCAAGGGCCAACATTAGCGGTCTTTTCTCAAATGCATAAACAAATCATTTTCATCTGGGCGAACATGGTTAAATCTAGCTTGGATTGAACATACAAATTCTCAATAGTTCACGCCGGTCCATGACCCTGCTGGTGTCCGTTCACTTCCTCTTCGTGAACTTGAAAGAAGCCTGCGCGTGGAATAATGTTTGCGGGACAAACAGAACCCGTTCCGCCGGTCAGTGCCACGATGCGGTCAGCGTTGTCGCGATTGTTATGCGAGTTAATATCCCCAACCCGTGCCGGATCGCAATCATAACTCGAAGCAAGCGTATAGCACGTAGCCAATGAGTTTCCGAGGGCGCCAGCGGGGTTTCGTCGGAGTTTGGTCACGTCTCGCTTCCGTCCGCCAGCACGGCAATATGCGGTCATTGGATCTGAACCTTCCCGCGTCGTCTCGTTTACCAGGTGAGCTGATTTTCAATTCGTTTTTCGCAGCGATCTCAAACAAACAGCAAGTCAAGCCTCACCGCCACCCGGGAAGGAGTAGAATCGGAATATTGTGCAGTTAATTTGACGATTTTTATTTGCCAAACGAAATCGAACCATTACGCACCGTATGTCGGAAGTAGTAAGCGCGTTTTGAAACGACCTCTATTCTGACTAGAATTAACCGCGCTCGTTGACATGGGCACGCGTGGACTTCACGCACAAATGGGCACCGCAATTGTTTGGCAAGGGCATCAATGGTTCCGCTCTTCGGTGGAGTCAATGGTTACGATCGTTACTGATCGTTGTTTAGCGAAGGGATTAGTCAACCGATCAAGTCACCTTGAAACATTCAACAAACAAACAAAAAACAAGCCTTAGCTTCGTAGATTCTAGCAAAACAAAAGGGACATTCTAGCAAGCCTAATAACCCCACGTCTGGTTGGCACTTTATATCATAACAAAGTAATAAATGACTCACGATGGGCAGATTATCACAACCGTGTGTCTTACTGGGCATATAATGGAGCCTCACGGAAGAGGAATCTCTTCGACAAGTTGCTATGATATTTTTCACATAGAATGGTTAATTCTTGGCCATGATTCATTCGAAGAGAATCCATCGTAACCTTCATCAGTCGCAATAGGAATGTTAAAGCCCGGAGCATCACTAGTATATAGAAGAATGGAATACTTGCAACTCATGACTGTGTCGCTATTTTCGCGAAGAATCATTCCGATGTCTGCCGTCTAGCTTCCGGGCCACAATCACCGGCACGACTGCCCTCCATCCATCCTGTCGATCAGCGAGTATCCGGTTTCTTTGAAAGGTAGAATTTTCTGCCCATCATGTTAATTCCTCTGAGATGTGTTTTTGTTTTTTGTACGTAAAAATTGAACACCTGATCTCGCGCAAAAATTAATCTCACCTCATCTCCCGGGATTCACCTTTAGTTCGCGGTTCAATCGGTCGATCGTACACGAACCCAAACCCGGCCGGGTGACGTAACTTGATCGTCGTCATTTCATGGTTGTCCGAGGGGGTGAGGTTAAACATTAAAAAAAAAACCTCGACACCAGCGGAAAAATACACCATTTGCCATGTCCGGTTGGCCCGTCGGAGGCGATGAAGCATGTACGTGATGATGCCCGGATGGTGTGGTTGTTTTTATGGATTCTCGCGCGCCGGGGGAACGGAGAAGAACTTAAACACTGCGCTACCGTACACGCAGTAGCTGCACAGATGCATGGGAAAGTAGCCAATCATCGATGAACAAATAGGGGTTCTATAAATGTACACACATGGTTAGGAACTGCGTTGGCCAAAATTCTGTGGCAATGGCACGTATGCGAAACAGATGTCTAGCAGACGCGTTTGGTCAATTCGGCACCAACATCAATAGACGGCGAAAATTACATCATCTCTTACCCTCAACTTGATAAGCCACTCAAATCAACAAGTTGATGCAACTAGATACGTGGTTGTCATAATTTGAATGAAAAGTGTTTACAGACAAAGTAAGACAATTTATTTACTAAAAGAAAGCGAGATTTCCTTCGAGAATTCGGGGCATGGCAACTAAATTAAATTTACAATTTACAAGCGACTCACCCAACGTGGTCCAAAATCCACCAACGAGAGGCGGACGAAAAATAAAAGACCTGTTCAAGACCTCCCTTACTGCTGCTGCAGTTTCTCATTGGCCAACGATTATGTGATCGTGGTTCGGTGGGTTTCTCGCCGCAAACAACTCCCTGCAATTTCTGCCAGAGTTCCACCACCGGAGAAACTGGCTTTGCGTAAAATGTTGCGTATTCTCTTCAACTGCAGACGGTGAAGGAAGGGAGATTTCTAAAGACCCTCCAGGTTCGCGCCGGGCGCCCGAAACCCGGTCGAACCAGCGTAACAACCTGTCACCTGAACGGGCCAAGTGTGTTGCGGTGGTACAAGGTGACCATATCCGCCGTGAGGCCGAGAGCTTCGAGGCAAGAGACTCCCACTGTGGGTGCATATTGCGGCAGTTGGGGGGTTCCAGAAAATTCGCGTCCAGATACCACGACTGGAACCTTCCCGGCACTCTCGCTGGCTCTCGATCGATTGTCCGACGATGGTGATTCATTAGAATTAAGTGCTGTGTGATGCGCAAAACCGACACAGCCACCGCCACCACAGCAAAAACCCTCAGCATCTCCGCCACGACCACATTCGAATGCGAGTTTTATTTTCTTGTCCCTCCCGCGGTGACACTTTGCTGGCGATTGCGAAGTTTCGCGTGTTACTGATAAATATGGATGACAATAACAAGCGCGACCGACACCAGCGGTCCCCCCCTCTCCTCCCATTCACCATCGGAGCCTTCGAATCAAACGTCTCCCCAAACACTAATTTGCACTTTGAGCGGCCCGGACTCGTGTTGAGATCAAAATCTTTCGATGTATCAGCCACCCCAAGATTCTTTCTTCTTCGGGGCGACTTCGTGTATGCGTTTCGCGGCCAGTGCGGGTTTGCTTTGGCGTAGTGTTGCCCGACATATTGGGTCCCGCGCACACGTGATTTATCAATCGGGGCAAAACGGCATGGCGACAAGCATAGGTGCTTTAGGTGGCCCAAAGCGAAGATCGAAATGAAATCGAAACGGAATGCGACGCTCGCTACCGTTGGAGGAAGCCTTCGAAGGCGCGAGCGGTGGAAAGAGATTCCAGTTTCAAACAGGTGCTAGAAGGAGTCGCCAATCAAGATCCGCTCCGCTTGCGGTGACCTTGTCCACCTTGTGCCAGCCATGTTGATGAGGCAGCGAGGTTTTTTGGATGGTTAGATACACCGCATTCTCGTGTTTCTAATATGTGTGCCTATGAATAAACCTGTCGGTGGTGTTGGGCAAGAGACCAAGTCAAGAAGTTTGGGACAACATTACCGAAACTAACCACAGAGTATTACGTGATTTGATGTTGCGTCCTCTCCCAGGTGGCCTCCAGCACTGGGTCAGATGCTTTCAAATTGTGCTACAGTGTTTGGTCTTGTTTCAGTACAACAGGATCCCGTAGTAAAGCCTACGACAGCCCGCAATCTATAGGCTCGAAATGTCCGGCTTAAAAAAAAGATACCGCCGAACACACTCGCGCCATGGAATGTCTTCCTGGTCCAAACATTCCCTGCCGCCAATGCCGGTTGTTTTCCCTTCGCGAGGTAGCAATTCGGTGTGACGACGGTTTGCTGCTGGAACGGAATGTCTGCAGGGGAGCCGTTCGTAGCAAACAGTTTAGCCCTTTGGTCACGTCCCAGTAGCCAGCGGTGCTTAACGCCCCGGAGACTACGTACCGACGTACTTCTAAGGGCCGTCAAGGGGCAATTATTCTTGTCCATTCAGGCACGTACCCTCCGTCTAATGCTGAATGTCCCATTCAAACAATTTAGAGCTTCTGCTCCCTTTAGCACGAGCGAGCCTAATCCCAGTAGCCGTACACGCAGTTGGTTGGTGACACACAAGCCATCCAAACTCAAGGACTCCTACGTTGGGTTTTCTATCTTTTTGATGATATTCCTACACTCCTAACGTCTGTTTCATTGAACACAAATGCACTTCACCTACGAGTTTATGTACAACTTTTTGATAAAACTATTATGATTGTTAATGACATAATTTCTTACCTTGCGATACTTGTCATCCAAAGTCACCAAATTATGTTCTTGATAGGCACTGTAATTATTACACCTTTCACTACAGGAAACTGTAAAAGAAAATTCATAGGCCTTAGTTTGTTTGCCAAAAAACAATCGAATATTTGTCAAGGTTCAAGTGGATAACATGTGGAATAGATCCAACATCGGAATAAGATCACCGGAGCTTAAGGAACAACCCAACTACAATCGGAATAACTTTAGCTGCTGCTGCTGCCGCTCGCGAAAGGACCGAGTGAAACTTCGCACATTTGCACATGAACTGCTCTGCGGCAGAGAATCCACAAGGATCAAAACACACTAATCTTTGCTGATCCGGTTGACCCGTGTGTTTAGTTGTTTTCGGCCATTCGTGAACGAAAACTGCTTCCCTGTGGCCTACCTGCTTCTAGCTCTTTGCTGCCGTGACCGCGAAGGATAGGAAGCAAAAAGGAAGCAGGAGGAACCCGTCGCACACGATCACAAGAAGGGAAAAAAGAACTTCCAAGAAGCTTTCGGTGCACCACACAGGAAGGGCATTTAATCCCGGCACGGACACCAACGAAAGAAACTCACTCGTCGCGAACCAACACTTCTTCTGGCTTCTCCAACAATCTGCTAGTGCGCAGTATACCTTTCTGGGGACGCGTCGACGTAGGGCAGCGAAAACAGAGGCACACAAATGAGGAGACAAACTATCTGGCGACTTCACTCGTTACCTGTCACAGCGAGACTGGCGTGCCGGGTCGTCCAAAAAGCCCACAAAACCCGTCGCCAGGCCGGAGCGCGTGTGCGTCACCTGCGCGCCGCTGCTGAACCCGCGGGGATGAGAGAGCGTTTGGAGATGCCCATGATGGCCGGCTCACGTTTCGCTCGTTGCGCGCGGTTTTCTCGCGGAAAACAGCGCCCGGAGAGTAGCCGTTACAGTGCCGCACAGGTGTGTGTGGCCGCCTTGCCCGAAATCGCCGATTGATCGCGCTTATCGGAAAAGGAAACCTGTGCTGGTAATTGGCACTGCCCGAGCAAAGGTATCTTATCTGCACGGTGGATGCCATGGAATCTATGGGATTGTATTGTTGATGCATGGTTACCTTTCTCAATCACGGGCTACATGATTTTCTATTCGTCTAAAAAAAGGCCCATCATTAGATTGCAATATGAAATTTAAAAGCTATTCTTTTATGTCTTTCAGCATACACTGAATCACATGATCGCCACTGTACGATCGTGTACAGTCGCAAAGTATTGGTGCAGCAAAGATCGTACGCTTCCAGCTTTTTGGTTTCGCTCAGTCCCGCGAGGAAGCATCGTACGACTTTAAATTAAAGTTAAATTCTTCTTTTCATCTTCACCGAGGCGCTTGAATAAAATTAGCATCTACTCTTACGGTCTGAGAGAGTCTAATCCAAAGATACTCTGCTTCTAATTCTGCATTTACTCGATACTTTTAATTTTTCTTTGAAAGGCCCGAGAGAAATCAACCGGAGAACAAAGGACAGCGGTGCATAGGGAAAACCGGAAAAACCTGCACCGAAATAGCCACTACCGATCGGTGAAACGAATCATCCAGATGAGTATCGAAACAAAAACACTTTCCACGTGACGATACCGTACGAAATATAACAGCACTGGAGGGAGGCAAGGATGTGATCCCAAATCTTTGATGCTGTTGAGCGGTGTCATTAGGAAGCGATGGGTGTTGACTACAATTTTCAGATTCGATCCGTTCTAATGCCTTTTGGTTTTATTGTTGACCGTTCGAATGTCGCTGTGTTAATGGACAACCTGTACGAAACCTGATCGGGGCACAAAAATTAACGATCCATAACATTCATGATGTTTCTGTTTTGTTTTCGACATCTGCTATCACTTGCTGGTAGATGATTTCAAAGACCTTGAATTAGGGAGCAGTCGTGAAAGATTTTAAATTTTGATCATCAAGTTTATTTTGAAAATGCGTTGTTTCGAAATGAAACAATTTTAAAAATTTATTGTACTTTTCATTAGCAATTCCGTTTGTTCTATCGCCTTAACGGCTATACACATATTTTTACCACAAATCACTGCTGTTTAATAAATTATCGAAATTAATTTTGGTTTAATATCTCATAAATTTTGGTCAATTTCCAAGGGACGTATCTCTTGGAGAGCTATCCTCGAATTTACCCCGAAACGACCAACGAATTTGAGATCTTTGGGCAGTTCCTCAGTGCTTTTCGCGAAAGTATCCAGTTCCAAAAGTTTCATCATAGTAGGTTTAATTCCCATCACTATTTTGATGTTGTTTTGGTAAATGCATCGTCCATTCCACACCGATTCGTAAACACATCTACAATCACACCGGCTTTCGCCTGTCAAAGTGACAGCCATTGGCATTTTCTCTTTGCGTTGCCGAGCGCGTGAAAAACATGTGCGTTTCTACCAAAAAATCTTGCTGAGCAAAGTGTGGCAAAGAGTACAATTGTTTGATTACAGAACAAAGTCCGAGTAGTCCCAGTGGACCGTAAAAAAGTGCGATAAAAGTGCGAAGATAGTTTGCAATCAGGAAAGATCCCAACTGTGTATAGTTTAGCGTTGTAGCCAGCAGGATGACGATCGTGACCCTCGACCCGACCAACCTGGAGTTTTCCGTCTTTACGGCGGAGGATATCCGCAAGATCAGTGTGACGAAGGTAACGCTGCCGCGCTCGTTCAATGACCTGGGCCACCCGCTACGCGGTGGACTGTACGATCCCTGCATGGGCCCGAGCGGATTTGGTGAAATCTGCGGCACGTGCACCCGTGACATTAACAGCTGCGAGGGTCACTTCGGGCACATTGAGATCGACCTGACCGTGTACAATCCGTTCTTCCTGCGTACCCTGTACAATGTGCTGCGCATCACCTGCATGTCCTGCGTCCGCTTGCAGATGCAGGACGGGGTCAAGTCGCTGCTGGAGCTGCAGCTCCGCCTAGTTGACGCGGGTTACATCGTGGAAGCGGAGGAGATCGATGTGTACAAGGCGAAGTTGCAGGTGAATGCGACGGAAGCGATTCCGGAGGAGCTGCGCTACTACGAGGATCTGCTGCTGCGGGAACCGTACAACAAGCTAGGCAATACGAAGCTTTCTAGCGCGATCCGGGCGGCTATCGTGAACAGTACACTGAAGGAATGTTGCCAGAAGAAGTGCATCCACTGTAAGGAGTCCGTGCAAAAAATTCGCATGTCCGATGGGAAGATTGTGATTCGCTGGACACAAGCGGACAAGAAGAACTTCTAGTGAGTGCAACCCCAAACACGTTTGCAAAACGCTGGTATTAAACAATGTTTCTCTTTGTTTTCAGCGAAAAACAAAAGGTGGACAAGCCGACCGAGGAGCAGCTGAAAGCCTGCAATGAGGCGCTGCTGGCCAGGGAGTGTAAGCAGTACCTACGGAAGCTGTACGCAACCGAGGGAGCTGTGCTGCAGCTAATTTTTCCAATGCTTCATCAGCGGTTAGAAAGTGGCCATCCGACGGACATGTTTTTCATGGATATCGTTCCCGTCCCCCCGCCAAAGGTGCGCCCTGTGCGGCGCTCCGCGCGTGGCACGATCGTGGATCATCCGCAGTCCATACTGCTCCGTAACATCTTGCTGGCAAACAGCACCGTGCGTGCCATTCTAATGTCCGCCGAGCAAAAACCAATCATCGAGTCCGAGGGTGACGGTGCGCATGAGGATGCTCCCGCAAAGCAGGACAGCACGATGCAGCAGATCGTCGCGATAGCAAAGGGGGAAACGATCCAGGAGAAACTGTTTCACGCATGGTACGCCCTGCAGACCAACGTCGATCAGCTGATGGAAGTGCGTAAGACGCCGGGAAACGACAGCAACCCGTGCGGGCTGAAGGATGTGATCGAAAAGAAGATGGGCCTGATCCGAATGCATATGATGGGCAAGCGGGTGAACTATGCCGCCCGCACGGTCATCACTCCCGATCCGAACATCGGCGTGGAAGAGATCGGCATTCCGATGCGGTTCGCGAAAAAGCTCACCTACCCCGTCCCGGTGACGCCCTGGAACGTGTCGGAACTGCGCCAGTGGGTGCTGAACGGGCCGGACGTGTACCCAGGCGCCAACCTGATCGAGGACTCAAGCGGGCGAGTGAGCAAAATATCGGCCCACAACGTCACCCAGCGTCAGTCGATGGCGAAGATGCTCCTGACACCGCACGTGACCGCGGGCGCCCCGACCGACAAGGACTCGATCAAGATCGTACACCGGCACCTCCAGAACGGGGACATTATGCTACTCAACCGACAGCCAACGCTCCACCGGCCGAGTATAATGGCGCACCGGGCGAAGATTCTCTCGGGGGAGAAAATTTTCCGCCTGCACTACTCGAACTGCAAGTCGTACAATGCGGATTTCGATGGCGATGAAATGAACGCCCACCTGCCGCAGAACGAGTTGGCGCGTAGCGAAGGGTACGGGTTGGTGGCGGTGCCGTACCAGTATCTGGTCCCGAAGGACGGAACACCGCTCGGTGGACTGATTCAGGATCATATCGTGTCCGCGGTGAAGCTTTTCATTCGTGGCAAATTTTTCAATCGGTAAGTCATTTTCCAGCCTCACTTCCAGCCCATTTTACTTATCTCGCGTCGCTCTCTCTCTCTCTCTCCTTCTCCTCCAGAGAGGATTATCAACAGCTTGTATTTCAAGCGCTGAGCAACCGCAAGGGCAGCATCGAGCTGTTACCGCCATCGATTCTGAAACCCGTACGCCTCTGGTCCGGAAAGGAAATCATATCCACCATCATAAGAAACAGCACTCCGAAGGGCTTTTCGCACATCAACTTGATCGGCAAGTCGAAGCTGAATAGCAAGGTAGGTCATGTGTGAAAATCTGTGGATTGCTGTGGGAATGGGGATCATTCACTCCACAATGGAGCGGGCAGCTAGTCGCATGTGCTGTCTTGACCTACTGTTTGTTTTCTTACTAGCATTGGTGTGTGCAACCCACCCGGCCCTGGAAGTACGGGGGAACCCCCCTGGGCGAAAGCGAAATGTCCGAGTCGGAAGTCGTCATCCGCAATGGGGAGCTGCTGTGCGGCATCCTCGACAAGAACCACTTCGGTGCAACCCCGTACGGGTTGATCCACTGCATGTACGAGCTGTACGGTGGCGTCTGTTCGACGGGTCTGCTGTCGTCACTGTCGCGCCTCTTCACCTACTACCTCCAGTGGGAGGGATTTACGCTCGGCGTGCGAGACATTCTGGTGCAGGCGAAAGCGGACCGGAAACGTTCGAAGATTATACGCGAATGTCGGGCTGCGGCCGGCCACGAAGCGACCGCCGCGGCCCTCGAGCTTCCCCCGAGCGTGTCCAGCGAGGAGCTGACCAAAAAGATGATGGAAGCGTACAAGAACAATCCCAAATTTCGCGCCATCCTCGATCGGAAGTACAAGAGCGTGCTGGATACGTACACGAATCGAATTAACAAGTAAGTTTGAAGTCGAATGATTCTCCCGATACACGCACAACCCCGTCGATTATTGACCTTTTTTTCTTCTTCTTCTTTCTTGCAGTGTTTGCCTTCCCGAAGGGCTCATCAGCAAGTTCCCTGAGAACAACCTGCAACTGATGGTGCAATCCGGTGCGAAAGGATCCACGGTCAATACGATGCAAATCTCGTGCCTGCTCGGGCAGATCGAGCTGGAAGGCAAGCGGCCACCGCTGATGCTGTCGGGCCGCTCGCTGCCCAGCTTCGCGTACTTCGAAACGTCGCCCAAGTCGGGCGGATTCATCGACGGGCGGTTCATGACCGGCATCCAGCCGCAGGATTTCTTCTTCCACTGCATGGCAGGGCGGGAGGGTCTGATCGACACGGCCGTCAAGACCAGTCGGTCCGGATACCTGCAGCGCTGCCTGGTCAAGCACCTGGAGGGTCTGTCGGTGCAGTACGACATGACGGTCCGGGACAGTGACGGCAGTGTGGTGCAGTTTATGTACGGCGAGGACGGCATGGACATTGCCAAGGTGCAGTTTGTCGGGAACGCGAAGCAGACGAGCTTCCTCGATCAGAATCGCGATGCGATCGTACGAAAGGAGTTGATGGACCGGTTGGTGGCGGCCACCGCCGAGGATCCGCTGAACGACGCCTTGCGAAAGCATCTGAAAAAGGTCAAGCGCTGGACGAAGGAAAACGGGGCACCGACGCAGAAGCGGCGCATTTCGCCCTTCACTACGTTTTCCGCTGCGGAGGCGCACGCGTTGCGGCAGGAGCTGCCCAATCCGAACAAGCACAGGGGATCCACCGGGCGCACGAAGCTGACGGAGAAGCTGATCAAGCGCTGGAAAAAGCTCGACCCGGCCCAGAAACGCGAGTACGCCAAACAGGCCGCCCACTGTCCCGATCCACCCGCGGCCGTTTATCGCCCGGACGCGCACTATGGCGTAGTGTCGGAGCGGCTCGCGGAACTGGTGGGAAGCTACAAACGTACGCAGAAACCGCTGCACGACGTCGACGAGCTGATGCAGCTGAAGGCCAGCATGTCGCTGGTGGCCCCCGGTGAACCGGTGGGCGTGCTGGCCGCCCAATCGATCGGCGAACCGTCGACGCAGATGACGCTCAACACGTTCCACTTTGCGGGCCGTGGTGAGATGAACGTGACGCTCGGTATTCCGCGTCTAAGGGAAATTCTGATGCTCGCCTCAGCCAACATCAAGACTCCATCGATGGAGATTCCGTTCCGACCGCATAAGAAACAGGAACGACTCAATGCGATCGCGGAGAAGCTGCGCAAAACGCTCAACCGCGTTACGGTGGCTGACGTGCTGGAGAGTAAGTTTCCAAGAAAGGAACATTATCTTACGATTTCGGTTACTTATCGATGCTTTATGTCCTTCATTTAGAAATTAACATCAAAACGAAACTGGTTATTCAACCGACACGGTGCATGCAGCATACCATACGGTTCGACTTCCTACCGGAGGATGGATACTCTCAGGATTATCGTGTAACGCCTCAGGAAATCGTGCGCCACATATCCCGCGGTTTTTTCCGGATAGTATTCTCCCTCATGCAGGCTGCCGAACGGGCTAAAAATGTCTTGTAAGTGAGAGCAACTTGTATCGAATTCATTCCACGATTGATCGATGCTTCGTGTTAAACATTATCATAAAATATAATTTTCTTCGTATCACCGCGTCCTTCCTCAGGGTTGATGATGAAACTGGTGGCAAGAAGAAAGCCCAGAAGGGCGCAGACGAGGACGACGAAAGAGCAGATCGGCACGAACCGGAAGATGGTGCGGCCGGACGAAACTACGCCGGCTCGGACAGCGACTCGGATGACGACGATGCTGTCGCGGGTGAAGATGCGGACGCAACCGAAGTGAAGCTGCGCGGAAGGAAGACAGACGAAGTTGGATACGACGAGGACGAAAAAGGCAGCGAGGACGGCCACAAAACGGACACTGACGAAAGCGATGACAACGATGACGACGATAACAGTGGGGCGGAAAATGGTGCGAAAGTATCCACCGGCAAAAAGGACCAGCAGGCGATGGTCAGTGACGATGAACAGGAGGAGCAGGAGGGGCAAGAAGAGAAAGACACGCTAGATGTTAAAAAGCCTCCGAAGAAACTGCAAGAAGCGGACGAAGCACGGCAGCTGAGAGCCAACAACGAACGTGTTACTGCGTACACGTTCGACAAGGAGCACTACCGCTGGTGCCAGGTCGTGCTGCAGATGCCGCTCAAGCTGAAGGACATCGACTTCACGAAGGTTTTCCGTACGGCGGCGGCCAGGTCCGTCATCTGGGAGGTGCCGAGAATAAAGCGAGCGATCACGTACGTACAGAACGATCAGCTGTACCTGAAGACGGACGGTATCAACATTTCGGCGCTGGCCAAGCACGCCAAGCTGCTCGACTTGAACCGGCTGTACACCAACGACATCCACGCGATGGCCAACCGGTACGGCATTGAGGCGGCGTCGCGCGTGATCGTGAAGGAGATCCAGAACGTGTTCAGCGTGTACGGCATCACGATCGATCCGCGCCATCTGCTGCTGGTGGCGGACTACATGACCGCGAGCGGGCGGTTCCAGGCAATGAACCGCGTGGGCATGGAAAACTCAGCCTCGCCGCTGCAACAGATTTCCTTCGAATCGTCCGTTAGGTTCTTGAAGGGTGCGATGCTGAAGGGCATGGGAGACCATCTCGATTCCCCGTCGTCCCGGTTGATGGTTGGTCAACCGTTGAAGCTCGGCACCGGCGCTTTCACACTGTATTCGTCGGCCTTGAAAGATTACGCTGAGATGAGCACCCACTAGTTTGGGTTGTCACAAGACGGTGTCAACGTTTATGTACGTATCGGTTACGCGCAGTGAAGAATATGTTTTAATAATAAATCAGTTATCATCGAATCAAATGTTTACAGAAGTAAAATTGCTTCTCTATTTTATTTTCTGCGGTTTTTAAATGGGATTTTGGGGAACGCAGAAACCTTCAAGTGAGAAAATAATTTAAACGAGAGAACCGTGGTCAGGACTTTTCTTGCAGATTCCAGAAAGTAGACGGGTTTTTCATTAAAGAAAAATGATTCTCAGGAAAGCGCAGCTTAACCATACCGATGCAGAAGAGGTTTTTGTTGAACTTTTCCATGTTCCCTCTATTGCTCTTTTTCCTATTAGAATTCTGGTGGGCAAACAGCTTATCTCCTTGGACTTTCTCGACCAGAAACGACTGTAATGAGCAATGAAACTGTTCCGCTGTTCACGGAGGATGAATTTTCATATTCTATGCAAACGGATGATAGGCTGTTAAAGGCTATTAATTCAAAGTCATGGTTTGAGCGGTATGGAATTGCTTCTAATTACGAGAAATCAGAGCTGCTGAAGTTCTAGCTTGCTGGTGTCCTAGGATCTATAGACCTACCGGTCTCCATTTCATCTTGCCTGTCAGATGCTCGGATTTTCGTCAGTCTCGCCTTTGCATTCGGCTTCTGCGTATCTAGAACGGTCATTCCCTTGATCCTTTTTTTGCAACTAGTCGCCAAAAACCTAAGTGCTACCGCAGGGATCCCATCGCAGAGAAACGGCAGAGTGGGCCGTGATGTTTTGAAAACAAACCAGTGTGCAACACCGAATGTGTCAAAGTCGAGCTGTCAAAATGCACCGCCGAACGCGCGTCCGCTCCGTTGTGCGCGTATGGCTGGCATTGCGAGTCCTCCGCTAGTTGGCTGTCGTCGGTGGCGGTGTTCGCCGTTCTCTTCATCGCAGCAACCGCGCAGTTATACACACAGCACACGCTCGCGCCACCCGTCGACTCTTCCTTCGGCGGTTGTGTATCGTTGCGGTCCGCCGCACCGCCATCTTGGATTTTTGGATAGGTTTGCAAGCGCAGCCCAGAAGCGGCAGCAGGCATTGACTGCCAGACCGCAGACGGCATTCGACGACGGCTTGTGGGTGCTTGGACGCGAGTTTTAATTGTTTTCGGACAGTAAAAAAAAGAGCCCCTTTATTCTATTCGTACCCGGTGCGAAAAGCGTGCAGCAAAAGGACGTAAAGCAAACGCGTGTGTGTGTGTGTGTGCCCTGAAAACGGGCTAAACAGTTAAACACAGTCAAAGTGCGAATTCGTCGGCCATCCGCGCGATGGCTTCCGACGAGGAAATTGATGAGTCCATTGCCGGTAAGTAGACGAAAAAGGGAAAAGGTGGAAAAAGGGACCTGTTTGCCGTGGTCAGTGCAGGTTCTTCCATTATTCAGTGCACCGCGGAATGATCAAAACATCGTAAAACAAAAGATGCCGGCCGGAGTGAGCTTTACATTAAATCTTACTGCCACTGCGTTCTTCGCCTACTCTGCAAATGTGTTGTGGTGCCCAAGCGATCCACTTTGTCTGAGCAGTGTCTGTGGAAGAAAAACGGATTGACTATTGAATTTTAGTTCGGTTGATTGGTTCCACAAACGTTACCCCGCAAAGAAAACACCACCAGAAAAAATGTAATTATGAAGAGTGGTATGCGATAAGTAACCACCATCGATTGCGTAGCGCTAGCGCTCCGCCCTGTGTGGGGCCCTGGCTGCAGCGAGTGAGCGTGACTACTCGCGAGCAGAGGTGTGAGGAGTCGAGGCGTTCTCAGAAGGAATCGCGGTGAGAAGTCGCCGTGTAGTAGAAGCGCGGTGCAGGATGATGATGGGTACGATGAGGGTAGGAAGGTGACGGTAGTGAGTCGGTGGTGGACAGGGAAAGGAACGCTAGTGAGGAGCGTGTGAAAGGTGCTGGTAGCCGGGTGAGTCTGGTGGTGATGGACAAAGTAGAAGTAGAAGAGCGCGGGATGGGGTGGGAGCGCTTTGCTTTTCCCTTCTGCTCCTGCTTTTCTCTATGCGATCTTCTCACTCACTCACAGACGTGCTACACATAGGATTCCTTCGTTTTCCCCTTTCTTCTTCCATCTCCTCTGCGTGTGTTTGCGCTCTCTGTTTTGTTCTCCATTCTAGACCTCCTCTCCCCAGCTTCCGACCCATTTCCCTTTGCCATTTCCTGGTCTGCATGGGGTGTGGGTAGGTTAAGGGTGGGTTTGAATGACGGGGCAGGGCTTCACGCGGAAGAAGAAAGGAGAGCAAGTTTGGTTTGGTAGAGGAACGGTAATGTTGTGCAGCAACAAAAAAAAAAAAACATGCACACACTCACACAAACATGGGAATGGGGAGCAATCTTTTGAAAGCAATGAAGGGCAAATGGTGGAGAAAATATCTGAAATCGCCAAGGGGAAACAATTTAAGAAAAACAAAAAAGAAATGTCTAGACAATTGCAATATGCAACAGAAATGAATCACGGTTGCAATGGTTACTAGTATTTGACATTCGTTGTCGTGGTTGCTAAGTGCTGAAGGTTCTATTAGAAAACATGTCATGTTAAAAGGTAGAGAAATATGAAATTTTAAAATGGCATTCTGTTTCCTTTTTCCAGAGGAAGAGGGAGGCTTGGCGGATGAAGCGGTCGACCCGTCGCTAGCGGCCGACGCGGACGACGCCTCGGACGAGGAGGTGAACGCGAAGGGCGCCGCACAGCAGGACGAGGACGACGACTACGAGCCGGAGGACAGCCGTAAGAAAAAGAAGGGCAAAAAGCGAAAGGCGCGCAGTAGCGACGAAAAGCGTGGCCGTAAGAAGAAGAAGCGCAAGAAGAACGACAGCGGTGACGAGAGCGATCAGAAACAGAGCGACGATGGCGGCGGAAGCAGTGCGGCGGCAAGCGCAGCAGCGGCGTCGGCGGCGGCCGCTGCAGCTGCCGCCCAGGCCGAATCGGACTACGAGTCGCGCCCGAAGCGCGGTCGCGACCGGAAGAAGGGGAGCAGTAGCAGCAGCAGCAGGAGTGCAGCGGAAGCCGCTGCCGCCGCCGAGAAGAAGGCGGTGGAGGAGAAGGAAAAAATGCCCTCGATCCAGGAGGTGTGCAGTTCGTTCGATCTGACCGACGTGAAGATCGAGTACTCGGAGGAGGACTTTGAGAATCTCGTCACGTTCAAGATGTTCCAGACGCACGTGCGGCCGATCCTGACGAAGGAAAACCCCAAGGTGCCGATGGCCAAGCTGATGATGCTGGTGGCGGCCAAGTGGCGCGAGTTTTGCACACAGAACCCGAACATCCCGAGCGAGGATGCGGCGGCGGAGGCAGGTGGCGGCAAGGAGGACGAGGCGCCCGCAACCCCGGAGTACGTGCCCAAGTCGAGCCGGTCGCGCAGCAAGATGGAGAACAAGCACGAGGACATGGTGTACGACGACGAGGACGAGGAGGACGATGAGGAGGTGGAGCGCGAGCGAACGCGCAAGAGCAAGAAGGGCAAGAGTGGTGGTGGTGGCGGAGGTAGTAGCAGCAGCAGCAACAAGAAGGGCGGCGGAAGCAGCGGTGGGCGCAAGCAGAAAGTCCCTACGCTCAAGATCAAGTTCGGTAAGCGCAAGAACGCTTCGTCGGACGAGGATCAGGATGCGAGCGGTGCATCGGAGCGCGAATCGGACGCCGAGTTCGAGAAGATGCTGCAGCAGTCGGAGTCGGACAAGCCGGAGAAACCGGAGCGAAGTGAATCGGCGGGGGCGGCGGCCGCAACCGACGGAGCCGGCGAGGACACGTCCGATCCACCGGTGCGCAAGAAGGCCAAGACGAAGATCGGCAACAAGTCGAAGAAGAAGAGCAAATCGAAGAAAAGCAAGTTCCCGGACGGCGGGGAAGAGGGCGAGCACGAACATCAAGATTACTGCGAGGTGTGCCAGCAGGGCGGAGAGATTATCCTCTGCGACACCTGCCCGAAGGCGTACCATCTGGTGTGTCTCGATCCGGAGCTGGAGGACACGCCGGAGGGCAAGTGGTCGTGCCCGACGTGCGAAGCGGAGGGGCCGGCCGACGACGATGACGACGAGCATCAGGAGTTCTGTCGGGTGTGCAAGGACGGTGGGGAGCTGCTGTGTTGCGACAATTGTCCCTCGGCGTACCACACGTTCTGCCTGAACCCTCCGCTGGACGACATCCCGGACGGGGAGTGGCGCTGTCCGCGATGCAGTTGTCCACCGCTGCCGGGCAAGGTTCAGAAGATCCTCACCTGGCGCTGGACGGACAAACCGATCAACCCGGACGAACCGTCCACCTCGAAGGGTGGCACGGGTGGTGGTGGACCGACGCGGCGCCGCGAGTACTTCGTCAAGTGGCTGGAAAAGTCGTACTGGCACTGCGACTGGATCACGGAGCTGCAGCTTGACGTGCACCATCCGCTGATGTTCCGCTACTACACGCGCAAGTACGACATGGAGGAACCGCCGAAGCTGGAGGAGGCGCTCGACGAGCAGGACAACCGGTACAAGCGCATCCAGCGCATGCGCGACATCCAGGGCGACGTGAACGAGACCGAGCTGGAGGAGAAGTACTACCGGTACGGCGTGAAGCCCGAGTGGCTGATGGTGCACCGCGTGATCAACCACCGCACGATGCGGGACGGCCGCACGCTGTACCTGGTGAAGTGGCGCGAGCTGCCCTACGACCAGGCTACCTGGGAGGACGAGGACGAGGACATCCCGGGACTGAAGATGACCGTGGAGTACTACCTGGATCTGCGCGCGAACTGCTCGCAGGACATTGGCGGTGGGAGCGGCGGTGGCAGCGGTGGGGGCAGCAGCAGCAAGAAGAGCAAGAAGAAACGCGGCCGCCGGTTGCGCGAGCTCGAGGAGGAGGAGCGCACGACGGGCCTGAAGCGGTACACGCCACCGCCGGAGAAACCGACGACGGACCTGAAGAAGAAGTTCGAGGTACAGCCGCCGTACCTGGACGAGACCGGCATGCGGCTGCACCCGTATCAGCTCGAGGGCATCAACTGGCTGCGGTACTCGTGGGCGAACGGCACCGACACCATCCTGGCGGACGAGATGGGCCTGGGCAAAACGATCCAAACGGCCACCTTCCTGTACTCGCTGTACAAGGAGGGTCACTGCCGGGGTCCGTTCCTGGTGGCGGTCCCGCTCTCGACCATCATCAACTGGGAGCGCGAGTTCGAGACGTGGGCACCGGACTTCTACTGCATCACGTACGTCGGCGACAAGGAGTCGCGCGCGGTGATCCGCGAGAATGAGCTGTCGTTCGAGGAGGGTGCCGTGCGCGGTGGCAAAGCGTCCCGCATCCGCGCCAGCTCGATCAAGTTCAACGTGCTGCTGACCAGCTACGAGCTGGTGTCGATCGATGCGGCCTGCCTCGGCTCGATCGACTGGTCGGTGCTGGTGGTGGATGAAGCACACCGGCTGAAGTCGAACCAGAGCAAGTTTTTCAAGGTGCTGAACGCGTACAACATCGCGTACAAGCTGCTGCTAACCGGCACACCACTGCAGAACAACCTCGAGGAGCTGTTCCACCTGCTGAACTTCCTCAACAAGAACAAGTTCAACGAGCTGGGTGACTTCCAGAACGAGTTCGCCGACATCTCGAAGGAGGAGCAGGTGAAGCGGCTGCACGAGATGCTCGGGCCGCACATGCTGCGCCGGATGAAAGCGGACGTGCTCAAGAACATGCCGACGAAGTCGGAGTTTATCGTGCGCGTCGAGCTGTCGCCGCTACAGAAGAAGTACTACAAGTACATCCTGACGCGCAACTACGAAGCGCTGAACCCTAAGGGTGGCGGGGGCGCCTGCTCGCTGATCAACATCATGATGGACCTGAAGAAGTGCTGCAACCACCCGTATCTGTTTGCGGCGGCCGCGGAAGAGGCCACACTTGGGCCGGGCGGCAACTACGAGCTGCAGTCGCTCACGAAGGCCGCCGGCAAGCTGGTGCTGCTGGAGAAGATGCTGAAGCTGCTCAAGTCGCAGGGTCACCGGGTGCTGATCTTCTCGCAGATGACCAAAATGCTGGACATCCTGGAGGACTTCCTCGAGGGGCTCGGGTACAAGTACGAGCGGATTGACGGTGGGATCACCGGCAGCATCCGGCAGGAGGCGATCGATCGCTTCAACGCACCCGGAGCACCCCAGTTCTGCTTTCTGCTATCGACTCGAGCCGGCGGGCTCGGCATCAATCTTGCCACCGCCGACACGGTGATCATCTACGACTCGGACTGGAACCCGCACAACGACATTCAGGCGTTCTCGCGCGCCCATCGCATCGGGCAGGCGAACAAGGTGATGATCTATCGGTTCGTGACGCGCAACTCGGTCGAGGAGCGCGTGACGCAGGTGGCCAAGCGCAAGATGATGCTGACGCATTTGGTGGTGCGGCCCGGCATGGGCGGGAAGGGCACGAACTTCACCAAGCAGGAGCTGGACGACATTCTGCGCTTCGGCACCGAGGAGCTGTTCAAGGAGGACGGCAAGGACGAGGAGGCGATCCACTACGACGAGCGGGCCGTCGCGGAGCTGCTCGATCGCTCGAACAAGGGCGTGGAGGAGAAGGAGAACTGGGCGAACGAGTACCTGTCGTCGTTCAAGGTGGCCTCCTACTCGACGAAGGAGGACGTCGAGGAGGAGACGGAGACGGAGGTGATCAAGCAAGAGGCAGAAAACTCCGACCCGGCGTACTGGGTGAAGCTGCTGCGGCACCACTACGAGCAGCACCAGGAGGACCTCTCGCGGACACTCGGCAAGGGCAAGCGGGTGCGCAAGCAGGTGAACTACACGGACGGTGGCGTGATCCAGGCGGACCCGGTCAAGGAGGACTCCACTTGGCAGGAGAACGTGTCCGACTACAACTCGGACTACTCGGGCAACTCGGACGAGGACCGCGACGAGGACGACGAGGAGAGTGAGCTGGGTCGGCGCAGCCGGCGGCGCATCGAGCGCAAGGAGGCGGAGCGTGACAATCGCCCGCTGCCGCCGCTGTTGGCACGCGTCGGCGGCAACATCGAGGTGCTCGGCTTTAACGCGCGCCAGCGCAAGAGCTTCCTCAATGCGATCATGCGCTACGGTATGCCGCCGCAGGACGCGTTCCACTCGCAGTGGCTGGTGCGCGATCTGCGCGGCAAGTCGGAGCGAATCTTCAAGGCGTACGTGTCGCTGTTCATGCGCCACCTGTGCGAACCGGGCGCCGACAATGCGGAAACGTTCGCGGATGGCGTCCCGCGAGAGGGCCTGAGCCGGCAGCACGTGCTGACGCGCATCGGCGTGATGTCGCTGATCCGCAAGAAGGTGCAGGAGTTCGAGCACATCAACGGTTACTACAGCATGCCGGAGCTGATCAAGCGACCGTGCGAACCGGTGAAGGTGGTGCTACCGATCGCCGCCGCGGCGGTCGACGGTGCTGGAGCATCTACATCCGCTGCGTCTAGCATCAATGCTGCGGCCGCAGCAGCAGCAGCAGCAGCAACAGCAGTTGGTGGAAGTGGCGAAACGTCCAAATCGGCTACGACCAGCACCAGCGCCACGCCGGCGACGAGCGCTGCGCCGAGTCCGGCACCACCGCAAATTTCGACGACCGGCTCCGTTGGGGGCTCCGGGGAGAAGGACGATGAGTCGACCGGCGGCGGCGGTGAGAAGGACGCCGTAGAAAAGGAGAAAGAAAAATCCGAAGACAACAAGTCCACTACCGAGGAGCTGAAAAAGGAACCGGAGGGCGATGGCGCATCATCGGAGGACAAGAAAAAGGACACCGTGGTGGACGAAGTGAATGCGGAGAAGATAGATGCGAAGGTTGAACCGATGGACACAGCTACCGAGGGTGACGAGACGGAGAATGTGATGGTCAAAAAGGAGGAAAAGGAGGCGGCCGGGGAGAGCTCCAGAAAGAAACCGGAGGCCGCGGATGACGCCGTCGGAGACGACGACGGAAAGGTAAAGTCGGAGGAGGCGCCTTCGGTTGAGTTGAAGAAGGAAGCCGATGGTAAGGAGAAGGAGGAAAAGGATAAGGACAATGACAAGGACAACGGCGAAGTGAAACCACCGTCAGCAGAGGGAGGATCGGCAGAGGATGTCGCCGGGGATAAGAAACCGACCGAACCGACGGCGGTGCCGATCAAGAACGTACCGGAGCGCGTGGACGATGTCGATGAAGATGACGATGACGATGAGGTGAAGATCGTGGAGGACAGCAGCACGATCCCGCACCCGGCGGTGGTGAAGAAAGACCCACTGCCGGCGGTGGAGAAGCCAACACCACCGGCGGCTGCTCCGATCGCGACCACGACGATCGACGACGACGACGATGACGTGGTGATCGTGAAGGACGACGACGAGGAGGTGAAGAAGCCGACGCCGATGAAGGACAATCTGGAGGTGCACAAGCGCGCCTTCATGTTCAACATTGCCGACGGGGGCTTCACCGAGCTGCACACGCTGTGGATCAACGAGGAGAAGGCGGCCGTCCCGGGACGCGAGTACGAGATCTGGCACCGCCGGCACGACTACTGGCTGCTGGCCGGTATCGTAACACACGGCTACGGCCGCTGGCAGGACATCCAGAACGACATCCGGTTCGCGATCATCAACGAGCCGTTCAAGATGGACGTCGGCAAAGGCAACTTCCTCGAGATCAAGAACAAGTTCCTGGCGCGCCGCTTCAAGCTGCTCGAGCAGTCGCTCGTGATCGAGGAGCAGCTGCGTCGGGCGGCCCTGCTCAACCTGGCCCAGGACCCGGCCCATCCCGCGATGGCTCTCAATGCACGCTTCGCCGAGGTGGAGTGCCTCGCCGAATCACACCAGCACCTGAGCAAGGAGTCGCTGGCAGGCAACAAGCCGGCCAATGCCGTCCTGCACAAGGTGCTCAACCAGCTCGAGGAGCTGCTGTCCGACATGAAGTCGGACGTGTCGCGTCTGCCAGCGACGCTCGCCCGCATTCCCCCGGTCGCGCAGCGGCTGCAGATGTCCGAACGCTCGATCCTGTCCCGGCTGGCTGCGACCGGCAACACGGTGCAACAGAATCGTAAGTGTGACATTTTCCCCCCACATAATCTAAATGTCTAACTAATGTCATGTCTTCTTCTCCCCCTGTTTTTTTCCACAGCACCACTGTCACAGTTCCCTGCCGGTTATCAGGGCACGACACTGCCAGGCTTTGCCGCCGCCGCCGCCGCAGCCAACTTTGCCACCTTCCGACCAACGTTCTCCGTGCCCGGCCAGCCGACCAACTTCCCGAGCGGTGCCGGCGCCGGTACCAGCGGTTCCTCCAGCACGTCCGGAAAGTAAACACCTCCGCGCTCAACCCGGTGTTTTGGTTTATGTGTTTATAATTTTAATAATGCCGAATGCTCTTCCGGACGAACCAAGAGGGATATCCCGGGGCGGCCCTTCGATCAGTGCGCAGTCATCTATCAAATCAAACCATCATTACACCTATCATTCTTTCATCAGAAAGGATCAACGAAAAAAAAGGGAGTCGTTCGTTTCTAGCGTGCTGAAACGACTAAATATGATAATGTATCTTTCTAATAATGACATTCTTATAATTAATTTAATTTCTCTTTTTAACCTTAAGAAAAAAAAACACACATTTTTGAAGCCACCTATTGGCCAATAGGGAATATAATGGAAAAGTTCACTGCATGGCTCTTGGAAACGATATTCGTGTTAGAAACGGAATGAAAGAGCAGAGACTCTGTTTGTGTGACTGCATGCAGGTGGTTAACATGATTCATGTTCGTGCATTAATTCGTTTTCTGACAAAAGTATCTCTTTGGGGGTGTAGTATGGTCAACAAAAGATGATGCTTAAAAGATCCATACCAATCTCTTCAGGTCACGGCTCCGATGTGCCTGACCTGGCAATCAAATTTCCGCCATTGGGCAAGTGAATACAGAAAGCAGAAAACATAAAGTTCTATTACGCTAAGGTTACGCAAGAGTAGTAGAGGTAATAGCTTGAATTAGGAATATGTTGCACCCTAAACAAAGAAGAAAACAAACACAGATAATGTATGATTACTAGCTATCATTATAAGAGAAAATTTGGACCCATGAATCCTACAACAGTAAAATTTCAAACACACAAAAAAAAAGTAAATAAGAACAAAGAAAACAAAAGATCGATGTCTCGGTCGTTTTTCATCGCACTTCAATTTCACGAACGGAAGTATCAAACTGAAAGAAATGAATCCTTCTTTCGAACGAAGCAGGGCACCGCGGAAAAATTTCTACAGGATAAATAGTCATCGAAAGGTGATATAGTGGACGGATCTTCCCACTTAAATTTGCGCTGTTCCTTAAATTTCTTTTGAGCAAACCGGTTACATTTTCACATATTCTGGATTGTTTTGGGACATTTCTTTGTTCCTCTTTTCTTTTTTGACTCTCCTGTGACTCTCTTACCACGAAAAAGTTAAAAATACCATAATCAACAATACCAATCGATGGTACCGAATGCCGGGAAACTCCTGATTGAAACCTGCAACATATCGTTTAGGAGATTGGAACTACTCGCAAGTGTTTGGAACCAGCTTGAGCTGAATCTTTGCAGTAAGTGGAACTTTTTCTGGGCTAACGAGAACAACACCAGTAGCACCGCGAGTCGCGAGCGATGTCGCATTGTAATCGCTTGCGCTTCGCCTGCGATTTGCATGCGCTGGTGCATTTATACGTGACAGAGCAGTCATTTGCGATCGCACTCAAGTTCGAACTGAAAAATAAAAAATGGCGGAGTTTCGAAACTTGATTCGAAAAAGTAGATATTACACCCTATTCGCTTTGCTTTGTGTTTGTGTTGGTGCTCTTTTATTCCGGTTCGCTTCGCTGTAGCTGCGCGCTGTTGGGGAACTGTACGTATATGTTAGTGTATTTTTACATAGAAAGTGTCTTACCTTTTGAATTGGGGACTTCTGAACCGGCACTCCATCGACGAACACGCTAAGCCATAATCGTTCTCGTGTAGATGGTGATAGAAAATGGGTTTTAATGATAATATTTTGCTTCCATTTATAGTCATGAATCTTCCTGAGCAGGAAAACTAATCATCAACCGGACATGGCGAAATGCAAAAGGTTGTTATGGATTAAAATAACCGTAATCTTCCTTTGCTTTTAATTTTGTAGGGTGACGGTGTCAATTACGGTAGTTATCTTTTTGCTATTTTTTATTGTACCAGCTTTTCTTTGTTTTATTTTTTCAGGGAATAAGTTAACCAGTTCAAGAGAGAATTATCTTTAATTCGTTAGAAATCAGGTTTTTTTCAATTTATACATTTATTTTTTGCATATATCGCAGGGCGTAGTTCCATCAAACGACCGGCAAAAGAGTTTCGTTTTTATTCTGCATGCAGGTGCTTCAGCCCACGGGCGAGGCAGTCAAATTCATTGTAGCTCCCGCCACGTTTCATCCATTGAAAAATCTGCATTTCACAACACACACCATAAAAAACCGGCGTCGCGGCCAGAAGCAAGAGAAGAGGAACACGCTGCGCTATCCGGGAGGAGATTTCGTGGCAAGCGAATTGCAGAAGCCATTTCTGCGCATTATGCTCACTTGACTTTTTTTTTGCTCTATTGTATTGTGCACACGGAGCTGAAATGAAATTCATACTTAATTTACTTCACGCTCATACCAGACCATGATTATTCATGCCAGAATACATAATGATCATTATTGAATACATACTTTGCAGCTCAAATGCTGGTACCTCATCCACTACGCTCTACAGCTGTTCATCTACCGCCATCAATCGCGCAGCTCGCCGGTATAGAATTCCAGACTTGCAAATATCGGTTTTTGCAATTTCGGGGTGACAACGGTTGTTTTGACTGAATAATTATCTAGAATCTGTATGGGAATAACATTTTAACCCGTTTTAAATCTGTTACCATACTGAACCAAAACATACACTTCGTCACTTCGGCGTTTTGTTTTGACGACTTTCCCCGCACTCCTGTGTAGTGAGAAAGAAAGAGAAAGCACTTGCTTCGACTAGAATGCGCCGGTGGACAAAGGACAGTATTACAAAGCACAACCATTCTGTAGCGTCCTCTAGCGGCATGCATGGGTAACCACGGCCATTCATCAGTCGATTTTCATTTTGACATAGCCCTGGCCTGGAGTTCCACTGCCAGAGTCGCAGAACCCAGTTGCGGTGCCACTAGTGAAACACTTGAACGGGCGAACCCCGCAATCTCAATTCCCAGCTCCGGATCGTCGTTGAAGAATAAACAAATTCCCAACACTAGGCGGAATGCGCGCGATGATGGATTCTCTCCCCTGCGTTTCGATCTCTTACGCGCGCATCTTGCTCTCAGAGAACCAAAGATAAGATGAGAGCGAGTCCATGCGCCGAAATCATCGCGGAGTGACACGCCGTTTCGCAGTATCATCGCAGTTTAGATTTGCGACTCGGTGAAGATGGACGTAATTGTGAACACTAACGGCGCTACCAGCGCGGCCCCGTCGGGTCCGGCACCGACCGCCGCCGTCGTGGCCGCCGCCATCGCGTCCCGCTCGCTGCGTGTGCGCACCTCGAGCCAGAGCGGCAAGCAGCCGGGTGAGGTGGTCAGTGAAATCCAGCTGTGTCCGAGCGTGATGTCCGAGGGCACTCGCAAAATGCTTCCCCCCACGACGGAAACTATCCAGACGAAACCGTTCCCGATACGAGGTAGGTGACGCGGCTGTCGAGGCGGTCGGTGTTTTATTTTCCCTTCAATGAGACGGAATATCGAACGCAGCGACAAACACCGCCGGCATCGATGCCATATGCAGTTGTAGGGAGCGTTATTTTTCTCCTGGCCGCACCAAATTGGTCACAACTTCCCCACCGCGTGTGGAAACTATGGCAACGAGCGTAAATTGGAGCTGGCCGATCGTTGTGCGAGTGTGAGAGAAGGGAAATACAGTGAGGGAAAAAGAGCGAGCGCGCGTCCGCGGAATAATCACGCCACCCGCGAAACCAAGCACGCGAGGCAAGGCAGTTGCGGATGCGCGTACCCCAAGGAAGCAAGGGAGTTTCTTCGCATTGTTGTTGTTGTTCTCCTCCTTGCTGGCGCTTCCCATCGTGACCGTGAACGTGACACAAGATGAGCAAAAAAAATAGGTTGACTGAAGACGGGATCAAACTAAAACAATTATTGTTTCCGATAAACGTCGTCGGCGCGTCCCGGTGTGTGTGTACAGATTCTAGGATGAAGGGCTGTGTTGGGGCGAGTGTAACAAGTGCACAGAAACGTTCGTCATGACCAACCGACACACACACATAAAACGGTCGGTTCAAGAAACGCCCGTTTTCTTACACCTTCCTGGTTCCGCGGGGACACGCGATTTGGAGGAGGCGGCTGCGGGAAGTCATTGGACATATTAAAAATAGAATCAGTGAAATTTTCGAACGCTCATCCGGCATGGCTTTTTGGCACGTTTCTTTTACTTTTTGTTTCCCGTTTTTCACTCCTCCTTACAGTTTGGCATATTTTTCGTGTGCATTTCTAAGGGGCTTTTCTCGGAAAACGGATAATGTTTTTTTTTTGCATTTTTGTCTTGATAAACTAAAACACCCTCATCATTCGCTTCCCCCGTGGGGATTGTCGAGAGAATATTTTTTATCGCCATGCCCCTGACCCCCGCTTTCATTTATCAGCAGACAACCTTCGACTTCGGTCTGTGAGAAAGCGCATCCCTAAGCTCCCATGACGAGAGGGGCGGAATCTTGCGCTGCACCCAACGGACCATAAGGGGGGTTTCTTTTATTTCACGAAAAAACAAAAATTAATTACTATATTTCAAAGTGAACCTAAGCGGATAAACATTGTTATCGCGGCTTATCGGTGAAATTGGAAGAACGTGGCGCTTATCGACACTACGCACCTGCTTCCGTTAGTACCTTATGCCTTCAAAGAAACAGGAAAAGGAAATCATCATGAGTCACCAATTTGTTTGCGGCTCTAATTTACTCGGTTTCGGATGGAGCTTCGTCAGGCCAAGGCCGCCCACTTAACTAACTAACTAATTCAATCGCACGTTTAGGACAATTTTAACGCAACAGGATTATAATCTGCCATTCTCAAAAGCAACTGTCCTTTTCGTTTGCTGAAAACGAAATAATACTCGCTCCTCGTCACGTGGAATGCACACCGGTGTTTTCACTTTTTCCTTCTTCTATGTACGGTCTACTCATTGGCATTCATTTCTCCCAGACATGCATTCAGTTAAAGGCAACAGATGGCGGTTGATAGAGAATATGCACTCTCTTTCACGAGATGGTCATACTTCACCGAGTCCTTCAATATGAGTTGGTGCAATTCTATCACCAAACAAAAAGACGAATTTGATTGGAGTTGTAAAAATAAACAGGAAATTATGTTAGTTCTTTTGATATGAGTTTGAAAATATGCCATTCCAAAACGTTTCCCAAAATGAGGCTGGACGGCAAAAAGAAAAACATGCTGTTTAGGTCGTTCCTTGGCGGCTGCCTTCGACCATGCGGGATAATTGAAGAGGTTATCCGGGTGCAAGCTCTCATATTTGTTTATGAGAGTTCAATGATCGAGTTCCGGCGAGGTCGTTTGCGGGTTTTGGACCCCGAGTAATATGACCAGTCTATCAACTAATAAATTGAGAGTCTAGTTTTGCTTCACGAGGAGAAAGATTCGATGAAGGTCAGCCCTTCGTTCACATCACTGTAGAAAACATGATGGAATGTAAAGAATCTTTCACGACAACACAACAAGTGGATTTTCTTCCCCAGAGGCAGAAAGAGACATATAGAGCTGGGGTCCGTATGTGCGATGCACTTTTCTCCCTTTGCGCTCACGAGAGAGAAGCCACAGCGTGTGGGAAAAGTGTGCACGCACTCAAAACCCCTTGCCTCGAGCGAAAAGTGCATTATTGCACACAAGAACCATGGGGATTTATGTTTTCCTATTAACACCCATACCGACGGTGTACCGTGTTTTCACTCTCGACGTTGGATAATGAGCTCGTCGTCGAGCAGTTCCCCCCCCCCCCCCCCCCCCCCGTAGTTTAGTAGTGGTGGCCAAGCTGTCCTTGAACTTGCATGGGCACGCTCGCCTTACTCGGTCGGACTTTGTTTGTGTATGACCATCCGGAAGCCCCCCGGGGGAAAATGGCGAGGTTTTTCTCGTCCCATGTTCACATTCGACCACGACGGCAATCGCATGTGCTCCAAAAGGGGACACAGATCCGGTAACATTGTAGCCACATAGTATTCGGCGGATGCGGTTGCCTTTGCACATTTGCTGAAGTCGCCTTCGTTCACGAAAGTGACCGATTTAATGATGCTCGTGATCTCGATGGGTACGATTTGATGATGATGATGGGTGTGGCGAACGAGTGTGTTCTTTTCATCTCGTCGCAGGAAATAGAACTGCATTTTCATGAAGGGCTTCTTGAGAAACTGCACCAGCAGGAGAGAACGTTTCGTACGATTCCTTCGGGACTACATTTTCTTGTAATTGTTTCCGAAGAGCTTCACGAAGGTGTGCATGTGAAAAAATATGTTTATGTTTAGCTTTTTTCCTCATAAAACATTCTCCATCCCAAAAACGGCAACACGTGTTACTCGTGGATGTGTTAACATACGGTGCCTGTGGTTTTTTTCTGTTTGTTTAATAGAAAATAAAAGCGTTCCAGACATCGAAGCGGTATAAATGCTGCTTCTCGTAAGCATCAAAAGGAAGGGGCACAAGAAAGGAGGAAAAACGTGCCCAAGCTGATGATAGGAAAGAATCCTTTCGAGCTGGCAAACGATTGTTTATTGCGACACAAAGCAGAGACGAGGTCATGCAACATAAACCGGAAGGGGGAGCTAGTGGGAGTTTGCGTTGGAATTATCCCTTTTTCTTTGCCTACCCATGTCGAATACGATGGAAAACGATGATAATACGGAGCGAATGCGGTTCGCTCTGGAAAAGCTGACCCGAGCGAGGAAAAAGCATATACTCCATTATAATTAAGCTGTATGATGGGTGGTTTTCTCCAACGCTCGCGCTAACGATTGTGTTGACGGTAATCTATGGTTTTCATTTCATGACAAACGTTTTTCATCATCCTGTCACGTTTTTCTTTGCTTCCCCTGTCTCGATTCACTTTTAATTAGCCTCAATTAAATTAGTTGATCGTATCGCGGGCAATTTTCTTCTGATTGATTGATTCGTGATGGCCGGTTTTTATACAATTAATTACACGAGGGATTGGGAGTGGAAGACCCACAACAAATCATCGTCTATAGATTAAGTTGATTCCGGATTGAGGTACGCCATTTGTTTTCGAAATTAACAACCTAATAGTATGTTGAATTCTTTTTTCAAGTTATTTTTAGGGACAAACGCAGGATGTTTAATGCTCTCAAAATTTATGGCTTAAACGTTACAGTATCTCTTGCACGCACAGTCAGCATGCTGAAATATCAGGATCGATAATATTTATGGAATCCGGTGCATATCTTTAAACGTTGGTCTCAAAGTACCACGCTGGTATCAGGAAGTATTTGTGAAGATTACCCCTTTATGGACCTCAAATTTCTATCAAGGTCTTTATTTAGCTTTTCGGTGATATTGATAGTCGATCAGGTTCCAATATTGCATTTGCCCACGAAAGTACATTCCACAATCATTAATTTCCCTGTATATAGGAATGAACTAATTGTGCAGAAAATAAAGAGATACCACCGGATAAGACAAATTGATCAAGGAATCCCAAAATCGTTAGCCTCCTCAACATGATCCTGCGCAGCTCCCTTCTCCTCGTTGGTCCACTTTTGCTGACTAGCGGTGTAGAACCCGTGGTAGTACTCGTCCGCGCTACAACTACGCTATACCGGTCGTGTTATCAGCTTATCGCCAACGGATGGCGTGTGTTTCACGGTACCGTGCCGTACTCCCCTCAATGACTCGCAACCGTTGAACCTCAAACCGATGAGCGCACGGTGGCGTATTTGCAGACTTACTATAATCGACTGCCTGCAAGCACTTGCAAAACCACCTCGCCCCGTTTGTTATCGCCACAATGGGTACTGCTTGTTGTTGGCAGTTCGTTAAACTCAAAGATTTTTGTTCTTCCTGGTCAGGTTCAGACATTGGTAACCTTTAACTGGCCTAACCCTGGCCGGAGATAATTGGGACTTGTTTGTTTGCTTTGTCCGTTCATCGACATTAGAAGATAAACCGAAGGTGCTACTAGCGATTGAGAACATGGGCGCCACGCCATGTATGTTCGTTGCTAAAGACCCGAGAAGGCGAGGAAGGCGGTAGACAGAGGTTCTTATCTTAAATCAAAAGTTATGATAATAAATCATTCATCTCGCAACAGCTGATCGCGCTCAAGTTTGGCTTGATATTTCCATAGATCAGCAGATCCTTTAATTATTGAAAAATGTTCATCGAAAAATGTTGGACACAGAATTTTAACTTTGAAATTTAACTCAAAATTTAAGCAATTAAATCGGGTATCACATATCCATTTGAATTGCAAGCGTAGCAATGCCAACGGTCGATGAGTTTAGTCTAGAAAATTAGGAAAAGAAAATTAGATAGTGAAGGCTTTCTTTCAACCCATTTCATCTGCAATCTAGTCCTGTCCCGCTGAGAGGTTTCTAATGACGCACATTGACACAAAGTAGCGCGCATAATCAGTCGAGAAAACAGCCGATTGGTTTCGTACTACTTGCCCCATACACACTAACATGAAACGTTTTATTTTGTTGTTGGTTTTGTTATTTTACTCCCGGCGAAACTGATACTGATGCTTCTTCTCATTCGCTGCAGGATAGTTGGATCGGATCAGGTCCCACCGCCCAATAGCATGGGCGGCATTGCGTCCGATCTTCCGATGACCACAAGGTCGTCTCGGTGACGCGGGAGCCGATTCCACATTATTGCACACTGATTGCTCGTAATCGATTACGTCGGGGGAACTGCATCGTCGAAACGAGGGCGGGCTGGTTTGTTTGGCTCACGCGGTTATCAGCCGGCCACTGCCGGTTACTTCTGGTGGGGTCGTGGGGTTTTGGTATATTCAGTACACCGCAGACAGAGCACACCAGCGTGAAGCGAAAGTGATTCGCGATAGCGACGCGCTTTATTCGGGAACCGCTGTTGCCTAGCGAGCGCGTGCTCCTAGCCTCTAGCATACAGCGGAAGGCCGGTGGTCATAGGCTGTACGTTTTTTTATCGCCGGTTCCGTCTTGAAGCCCTATCTCCATTTGAGTAGCCGTGACATTGAGAACGACATTTGTTTTTGAAGCTACACCATTGTTGCAGAACAGCCGTGTCGGCGTTTGTTTCTGACTCTGTCTCTGGCTGCATTCGTTCGAAAATGTCCTTCCCTTCGGGGCGTCACCACGCACCACCTATGAGATGTCATTTTGTCTTCTTCTCTATCAACGTTAACATTTTAAACTAACGGCCACAGGCCATTAGTTTTTACTTCTGGGATCATTTGGAGTAAGCGGTTTTCTACCCCAAATTAAAATTTGAAACAATTTCCCTGCTAGTCCTTTTACTGGTTGGCTGTTATTTGAGAACATTATTTAAAAAAAAACTTACCGGCCTGTTTAACAAGTACGGTGACTCATGTCACAGTAGCGTGACACATTTTACTCATGCTGTTATTCTAGGTACCGTATTCTAGAACGTACAGTGCATCCCGCAACCGAGAGGAAACGGGTTACTTGTTTGCTTTTCCGTAGCGAGGTTTCGGTTTCACGCCCGGCTGCATCATGAGAGAAGGGGAGGGGGTGTGCATGTGTTGAACGGAATGGTGATAAACAACCCTTACGACAAGACCACCTTTGCACCGTGTTAGGAAACGCGGGTCAGTGCAACGGTGAACTGTGCCTGGGTGCATTATTGATTCGTTCTCTTACGACTACGATGGATACTAACTTCCTTTGAACCACCGTAAGGCGTAAATTGGCTTTGTTACTTTTAGATGATATATATACCTAAATTACGAATGATTAGAAAGCCTAACGGAACATCTAAGACAAGGACTTGCTGCGTCTGAGTCTAACGAAGTCCTATGGCGCTACATTGTTCCGTAAAGAATAGCAAACATAGAAGGTGTGCTTACGCATTTTGTCGCGAGGTTATCGACCGTCGGTAGCGTTTTGGTCGGCGTAATTTCGTGGATTTTTTTCGTACCTTCACGCTACAACCCCCTAGGAAGTAATTGCTTCATTATTCAATCAACACCGTCCCTTTATGATTACCTGCGCAGTTCTCGTATCAGCCGCGTAGAAAAGCGATGACGTATTTGCGACGCTGGTTCGTTGCGGTTCGATCCATTCTTGACCTAGACATTCCATGCCAACCAGCTATCTGGGATGGAATTTCAGACGCTAGGACTTTGACACCAACTTTGGGGTGGATCGTTGTAAACTGAGATACGAAATCGACCCTGTAACCGCACCACACCGTTTTCACATACGTGTTTCCTATTAAAGCCCAGAATATTGCTGACAAGTTGTTGGCGGCTTCTCGCTGGGGCATGACAAAATATTCCCGTCAATCCTTCCCCGTCGTGTTCGACTTATTTTTAAACGACAGAAAAGTCGTGACAATCAGTTGGAAAAAGTAGAAAACGCTTCATTAAATCCTCAGATAAATCGTGCCGTCATGTAGACACGTTTGGGTGCAATTTCGATGTCACACTTTCGTAGATCGCTCAAATTAAATCTAGTTCCTGTTCGCAAAAAAAAAAAAAATACAAATATCGCACAATAAACAACGGACGAAAAGAATTTCCGAGCTAGGGGCGCAATGGGGCACGTGTTTGGGCCACGTTCCACGCCAAAGAAAAAGTGGTTACACCTGTTAGTGCCTTTCGCTTCGCTACTGTTGACGCTAACAGTTATCGATTTGTCATTAGGAAGCAATTGATTGTCACCCGGACGAAGATAATCTTGCGTGCCTACAATGTTCACACTAATACTGAACATGAAAGGTGTGAAAAGGTTGCAAATGAAACAGCGATCGATGCAGAAACATTTTCAAATTAATTTTTTGTTTATTTTGTACGATCTTCCAATAAAACAACGTCGTGTTTTTTTTACTGGTGAATGCCGTTCTCGTGCACGGTATGAAAATGTTTTGAAATTTTTTATTCCTAATAACTTCCTCATTTTCCATCTGCAGCCAATTCTTTAACCGGTTCATAATTATTCCTAAACCACCGCAAAAGAACACGATCGGATCACGTGACGCTTAACCGCAAATACTTGCGTTCGTTACGTGGTGGCTTGTGTTGTTCAGCGGCAATTTCGGCGAAGAATGAGCTCAAAAAAACCGCTGACAAAACAAATAGAAAAACACCCGAAATGTTGTTTCGACAAGAGCGGCTGGCGCTGGCACGGAAACTCGACGGATATACTTAGCGCCGCCTGGTTCCGACGGTGGATACGCGGGCGGGGTTGAGGACAGCATATTGGCAGCAACTCCCCGAATCCGGTTTTATCTCCGTCATGGTAGTCACAACCGTGTGCGCACGTTGAAATGCCCCTTTGTCTGTCACTGTCACGGAACGGTCCCTGTCTGTCGTCCCATACGCCGCCTGCAAGTTGCGTCTTAAAGCTATGAGATTTCGCGATCGTGATCGACATCGTTTAGGTAACGAACGACAGCGGTTTTCGGAATATAATCCAAATATAGGATTAATTTTTGAAACGTGATACATGCTACTGCTAACTTGCATCCGACTACTATCTACCGATGAACGAGTTGGATCTGTCGCGTGATAACAAATAATAGGAAATCTTCTATCTTCTGATGCAGATGTCTCGCCCCGTGGCAAGGTGCAGGCATAATCTATTCCGCTGCACTGGTTTGGTGATCCGAGGCAAATACATTGATGCAAAATTGCAGCACGGGCGGGCCGTTAGGATTCGGAGCCAGTTGAATGAATGAAGCGTGCATCCGACATCAGAATTGCAAATTGATGCCAACAATCGCGCCCCCCCGGTGTTTGTGCACGTGCTCATCGACGGTGGAGAGAAGAGAGATCTAAGGAAAGAGAGATGTGGCGGGAAAAGATGATATGTTAGTTATTGCAATTGCTAATTCAAAAGAACACTTCATACAATAGGAGTAAAATATATAATACTTTCTTAGCTTGTTCTGCCATGCTCCGATGAAAGAAGAAGATAGTGCACAAAATAAAATTGACCATGTGCTGTGGTTGATCCGGCACAAAAATTACAAAGGGCGCATTTTGCTCTCATTCCAATTGCTATGGAAGTGATGCTCTGCCACGGAATGGTTGTAACAGTTAGGTAATCAATTCTGATTCGTAAAATTGTCCAAAGAAAACGTATAATAAGCCACAACAAGTCGGTGGAAATAGGGCAATTTCTTTCTCAAATTACAGGCCGCGTTGCAGTGCATAGCGAAAGCTGAACGCGTTGGGGTACAATTTCATTTTCTCAATAACCGTAGTTTATGTAGGGTCTAACTTAAATTTGATTATTTTAATGACTCAAAAAATTTTGTCTGTATGTGAAGCTTTTTATGCACATTTTATGTACTTGTTTTAATACTTAAAAAAAATCAACAACCCGTTTCAGACATTCTTCGCGCTTCTCACATCTCCCACAGTGAGCTCGATTTTGCTCACGCTCAGCTGACTTCTCCCTAACTCTAATCCTCACCCATAGATGGCGCGGCTTCACAGCGGCATTGTTTACAAACAAGCTGCACGCTTGTACATGTGTTTGGGCGAAGACTGACGACCATTCACGATTCGTAGTGCACAGGTTGGCGCAGAATATGTTGACGTATTTCCCCAACACTCGAGCAGCAATCCCCCGTTCGAGCAGTTGTGGCAGGATGGCGAATGCCGCTTTCGCGCTCTTGCGCTTGCTCGCTCTCTCTTTCTCTTTCTAACGTAAACAGTCGCGAGATTATCATCAGGATTGTGGCGAATCTTATTGCTCGAGAGCTGTCAAACGAACCGTGAGCGTTGAGCTGGCTGGTGTTGTGTGCGTTTCTGTGCGGTGTGTCTGACGCCCGAACCGGACATTTTGCTCCATTTCCTGGCATGTTCATAATTTTCCGGCCGGACGTGCATAGCGTTACGCTTCGTTTTAGTGAAGAGTGGAAAAAGTTGCTATCAAATCGGTCCGGTGTAGATTCGTGGCACTTTTAACATCGACGCGCACACCATCGACGTTATCTAATAACGGGGCCAAACCACTTTCGCCTCTCGACACGGATTGCGCTACCCTGGTGCGGAAAGTGCGACAAAAAGTGTGCATTGTTTGGTCTCCCAAGTAAAAGGACGACAACAGTTGTTCTACAATCGATTCGTCACCAATAGACAGGTGGTTTTCGGGAGGAGTGAATCAATAAAGTAATTCCCCCCCGCACCTTTTGCACGGACTTCTCTGCGCGGCGTACTGGTTTTTGTACAATCGTTTTCCAAGCGTATCGCAGGCCGACGATAAACTTAGTTAAAGTGCACTTTGCTCGGGGTGGCCATGGCAACGGGTGAAAAGAAATCGAACGACAACATGATCTCACTCGGGTGGAAGTTCCTCAACAAGGAAACGTTCGGCAACGGTGCGAAGATGCGGTTCCAAGCAGAAATCAATTGCAAATGTTCCTTTTCCTTACTTACTGCCCACAGTTAATACGCGAACCGTTTTTGCTAAAAATGTCCCTTTTGCGTTCTCTTTCCACTGGGAAATCTCTCTTCCAGGCGAGCGGGCCAACTACGTCAACAGCCCGCATGTCATTGCGATGGTGGGGCTACCGGCCCGCGGCAAGACGTACATTTCGAAGAAGCTGTCCCGCTACCTGAACTGGATCGGGATCAACACGAAGGTGTTCAACCTGGGCGAGTACCGGCGGCACGCGACCGACGCCTACCGCAGCCACGAGTTCTTCCGACCGGACAACGAGGAAGCGATGGCCATCCGGCAACACTGCGCCGAGCTGGCACTGGAGGACGTGTGCAGCTGGCTGGAGAATGGGGGTGAAGTGGCGGTACGTTCATATTTCGACCCGCAGGTCAAGGTTCCTCTGCGCTGGGTATGCAGGTTTGAATGACTCCGCTCAAATTTGGGTTACCGGCAAGATAAGTCCGATAAGTGACGATGGGGGAAAGTTGCCGCCGTCCTAACCACACGTGGACGGCGATCAATCATTTGCCCACATGCAAGTAATAAAATGTCAGTTTAAACATCATGACGGTGGGAAAATAAGGCGCTTTCAGACCACTCCACTGCCAGACGGATGGATGGAGGCCAATGAAGAACCGCTGCCGACACCTGCGGACCCCGTGCATGCACGTTGTTTACAGACACAGTGGGGCGATAAGCGCCTATGCACTTGACGATGGAGCAGGGCACCACAAAGTCGAAACCGAGTGGCCCTTAATCTTGGTTCCTTCAGATTGCGCTCTGTTTATTTGTTTTCGATTGAATCCGTGTAGACAAACCATCTCTGGCAAGGTTGATCATGTTGGCCAACTTGATGGCGTGGGGGGGAAAGGGAAGGTTTATAAAATATTGCTCCTCCTTGCACATTGAAACTTATAACTTAATGACATAATGATAGTACTGTTCCTCACCGCCGAACGTGATCCTCACTCAAATTGTTGTGAAGGAAGCATTGTTATTTAAGTTCGATTAACAAAAACATCTTGGATGGGACTGTTTCATGCATAAATCGTAGTTCTAATAGCAAACGAAACGATGATACCGTAAATACCAAATTTCAAATTTTTCAATCTCTGCCCTCTATCAATCATCAAGAAACCAATTTACAAGTACTATTTTTAACGCGGTTTTGTTTTCTCTCTCCGTAGGTATTCGATGCGACAAACTCAACCCGCGACCGTCGTCAGATGATCCGCGAGATTGTGGTGAAGAAGATGGGATATAAGCTGTTCTTCGTCGAATCGATCTGCGACGATCCGAGCATTATCGAACAAAACATCATGGTAAGCAGCTGTTGCAATATGTCCCACGAACAGCGAGATCATTCTTGCGCCTACTGAGAATAGAGAATTGGCCAACAATCACCTCTAGCAATCGGGATCCGGAACTATTTTATTGAATTTCACTGAGAGGTGGTTGGATGAAACAAAATCGTGGGAGAAATTCGATTCGCTACACAATTCACTTCCGTTCCGCTCGTTTTGACATCCGGTTTTCCCATTCATCAACCCAGGTCAAGCTCAGTGGCCTGGAGCATCATCCGCCACTGCTTCCGAACGAGGTGACTATGGTGTGTTTCACCGACTTCCGCGTTCCCTCATATGCTCGTTCTGTTCACGTTGGTTGAACCCCTCCTCGCAACGGTTGACCGTTCGTCCCGTGTAGCTAACAGTTTGCATTGATCGTCTCGGCGTGTCCGTCGTCACCGGTGTGCTTGCGACCAGCTCGTGGCCGTCCGTAAATGTGACAACAGTTTTTCCACATTCGGTAACTCCTCCCCGCACGACGATGCTTCGTTTCGCACAGACTCAAGATACGAAGTGACACTTTGCAACTGTTCGGTCGATAAATTTTCACAGTTCGAAGCCAGCAAGGCTACCGTTACGATGGTGCTCACCAAACTCAATCCTTGTTCTAACGATTTTGCTCGATTTTCAGTTGCTTTGCCCATGGTAGAAGCTACGAAATTTGGATACAATTAAAAATTTACCAGACAAAAAAAATCCTTCTGACCGCAGATATGATGGACGATTGAACACCTACCGCGATGTTGGATTTGTCTTGTAACTAATCTAGTTACCTTGACTACAAAAAAACAATCAAAACCAATCTAGATGAAACATTTTCTCTGAAATTGGAAAGTGTCTAATTTTCTTTGTCTGGCATACAAAATGCTCATCGAATGGAATTCATATTAACCGTTAATGATTAAGTTGACTAATTGAAGAAATGAAACTGTTACAGTTTTTTGTTGTGTCTAACATTCCCCTACCTGGTAGTAGCTAACCCGATGTTTTCTGTGTTTTCTTTTCGGTTCCTACCTTGTCCAAAACACACACGGATACAAACGCTTTTGCACGTGCCATCGCACACATTCCGGTCCCACCCGACGTGCGTAGGAGGTAAAAGTGAGCAGCCCCGACTATCGCAACATGAACATGGAGGAGGCACTGTCCGACTTCCGGCTGCGCATTGAACACTACCAGGAACGGTACGAACCACTCAGCGAGGAGCTGGAGAAAGACCTGTCCTACATGAAGATCTACAACACGGGCGAAAAGGTGGTCGTTCACAAGCACGAGGGCCACATACAGTCCCGGATCGTGTACTATCTGATGAACATCCACATTACTCCGAGGACGATCTATTTGACCAGGGTAAGTTGTACACCGTATGGCAGAAAGCAGGCTACCGGTGTCAATAATAATGGTTTTTTGTCTCCCCTTCGCTTTCCTTTTAGCACGGCGAAAGTGAGCACAACCTACAGGGGCTGATTGGGGGCGACTCGAACCTCAGCGATCGGGGTCGACGTTACGCGCAGGCGCTAGCCAAGTACATCGACGAGCAGCAGATCGAAGGGTTGCGCGTGTGGACGTCCTGGCTCAAGCGCACCATCCAAACGGTGGCCGACGTTAATGCTCCCCAGGAGCGCTGGAAGGCCCTCAACGAAATTGATGCAGTGAGTGTGTCAGCGAAACCGCGGTTTGTTTGCGTGTTGGTGACGCATAGGTAATTGGTAAATTTATATGATCCCAGGGCATCTGTGAGGAGATGACGTACGAGGACATCCAGCAGCGGTTTCCCGAGGAGTTTAAGGCGCGTGATCAGAACAAGTTTGCCTATCGCTACCCGCGCGGCGAAAGCTACGAGGATCTGGTCGTGCGGCTCGAGCCGGTCATGATGGAGCTGGAGCGGCAGGGCAACGTGCTGGTGGTGTCCCACCAGGCAGTGTTGCGGTGTGTGCTGGCATACTTTTTGGACAAATCGGCCGGTAAAAAGAATCTTTTGATTACATATATTTCTAGGCCAACTTCTAACGCCAACGCCACTTTGTTTTCATATTTCCTGCAGATGAGCTACCATATCTGAAAGTGCCTCTCCACACGATCATCAAGCTGACGCCGGTCGCGTATGGCTGCAAGGTGGAACACATCATGCTTCCCATCACCGCGGTCGATACGCATCGCGCAAAACCGGAGGTAAGCGCGGCTCTGCATGACCGGCAGCCTGAGCGGTTTCAGCACCCAGTATTCCTCTAACACCGTCACTGACCAAAACCCCGTTGCTCTGTGTTGTCCTGGTGTGTTTTTTTCTTCATTTTTTCGTTTTAATTTTCGTTTGACCTGTCCTGTTCGTCGTTCTTTAACTTCTCCCTGGTTGCCTAGTGGTTTGTGTGGATTTTAATTATTCTTTAAATATGATTTAATATGGCGGATGGAAATTGTACTCTATCTCTCTCTCTCTATCTCTTAATCAGCTGATCGACAGGCTGATTCTAATTAAGTGAGGTATGGAACCACCATTTAAATTTTACGGACTGTCTTTCGATGGAAAATGTTTCATTTCTACTGATGACCAACTACTGTACTAAAACCTAAAGGCTGGTTTACACGAAAATGAAACAGGAATTAAATAAAAACTGTCGTTTTTGTTTCGCATCAAGTAGACACTGCATGTTCTAAAGTACTGAGTTCGTCATGTAAACAAACGGCAGAGAGGTTATGTCTTAACCTAAATTAAAAGTGTTTAAATTTAAACTACAATCAGTTGTCGTATTTTACGGACGTTTGAGTTAAACCACAAGCGAATGCTTTTTGCAAACTTTTTTTCGCTTCGTGTAAGTGTGTTTTCGCTTCATGTAAAAAAGCCTGAAGAGTTTTCTACTAAAATGCTACTAGCTAACAGGTTTGAACCATAATGTAGTTTGTCGTGCATAGTTCGGTTTCGTTCAGTTCTAGACTTTTCGCAGCTAACATGTCCCGAGCCTGCCAGTGTGTTTAGGCTTTGCACTATCCCCACCCTGTCGTTTGCTTCGTTCGCTCGAATCGTTTAACGAACTGATCCGGTTTGTACTAACGCTAGCTCATAGGCGCGCGCAAGACGCGGAAACCTTCTTGAATTTCAAAATTGTCTCTAAATTCACTTTATTTCCTCCCCTCTTCCTCCCTCTTCACTAACGGTTCGCACCCACAATTGGAACGATTGGCACACAAACACACACACACACACACACAAACCCACCGATTGGTTGGTGATCCGTCGCTCGCCCCTCCTTCCTTGTAACACCTCGCGTCCATCGTCCACCCTTCCGTTCCAACCCCCTTCTCTTCCAGAACGAGCAGGAGCTGGACGATTCCTTCGACAGCACCGTAGGCGGTAGCCCTCCGAACGGAAAGCAGATCCTGCTGAATGGCTCGAACGGAGAGTGTCGTTTCTTTCCCAACAACTCGTAAACCTCCCCCAGGGACAACCCGGACCAGCCGGCGTCGTGTCCCCCGGCCGGTCGGTTCCACTGTTAGGCTTCCTCACGGGGAGATTGTTTCCTTTTCCTTCAGGGTCAGGGTCCGTTTTAACAGATACCGGAGCAGCCACCACACGCTACCATTCTCATCACCATATTGACCATTTTAATCCTAAATGTTTTAATCCTTCGCACACTTTTTGTTTTCGTTTAAAACGGGATTCATCTTTAAATCTTATATTTATCACTCTGTTGTTGTGTACAGCCGTTACGAATGGTGTAAAATTATGTCAAGCGATTGTTGTAATCCCTGGTCATTTCATTTAAAGAAGATAAAAACAATTCTAGACTATCAAACTGCGTGCTTCTTTTTTGTGCTTTTAATGGGATATTTGTATAAAAGTATAATTTAGTCCAACAAGTTGCACCTCTTCAGTTTTAGTAGGGTTCTAATTATTCTAATACTCCATCCATCCACACAGTCCACCAGGCAAATATATACATATCAAACTCACGTCAGGCACATGTCCCATTACGCACCAGGGAGTAAACAGAGGGCAGCGCAGGGTTTTTGGAGCATAATTTTCCTACCTCCGCCCCACCAAGCATAACACAAAAGAAATCCACACCGCTAACCCACGCTCCCACCGGTTCTCGGGTGTTTTCTCGGGTGGGAAATTTGTTTTGCAGGTCCCGGGTCTTTTGGATCCAAAGTTTTGGGGGAAACCGAACCCGAATCCGGCCGAGACTAAGACGACGTAAGCGGGACCGGGCAGCCGACGCCACTCGCCCGAAGAAAGAGGATCACGTGCCACGTGCAACGGTTTCCTTGCATTTTGATCTTGCTGTCTGTATGCTGTCGCCTCCTCCCCCACCCGCCCATCGCCGCCAAGGTTGAACGGGAACGGGACTCGGTGAAACACCAACTCGGCCGTCAACTATTTCTGCTCGTGTTCGTTGAGGATTAGGTAGGGTATCATTTTTTAGAGCGGGCATGCCTCTGCAGGAAGCAAAAACCTATACCGTTCCCGGCAATACAAAAACACACACAAACACAAACATAAAAGGCAGTGACTTAAAGTCTGCACGATCGTTGCATTACGGAGCCGCCTTGAAAGGGAAAAAAAAGAAGATGAAAAAACCAGGTGAACAATCCAGCGCAGGAGATGTAGATGGTGAACAAAGATGTTGAAAAAACTGTATATAAGGTTGCGGCATTAAGTGGCATTATTTTACCATTTTTTTTGTCGTTAACGTTTTGAAGTGTCCAATTCCATATTTTATTTCCTGAAGCGCCGCACGGGAAACAGATTTAAATTCAGTTGCATTTGTTTTTATGGAGTAGAATATTTGACCAAGATTCATTATCACACAACACAGCGAAAACAAGTGTGGTGGCATCTTGTATGCACGGTAACCGAAGCAAGAGGCTATCAATCTTTAAAAAGACAGCAACACAACAGCAGTGGATGGGAAAACCACGGGGAAACATTTTATATAATTTATAAACATACATGTAACCAAATGAGAGGAAAGAAAAAAAAACCCCAAGCAAGTGAACCATTACTATCTAACTCCACAGGTAGGGCACGTTACAAAACAGAACAGATTGTCGTTGTTTCCGTCGTGCTGCTCGGACGTGTTCGGCGTTGATGCTGAAAAAAAAACACATAATTCCTTAGACTAATCAAACATAGGCTAGAGAACTCTCACACAAAAAAAACCGAACAAAAGAAGCACTGGACAGGAGCAACATATTCTTCCTTAAGCTATAGACAGGGAAACTCTCTACCCGAAGACAAAGGGTAGTAGGATTCGTTAAGGTGGAGTTTGTGCGAAAGCGATCTAGAGAAAACGAAAACGAAATGACCAACACAACAACAACAAATAAAAATAAAGAATGATAAGCAAACGGAGATGTAATCTCCTGAAGACTGGAAATCTGGCTGGTTTTTATTCACACCACAAACTTTTTACATTTTCAACCGGGTGTGGGATTGAGAATGAAAGTAAGATCCATTTTGTTACTGTCCGTTGCAATATTTTTGCAATATTTTTATGGATTGTAAATGAAGAAAAGCCAATGCATTCGTCTGTTTTACGTTTTTATTTTACATATTTGGTTGATTTCAATAAGCTACTTGAATGCTACGATACAACATCAAAATATGATTTGGCCTCAAAACCCAGTATAGTCCCGTTGAGATTTAATTGATATTTTATTCCGACCGACTTGAATCTAATCTAAATCCACGTTTAGAAACTATGCTATACTATCGACCCAATCCACATAATCTTAACGGGGAAGTTTAAACTATAATAACGGTAGAACTTTCGCAGTAGAAAGACAGAAATTCGAGGCGACCTCCTACGGTCGAACAAGAAACGAGTGACAAGCGTCACTTAACTAGTTTACGCACAACCTTTCTTTGATTTCTATTGCTACCAACAATAACACAAAATCGATTCTTCCGGTTGCGGTTGGGACCGTCCTTACAATGTAGTTTGACCTCCTACGGTCGAACAAGAAACGAGTGACAAGCGTCACTTAACTAGTTTACGCACAACCTTTCTTTGATTTCTATTGCTACCAACAATAACACAAAATCGATTCTTCCGGTTGCGGTTGGGACCGTCCTTACAATGTAGTTTGACCTCCTACGGTCGAACAAGAAACGAGTGACAAGCGTCACTTAACTAGTTTACGCACAACCTTTCTTTGATTTCTATTGCTACCAACAATAACACAAAATCGATTCTTCCGGTTGCGGTTGGGACCGTCCTTACAATGTAGTTTGGTCGTGAGGAAGCACCGTCAATTAAGCGCCACTTACAACCTCACTGTGTACGTGTATGTGCGCGCGTGCGTGTTTTTTTGTGTTACGGTGCTTGGGGTCATATGGTCCTTAGCTGAGCCGGCCGGACTCGTTAACTACTAACCGATGCCATATCTTGGACATCTGGAGTGAAAGAAAGGTTTATGAAATATTTCCACCTGTTAATAGGGCGCCGTACGCTGCTGGCATCCTGGGCCACGACCGTTACCTGCTGATGGTGCTGCTGTTCCTCGTGCGCGTACGACAGCAGTATCGAGGGCAGCGAGTGCAGGTACCGCTCGGCCAGTTCGGTTTCGCTGCGGGCACAGCTAAACGCGAACGCGGACCGGCGCGCGACCAGCGTCGGGTCCGACGGTGAAACGCATCCTTCGGAGGGCTGAAAAAATCAATCGATTACAAAAGGGTTTTTGAGTGTCGCAAACGAGAGGGCTAAATCCCTCCGCTACTAACCATGATTAAAGATCCGTGGTTGGGGGTCGCGGTTGTCAGCGTCTTCGCACGACCATGGCCAGAGACGCCACTGCTGGCCGTCTTTAAGAGAGCTTTCTGATGCTCGGCAAAGATGCCTTTTTCGATGCGTTCGCACAGCGTACTGGGAAGGGAGAGGAGAAACATATAAAAAACAAGAAACAAAGCCGCTATCCTGCTGTCTTCTTACCTATGGGCGTGCAGCACCTCGAGCAACACGTGCAAGCGCTCCGTAACGGCACGCTGCTGAACTCGAACGTAACGTTCGCACTGTCTAGTGGCGAGTCGCACACCCGCCGACATATCCTCAAACGTTCCTTCGGCAAACGCTTCGCGCAAGTCGACACTCTGCAGGATGTGCTCGATTTCCGTCCGCTCCGTCAGCTGCTGCTCGGTGCGGTCCGTCTGCTCTTCGAACAGCTCCCTCAGCCGACCGATGCCCCCCTTGACGCGGCACAGGCGCGTTCGTGCTTCGGCCAGCGCGTCCACATCCTCCCGCGGCAGTGTCACGTCCGGGCGGAGACGCGCGTACTCGTCCATTTGCTTTTCGTACGCCACGCGCATCCGGTACTGATAGTCGGTGGTGGTGTCGCGCAGGAATGTGCCCACTATCGGCGACGGGCCCAGCACCGGATGGAGCGACACGATCGTGAGCCACGTCTGCAAACCACGCCGCCTTTCCTCCAGCAGGGAGTCCAGCATCAACTGCTTGGGGGGCAGCGACGGCAGGAGGCTGCGAAAGGGGTGAGCAAAAGGACACCAGCATTATTAGTTGACTATACAAAGCGGATTTAAGTACACATAATCAAATTACGCTAAACACTGAGGAGCGGATAAGTTTGATCGTTATGTTTTCAGCTGTTTCAAAACTCTGATTTAATTATTTGATTTGATTTAATGAACTCTGATTAAATCAGAAAATTTATTCAAATAATTATGCTCAAAAATGAATGTTGTTTTTCCTTACAATTTTGTCGATCCTGTAGGTCCATTGGATTACATGATTGAAATTGCATCATCATTCTTCTTGATTTCTTCAATTTTCATTCAAAGTTCTGAACGCAATTTTTCATTTACCAGAGTTGGACGTAGATTTATTTTGTTAACTGAAATCAACCAGAGTTTTATGTTAAAGTGGCACATGGTACAATAAGAAATTGCAAAACATTAATAAAGGTGTTTAGATTCCGCTTAACAAGAAATAAACTAAATGCCGTAGCCTTGTAGTAATTATTTTTCCCAACAGTCATCTTAGCTTGGAAGATTTCAAAGCTAACGAGAACATTTACCACTAGCAATTAGAGCAGTTATTATGGCACCCACCGAAACGAACTTCGAGGACAATTAACGTGTTGCAATGGGCCGTTTCATGATGGCGTATGGGCTATTAACACGTTTGTCTCGGAGCCAGTTACCACCTTGCATACTGGTCTCGAGCGAAACCATTTGATCGTTCGACCATGGAGGTGCTTTTCGTATCTTTCGTCAACCTACGGGCCACTGCTAATGCACGTGAGCTGATTCCACTGTTCCCTGAAGCACGTTCGAACTGTTCGTACACCCAATCCGTACGTGACCGATCACGTTGGCACGTTTTCCCCTGCTCGATCGGTAGGGTCATATCGTGGTTCAACTTACCGGTAGGGATACTTCTCGGCCAGATACCCGAGGAGTGTGACGAAATCTTTGTAGCGCCGCCGGACTGGCTTCTCGGTACCCTTCAGTTTGATCTTGAAAAAAAAAAACAAAGGATCATACACAAACAAATCACTTCAGAGAAGCTAACCTGGGGAGCATGTGCGGAATGTGTGACACCTACCTCGTACTCGGAATGCTTCAGGAAGAGCCCTTTCTTCTCCGGCACGATCTTTACGCTGATGTGCGGCTCGTTCAGCTCACGGACCGTGGAATCTTCACCTGCAAACACAGAGATCACAAGAGGTACCAATTGTATGAGTTGTAGGATTCGTCTTAAATTGTACATTCTCTAGATTTGTTTAGCAACACCTTTTGCACGATCATTCCCAACACAATCCTGCATCGTTTGACACGGCTTGTTGTTCAAGTGAATGTTGTTTTATTTTACATATACAATTATTGATGCAACAACATGCAACATGCTTTTCTACATTTTTCAGACAACTTCTCTCCTGCAGGATGGAACCAAAAATGATGGATCAAACCGAGAGAGCTTATTATTTCGTTCTCCTGATTTGCTGCACACAAACTAACAGGTTCAGTTTGTTACAGGTAATTCCTTTTTACTGACTGATCGTGTCGAACATATCGGCAGATGGTCAATCAATTTGTCCTCTTCCTTTAGCCGGTTCTGAAAACGGAGAGTAGAGCAGAAAAGATAACAACTTTGCCAAAACTAGAAAACTCTGGAACACAATTTGGGATTCTGTCGAACCGGTAAAAAATGTGCTGGCAGTTGAAACCGCCTAAATGTATGCAATTAGCACAACACCTTGATATTTCAACCTTTTCGACTACGAAGATGGATGATTTATGAAACTAGACTGCAATAAGTAAACAACGGGACAATTTGGGTCATTCTTCCCATCTTTTCGTGGCATTGTGTGGAAATAAATCCTGTGTGGTTTTAAACAACAGTGAGTTAATTTCATAATACATACCAACTCATTGGGCAAAGCCCAGCAAGTTTCCTGATTCGCACAATTTAGAATGTTTGCCTTTTTTTGTTTTCGCAGTTGGAAGGTATTATTTTACAAATTTACAATATTAAACAGTAATTTGCTTTCTTCTTTGGCTCATTTTGAAGTTGAATATAAGCTCCAACATTTTTATTGGACCAGAAAGATGTTATGTCGCATATTTCGTAGCATATACACAATTTCTGACTCTGTCTAAACAACTGTGGCTGTTGCTTCTAGACATGCACCAACTACTGTAAGCACACATTTACCACTCAAATAAAATTTCAGTGTTCAACTGAACATTCCTAAACTGTATGCAAAATTCCATCAGCAGCAGGAGCGATGTTTTGAAATAGATCAACATCCACATTTGACCATTCCCGGAACGAGGATGCACATCTCGGTGAAATTGTACCATACAATGGAGACGCACATGAAGCCTGCCTCCAGTAAAAGGGCATTATTCAATTTCTAGCACATTACGCGCTACTACGCACGTTCCACGCACGTACCCACTCCAATGCAGGGGAAGAGGAATCAACGAAGCATCAAACTTCTCCCAAGGTTATCAAAAGTGATGAGGGCACGAGACCCGAGAGGGTCCGTCGTCCACAGGCACATGCTGGTCAGCATCGGGTATTATTACGTAAAATGAAACCGAGGTGCTGTGCGAAAAAGTATATAAATCGAAGATTGTAGCATTATCTCACTACAATTCACCACTCGATGCAGCCGTTGGTTCCGCGAGTCCGAATGATTATCGCCAAATCCGAGGCCCAAAGGCAGAGAAATCAATGATCAAGCGGGAAAAATAGGTGGCTTATTATTCATGAAGTTTAATGGGTTTTTGTCGCTTAAAAATTCTTATTCTGCTTGCATGGAGATTTATTTCCGAACAAGAATGTCATAAAATGAACCATTAACCTAAATTCCACTTCAATTCTCTGACTTCTCTAAGTGTCGGGCAAAAAAGAAAAAAACATATCTCAACACAAAACCAATGCATCGCGTGGATGCAAAACTGCATGCATGTCTAGCAAAGATTCAGTCAGTCCATTCATTCCAGCATTCAAGAAAAACAGCGGTAACTGCCTCCTAGTGCTCTGGCCGGACAACATTTCCGTGTGTATTGTATCGATTCTTACCGCAGCGGCCCTCTTTATCCATCCCCCACAATCTCTGAGGCTGTGCGGCAATGTTAAACTTGATAATTTTCTGATGGTCGGTCGGATTTTTTTTCGTTGTTGTCCGGCCTCAGATCCCTCGGCCGGATTGCATAAAAAAACTCTAAAACCACAAACCTTGTCGGTCTGAAGGGGCCAAGGTCGTGTTTACATTGTCTGGAAGGCATATCTGAGTTGAGATCTTTTGTGTTTTATGTTGTAATTCTTCGCTACAAGTTTAACTGCACGCGCATTTTATCTTTTTTTTTTTAGTATTAAAGTGTCCTCAATTAAAATAGTGTTGGCTCACTATCACTCATATAGCTCATTAGTTAGCTGATTAGTGTGTAACCTAAAGGAATTATATTGCCGCTGTTTAATGTGTAAATTAAATAGAAATTGATGTTGCATAAATCTTCGCTTCTAATTGGGACAAGTTTAAATAAAACACCGCTGGATGCATGAAGAACACGAATTAAGGTAAGATTTTTTTTTTCGCTCATTATTTGCCATGCATTACACGTCGCGAACACCAAATCCATCAAGCGATGAAGTGAACCTTTTTTCGTACACGTCTCCAAAGGTGGACCGAAACTTGTCTCCCAAACCAAAGGTTCCCTTTCGTCCAAGAGCCAGAGTGCACGGGACAGTAAGAAGAGCTTGAGGTTTTGCCTTTTTTTTTTTTGAGTCTTCAGAGACCATCACTGGAGCGCGATGATTGAAGCGTTGGTTTCGGGCAAAGCCATACATTTACGCACCTTCTTAACGCTCGCTTTTGCGTGCCGCTCCATTGGCTCGAAAGACCCGACTGGCATTCTAATTATCGTTTTCGATTCGGCATGCTAACTACCTCCGTGATGGATGGTATCGGGAAACCTGTTTGCCGGAAACCAAACCACACTAATATGTGCTGCGTTGCGGACGGGTTTCAAAACGTTTTACGAGCCAGGGAAATAGGAAAGGGTTTGGGACGCCGCACGTCTGTCTCCGTTGCTGGTAATGAACTTGTCTACTTGGACAATTTTAAAAGGCACAACAATTATGACGCACCCTTAGACAAGTGTTCTTCCTTCAATAACCTTCGGCAGTATGCATTTCTCATGGCCAAATGCTATCAGACAAGCACATTTGTCAACACCCCAACACACCGAGAGCGAAAGCTGACTAATAAACAGTTTGGTGGTAAAAAAGTGGCGCTCTTTCAACGAACCAAAGAGAATCAATGTTGAGGAAGGGGCATCTGTGCATACACGAATGAAAGCAAGTACATTTATTTCGATTCGAACATTTAAAAAAATGTCTCATTTAAGAAACAAAACAAACCTTCCGAAGAAAGATGAGAAAGTTCTGTTAATGATGATCATTTCCCTCGTGATCCTGGAACATGACATGTTTCTGATCTTTTCTGAACCAAACAAAAATAAGCTTAAAAAAAATAAAATAAATAAACAGAATTCGCGCGAGGTACACTCTGTCGAAGCGGCGGAGCCGTTTGGACGCTGCCAGACGAGGAAGAAGCCTTTGCCTGTCAATTTGTTCTGCAAACAAACCGATCATGTGGCTGGCGTAACGTTGGAGCTGTGCTGTTGTTATCATTCGTAGTCGGCTGTGCCACCAACCTGACGTGTTCGAAAATTGAATTTAGCAATGGATGATTTCTTATCGTCGTGTCACAATTCACGCATCAAACACCTAAAGGAAGAAAGCATTTTGCGGAATCGATCGGTTAAGTCGCTCACGATAAGCTAAGTTAAGGAAATTGTTTATCTCAACGATGGTTACTTAAGCAAGTTGTTCCTGCTGTTCTACCTTCACGGGTTTCATGTTTCTGTCTTTAAATTGTCGACGACCTTCAACGGATTGACATTCATTCTATCAACGTCTTCCAGCATATCACAACACAACGCCTACCTTGTCGCGACCAGTTTACACCTGTGTAATCCCGTTTGACAACATTTTCCTTTGTTTTTTGTCTAACCACCAAAATTCGTTTTAACCCGAAGATTCGTTCCTAGCCACCATCCAACACGACTGTGGGATGCTGAATCCACCGAAACAGGTTTACAACTGGTGTTCACAATAAAAACCCCCCAATACTTTACTTGCAACGCGTGTAGATTGTCTAGCTTTTTCACGGCGAAGGTTTTCTACAAAACCAACCCAAAAGAAGAAGAAAAAACATTAATTTCGAGCGCTAGAAGTGGCGTAACGGTGATCTTTAAATTAGCAACCGTCCCATTCTCGCGTGACAAAAGTTGACGCAAAAAGTGTCTATCCCAAGGAATGCTGATACCGGTCTGCCAGATCGTCCCTCCTTCTTATCGGTCGTCATTCGGTGCACTGTATATGTTCCCGGTTATCAGCAGTCGGAAATCGATGATGAGCATCAGCATCAGGAAGGAGGAAGCGAATGCAAAACAAATTTCGCTCACGCTGACGATTTCGTAAGAGCACATGGCGTGGCATCAGGCGGCATCGTTGGTTGAGCCAACGTGGTTGGCAAATTAAAAAGGAAAAAAAGGAAGGCGTCGAGACGAGCAGCGATACAGGAAGTGTATGCAAAACATGACAAATTCGAAAGGATGTTTTTATTTTCTACATTTACAAAGGAAGCCCAAAAGTGCAGTAGTGGTGGTCTTTTTTGTTTCCCGTCATTTGAAGAGCTCTATTTGAAGTACTTTAAAAAAAACCTACTCTAAACCTTATCCTGTTGACATAGACCCTAATCCATGTCTGGGAGAGTTGTTGCTTTTCGGTGCCACAGTAGGCTTTTAAGTTTCCCATTTTGTGTAAAAGTATTCTTTGGACGTGACGAAGAGCATGTAAGTTGTAAGTCAAGGAATTAATTACTATTTCAATGATGTTGCTATGAAACCTTGCAGATATTCCACAATCCTTAAACTTACATCACTATCCCGCTATCATCTCCACCCTAAACGGGCTGGTCCCCGTGAAAAAACTCACCGATCGAACCTATCGACAGCGAAATAGAGGTCGACCCCGACGGTGACGGTGCGTGTCCTGGCGGGAGGAGCGTGCCGGGCGGTACCGGTACCGCTGACACCGCGGGAACCACCGGCGCGTTCCCGTTGTCCGGAAAGGAGTTGCCCCGCACGTTCTGGCCGTTTCCGATGGCGGCTTTGGCATCGAGCGAGTTGTGGCTGCCGCTCAAGGTGATGGTGGCGGTGGTGATGTATCCGAGCGCACTCCGGGTCACGCTGACGTCGAGCATTTCGGCGTCCTCTTCCCCTTCGCCCTCGGGACCCGTGTCGGAATCGTCCGAGCTGTCGGTAAAGGACGACGACGGGTAGGGCAGGTCGGACGAGGCTGCCGCCGATACGAACGTGTCCCCGAGCGAGGGCGACCGGGACTGCTGCGTTCCATTCCATGGCAAGACCGAGTGGACGGCCGTGGCGGTGCTGTTGCTGCCTCCGTTGCTTCCACCGCCGGCGCCGTTGATGAACGTGCTGTCACCGACGCATGCGGGCGCGCCGGCGGTGGGTGGTTCGCGCCCCGCGGGAAAAACTTGCCCACCCGCTGCCGCCGAAGTGCTCGACACTTCCAGCAGTGCTATCGAGGCAGCCTCCGGTGAGCCGGGGGCCATCGCCGCAACCACAGCAGGCCCTGGCGGCGATGCTGTCAGAAGGGATGCTGTCGGTGACTGGAGGAAATTCGTCTCAACTATGACGGGCATTTTATGCGTTGCGACACACGACGACGCCCAGCGCACACGGCGGTTGGTTCCACAATTCAGCCCTTTTTCTCTATCACCAATCACTCTCGCAGACACCCCCTTTTTCGCAAGAGAATGTACCGCCGCACCCGCAGTCACGTTCTGTGTGCAACACCGCACCAAGCGCAGATTCGAATCTCACGGGAGGTTATCACGCCGCGGAAACCAGAGAGATGCCAAACACAGGACGATCAATAATTTTCCGCTCGAGGCAAAACCGAAACGGATATTGTATGCAGGCGCCCGTGCGGCACGAAAATAAAAGGGGTGAAACGCGGCGCACAACTGTTTTCACGCTGCACCAAGGAGTTGCTAAACCTGTGTACACAAACGTTCGCTGCACCTGGCACGGAACTAATATGCACCGCAATTAAGGTATTTTAGAATCGGTCACCGAACAACAATCAGCTGCACGTTCTAGGAAGCAATTCTTGGCGCGAGAAAGCGCGAGACACACCACGCTGGGTCACGAACTGCACTCGAATGACTTGCCACTGGGGGGGTTTGCACGCCGCACGGTGTGGGAAAATGTGCTTTCATCAACAGAAAAAAAATGTCCCAAAGCAACGTACGCGACGTGAAGAGCGCACGCGAGTAGTGTTTCAAGTTCCGTGAATCACCTACCAGAAACGATCCTTTCTAAAGAATACCAAACATTTTACAACGTCTATCTTTTGCCTTTCGCAAACATTCTACAACAAAACAGCAAGTCGGTGAAAAATGAGTAAGAGCGGCGCTGCGACCCTTCCGCGGTGGCAGCTCAGAAGCAACTAAATATTTATTTATCGTTATTGTCTTTCTGTGCTGTATCGATAAGCAACGCCCAAGGGACGCAATTCAAGGATAGCCAGTATTCTATAAAATGAACGAATTGGTCAACGTATTTCAGCTTTTGATACTGCATTTCGGCGACAGCTGATTGACAGGATGTTTGACAACGCTATGTACGTCCTGTCAATCAGCTATCGCCGAAATGCCGTATTATTTTCAGCTCATCGAACATTATCTATCCTCGAAATGCGTTCCTTGGGCAGCTTCTCGAGTCCGTTCCTATTGTATAAGAATCTAGTTCCGGTTCGTTACTGAAATATACACAAATTCCCATCACTACACGCGAGAAATGCAAACAAACTGTTTCGAATGAATCGCGCGCCAAATGAAGAGCGAGATGGAGGATAGCGAATGCGAACGCGAGTGAAGAGATGAACAGACGTTTTCGACGAAATTACGTGGGACGCACAAGCACGCAGCCAGCCATGTTGAAGGTATGGATATTTTGCAATTCTGAATCGCTTAAAATGTTTTCCACGGACAAAAATATAAAAAAACCCTTGTCACAGTTGTTACTAGAGGAAAATGTTGTTTGCCTCCCCCCATTCATCACCACCGACAACGGCCACTTCAAACCGTTACTGTCATAATGGCGTCCATCGCGATGCGCACGCAGCCAACACGCGTCGTTTGACAATCGCGAAGCCACCGCCATTGAATCCCGACCGACGCATCACGCAGCTGGCTATGGTTTTGCCCAGCTTTGCACCCGGTACAAAACTAGCGAACGAACCACCAAAGCGACCGTACCAGCAAAAGTTCACAGCGCCGAAATCTCGCTGTTCCGCGTAAATTTGTGTGTTTTCCTCATATTTCTCGCGGTGAATGGTGTTCTTTTGCGATTTACCGAACGTCCTAGTGTGCTAGCTGTGTTGATTTTGTGAAGAATTTACATTTCGCCCAAGATCTCGGCAGGCAGGGTGGTACGATCGAAAATTCAGCAGCCGCCGCATCGCCCGAGAGGATTGTGAAGGAAAAGGCAACAGGCAACATAGGAGCTTTTCTTCGAGCGACGGAGGTTTTCTACCGCAGTTAGTTGTTTAATTTTCATCGTCAAGGTAAGCGTCTGCCCGTCTCTATTGAGGAATTGGCGGTCGAATGACAAAAAGAAAAGTTTATCGCCAGCAGTGCAATTATGTATACACAGGCAAGGTTCATAAAACGAACCGATGTTTATTGCTTACCCAAGCTCTTGCTCTATGAACCTTGCTATACACAAGCGGAGAGATAGCGCTTCGTGACATTTGTGTTGGCGCAAAAATCTAAACTTTAAAGAGCGATTATCTAAATTTCGAAAAACCCGGTGCTTTGAATATGGTACTACCCGGCAATATACTATGGTAGGAACACGCTTCTTAACTAATTACAATATTTTCCAATGTTCGATCATCGTAGATTCCGGCGTTAAAAGAATCCACCCCCATGGGCAAGGAAATCGATCCGGCCGATATAGGCAAGCATCCGGATCTGATAAAAAAGGCGCAAGCAGACATCGTGCAATGCGACGTGCTGGTGTGCGGCCGCTGCCATGCGGTGTTTCACCTGGTGGAGCTATTCCGCGAGCACAAGGAGAAGGACCCGGAATGCAAGCGCTCCTCGACGTCGTCGCTGCACGAGTGCGATGAGGCGCAGACGAAAGTATGGGCGTTCCTGCTGTGGAAATCGACGCAGCAAAATGCGGGCTCACCCGGCGGTACCAACGAGAAGACCGGCCCGAGCAACGCGTGGAAGCTGTACCAGACGTGGGTGAAGCTGGACGAGTCCGTACGCGATACGTGGGTTGTGGCCGGCAAAACAATCCAATCTTTCGCAAAGGTACTATTTTAACTGCAAAATTGTACAGGCTGTTGGACAGCACTAACAATTTCTTCCTTTACTACTTCCTTTCTTAGACTGGTACTGGCTCCCTTCACGAAATGCCCGTGAAAATCACTAAAACAATCGTGGAAAAAGCCGAAGATCAAAGTAAGCAATGCACATTAGTTTCTGAAGCTTTTGTGTCCCTCGGTTGAATCTGCTTCTTGTGTATTTTAAATAATAAGAATCGGTTGTTAATGGTGGTGTTTCACATTTTGATCAAATCCTTACAGAGCCAGGAACACCAAACGCTCAGAATCGCCTGACGACACCGGGACGCAAACCGGGAGATGTAAAGACAGCACCCGGTACGGTCGATCCGAAAAGCAGAACTCCGGGGCCGGCAGTGACTACTGGTGCGAAAAAGCCGGACGCACAAACGAAGCCCGGAGTAGTGAGCAAGCGCTCCTACGGCAAGCGTACTCACCCGAAGACGGGCGAAATCGGGGAGGAGGAGGTGGAGAAGATTCTGGCCAAGCGGTTCAGCCCGGTCATCAAGATGCACGAGTATCTGGTCAAGTGGAGCAAGATGTCGAACGAGCACAACACCTGGGAACCGCTGACCCACCTGCACTCGTGCCAGAGCGTGCTGGAGTACTTCGAGGTGCAGCTGGCCAAGCAGAAGGAGCAGCGAGCGGCAGCAGCGGCCCGTACCCTGCAGCAGCAGCGCCAGGAGAAGGCCAAGGCAGCTGGTGGTACACCGGGCGCGAGCGCTAGCCCCGGGTCGGCATCATCGCCACTGTCTCCCTCGTCGATGCGTCCGAACAGGAACTCCAAAACGAATGCGCTCGACCGGGTGAAGCTGTGGTCCGCCGGCATTCAGGACTCGTCGGAGGAGGGAAGCGCCAAGCGTAAGCTGGATGACAGCGATAACGATGCCGGTGCCGATGCCGAGGGAAGCGAAGGACCAAAGAAGCTACGTGCAGATTCGAGTAACGCCGTCAGTGAGGCGCTCAACAAGGTTTCGCAGAGTGGCAGCGTAAAGATCGTGTCTGTGCCGGCGTCTGGTGGGGCCACGGCAGGCGTTAAAGCGTCTCCGGCTGGGTCCGCCACGGTGAACGGCGGCACGGCCTCGTCGCCGACGGTGAAGGACAGCAATGCGGCCGAGGTGGTCATCATCAAATCGCCCAAGGATGGTGTCCCGAGCGGTATCAGCAAAAAACCGGTAGGTCTGGTCGGCGGCAACACTGCCATCAGCCGGGGCATACCCCCGCGGGGCGAAGCGAAAGTTAAGATTGTCCCCAAGTCCGAACCGGGTGGTATATTCAAGATCAAATCGGAAACATCTCCACAGGCTTCTCAGCAAGGTGGTAGCCCGACAAGCGGACCAACGACCAACGCGTCACCAAGCTCCGTCACCGTTGCCGCGTCAACCCCGGTCACTACAACGCCACGTCCCGTCATGATTCATACGTCGGCGAGCCTCGCCACCACCACTGACCCGTCGAGCGGCGTAACGACACGCTTCATACGCCGGAACGTCGACGGAACGCCGCAGCTCGTGAAGCAGACCATTCGCAAGTCGACCAAGATTGTGTCCAGCACACCCGGCCTACAGCGGCAAGCGGTGGCCGGCAGACCAATCGGAAGCTCATCCGGCACGGTTGGCACTCCGAGGGCAGGAGGCACCAACACTGGTGGTATGGTGCAGGGACAGCAGCGGTCCTCCCTGACGACGCGGGTGGTCACCACACCGCAAGCCAGACCGACCACGCGGGTAATCTCCGGCACTCCCGCCAATGTCGTTCGAACGTCCACACATCCCGGTTCGTCCGAGCAGAAGATCAACGCTCTGCGCAAGCAGGGCTTGAACGTTGTGAAACGAGTCGTCACCACGTCATCGGCGGCAGGCAAGAAGCTGTCAAAAGAAGAAGAGGACGATGGCATGATGGCCGATGGATTCCCGTCCAATCTTCCGCTTCCCGCTCCACCGAGTCCCCCGCGTGCGCTAACCCTGTGCCCCGTGACCGGCAAGGTGCTGGGACAGGCGGAGGGAGAACCCACACCCGTGCCAAGCCCCGAAAACGAGTCCACGGAGGACAGGAAGCCGGCGGTTAAGAAGGAGGAAGCGGAGCAGTCGACTGGTGCCGGACTGGAAGCCGAACAGCAGCAACTGGTGGTGGCCGCCGGTGGCGAACAGACGGACATGCAGGTCCAGCAGCTGATGACGAACGAGGACGGTTCGCCGATCATTGTGGCCGGTGAAGACGGCACGCTGTATCAGGTGGCGGGCAAGAATGCCGAGGGTCAAACCATTCTGATTGCCCAGGGGGCCGACGGTGAGCAGAGCTGCGTGCTTGTGACCTCCCAGGAGGGCGAGGAGGAGGCACAGGCCGGGGCAGGCGGTGTTCTCACGCTTGATGCGGCCGTTTCGGAGGCTGTTGCCGTACCGCAAGAGGTGAGTAAGCCGTTGCTAAGCGAAGCATATTCCGGTTTGAGAAAAGCTAATCCAACGAACTGTGTGTATTTTAAATTGCGAAACAGGGACAACAGATGACAGAAGAGCAGGCAGCCCAGTACCAGCAGACTGTCGATACCAATCAGCAGCTCACAATTCAAACGGAAGACTCGCAGGACGGTCAGATAACGGCCGAAGTGGTGCAAGCTGACCAACCGTCGCCGGGTGAGTGGAGGAAGTCCGCGCCGGTACGCGACCATTGTTTAACCATCATACTTATGACTCTACTTTCTCTTCCACACCAGGTGGCACGCGGAGAGTTGTTCTACTCCTACCCGACGGGAGCTTCATGATGACGGAGGTCAACGAAGAACAGTACCAATCGCTAAATCTGGTCAACTAAATCGGACCAGACCGCTTATTGCAAACAAAAGAAGCCACAGCACAGCCGTTGCTAGTTTAGAATTAATTAAGGATGACTCGCGCATCTCGTGTAAGTTACGAGTGTGATTTGTTTGTAATCGTTAACTTTCCTATCCATTGGTAACAGGAGGACGACCGGTATATTACAATTGGTCTATATCCGATACAGACACGGATATCATTGGTCGTAAGTCACTTGTGGCTCAAGGGACACCCCGGGCCGATGCAAGATTCTCGAGGATGCAAACGGGGTTGATTAGGCAGGGAATAATTTACCGTTCAAATTTATTTCAACTACTGTGACTATGGATGTAGTCTGCAGAATTCTTTACGCAGTAGAAAGCCTATTTTAACATAATCATAAATCGGGAGTTTATTATTCAGATAGTTCAATTAAGCTAGCAGGGCAGAGAGGATGCGTTCTTACATTAGTATTTAAGAGAGGTTCCCACCATAATTTTAAAATGGTGCGTGGTGACTGCAGACTTATTTCAATACAAAAATAACTATAAAAAGAGACCGAACACTGGGAGTTCTCAAACGTTCCAACACCCTTTAGTGGTGTTTCTCATTCTGGTAGGCAAAAGTAGCGCGCAAATAGCTTGACTTTCTCAACGGTGGTCAATAGCATGAAACCTTCATTGCTTGCTTTTGATTCTTAAATATTGTAAAAAAAAATCTTCCTTCGTTTTCTTTAGAGTGCGAGTACAACAAATTCATTCTCTCGCTTTGCTGTAGTTTTCAATAAACTAATATGTAATAATAACAACAACTACTCCGTTTCAGTTAATTAGTAAGCAACTTATTCCGCTGGCTTCGCGGGAGTTTTAACGGCTTTATCGAAGAAAAAAAAGCTGGGTCCGCGATTTCTCGAAACTTGGTTGCACCGTTCTGCGTGAAATCAAGGAACGGTTCGACCCTGCTGGGTGCAATTTCCAGCTCGCCACACTACCACCGGTAGCAGCGTTTCTTACCGTGCGTTGCAGGATCACAACATCCAAATCACTGGATATTACCTTTGGCGAGTGTTTCACCGAAAGTTGGCAATAATCTACAGGTCAAAAGGTGCATACCATTGTGACAACGTTCGAGCGAACAACGGGGTGCGGTTTCGTAAGCTATGCACATCTGGTCGCAAACAGTTTTCTTTGTGACGAAGGCATAAAAGTGTGTGGCGTTTGGCTACGTGGAGGGCTGCGTATTTTTTGTGGGCCGCACTTGGTGATCTTGCGGGAGGGCGCTCCATTATGGGCGCACAAAAGTAAGAAGTTGCCCCTCATTCACACGCAACATTACCCCGCGAAAGCCAGGAAAGCGCCGTTTAGGATACCTCGAGTGCTGTGAGGAAACGAATGGACAAAATTCGTGGTGTGAAAAAAAGGTCTACCCTGCAGTATTGCAGTCGTAGTGAAGCTCGTTCGTTTCGTTTATTCCATCGGTAGCGCTGTTCTAGGTTGTGTTTATAAATAACAAAGGCAACTGTGACTCTTGCGAAAATAGGTAAATTGGTCGTGAGTCACAAAGCTGTCGGCAAAACGATTCAATATGGTACGGCAAATTGGAACGATCGAACAGCTTCACGCGGAGCGTTCTTTGTCCTCGTGTGTTAACGTTGGTTTGCTAATAAGATCATATTGACGCCCAACACCCTGTTTAATACCGTCTTCCACTATCTACAAGTAGAAACTGCCTCATTTTGCAGATGTACTACGTTTCGTTTGCAGTACCTTCATTATTGGAACTGCATTCGTTCGGTTGATGAAATTCTGCATCATTACTAATGGCAGTTCAAGGATATTTGCGATGCATTTATCGGGCGTTTCGGTTGAACAGGTGCAATCGGATTAACCTGTTTTTACACTAAATTTTCCTTCTTTCCCTACTTCTGAATTGTCGAACTTTTCGCATTCAGCAGGCAAGAATCGTTCTCACCAGGCTAGTAATGGATTAGCAGGTTTAAACGAATCGGTTGTCAGTTGAGACGTTGCGAGCATTTTAGTACCGCGCGTCTGGAGCAGACGTGGCACCGAGCCGACCGTGTGGCAACAGCGAGGAACTGTCAAAAAGTGGCAGCGAAAAATTAAAACTTGTGTGTGTGTGTGTGTAAGTGTGGTGGTGGCCGCTTCTCCATATTGTACGAGTGTGCTGGGAGAGCTTTTTTTTTGTTGGTTGAGAGGAAAGTAATTCGTGTGGCGAAAAGCGACGGACTGGTCGAGACCGCGAGCACTGGGGGTTTAGCTGTGAAATAGCTAAGAAAGTACGTAAGTGAATTGCTGCAAAGATCCATTATCGCGTAGTGAACCCTTGCGCGGTGAGGAAACGATAGTTGTTAACGCGTGATTATTGTCGGTCGAGCTGGAAAAGCGATCGTGTGCCGTCGGGAGAGTCACTGAGCGGTGGCAGCCCCGGTCGCCATCTTGGGTTGTAGCTGCGGAGTTGGTCGTTCGTGCTGCTTCTTCCCCGCAGTCTTGTTGGTGGTGGTGGTGGTCGTGGTGGTAGTGTTGAGGCTGCCGCTTGGTGTCGTCGTCAGCGAGTAGAGAGTGTGTTGGACCCTCTTCCGCGCTGTCCGTAGTAGCAGTGGAAAGTGGTGTGGATGGGTGTGTGTGTGTGATGTGTTGGAGCAAGTCGTCATTATCATCGGCATCGTCATCATCGCGGTGTATGACTCGGTGTGTCTCCCTTTGTCCAGCAGTCGCTGCATCTCCCTCTAGCTCATCGAGCATGCATGCGAGCGCTGCTCTAGGGAGTATTGAATGATTCAGCCCCCGCTGGGCAAGGCTGAAGAAGACGAAGAAGAAGTAAAAAGGGTAGCCATTATTTGCCACACAACCTGTGCGCCTGGCCCGGCAATTCAGAAATAAAAAAAATATGTGTGTTGAACTGTTGGTGCACCAGACCTCGGGCAAATGTCCATGCATTTTCCGGGCAGTTTCACTGGAATGAACAGCGCCTCCTTAAGGAAGGAAAATTTTGTAGGTGTTCCTTCGCCGTCGTCGCCGCATTTGACGTGTTCAAAGCTGGAGCTGGATGTCAGGCCGAAAGAGAGAAGAAGGCAAACGCTGAGAGCGCAAAGAAAAGCTGAGAACGAAAAGACGGTGTGCCACATCAGGACGGGCAGCGAGTTTTAGGAACACAAGTGCACCCAGAGTGTACAATACGCAACGGATTGAAAAGTGTGAAAACTGGTCCATCAAATTAAAGTTTTCGGTGTGTAGTTGCGTTCCGCGGTAGCCGGTAATTTCGACGATTCATACAACCCATATGCCTGGGAGTGGTGTGCTAGAGCTGGTGTAATGTCAGTAGGCGTTGTTATGCTTGAGGCTGAAATTACCAAAAGGAAAATACTAGCCCAGCCTGCTGTTTGCTGGCGTTTTGTACAGGAACTTCATTTTCTAGTTCCGCCGCAGTGTGAAGATGTTCTAACTTTCATATGGCTTTTTAGCTGGCGGAGGGTGAGCTGGCCGCTTTCGAACCCCTATCAGTCTCATCATTAGAAGCGGCGGTGCTGCTGAATCACCAACCAAGTGTACCCCACACATACAGAGCTTGCTCATGCCGCCCATCCGCACACCAATACCGACAACGACGGCACCTCACGTTAGGTGCAGCCGCTGTTGTAGCGACTTCCAACAGCAGAAGAATCCCCACATTTCAATGTGCACAGAACAGCGACGGAGGAAAAACTAACCAATTTCTTGATACAGAAGAAAAGAAAAAAAAAACCACATCAAACGGCGGAACGAACGCGAAGAACATTTTAGTGGGCTGCTCTGCGCTGGAAGGAAGTTGGTTGGAACGCGCCTGTGTCAATCAGTCGCGAAGAAAGCGAGAGAGCAAGAGAGAATATCGCGGGCGGTTGTAGAAAAAAAAATTGCCCGTCGATCGTCGTTTGTGTACAGAAGATGATGGAGAAGCGTTTTTTTTTCTTCTTTCATTTATCTGTGGGTGTGGGATCGGGTTAGTTTTTTTATGTACGTGTGTGTTGGCTGCTTTCTCCAACGTTTTGATCGCCGGCACCTTAATTCGTTGCGTCTTCCAGAACCTTTCGCATGTTTAAGATGCGTATGTGCGTACATCCGGGAAGCAGGGTTTTGTACGTCACAATTAAGATGATTAAGGTTTAGGATGAATGAAGATTTTATAGCAGCGTAACTGATAAACTAAAAATGAGAACAATTGCCCGAACATAAGAGTTTGTGATGGAAAAGATGAATTCGCTAGTATATTGGTCTCAACATATTCGCTAAACCTGCACAAGAACGTTTTATGATGATTCATGGTGGTACAAGATGTGATGCCGAATCACGTGAGAAATTCGCCTATCTACTTGCATTAACGCCGCCGCTTGATGGTCAGGAATGGAATTTGGGTTCTTGTCTTAAAACTCATCATTACCGTTCCTTCAAACATGCGAAATACGTTTACTAGTCAAACTTTCGTTGTTACAAAAGTCTGCTATTTATTAACGTTGCACAATCTCCTTCCCTGTATTTCCAGAAACTCCACCTAGCAGCTTGACGTTTTTGGGATCCTAGATCACCAACCAACGGGAGAAGAAGAAAGAAAAAAAGAGACGTGTGTTTTTTTCTGCTGAGCCCGAGAAATTTATCAATTAAACATTCAACACTAGCGGAGGCCACCAAAGGACGGGCAAAAGCACGCAAAACGGGATATCCTCGGAGATTGTGTTTCTTAGTTGTTAGTGCCTGTGACGCATTCCATTCCTCTTCACACGACAATTTTATTGGCCGCGTGAAGACTTTTTTTGTAGCAGTTAAGAGAAGTGATCATATCGCGTTGATTTGGTGAGAAAAGTAAGTGAAACGTCAGGGGAGGCGGTGACGCGATGGAAGCAATTAACGAACATATTTCGTCCTTTCTCCGAGCAGGATTAACAGCAAACAAACCACACAATGGGGAACGTTTTCGCTAACCTGTTCAAAGGATTGTTCGGCAAAAAGGAGATGAGAATCCTGATGGTCGGATTGGATGCCGCCGGTAAAACTACGATCCTGTATAAATTAAAATTAGGTGAAATTGTTACAACGATTCCTACAATTGGTAAGTCCAGTCCGTCCGACACACTGCCGTTGCCATAACGACCGCTGCACACTACTGCACACAGCGATTCACTAACACAGTTTGTTCTCTCCTTTCCCAATGCCAGGTTTCAACGTGGAGACTGTAGAGTATAAAAACATTAGTTTTACGGTGTGGGACGTCGGCGGTCAGGATAAGATTCGGCCTCTGTGGAGGCATTACTTCCAGAACACACAAGTAAGTGCCCCGCAGTGCAGCAAGGAACGTGTCCCGAAAAGCCTAGTCGTTCTCAACGTTTTCTTACTTCTAGGGACTTATCTTCGTGGTCGATAGCAACGACAGAGAGCGTATCGGCGAGGCACGAGAAGAACTGATGCGAATGCTGGCTGAGGATGAGCTCAGAGATGCCGTTCTACTGATATTTGCAAACAAACAGGTAAGAAACAAGTGCCATCAATCAATGATACGTAGAACGCGTTTCGTTTAAAAACCATTGCATTTCATTCGTTTCACGCAAGTTAAAAAATCCTGCACATGTTGTTGTTGCATTTATTCTTTAATTAACGTTAGAGATGCTTCATTCTCAAAAGACAGCTGGACTATCCTATTAAAGATTTGACTAGGAATGAAGAATTAATGATTCTTCGCCGCGAATTGATTTCGTTTGTATGGTTGATTATCACTAGGTTGTTAACCGCTTGTGTAAATAGGTGCATATTCGTTTGGCCTCGGGTGTGAATGATGCAGTGTGTAAAGTACTTTCAAAACTAATTTAATTCATCCATCCCTTTTGTTCGCCTTTCGTCTCTTCTCCCCCCATCGTAGGATCTACCAAACGCGATGAACGCTGCTGAAATCACCGACAAGCTAGGTCTGCACTCGCTACGAAACCGCAACTGGTACATTCAGGCAACCTGCGCAACCAGCGGCGACGGTCTGTACGAAGGGCTCGATTGGCTGTCAAACCAGCTGAAAAATGCTAACCGCTAAGGAAGCTACGACCGGCAGGCCAGCAAGACAGCAAGCAAGCAAGCAAGCGAGCAAAGCGTGCGAGCAGTAGCAGAGTAGCATTAGCAGCAGTAAACCACACACACACAAACACACCGCTACAAAAACAAGAAGAAACAGCAGTAGAAGAAAGCAGACGGAGAAGAAAACCAACATCCATTTGTGAAGAGAAAGGAGAAGCCTGCCCTGTTTCCGTCGTCGTCGTCGTCGTTCTCGTTCAGTCGAGTTGGTCTGTACCGTACCCTTGCCCCGCGTTGTTGACGGATTATCTTTTTTTTCAAGGACCTGACTGGTTTATGTATCCTGTCGGTCAGTCGGTCTGGCGAACGAAGGAGCAAGAGATAAAGTGATAGAGGGTATTAATTGTCGATTTATCTGACGCATACTGTAGCAGTGCAATGCATGTTTCGGCACTTGTTTCGCGACCCTGCGAAGGACGGACCGAAAACCCCGTTTTTGACAGGAGCTAGCGGGAAAGGGGGAAGGGCTCACAAGAAGGGGACTAAAACGACATGAACTTAAATCGCGTACGTAGATTAGCATCAGTCGGGGTAAGAAATTGATGAAAGCATATACACATAACACAAGAGACAAAAACAAATGCAAACGATTGCAACACAAACCTTTTCAAACGTGGACGCAGCCTGCAAAGCTTGTTCCACATCACTACTACTTCTACTACTACTACTACTACTGTACTATCGTACCTTTCTCCTTCATTTGCAATATTACTCGATAAACTCGTCCCCGTCTCCGGACGCAACATTTACGGATAACATATAGATAACAAAAGTGCACGCGATTAAGCTATCGTAACTTATTTGTTGGCGGTAAAGTCATGGTAAATAAATGCACTTACACACAAGACTCAAATCGTTATCCATCCCTGCGTGGCCCTTCCTCAGGCATCATCACCCATCATCACCCGAGATAGGTTCGCTGGCGTTCTTTATAAGTGTTTCGCGTTCAAAACGTCGAAAGAGTGTTTCTGTACGACTGTGCTTGCAAAGAGAGACAGAAATGCAGCCTTGCCCGGCGATGGTTTAGCTTTGGATTGGGACCGTCTCGAGACTAGTAGGTGTGCGACGGATGGATTTGAAACAGCGAAAATCAAAGAGACACCAGTTTAGAACGCCTAATCCGCACTGTTTCGCGTGGATTGCGTGACCTATGCTTACCGCTAGTTCTCGCGGGATAAGATACTCCGTGAACATCAGCAAACACAGAGCAGGCATAGCTTTCGTATGGAGTAGAGACCGGCCGGCCGGCGACGAATTGACGACGATGTGCAGGTACGGCTCAAAACGGGGAGGAAAAATATATATGTATAATTACAGATAATGAAACAATGTTTAGGTAAAGACTATAAAGGAGCGGGAGAATTGCAAGGAAATAATAATAAAAGGCAGCCCATGCGCGGAAGAACTAACGTGTGTGCGAACGGTTTATCAATGGGTGTGTGACTGCGTGCGGTGTGTGGGTCCTAAGATAAGTGGCAGTGCAACAACAACAACTATAACACTGTAGTAAGGCTCATTCAGCGCCTTTATTCTGACGCCCCATTTTCCCGCTGCCTTGGGTGTGAACTAGTTCTTCCGCTTTCCATCCGTAACTCTTTTGGCACAGGAGAGGACGAAGAGAAATGGCAGCAATATGGCGGAGGATGAGCGTAGAACGATTCTAGAGGTACAGGTCCACACACCGCATTCTACAGCACATTACAGCTGCAGTAACAGGCAGGAGGAAACATTCTTATCGCATCGCCGACGATACAACACTCCCCCTTTCTCCACGGTGAGGAGGGTGATAATAAGCAAATTATAAGGGAAGTAAATAATGTCATCTATAGCAGAAGCAACAACAAAAAAACATCAATAATTCAAATGAAACACACTTCATCTGTTTTTCATTTACGAAAGAGAAAACGCAAGATAAGCGGAAGAAAGCGGTCCTGTTCTTTTGTTTTTGCAGGTTATCTTCAGCTTTTACTTCTCAGTTAAGCTATTTTAAGCCACAACGCGTGCGGTGTAGATTGAATAAACCGCAACTGGTCGCAACATGTACGAAGTAAAGCGTCACGCCACGTTTATTTTGCGACGTTACAAAGAAACATTACTGAGTTAGCTATGTGTTCCCATTGCTGTCCTATTTATTATTAAAAAAAAAAAAACATCTGTAGTAACTCTACATTTACACACACAAATCCGCGCAGAAAGACACAGATTATGCTCGCGGAAATCTGTGCAGATTTTTTTTCTATGTGCAAAAACAAAACGAAGGGGGAGGAGGAAAGGGAGAAAACAACAGTTATTAAGAGAAATTTGAACATTCACACCGGGGATCGAGATCACTACTGAAGCGGAAAAGGAAGTAAATGAAAACAGAAATAAATAAACGAAGAAAAAATAACGAAAATGGAGAGCTTATTGAAAGTGCGGCTAAACAAATAAAGTGGAACGTGGGGTTGATGGAATTTCCAGTTCGTTCAAAGTCTTTTTAGTATCGTTAGTAGCATTTTCTCAGGTTTTCTCTGTAGCTGTGGGGTAACATTTTTGAACTGCTGAACACGGTTTGATTGCATAGCTTCGCAGGTTTCCATCTCCACACAGCTCAACACCGATGATCGATCGAAAAGGACGCAGCCATCATTTGCTGTCAGTTTCGCAAAAGACAAAGAGTGAGACAGCAACACTTTCCATTTGACAATCCTGCCATCTCCCTCTGCACGTACGAACAAACGAAGCAAGCGTCGGGATCTTATCTGTGTTCCAGTGTGGAAAAAATCTGTCAAAGTGGATTCGTTTGGAATAACAGACATGCTGAAGTTTTTGGTAAGTCCGCGGGCCCCATTTTCCAGTGCAGTTACATTTGCCAGGCAAGGGATCGATCATATGGTCAGCCAAAATCGTTACATAACCACCGGTTGATCGAGTAACGGTGCAGAATGGGTTATTTTTAGCTGGGAAAGGCTTTTCCTTTGGTAAACAGAGTGGATGCTGCTCCGTCGGAGAGAGAGTGTGTAAATGTTTCGATACAAATCGTGACCTTTAATTTTCTTTCTGCTTTTTCCGAACAGCTGACGTTTGGGGCCGGTGTTTACACCGGAATATACGTATCGCAGAACTATGAGGTAGGAATTCAAGTAAGCTGCCGAGCCCACGGTTGGTAAATAATGATGTAATAATCTTTTCTCGACAGGTTCCCAGGGTAGACGAGCCCGGCAAGTTGTTGGAAAAGGCGAAGGAGTTCGCTGACCAGCACAAGAAACCGTAAAGCAATGAGAACCCTCCGGAAGGCAATTTCACGGTCATGTGGCCGCAATGGACGTGTTTCTGTTACCATGGTTGACTGCTTTAGCTCATTTTCGATTCTCCGTTTCATCGTCACGTAATGAAGTTTTCCCAAATGCTGCATGTTGACACATTTGTTTGCTACATGTTATTTTCGCAACGTCTTTTTATTTTTACTTCCAACACCTTTCTCTACGGGGTAGTGAAAAAATAAATACAAACATTACACAAAAATGCACTCGTCAGCAGTCGTTCGCGTGTTTCTCAAAGCAAGGAAATGCCTCCACCGGAATACTCCAACCGTGCCTGCGGTTCGACGAACGCAAGCCAATCGGACGCATGCGTTGGCAGCAGGCCCATGCTGTGGCACTTGTATAGCGCCAGGCCGATGTTGACGAGATTGCCGAGCAAAAACACTAGCTTCTGGCCGGTGGCCGAAATGCCCTCAATCACTTTGAACGTGGAATGTGTCGACAGCATCATCTTTACCGGTCGTATAAACATCATCACCACCATCATTATCGGGAAGATACTGATCGAGTTGCCCGACATGTACATGATGACCAGGTTCATGGGAAACTGCTTGATGGGCCCCAGCGCTATCTCCCACGACTTTTTCAGAATGAGGTGGCTCTGGTCGGTCTGGTTGACTACCTTGCTGCTAACCACGTCAGCCGAGGGATTGTAGCCGGGCGGGGCAGCAATATCCGATCCGCTGCTGCGGGATCTACAATTGAAATAATGAGGACACATTGATTTGTTTTGATGATGGTCCCCCTTCGAAGCATCGTGCAAGGCAACCACTTTACGTACTTGGTGTTGAAATCCAGAGACCATTTGAACTTCTTCCCGGACACCTTTGTTGTCATCTTTTACTGGCGAGTTTTGGTTATCTTCCTACTTGAATAATGCTGTTGTTTTCTGCAAGCCTATTAGGAATTAATTCCTAGCTGCTCGCCTGGGATATTCGTTCGCCAAAAAAAGATTAATTTTGCTGCCACTGATACTACGTTAATTGACAGTTCTTTGACATATTTTTGGTGACTGTTCGACTCGACGTACAACCCAATTACATCGATTCCTGGCAAAAAGCTGTCAAAAGCCATATTTCTTGCATTTTTGCAGCTTGTTAATATTATCTAGCTTTCTGCATTGACCAATTCTCTCAACTTAATAACAAAATATTTTTTTTCGATTTCAAGCTTTAAAAAAGCTAAAAATTAAGAGAGATGCATCGACGAACAGTGGTCTTTTCTTTCATCGACTTTTTCTTTTTGCGATTTCACCAGCTAGGTATGAACGAATGTCAAACTGAAACAGGATTGTAAACAAAACCAAAAGCTACCGGGTCGATGTAACCCCGGAACTGAGAAATATTGTGCCGAAATAGTAATTTTGTTTTCATTACCGCAAAACTTTGTTCAGCTCGTGCAATGGCTGACGAAGAAGACCCAAAAGAGTATCGCTGGGAGACGGGATACGAGAAAACATGGTTGGTTTGGTGATGGCTTCAGCTTAAATCGTTAGGCATACACTAATGGCGAGCATCATTTCGCAAACAGGGAGGCAATCAAAGAGGACGACGATGGGTTGATCGAGGGATCCGTGAGCGACATCATCCAGAAGGCGAAACGCAAACGCCAGGCGATGAAACGAGGCTTCAGCAAGCTCGGCATGATGCGTCACCTCTACATCCTGCTCGACTGCTCCGAAGCGATGACCGTACCGGACCTTAAGCCGACCCGGTTCATCTGTTCGCTCAAGCTGCTGGAGTTGTTTATCGAGGAGTTTTTCGACCAGAACCCCATCTCCCAGCTGGGCGTCGTTGCGATGAAGGCGAAGCGGGCAGAAAAGATCTCCGAGCTCAGTGGAACCTCCCGGAAGCACGTGAAGGCGGTGCATGCGCTCACCAACGGCGTCCAGCTGACCGGTGAACCGTCGCTGCAGAACGGACTAGAGCTGGCGCTTAAAACGTTGCGGCTGGTTCCATCGCACGCCAGCCGGGAAGTGCTGGTGGTGATGGGAAGCTTAACCACGTGCGACCCGACCGACATACACCTGACGATCGAATCGCTCAAGGCCGAGGGTATCCGCTGCTCCGTGGTGTCGCTCTCGGCGGAGATACGCATCTGCAAGTACCTGTGCACCGAAACGGGTGGCACTTACAGTGCCGTGCTGGACGATGCCCACTACAAGGACCAGCTGCTGCAGCACATCGACCCACCACAGGCCGGGAACCAGCAGGAGTTTTCGCTGATAAAAATGGGTTTTCCGCACGGCAAAACGGAAACCGGAAAGGAGCCCCCGCTAACGATGTGCATGTGTCACATCGACAGTGCCGATGAACCGGCCAAGCTCACCTCGGGCGGTTACCACTGTCCGCAGTGCTACAGCAAGTACTGCGAGCTGCCGGTGGAGTGTACGGCCTGCGGGCTTACGTTGGCATCGGCACCGCATCTCGCCCGCAGCTACCACCATCTGTTTCCCGTGCCGCACTTCACCGAGCTCACGCTGGAGAAGATTCAGGTGCAGGAACCGAGGGATCCACCGGTTACCACGTGCTACGCCTGCCAGAAGATACTAGCGAGCGGCAGCGATAAAATGGTGTACGAGTGTGGATCGTGCCGTCAGGTGTTTTGCATCGATTGTGACATTTTCATTCACGAGACTCTACACTCGTGCGTTGGCTGCACGACGATTCCGGCCTCGGCGCAGCATTTACAAGCCCGCAAGCCTGTTCCGCCCCCACACAGTTTATCAATAATATAAGATGACAGAGGTATGTTACTCGAGGTTATGGAGGAGGAGAATAAAGCATACTTAATTATAAGTGTGAAGAGTCGGCGGTTTTAGACGTAGCCCGTTCCAGCAGGATTTGAACTCATGAATTTGAAATCAACTTTTGTTTTCTCTCTGTATGCTTTCATAGTTTCATTTGTTACAACCGATATTAGTGCTTAAATATTACAACCTATAAGCGCAAAAATAGCTTCATCCCACACTTAAATAAGATGTCTTACGATAAACTCATTTCAACGGTCCGAAATGCCTTTGCATTGGCATGCTCTGAGATACGTACTCCTCCGGGAATTCGTCAACTCATTTGACTGTTTGTGCTCCTGTTGTAAATCACTTTTGTTTTATTGTACCTCTCCGCAGCTCCACATTACCATTGTCTCGCATCACTGCAACACCTTCATTACAAACGAAAGTTCGCTACAACCGGTTTTCCGCGGTTGATAACAGCCCTCTCTTCTCACGGTGGACGGTGCGTAATGCGACAATCGTTATCACTCGAGGGGCTCGAGTGTGTGTATTCCTTTTCGGGCGTTGAGGTACTTGCAATTCGGTTTCATTTTGCAAAGTGGACCAGATCATGCTCCAGATGGATGTACCCGATGGACAGTAGGCCATTTTTACTGGCATGGTTGGATAAAATGTATCTTCCATCCATCCGGTTCCGTGGTTAACGTATACCTGAATTGAGTATAACGTGTTTTGATCAGGATTGTTTGTACTAGAAATATGAAAACTTAAATGGTGCTTGTTTTGACTAATAAGAAAGCTGCCAAGGCAGACGACACGTTATCGCGTTGTAGCGTGCGCGAGTTGTAAATCACTAATTAAGATACTACAACTCTCGATACTGATAAACCAAACCGAGGGCACAACTTCATTCAACAATCGTAATTCATCCGCTTTCTGTCGCAACTGCGAGGATAGCTGCGCTTGGCCACTAATCGTCCCATATGTAATCCCGATGTAATCCGCCACTCGTCGCCTTCAACCGATCGAATCGGCAGCACCGCGCGATTGGAGATTGGAAGTTCCATTCCAGGCGATTTTTGATAAGCGCTTAAGCTAATCAATTGCAGGCTTTTTCCTCTCTGTGCGTTGTGCGTGTCTAGACCGAATGCAGGGTTTTTGGAATGTAGCAAAGCGTTAGCATTTGGAGGGTGATTACCTGCGCCGAATCAATTGTTTTCGACGACATCATCTGCAGGTCGTTGATGACCTTTTCGATTAAATTGTGACGCCTCGACGTTCTGAAACATTAGTGAATCCTTTTCGGGTATCCTTTCTCTTTGGGTTGTATGAACCAGGTAGCCATGACGGTTTGAGGCATCTATAGCATTGATGCCAACCACTTTGTTGTATGTCCATTCGATGGTCCGTTATGAGGACATTTTATTTTGTGCTCAGATTCCAGCAGCAAATTTCATGCGGAAGATTTTGTACTTTCAGTTTCAGCTCGAAATAAGGAACAATCGATTAGTGTACGACGACTTACTAACGTACCCAGTCCTTTCCCCTTCACCGCCTTGGCCTACTCAGTATGCATGCGTTCGTTTCGCATACGACCCCGCGCTCCGTCCCTAAGCTCATCTCGTCACTACCCGTCCCGACAGGCTTTTCGCTTTCTTCTTCTCCGCCGCAAAAGCTGTGGGCTTCTTCCCCTCCATTATTTTCTACCGGTTGGTTCGGCATTCATTTGTTGTTTCGCTCACTCGCCCTCTTCCTCGCTGGTGAGTATTCGCGGCGCGCGCCGTATCCCCCGGAGGTGGAAGCTTCTCACCTGTGCGCGCAAGTGATCCAAATGGAGTCGCCACTAAAAGTGCACAGTTCTGCGCCAGACGCCGACCGGTGCGGTTGGTTATTTTGTCACTTCGCATCACACTGCCCTCGGCCCTGATCGCCGAGCAATCGTTTCGCCCCTGTCCGACGGTGAGCTAGCAGCTATATTCGAAGTGAGTGAAGTGAGCTTTGGCGAATGATCACGCAGTAGTGCCAGCGATCGCCCGTTACACCGTGTGTAACGATCAAATATTGCAAGCTGTGCGTTGGCTGATTGCAAAGAAGAAAAAAAAATCACCCAGATTGTCCCCAGTGCTTGGTTTGGTAACAGTGCAAACGATTGCGGCAATTTAAAATTCGACTGCATTCCCGAGATCATTAGGCGATCAATTTGTTGTCGACAAACATTCGAAAAGGTATGAGGCTTATTTTCCACATCGTTTGTCCGGGGTTGCGTCTAGGTGGTGTGCATATGCAATATGTCCTAAGCCAAAGCTGACACACACGTATACGCGCACAAAGCCAAGCTACCATATTCGGCAACGGCAGAAACTGTTGAGCAAAAGTGAAAGCCATTAGATGATGCTGGCAAATTTGGCTTTATTTAGCTGGCAAAAGGTCTGGCCCGGCTGTTCCAGTTTCAACCCAATCCAAACTGCGCTCGGTTGTTGTGCGTTCTTCTGTTTGTTCAACTGTCGAGGAATGTGCAACCTTCAATGAGAAATGTTGTTCAAGGTGCTATTTTGGATACATTTGAGAACAACAAAAGCTCGATCGATCATAGATTTGATTGGTTCTTACTTTCTATCGCAAGGCTAACGAGTCCTACTTTACCGAAGTCCCCGCTGCAGGCTATAAGGGCACGCTCGCTCAGTATAGCCTCCCCCCCTTGTTGGCGGCAGCGGTTCTAGTTCCCATACCCCACACCCGTGTGCCTTAAACAAAAACACACTTGTCAAGTTTTATGGACGCCGCGCGCCCGGAGTGCATGATTGATCTCCACACTACTCCACGCGACGACGGCAGGGGGGCCAGCCCGGTTTCCGAAGGCAAATAAATGCCCCTTATTAGTGCCGCATATTAAATCCTGCAACATGGCGCCCGATCGCCGGATGTTTCACAAGCGTGCCCTTGTGGTCACTCACCTTCGAAAACGTGACACTGAACTAGGTGGTGATGTCGTAAGCGCAAGGTGTACTTGTGGTCCCCCAACTTGTGGTTGATATCCAACTTGATGCTTGATGATTTTGGAAACCGAGGTAGTTTTTAACTCCTTCCGCGAAGGGGATTTTGCTTAACTCTGCGGGGAAATCCCGGGACGGTTCTCACTGGGGATGCACCGAGCAGCTTAAGGCAAAAAAAAAAAAAAACCCGAAAAGAATTAAGCACCACGTCTTACGGTTTTATGACGAACCAGATTGCAGGCAATATACAGGCTTCACGGAGAAATTGGTGTTTGTTTGTTAAATATTTCTTGGTGTTCAAGACGGGGGCGTGAATCGCTCTTATCGCGTATGCACTCTGTGCCCTAGAAGCTTTGTGCACAAGCGATAGGAGCGTTAGAAATGAATTACGGTCAACACGCATTACCGGGACAATTTATGGTGACCGAGTGCCATTTACTATTGCTATCGATCGTATCGATTATCGAACACAAGGGATCTTTTTTTTTTATTAAGATTGTTTAAAAAGTCTTACTTTTTCTTGTTCGATATGGATTAAGATTGATGATGATTTTTTAACGATAGCGATAAATCATTCCGCCGACTGAGACGACGACGATAAATGGGATGATAAAATTGGACAAGAATTATTTTGCGGCGTTAATTTATCGACAGGAACGGAGGATTGATGATTGTCAAAAAAGTTGAAAAAATTGCCCAAAAATGGAAACAATATTGTTCCCTTGTTGCGGTTCAAAAAGTTCAAGGAACACAGAACACAACGACCTAGCGCGATCATCACCTATACGTATGGGATTTTTGTAAAGATCGTCTTGGAATGACGTGCAGGTGTATCCTCATTTGCAATACCTGCACAACAAAATAAGACCAATGAAATAACACAAACTATTGGGGATTCATATGATAAAAACTTTTTGACGTGGAACAATCACGAATATCACCATCAACATCATCATCATCATGATCAAATCATCGAGTTGTGCCTTCGAACGAGACAACGGCGAAAAAGAGGCTGGGTGAGGCTGTGGAAGTATAATTGAAGCCGCTGCCGGAACGATGCAGCATGACGAGTTGGCGAACGGTTGTAAAATGTATTTTTTATTCCAGCCCCTCTTGTGTGTGTGTTTTTTTTTCGATACTCATTTTACTTTGCCGTTCTCCAGCATGTCATTAAGTCGCGAGCACATGGCGCGATCGTTGGCTGGACACACGGCGGACATGGTGATGTCTACAGTTCGAAAACCTGACCACGAGGGCATTAATGAAACTTCTTCCTTAAGCCAAAAGCATCACAGTATCAAAACATTTTTAACAGAGCTTCTAGGGTTTTGTTTATCATGTTTCAATAGGTGTATGTAGAAGATTAATTTAATATTGTGTAGTAATCTTTACATCGTTCGTAGAATAGTTTGTAAGGATCAGAATGTTTTGAAAATCAATCATTTTTGACCAATGCTTCTACCGCTGTGTGATTATTAGCCTTGCGTGAGAGCCGGTTATAGTTGAGTCAAATGTTGTGAAGATAGGTCCAGGTGCTTTGCACAGTCATCAAAACAATTCAGACGGGTTTTTTTAAACCCACCAATTTAGTTGGCCTTTACAAAAAAAAAGAAATCTTACAGAATCGACCGAGAACGACGATGTTTTTTTCGACCTTCACAAAACCATTTAGAGCCAAACGAAATGTGTTGAGGTAGGAGCCGTAGACAAACCAGAATGATCGCGGCAGAAGAGGTTCCTTCCAGCAGAAGTTGGGACGTAAAACCAAACATTGTGGTGGGTTTACATATTTGCGCGTTTTCAATCCTGTTCGACTGTGACTTTGGTAAACATATTATTCAAACATATTTTGCTAGCTGCCAAACAGTAATTTATGAAGATGTTGATTTATTTGTGGACTATTTCATTCCCTTGTTCTGTTTTTAAATTACACCCGAGCTTAAACTAATCGAAGCACATCCAAAAGCCGGTCTTTCAGGTCATTAGAAATGTCGTTGAATCTCGATAATTGCTGTAAGTGCATTTTATTTACGAGCCGATGCAACACAATAAAACTTTTCATGCCAAAGAGCCTCATCCGGTCCGAAATTCCCCGTTGACCGCATTCAAAAGCCATAAAATGCTCCAACGAATGGGGAAACCGGCCACTTTGCTAAGCTCGTTTCGCTCGAACCATGGACCTTCCCGCCATCTTGAGCATCGTGATCCACAATTTTACTATGGTTTGTTTTATTGTTGTTAACGCCTACATTTGTTTCTAGGATTGAAAGATTGTGTTTAGGAGATTTCGCTCTATTCGCCAAAAACCGGTTGTCCATGAATACGGAGGATCATTGACCGAATTTGCTGGCAGACCTTGGCGAGGAGCTTGTGAATAGACAAATGTTCTTGTGGTTGGTTTTTTTCCCTATATGTGAAGATGTGTACGTTCATTGCATAACTCAACCTTTTGAAGCCCACGCGAGACGCACAAGTTGATGATTTACGTAGTTTGGTCATTATGCAAAACCCGGCGAAGCTTGGGTTGATCTCGGTTGAACATACAAAATGACATACAGAAACTCCAAACCCGACTGTTGAATAATTTTATATGGGAAGTGTGCTAAACACGCATAATACAAAAATAAAATATATATAACGATGATCATTGTGACTAAAAATGGAACTCACTCAATAAAGAGCTATGTAGTGAAGTAAAATCTTGATTCTCCAATCATTAGGCGATTATAAATTCAACCTCACGCTTTCACTGATCAGAAGGTCAGCTCAAATACGATTCTCATTGCAAATAGGAAAATATAGCCGACAATCCCCGTACAACCATGGCATGATCCATTGAAGCGATAAAGTTTACGAGCACACCGTGTACATTCCGCCTGATCAACGCCGGAAGATGAGGGGAGGACGTACGGTCGTAAAAAACTTCGTTTTTTAGAGTTTATTTTATCTCCAACAAAACAGCCTTAACCTCATATCGGTGCTGATGATTGGAGTGACGAAGGGCTCCGCGAGTTGAACCGCGATGAGGAGGAGATAATTATCCTTCGGTATTCCCAGGTTCACTCTCTCACTAATGGGATCGTTGAAAACTCTTCAAAATTGACTGAGACGTGACTGGAGATGATCAGTGCCTTATTGTTGGCAAATCCTGCAAAGACAAGTCTATTTTTTCTTTGCAAACTCAAGCTCAGGGAATGCAGGGCAAGTGGGTGCAGTGGACTTTATTGCAAGCTTTCGAGGGCAAGCAGGCATATAAATTCCAATCCGGTTCCCGACATTTCTTAACTTCAGCTGTGGTAATTTTCTGTGGTACATTTATGCCCGTAAGCCACCATCCCAAGTCATTTGGCATCTTCCTGCGAGCAATTAACCCACTTACACGGCCGGGCGGTTCTCGGCTGAGCAGTAGCCCCGATTGTAGGTGTTGCGGGTTGAACAATGAAGCTCACTCTCTTATCAACCGTCACTGGATGTCACGAGCGCTGCCGGTTGTGGGGAGATATGGAATTCCACGCCACGAGTAATGTGAGCTGTCGGCTTCGGTAGCCTACAAGAGCTACTGGTACAGCTGTGGTACAGCTGTAGGTACTTGAGGTCTCCATTGGAGAGCGATGGACTACCGACCCCGACTCGATCCGATCGATGTTCAATTCCAATTCAACCCCGCCGAAATGTTTCCTGTTGGTCCTGTTATCGGGGAGCTTGTTGTCTGCACGGTGGTCTTTGCTGTTTTATTTTGTTCCACCAAAACACTTAAACAGAAGTGGCAGGATTCGGCAAGACAGATTACACAGCGATCCATCAACATTATCGATATTTCACTGCGAGTCACTGCTTGGTACATCCGCGTTGTTGTTCGCCGGTGAATGGGCAGTATTTATTCGAGGGTGCTGTTTTGCATGTGATAGAGAAGCAGGAAGTGACCAAGCTCAACCTTTGGAGTGTGAAATGGTGAACTGTGCCTATGATCATACTCAAGCTGGAACCAACAAAGAGAAACTTAAATCTAAAGTCAGAAGTGCACTCACGAGCTTGGCTTTTCGGTCCGCTAATAATTCTAGTAGAGCAATATTGCTAGATAAAGCTAGTGGGTATAATTGTATTACTACACGTCGTTTTTTTTTTACAGTTAAGTTCAGTTCTATGTTAAATACAAATGTAGTTTAGAGGAGTACAAATTTCTATTGAAAATTAAATCGATTTAGTTCGACACCCCTGCCCGCCATGTTACGGAATGCATTTAAATTGTCGGTAACCGGGACGTTCTCCGGCTAGTGTGGGAGTGACACTTACAATCTGCATCCATAAACGGTACGATCGCCCATTACCGAGACCTCGACCCACACGCGGATTACGCGGTCACTTGAGGTGCAAAGGAATCCAAGTGTTGGCAGTTTATGAACCCGTTGGAACCGCTGCATCGGCTTGAGGGGCAAACGTTGGAAGTTATCTGAGATCCGTTTACGTCAGCGCCCGGAGGAACGCTTATCAACCGGCGGTGTCTAAATTGACCAGACGCATTTTAGAACTGGTCTATGAGAAAGTCCCCACTGTGACGAATGCAAACGGATGCACGCGTGCTATAACGGCCCTTAGTTGATCTGCGAACTTTCTTCAGCCGTATTTGCCTTTCTTTGACTCAAGGCTTTAATCGATAAACCTCTATTGACGTATGTTCTGCATTCGCATTCCTTCGCAGTGCCCGCGTACGGGGACACTTCAGGAAACGTCATTTTAACACGTTTTACAGCTCCCATCGATACCGATTCCAAGAAACTAAAGTGTGCCCCCGTTGCTCATGTAGGCTATTTAGTCAAAGATCATTTTTATTCCAACACAGATCCGATCAGGTATTTAGATCTCGCGTTGACACGCCGCCCACCACTTTGTCGATAGTAATCCACTTCAAGTTAGCTACTTGTTGCCAAGAATGCTGTAAGGGCTACGTCGTTCTGCTTCGAGCCGTTACGGCAATGAATACAACCGGTAATAAGTTCAGGTTCAGCACGAAATAGAAGAAAAAAAACACTCACAAACAGTAAAGTAATGACACCAAACTGCTATAAACTTTACACTGTACGGAATTCCTAGGGGACTGCCGGGACTATCCTATCGAATCTCTTGGGTTCTAGCACTAACGCTTCATCCGATTAGGCTCCGCACCAGTCGTAAACATTTTAAAGACATCACCCACATCTAATTCTACGATCGACTTGTGAATTAATATTTCTCTAACCGGCCTGTAATGCACGGCAATTATTTAAAATCCAAGTGATTTGAAACAATTACACACCTTAACATGTGTGTGCACGTTTTTATATGGCACAAGGGTCACTTCCAACTAGCGTTTATCAGGTGATAAAGCAGTAAAGCAATTCACGTGCCTCTTTCCAGGTCCAGTGAAAACCCATTGCTGGGGGAGAGTGAAAGATAGTATACTGGTTGTTATTGTTGGCTGGCTTAACGGGAAGAATAAATCCATAAATACCACTAACCTAGCTGTCGATAGCTGAGGCTGTCTGTGAGTGACGTGCGACCGTTGGTAGATGGTTGGTTTCTATCTCCAGACAGGATTTATTTGGCTGCATTTGGCGTGCCCAGATAACAATCTCCCATCATATCATCATGATACATGTGGAAAGGGTCGTAGCGGAAGAAAACATCGAATAGAATGAATTAGCAAAAATGTGCAAATTATGACACATGCGTTGAGATGTGATGATCAAGCATATAGTCTTGGCAATAGACTTTATATCAGTCTGTCTCGACCATTCGTAATTGATGGAGGTATCATAATTAAAAAAATAACAAAGTGTTATTTAAAAATTGAGCAAACATATCTGCCATGTGATTAGATAGAAAGCAGCTATTGCTAGCTGTACATGTTTTAAATAAACTGCCAACTTTAGTCATAAATTGGAAGTTTCCGATTTTTCTTTTCTATAATTCCTGGTGAACGCCAATAGAGACGAGGACAGGAGGACATATCCATAGTTTTCTGGCACATTTCCGGCAAGAGACAAATAAAGGAATGGTACTTCCGCTTTGTCATGCAATTTGCGTACACCGTAGACCCGCTGGAGCCTCGGTAAATAACCCTGCTGGTCACTTCTGTCCGCAACCTTTCGTGCGAACCGTGCCAATGTTCTAGGTCCAGTTTTGGAAGCAAATCATATTCATCTTCGCTTTATGGAATAACGAGCGTATTCGAGACGATAGTGTCGACTTCCTGGCAAAACTCTCGGCCACCCTCGACGGAGGTCATCCGGTTGTATGATCGCGCTTTCACTCGACGGTCGCGAGTCGTTAACCTTCTGGATGTGGTCACGCCGGTGCGCGCTTAATCGCCTTCGCCTCGGATCGTTCGCACGTTGCCACCAAGGCGTTGATGGGGTGGTATCGTCTCGGCGTAGGCGCAAGGCTATCGCCAACAAAACGCAGTGACATACTGGCACAGTATCAAGGCAGCCGGTGATCGTTGACTCGCCGCAGCCAACGAGCGAACGAACGAGACGAGCAAAACAAAGCTGATAGCTACCGTGCCCTGTGCACCACCTTTCCACCCTTCCAGGCCAGCTTGCTGGGAATCGTGGATGGACGTCGCACCCGAATGCTGACCGTGGAAACCAGCTGTCGTGGATCGAAAGTAGACTGCGCCACGGCTTTGGTAGCGAAGAGCCCGCGAACATCAATCAGCAGTGCATGGGACGGTTCACTGACCGGCCTTGCACATGCAGCGCGTTCGAGGAGCCGATCCGTCCCCGGTTCAACACTTCACTATACCGCGGTAAACACTGTCCTGCAATGGGTCGATCGTGTTGGCCAATAGGTCATGTTTTCGCTACGACAATGTGCGGGTGAGATTGTACGGACAGCACGTTGTCTTCTAATGCAATGTTCGCTTTGTCCTACTCCCAATCGGGACGGATGGATTCTCGCTGTCCTCTCTGCAACTGGTTTTCGTTTTGAGGACAGCGAAGCTGACAGAGGTGGACATGTTAGAAGCACCTGCGATCCAATCGCATTGTAGATGCTTACCCATTCCTCATGCGAAGGATTCGCAGGCCATTGCATAATGTTTTAATTGCGATGGCATCTTCCACACCAAGGGAAGCCGGCCACTGCACATCACATCCCACCCCATCTTTGTATGAACGATCGTCGTAGGGGACTTCCATGGAATGCTTTTGCCTTCCTTTATCTTCAATGATTTTTTTCCCTTCACGACACGCGAATAAAAAACGCCATCAAGATGCGCGATGTACACATGAGGGAGCAAATGGCAATTAAATTAGTGAAAGTGCGGGCAACGAGACGCCTTCGATGGAAAACAAAGCTCTGTGCAAGCGTTCGCGTTATGTGGTAATGTTCTCTCAATCGACAGAATGTCGCAACATTTGCGTAATTGACAATCTGTTTAAAAATGTGATGGCGAATTGTGGCTATACGTGGAGTCGATTATTTCAGGGCAACATAAAATTAAACTAATGGCTGATTGCGTCCCGTTGTCATTGGCTTTATCTTCTGTTTGTTACCCAATCAATTAATTGATTGATATTTCAATGAGTATTTCTGTAGATATTTATTCAACAAAAACATAACTACCGCCGCAGAGAAGTTTACCTTCTCCATTTATCACTAGGGTGTTGGTTAACTGAAGATATACGACAAACGCTGCGTGTGGCACAGTATTTGCGTATAAAGTTAGACCGGTTTCTTCAATCGCTTCCACCCGAACCCCTGGAAGCCGTTCAGACCAAGGTGTTAATTTGCCGTACGACTCCTAACACGGTTGTTAGCATTCCAATTTGGGTGTCGATCTAAAATGTAACTAGGCGGTAACAAATTGTCTCAAATCTGTGAGTTTCATTATATTTTAGAATACCTTTGGAAAAGCTTCAAAGGGTTGCCATAACCTTTCGATTCGTCACGCACTATGACTGTCGCTACCCGAAGGGGTTCCCCTGCCGATACCTTAGCCGGTAAAGGCCACTGGTGTTTCAGTTCAGTATCAACTGATCCACCGTATCCACCGTGAAGGCCAGGTGAAGTAGTTCGTGCTTTAAGATATTTGTACGTGTGTCAAGGGCCCTTCCCCTGTTGAAAAAAAGAAACGAGTTTGTTATTCTCTCATTACTATGCATCGACATGCAAATACCGGGTGAGAATGAACTTGTAATGAAAAATAAATATAAGCCCTTCAATACTTGGTTCCTCTTGACGGTCACTTCCAATGCTCAGCTTCAGATGTAGTCTTAACAAATCAAATTGAATGAATTTGTGTTGCTTTAGCAGTGTGCTTAATACTGTCTAGTTCTCCGTATTCCATCAGCTGCACCTTATCATTTTTTAATTTCACGCATTTTATACATAATTAAATTGATAAATTGGAGAAAAAAATCGTCGCTTGACGATGACAATGTGCCTATGACAGCCGTTCTAGCTTTTCTATCATACAAAAATGAAACGATAATCACATTCGCCTGATTTTACCCTTCAACACGTACCCCCGTCTCGAGGGCTGGGTGGAAAATGGGACCTCAAAAGACCTGGGACTGTTTTCCATTGAGTGATGATCGCTCCGGTTGGTGAAAGTAGTATCGTCCGGGTGCAAATTAAGTTACCTCATTTTTGATTTAGCATAGTCAGTAAAGCTGGACCGGGGACCCGGGCGGTGGTGGGCGCCATTTGATAGCCAAATTAAACCGACCAACCGTGGCTTGGTCCATGCAAGTTTCGGGGGTTCCGTGTCTTCGCTCCACTGCACCGTGGAGGTGCGCGTCGGTGCGCCATTTGGTTACGCTGTGCAGCTAGGTAATCTCTTCCGGGGGCCTTCCACAACTTTGTCATGCTTGGGAGGGCGCCAAGTAAAAGTCTCGCAAGGTGAACCTCTTCCATTGCAAACACACTTCTCCCGGTGGTTTTCAATTCAGCTTCTCTCTTTCTCTTCTGGAATGGGCCAGGCAGAAGTTTTGTAAGCAAGATTTTTGAATGTTGAGACCTCTGTAGGTAATTTTTAAATTTGTTATTTTTTTCTTTCTTCCGAAATGTTTAGAATTACTTGTGTGAATCATGCGCGTGGAAAGTCCTTTACGTCGATTTTGGGGTGCGCTGACGAGGAAGAAACAGAACGAAGACGATGGCTCCGAGTCGAAGCTGGCGCGTGTGCTCACGCTTCTTGATCTGACCGGGCTTGGCGTGGGCAGTACGCTCGGTCTCGGTGTGTACGTGCTGGCCGGTGCGGTTGCGCGTGAACAGGCCGGCCCGGCCGTGGTGGTTTCGTTCATGGTGGCGGCCATCGCCTCCGCCATCGCTGCCCTCTGCTACGCCGAGTTCGCTGCCCGTGTGCCAAAGGCCGGCTCTGCCTACGTCTACAGTTACGTCAGCATTGGCGAGTTCACAGCGTTTACCATCGGCTGGAATCTGATTCTGGAGTATGTAATAGGTAAGTGGTGCCGTGGTCTAATTCCCCCAGCTAGTCCACCAGCTATTTTAAAACATTTCCTTCGGTTCGCATCGCAGGAACGTCCAGTGTGGCTCGCGGTTTGAGCGGGTACATCGATTCGCTGGCCGACAACAAGATGAGCAAGGCGATGCGAGAGGCCATGCCGATCGATGTGGATTTCCTGTCGGAGTATCCGGACTTCTTCTCCTTCGTTATCATACTTATTCTGGCCGGATTGTTAGCGTACGGCGTCAAGGAGTCGACGCTGATGAACAACATCTTCACCGGGGTCAACCTGATCGTCATCGGCATTGTGCTAGTCGCTGGCGGTATCAACTGCGACCCGGACAACTGGACCATCGACCCGAAGGACATCCCTCCGGGCGTTAATGGGGGCGCCGGCGGTTTCGCACCGTTCGGGTTCGCCGGCATCATGGCCGGGGCGGCCAAGTGCTTCTACGGTTTCGTCGGGTTCGACTGCATTGCCACGACCGGCGAGGAAGCGCAGAACCCGGAGCGCAACATCCCGCTCGCGATCGTCATCTCACTCATCATCATCTTCCTCGCGTACTTTGGCATCTCGACCGTGCTCACGATGGCACTGCCTTACTATCTGCAGGACCCGGAAGCACCCTTCCCACATCTGTTCGAGACGCTCGAGTGGCACGCCATCAAGTGGATCGTCTCGATCGGGGCCATCTTTGCGCTCTGCACCAGCCTGCTCGGAGCGATGTTCCCACTTCCGCGCGTCCTGTACGCCATGTCCTCCGATGGTATCATCTACAAGAAATTGCAAACGGTGCACCCGAAAACGCAAACGCCCGTCCTGGCGACGATGCTGTCGGGACTGCTGGCGGCCATCATGGCGGCCCTGTTCAACCTGCAGCAGCTCATCGACATGATGTCGATTGGCACACTATTGGCGTACACGATCGTAGCAGTCAGCGTGCTGGTGCTGCGCTATCAGACGGAGGAGCTGCTCAGCAGCTCGGAGTGGAGCGTCACCATTCCGCAAGTGGTGCGACAGTTGTTTAACGGCGAACGCCACCAGGACCCGACAAAACTTTCGTCTGCGATCGTCAAAGTTAGCGTCTGCATTTTCGGTAAGCAATGAAGCGTGACTACCCCGCGCGTTATAGTCTACAAAGTTTGACAAACGACGAGTAGTATTTTATTCATGGGTATACCTGAATAAACCTGGGAGAACGTTAACGAACGACAGCTAGAAATGAATCACTACAACTGCTTCAGGTGTTTCGGGATTTTACGGCACCATGTCTACCAGGGGTTTTGAAGTTTGTAACAAAAAGCCTACTAGACTAACTGTTCATACATTTTACATTTGAAACTTTTCCATGGAAAGGCATACGCGTACTATGATGTCGATGGAATCAACATTTGATAGAAAGACGCTTACATCACAACATACAACAGTTATTTCTTGAAGAACGGTCCATGCTAGATGACTACCTAACGAACCCTATACATAATCTTTTCTTCTGCTTTCATTACAGCTGTATTTGTTTGTGGTGCTTGCGGCATCCTTGTTCCGGCCGAGGACTACATCAACGGAGACTACCCGGGCGTGATCGTCGGTCTAGCGATCCTCGTTGCCCTTATGATCAGCCTGTTCATCGTCATTTCCATGCAGCCAACGGACAGAGTCAAGCTCACGTTCAAAGTGCCACTGGTGCCGCTGCTGCCGCTGATCAGCGTGTTCTTCAATCTGTACCTCATGTTCCAGCTCGACTCAGGCACCTGGATCCGGTTCGCCGTGTGGATCGCAGTCGGGTACTTCATCTACTTCACCTACGGCATTCGCCACTCTATCGAGGGTGAGCGGCTGCTGACGAACGCGGAGTTGGCCAACTCGAAGGCAAACAATGGTATCGATAACACTGGCTACGATCGGACGTCGGACGTTGATGCTGGCCGGAAGGGCGAGAACACGCACCGATTGTCCGGTGCACCTCCCACGTACACGATAGCGAACGAGTCCACGTAGGACACGTTAGTATTACGCCACGAGGGCACGGGCATCATGATTCATTCCGACAATCGTCCTGACGTACATTCGTGTTAAGATTAGCTAAGTACAAACGAAACGGGAAAGAACAGGTGAACCGAAGTCGACCAGTCTGGTGCGAACAGGATACACGGAGACGTTCGTTCCGCGTGCGGTTTGCGTCCACACTTACAGTGATTGTGATAATTATTGCATACTAGTTTTTTAAGGTTTTAACTTAGAAGATACTTGACCCCAGGATCATGGATAGATTCCCTTTTCCTAGCCGCGTCTTCCCAGTCGCCCCATGCGGGATTGCTATCATACTTTTCCTCTTTCGTTGCGCCCTCGCTCCTCTCTATGATTGCCGGTGAACCAGAACGAATGCACAAACCAGGATCGCAGATTTCCAGGTTCCAAGGTTTCGGAAGCCGCAACAGTCACGCCAACGGAATGACCATAACAAGTACTTTTACTGATAAATGTTACGTATTGTGTTCTACCGACTTTCCTCCCTCCTCATGATAAACGTTGTGACGAGTGGGAGAACGAACAATAAATCAATCAATAAAAAAATTGTTTTCCAAACCGACATTAATCGACTATCTGGGGGTGGGAAGGTGCAATTGTACAATAGCCGCGTCGCGTAAGACTTATTAAAGCCCGCATCGGCTCAGCGATAAGACGTTTGGCGTGCGTAAAAGAAACCAATTCATCCAAATGCCATTTAGAGCTGCATTGTTTGGGAAAGGTTAAGTTGTTTGAGACTGGGAAAAGGGGAACTCATTCATCAACGACGCCACGCCGAAAGGGATTACTGCCGGTGACGAAGTCTATATTGATTACCGGGCTGGTACGGTGTTCTTATCTTTTATGGTGTTTTGTATGTCTTCCAGTGATATGGCGCAACGTATGCGGTTGGTCATTGAACAAGTAGTTTGATTCAACTCCCCCGAAACGATAACGACTAGCTGATAACGATAACGAAGGTAAGGATAAAACCATCCCCTTTCACTTCATGGTTGTGGAATACGGGATAACAACCGATCCACACTATACTTGGGGATAATTTATTATAGGGATCAGTGCGACAGCCCAATCGCTTACTTTACTGGCATTGTAGGGTAGCGTATATCCATCGCGATAAGATACACTTGAAAGGATATCGTGAGTGGTGATTATGGATTGAGTTGATGAAAAAGATATCAGCAACAATGTTTATTTCACTCTGTCGTTTTGTCGGAACAAAACATGATTTAAAGTTAAAACAAAATCTTTTAATCTCCTTGTACCATGAAACACAAACAAACTGATTTAAAAAATTATATTCTTCTTAGAAAGGTTTTAAATAAAATAATTTGGGACTTGGATTCAACTTAGCAACTTGAAGTTGCTAATCTTCTATGTTGTACAGTAAGCATTCGCATTAAATTACACTGATCGTACAAAATGTGTTGCCGGAGAACTGATTTGCGGTGGATACACATTTCACAATTGAATCTTCTTCATACAAAGAAAATGCATGTAGACAATACGCACGCTTCCTTTCCATTCCTTAAACAAGTGCGAGTGTTCCGAAAACCGGTCCAACGATCGTCGCCCAACAAAATCACCCCTACCAAACCATCCTCCGGTGATCTCCACCAACAACCTCTTACCGGTTCTTGAATTACGACGACAGCCACGAGGAGTAAGCGCAAGAGGTAAGAAAATCAGTATCCCCTTCGAAATGGGGATGAAAAAAAGGGGAAGCAAAACTGACGTTTGTGTGACCCACCGCACACACCCTGCCCGACGAGCGTGTCAGCTGAGTCCGCGTTTTTGTCATTGCTTTTTCCTCTTACTTGTGTGTTTGTGACGGGGACGGTATGGTGCTTTTTAATTGATGCTAACGATACATCCGTACGTCCGAGCCGATGCTGGGCGGCGTTACCCTATTTTTCCGTTGCGCTCTGAAAATAGTCTCAGTTCTCGAGCGTCCGATGCCACGCGAACATCCTGGCTGCCCATTTCTCTGGTTGCAAAGCAGTGAATCCGCGGATCAGTCGCCACCGAAACGCCTGTCCCGTACGCCGTCGGTCGCGTAACGTGCAGCTATTGAACGTTGCATTCTGGTGCAAACTGTGTGTGAGCAAGGTGTTTAAACAAAAAGCTGTTTTCTTCTGAACTGAAGACGACAATTGGGTAGTGATTTATTTGATTTGTCCGAAAACGAACCAACAGTTTCGACTCATCAACGGTACGTGTCGTGAATAATTTATTTTAAAGGTGAATGTCCTGACATGACCTGAAAACAGCATATCAACGAGCGCCGACCAAAATTGACGTTGCTAGCCTAATCTTGCTTGCTACGATTTTTGTAAATTTCTGCCCGGAAAAGGGGTACCCAGTTTTTCTCAACGAGATGTTACGTAAACTGCAGAAGAGAGCCGTCATGGACGACCGGTCAAAATGGTTGAATGGGAAATGCAAATGATCCACGAATCAATCCCGCCATCAGAATATCGTACACCGTGCGTACCGCACACGTTGCATGCTAAGCATCGTATTGCAATGGAGACGCATGGTGGCGCACGCTTTCTTCACACACCGAAGCATATGAAGCATGTGACGAAAGCGTGACGAAAGGGATGTGGATATAGTTTAGTTTGGCAGGTCGCGCATTAAAACACGTCTTATCCAATGGACTAGTACTAGTGTTGCATCAGATTAGGCGTTTTTTCCATTAGGTGGCCCTAGCTGAACCGATTTGAAATGACGTTTCATTCTTTCGCCATGGTCAATTGCGATGGACTTTCCCGGCGGCTGGGGGTTTTCTCGTTCACCACCAAACGATCCCGGGGGTGTAGCTGTTGCGATCGGGAAACGAGGGAGGGCAAAAAGAGGAAGACTTGCAGCGGCGGGCGTGTCGCGATTCGAACCCCCGCGGCTGCGCTAAAAATACTACAATTATTTACAACCGACATCAAATCACGACCACCACGCGATCTGTCGTCTGGTGTTTTATTTTTGCTGGTCAATTTGCATGCATTGCGGCAGAGACCTTCAGCCATCATCGTTTAGGCCAACATTTTGCCGTAGGTCAATGGCACACGCATTGCCGACGGTGAGAGAGAAAGGAGAGTTGAAATTATTCATTTCATTTCATCATCCCGTTTGCTTGTGGCAAGCTAGGGCTTTATGCAACATTCTTCTTCTAACGGCGGACGGAAGCAGATCGACAAGATTAAGTGCCGATGTCGCGCGCGCGCGCGCGCGCAATTCGCAGTGACCATGAAGAAGATTGGCATTGAAGAGCGAGCTGATAACTGGTTCGTACTAGCGAAAAGCACATTTTGCCCTTCGTCTTCGTTTTAAACTCACTCTGGACCGGCGGCCTCGAGACGGACTGGAGTCCAGCCGGGATATTGATTGTTTCGCACTGATGTGATGCCGATGCGGAAATTAGAGCAGTTTTGCGGCGCTTGCGAATTGCGGTCGCCCGGATGAATGCCTCCGGCGCGAGGCAAGCTACCAGCGCAAAGGCTAACAAAGAGCATTGTGGTTAATTGAGGAGCCAAATCAATTCTAGAAGCTTGTACCCCGTTAGGGGTTTTGCGCTTTTGTTGCTATTATTCGCTGCTCGGGTGAACTCGTTCTTCTTGAAGTCTGCCGACCACCGGCAGTGATTGACTTGGCGTAGATGGACATGTGCCAAAATGCGCTACATCAATTGGTTGAGCCAATGTGTCGTTTGGTAGTAATAATAAATTGACCTAACAGGAGGGAAGAAAAATTAAGCGATGGATTTGAGCACGTGCACGTGCAGCTTGTTTTTGTTTTTTCTCAGTTTTGAGGTTGAAAAGTTCATTGCCAATTTTTAAAATTCCCTTCCTGATTTGACAGATTTCAGATTCTTCTCACTCATGATCCCATGTTTGCATAGTGCCTTTACATGGGTTGGCCCAACCGTAAACAATGTCGTAAGAAGAAAACTAACTGACCAACTGCATCCATTGCACTGAATTACAGGCGTAGGCAATCATGGCGGCAAGAATGATGGAGAGCTTCTGGAAGGCGGTTAGCCGTAAGAAACCGAACGACGACGACGGTAGCCACTCGAAGCTGGCCCGCGTCCTCACGCTGCTCGACCTGACCGGGCTTGGCGTTGGCAGTACGCTCGGGCTGGGCGCCTACGTCCTGGCGGGTTCGGTGGCGTTCGAGCAGGCCGGTCCAGCCGTGGTCATCTCGTTCGTGATCGCAGCCCTGGCGGCGGCCATTGCCGGTCTGTGCTATGCCGAGTTTGCGTCGCGTGTCCCCAAGGCCGGCTCGGCGTACATCTACACCTACATCACGATCGGCGAGTTTGCGGCGTTCACGATCGGCTGGAACCTGATGCTGGAGTACATCATCGGTGAGTGACAAACCGTTCGTGTACCGTTTCCGATGTTCCAATACATGGTGGATTTTTGGTATCTGCAGGTACGGCGAGTGTGGCGCGAGGTCTAAGTGGCTACATTGACGCTCTGATCGACAATCGAATGGGAAACGCGCTCAAGGGACTGATGCCGATGAGGGTGAGCTTTCTGGCCGAGTATCCGGACCTGCTGTCCTTTCTGGTCGTGCTATCCGTCACGGCACTGCTGGCGTACGGTGTGAAGGAGTCGACACTGCTGAACAACCTGTTCACCGGAGTCAACCTGCTCGTGATCATGGTGGTCCTGGTGTCCGTGGGCATCAAAGCCGATCCGGCCAACTGGGCGATCCGGCCCGAAGATGCCAAAGTGCCACCCGGGACGGATATAGGCGCGGGTGGATTCCTCCCGTACGGCATTGCGGGGGTGATGGCCGGCGCGGCCAAGTGCTTCTACGGCTACGTCGGGTTCGACTGCATCGCCACGACGGGTGAGGAAGCGCAGAACCCATCGCGCAACATCCCGCTCGCCATCATCACCTCGCTGCTGATCATCTTCCTGTCCTACTTCGGGGTCGCGACCGTGCTCACGATGGCGCTGCCGTACTACCTACAGGATCCGGTGGCTCCCTTCCCGCGACTCTTCGATTCGCTCGGCTGGCAGGAAATCAAGTGGATCGTCTCGATCGGTGCGATCTTCTCGCTCTGCACCAACTCGCTCGGGGCCATGTTCCCCCTGCCGCGCGTCCTGTACGCCATGTCGTCCGATGGACTGCTCTTCAAGCAGCTGCGCACCGTGCACCCGAAGACCAAGACGCCCCTGCTGGCCACGCTGCTGTCGGGCGTGTTTTCCGGCACGATGGCGATGCTGTTCGATCTGCATCAGCTGATCGACATGATGTCGATCGGGACGCTGCTGGCGTACACAATCGTAGCGGTGAGTGTGCTGGTGCTGCGCTACGAGCACAGCGTCAACTTCATTGCCAGCACACAGACCAAGTCGTCCACCGTGGTACAGCAGCTGTTTAACCTCACCTGCCTCACAGCACCGACCAGACTGTCGTCGGACATTGTGAAAGTGTGCGTCTTTCTTTACGGTAAGTTTGTAGCGATCGATCGAGACAGAGGGTTGCTAAGCAAGCAAGTAAAAGTGGCTTTGTAACAAATATAATATGCATCCCACTGTACCATCGATAGCTCTCATCATCAGTGGCATCAGCTCGATCCTGGTGCACGGGCAGGACTATCTGGACAGCTACAATCCACTCATCTGTACCCTCCTGACGGCCATGACCGTCGTGGCCGTGGTGCTCACGCTCGTCATTTCCTGCCAGCCCACCGAAGCACGCCAGCTGACCTTCCGGGTGCCCTTCGTGCCCTTTCTTCCCCTGCTGAGCATCTTCGTCAACGTGTACCTTATGCTGCAGCTGGACGCTGCCACGTGGGTCCGGTTTGTGGTTTGGCTGGTGGTTGGTTTCATCATCTACTTCGCCTACGGCATCCGGCACTCGGTGCAGGGCTCGGGCAGTCAAACGCTGTCGGAAAGCCAGCTAGAGAACCCGTTCGCCGTGTTCGGTGCGGTGAAGCTGTAGGTCACTCATTCCTTAACGGCTACAAATGTTAAGTATGTGCTAAGGGAACTTTATGGTTACGAATGTAGGTGTTAACAGGAAAATTTATGTAGCGTTGTTGCAATGAGAGAATCGCCAAGAATCGTATGATTTATTTATTTACTAGCGTTTACTAGGTAGTATAGGAGAAAAAGACATGTTTGATCGTTGTACGAAAGTTGTTAAAGAAAACACTTGTTATGCCACAAAATTTCCGTTACAGATAAAGGAACCGTTTCAGGTTAGGTAGATCACGCTGGGTTACTGTAGCTAGTAAACTGAGATATTGCATTCATTAAAATGTTAGGAAACACTATGAGCTTCACAGCACTATATGTGATAATGTCCCATTGACTTTTAATGAATCTACATCTGTAGTGGCAGGGGTATAAATCATACATTTACACATTGTTTGCCTGTGTGAAGACAATAGACAGTTTTTGGGTAGGAATCATAGAATAAACGGATGAATTATAAACCCGTCTTTTTCTATCGTCGTATTTCTTGCCGTTATGCGTTTCTTACTTAATTGTTGTTGTTGCTCATGAGTCCTGTTCTCGAAACACATCGCTCTGATGTCCGTAAATTAGACCTTGTTAGTAAACATGTGGTCATTTTCAACATAATAATTCGCGTGTCGTGTCGGTGATGTGATAAGAATGCGCTACAAAATAGAAAGAAAACCGTGCCTAGGATCATCCGATTACGTTCGCACTAATCTCACCGAGCATGGGAATGTACAAAAAAAAAAAAGAGGTCGACCTCACAGCGCACTGAAAGGGTTCAAGATCTCTTCTGATCGGACGAGTCATTGCGTGTGTTGCAGGTCTAGCGATGTCTTCGTTTGTGCTAAGTAGTTGTTCCATCTGCCCCGTGGCCACGTTCCAGTTGCTGCGTTAATCATAACAATTCAACAACTCATTTGACACCCTGAAGAGCTGAACCCGGCACGAGTCAAACGGCTCCAATACTGTCTGGAGCGATAACATAAGCACACGAAAGATCGTACCCTGCGCCATACTGGCCGCAGCACCTACTTCACTTTGATTGAGTGCGATGTCGGTTCGTAGCTGCTTCCGACGCGTGATGAAGCACTCTTGATTCCCGGCTGGCAAGGTTGCGGATGCGTATGTGTGTTAATTCCCACTCTTGCTCTCTTTCGGTGTCAATGTCACGTTTAGGCCGCCAAGGGTAATCGGTTAATGTGCAACGGTGCACCGCCCCGGTAGCAAACAGCACCGTATTAATTTCGCTTGGGAAAATGCGTGCGCACACCGACACCGCCGTTTGTTTTTCATCACGTTTCGCGCTCTCCATCATAGATAGCACGTTACCGAGCGTTACGGTCTGCTAAAAAGCGCCTAAAGGTAGACTCCGTAGATAGGCGCACCGTTCGATCAAACGGAAAAAATTAACCGATTCACCGGTTGAACCGGTTCATTCGTTAAATTCGATCTTGGGGCGCTGGGAAAACATTTTCGGAAGTGAACAAACTATCGACGACGATCGTTTTTCTTCTAGCTGGCCTTGAAATCGGCCAACGTGTCCACCGCTAGTGCAGAAGAACGTAAACAGTAAACAATCGTAAGCGGACAACGGCAGGGCGAACAACCCAATCCGGTACAATGTCAATCGACGCATTGACTCGCGTTCTCGCGTTTTTCTGATAAGGGGCAATCAATCCACAAAAACAAAACCCATAACGGAAGCCATAATAGGACGGCTGGGGATTCTGGCACGGGTCAGGAGAAAATAATCGAAGCGTAGAGAGTGACTCGGAGAGGGAGAGACAGCAAGCGTGATCTACAGCGATAGCCTCAAGTAACACACATGTGCGCACCGGCTGTTGCATCTGTTACTTTATACTCCGCGTGCTCCTTAGAGCGCAGCAAGCCGCTGCCGGACCGTCACTTGTGGTCCAGCGTTCGTACGGTACGGTCGGTTGCGTGGTTACGTGCGCTTCGAGCCTTCTTTTGTAGTACACCTTCTCGGGACTCTCCCTCGCTCGCTCATTCCTTCGGTTAGTGGTTGGCACCATAATCGGCACCAAAGTGATCAAAGTGGATGCACGACGGAAAAGTGTCTGTAGTCGCAAGCTAGGCGCGAAAGTTTGCTAGCAGTACCTCACACATCGGAATCGGAAAGGCCGATTCGGTTGATCCTCCGTCAAGATGAGTGTTACCAGGAATCCCCGCTCGACTTGGCACTCCTTTCGGATCGACGCGAGAGGAGTCTAAAGTGTTGGCAGACTGCAGTAGCATTCCTTCCAACCAGTTCGGAGAACGCTGCACGTTTGCAGTTGGTTTAGTGTAAACCAGTGAAACAACACGGGAAAACTGTCACTTTGTGTGCCGAAGTTCTGTAAAAAGATTTGTTCTTCCATCGTGCCAAGCACACCAGCTGATAGCCCGAATGCTATATATTGTGTATAAGTGAGTGATAGAGCCTGCATTGATTGCCCCTGTATTTGAAGTGATGTTTATCATTAGTCATAGGTGATAAGCGGTAACGGAAAAAAAGGGAATATAAAATCGTCTACGTGCATCACAAGTGCGGCTTCGCAGCAACACCTACGAGCCTTGAATCAAAAGTGTGTGCGTGTGTGTTTGCGTGTTCAAAAGTCCAAATGACGGCTGATCCTGTGCTGGCTGGTTTCCCGCGAAAAGGAGGCTGCAACAACGGGCAACGGTAGAGTCCCGATTTTTCGGTTAGTACCCGTTAGTCACCTGACGAAACTTACATCGACACAAGGGCAACCGGGTTTTTTTTTTCATTCCTTCCACCCACCCTTCCTTCCACCGAGATACCGATGCCCGGAGATAAACAACCGGCAGCAGCAATCGAAAGTGTCCGGACGACATCGTGCTCGGGAGGGTCGCTCTCTGTCGCCTTATCAGGCCAGGCAATTCCGCGCCGACAACAAGCTCGCCAGCAGTGATGCGTTGATAGAGGTGCCGTTTCAGGAATTTGTGTTTTTTTGAATCACGGCTCCGGTCCATCATAGTCCACCGGCGCCCGATATTCCCTCTCCAGGTCCCTGGCCGCTTGGTACAACAATTTGCGATAAAAGTTGCACACCAAACCGGCAGGCAACAGGAGGTTATGTGTGGGGTACCTTAAAATTGCTCCAAGGAGCGTAGCGATACGGCATCTCCGCCTTTTTCATGATGCCAATCGAAGGTGACAGTTGAATAGTTGCTAGAGTATCGCTCTTTGACTATCGCTTTGATCATCTTGGGACGATCAAGGCATGCCATAAGTTATTCCAAGGCAAACTTTTGGGTTGAAGCGGATTGTAAATCTATTAAAAAGGGTAAATTCAAATGAAAATGTAGCTCTTAAAAAAAAGTGATGATATAGTGTTTGATAGTGTTTCTTCACTGTGGATGCTGTTGTAAAGAATCAACATGACACTCGAAAAACGGGGGGGTTATTTGGGTACCCTAGTTAACGCACAGGTATTATGAATCAGACGTTACCGTGCTTGTGCTACCCCCAGAAACCTTGCGCTTATCTCTAAACACCGTGTACAGAGTGCGATTACAGGCCGGGCAAACAGAAGCCCTCACTTGTCATCTGTGGATTCGACGCGCCAACATTACACAACAACGCAAGCCCGATTCTGCGGTCCAGGACATATGTAACGCTCCGGCTCAGTTGTTTACCTCACCGCTTCTTCGCGTTCCTTGTTGTGGTTGCATCAAGCTCGGTTATTCTATACTATCAAGCAGGCCGGTTGAAGAGTGTGTATTTTACATTTGAGCAGAAATCAGGTTTCTTGTGGGGGTTTAATCAAAATTGGTTTAATTGTATGCTCGGTTTGTTGATCACTTTTATTTTATTCGTACTTAACAACTCTTCTAATTCTAGTTTATTTTCTCTGGTGATGTCATTCGGCGATTTGCAACCATCATTGGTTTATGGACAGAGCACAAAATGTACAGCGATTAACCTCTTACGGAATCTATTACGTTTTATTGAGGTCAAGCGTTATGCAGGTGCGTAGCCATCATGCACCTCTTGTTGTTTTGAGTAAGGTGGTGTGCTTGGCTTTGTTTTAACTGTCGGCTGGACTGATATAAAAAAAATGTAGAATAGAAAAAGTTAGCGTGAATTGAGTGACGCGAACGATTTCATATTAACATCCCTGTGCTAAAATTAAAGCAACCTAAAAACTAAAATCTGGAAGTATTCTTCATCTAGAAATTGAATAAACATGAAATCAACAACTTGATGTCTATAGGACCACTTAAACGTGGTAAGGCACACTTAACTTAAAGATTACTAGTGGCAAGAGTTTGTGCAGTTATAAACTGATTTGATATTAATGCAGCTGTGTCATAATTTGCCTTTCTTCCCAGCTCAATGTTCGATTTATGAAATTTATACTTCAGAATATCTAGAATCCGAACAGTTCAAAAACATGCTCTTAAGTGCGAAAGCTGAAAGTATTTTTGTACATAATAACCTCCCGTGGACAGGAAACGCAATCGGAAACGGAGAGGGAGTGGTCATCCGCTCGGGTTCAATGTGCGGTTAATATTTTTGCTCTTTGAGAGCAATCACGTGAAGCATCTGAATGACAACAGCATGAGGAAAATAAATGATGCAACAAAAAACAAACTTTTACTTGCCGACCTTTGTAGGGCTTCCTAGATCATCCCCAGTTCGCCTGGGAGGTTTCCGGGGAATGAAGGTTGCCTTCGGAAGTGCGGGGCGTTCGTGGCAGGCCGCGGTTCAAAAATCGATCAATAATCATGTTATCGAGTTGTTCGGTCGATTGTTTTCATGCATTCGTTTACGCTGCTAGTGTTTCACGGTCATTTAGCTTGACCAACGTAACGTACATCCGATGCACCAATCACTACGATCGTACGATTGCAATTCGGATTTTGTTTTGTTTTTTTTTTTAAATTTTTTATTTTAATGTTTTCCTGCACATCCATTGATTAAAGGCACGTGCGCGCGTATCTGCCGAAGACCCACGACGGTGCGTTGTGGAGTACATAGTCGCTCGGGCAAGTGTTTAAAGGGTGTTGAGTCTTGAGCAGAAGTCAGCTCAACCCAACGATAGGACTTAGACGGTGCGCTCGGATTATGCGTGCAGCGACGCGAACCGTTGCGCACGAAAGTGAAAGAAGGAATCACGATGGTCGGTTCCCCCGGTTTCCGCCACGATCCTCTTCGGTGGGTGTTTGTGTGCGGCCGGTTTCGTTTTTTTCTTTCCCCTAGTCCAGCCCGACACGGTGGAGGAAAGTGTAATAATTAACGCATTCCAATGGCGCTCGTGTGCGCCAACACATTTGCCCCAACCGTAGGCCGGGTTTTTCGGTGAAACTGCTAGAGGCAGGAGGCAGTTGACTGTTGATGTTGGGGCGGGGCAGACCGCAAATCAGAAAGGGACCGTCGTCTAGTCAAACAGTTCGCTTGCCGCTTGCGTGCGGTTGAAAGTGAACATCTCCGCGCGTAACAGATGGCGTGCTTGGCCGCAAACCCCGCAGCTTAGGGCAGACCTTTTGGGAAGTCTGTGAGGCACGAGTAGCCTATGATCACCATCACCACGAGGGAGATCTGTCGATCAATAAGCAATGAAGGGCCTACTACGCTAGCTCTAGCTCCATTTCTACCATCGCCGGCGAGGTGGTGCAAACATCATAACCTCCAAAATTCTTACTTCTCGTTCGCGGCATTCGCATAGGTCCACACGCAACACCGACCGGTGATCTCTGGCGTATCATAGCCGCCCGTATGCGCGTGAGCCATCGGGCTTCGTTATCTGCCCGTTCGATGCTAAAGGGGGAGGCCCGCTCGCCAGCTCATTAGAGAGGGAACTGAAACTTACCATTCCAAATGAAGCAACGGAGGCTTCCAACTGCGCAGATACCACATGTACTACACGCGGCGGCATCCTACGTGTGCACATTTACTGAGGGAGCGAGAGAAGCAAAAAACAAACGCCTAAACTGCACCACCAACATGTTCGCTAGCAAATTGGCAACCTTAGTGCACTTGATATTGCACCGTGGTCGGCTGATAATGGCGGAGCATGCCGCGTTTTGAACCGTAGTCATCCTTCGCGGTGCCAGTCGCGTCGTAATTGCAGGCAAACAGACCCTCAAAGCGCTGTTGCCGTTGAGCAGCTAAGGATAGGAACACTCTGCACCGTTACCGATGCAATAAAACAAAGAAAATATCAACTAAATGATTTAAAAAAAACCATGCGAAGGAACTGGCCTGGCACAGGGTCTAGAATTAGAGCGTACCTAACGGTGTCAAGGACAGTGGATCAGCTTTTCTGTTGCTTTTGCAGTCGGCTGCTGGTCGTAAGATTCGTTTTCGAACAATAATCAAGTTTATGACTGCTACGGATCATGGCATGGCTGTCGTTTTTTTTATTTTTAGAAAATGATTTTTTTTCGGACTTCACTCGTGTGGCGTGTTAATTCGGAAGAGATAACGGTTTTGACCATAGGGATGGTTTTTTTTAGCCTCTTGTGGCTGAGTTTCGGAAGTCTGGCACAATTTGGCTTGTCGTTATATTCTTCAGAAAGCTCGTAAATTGGTTTTCATTATCCACACTATCTTCTTTCCTCATTGGATGGATAAGAATTCTAGTCACAAAGTGTCCTTTAGACATAGACATGACATCCTATCTGGATCCTACTGGACTCTGCTGGATCCTAAAGGACATATCGGAATATGTTTTATTGTTTTTTTAAAGTTTTTTTTTTGCATGGAAACGCGGCTCCAAGTATTCGATTCTATCGCACGATGTCAATGACCAATGTTGCTTTTTTGCCGACATCATCCCAAATTGCAACAAAGTGTTTTCCCCTGAGTCGTCCATCCACGGCGGCGTCCTTCACGCGTGAATGTGTTTGCAGCAAACAAATCGCACTGCTTCACAATGCCGGCATCGGAGCTGACCCATTGAAGTTGACCCGACCTTCGTCGTGCCTGCTCTTGACTTGTGTCACGGCTGTCGGTCCATATCCCTACGGCTGCTACCGAAGCGAGCCCCAGCACTGTATTCGATTGGTTATCAGCACAACACCCAGACCATGCGCACCGACATAAGAAATGGGTAATCTAATCGGTTCTTGTGACGGGTAGCACAACGGAGATGAATTCCATCCAATGTACTGTAAGTTCTGTATGATGCTGCACAGTTCTGCCAGTCATCTGCTTCACAAACACACGGCGTGTGACAACGGCAAAGGAGAGAATAGAACGAAAGCCGGTCTTATCGCTGCGCGGAAAATGGATGACTTCATCCGCTTAATGATTTGCACAACAGGCGACCACCGTGTGGCACTGCTTGCATTAGTGGTGAAATAGGCCAGAAGATCCGGTCCTCCTGGGAGAACATTCCGATAGGTCAATCGATCACATTTGAACCGTACTGTGGCTGCTGCTGAATCAGCCTTCGAGATCCCCAGCGAAGGCGGGATGACACACCACCAGTGTTGCTATAGGTCCCTTATCAGCCGCAAGGGATAAGCCCCTAAAACGAAGGGGGTCAGATCGCTGTTCTCATTCTTTGCTAACAATGGCCGGTAACAGCTGACTGGGTCAGGAGCGACGGAGCGATCGAACCGTCACGTGTCATTTCCCATACGTCGTGAGCCCAAGGTCCCAGAGTGATTCCCTATCTCACACCTACGCAGGTGACGAACCATCTCGGCTTGCCAATCAGTGAAGATAACCTAATTGAAGATATACGTTCGCAAATAGAGAGGCAGCGCGAGAGCTGGTCCGTTTTGTGATATGCAATTCAATTTTTGTTTCCATTTCTCCCCGGGACAGGTGTCTGCGATAAGGCTGCAGAGGTGTTCGGCGACGGAGACGCCTAGTGGGTGAGACGAGCGTTGTTTCGTGATAAGAAGCGGAGCGCGCCAGAGATCCTGGCGTGACCGTGGAGTTCGTCAAAAGTTTGTGGAACAACGGCAGGGCGCGTTCGGCGTACCGGACCATCTCGAACGAACTGCGGACAACCGGTACGGTGCGGCCATGGCGAGTCCGTCCTGTTGGCGAATACTGACCCGCAGGAAGGTGCTCTCCTACGATGGCAGCACGGAGAAGCTCGGGCGCATCCTCAACACGTACGATCTGACCGCGCTCGGTGTCGGCGCCACGCTCGGTGTCGGTGTGTACGTGCTGGCCGGCCATGTCTCCAAGGACCAGGCTGGACCCTCGGTGGTGCTGTCGTTTCTCATAGCTGCGGCGGCGTCATTCCTGGCTGGTATGTGACGTCTGAGCGGACCGAACGAAACACCTCTAAAACACTTCCCCCGTCTTCTAGGCCTGTGCTACGCTGAGTTCGGAGCGCGTGTGCCCAAGTCGGGATCGGCGTACATCTACAGCTACGTGTGCATCGGCGAGTTTATGGCGTTCATCATCGGCTGGAACCTGATGCTGGAGTACATCATCGGCTCGGCCAGTGTGTCCCGCGGGCTGAGCCTGTACATCGACACGCTGGCCAACGACACGATGAAGACGCGCTTCCGCGAGGTGGCCCCGATCGAGTGGGACTTTATGTCCAACTACTTCGACTTCTTTGCCTTCTCCGTTGCGATCTTGCTTGGCAGTAAGTTAATGGTTGTTGCGGCAAGGTGTCGTCAACTTTTAAATTAAGTTTTCTTTTAACTCAATCTTGAGTTATCTCCAACTCACAATTTCCGGTGAAACGGTTTTATAAATGCCACACAACATTTCGAAAAGGTGTTATTAATTGATTTAATTTTGCACACTTCCAGTCGCTCTGGCGTTCGGGCTGAAAAAGTCCACCATGGTGAACAACGCGTTCACCGTGCTGAACATCTTCATCGTGCTGTTCGTAATCGTGGCCGGTGCCATCAACGCGGACGTGGACAACTGGCACATCAAGCCCGAGAACGTGCCGAGCATGTACAACGCGGGCGAGGGGGGCTTCTTCCCGTTCGGCTTCGAGGGCACCCTGCGCGGCGCGGCCACCTGCTTCTTCGGTTTCGTCGGCTTTGACTGCATCGCGACGACGGGCGAGGAGGTGCGCAACCCGCAGAAGGCCATCCCGCGTGCCATCCTGTTCTCGCTGTGCACCATCTTCCTGGCGTACTTCGGCGTCTCGACCGTGCTGACACTGATGTGGCCGTACTACATGCAGGACGTGAACGCGCCCCTCCCGTTCGTGTTCAACGAGATCGGGTGGCACTTTGCGAAGTGGATCGTCGCGATCGGTGGCATCATTGGGCTAGTGGCGAGCCTGTTTGGGGCGATGTTCCCCCAGCCGCGCATCATCTACGCGATGGCGCAGGACGGGCTGATCTTCCGGGCGCTGGGGGACGTCAGTCCGCGCTTCAAGACGCCGGTCCTCGGGACGCTCTGTGCAGCGTTCATCACTGGCACGATGGGCGGACTGTTCGACCTGAAGGCGCTGGTCAATATGCTCTCGATCGGAACGCTGATGGCGTACACGGTGGTGGCCATCTCGATACTCATCTTGAGGTACGTACCCGCATCATGCCACGACCCGTTAGTCGCAACTGTAATTCCGCACTGTCCCCATTGAGCATATCCACCATCGTCTCTACCGGAGCTTTACCATTGCGTAAGACCTCAACCCCCGGACGGAACTACGGAGAAACAAAGTGAAACTCCAACGAAGTCGAACGACTGTCACAGTGTACAGCAACCTTCGGCGCGCGTGAAATGATGCCTGACATGACGGTCTTTTGTGTGTGGTGTGTTGTGGCCTGAAGCAGTGGAATGCCTTTTTACTTGTCCATGCTTGCCGATTTTCCCATCGCCAAATGTTGAATGAAGTCCACCCGCGTTGAACGATCCCCCACTTGCCGTGATTTACAAAGTTTTACTTCTATATGTCCTCCAAGGGGGCGCGTTAGGAAACAAATTACCAGGGGGCTATTAGTGTACGCACGCTGTAAATCAACTATTTGCACTGGACAGGGTCGATGACGGTCTGACCTTGCGTATAGCGGTCATTTTCAAAAGGCAGGCTCAACAGTTAGTTACATACTTTTGACATAATTCAGGAGTTTTAACAACTGATGTAAAATATTTTAAATTAAAAATTTTGCAATTTTACGCCAATTATGTCGCAAATTGTATGCAATATTTATTGGAACTTGCGATTCATAATGCATCCACCCATTTCAACAAAGAAATTTGATTACGCTTATAAACGTTATCTCTCTTCTTGGATCTCCCCCAAACGAAACTGATCAATAATCAGCACGAGGTAAATACCATTAAAAACAGATCGTTGATTAGTGGTTTCTCTTTGACGATACGGTTAGTTTGGAATTGGTGCTAGGCATAATGAACCTCACCTTCGGAAGCCTATAAAGCCTAATTGGACGTTTTGTTTTTTTTTTTTGCATCTACTGACACAGATTTTCCGAGAACCCCGATCCGGCGATGCCATCCACAAGCATCCGGGATCCATACGAGTCGTCCAATCTGCTGGCGGCCCGTGAACGTATCACCGGTTCCGCGTTCTTCAAGCAGCTGTTCAACGTCTCCTGCATCCGTCTGCCGACGAACGTGTCCAGCAGTGTGGTTGGAGTGTTGGTGACTGTCTACTGTGAGTATAATTTTTTTTTCGCAGCCATCTAGCAAGGCAGTTCAAGAGGCAAATGGATTTTTTTTTCCGCCCGGATGCTCCCTCCCTAGGTCTACTGGCGATAGCGCTCTCGCTGACGATCTACTACGCACAGGATGCCATCTACAACATGGAATCGTGGGCCTGGATACTGTTCGGTGTCCTGCTCGGGTTCACACTGCTCGTACTGCTGCTCATCTCCGTGCAGCCGCGTGAGCGTGCCGAGGCGCCATTCCGGGTGCCACTAGTGCCCCTGCTGCCGGGGATCAGTATTTTCGTCAACATCTACCTGATGCTCATGCTGGACGTCTACACCTGGATACGGTTCGGTATATGGATGGGACTCGGTAAGCAAAAGCTGCCCAGCGAATAGTTCGTCAGTAGTACAGTTAACGTAGAGTCCTCCAGGGTTTAACTTCCCACTCCAAATGTCCCACCCAGTAGAGTACTAACCTCGTTGCATGCAACTATCTCTTTCTTTTTCTCTCTTCCAATCTGTTTTGTTTCCATCGTTAATTCGGACCCACTTCCCGCGCTAAAACTGACCACGCCGGTGCGATTCCTTGGATCCAAAAATACTCCTAATCATACCTAACCGTTACCATGATAACCAAATCCACACCCTTACTACTACTACTACTAGGGCTAGTAATGTATTTTGCATGCGTGTGCTTCAACAAGCAGGCTGTGAAGAACCCCGACGTTCGTTTACCGTCGCCGAGAAGCTTCCCGACGATCGTACCGCCGGCGGACGAAGTTGGCTACCGGCGAAACGAGGACTTGGCCGAGCTGGAGAACGGGTCGATCGTCGAGCGAGGCGAAAGCCACCCGGCCAACGGGTACTACTCGCAGAACCTCAGCGCGGTCGGTATGATGTCGGTCGAGGTGGGTGAGAAGGCGGTAGCGCGGAGCGCAAAGATGGCGTCTTCCGTGCCGGCGAAGGAGCTGATGGCGTCCGCGGCGGCCCTTTCCGTCACGGCAGTGGCCGTGTCCGAGATGGTGGAGCACGATGAAGACCAGCGACAGACGAGGCAGGTGGTGGTTGCGAAGGCTCCACAACAGCAACCGTCGAATGGGTCAACGCCGAAGAGCAGCTTCGACGAGATCATACCACTGTCCGAGCTGAACGTGCGCGAGTTCACCGAGAAAATCGAGTCGAACGGGAAGGTGTACTTTGTGGCGCACCGGGACAATCGGGAGCCAGAGTCGGAGCCGGTGTCGTTGAGTGAAGAGAAGGAAACCTCCAAAGCGATCGCGTTTCTGGACAACATCCTGAACGATGAGGACACGGTGCCGTCCAGCGAGGAAGCGCCCAGCTCTGGCGAGTATCGGGCTCGGTCGCGGCAAGACGACGACGAGTCGCTGGCGAGTCCGGTGTTCCGTGAGCAGTCCGTGGTGGCCGATATCCATCGAGCGGATGATTCTATTGTGGATATTGTACATACCAAGGAGGAGGACGAGGAGGAGGAGGAGGAGGACGACGACGACCGTGAAGGTTCCGGTTTAGGGGCTGACGAGTCGACTGATGAAGAAAATCATAAAGCGGAGACATCCGAGGAGTCCCAATCTGCCGATGAGAAGCTCAAGCACACGGAGCGTGCCATGTACATCGCCGGCATGGGAGAATCGCTGAAGGAAATATCCGAAGAGGAGCAGCACTACATCAACTTCCAATCGGCCGAAAAGGAACGCTTCATGACCCGGCTCAGCACGCTGCTGGTCAACCCGATGAAGCAACCACCGAAACGGAAAGAGAATCCCGCAGCGGCCCAAAGTGAATCCGAGGGTACAGAACCTTCCGCCGAGCCTGGAGCTCGCTCGGCAGGACCTGGCATGATGAACCGGTCGAGCAGCGAGCCCAGCTTCGTGCTGCTGCTGAACAAACTCAACCGGTCGGATTCTCCCGACGAAAGCGAAACGGACGAGCCGGAACCGCTCGAAAGGGCACGGTCGGGGCGGGATGGTAGCGCGCGAATACCACCGGCACCGAAGTTCGACGAGACGCTCTTCAACACGATTCGAGCGGGTTCGATCGTACCGGAAACGCCCAAAAGCCCCATCCCGGTGCCGCCCAAGTTCGATCCGGTCCTGTTCAATACGCTCGGCAAGGGAAAATCCCAGCGAGTTTCCATCCTTCCTCCCGTGGACGGTCCGGCGAGCGATCCGGTGAGCACTCCAAAAACTCCCCCCGCCATCAGTCAGTACCACGAGGTGGAGTTGAAAAAGCTTAAACCTCCGATGGCTGGCGCGGTTCCGGTAATGCTGGGACCATCCGTACGGGCTGTGGTCACTCCCGTGGAGGAAAAGCAGCATCCGGGCAGTTCGGACAATCCCCGTGAAGCGTTCAAATCACGGCTGGAGAAAATCCTCCAACGGGGTCCCCTCGATGTGACGGGACGGCCGAAAACTATGACTCCGAACTCACCGCCCGTGACGACGGCGGCCACCAGTGACGAGAGTATTCCCCGTACGTTGGGCAACCAGCAGCTGCCGGCCTCCAGCACCGACTCCGGGCTCAGCATGGCCTCTTCGACGCAGTCCGTGGCGTCCAACAACGGTGCCACAATCGTCACCACCGGAAAACTGAAACGCGACGAAAGCTTTCGGGATCGGGCGCGAGGGTTCGACACGGCGAAGAAGAAACAGAAGCTACTGTTCGACGATGTGCTCAAGTCGATCAACCCGGAAACGCGCCCCAGCAGCATCCGCAATTCCGTGGAGCACCGCGTGTCGTTCAGCAAGTTTAAGGAAGGGCTAAGGAAGACGGCACCACCGAAACAGTTCCTGCCGGATGCGTAGCGCGCAGATGGTGCTGGGCCGCCCCTTGCTGAGCGTACCGGATGATTCAACAGATAGTGTCGACGCTAGTCCCCCCATCACGATTACCACCCACTTACCTCTAACCCGGCCCTCGGGCGTAATTTGACCTATTTTAAACCCAGCTCCTAACAAGTAGAGTAGGCGGCAAAACCCGCGCACACTTCGATGCATGTTCCCTTTTTCCGTCTAACATCCTGCCTGCCAGCTAAACCTGCGTTGCTGCCGTTCGATCCCAGCATGCCAGACTTACAGCAACGACCGCACGTAACCATCCCGCCTTTACCTGGCCATCAGTGCCACACTCTCGGTTCGAATGCAAACGTCACGCAGAAGGATTCCCTCTGAAACAGCCTAATACCCCGTTCTTTTACCCTCCTCCGGCAGGCCTAGCGTTGTACGCATTCTACGGATTCAAGAACAGCTACAGGGAGGTGTACGCCAGCCAGTTCGGATGGACCAAACTGAAGTACGTACACTAACGGCGCGCGCGATAGACCGTGAGCTGGAAGACGAACGCAACCCGTTCCGAATGGCGTTACGTTGCGTGATATTAAAAAGAAAGAAAGAGAGACAGGGACCCCGACACACTGACCCAACTGCCTAGGCCAGGACACCCGGAATCCGACCGTGGAACCCGGTGGAAAGTGTACTATCTACCGACGACAGTAAGCGTTTTATTATCGCCGTTTTGAATCGCAAAACGGGTGGGTTCTACTGTTGTTTTCCCCTGTTTTTTTGCCATAATACACCGATATTTAGCCAGCATATTCATGCGCCCCTCGAGGAACACCCTGGCCGTGCGTACGTGAAGACTTTCGACGGGATGACCATTAACGTGTACTACCATTTGCCGGTGTACAAAACGATGAAACCGAAGCTCAAGGGGGAAAATCAACGGGCGTTCGATTTTGTTTTGTTTTTAATTTATTTCCTGTATTCACGATATGACCGAGATCGCCTATAGAACGACCGGATGCGGCGTAGCAAAAGCAATGAGTAGATAATTTTCCTCCTAGAGTCTTAGTCAGTAAGAGCCGCAAGCAATAGATTCAGTAGAATAATCAATATGGTAAGGATGTGGTTTTGAAATGTTAAAATCCATCTGCGCACGGGACGTGCAGCTACTTTGCGTGAATAAACGAAACAGCACTGGTTCCTGTGCGCAACGAAGAGCGGTTCGATGACCGGAACCAGAGTTGGAAAAGTACATGAAACGATGGCTACTTCATTGATTTTCTACAGCTTGTGATAATATAAATGCGTTTGGAATCAAAAGGACTGAATTCAACCTTTGGTAAATTTGGTATGATGAATTTTCTTTCCAATCAGTTATCCAAAATGTTATTTGATATTAGAATAGCACTGTACAAGCGAACAGACAATACCAGGAAGCCACTTTCCTGCTGAAGTGGCATACACTGGCACCACGATGGCCATTGCTGGATGGAAAACCAGCAAGTGGAACGGCAGATGTTTTGATCGGTTGGTTTTCATTTGTTTGTTTTATTTTTTTTGTTCCATTTTTTTATTGGTTTGTAATCACATTTATTAGTATATTTCCTACTAACATTGTAACACCTGAATCAAATAATCAAAACACCTTTAAGCTGTCGACTTTTTTATTCCTTAATCCATTACAACACTAGTGCAGTTTTCTTCTCCTTTGTGTGACTTTTTTGTTCGCCCCGCCGATATCCTGCCGGACTTTTGTTGTTGTTTTTTTATTATTTCCCTTTGCAGTTATTCATTTTCCTCAAGGTTTTTTTTTACCACTTACAGGCGTTTAAGTTGCATTCGATTTTCTGATACAGTTGTTAATATGCTCATTTAAGTTCCACGCTGTGTGTGTTTTTTTTTCTTCATCATAGTATCTGTTCTTCGACTGTTTCATTTTTTTCTGGGAATTTTTTGTTTGTTAGTGTCGTTCTTCTGATTCTCGCGGTGGTCCGCTTCATCTTACAAGGTTTGCGTTCGTTCCTATTTCCCTTGTTGGTGATCGGATCGGAAAGTCTCTCACCAATTTTGCACACATACGCTACACTGAATTCAATCGATGCAGCACCAACGCAGTCGTGGAGAAATTTAGTGAACTTTTCAAATATTGCAGTTTATTCAAGGAAAAACATAATGGAGCCTTTTCTGACTTATATTCTCTTAAAAAGCATAAAAACCCCTTTTGTTATGCGTTACATTATCATGGAGAATATATAGCTATTCGCCACGAACAAAATCGAACCCAATCTTTCAATCGATCAAGAATCAACAATAGGAAGGTGCAGATTTTGAGAATTATAACACGTAGAATTTATTAAATTATTGCATTGCAATGCATTGTTGTTCAAATCGATCAGTATGTCAAGTAAAACGGTTAAAATATATTTTGAATTCAAATGTGAACTGTCCAAGAATCGTACCTATTACTGGATGTTTTCCTGCCTTTGTTAGATGGTCGACTTTAGCCGTTTGTATGCCTTCTTTTCCTGCACTTCGTGTTAGTTGGTTCCTCCTCTGCTCGCCAAAGTTTCAGTTTATGGTAGTGAATGGTAATTATCGCAGCACAAAGATCGAACGCAAGGTAAGAATCGATACGCTTCGTCTAAAAATATAGTTTTCTTTTCGCGTTTAAATTTGTGTGTGTGTGTGTCTCGTTTTATTCGTGTTTGCTGTTTTGTTTCATAATTGTTGCTTTGTAATTTTGCAGTCACCTGACTAGGACGACAATCATAGTGAAATTTTGTTTTGTTTTCTCTGCTTACATAACTCTCATGTCCTCCCGCCGCTTTGCTGCTTTTTCAGTATAGTTTTACTTATTTACTGTTTTGTGTTTGTGTCCTTTCTTCTCGTTTCTCCGCTGTGTTCTTCTAGTACTACTAGTTTTATCTATTTATCTCTTTCGTTTCGCTTACTGTGTCCACTTTTACGAACATACTAATTATATATTTCTGTTTTCCTTTTTCTGCTATTTTTTTTTTCGCCAGCAGCTTTTCTGACGTTTTATAACGGAAATAAGAATGCGTTCTACCTCCACTTGCGGATATGAAACATGCAATTCATAAGTTCATCTCTGCTCAATTTGTTTTACCTTCAAAGAAAATTTACTTATTATTTCTGAAATAATTAAAACATAATCACGATGAAAATGAAGGAAAGAAATTTTGCTTTTGATATAACAAACAAACAAAAAACTCCACTCCCCAGCACGGTTTGCAGCAGCCATTTTTTAAAGAACTCGTCCCCTATAAATATGTGGCCGTAGTGTGAGAATGCATGCGCTGAATGCGGTGTGCCTCGTTTAAGGTGTTCGTCTCGTTTCATCTTCTTCTCTGACAACCATCGCATCTTGCATGCTCCGTGCAAAGTTTTGCAAACCACCTATATTGTTCATACATTTTCATTTCTACTGGTACTGGGCAAAATCATTCTACTGTACTTTTTTTTTTGTCTTGTTTTCAATGTTAGTTTACTTCGTTTGGTTACACTTTTTTTGTTGCTGTTTTATTCTGTAATCTTCTTAGCAGACATTTTCCAACTACGCTCCCTTTTTCGCCCGGCTAATTACTATGTTGTTGATTTTCTCTTTTCTTGGATCGGTTTTTACAGATCCCCTTTTGCCTTCGATTAAGCTGCTGTTGTCCTTCAATGCTCTTGTGACTTTCATTTGGTCGTCGTTCTTTGCTTACGTATTGAATAACCTACAGAAAAGAAATAGTTTAATGTTTCTCGCCTTTCTTGCTGATGGGGCGCAAACGCGTACATATTCGGCTTTGCTCGTTGGAGATTTGATCTCCTTGCCACACTTGCCCCAATTTTAGCCCCATGGTGTAGACTGTGCCGTTGCACACGGATTGATCACGGTTGTGGTTCGCTGTTTCCATAACTTTTTTATTTTTTTTTTTATTTTGTCACATCTGTCCATGACCATTTTGCACTACAATATATGTTCTGCTTTGCCTTAATTAAAGCTACTATGTAGGATGCGGAGCTTCTAAGAAACTCTCTCGCTGTTGAACAACGGGACGAAGAGAACGGAAAATATTTACTTGCTTTGCAGTAGGTTCTGTGTCTTGTCTTGTCCGCCGAGACACCGATGGGTGTTTTTCAAAAACGTAAACGGTGTCCATATTATGTTCACCATGTGGTTGGTTTTCCACATGCCGGCCACAGGCCCGTAGAAAACGGTTCAGTTGCGATTTAAGCTTATTTTATCGATGATCACATTTTGAATTTGTCTGCGAGCTATCCAGTAGGGCGAAGGAACTGCGTTGCAATGCGGCTCCCGTGCAATGCAACAGTTGAATGGGAATCACTATCGTTAAAAGTATGCACTTGGAATTTCGAATCATTGCCACAGACTGGACACGAGTTGAAGGAAAGGAAACTGGACCAAGAAATCCTATTTCGGGTCACTTTTTCCCTCACTAACGGATCTGAACGCTTCCTCGCGGTACGGAAAGTATGCCTACAGTGTGCTCTGACTGTGAAGAATCAGCTTTCTGACCCCTTTTCAGTTTTCTGCCCGGAGTCTTATTTATCTAACGTACAGCAAATAAGTCGTGTACGACTGACATTTAACCGGAGCCTCTCCTGCTGCAATGTGTGTCCGGATGGTCTCTTAAAAATCGCACTTTGCGATAGGGTAGTGTCGTATAAATTCGAAAACATTACTATTTTCTCATGTCGTGCCGCCATTTTACGACTGGAGACGCAGGATGGCCATTAGAGTGAGCGCTCTTTGCTTTCCGTAAACTAAATTCCATCATCCCTTCTCTCATCGTAAATTTTTCTTACAGGTTTTCTCGTGTGTGCCTGTGTCACATTTGTGTGTGTCTGGATCTGCTCTAGTTTTTTTCTCTAACCCAAGTTGACGGTTTCGGGTTCACTTTTGTTTATTGAATTTCTTCTTATATATTAATATATATTACCTATGGTAGTATCTCTTAATATTATTTTCATTACTTCTTTTTTTGTTCTTTTGTTTTGTTTTGCTTTTTCTTTACGCTACTTTGCATCGTACGTTGCTATTCATGTTCGGGTTTTCTGCTCGCATTTGCCTATCGAGTTTTCTGGTTTCATCTTGTTTGCCTTTGACCAACCCGCCGAATTGAAGAGTTTTTGCATCTACTTTCTCCCATTCCCGTACGTCACTCGTCCACCGCAGGCTTAGAGCCCTTCGTGCATCCTGGCGCCCACTCATTGCTCACGCTTTATATTTAAACTTTGTTTTATTTATTCTTTGTTTTTAATAATTTTTATTCGCTATGATAGACTTGAAAATAAACAACAGAATTTAAAATTTTCATAATATTTCATAATAGATACTTGGTAGTAGTCGTTCGACCAATTTGTTTCGTTTCGATCCGCCACTCGTCCCGTTCGCCGTTCGCCGGAACACTAAACGTTATTGCGTTATTTTTTTGTTTGTTTGTTGTCTCTGGTTCGTTCGGTTCTGATTAGTTTTCTTTTTACCATGCTACACTCTCATTGCTTCTTTTCGACGTTTTGCAACATATTTGTTTTTTTTTGTTTTTGCAAAATATCGCCAGTTATGTTTCATCTTGATACACGGAACCCATTTGCGATGCTATAGAGGAGATGGATGGCGAACATTGCAAATGAACTAAGCTTAAACAAAGAGAAATTTAACAAAAAAAAGTCACGCCAAAGTCCTTTCCAAGAGCCTCAATGTACTGGAGGATATAATTCATCCTCAAACAATAATTTGCAGAAACAACTCAATGCAACATACACCCCACATATTAACGATAGTTTGTACTAATTTCCTCATGTACAGATAAACATTTTGTTTTTTATTTAAACTATACCAAAAGAATTTTTTGACGATCTCTGTCACCGCTTCGATTTGCTTGCTTTTCGGATATATTTGTATTGTTTGAATAACTGGCTTAAAGACGGTTGCATAACTAGCAAATGATACAATTCGTTTGAATTCCTACTCATGGTAACAACAAACTACGCACTCGCTCCTCGTTAAAATGCCGTAAGCATTTTTCCATTGCTTAGAACTGAGCATAAAACAGCATTACAATTTTCCGTTCTACTATCAGACAAAACATAAGAGGAACTGAAAAAAAAACAACTCGAAAAGAAATCCTCTCGCACAAAGGTTAATGACATCCATCCATCAACGTCTCGCTTGGATGATTTCCCTCTTATTCAGGCTCTACAATAGTCAGTTATTGTTGTTATATATGTTTTACTCTTTGCTTCGGTCGGTTATTTTGTGTTGTGTTTGCTTCAATGTTTGGAGTACAATTTTTCCTCTTGCCGTTTAGTGTTTATTTTTCTTCTTTGTTTTCTGCTGTATCGTTGCATTCCGCGTGCATATTATGTTATTCGTGTTTGCTCTTTCGGGTTTTAACATTTAACAGTAATATATATTGACTTCGTTAGACTTTTCCACCACCTTTGTTCCATTTTACACCATCACCGTACAGTTCCTTTGCTTTATCTCGTGGACGTGGCAGTTTTCGTCCCCAGTTTGAACATATTGAACGCCGATGTAATTAATTTTACTGCAAACGAACGAAACTTGAAGGGTAATGCTCCATGCTAAACTGAACAATTGATTTTCAAAACTAAAGTGTAACACTTGCTTCTTCAAACAGTATGCAAAGTACAATAGATAATTTATTGACATGATCGTCACCTTATGAACAAAGGTTTGTTGTTTCTATTCTTCGAAGGTTAAACATTCTTTTTCTGCTGTTTGATTGTGCACACATATCACATCTAGCACTGCTGAAACATTGTAACCCGAATGATCCATTTGTTGGTGGTTTTTAACTCATTGCTTGCATGAACATTCCCAAAAGGACAATTTTAATCTTTTAGCAACCGACAAAAGTTTAAACTTTTTTTTCTTCTAATGTTCTCTTTCGACTGGACTGTTGCAACAGCGAAAACAAAATTATAATAATCACTAGCATTACTGTCAGAACGTTTGATTTTCCGGCAGTTTCTTTCCTCTTGCTCACTCTTTTGTTCGGTTTTAGTGTGGCTTTCTTTTTCTTTCGTGTTTCATCATATGTATCGTTTACATTTGCTTAGTTTCTGCAGGGTTTTTATTTACTCAACTGAGACAATTTTTTCTGTTCTAGTTTTATTTCTTTAAGCTATAGTTTTTTTGTTTATGTAAACCTGTGTTGTAACTCTGGCTATGCATTTTTAAAACGGTTTTATCCATCTTTTCCTATATATTTTTTTCAAAACGATTATTTTTACACAGCGAACAAGCCAGGATAGCACAACTGCTGCCCAGTTGTTTGTTTCTCAAGGATCTTATGCATCTTTGTTTTGCGTGATACCAATGCTTGTCCCGGACGTTCAACAGGGATGGGATTCGACAAGCGCTTGAAGTACAGGTGACGGTTGTTGTTTGCACAACACAGACCCGTTTTTTTCATATAGTATAGGAGGGTGATTCTTATACTCCCCTCCCACGTCCATCAATTTTCCTATACAAACAAAATTAACATGAGAAATAAGTATAAGTAGGGAAAAAACTAAACAAAGTAGTAACAGAGACACACAAAATTAAACAACCTTACTAAAAAGCCTATGAACAAGAAAACAAAAAAAAAACATTAGTTCACTTTTTGTGGCCCTCTGTCCCAGTTGCCACTGAGCTGCATTTCTATCGCCCGATGCTCTCCCTTTTGTAGCTGTGTCCCTCTCTTGCTTTTTGTTAGTCTTCGCTGTTTTGTGTTTCCATCTTGCTTTCCTCAATTTGCCTTTGCTAGAGCTCTTGCTGCCTTCAATCTTCTTTTGTTTCCCTACTGCAACGTTTTCCAATATCCCCCCTCCACCAATGTGTCGATAAAACTTCAAACCAACCAACCAACCAACCAACCAACCAACCAACCAATTCATTTGCCCTAGAAGAATGGTACTGGCTTTCTCGATTTGATCGCTCTTAACCCTCCAGTTTTGTATTCTTTTTTTATTGATTCATCAACTTCTGCGATTTGCTTTGCTCTGCAGTTTCCATTTCATTTCTGTCTTCGATTTTCGGTTCATCTTGTGTGGTGTGCTTTCGGCTCTCCTTCTATTTGTTATCTTTATTATAATCATTATTATTATTATTTATTCATTATTTATTATATTACCCACATTCTTGTTCTTTCTTTTAATTCTGGTTTACTAAGTTTGTTGTTTGTTGGTTTTCTTCTTCTTCTTCGTTTTGCTTTGTGTGTGGTTTTCTTGCTGTTGTTTGTATTTTAATTCGAAATTTTACATATTATTTGATGTTTGCTTCTGTAAATTATTATCGGCAGTGATTGAAGATGTTGTTGACTCGGACGTTTTCTTCATTTTGTCACAGTAATCGGTGAGGATGTCGCGGAACCGTGACCAGCACTTTTCCGGCACCGTGATCGCCGTGCGGAAGTTGCTCTTTACTTCCGACACCCGCATGTAGATACCCCGGCTGTTCTGGCCGATGTCGAAGTAGAAGTTCTTGTTGTCGACCCGCATGTGGCGCCCCTCCGGCAGCTCGCCCTTGTAGCCGCCATCGTTCGTGCCGAACTCCTCGAGCAGATCGGTCAGCGCGTCGCGAAACTCGATCATGCCCTGCGCCGGGATGGCGATCTGCGAGCGTGGACCGCCGCGCGTGATCGTCTGTGAGACGCGCAGAAACCGGCCCCGCACGTTCTCCTTCAGGTCGAGATAGTACCGCCGGTTGTCCTTGATCATCATCTCCGACTTCAGCTTGCCGTCCTCGGGCACGTTGTCGGGGTTGGGCGGGCCGAGCGACGCGTAGTAGTCGCTGAACGTCGACAGGTGGTCCCGGAACTCGGCCGCAGTCGAGAGGGCCAGGAAGATCTGGCTGCGCCGCCCGTCCGCGCCGATCTCCGCCACCTTGATGAAGCGTCCACGTCGATTCTGCTTCACGTCCAGGTAGAAGCGCTTCGACTGGATCTGCAGCATCTTCGTCGCCAGCTCCTGCTCCGTCTGGTTGCTCTGCTGGCCAGAGTCGAAGTCACCGCCGCCACCGCCGAGCCCGCCGCCGCTCCCACCGAGTCCACCTCCGCCGTCCATCTTCTGTGAATAGTCCTTCTGGGCGCCTCCGTCGTGTCCACTACCAGTGTCGGACATTTCCGAGGTGCCACCGAACCAACCGAGAGTCAGATTAAAGTTTATTTTCTAAGCCGCTTTGAACCGGGGAGATAGAAAAGGGTGACAGGGATAAGGCCCCTGTACGCTAGTAGTAGCCCCTTTCGGTACTACTACCGCCACTCCCGCGAAAACTCCCGCGCCTCTCCCGCTTGGTGCACCGCTGCCGACAAAGCAAGCGTGCCGCCCTGTCCGTATTCTGCTCGCGTACGTCCTCGGCACTCGTTCGATACGGCTTTGGACAAGTGCTAATCGACAAAACTCCTAGGCTATCGTTGTGCTGTTTCTATACTTTCTTTTTTTTTCTTCAGGTGCTTCTCTTCTCGCACACCTCTATCTCTCTTTCTTCGCTTGCTTCCTTCTGTGACCGCTTTCCGGTTTTTAATCGCCGATAAAAAGCTATCTCAACCACGTTCAATCCTGCTTCTCCGTCTCCTCCTCCGGCCTCCACCGACACAGACCGACCCCACCACAATTACAGCATCCACAAAATCTCTCCCCTTCACCGTCCGCCTTCGGCACGCCTCTGTTATCCTTCGTCCCCTGCAACACACGATCCTGCGCCGGCGCTATTGGTCATCTAGTGCACGATCGGCAATCATTGGTGGTGATTCCGTACTGCTGTGACATCCACGTTTCAGTTTACGGTTCGTTTCACGGTGTTCCTCTCGAAGCAAGCCCGCCAAGTCTGTAATGTTTGTTCACGTCCAATCGTGCATCCAATCATGCATGGAGCACCATGCATCCGCGTCACCCCGTCGATGATGAAGTGAAGTGTTGTGGGTAGAGAAAATGTCATCGGACAATTATGCCATTAAGCGTGCCGTGTTTTCCGTTGTTTTCATCCATCGATGGTAAACGGTTCCAAATTTTCATAAATCCGTCGCAAATATCGATTTTTTCCCGTTCAGCCATCATCCAAGCAACCATCGCACCGGGTGATACATGAAAAATAAAGAAAAGGAAAACAAAATGATCAGTAATCAGGGACGGCGCGTCATGTTTACATCGCGCAAGAATTAACTCCGACAGCCGAACCGACCGGACCACGCTACCAATCGTGACGTATTGTCGTGGGGTCGAACGGATCGCGCCCTCCACAAGAGCGCGGGCCCAGCAGAGGTTAAAATGACAGTAATTAAATATTACTGAACTTCGATCTTTCCGATCCGATATTCTCGTGTGCAAGCGGGAGGTAGTAGTGATAGAGATTCCGCTGGTTCGCTAATCTTTACTTTTATAAATTTCAGTTTCAAAGCCCGTGATGAGATGAGGCAATAAACCCTACCTTTTGTAATAGCACGAGAAGCATGCTTTTTTTTCAAGTTGACTCTAAGAGGAAACGGGTCTCGAACACGGGTTTACCAAGAGCGAAGCCGTAGTCTTGCCGAGGAACCATAGTACAAGTTAGAAAGTAGTAGGAAATAATGCTACTTGAATCGTGGTAATGGTCGCTTTGAAGAAAATATTCAGTTTCTGAATAAAAAGTTTTTCCTGATCGGGATTCGAACACCAAATATCTAGCATCGAACCGCAATATCCCTACCACTGCACCATTCGCAAGTCACGGTGATGCCGAGAAATTACAGGTACGTATGTCTCTATGGGTCGATTAGGAAATCGGCTTATGAGCACCAAGTCCCTCCACAGCGGGGGTTCGAATCCCAACCGAGATCGGTGATTTTTTGCCGCCCTGGGCAATATACACCAAAATTTTTTTATTGTATAAATCAAAAGATCTCCTCGAGATAAGACTTTTTGCCCGAGCAAAATGGGTCCAGACACCACTCCTACCTCCCGAAAATTGACCACAAAGATGATTTTTGGTACTTTGTAAGAGACGAAAATAAAGGAAAATTTTCCGAGTCAAATTTTTTTGATACGAGATAGCGTCTCGCTGTCTTTGGCAAAGTGTTAGATCTAAAAGAGACGTTTCAATAATAAGCCACTTTAAAAACATTACATAAGCCACAAAACAAAACAAAAATTTGTCAACAAAACAGGAATTGAACCGTCAACTTTTGGGTTTGCGTCCTCCACTTTACCAATCACGCTATTTCCTCTGGCTGGCAATAGCAAGCAAACTATGGTATAGTTTTCATTAGTACAGCTATGAACATCGATACATGTATAAACATGTATGACATTTTGACACATCTTTTTCAGCGCTTCAGATTATACTAATCGATATATTAATATTTTTATATCCATAATCCTCGAGCATCGCCGGGTCTTCAAGCTAGTTCATCCATACACGGACATTCGAGCACGGGGACCGATACCGCTCCTGCCGCTGAGGCAACCCGATCGCTCTTGGCGGTTGCCGTCTCGCTTTTTCGATTCTCTCGGGGTTGATACTCGCGTTAGAAAAACCCACACGTAGACAGCACGGCCGCGCTTCTTCTCATACACCAGACACACGTTCCCATCTAGCGCCTACTGAGGTCGCGTACTACACACAGCACCTGGTCCGTCCATCCAACCACCAACCAACAACCACCAAGCAGGAACGGTTTCACTCCAAGTTGCCTAAGTAAGCTCTGGACGCGATAGCAAACACGGAACCGAAGTACAATGATTGTTTTTGTTCCCGCGTCACCCGCGTGTCCGATATTACATCGATTTCAATGCAAAATGGACAAAATTTTAGTTTTTACTTTTCGCTCGCCACTACTGATGATGTGTCTTTTTCTCTACCAGTGCTCACGCACCGGGGGACACTACATGTTCAAGACCCTTTTTTTTTTTCTTCGTGTAATAGTTTGCGCCGATGGCATTAGATCGATCCACTTGTCATGCGAACAGCCGCAGATTTCTTTTTTTTTTGTCTTGGGAACACGATTCAATCATTGGCATTTCATTTATGATTATGCACACACAGCGATGGGGCCCATAGACATTGAGTGGACCTTTGCATGAACCACACAAATATCTAACGCGAAAAGTTGATAATGTTGAAAGGTGATGATTCGGGTCCACACTAATGCAGCAATTCTGATCCTTTGTAATTGTGTTACCAAATTGTGCTACGCACCGCACTTCAGGCAGTTGGATTTCGCTTTTTCTGCAACTTGTTCACCGCACCGGTCGTTACAGGGATCCTGCAAATCACTGTAGCTGCTGCTAGAATTATCCGTTCTCGCTGCTGTGCGAAACCACGCAACTAATTACTGCCGCTGTCGCTGTGACGCCACTCCAATAAGATGAAAAGAAGGCGGACGACGGCGATCGCTCGTCAGACGGTCAAACCGATTCACACAGCGCACCCCAAAAACCGTCGTCTCAGAAAATCAGCCGCGTTCAATACTGACCGCCGTACACACCACGTCGTTCGGTAAGTAGCGGCGCCTCACGCATACACCGCCAGCTGTCCGCTGCCAGCTACGCTGCTGGCATTTGCTGATGCTGCCCTTACCGTTTCCTGCTGACTGTGGTGCCTTCTCTATCTCTTTCGCTCACACGGGCACTTGCACTTTTTACACTGCATTACAGCACGGGCCTACTGCGTTCGCAGGTCGAACGTCACCTTCGCACCGAAAGTACGCTTAAGGTGCCGTTACACTTCGTACACAATATTGTTGGCCCAATACAATAACTGACAGCATTTTGGAAGAGCACGATCGACAGAACTTTTTTGTTTTTTATTAATTTTCAACGCGACGCTTTTTAATCGATATTATTGGATTGATCACACTCCGGCAGCAGGTTGCATCTCAAATTTGACACTTTTTACACATTCAAATAAGTGCTGACAAAAATTAAACAGCACCAACAAATGCCTCCCGAGTGTGAAGGACCCTTTAACGTATCAACGCGCACGCACACGTCAACAGCACCACGCACTCGAAGCGAACGCACATTTCGATACACCGCATACGACACTGCAAGGCATTCGAGCTATTCCGTTCCATCCGTCGTTTCGTGCTCCGTTCTTGCGTGCTCCCTCTTTCTTTCTCACTCTCTCTTGCACCGCAGCCGTCACACAACCACCACACGGCAATTGTTACGCGTTTCTTTATAACTGCCGACTGACTTTTCACCTTTTTTGCCACCACCAAAGCTCTTCTTATACTCGTAAGCTGAACTACATGTCAACGTACCGTTTATGGTGATCAGCTGGATTTGCTACTGCTGCTCCTGCTGCTGCTGCTGCTGTTGCTCCTTTGATTTTCCCGGTCTCCCGCTCTTCTCCGGAGGGCATCCAAATAGTGCTGATCGCTGCTCTGTTCCGACCTGCCCCTTCCAACCTTCTTGCTGTTACGGCTCGTCGTCACCAGCCCACCACAACGCCACGGGCCTTTCAGCTGAACCAGCTAAATCCTGCGCAAAGTTGTGAACCTACGAACAGAAGCATACCCGAGGGTGTTAATGGCAGTCACGCAACCCAACCCCAGCTTTTAACGGGCGAACCAACTTTTTTCCTTCTGTTCTACACAAATTTGCATTACGTCCACTCTGACCGACAGCTACTCCGACTGACAGCCAGACATTGAAGAAAAGTCGCAACTGTCAAACGGAGAAGAGCGTATACACAGCAGGCGAGAGAACTTTAAAAACTTTACTCTCTCTCTCTCGCTCTCCGTCTCGATGTTCCTGCTCACCGCAACGCTATTTCGGCTCTCCTGGGTTTAGTTTCTTTGTTACACGTTTTGGATTTTAAGCCCGCATACTCGTTCGCCTGTTCGCAGTCGCTATCTTCCTTGCTCTTTCCCACCACCGTGATGGAAAGCAATCAGATGTCTCGCACGCTAGCCATGCGCCTCAACGATTTTCCTGTTGTACACGCGCCAACGTGATATCATATGGTGCGTACTGGTGGTTGTGGATGTGAGGAAACGCGTGGTGCACGTTCGGTTCGCTACAACCGAAAATAGCATACTCTCGGCGTGTTCAAGGCGCGCGCTCTCTCTCTATTTCACGATTGGGGCTGGAAAGGGATTTCAAATTATTCTCCCAGCCACCCCACAAGGACGAGTACATTGCACTGTTTTTCAAATTATGGAACATATGATGATGGCCCAACACACTTTGGCAGGCAAAAGTTCTCGACATATGAATCGACATATGAATGAGGAGCTTGACATATTACGATTTTAGATCAATTTTTGCCAAGAGGCACCAGGTGACCCCATCACTGAAATTTAACAGACGAAGGTACTTGTTTGGGAAAATGCTGGGCGGATGTTCTTGATGTGCTAAAGGTTAACGATCGGAGAAAGTAAATCGGTGCTAATAGCTTTCGTGAATACCACTGGGAGAAAATGGAAGGAATTATTCCATTCGAATGCTTGCCAGAATTTCAAAACTATGATTATGATTGTTTCCGGGAGTTTTGAAGCATTTAATTGATTCCATATTCAATTATAACTCTTCTCATCGTCTAATTGTTCAAATATGCTTCTACAACAAAGTTTAAGGCTCCGATCGATTCAAAAATTAGTGCTAAAAGCAATCGATGAGTTTATCAAATTCAGTGTCGTGTACAGAAATCTCCAAAGATATTTTATACCAAATCTTTCTATATTTTATTACTGGTGCAGGATACACTTTCATTTATGCACTCAGTTTATCGCAGTACTAGTCGCAGTAACAATTCACCTGCACTTAATATTGAAATGATTTGATAGCCTTTGGTTTTCCATTCTCTTTGAGTTTTTTGACCTCTTTTTCCTTTAACACACTTCCACTGAGTGTACAACCGATGCTAATACCTACTTGCAAGCACATACATGTTAAGCACATGACAAACTTGGAAGTTCGAAAAACACAAGAAACGATCCACCATCGCAATTCTCTGCGTAGTGGTGCACTCGTTGGAAGGAATTAAGTACAATGTTGCACTATGTTTTCACATATGTTTTCATTTGGATTGAGAACGGACCAAAAAAACACCGTCGCACTACATGGAAACTATTCCGCACACTGATTCCCGTATCCTACTTAAGGATATAGTGGAACTGACAGCATTTGCGAATGCAACACACAGCACGCAGGCATTTATGTTGCGCGTAACAAAATGCCACTACATGTAGAGAAGCGCCAGACAAGAGAACGGGAGAGACCTTCCGCCAGTGTTCTCTGGAGCGATCGAAGAAAATTACCACCGAGAGCGAACAGTGAGGAGATCCAACAAAAGATGGAAAAATTCATTATCGACAGAAAGGGAAAAAGAAAGAAACAATTTTCTTGCGACACAATTTCATAACCCTACGCGCGAATTCTAATTTCCCCTGGCCCGAAATGCGGTGGCAACATGCGGGGCAAAAGCGGACCCCAGACTCGAATGTAGAATAAACCGAATTTACCACCGTGTCAGAAGCATCCGCCTTTCGTCGAAGCACACAGCAGATGTCGCGATCCAAGAAATCCTCATGCGACCATTACACACCGACTTCTGCTTCTACCTCGCACCGAGCGATCTGGACAAGCTTTGCGGGACGCAAGGACCACCGCTTTCGTGGTACTTCCTGGGGCCGTTGGGCCTCCTCCTCTACTCCCTAATGCACATAGCTGCTGGTACGGTGTGTTTGGGCCCGCATCGTTGCACACGGATAGCAGCGCCTCCACCTTTGGGTCAAGGTGGAAGGCTTTTCCCTAGTTGCCGATGCCACTGGATACGGGTGGCCGCCTCACAGACGCATTGGATCGATCCTTTTGTGTGTGTGTATTTTCGAGCCACTTTTCCGTCGCCTGCACGCTCCAACCCAGCACTAATCTAGCACACTAATGGCACTGCTTTCACTGCTGCTGCTTTCTGGTAACACAAACGGCTGCGATAGCATACACTCGCGGCACAGCGACTCACAGCATACTGTGACCGATGAGAAAGTTAAACTTTTCAGCTGCTGCATGCTGCTTCCCACGATTGAGATATCTCCTGTGCACCGCCAGTGCGCTCCAATTCTCATTCTCGAACTCCAACGAATTCTCCGCTGGTGAGACCGACAGATTGTAGCGCCATTTGAATTCACTGTTGCATCGCGGTCCGGGACCAAACGAATCGCGCGGAAAAGCTCGTCGCTTTTATTGGCGGAAAATGGGTTTCGAATTGTACAAGTTTTTACCAGGATCAGGACCTTTTTTAATATCATGCATAGACAACTAGAAACAGAAAGATGTTACTACATGTTCGGCATGACAGATAAGCAGCATGAAGCAATTTTCAAAAAGTTTTGAAATGACGTACAAATTTGAAATTCGTTTTTATATTCCGTACATACTAAATAACTATATTGAGAAAATGTTGCTCTCTTCGTGGATATGCCACCCAAGTTCTAAGGGGTTATTCTAATTCTAAGAATAACAAAAGCTCTGTCCCACCTTGGAGGCTACATTGTTTGCTGTACAGAAAAATTCTACCCACTTCTAGGAACGTTAACGGATAGGTGCTTGGTTTCCATGTTCCATGCGTACTACTTCGACACCCCAATCGTCGACGCAGCCATCGAACGACCGCTCACGTTTTTATTCTTACGGTCCTTTTTCCGACCTCGTCCAAGTCGTCCTGCTTTTCGATGCCGCTGCGCTCGCGTCTGTCTGGCTGACGACAGACTCGCAGATAACGTCCTTCTCTCCACTAACCTCGTTTTTGTTCGGCCACCCTAACTCCCCGCGAATGTTCCTTCCTTCCGTCGGATTCAACGACCTGCTTATAGTGCGAACCGTTTGTCGATCATTCCTACCTCAACAAGCCCCCCCAAATCCACACACAGATACACACACGCACACCAACTGCCAAGCTGCGGTAGTTGCGTGCTAGCTTTTCCCGATGGATGTCTTTTTGTCCATTGCTCCCGAAGTTAACTTTCCGTCTAATCACCAGAGCGAGTCGTCGGTTGACGGTCGTCCGGAGGGTGGAGGAATGCGGTTGTGTGCGTGCGCACGACTCCCACAACGTAAGGAGGGTTGAATGGTGGGGGTGGTTGGCTGGAGGACGTATACGTCCCATTGCCCCCTCCCATGGGCCGTTGATACCGGGGTCAACGAACTTCCACGGCGACGTTTTTCCGTTCAATGTCATTACAAAATTTTGGGAGAGACTGTGGATAGTTGATCGAACTGCCAAACGATGGGGACATCTGTGCAGGGGACAATAGTTTTCGTGAAGGTGTCCTTCAAAAGCCCATTGGCATAACATTCTAAGCAAATAAGATTCCATATTCAAACGTATTAAAGGATTTTTACTTTTGGAACTGACCTCGCATGCATTTTTGATTCAAATTCTGCCATATGTAAGCTTTGTAATGCTCGCGAGAGACTTCTCTGGTAGAAAATGCTTTGAGTGTAATAGAGAGTAATGAGAGTAACCTCAGGAAATAGAGAGACAGAGAGGCAGAATTAGTTTGTACTAAATTATGGCAGGAAAATCAAATAATCTTTCCCTCGAATATTTGTGAAAAATCGAACCGTCTTATTGAAATCCAACGGCAATGTTGATTCAGATTGTAAAAAGTTGACGTTGCTTCAAAAATCTTATTTCAACGAAACAATTTACGAACTAAAAGCATCTACGGGAGAATAACGACTTGGTCAAAGAATTATGATTGCCAAACTTTATTCCAGGACACAATACACACTCATAAAATGCTATCCTTGTTTTGCTCCGGAGCGTGCAGGATATTGTTAACATAAAGACTCATCGTTATCACGGTAAAGTAACGAGCAATGCTCGTGTGTTCTTCGAAATTCTCCTGCGCTGCCTGCAAATTATTCTATACAAACACAAAATTCTTATTACATACTCTACAATAGACAAAGATCAAATTTGAGAATAAACCGTGGCTTTAAGTCTGATCGTTCCCATTGTTAGTCCTTTATAGGTGAGTTCATTCATTCAATGTGTTTACGGTCAAGTCTACATGAAACGGGAGAAGTGGTCCCTACCACAATAATTGGATACGGTTTAAAGTTTCCAAAACGGAACTCAAATTGCCTCCGCCTATCTCCAGAAATCCTTATTTTGTCCTCAATACTTGTTGATGCCGAACAACCGCACCCCATGGAATTGTGGTAGCTTCGGAACGAGTACAGTAACCAACGAGATAAAGTTAACTATAAAATGATCGACATCATTGCGTGTGTAGAGACATGTTAGAAGAAAGCTGTAAAAGGAATGGAACGATGTATTAAATTTGCATTAGGGCAATTTTTCGAACCCCTATATACGTACAGCACAATCGGTGCGGCGGTGAGGAACTTCCTGGTCGTTGTAAACTGTTCACCGTAGTCGATCTGCTCCCAGTGCGTGTACTTGCGATTTTCGCCGGCCTCAATGCTCATCCACGGGGCCCCTTTGATGCAGTGTAAAAAGTACAAATGAGCCTAAAAGGAGAACAGAAACGTTGGAGTTCAAAATCCTTTACCGAAATATTAAATCCCCCTTCGACCGAATACTTACCAAATTGTGCGAGATGTTCGTGATGGTCCAGGCGTAGGGAATCTGCACGAAGGGTATCGCCAGCAGGACGATATGAAAACCAACCATGCCCAGGACGTACGCGAGCCATAGGCCGCGAGAATCAAGCCATGAAGCGTTCGGGTTAGGATCACCGTGGCCCCCGGCAAGCATGTTTGTTTTTCGGCAATCTACAAAACGCACAGTTTTATCAACCACAACAAAGAGTTGCACTGTATTCGAGGAACTTCTCGTGATAAGAAAAAAGCACGAAATGGCAATAACAAATCGTGCGCAACAGAGTGCATCTTCCTTTGACGTACCGTTTTGTTTATGTTTTGGTTAGCGTTATTTATAGTATATGATCGAATTCTTTACGAGGGGTTGCTCTACCTTTTCATACTATGCCAGCAATGTGAAGGGCAACGGAAATTTTTCAAATAATTCACCACGTGGTAGTAATGCAAATAATTTGGAAAATTATGAACAGGGCGTATGTTAAGTAAGTTACATGTGTATATACTTTATTGTTCTTATTTGATGGGTTCTTGGTAGCTTGCATTTTAATGGTTATTTCTTTCGTACTTTGTCCATTATTTCATATTATTCGAAGCATGCATTGAGCACATACATCGCTATTTGGTATGTTTGTAGATAAAAAACCTTGTAGAACTGATAGAAACATGTGGCGTAGTTGTCAACTACTAATTGATCTAGTTTTTTTTCGGTAGTTAGATTATGCTTGTAGCTATTTCAAACATATTTCGATGCAACAACGGCTTTGGTTCGTGCTAAGTGTTTGGTTACTTAACAATCCTTGGTTGCAATGTGGATGATCTTCCGTGTGCAATGTTAATGCTGTGTCACAAGATTATCAATGGTGGTTTTTTTACTCCCTATAAACGCAATCTGCAACGAATACCGGATACGGATACATATCTAAACACGACACGTGGTGATCTACCTTATCGATTTATCAATAGTTTTGTTTGGTAATATGAATATGTACTCTTCATTGACCGTGCATTAAATTCTACTATGGTTCGTTATTAATATACAGCAGCCGTTTACGGCTTGATTCACTATTCGTTTACCAAATTTGTAAGTATGTATGGTATGCGGTTTACAGTCTATTAAAGGTATCGTTGAAAAGAAAAAGAAAACGGAACAGGCGTCCATCGAAAGCTTTTGCATTGTACGATTCACGCAGCACAGCACAGCGATGATAGGGACAAATGAAGGATTCTTGTGACATAATTTACCCGTTTTAAACTTTAACTTTCTCATACTGTGCTTAGAGCGTCTAGGGTCGGTGGTTGAACAATGGCACGCTTCGTAATGGTCGTACCGAACGTTCCGTAATATACTGGACATGATATTTGTGTGATTTGTTTTCTTTAAAAGTGTATAGATAAAACAGTCTATGGAAGGACAAATTAGTAGCTCGTTAATAGTTTAGTTGGGCTGTTTTGTACACACCTCATCGAAAATAAAAATTACATTTTCCAAACTAATGCAGTTGTTGGAAATGCTTTGTTGACAATAGATGTTAACTAAACCGAATTTTCTGAACCAACATATTCTAATGAAATTTGGCTTTTGGCAGGTGGACTACAATATTCTCTTAAATAGGACACAAACTTTAAATTTATGCAGAGACATTCATTTTTCTAAGGCAATTGTTAGCAGCATAATATCTAATACTGTGCTCGGGGAACTTTCCCGCATTAATGGAACGTTTTACAAGTAAACACCACAGCAGTTCGTGTTGTGCAACGCAATAGTTCTTCCGTAAAATAAGTCGAAACATCTTACAGGTGCGTAGGTTTTTTTTTCTTGCCAGAGGGGTAAGAGCAATAGTTTCTTTGGTAGATAGCTTCGTATAAGTATGTTAACACATTTTGCACTTATGATAACGATTCGATAGATATCTTGTGTTAGTGCCATTGGACCAAGTTAGTGTTATTTTTCTTTTAAATTTAATAGATCTTTGAAATATGTTTAGAAAAAAATTCGAAGTCTTCGTAATAAAGATGTCTTTCGTTAAAAATGACCAAATTCTTTTGAGAGAAAAGCTCACAGAATGAAGCCTACCATCGATGCAAACGCATCAATGATATGAAAAATATGGATCTCTCAAAGTCAAGGATGAACCCAACATGAGAAACTCGATAAAACATCGATTCTATCATAGTACAAATCAACTGGCAAGGATCTCTTACAAGTAACAGTGTGGTCCCAACCACTTTCGTTCGCCCTTCCACTTAAGAATCCTCGTCATCGTCGTCGTCCACGATGGCCTGCCGGTCGCCGGCCGTCTTCCGGCTTATTCTACCTTTGATTATCTTGGTTACGGTTACCTTCGTGCCACCTCCAAGGGCCGTGCTGGTCGATCCCCAGCCCCGAATCGCCTCATTCGTGGACATCAGCATCGAGTACGATGTGCCGAGTTCTCCCTCCTTGCTGTTGTGGATGCCGTATAGGAAGTACACCAGCATACCGATCGAGAGCCAGATGAAGAACCGCAGCCAGGTCAAAAAGCTCAGGTGCACCATGAGCTCAATGTTGCAGAAGATGCTCAGCGCCGGTATGTACGGCACGAACGGGACTTTAAACTGCAGACCGCGGGTATTTTGGTGGTGGGCTGATATAACGACGACACCTGCATGGACGAAATTGTACACGACAAGAATTAAGCACCTATTCACATGGTGAGGTCCTCAACCGTTCTCTGCTACTTACATGCCACAAGACAAAACAGCAAGAATCCGTATAGTCCCAGTGCCCACCAGGTGCCGTTGTACAGCTCGTCCCAGGAGCTCGTGAGTTGGAAGCAGATGGCCACGCTGAGCACGCAAAACATCAGCACAGCACCGGAACATGCCACACCTGGCTCGCAGCGCCCCAAAACCGGCTCTAGCCAGCGGAATTGTGGCCGCAGCCTTCCGGCCAGTGCAATCTCGATCATCTCACTCGTCGGAGAGGACGGATCGATGGTGCTGGATTGTGAGGAGGAGTCGATACCACCTGTAGGAGCTACAGTGTCGCCTCCAGCTGGGCCACCATCTTCCTCGTCGGTACCGGGCGTGTCTGGAGCGAGATGGACCGTCTCCTCCACCGAAATGGGTCGATATCGGAGCACGATTACGCTCGCCGAAACAATCGTGTACGCGAGCAGCGTACCGATCGACATGAACTCGACCAGTTTCTCGAGGTCGAAGAGCAGCGCCAGCAGAGCACTGCATAGACCGGACAGCGCCAGATTCAGCAAGGGCACCTGCGTCTTGGTGTTCACCTTGCCGAAACAAGAAAAGAGCAGCCCATCGCTGGCCATGGCGTAGAGGCAGCGGGGTAGCGCAAACAGGGATCCGAGCAGGGTCGTTGTCATTCCACAGATGGCCCCAGTGGAGATAGCATACTTTGCCCACGTGATGCCGCGCGTCCCAAACGCGTCCGGGAGTGCTGCCGCCGGATTGATCTCGCTGTACGGGATCATCAGCGTAAGGGCTGCCGAGACCAGCACGTAGCCCACGGTAACGACGCACAGCGACAGTATGGTGGCCAGCGGAATCGAAACGCTAGGGTTTTTCGCCTCCTCCCCGGACGTGGCGATACTGTCGAAGCCGACGAACGCGTAGAAACAGGTGGCCGCACCGGCCAGCACCCCGCCGTAGCCGAACGGGACGAATCCCTGATTCGGCAGGGACCAGTTGTCAATCGAGGCGTACCAGAAGCCCAGCACCACGACCAGCGTCATTACGACCACGTTCACCGTCGTCAGGATGCTGTTGATCATGGCCGTCGCCTTAACGCCGGCGGCCAGCGCGACCGCATAGCTCAGGCACACGAAGAACGCCAGAAAGTCGGGATACTTCGCTAGCAGCTTCTCGTGCATCTCACCGGTCACCTCCATCGTGAGGTTGGCGATGACGTTTCCCAGCATCGAGTCGACGTAGCCGCTCCAGGCCCGAGCCACCGATGCCGCACCGAGCATGTGCTCCAGTATGATGTTCCAGCCGATGACGAAGGCCCAGAACTCGCCGATCGACACGTACGTGTAGACGTACGCCGAGCCGGCCTTGGGAACGCGCGTCCCGAACTCTGCGTAGCACAGGGCTGCAAGGAGCGAGACAACGCCGGCCAGGATGAAGGATAGCACGATTGCCGGCCCAGCCATCTCCTTTGCTACGGTTCCGGTAAGCACGTAGATGCCAGCACCCACCATATGACCGATACCTATTGAGAAGGAAGAGACCATCAATTGTTGTACGTTGAATCTCTTGTTCCAGCAATTGACTAATCAGCTTCCATATGTTTGATACGTGATTAACGATAAGCATAGTACCTAGAATCAAGTGTGCGAACCTTTTGATAAGGCAAACTAACAGTTAAAAATTCGAATAAAATTACCATCTCAGCCTACACGAACCTATCCTCGATAAAAATAGGTGGGGCCAGCTCAAACAGATGGTTTGATAGTTTACCGAAAAGAAGCAAATTGGCATACTCAAAAAAGTACCGAAAACAAGCAAACACTGAGGAAATAGTAAACAAACAAGTTGCCACCTGTTTACTTTGACGTAATGGTGGAAAATAAAAGTAAAAACCGGAAGTCAGTGCGTAGGTAACTAGATGCTATGTTGGGTTGTTTAAGGACCTGCTTGACTAACATCTTACATCTTATCTTTTGCTTACCCAGCAGAGTGATGTCGAACGTGGTTAAACACCGATTCAAGGGAGTTTCCATTAGATCCGCCGGAAGCTGTTTGGTGCGGTTCATCTTCGTGCACAGGCCGGACATAACGTGCCCAAGAATCATCCTTCTGGCACTGGGCATCGTGGCTAATTGCGATTCAAACCGATTCGCACTCCAAGATGTTCGCTGTCCAATCTCTATGCGCGACTTTCAAAATCCTACCATATGGAACGCGCGGTGAAAGGTAGAAAAAAAAGTTTATCACAGCTAATCACGCAGCAGGATGAAAGTCAACAAAAGGCAAGGACAGAACGACCCACACAAAAAAAACAATCACTTGTAAAAGCACTCCCTCTTGTTCTCTGCGAGTCCTTGAAGTTTTTTGTCACTTGTTGAGGACACAACTGGCACACACAGCGTAGGATTTGGCAAAACGCTGCGAATTATCCACCACTGTAGTCCACGATGGGTCGCAAGTTAACAAATAGTAATAAAAAATATCCTTTGCCTTTGCCTTTGCCTTGCACACACGAAACCCACCCAATCAGCGTACCAGCTGGACACCTCTTCGCCCACGATTGGCCCGTCGTCTAGCGGAAGCGAAGGGAGAAGCTCGTCCCGTCGTACCGTTCACCTGAGTTGTTCGATTTGTTCTGACCACCGACGGCAGGATGCAGATCGTGATGAATGGCAACTTGTTCGATTTTCTACGCATTCGCACATGCACACGCGGTTGGCGGTTCACACGTGTGTATTTGTGTGGTTCGGGCATGCGCCCTGTGGAACGACATTCCGGCAGTTGGATTAGTTATGAGGGGAACAGCGAACACCTTCAAAGGTGAGAAATTTAATGCGAAACAAACATTGGAAATGAAGTTGAGGCAGCACCGCGGTAAGGGGTAGAAGGAAGAGAAAGGGATGGGAGCAGTCAAAAACATGCAATAAGTTCTATCAAAGCGATATGAAAATGCACCACACCATCTTTCGCTGAAAAACGTGAAAAGCCTACTAAGGTACGCTACTATCCTTCGATAAAGACTAATCAACTTTTATTGCAAGTTTTTTTTTTTTTTTTTGCTGCAAGCAACAAGGTCAACAATACATCCATCGTTTGCATGGCCGACTAGGGCCGCTCAACATCCTCTTTCTTCGCGTTTTCTGCCTCTGCCGCCGCCCGGTTTCGCAGAATGCTGGTGATGAAAAATTCACCTGCCTTGTACGAGCTGCGTACCAGCGGCCCACTGGCAGTGTAGAGGAACCCGAGCTCGTTACCCCGCGTTTCCCAGTGCTTGAATTTTTCCGGCGTTACGTACTCGATCACCTTGAGGTGCCTTTTGGTCGGCTGCATGTACTGACCGAGCGTAAGGCAGTCGACACCAACGGAACGCAGGTCTGGAAGAAGAAGATAACGGACACGCCATTATTCCGAAATTCAACATCGGCAACCATGTTCCGCTGCTTTACCCTTTAGCGTCTGTTCAACTTGCTCGTCCGTCTCTCCCAGCCCGAGCATGATGGACGATTTGGTCATGAGATTCGGGTTGATCCTTTTCACGCTCGCCAAACAATCCAAACTCTGCCGGTAGCGAGCCCGCCGGTCACGCACGAATGGTGTCAGTGCCTCGACCGTTTCGATATTGTGCGCGTACACGTCCAGCCCGGACAAGGCCACCGCTTGGATGCACTCCACATCACCGCGGAAATCTGGTGCCAAGCATTCGACGAAAATTCGAGGATTTCTGAAAAAAGTTACAAATGAACAACGGGGGGGTTTGCGCTCATGTTGCACGGTGCAAGTTTGTAGAACCTTTGAATAAACCTGGAGGTAGTGGAATATCGTACCTTTTCTTTATCTCCGAAATAGTAGCAGCGATGTGCTTTGAACCACCATCCGGCAGATCGTCCCGGTCAACAGATGTGAGCACGATGTAATCCAAGCCCCAAGACGCAATGGCGGTTGCCGTATTGACCGGCTCTGCGGCATCCAATGGTGGGGGTGCGCGAGCTGTCTTGACACTACAGAATCGGCAACCTCGTGTGCAAGTATCGCCCATCAACTGGAACCAAACGATGGTAACATATAGAGTGGTTGCTATACAGCATAGTAAATACAATCCAGATTCACTTTCGTTCCTACACTACTCATTGATAACGCCAACGGCCTTATCAGAGGATTGCTGTTTTTTTTAGTGCGTTGCTTCACCACACGTTGTTTTCCGCTTACCATAATCGTCGCCGTTTGAGTGCCGTGCTCTCCGCCTCCCCAGCATTCGCCGATGTTGGGACACTTGGCCTCCTCGCATACGGTTGCCAGCTTCAGCTCCCGTAGCTGCTCCTTGATACGGGTAAAGTTTTTTCCCATCGGAATCTTCGTCTTAAGCCACGGTGGCAGGCGGAGTCGCTCATTTTCGCCCTTCTCGCGCCTAAGTTTGCCCTCGTACGCCGACCAGTCATCTTTGTTGTAGTCCGGGTGCTGCACAAAGTCCTGAAAGTTTGGACCGTTTTCCAGTCGCTCGCGGATTTTCTCCACCTGGTTCGTGCTGGCGGCACTGTGTTTACATTGCACTGAAACCTGGACCAGCGTACGGTGACGTCGGGGCGGAGCAGAAAGATTTCATAATCAGTAGTCCGTGCGCAACGATTTCCAACCAACAACCGCGGAGAAGCTCGCAAAAACCGAATCAATTATAAGATAGTTACCTTGAACGGCACGAATCTTCCCGTCTGTAGCGAATTTCGCAACAGTGGAACACTGTTGGCCATCATTTACACAGTTCCTTACACAATTTAATTTACACAGTTCCTTTGTAGATGTTATCAACCTGCAACCACGGACTGCGCAGGATGTTTTGATTGCAAAATATTAGGCAGTGTATTAGAGTGGAGCGGTCCATGTCGCACCTACCACAATCGATCCGTTCCCAGAAGAGACATGATGCACCCAGCTCTGGTCACGCTCAAATAATATGCAGTGAAAATTAATATTTCCCTGATATGAAACCGGTCGCCACTGATGAACATATTAATTTGGCCTTTGGTACTGTTTATGTGCAGACCGTTTCGACGAACGCGATGTGATTCGTTGCTGAAACCATTCTGTTCTTCGTGAATTCAGTTCCTATTGCAAATGTACCCAGATCAGAAAAGCTCCTTTAAAAAAAGTACACAAATTTCCATCACTACTCAATGAGTTGACAGCTGCTGCACTCTGCAGGAAAATGTTACAACTAGAATGTATGGCGCAAAATTGAGAAGTCACGTCAAATAAAGCAAACTATTTTTCCGACCATTTCTTGCTTTTCCTAGTTATCTTAAGAAAATAAGGATAATTATTTTCAATTTGCAAGGTCAACATCTTTTTTTCAAGATGTTAGTGTAGTTTTGCCTTGAATATATTTAAGTTATATTCATGCTTATGCTTACAATAAAGATTCTTAACACCAAATGTTAACCCATATTGGCCGGTACTACATTTAATTTCTTATGATGTTATTGAATTTAAATATAACTATGATTTGTCGTGTCCCACATAATACAAAAAAATACATGTTAGAATTGGAGATGCCGGGGATTGAACCCGGGACTTCTCACATGCGAAGCGAGCGCTCTACCACTGAGCTACATCCCCAATGTTGAGAGGGGGCAGACAAGAAACGATTGGATGGCCAGTGCCATCTGGCCGGAGGAATGGTAGATACATTTCCGTATGTAGGACTCTTTCGTACGAATTGATATTTACATCGATTGAAAAAATGAAAACCTACAATATATTCGATCTAGCTATCTTTACGATAAATTGTCTTTGTCTGTATTTATCACTTCATTGTTAAAATCTTTTAGTTTCAACTTTCATTCTTATACATGGATGCCGTTTTCCCGTCTTTGTCCACAATGTCTGTGGGAAAGTTCAGTTTGTTTATCAAATACTCTACCATCCAGGGCCTATTTTCTATCGTAAACTTATGCAGCAATGTTGCATCGCGATGGAGCGTGTACCGAAACTGGTAGGCACTTTCCACCCTAGCTCCACACTGCAACAACATCTCTGCGGCCCCGAGCAGTTCGTTCTCCAACGCTATGATCAACGGCGTCCGCCCGCAAGTATCCTCAGCATTAACGTTTGCATTGGCATCAAGCAGCTTCCTACAGATGGGTGTTAAATTATTCAGCACTGCCACGTGCAGACTATTCATTCCCTGAGTGTTCACCGCGTCGATGCTGGCCCCCCGGTCTAGTAAATACTGTACCATCGCTTCGTTTCTCACCACGACCGCTATTATGAGGGGAGTCCGTTGGAGAAAATCTCTCGCCGACAGGAGCTCCGGCCGGCGGTCGATAAACAACTTGAGCGTGTCCAGCTGTTCGAGTAGGCACGCTCGCAGCACATCGTCCGCCCGAATGGTGACCCCGGCCCGCAGCAGGTAGTCAATTTGGGCCGTACTTTGATCGTTCTCGATCGCAATGGTTAACGCGGACCGTTTGTCCCGGGTAAGCAGGTTTACATCCAACCCTGGCAGGGGCATTAGCAACGAAAGGATATTCTTTTTCCCACTGTGAACGGCAAAGTGCCACGGGCAGTAGTTGTTCTCGTTCCGGAACAACCCGTCGGCGCCGTGCTTTAGCAACAGCTGTGCACATTCGTAATGCCCGGTTGCACATGCCAGCATGAGCGGGGTGATGCAGTAGTCAGCGTTTACGGGATCGATGTACGCCTTGTCGCCCTGCAGTTCATCTTCCCACACCGTCAGCATGTAGTTGAGAAAATCGACCCGGTCCAGGCGTGCGGCCAAATGTAAAAGCTCACCGCATTTCACACTGTACCGGAACGATTGGTGGAGCATCACAAACATTTCGAAATGGTTTCCCTCCAGAGCGTCCCTCAGTGGATTATTGAGCGGCCGTTCGGAGAGCTCCGCGTAGTGGAACCGTTTCCATTGGTTTCGAAGCCGACCCAAAAGGTCCCGACTGTCGCGTATGGCAATTGTTTTTACGATCTTCACGCTAACGCACGGATCGGCACCCCAATCGAGGAGCAGTTGCGCGATCGCGTCATCGTGGTAGCGCGTGGCCAGCAGCAACGGAACGTCTCCAAATTTATTGGCGATATTGATCAGCGTCCAGTGACGGCCTAGTACGAAGCGCAGCAGATCCTCGTCACCACGCAACGTGCTCCAGTGAAGGATCGTGTTTCCGAGATAATCTCCGGCACCGAGAAACCACTCCGGCGGGAGCAGATTCATTAGCTCGCGTACAGAATCCGTTGGGAGGCGATTGATAACGGCACTCAAATCGCTGTCGATTATTTGCTGCATCACGCGTTCGTCGGATTGCTGGTAGACGCTGCGGATAACGTCCAGCATGCCGTGTTTAAGCGCCACTCGGAAGCAAAACGTGTGCGGATGCTGTATCATCAGCTTCACCTTCTCCGTAAGTTGATCGCACTTGAAGAATAGGATGAGAAGGTGGAAGAAATTGTCGTTGCTTTCCTCGTAGCCGAGTGTCTGTTCTATAAAGCGGGCCGGATCTGCATCCAGCGCGATCGAAATGATGTCTTGGTCGAGAAAGTTTCGCCTCAGCAGCAGCAGGTTTGCACTGCCATCTTCCTCTTCCGCTTGCGCGACGATTTGGTGCAACGAGGGTGTGTCGAAATGTTTGATCATCCTAAAAAAATCAACCTGCTGTTCTGTCCACTCGGTTTGCTGCTTAAATATTTCCTGAAAATTACACCTCATCATTACGACGTGGCCTGATGGCACGGTTCTGATGGCAGAAGCCGCCGGATTGTACAACTTGAACCGATGCTCAACCAGATATCTCGCGTTCAGCACAACCGTCCTCGAGGAGTTGGTTAGCGTGTCGTACGCGAGGAAATCGTGCGCCAGATAGTTCCGTAAATTCCGACCCGTAACGACAGGCGCCGCAGCCACCGACAGGTCCGCCATGTTGTCCCGAAAAAGCCCAACGTTGCACAGGATTTCCGCCACCTCCAGTAGGCAGTACTCTAGGGCAATTTGGTCGGTGGATGAGGGTAGGCTGTCCGTAGACTTTTCTGCGGAGCGGTTCAGCAGTTCCTCCATACTGTCCAGCAGCTCGTCGAACATTTGTTGCAGCAACAGTTCGTCCGCTTTGCGTGTTTCTTTAAGCTTCTCCTGGGCACTGCGGGTGTTCACCTGCGCCCTTCGATCCTTGACCAGTTCCTTCAGCACCCGATACTTGTTGTCCAGTACGAAAACGTTCGGGTAGTAGCTCTTCGCTAGCCGGCGGTTCGCGAACTGAACGTACTCTTCCATCTCCAGGGGTAGCCCGAGCGCCTGAAGTGTGCGCGCCGTTTCCTCCAGCGCCACGTTGACGCGCATTTCCGTTCGGCCGAGCAGCGCATCGATCCCTTTGAAACTTTCCTTCGCCAAGCGTTCCCACACGTTGCCCCAGAGGTACCGCCGCGTGTCGTCCTGCTCGTCCATCTGGAGCTGGACTATAAGCTCCCGGGCGTACAGAAGATCTGTCTTCTGCACGAGCTTGTGCCGATGGGAGAGCTCCGTGCGGGCGAGGATCCAATCGACGATCTCCCGGACCCGTTCAAGGCGGACCGTCGACTGGCGGGCATACTTTTCGAGGAAGAAAAACTCATCCACCGACCGCCCGAGGGAGTTGTTTTCTGCCCGTATGGCCACGATGCGCAGCTGAAGCTCGCGAAGAATATACTCCAGCTCATCGCGCACGGATGCACGCGCCGAATGCGACGTCGGGCTGGCGTAGTCCCGCAGAAGATATTCGATCAGCAGCTTCGCTTCGGTCAGTTGCTCGGGCAGGAAGGATTGAATAAGGCTGGCTTTGAACTCCGTTCCCACGAAACCAATGTAGTCTCGCAGGGCGTCGGTCGAGGTGAAACCTCGCAGATGGCCCAAATACTGCCGGTATATGCGTACATTCTGCTGCGTCTGGGTGTACACGAACCAACGCCGGGCTTCGCGAAGATTGGTTTCGATTTTCTGAAATACTGCCGCCAGCTTCTCCGGTTGTCCTCGGTCGTCCCGCTCCAGTTCCCACTTGGACAGCGGGTAGCCGTGGCTAAAGAACTGCCTCAGATCTTTCGTGTGCTCCATCAGCACATCGGACGTGATCAGCTGGAGCACGCGGTTCAGCTTCACCGTAATGTTTGGCGTTTCGCGCGTACTTTTTATCATCTCGCCGATCACCTGGACGGTGCGCTTGATGGCACGAATGCGAGTCGGCGATGGCACTGGGCGCAGCACGATCGGCGAATCCGGAACACTGCCGCCCTGCATTCCATCGATGTACGTCAGTATCTTCAGGATCGAATAGTGCTGCTTCATGGTGTAGTAGGTCTCGTTTAGCTCTTTGAAAACCCGTTTCGATCGTCGACGGCGATCCCATTCGATCGTTTTCTCATAGTGAGCCTTCAAGCGCGTCTGCAACTGCGGCGGAAGCTTATCGAAAGGATTTTCAAGTGCATTGCTGCTGTCCTTTAAAATGAACTCGTCTGTTCGGATGTCGTTCCATATGAATGAGCGAACGCGCTTGGTAACCCGTCGCATTGCCTTCCGTGGCGGGGATTTTATAGATTGCCGCACACATTGGATGTATTCTTCCAGCGAAAGTATTGCAGCAGGGGGGTTTTTCAATTCATCCCCGATCGACTTCAGAAAGCGAATCAAACGCACTTGAAAACAAAACGGAGGAAAAATAAGAAATTTGAAATCGTTTTAACCCCAAGCGGAATGTCCCGCCCCGCGCCTTGTTGTGTCTAAAGTAAAAAAAAAAAAAAAAATGGGACCTACCTTTATCGATCGTGAAGGCATAGATGTCGAACCCATTGACCGGTTTTCCTGTGACCAGCTTCAAAAACACACCGATGCAAAACTGCACCTGCAGCAGGGGCAGCTTACGGTGGTGCGTTTTAAGGAAGAAAACATGTGCGTAAATTTGGCGCAACCGGTGGATGAACAGCTCGTCGATATCGGTGTACAGGCCGGTCTGATGGTGCCTTTCGATAAGTTCAATGCACTGCACCATATCCGCCACACGGGCCGAAAGTTCCTCGTTCTTCGCCGTGGCGTTACTTTCGGCGCCCTGATGATAAGCGGCATTTCGATAGCTCGCCTTTATAAGCTCGTACTCGATAAAGTGCACTACTTCTGCCGATAAGGGAACGTTCCTATGTTTCAACTCGGCGTACGCGCGGGATAACAGTGCGATGGGAGAGCCGCCGTCGGCGCTGAGCGATTGCAAGGAAACCGACTGCTCCAATTCACCGAGATTTCCAGCGACCATAACGTTTTGAATTTTGCGGCAAGCACGATCCATTTCTATTTTGGGCAGAAGATATTCTCACAGTACGCCAACAAATTCAACATCTATACCGACGTGCTTCTCAAGCTAGACTGTTCACTGAAAAGTACTTCACAAAATATTTAACTTGAACGAAGTGAAGATGATGTCATTTCCGTTAGAATTATCAATGTGCCTGATGATATAGATTGTAGTGCAATATGCTGTGCTATCTACTGTTTGCATGCCGATGAGTGTGTTTTAGGAGATAATTTATAAAACTGGCAATATTGCAGCACTTTGTTCGGATCCGTAAATAATACATGATTTTAACAGAGCGGTATCACTTACGTTTGGAAAAAAATAAAATCACTTATCAACTCACAAGATCATTTGCAATTCAACTGCAATCCAACAAGCACGTGCTCGTAACAAGATAATGCACGGAAACACTACGATCTAGCCCAGTATTCCGCCCCCAAAGGTAATGTTTACGTTTGTGATAATGCTACGCGTACACTAAAATGACACAACATATCTCGCGATCATCATCGCCCTGAGAAGATCACACTGACACCACACCGCATTCGGAGACGGTCAAAATGCATTCAAGTTCGGTGAACAGAAAAACGCTAAATTTTATGTAATTAATAGATTTATGCAGGCAAAGCAAATTTTAAGATTATACATACAGAGAAAAAGCATCACTACATCCAATGGGGCTAGAAATCGACGGCTTATACGATCTTTTTGCCCGCACTCATGTGTGCGTTGATTTTGCTCTTTTCCTGCATTTTCTTCTCCTCCTTGAACGCCATGGTGTTTGCCTTGCGCTCTATTCTGCGCTCGGCACGATACTCCTTCAGCAGCTTCTTGCGCTCCCGCCGCTCCTCGGGTGTTTCATCTTTCGGTCGTATGGAGAGCACACTCAGGGTGGAAAGCACACTGCCGTCGCATAGTGATTTGGGGCCGGACGATTTCGCACTGCAAGAAATTAAAAAGGTATCACAGATCATTAGCTGCGGCACAAATTAAATGATGGGACGATTTTCTCTTACTTTTCGCCTTGCTCGAGTTTAGCCAGCGATTTGATCGTCAATTTCCCCCCTTCGGAGCCAAGCACCTTATCGGGCAGGCCCGTTTTCGGGTTGATCTGAATCTTGCGGTTGCGCTTCGGTTCCTCAATCAGTTTCGGGTGGTTGTAGATGTTGCTGTACGTCGAGAGAATACTCTCGCAGTCCCACTTCTTCTGTTCATTATCTTCCACCTCCAGCTCGACCATGTTCTCGTCGTCGGATGATTCTTCTTGCAATTGCAAAAGGCTAATGTAGGAAAAAGAGATAAAAAAAAAATGTTACACACGTCGCTTATAATATTTAGTTAAATTTAAGGACATAGCCAGTTGTATACCGTGCTCTTATCCACTGTTTTTCGAATTCAGCATCCATTTCGCCTTCATTTTCCTTCTTGAACTCCTCCGCACACTTCAGCAACACATCGTCGTTCACCGCAACGTGCCCTTCGATTTCCTCACATTCCAGCGCGCCCACCTCCGGATCGTCGTACTGCTCGAAGAACTTCTCGAACCGATCGTCCAGTAACGTCAGCTGCTCGTTACGGCGTATCACACTGCTGGACATGGAATATTCCGTGAAGCGTGATTTGGTTTCCTCCCTTCCATAGTCGTCATCCAATGGGCCCAGGCCATCGCGTTCCTCGTCCGAGTAGCCACCAGCCATGCCGTCCGAATCAAGCTCATGCTCGGCGCCCTCCTCATCATTCTCATCGAAAAAGTCATCCTCACTTGGGTCCCCTCCGCCCTCTTGCATGGCTAGCTCCATGAAATTATCCTCCAGCTCGTTCTCGGGATTTTCGTAGTCAAAGTCTTCGTCCAACCCTGCAACCACATCCGGATCCCAGTCGGGGCGCGGTCCAGGGCGTGCGTTGGCCGCTTTCTTCATGATGCCTTCCTTTTCCTCAAACTGGGAAGCAAACACCGAGCTAGGCAGTTTGATGCTAACCTTCTCCGCACCGGGCTGCTCTTTGGTGGACTTCGAGTCGATCGGTTCCCAAAACACCTCGTTTCGACCCGGCTCGCGCAAGTGCTGCAGGTAGTCGTAGTCATCGTCGAAGAATATACCAAACTTGGCCTGTTCGGTTTTCCGCTTGGCTGGGTCAACCTACATGAAAGCATATTTGTTTCGGGTTACTATTTCCGACCACTTTCTCAAGGAGAGTTTTTCTGAGAAGCTTCACTCACTTTGGACCCGGAAGGGCCCGGCCCGGATCGACCTCCTGCCAAATTGGCATACTTTTCGGGCACACGCACTGGCATCAGCACATGTTGCGGGGCCGTTTCATCCACGTACAGCGGATCCTGCTGGCTACGGTTCACCAAACGGAACGTGACCGAATTCTTTTTGTCGATGAACTTTTTCTTTCCCTGGAAGAGATCGTTAGCAGTTTGGAGGTTATGGCCGATGGTAATGTTTTGCTATGCTCTGTTGGCATCCTGCATGCTGTATTATATTACTTACCATTGTGGCTTATTATTGAGTTCGACAGAATAAGATGAACTGACCCGGAAGGTTCAGAAATCGCTAAAAACGCCGCTTTTCTAGGTGCCTAGAAAAAGCACTCGTGTTTATGAATGTGCGATTGTTTTGAAAAGGTTGCCATGAACTGTCAAATCTGTTTTGTCAATTCGTGTTGTCAACATTCGCATGTAGGTATCTTCTCTTTTCCTATACGGTCGTCCTTTTCTAATTCTATTTGCTTTCAAAAAAAAATGCAAATATCATGCTTCGCATCTATTTGTTTTATTGTTTAATACTACTAAAACATGTTATGTACAATAGCATCACAACGCAACCAGTAGTCACCACACATCGGCACCAGCGTTTGCCGGGTTTACTTATGTTCCTTTTTCTCGATCTCCTCCAGAGCCTTCAGCAGATCCTGATCATGCCTCTCGCGTACATTCCGAATACAGTTTTCGATCTGTTCACGGTGCGCAGGGTTTTCCGGCGGGTAGAGCTGCCGCCGCGTATCGGTCACCCATTTCTCAAAGTATTCCGGTTGGTTGAACCAATGGAACATTGCGACCGGAAAGGTCATGTAGAGCGCCATCTTCCCTATTTCCAATGCCCATCCGCCCATTGTGTTTGGTGTACGCTACGGTGAAGAACAGATCGTGTTGATTTTTTCCGCAAAATGCTAATATTTGGTAAAAGAACTTACATAAATTTCTATTTCACCAGGGGAACCAACAAACTTCACCAGGCCTCGTATGTTTGTTTACAATATTCTGACAGCTGTGACTGATGCTGTCATTTGTCCATCGCACACGTGTGGTGAAAGTTGTTGTACATCTCAGTGTCGCTAGCCGGTAAGCAGGAAAATGGGTGGAAATTCAAGAAAATTCAAAAAGGCGGAGAAATCCAAGGTGAAGCTTAAAGGGGCCAAACTGCCCAAAGGCACCAACATTACCAAGACGAACTTCAAGGTCCGCAAAATAGTGATACCAGAGCAGCTGAAGCTGCGAAACCTCACCGATCCGACGGTCCTATCACACAGAAGCCTGAGCTTGAAAGATTGTCTCGCTAAACTGAAGCATAGCAATGCTTCCTCCAAATGCGATGGAATGCGTGGGATCCGTGAGATCATTACCAAAATGCCCTCGGAACTTCAGCGGCTGCTCAGCTCGGTCATCAAAGACGTGGCCAGCCTGGCGATCGACGTGGAGCGCGATGTGCGCCGGGACTGCTACAAAACGCTGGGCTGCGTGTTTGCCGCAAGCGGACCATCGAGTGTGCTACCGTTCTTCGATGTGCTGCTATCATTTCTACGGTGCGCCATGACGCACATTCAATCGCGCATCCAGGAGGACTCGCTTTTGCTCCTCGACGTGCTGCTGCAGTACTTGCCCGAGCTGATCCTCGCCAATCGAGACAAAATACTGCCGCAATTTTTGGACATGATTTCCAAGCTCAAGAACGAATCGAAACCGGGCCGAACGTTAACAATCAACCTCGACAAACAGTCCACCAGTACCCGATGGAGGGCCAAGGTTTTGATGCGTTTAACCGGGATGCTGAGGATTCTCATCGAGCACCCATTGTCCGATGAAACTGTGAGGAACACATCAGTAGTTCCCATGGAGGACAATAAAATGGACGACGATAATCCGTAGGTGTTACAAATAAATGAGCAACTTAATGTTCACAATATTTATTCCGCCTTTTTTTCAGATTTGCCTCGAAGGTCGCCGATTACACACCGAACAAGACAATACAGATGAATTACGTGTTCGAGAAAAAGGCACCAATGTTTTTGCCGGTCATTAAAGGCCACCTCTACGATACCTGCCCAATGGATATTCTTTTCCGAAAATCAACTGGACCAGATAAAAGCCTCTCACTTGGAGATCGCGTTGACGATGGACGGAAACTGAAGATGTACATCGAAATGCTGATGCCGATACTGTTTGAATCCTGGCTAGAAGTTCGTCCATCGGGTTCCGGAAATGAGCACGTCGAAGAGCACGCATTGTCGCAAGAAGCGGCGTCCACGCTGGATCTACTGCTTACCATTTTCATACAGCTCTGGGAGCTCACGGGCCAGTACTGTGCCGAAACGAATAACGATGATATGAAACGATGGTTCCGCCAGGAGTACAGTGCCAAATTTTGTACTTACATTTTGGGCGGGTTCCCCTACTACCAGACCGGCGTGGGTAAGAGCCAAGGATCGAAAGGATCGAAAGGAAACATCCTCGAGCGCACGGTGGACAACAATTGCTACAGGCACAATTTCAACATTTGCTTCTTCTACTGTTGCCTCCACGAGCAGTTTCGGGGAGAAAAGAAGAATGTAGAAAACTACGCTAAGGTCGTAGAGTACGTGAAACGTTGTGTGCTTAACTGGAAGTTCCGAGGTGCGGACGCAACTAACTTGCTGCTGCATGTACTGCGCTACATGCTGCTGGAGACCGACTGCCTATCGGTTAACCAGGAAACGCGCACACTTTTGAAAACACTGCTGGAAGTGTATATAACGGCCAGGCTGCCTCAGGATATTCGCAACCGCATCCTCGTCCTGTTCTGTGACATCATCGTCCGGAATGACACACTTTGGCGGAGGTATGGCCAGGACCTGTTCACGCTGTGGCTCAAGATGCTACCAAATTTACTCTGCAAACCGTCTATTGACAGAGAGGTGGTGAAGGCCCTGTTGTGCTTGGGCCAGCGAAATAATAGCATGTTCCTGGACGTCCTGGAGGCTAACGCGAAGGAAATTGTCGCCAATTTGAGCACCGTTCGGGTAACGAATGAAGTACAGCCGGGCGAGGGGCTCGTGTTGATATGTAATTTGCTGTACTACATCAGAAGTAGAGAATTAATCAAAGAGTTGCTTTCGAATGAAGTGAACCAGGTTGAACAATTGCCCCTGAAGGAAAGACTCTGCAGCACGCTGGAGTTAAGAATCGAAATGTTGTAATAATTATTAGCAACATGAAGGAATAAATGTAACATTGAATAAATACCAGAATAAAAGGGGTTGGTTAGTAACAACCTTTACTAAGCTTATTTTTAAACCTAAACTTGTTTCAGTTAACCAGAGCATTTGTAAACCGCCTAAAAGTATGCAACCGCAATTAACTCTTACTTCATTTTACACATTAATCTCATGTGCATCTCACTTCTTCTCACGCTCCTTTTTGAGAGGACAAATGGAACGGTAGTTCCAAGGCTTCCCAAACGATATGTCTCAGTAGATGGAAACGATATGTTTCACCAGTATGCACCGGTTTACACGTAAAAAGTTACAAGAATTCCGCTTTGTTTGACCGGTGTTAGCAAAATCGGTTACATATATCTCATATATGAGGCCAAATCTGCGACATCTCGTTCAGAAGCGGTTCAAAATGGAATCGGTTCTTACCGGTTCAGCGGTGACAGAAAAAACGATGAATAAAGGTTTTAGTTGCTTCTGAGCCGCCATCCGTGTTAGAGGGATGCTACATTTTGTTTGTTTTGGTTGTAGGAATCGGATGCCATAGCGCTTCGAACGTGTTTGGGGCCTGAGAAGTGAAGCGATGAATTTGGAATTGCTTGGTAGGTACATAACGTTTTATTTATGCTTTGTGTAAAGTAAGCACTAATGTGATGATTAATTTGGACAGAATCATTTGGACAAAACTACCCGGAAGAATTCGATGGCTCCCTCGATTGCATCTCGTTGGCGGTAACGTGTGCCTTCAACAAGTACGGCACGCTGCTGGCCGTCGGCTGCAATGATGGGCGCGTTGTGATATGGGACTTCCTGACGCGCGGTATAGCTAAAATCATTTCCGCCCACGTGCACCCGGTATGTAGCTTGTGCTGGTCACGGAACGGCCACAAGCTGCTGTCTGCTTCCACCGACAACAACGTGTGCATCTGGGACGTGCTCAGCGGGGACTGCGAGCAAAAGTATCGGTTTCCATCGCCGATTCTGAAGGTGCAGTTCCATCCACGGAACGATGACAAATTTCTCGTATGCCCTATGCGCTATGCGGCGATAATGGTCGACGTCGGCGGCAAACACGAGTGTCTGCCGTTGGATAACGATGTAAGTACTGCGGAGCAGTTAACCACCCACTTGAAGGCACAGTGTCCATCTAATTCGTGCACGTTTGTCCTTTTTCCAAGGGTGATTTGAACATCGTCGCCGCATTTGACCGTCGCGGGGAACACATATACACCGGTAACGCAAAAGGAAAGATACTCGTACTGAACGCCAACACACTGGAAATAGTTGCCAGCTTTAAGATAGTCCTAGGAAGCTCCAGTGTTACAGCGGTGAAAAGTATAGAGTTTGCCCGACGTGGAGAGTAAGTGAGATTGATTTCGTTCCGCAAATCATCTTTCCCACAGGAAAAATCTAATTTCTACTATCATTTGCTTTTGAAGGGCATTCCTAGTGAACACTTCCGATCGGGTCATTCGAGTGTACGATTCCAAGGAAGTGGTTACGTGCGGGAAGGACGGGGAACCAGAACCGATCCAAAAACTGCAGGATCTCGTGAACAAGTGAGTAAACTTCGATTGATGCGATAGAATTCGCACGCAGCCTATGAACATCGGATTCGTTTTCCTAACTTTTCCGCCACCAGAACAACGTGGAAAAAATGCTGCTTCTCCGGCGACGGTGAGTACATCTGCGCCGGTAGCGCTCGCCAGCACGCGCTGTACATCTGGGAGAAGTCGATCGGAAATTTGGTGAAAATTCTGCACGGCACCAAGGGCGAGCTGCTGCTCGATGTCGTCTGGCATCCCGTGCGCCCCATCATCGCCAGTATCAGCTCGGGGCTGGTTTCGATCTGGGCCCAGAATCAGGTGGAAAACTGGTCCGCGTTTGCGCCCGACTTTAAGGAGTTGGACGAGAACGTCGAGTACGAGGAGCGCGAATCCGAGTTCGACATTACGGACGAGGACAAGTCGGTCGATCTGGCGGCGGAGTCGAAGCAGGACGAAGAGGTCGAGGTGGACGTAGTGTCTGCGGAACCGATTGCCGCGTTCTGCAGCTCGGACGAGGAGTACGAGGACGAGACGGCGCTACAGTTTCTGCCCATGGCTCCGGAAGTGGAAGATCCGGAGGATGGCTGGGGCTCGCAGGACAACGCAGATACGCTCGGCGGTGGATTCGGGAGCTCTGGCCCGGGCGTGTCGGCGTTGGCGACGGGGCTAAGCTCGGTCGCATCCCTTGGCAGCCAGGAATCGATGAAGGAAAACGAACCGCTGATGAAGAAGCGCAAAACGAGCCAGTTCGAGATTGCACTCGACAATGCACCGATCGACGATGTCCACCCGCTACTGCAGAACAAAACGAACAAGGACAAGCAATCGACCTCAAACAAAAAAGCCGCGGGGCGTCCGCGAAAGTGAACCAATAATAATCACCTCTTATGCGAAACTCGTTTACAAATAAATACAATTTGATTGAACGATTTACAATTGAAAAAAAAACTGATTAAATTTTATATTCAATTAAACAAAAACTATTTGCAATTAATGTATAGTCTCGATTCGATTCACCTATTTTAACTTGAAAAGATTCGCGTTTGACAGTTTGAAGATGTAAAAAAGTATTTTAGAGATCTGTCTTTAATCTTTGAAACTCGTGTTCTTAAGAAATGGTTTCTTTTTATGAACACAGACAGAAAAAGAACTTAATGGCAAAGTCAGCATCCAAAAACTGATGGATGGGACGTACGGATGAGAATGGCACGAACAAGCCAACAGGGAAAATCTAACACGGATATCAAACTATCAAATCAGCGCCAGCTGGACCTTCCTGGAGCTGAGCGTTCGTGGTAGGCAGCACCGCAACTCGTTTAGCACGAACGCTGCTAGATATTTAATCACCGAAACAACAACATACATAGCTGGTGTGTGCAACGATGAAACAGCAATGGTTTTAAAAATTTCGCAAAATTAAGATTAAAAAGAAAGTATATCAAACAGACCGGAGGCATTACCAATACCCCAATTGCAAGTCTAATAGCAATCCTCTACCATCAAATCAATTACAACAAATAAAATGTATCTGCAATAAAATTATAAGCCACAGACAAGGATTTATGCTATAGTTTATTTAAAAATAAACGAGTTAAATGCCATGCGTAGGTAACATCACGGCGTCGTGGGGTTTAAAGCTGCCTTGTCCTGATCCTGATGAAAGCAAACGACTGAATTCATTCAACGAAATCAATAGCTTCTTTTTTTAAACCCGTATAGATACTAACGGTGATAGTTGTCAGAATTATCGCAAATGCGAATCCGCGACATTAAACCAACAATGAGCATCATTTTATTTGTTTTTAGGTGTCAGCAATATCAATTAAAACGCAGAAGGCTGATCCGTTTAGTGAATATGATCTTCTATTTTCATTTACCGTAGCTGATCTTTTTTTTTTTTTTGTATGAACGTACATGAGAATTTCAGTAATACAACATCATCACACAACAATGAGGAATACTATGGCGGCGGGTGTTCGCTTGTTTTTTTGTATTGATTTAATAAGTATCCTGCCCGCCAGGTGTGTACACTTTGGGATGGGTATTGTATATTCAATGGGGAGGATGAACTGGAAAATTAAAAACAAAAACACCGAGTTCCACTAATATTGCTTATAGCATCTTGGTATCACCCTCCGCCGGAGAAGGCCAGCACAATTGGTACCTTGTAAGTGTTTCAATTCCAAAAACTTCCATGAAACACAATTGTTCCTAGTGGAAAGTGTGTGTGTGTGTGCATATATGTGTCAGTGTTTGCGTAACCAAGCGGTTTACGTTTGTCAATACCTGATTTATTGTGACCATGAAAAGCGTCCACTTCCTTCGAATGCGAAGTCCCCGCTCACCTTGATCAGTTCGTGCTCATTTCTTGGCGCGCAAATTCCCGCAGGTTACTGTTGAGGCACGTCATCATGAATCGCCTTCGCTGGTCCCGTTCGCCTTCCGTGTACGCATAAATGCTATTGCTAAAGTCCGCCTTCGGTGGCAGCTGACTGCGGATGAAGATGCGTCCGAACAGGGCCGCTACGAACAGAAGAGGGGGAACAGGGCCGTTTAAATAGGGGAAACGAACGATAGAAAGTAGCCCGTCTTACCTATGACCTCAATTCTCACGGTAGTGTTCGCCACCCGTAAATCCTGCAAAAAGAGGCAAATGTATAGAAAGACGAGCCGGTTGACTGATTTAAGCTTCGTCCGCAGCAGCTCCTTGCAGCGTTCGAAGTTGTCCGAGTTGACAATGCACTCGCGCTCGCTGATTGTCACCACCGGTTCCGGGAGGGCCTCGAGCAACATTAGCAGCACCTCGGCTGCGGCGTGTGGCGTTCCAGCTAAAATAAACACACAAACGTGAAGCGCGATACGCGGTGTCATGGTGTAGCGGGTGACCAGATGCTTACGGAAGTCGTGCGTAGACCAGGTGTCGAGCCAGTCGCGTATTTCGAGCAGGTTCTGCTCGTCCGGCTGCACCTGCCTCCGGTGCAGTGTGAACAGCTGCGGCGTCTGCATGCACATTTTGCGCAGATAGTCCACCAGGCGCCAGATTTCACGCGGTATCCGCAGATTGCTGCCTCCCACGTCGTCACCGACGAGATCGATCAGTTTCTCCTCCTTGTCCAGGGCCACCAGCTCGTGGATCGCGTATGCCGACACCGGCCGATTCAGCTTCATCAGCGTGTCGAGCGCAACGCCGAAGCAGCTCGGTTTGTACTCGCCGAAGATGGTGATAAAGATGTCACGCCCGTTCTCCACGTGCAGCACCAGGATGTCGAGTGGCACGTTCGAGCCGGCCCGTGCGTCCCGCAGCTTCTGCAGCATGCGGGAGGCGGCCCGCGGGTGGACCAGGATGTCAATACGAATGCTCAGACTGTTACCGGTCAGCAACTCGCCGGAGGTGTGGCTAATGTGGATGAACTCTTCGCACACGTGGCTGTTGCGATCGTCCTTGCAGGCGAACCGGAAGCGCACCGGCAGGTGGCAGTTGTTTGCCACCAGCAGCTCCCGCGAGTACTTCTCGTTGAACCGGATAAGGCCAAAGTCGAGGTCGGTCTGCTCGACCGTGATCTGCGGTTGATTATCGTTCTCGTACTTGTCGACAGTTTTAAGCACTTCTTCGCTCACTCGTTTCAGCTTTGTTTGGTCCTTTGTTTGAACCTTCAACGAAACGGAACAAGATTAAATACTATTTCCTCCACCTCCTCCTAGTACGATGCACTCACCTCAACCGTAAAATCGGCATACACTGGCTTGTGGTCGCTTCGGCGCAGCTGCATTACGCTCTCGTAGCGGAGCAGTTCGATCCGCTGGCCCTTCCATAGGATGCGATCGCACCAGGCCGGTGTGCGGCTTTTCTCGCTGCTGTCCCATTCATCCGTGCCGGGGTTGTACTTGTACGTGGGCGGAAACAGAATCTTTCCCTCCTTGTAGTCGCGAAAGATGCGATTCCGTCGCTTCTCCACGTACAGCTGATCGTGCTGGTAGAGTTGATTGTAGTCGCGATCCTTTCGGTTTACGTACTCCTGCGTCACATCCGGCCCATCGAGGCGATAATTCAAATCACCGATCCAGAAAATGTGACTACGGGTGTAAAAAAAAAAACAGTTTAATCAAATTTTATGCTTTATGCGGAACGTTCAGCCCCCAATAATCTTTTAAATTAATAACTGCCCTTTTTTCCTGCGGACCTCTAATTGATTAGAAGCACAACAAAACAGTGTGCAGATGATAACATTGTCCCGGAGGGGCGATTAGCCAACTTACTGATGCTCGTCAATCGAGCGCATGCGGAATCCACTGTCGAACGACATCCGCCGGATGATGTCGTCATGGTCCTCGTTTCTCCGCTCCACCTCCTGCGTGTGGGCCGCCAGATGCGTGTTGACGAAGCAGAACAGGGCTTCGTTCAGCTGAAAGCTAACCCCAACACCTCCCTTATTGCCCTGTTGGAAGGATAAGATAAAGAACGGAAGCGTCATCGATCGATTAACGACAAATCAGCGTTCTGGTGTTTGTGCGGCCCCCTTCGTTTACCCATTTCAGCGTCCCGGTGCCTACGGCGGCGGTGAAGCAATCCGTTATCTTCGAATAAATAGAACTTTTTACAGCCACGGTCAGCATCATGCCCACCAAGCGGATGGAAGCGAGCTCGGTGTAGTCGGTTCCTTTGTGGAGTCCACTCATAACCTTATCGCTGCAATTGAGCAAAAAACAAAATGAATGAAAAAAAGAAACCATTAAACGGGCGCGGGATCGTTCGATGTTGGTGACGTCCACACTTACACCCATGTGCGATCGATTTTCGTTTCGTTCATAAGAATCTTCTCCGGTGTCCACTCGATCTCCTGGAACCCGACCGCGTAGATATCGGGCGGGGTTTCGGTGGTCGCGAGCCACTCCGGCAGCTCGATGTCCTCCGACGTTTGCCCGTTGACGTTCCAGGTCGCCGTGTAGACCCGGTACGGCTCGTGTACGATGTACTCGTGCCGGCGACGTTCCAGCTCCTCGCGGAACTTGGCGTCGCGCGTTTTCGGTGCCTGGCTGCCGTCCGCCACGCTCCGATCGATGGCCAGCTGGCCGGTGCGTTCGTCGCCCAGCTTGTAGTACTGGAGCCACCGGAAGGCGGCCGGTGAGCGGGCCGGTTCGGGCACGGCACGGTACGTAGCGATGAGCCCCTTCAGGCAGGTCAAAAAGTGGTCCTTGGAGCTGCTGCTTTCATCGGTGGCGCGGTAGTAATAGGTGGACGGTTGGTTTTCGGAGAAGATGGTAAACTGATGACTGGATACGGAGCCGAAGCCGGATTCTGTGGAAAACGGAAGCAGGAAAACCGATGACGCGGGGTGATTTTCTTCAAACAAAACAAAACCTAACAAACAAACTAACCTGGATTAACGAAGAATGATTCATTTATTGGAAAGACCGCCCCAATGGTGAGGTCGGAAATACTCTCCGGCGGGGTGCGGGAAACTGAAAACGCGAACAGGGCCGCCGATTCGCTGGAACTGACCGTCACCAGCAGGCGATTTTGGAAGCCATTTCCGACGATTTGATACGCCTCCAGTATCTGTAATTTTTTTTTTCGTTTAAAATTGCCCATTGCTAAGGAAAATAAGCAAACGATCCGAAATGGCGCCATTTGGCAAATAATGCGTTTTTTTAAGGGATACTGTTCGCCAGATGCCGAATGCGTAAGTCACGCAATGTAAACACATGCTCTAGCGTAGTGTGCGCGCTTCCGCAGCTATCTTGATCGAAGCTAGTTAGTATAGAAGGTGGTGGCCGCCAATATGTTTGCGAAACAGACTCAAACAAGCGATCACCAAGGTAACGTGCTCATGCTACGCGGCGCGTGTGTGGGTTTTCAGCACGGTGTATGCTGTGCCGTACGATGCAATATGCTTATCTGCAACCAACGGTGCACACGCGCGCACAAGCATGATCGCAAAAAAAAAGGCGAACTATCGATTTCGCACGAGCGTTTCGCTTTCGTTTCACTTTGCGCCACTACGCGGGCCACTTTCCTCAGCACGTTGCTCCCCTTCCATTGGAGGCAGCCGTAATTTGTAAACAAACCAACATTCGAAACTGAAGACGACGCAAAACCAAACGCAATTTTCTGCATACATTGTTGCATTCGTTTCCAAATGGGCAAACTGCCCAAGAACCTCGTTAAATGGATAACATTGACCAATTACCACGGTTGTGGGAGAGGCAATTCTTCCAAAAGCATGCATGACGTTGCAAGTATCGATTTCTTCCCGGAACGACCGCAGTTCATGGCCTAATTCAAGCGATAGGGTGTAAAGGATTCATTTGATAAATAAAAGGATACAGCAAGCACTGATTCGCCTTCGCGGAATTTTTGTGTCACCGTTCGGATAATAATGGAATCATGATTGGAACTGCTCATTTTCACATTCGTCGGATGCAGCTCGGTAAAGGCTTGGTTTGCACTTTCTTCCTGTACAGGCGACTAGGTCAACTATAACTTGGCAACCTCTAACGTACACGGTGTGGTTGCTAACATGAACAACTCTTCGAGTTTCTGCAGGCAAGGAAGCTCATGTTCAAGAATAATACACTTTAACTTCGCAGCGGTGCACAGATCGTTCTCTGCTCGTTCGTATTTTTGCGTGTACTGACATCTGATCGAGGGCGGCTAAAATGTCATGTGCATGTGAGTGCCTAGTGGGTTTGTACTGTAGAAATAAACGAATCATGATATCAAGGCTCAGTCATAGGCAGGTCGGATCGTAAAGAGATTTCTACAAGATATGTGTTATTTAAAAATCATAGCGCTTAGAAAAAGTGTTCACAATTGGATAGCAGAAATTTGTTGTTCATTTATAAGTCAATTAATAATTCATTTATAAGGCTCTTAAATTGGACAAATTATAGAATAAATCAGCATACAAACCCCACTTTTTCTCCTCAATGACGTCATCGTTGTCGTTGTCTTGTGTCAAAATTCACCATCGCCAGCTGCGCACCAAAAACGTTCCTCGAGCGTACGTATTCCAAAACAATCGAACGAAAAATTTGCTGTCATCAAAGTGTCCCAAGTCCGCCGGCGGTGAGTCAACATTGCAGTTCGTGAATCTTCGCTACAGGTATAAAACACATTCCTCTCACAACACCATTCTTGTCCTGCTGCTGATCTCCCAGCTCGTGTGGGTACAAAGTTTCATCAGCCGCCATACGTGTCTCAATCGTGCTATTTGAGCGCAGCTACGCTGGACCGACTGAACATTAGCAGCAGATCGTGCATCGTGCCCAGACCTCCCCTCTATGCTGAACGCCTCCATTATTCCCACTTGCCAGCAGGATCGAAGTGAAGTGCAAAAAAGTTTATAATTGTGATATTTTTAGATCGTGCAGAATCCCTAGAATCTTGTGAAAAAAGGCACATCCACCGTTCCATCAAAATGACTCTCGTGTGGGGCATTATCGCATCGTTTCTGTACTTGGAAATATTCATCGTGCTGCTGCTCGTTCTGCCGCTCAGAAGCCCGCAGCAATGGCATCGATTTTTCAAATCCCGGTTCCTGGCGATGCTGAGCCGCCAGGCCCAAACCTATTTCTACCTGCTTCTGGCCGTGCTCGTCCTATTTTTGCTCGAAGCCATCCGTGAAATGCGCAAATATTCCTCCAACGGTAAGTAGGTTTGGTGAAACGAACACCACAAGCTCCGGCATGTGACGCACATTCGATCCATCGGTTGCTTCGATTTCAGATCACACGCATACGGAAACGCACCTGAACGTGGAAATGCAGCACAGCATGCGGTTGTTCCGTGCGCAGCGTAACTTCTACATCTCCGGTTTTGCCATTTTCTTGTCGCTCGTAATTCGTCGCCTGGTTTCCCTTATCAGTGGACAGGCGATGCTGCTCGCCCAGGCAGAAGCCTCGATGAAGCAGGCGCAGAGTGCCACCACCGCCGCCAGGACGCTGATGAATCAACAGAAGGAAGGTGACAAGGGAGATTCGAAGGCGAAAACTTCCGGCGAAGGACCTAATGTAAGTATCATCGGAAGTAGAATTTCTGCCTAGTTGAACCTTCGGCACACTGTCGCATTTGGTTTCAGGTCGATGAGCTGAAGAAGAAGATCACCGACCTCGAGTCAGAGCTTACCAAGGAGCGCAAGGACAAGGAAGCGATGAAATCGCAATCAGAAAGCCTGAACCGCGAATACGATCGGCTGACGGAGGAGTACAGCAAGTTGCAGAAGAAAATCACAATTTCTAACCCTGATAAGAGTGACTAAAGCTGACGATGGCAATAAGTAAATTTTGCGGGTTTTGGTTTTCATATTCTTTTGCCACCGTTTCACCAATTTCTTGTGAGTGGGATATTTTTCATTTATTCATTAATTCATAACTTATGCACTCCGCATCTTTTTATTAGTTGGTTCATTTTGCTTGAAATTTATGGGTCAAAACTTTTCCAACGTAAACATGCATCAAACGATTGTTTCTTTTCATTTTCTTTGTGGGCAAATTCGTATCAATTTGTTTTTTTTTTTGTCATGGAGGACATTTGCATTTTTCTTTCATATACATATGGTTCATGGATGTAAGCATTGACATTTTCGAAAGCTTTGAGTAAGAGAATATGGACCATGTCCATGGGCAGCACTAGGGTCAACAAATGGTAATCGTTTCGGACAGAAAGATATTGAACGAAAGCACTGATTTTGAAAATACCGCCTGTGGTTGACAACCAGCTATAACTTATGGAAAACATAAAATACATTGTTCTAAACTATTTCCCTAAAATGTACCACGTGTAAATGTTGAGAAAAATAAAAAAAATAACTTTAATATTTCTTTGTGTATCATTTTTCTATTTTCTTTACATAAAAAACACTCTGGCATTTTTCCCCCACTGTCTTAACCTACTATCATGCATCAATACATAATCTCTCGATGATAAAATTAATCTGAACAGATTACCAGATACTAACGGTCTCTTGATTAGATAATAAATGTTACAGAAGGTTACAGCCATTGTTTAGGGCAAAATAAAAGTTAGTATTAGATACTTCTATCGAAGGTTTATGTTTTTATTTTACGCAAAATTTATAAGTTACTCTTGGTTTATATACCGCACCTTTTCTGGAACTACATTGCTACTACGCAGCCTTTTCCGAATAGTTTATGCTGTAAAATCCGCAGAGAAGTTGATTTAAATAAGCAAATTGTCATCATGTCCGATTATCAACAATAAACTAAATTTGAAAGGACCTCCCCGACTCCCGCACATAATGTTTGGTTTGGTGCCTGTCTACCAGCACGACACCAAACCGGTACACCAATAGAAATACCAAACAACAATTTCTGCTCCGATGGGCCCAGTTTATTTAATTGATTCTGTGCCGTGTCTGCACAGTAGGCGCTGTAGGAATACAATTAAACTAATCATCCAACCGGCAAGCGGATTTAATTGTCCTGCGAATGAAAACAGGAAGAAAATGGAAAGCGAAAGACACTGGTGAGCTAGAGGTGCAACTGGGGCCGGGCGAACGAAAAGCGTGCATCGGGATGCAAATTCAAATAAGCTCAAGCATCGCGACGTTGCCAAAAGCACTCGCGATTAACGGGTGTCTCCCGAACTCGTGGAAAATGGGACGATAGAATCAAATTTTTATTAGCACATTTTCCAATCAATCGAAACCATTCTGAGGTGGACACTGACGGGGGAAGGAATTGGGGTGTGCAGATGGAGGGTTTTTGAAGCTCATTCGAATTGCAAAATGTATGGCCGCCCCCCGTTTCTGCCAAAATACTAACCTGCACCATCGGCCGGAAGCAGTTGGAATCGACCCCGTTCGTCCATCCGTAGGCGGCTCCACTTCGTCAACGGTGTTGGATCTGTGGAGAGGAAACCGGAAATAGTAGGAAAAAGCGACAGATAGTTGGGGTTATTGTGGGGCGCGAATGGCGCCACGTCAAAAATATATTCCCACTTAGTGTAGGGATGCTGTCAAAGGTCCTCCCGCATGGTCCTTTATTTTTTTTGCTGCACTTCCAATTCATTTCAAGTACAATTTGCAACCGCATATGGCGGGAATGACGATTGACCACACACAAACAGGATCTCCCAACTACTTACCGTAATAGATGGTTTCACGTTTGCGGATGTAACCGGAATCGGGCACGGTCAGCACGCAGCTGATCGATGTCGGCGAGATGAGCAAATGTTTATCGATTTTACCGTACACGGTTTTGTTGTACATGTGGTTCCGATCAGCGGTGACCAGTGTGCGCGAGCTGACGAGAAACAAATTTCCACTAACGCTGCAAAAAAATCAGGCGGAAAAGGACGGAGGAAAACCGTGTGAGTGGCAGGAAGCATTCTGAATATTCCATTGCGGGCGAGCGATTCCTTGTGGCCTCAATTGAATTTTGAACGAACGTCCCGTTGAGCGACGTATGTGCTTTTTGCATCCTTCTACTCACATTAGCAACAGATTTGGCTCGGGATATATCATAAAGACGCTGCATTTTATCAGCAGCATGTTGTCACTGTCGCCATCGTTTTCATAGTGCAGCAGAAGCATTCTTTCGGGCACTGGTGACGAGAAGGAAGAGAAAATATATATATCAACAACCGATTGCAAATATTAAAAATATTTTTCGGTTCCCCAACACTCCTAGTAACAATTCTATAACAGTAAAGCATTTTTATGTACATTTGATGTACTGTAAAAAAAAAGTTTTTCTTCTTTGTTTCTCTGCTCTGTGTTACTGTTTCTATTGTACGGGCGAAAAAGGATAACGTAACTATATTTTTAAAAAGAAAGAAGAGTTATGTATTAATAGCACCGTGAATAATTTCGCAGGAATGGAAACACCGCCGGTGCACGTGGCCAGACGATGACTCCATTTGGTTCCAACAAAACGAAGTCTGTGGTCTTGCTCGTGATTTGCTTTTGGTGTACGCATTCGCAATTCATTTTCATTTTTAACCATACACTTCAATCGCATCATTAATTATTTATAAGCAACAAGAAGCATCACAATCGAGCACAGGTTGGTGCATTTACAATCGCCAGTAACATTGTCTCGCATCAGCGCTACATTTTATGCATTAAAAGCAGAAAGTTGCCTCAAATGTTAATGTTAAATGTAATTCCGTCTGAACTCTTCTGGTAATATTTCTACTAGGCTATGGTTTCCCAACGTTTGATAAAACAAATAGGGACTTTATTGCTTACTGCAGAAACTTACTCAACTTCTACATTAAATATGCACTTGATCAAATACAAATCGATAGAATATTAGCCCTTGCTTAGCTCTGGCCTTTTAGTTTATCCTGACCTGAAAGTTCGCTCTTGATTATCCTGAAACCGGAAAAGCATAATTCAAAGTAACGACGAACAACAAAGCCAAGTCCAAAGTGCGTGCAGCCACTTTAAAGGAGGTGGAAGATTTCTGCCCAGTCGGAAAGCTTTTAGTCAAACGAACCTGATACACAGCCCTGCCCCATCCATCTCCCCGATCGTGCGGATGTAAATCAATAGATAAGATTACACCGCAAAGCGCACACCCAGCCGTACCGTCAGTCGACAGATGGCACTCGCCTCGGGCCGAGAGGAAATGGTAATTACAGGCCAGGTCCTAATCGAATCACATTGACTGGTAGGCCTTGTATGAAGGAAACCATCGTGCAGCCATTTTCATGCCGGCAAAGGACCAAGCACAAGGAAGCCAGCCCGGGCGTGTAGGCTGTGCCACGACATCTCCCGTTTTCCCTGACGTCTAGTCCCGCGTGGGACGAGCAAACACTTACCGACTATCTGAAACCGGGCCATCCGCCGATCGAACGAGTCGTACGTCTGCACCGAGCACATGTACTCGCCGCTGTGGTTGAGCTTCGGATTGCGTATCACCAAGGCACGGTACTTGTAGTTGACGGAGTCGGACATCGAGTAGTTGATCTGCAGCTCGTTCTTGAACTGGTTCTGGGCCCCCCGGTGTCAAAGGCAGCAACAGCGGTGAAGATGAAGTAGACGGGTCCCGGGGAGGACATGGAAATGGAAAGACATGACGTGAGAGCGGCTCGAGCTTGCCTACTGTCGATGAGCTACTGCGAAGGAAGGAATTAGAAATTAACGCAAGCATTGGAGCCGATCGACAGTGTGGTTCGGAAAATCGCTAGCATTGGAACTGCTGTAATTAAATATTCTCCATTTTCATCCCAGGCGCTGGCGGTTTCCATCAAACATTAATTTGGATATTCTAGGTCAGTTTTTGAAACAATCTGTTCAATTCGCATTCACTAATTAATGAATTTTATTCCAGGGTAGTCTTGAGCGATGGAATTGCATGACGGAAGGTTCAATTTCATGCTATAAGAAGCAAGTTATAGATATACGGAACAGAGATTCGAATAGATAAAAGAATGCTGGTAAGTTTTAACTTGAGTTGTAGAGCGAAATTTAAATTCTATTCAATTGTTTTTAGCTTTAATGACCGTCCAAGGACAGTTTCCAATTTAAAAAAAGTGATTGTATGTCTTAGAGAACTTAACTAACACTGCTTTATTTAATATCGAAACAGAACAAGACCTTGTAGCTCTGTAATCTTGATAGCATTATGTTAACAACTGTTTTAAGCACTGGAATTAAGCCAGCAGGATTTGTGAAACCTAGAAAGGTTAAGGTTGTAAGTCACAGACGCTAGCTTTAGCTCGCATGAGATTTGAAAAACGTATTCTAAGTGAAAAATAGCTCTTCATGTTGTGGTTAGCATTAACAGGAATAAAAACAACTGGCATGCAACCACTTTCCAATCACACTGCCAGGCCTGGAAATCGAATGCAATTCTACCGCAACCAATCGCCGATAGTATAGCGGACCTGGCCAATACCGGTGAAGAAAAGGGCACTCGCAAACTGGCCTGGCTGCCTTCCGTAGGCTTGCTACTTACCATACCGATCGGCGCACGGGACGGTATCCACTGGTAGATGAGCTTCCTGTTGAAGTACCACTTGAGCACGAAGCCACACTCGCGCGCCTTAATCTCGTACTGGCAGTCCATGATGAGCGGTTTCGGTTCACCACCGCCGAGGGCGAGATGCTGCCGGGTGGGTGACTCGGATGGGTGGCTCGGATCCGTCGCGTTCAGCTCACCGGCCGCCGTCGGGAGGACGGGGTGTTCGGTGGCCTTCGCGGCCACGCTGGTAAAGCTCGTTGTCATCGGCGTGTCGCTGATGGGGGTGGTAGGGAGGACGGTGGTGACTTCATTTGGCGTACCGTCGGTCCAGGATGGCGCGTGCTGGGGTGGCGGTGCACTCGCGCCAACCGCATCGTAAGTGCTCCGATCGAGGACGTACGTCTTCGGTACGTTGAGGTTCGTTATGTGCACGGAATGGTACGCTGCGTGAACCGGTGGGTAGATGGCGGCAACAAGATGGAGAGAAGGTTGAAGAGAAGATGCGGGGGGTTAGTGCCGAGGACTGTTTGGCGGTTAGTTCATAATTTTATGCAATTCCCCGTTGAAACACGCCGAGCAGGTAGAGCGGTCGGTCTTCTATCGTTGCCACCTGCAGTTCCACGCTGCATAACTGTGTTTGCGCCTCGCAAGTCACGCTGTGTCTTCCATTAAAACACCGTGGTATGGGTTCCACCCGGCCGTCGCACCGACCCCATAAAACCCCCGCGGGGCCGGCGGTGATTGCATCAAACGCAAAACTCCAATACCCGATGTCACGCGGAATAATCATCATCATTTGCATGTAAATTCATTTATCTTATCCGTGCCAAGCCATTCGTGAGAGTGTGTCTACGAGCTGCCGGGATGGCACCCGGTTGGGTAAAGATTTTACGGGACGCTGCGAAGCACCATTCCAGGCCATCCATCCAGCACATGCTGCTGGGAAAGTGGTGTTAAAATTGGAACCGATGGAGGGGCACATAAACGATCGGAGGTGGCAGGGATTGGCGGCTCCTTATGATGAAACGTGCGAAATTGCATTGCGGTATGCTCGAAATCGGGTGATTTCGAAGCGTGCCGCCTGGCATGGGCGTGGAAAATGGGTGAAAATTCATTCGCCCGATGGATTGATGGAAAACGGAAACAACAAGAACGCCGACAAGGGAACAACATTCTGGCTTCCCTGCCCGCCCAACCAAACCTAACGCCTCCCCCTGCTGAGTGTGGCTGACGGTGAAACATAAACACAACTATCCAGCCATCAGCTCAGTGGGTGGCTTTGTGGGTGGGGCAAAAAAAAAACAACAGCAACAATCGCTGCACAAACTCGCGCCGGCTTGGGCATGAATATTTCATTTGCCTCAGCGCGCAACTTTCATGTCCAAGTTTTCCAGGTTGTTTGCTATCCTTCATTCAAAGGTTTTGCAAAGATAGTAGCGCAAAACTGATTGGAGTAAGTTTTTGCCTTCTTTTAGTGTTTGTTTTAGTTTCCCGTTTTATCCTGTGTTTGGTGCTTTACAGCCCGAAGAAGGAAACGGTGGATGGATGGAACGCCGAACGGGTGGAGGGAAGAAACGACCAAGAATAAACGCGTCACACCTCGTACCCCGCTATGGTGCTCGTTTATTTGTTGGGTCGAGGACGGTAGCGGCAAAAGCTTGTTTGAAAAGAAAACGTCCAACCGAAACAAAGCGGACAACATGGACGGGAAAACCATAACCATCAACGGCATCTGAAGGAGGAGTTTAACTCGCCTTTGCCGCTAATGAAATTTGATACTTTATTGCATTACTGGCACGGATGATTGATCATTGTGCTGGGGGTTGTGCAAGATTCATAATTTTCCCCCCCGCTTTCTTTCCTTCCTTGCCATTTTTCATTTATTTGTCCGCATTGACCGTGTGAAGTTTTGCATCTTGCTTTTTTCGGTTTAGCATTTTTCTTCTGGGTTTGTTTCTGTTTTCCTTTACCGGACCTGTTATGTAAAATATGCTCTGGATTTTCTTGTACCATTTGTGTCATAATTCAACGTTCGTATTGACTTACGCGTCTGTAAGCGCCTGCAGCTATACGATACAAATGAAAATCCTGTTCGAGCAAATTCAACTTCACCACCGGTGAACTCTGGACGGTCCATTTAGCCCTAGGAAGCAGCCCGGTGGGTGCTCTTATTACAATTAAGGGAATATCAATATACACTACACCGGTTCCTCGATGGTCCCTCCGAGAGAGCCCGATTCTACACGGTTCTTGGGCAGCGAATTGGAAAAATTCAAGATAAACGTACTGCATTCGAAAGCATGACCCGACGCAGCAAACGGGCCACTGCAGACCCCCTATCTGGCCAGCTTCCTTCCTTTGCTTTCCTTTTTTCCCCTAAGTGTTCCTTCGGGCAACATTCATCCAGCTATCGGTATGGTGTAAAGTTTAATTCAATTTCACTCTGCGCCACCGAAGGTGCAGCGGTCAAGTGGGTCAAAGCCGTGGTGCCAAAGGCTTTTATGCGATTGGTTTCGTTGTGCAGGGCAGTGGAGAACTAGGTGGAAACTATTTGCAATGAGCAAAGATATCGGACAGGAAGGTGTGAGGTGTGTTTCTGGCAAGATATCAGTTTTGTTTGAACGACCATGCGCCTCCATTCGGTAGCAACATTTGAAGGAGGGTGGGTTGTTGGATTCTTTCCAATTAAAAATACGGTGGAAAAGCATCGCATTAGGAATCATATGAAGCGGTTTTTTCACGTGTACTTTAACAAGATTTTCGCTTAAAATACGTCAATTAAATGTAAACTATTTAATGTTTTATTATATTGTTTTACCATATTGCAATCGGTACATTATGTTACGAACAAGTTGTTTGGAAAAAATTGTCGGAAATAAATGAAAGCTTCAAATACGCTTTATTTTATAAAAAAAATTGTCTTGAAATTGATTTTGGCTGGGAATTGTTTCCTACAAGTCAGTATCTGCTACAGGCGACATTTTACAGTTTTTCTTTCGCAACCCACTTGTCAAAAATAAAATAAAACAACCACAAACGGTGGCCTTTCAAGTGCTTGTAACTTGAAATACGTAAACAACTGCTTTGTTCCTCTTCCCACTGGCACTGTTAACAGTGCTTGTAGCCAGTGCAAAGCCAATGGTCGAACGTTTTGTAAACTTTGTTGAACTTTGCGTAGGCTTGAGCCTGGAATGATAGCATCGTTTTATGCTCGTCGGACATAAGCGTTGCCATATTTCCAGTGTGCATTAAAGTCAACTGTTTGCTGTAAGTCTAACTCACAACAAAGCGGCAATTAAAGTGAGATGAGTCTTGGGGCACAGATTTGGCTCTTCAAAAATCTTTGAATGCCAATAGAATGATGGTGCACAAAATCTATACACCCGTCATATTTTAGCACACGACGCAAGAAATCAGCGTCATACAAAATTAAACATTCACCTTTGCGTTTGACTGGAATCTGCCCGAAAAGGGTTGACACGCGATACAACATGTTCGATAAATGTAGATTTCATGCTCAATCATGCACTGGCTTTATCAAATAAAATCGGCGATTCAATAAATAACGCAAATAAAAGTTTCTACCTGCCCCAAAGAAAATACCCAGAACGGTTGTTTCGTCCCCAGAGCGAGTTTAATATTTGATGACTCTCGGACAAGATCAGAATCGAGAATAATTTGCACTACCTCCACCCCCACCAACCAACTTCCTCCACCCTGGCGCCAATTCAATCATCCCGGCGGGAATAACTACCGCCGGCGAACCGAGAGTGGCAAATATTGGCAATTTACAATTCGAAGTGATACGAGGCGAAAAACCCGTCATCCTTCGCGGCCATCCCTTTCATTTCGGGGAGCGTGGAAGCCAAAAAGGAAATAGAAAAACAATTTGCAAGCGCCCAAAATAAAAAAAGGAGGGAAAAACATACAGTTGAGATAATTTTTCCCACTCGCATTCAATTTGCTGACTTTGCGCCACTACCCAAAACGTGGCAATGTGCATTGGTTTTTTTCCCTCCGATGGCAAATAAAGAAGAGAAGCGGCTTCCGAAACGGCTATCACTCTGGGGAGCCTCCGTTCCCGACCTCATTTTTCCACCCATCCCCGGACGAGTTTTGAGGTTGTCGGTTTTCCGAATCAGTAGGCACAAACAAGCCTCCAATGGCAAGGATTTCCCCGCCTTTCCGGGGGTACCTTCTCAGCCATTCGGTCGGACAGTGACCCCTTTTTCCTTGTCGACGATCGTTGTTTTCCCCTTCAGTTAAGACTATGGACAACGTGAAGAAGTTCTTTTAAGGCTCTCGTGCTGCCGTCCGAGTCGTTCCTCCCAGACACTGGGACACATACGGAACGCACGCTACCAGCACACATGCAGCGCCGACCAACCGAGAAAGAAAGGTCGGTTAAACTAAAAATAAAAAGGAGCAGAGGCAAACACATTGAACGAGGTGTCCTGCCGCAGTGTGCAGCACTCCCACAGTTCCTTGTACGTCCTTTCCAAGCCTAAGGCCTGGCAGATTCTGATCCCGTCCATCCGTCGGGGCCGGCCCGGGACGCGGTATGTTTATTTTATCAACCAACCTTTTGGACAGCGAAGATCGGGAAACGTGAGAGCAAAGAAAATAAATCCCGGCTCTCAACCCACTGTTGCACCGGCCTTTCATCTATTTATGTTGTGGTCGGGGCAGGTTCGGGGAGTGGCACGATGGCCGATGCGAACGATGGTTTATTTATTTTCCGGGGCAGCGGCAGCAGGTTTTCCTTTCATTCGTGGCAGACGATGTTGCACGTTTTACGGACACTGGACGGCAGCGGAGCTACAGCGAGCCAGCACGCCAGACACACGCCCGGGGTACCCGGAGCTTCAAATTAAGAGCACAGATGGGAGGGAACAAAAAAAAACATCGGAGTGAGCTCACACGGTCACAAAAACAAAATAGGAATCACCATCCCAAAGGGATCCGCTGGAAACGGAGGATGGAGGAGAAGGAAAAAAAATGCTCGATATCAAGAAAAGCGCTATCGTGAAAAACCGTCGACCCAGGTCGGGGTCGAGGCTGGGATGATGCTTCCACAGTTCGTTCGACACCGGTTTCACTGGTGCTGCCCTGGTCTTAAAACCAAGACTTCGGTCAGCCTCCCGTCTCGGTCACGTCCCGGAGCGAATGGCAGGGACCCGGATTGGCCCCGAGTCGCCCGGTCGATGGCATTTCTGACACACCATACGGTAGGCGGATTTTTCTTCGCTCGTTATTGAAATTCTTCCATCCCCTGCATCTGTGCATCTGTGTAACAGCTTCCCGGATATGCTTTCTTCGGGCCCTTCAAAGATTGTAGCCTAAGGCATTCCTTGGAGCAAGGCAAAGATTGTAGACTAAGGCATTCCTTGGAGCGCGTGGAGTTGGATTCTAGTAGATAAAACATACTTGAGTAAGTTGTCCGGCTTAGAAGCTTTTAGACTGAACGAACAAAGCGTCGACTTGTATGTAGGACATTTTATAGCAGGGATCGGTAATGCTTTTGGTTGGACAAACCCTTACCGTTGAGCCTTTTGACCCCAGCAGAGTGCAGAGTTCTTTCTAATGCTAGCAAATCATATGATAGTGGTGTAATACAAACTGTGCCGTGTTTCTTCAAAGTATCATCCGAATTGAAATTGATTTGAATTGAAATGACATTTTTATTTCTTGTAAAACACTCCTGCTGTAAAATTCCTAAAACCTTATTCATTATTAACAAGTTTCGCGCACATCTATAGAAGAATTCAATTGTTGCACATTCTAACCACTTGCAAGTCTAATCCATATATTACTCATGCGTGGTTAATTAATCAGTTTAAACCACCTCAATAGCAGAACAAATTTAGATTTATCAAGATCGAAAGAAACCCAGCAGGTAACGTTTTCGTTTTGTTTTTGCTAAATTGGAACTTGGATACAAATGTAAGGGACCACATTTAAACTAGATAATAGACCAGATTAGAGGTGGATAATGGATATCTTATAGAGGTATGCTTAGAAGAGATAAAATTTCTATTCAAACTTCAACAATAGCATGAACTACAGGAAATTTGGAATCAATTACAGTCAAGATTGTAATGGAACTATTTATAAAAAAATTCTTCAACGAATTTATAAGAAATCTAACAGTCTCGAAATAGGTGGGTACTAAAAAGGGAGACCTAATATCCACAACCCCTCGCCTTATCCTTCCCTTATCTGAGCCGGATGTGCTGTGCTCGGCATGGCGGAAATAGCACAAATTGGTCGATAGTCAACATTGGCTAGGAAAAGCAAACGCACCGACACATCGGTGTGAAGAAAAGGTGGGTATCACTTTTCTTTTATTGTCCTAAGCTACTACACAGTCTCACACACACACACAAGCCGGTGCTTCCCACAGATTGCAAGGATGCAGCACTCGCTTTTCCCCGGCTGCGAGGCAAAGAATCACTGGGCGTCGGTGAGAAAAACCAAATAAGAAAAAAAAGGTGGAAAGGATTCCCTTTCTTCTGTGCCATTACCCGCCAGCGCCAGCTTTCATGCCGGATCGGAGTAGAAATGGTGAAATGGCTGCATTATGGAAGCAGCAGTGAGGCGCCAGCCGGAATTGAGCGTCTGTAGCTTTAGTTTATCGCAAACAAAATCTCAAACTTTCCATCAACCCTTTCGCGCGGGTGCCCTTTGCCTGCCCTTGCACGACGTGTTGCCTTTCGTTTGTCTGCAAAAGTGAGCTGAGCCACTAGCAAGTTGCTAGTAAAGGGGGGGTTTTCTAAGCCTTGTAGAAAATTCATCACATCGCAATGGATACAGTCGAGAGCGAAATAAAGTGATGAAGCCATAAAATGAGTGGGAGATGCCTTTAAAGTCTTAGCTCCGTAATCTTCAAAGACGATTTGAGGAAAAATTATTGTTTTAAATTTTGACAAAAGGTTTCCCGTGTTTTGCAAAATTTAAATTCAAAAAACTGAAGCCCGTTTTTTGGCAATGAAGCCAATATTAATATAATAATTAATATTTTGAAATAATCATGATCCACGCTTCATGTTCGTACCGCACTGTAGTTCCGGGGAAACCGTTATACATGATGAAAGCTTTTATTTTGCTGCCGACCGTTAATCGACTACACTTTCCCAGAGCAGCCCGGTCCGTGGAGGGGGTTGAATTCATTCGGGACTCATTGAAAGTTTACTCCGCGCCTTCGCACGTCTCCATACCACCCGGCGCACAATCTCCACCCCCCCACCTCCTTCGCCTGCAATCTCCTGGGAGCCCATTTACCCTCAGGAATTTAAATTATCCTTTCATCCACTTGCCAGCGCTGGGCGCACGCTTCAAGGGCTTTCAAGCCCGCGGGGGGAGTTGGGAAGATGGTTCGCCAAGAATGCGTCTGCAAAACGTTGACCCCTGCGTGCCCTGCGGCCCAGTTTACCCGGCACCAGGTTTTAATGGCGGCGGCGTAAGCCATTTTCAACAGCCGAACGAACATAACGGGCCGATTTTAATGAATCCTTACCGGTGCGGGATGGAACTGTCGGAGCTAATTAAACCGCCCGTGAAGTGTTGGTGCAATAATAACGATTATGGGATTAGGTGGCCGCCCGGGGGGGGGGGGGGGGGGTGATAGAGTTGTGGGGGGGGGAGGGGGTAATGGTTTGCCAGCTCGACGGAAAATCAATCCAAATGGACGAACCGTGTTTACGGCCGATCCCGCACAAAATCGATACGTTTGATTACGTTCGATGAAAGCAAGCTAGGAAATTGTTGTGAAATTGTGTGAAATATGTCGTTAGCTATTAATTGTCCTGCGTTTCCGCAGGGACACGGTTTAATCTCCGGTAATGGAGATCAAAAATTGATGCAATGCAGTTTAATCTACCCAACAACTCTGGCCCCGCCAGAGGATTGCCTGGTTGGCGGATGGCTCTGCCCTCATTATCGTGTCGCAATGATGCTAAAAGGTAATAAAATAATTGCTGAAATAGTTGCCCCAGGGTCGAATGCATAATTGAATATAATCAACAGCATCATGAACGCAATGGCGAGGCTTTTCCGTTCAGCGAATGCCATCCGTTCGGTTTTAATCGTTTTGCAAATTAATCAATCATACGCTGTTTGATCTATAAATCTTTCTCGGATTACATTTGGTGGTGCATAATCCTTTAATTGCACTTCGCTATCATTGAGGATTTTAAGTACTTTTTTAATGCGCTTGTTAAGTGCCCTGTCGCTCGATGGTTCATAGTATAACAAACTTTTCCTGCAATTCATTTTTTTTTTCAAAGTATTTTTTAACGACCCTGCACTGAAACCCACCGGGAAAGGCGCCAGGATTGGGCCAGTCTCGGGCTGGGTACGATTTTGCCGGAACATGCAACTGCCCAACTATCAACGAGATGAATTATGCATTCTCGTTACACTTCACGTTTATTGTGCCCCGATAGTCTGGCACAACTTTTGCGCCACGCGCGTAACTACGGTGATAAGCTTATGAAAATTACAAAGTTGTACAAAAAAAATGTTCCCTTTTACCTCTCTCTCTTGGGCTCTCGGTGATTCGGAGTGGTTCCCTTGCACTGTGGCTACCGGCTCTGCGATGGTGCATGGCTCATATTTCCACGTAGATATGAAATTTCACCTCAACTAACTCATTCGAAGGGAGGAAACATCTACAATAGTCTGAATTGAAGAGAAACTTGTACAGAATTCAATTGTGGGTTAAACAATAAGGGATACTTATCCATTGGGATAGGTTTGCGTTTCGGTGCGTGATTGAAAATAGTGAACAAGTTGCATAAACAATTTCCAATCGTGGTGCAGATGATCTGATGGATTTTGTATTGTATTTCAGAGTTTAATTATTGCAATTTTCTGTCCGGAAAATGTATGAATGCCCCATGGGAGAGCGAGAAAACCAATTTGGCCAACCGCGTTTTAAAGCTTTTTGGACTCAATCCAGAGTTTTTGAAGCTAAAAAAATGAGAAAAAATTAAACCTCATATGGGGAATTTTCGTGTAAAAGAATTGCGACTTAGTCCCTGAAACTTGTAATCAGTCATTGCGTCCCCGAAAACTGAGCAAACCGGGAAGATGACAAGTAATCTGAAGGCTGCAAAAAATCTTTCAAGTTAAAGGGCAGATGGTTCAACGACAAATAATGGGGTTTGATTTCCTTAAAAACATCTGGAGCTATCATTCCAAATGTTCCATTTGCCTTAAATTCCAGGTATTCTACAATGCGTTATAAAGTCTTTTGGTTCAAAGTAACCTAGTCAACAAGGTATGTGGGATGTGAACTGTCTAACGATGCTTTAGAAAATAACCATTTGCCAATTTAATTAATCTAACACACCGGACACACTTCACATCTCCTGTGGCAGCTCTACTTCATTGCGACTATTTCCGATGAATATGAAATTAGCCCTAACTACGTTGGCCTGACGGACCTTCGGTAATCATGCTTTCTCCCCAGGAAACCGTCCTCATCAAGCGGCCATTCGCAATTTGTGGCCAGCGGTGGAATGTTCAAATTTGTGAACAGCACACAGGAGCAATCCGACAGGCAGGCGAACGTCATCAACAAAATCATTTCCGTGCTCGTTTGCGGAAACGCAGCAACAAATTCATCCGTCAGACGTACGCCCCGGATGGCGAACCGTTCGGTCCCAGACGGCGCACTGACTCCGGCCGATTCGTTCGCATGTCAGCTGTCCTGCGTTGGGAGCGGGGTGGGGGGTGGTTGGTGGATTTGTGCTCTAGCAAAAGGAACACGGGTGATATATGGGTCGGTACGGGCAAAAATCGAAAATTAATCCAATCTCCGATTCCGACCGGATTTGCCACAAATGCAATATTTCATCGCAACGCCAGGCCGAGACTTCGTCGCAGGCTGGAGTCGAAATATTGATGTGACGGGTTGAGTCGCGTCGATGGGCCGGCGAATTGCGAACCCCGTTCTGCTCCACTCCGAAGTACACTTGCAACGCGACGCAGCGGAACAGCAAATTGAGTGAAGCAAAAAGATGGGGGGAAAAAAGTAAAAGGGGACATAAAATGTCATCGTCCTGAAAATATCACACCGCCGGTAGACGAAGTCTTGACTCGAGCTCCTTTTGAGGCAGCTGCGCGGCGGAAACGTTCAACGTGTTCAACAGTTTTTAAAGCGGCACTACACTCAACGTTAGCCACGAGGAAGCCGCGGTGAATGGAAGACGAGAGTTGGATTCTTAATGGATATCCTTCACTTCTGCCTGGGATGTAGCAGCATGCGCGGTTAAAAGGTGTTTCGCATTCTTACCGACTCAACCTGGACATCGTCATTACCGCCAAACGTACGAACGAACGCCGACAGCCAATGAAGTGCAAAAAGTCTGGCATTTTCGTGTTGATGACTGTTTACGCGTAAACGAACCCTTGGATGCCCTCATGTTGCAGTTGAGCGTAAAGGTTTGAGCTCCATATTGCAGCATTCATTTTGAATGATTGTTTGCCAAACGAGCCTACGAACGAACCTGATAGGAAACCCCGTAGCACCTCTTCGGAATAATTCCTCTTTACTGACACAAATTTTGGTATATGTTGGTAAACCCGTTCAGTGTCTTTAGGCCTGATTCTAGACTTCAAATAGGCAGTTTTACTTATACCTTATAGGCTTCCTAGACTTCTAGACAAGCTCTAGCTCTAGTGAATATTCATTCAACCTTAATCTGTTTATTTCCTTTTCTTTGTGGTCTTCAAGTAGGTCTGAACGTAGAAACCACAAAGCATTGCCCTTAATCTTTACTTTTATAATCTTTACTTTTATAAATTTCAGTTTCAAAGCCCGTGATGAGATGAGGCAATAAACCCTACTTTTTTAATAGCACGAGAAGCATGCTTTTTTCAAGTTGACTCTAAGAGGAAACGGGTCTCGAACACGGGTTTACCAAGAGCGAAGCCGTAGTCTTGCCGAGGAACCATAGTACAAGTTAGAAAGTAGTAGGAAATAATGCTACTTGAATCGTGGTAATGGTCGCTTTGAAGAAAATATTCAGTATTCAGTTTCTGAATAAAAAGTTTTTCCTGATCGGGATTCGAACACCAAATATCTAGCATCGAACCGCAATATCCCTACCACTGCACCATTCGCAAGTCACGGTGATGCCGAGAAATTACAGGTACGTATGTCTCTATGGGTCGATTAGGAAATCGGCTTATGAGCACCAAGTCCCTCCACAGCGGGGGTTCGAATCCCAACCGAGATCGGTGATTTTTTGCCGCCCTGGGCAATATACACCAAAATTTTTTTATTGTATAAATCAAAAGATCTCCTCGAGATAAGACTTTTTGCCCGAGCAAAATGGGTCCAGACACCACTCCTACCTCCCGAAAATTGACCACAAAGATGATTTTTGGTACTTTGTAAGAGACGAAAATAAAGGAAAATTTTCCGAGTCAAATTTTTTTGATACGAGATAGCGTCTCGCTGTCTTTGGCAAAGTGTTAGATCTAAAAGAGACGTTTCAATAATAAGCCACTTTAAAAACATTACATAAGCCACAAAACAAAACAAAAATTTGTCAACAAAACAGGAATTGAACCGTCAACTTTTGGGTTTGCGTCCTCCACTTTACCAATCACGCTATTTCCTCTGGCTGGCAATAGCAAGCAAACTATGGTATAGTTTTCATTAGTACAGCTATGAACATCGATACATGTATAAACATGTATGACATTTTGACACATCTTTTTCAGCGCTTCAGATTATACTAATCGATATATTAATATTTTTATATCCATAATCCTCGAGCATCGCCGGGTCTTCAAGCTAGTTTTAAATAAATTTAAGACTTGTGCGGTTTCTCGAGGCTCAGACGGATTCATAGCCACCCCCGGTTTCGGGTTAAGAGTTTATCTAGTTTCTACGTCTATGTTTGGCTCTTGCTGGGAAAATCTAATTAAACGGGAATTGATCCCTTGGAGTCGAATTTGGAAGACGAATTTCTAAAATTAAAAAGGCAACTTTTATGCCATCAGTTTTTAAATTTTTCTTCTCTCCTGCCAATTGTAGCACACTTTCTTGATAATTCATAAACATGAGGGTTAAGTTAAACAGCTTGATCTAATGAAAGCCGTACGAAGGCTGACAAGAAAGCATGCAGCAACTTTATTCATCCCAATCGGAGTGAAACGTCATTCTATTCTCCATTCCATTTCACATCGCATCGCACCGGGCCGCCCGGGCTGCTGTTCAACAACAGGATAAGAAAAAAAGGAAAGGACCACGGAATCCCATCTGCTTCCGGAATGCTGCACGGCACGGGGTCTCTTCCACTTCCTTCACGAGGTGCAGCTGACCAGACAGACCGACCCCTGGGGGGGGGGGGGGGGGGGGGGGGGAGTCGGTTCCGCTCGGAATGAATGGAGGGCTATTTATCTTCGGTGACAAAACCATTCACATACGAGAATCACACGTACGTGTGCACACATATTACACACACACACACACATATTGTACATGTGCGGTTGATCACACCAACTAGTAGCAGCAACAGCAGCGTCGTTCTGAACGTCAGTGAATATGGAAAGCAGCAGTGCATGGTGTTTATCCTCCTCAAAGCACACACACCGAGGCATACAATACACACTGACACACACACACACACACACACACACACAAGCATACGACAATGAGTGAGTGCAAAATCGGTGCAAAGTATAGAATAAGTGCATTGGCGTTTTTTTTTTCTCCCCTGAACCTGCCCCGAGCCGGGAAAAGCGTGGACCAGCAGTGGGCTTATCAGCATCTACAGTTTGTTGGAGGAGGTCCCTTCGATCGTGTGCCACCCTGTGTGTGCGTGTGCATAAGAGAGGTGAATAATTTCCGCTGCGGACAAGCGGGAAATTTATGGTGTCGACCATGCAGAGGTCCCCTTGCTGCAGTGTCGGACCTCTCGAAGCAAGAAGCATCCTTATTACCGCCGGCACTCGTCCGTTCTTGGGGCGGCCATCCGTGTTCGCCTGGGGTCACTGCCTACGGTGACCCAGCTCCGGGAACTTTACGACCGACCACTACAGGCAGTCATAACTTTTCCCGAAGATATGCAAATGCGGAGGTCATTGTGAGCCGAAGTTGAAGGTAAAGGCTGGTAGGGGGCATCTGTCAACAACGGCATTGAAACAAAGCAAAGAGGGATGCCTGGAACAAAGGGGAAGTTTGTGGTAAAGAAATGTCAACCGGTGACGCGCGAGTGGAGTACCAGGCGTCTCCGTTGCGTCGTCGTCTCTTTACATTTCGTTGCCTTTCTCTTGTTTGGGGAGTTGGGGGAACGCAAAAAAAAAAACTCAACCACTTCTGACCCTCCTGTGGGTTGGGCGTTCTATCTTGCAGTTAAATATTAGTTTCATCGCCGAAAAACCGACGGATGTTCGCGGACAGCTGACATTTCCTCGGTCAAAATTCGGAAAGACAGAAGACGAGTAGAGCGCGTCCCAGCAAACGGGCATCAACACTTTCCTATGGCTACGGCTGAACATTTCGACGCTATTCCGAAGCAGCTGTAACGAAGTTGTAGCGACTACGTTCCGTTTCCCCAGGGACGGCGTGGCCAACGCGAAAACACTCTCGAAAGTGGAGAAAAGTGGACGATGCACAACGAGTTAGTTTACCCTTCCCCATCCCTCCCCAGGGACTTCACGTTGGAATTCAAAATCAAAATGAAGTTTTCACTGTTCTCGTCTCTACCAAGCAACCAGACGGACTTTCTCCACCTTGAGCAAGGAGAGAACAAAAGTACAACAACAAAATATACAGGTTAAGGGCCACAAACCCAGCGAAGGAAAGTGCAAAATTTTAATTTCAGCTCGACGATAAAATATGCATGTGCGATGATTATTATGTCCACCAGCGGCGCAAGAACGCCCTCGAAAGATAATTGATTTTTTTTCTGTGTGTATGTTTCTGTGCTACCATTCATTTTGTTACCATCCACCGCAACTTTCTGACTGGTGCCGGTGAAACTGATTTTAATTAGCTTTTTGATTTTTGTGTTAATTATATGTTACTGATAAGCATATTCCACGTTACCACGTTACGGCAAAACGGTTGCTTCCCTGGTGTGCTCTTTATTATTTCCGCTCATGTTTCCCGTGCCGTTTGGCAAAACCGCAGACAAACATACATAATGTAAACGCTTGAACAACAAATACTGCCCGCATGCTCCGTGCGGATGTGTGTATTTACCTTTCGCGGTTTGTTTTTTGTTTGTTTCCCTCTCCTTTGCCTGACACAATTATTTCTTCTTCAAACGGTAGTCTGACGGCGTAGAACACACCAAAGCCAACCACCCACAGTACACCTACTGCAGTGTGTCTGTACCTCATCGTGTGTAGCTCTTATTCGGGTGTTGCTCTAAGTTGCCGATGACTGCCACCCGGCTTTTATTTGTGCCTTTCCTTCCCGGCCTCCTAATTGGCAAATTGCTGTTTAAATGGTTTCACATGTTGAAGTGTGGGAAAACAAGTGCTTCCATGCGCCCGGGGGGCAACTAGAATTCCGCTGAGATACCCCGGCTCCGCGGGAGCAAACCCGTTGCGACCGTGCCGACGGTAAAACGATGCGCATTCATCGTTACTGAACCCCGAAACTCCCGCAACTGTTGCCCCCGTGCGAAGACCTAATGGTTCCCGAAGAGAATGAAAAGAGATTGGTTGAAACAGAGGATACCTTATGGGAGCAATTGGAGGATGTCATTAAATATTAAACATGTTCTTTAAATAATGTTCCTCCTGAAAGATGGCTTGTCATTTGCGAGCGAACTCCGCGGTACGAGGGAATCGATTTCACGATTTGGTAATTTGAATTGAATCCTAACCTCAAATCACAGAACATGAATAAGCTTTTAGTGGAGAACCAGCCGTTCGTTGTGTCGTCCACAAATTTCATGAATTGGTGGTGCTGTTACAGATTCATTTTGCTTCCAAACATTTGATAACTGGTTCGATAATGAGGTCAGATGTATCTCATTATGGATACTCTTCAAATAAAAAGCCTTCACATATTATTTCTAGTTTAACACAAGGGATACTTTTTCGACGTAGAGGATTCGATTTTTGTCAATTTTCATAACATTATATTTAAATTTATTTTAAAATGGAAAAATATATTGTTACTATTTCTTTTTCATCTCATTGATAATTTAATTCTAATTATAAAACCCTCAGGCAAAAAAAATTGCAACAGGAAGTAAAACTACAATTGAACCAGGAAGTAAAACTACAATTGAGCCAGCAACAATGAATTGAACTGCTGAACTTGCATGAAATAATTTAATGTCGTTATTACGACCTCTTAGTTGCATTTCGAGCAGCACCCTATCGTTATTCAGTGTGATAAAAATGTACTGCGAGTCAGTGACAAACAAACACCTAGTCCGTCCCAACTTCTGGCTATCTATCTCTTTCCAATCCATACACGAATTACTCACAAGCGATCAGACTGGCCTGCCAACGACCAGCACGTCCCGGTGCACCGGTGAAGAAGAACCGTTTAAAAAGTCATAAAAGGGAAATAAACAATAAAACCCCGGATTTCTTCCACACCGTTGAGCCGGGGGGATTAGCAATGGGATTCCATGTTCGACAACCGCCGACGGGGGTGGGGGGAGGGGGCAGCATAACGGATCAAAAAGAATCGTAAAAACATACGTTAAATGACAACACAGCAACTATCGGTAGCAGTCGTACGTACGTGCGCATTGCGGATGGAGGCGCCCAGTACTCCAACATTCGTGTGTGGGGGGGTGTGGGGTTATTCCAACGGCACAAAGGGCAGAATGCTTCCAGCAAGGGTTAAATTTGGCATGGAGGGTGAGGTGGAAAAAATAACCTTTGTAGGATTCAAACAAATAGTCGAAACCGGCAAGCGAAACAGCACGGCCCATTAGGCTTGCCGTAGGGCAGTGAATTAATGCTTAATCCTTGCGGTCTGAATCGCGACCAAGAAGCGATTCCGTCTCTTCGTTGGCTTTTGGCGCAATTCCAGCAGCACATGTTTTCTGCTTTACTCCTGTCTCTGCTTTCTAACGTGCTCTTAATCCAAAACAACAGAATAAAATGTAGGAGAAAAAAACACAAACACAGAACAAAACGCTTATAACCGCAAACGGCGTTTGCGGGGAGGGGGGGGGGGGGGGGGGGGAATTTCAGCTGACGATAAATGCGGTTTTCCTTACGATCGCAGCGTTGTACATCGGGACCGTACCAACAACCGAAATGTGCAGCCAGCAAAGAACACCGAATTTCCCGTAGCGGTGAATAGGATTTATTTCCAAGCCCAGGGTACCGTCGACTTTTCTACCGCGCTCGGAATTGCAAACGAGCAGCGCGTGACAAAAAATCTTTGAAAACCTTTGAAAAAAAGAAATAAACTCTGCCCCGTCCGAGTTAGAATCGGGGGAAAATGAAACCACAAAACCAAAAATGTATTAAATAGGATTTGTCCAACCAAAACACCAAACGCCACCGATAACGAGAGGTAGCAGCAAACACCCGCCAAGCACATAGCGGTGAACTAAGTCTCTAAACTAATTTTCCGGGAACGGGCCGGATTACTGCTGCTCCTACCCAAATTGATCCGTGTTTTCGTCGGGTTTTGCTTTTTGGTTTTATAGATGCACTCACTCACCTTGTGCAAATACGAATACTGTCAACACGCTATTGAACAAATTGATGCCAAACATTGCGTTCGCCGCTGGGATTCTTGTCGGTGCTGCTCCGGTTCGTTGTGTTTTTGTTTCAACCTCTACCGTTCGCTTGGTCGCCACCGTCAAACACGCGCTTTTCTATTGTTCATCGACTCGTACACTTTCCGCGCGCTGCATTCAATTTACCCGCAGACCGTAACGCATCTCGCGCGAAACCACTCCGCGACCACTCGAATCACGTACGGTCAAAGAAAGGCAAAGTAGTGAAGCTCAGACAAGATATAAAAGGCCATGCCACCGAACGACCAAACAAACCGAACAATGTAGGGAACTGCCACTTACCGGCAGTTTGTATCTCACTTTGCTTCCCGAAAGCCAGATTAAATCGGATTAAATCGGCGCCAAAAATGGACACACATTACGCGCGAAAAGGTTCTATGGGTTCCAAAACGATCACTGTGGTAGCCGTTTGTTGTGCTCGGCAGATGCGTTCACCCCGAGGCCTTCGGCGACACTGACGGCAAGCAACGGAGATGAAGGATAATTTAACCAGGATGTCGACAGGACGAGAACTTACGCGCTTCTTCCGCACGTCGAGTACAGTGAGAGACGAATCAAATCTCGACACAAAAATGTGAAAAATAAAAGAAAGACTTAGGAGTTTAGAAATTTCCATATACTAAAATGTATAAATCTATCAAACTTGCATAATTTCTGATGAATTCAGACCTTCATTATGCCGCTATAGTTAAACTGAAACAATTTAAAAACATTCTTGCGGATTCTTATTTGGTTCTGGTCTGTAGCTTCGGCACAAGGCAACCGAATGCTTATCGAATGGATGCTGCGGCGTGAGGGCGCATGTGCCACACCAGCTGTCGTATCCGATTCGCTTCGAAACGTGTCATGAAACGTGGGATCCATCGTGCGGCGCAACTGTGAGGGTAACCGGTGGGACTGATTTGATAAGTGTTTATTTCGGCTTTCTGAGCCTTTATTTGCCGCACGCAGCAATAACAGTGACAGCAATCAGCATGAATCATTCAAACCAAAAGCTAACGGAGAAGCTTGGTGACAGTGATTCCACGTAGTGCCACCATTGCGGTGGAAGGTACAGTACCTCCCCCCGGTGTAGCGTCAACCGCTGGAACCGCACCTGCCGCACCAACGGAAACCGTTCGAGGTCGGGGCAGCGTGCATCAATCTGCGATGTGTTGCTCAGTATGAAGTGCTCGTGCGGGTACAGCTTGTCGGTGTCTTCCGGCCGTGCGAGGATTATGGTCTTACTGCCGAAAACCTATTGCGGGCAATGCAAGAGGTGTATTTGGTGCGGTTAATAGCATTGAACATATTTCATGGGAGGCGTGTGAGGCGCACACTCATACTTCAGCATGCTCGTACATCGTACCTGGCATAGCAGATTGTGGCAGGGATCGGTGTGCAATGGGGACACGGTACCTTTCGGACCGAGCCATGCTTTGATTCGCGGGTTTGCATCGGTGCGGCCGATGTAGTCAGGGACGGTAATATCACGGCGCAGGGCGGGAACTTGATCGAACAAATCATGCTGTGCGAGATAGGCGGCACGATTTACGCCTGAAGAGCTACCACCGCAGATGTTTTGCTCAACGAACTCGCGAAATTTCATCAGCTTTTGAGACCAATCATCATTGCTGTATTGCGATCCAAACTCAATGGGAACGGTACGTTCACCGGCGATTGAAAGCAAGTAGTTCGGGTCGTGCCACCGTTCCATTGCAGGCCAGGCTTTGATGATTCCTCTCAAGAGCGTGGGTTGTTTCAGATCGTAGCACTGATTTCTGATAAAAAAAGAAAAGTTAAGAAGTTCAATTAAAACCTTAAGGAATTAAATACGGGCAAACATTACCCAAAGAGTTCTAGGGAAGGGCAGTCCAAAATGGGAACGTCGATTTTCTCACTGACTCCTACGTCTTCCAAATTTACATCAAATTTCATCCGTTTAAATGGAGGAGCATCAATGTTTTCATCAGCTGAAGAATAAATATAGTATGATTGGCAACAGCGTTAATTAGAAATCCAAACGCATACCTAAATGAGCCGTTAGTCTCGTGGCAGTCTCTGTTAGAAGATCGTTTCCGACATCCTTATCATCCACTCTGATAATTGATCCTAGCATTAATCCCAAATCTGCTAGATATATGCCATCTTTAATTGCCTGTTTGAGATCTTTAGAAACGAGTAAAGTGTACAATATCTGAAAAAAAGAGTAACAAACGAACATTGAAACATTTAACCGGTGACGGGTTAAGGTAGTAGTTACCCTTGCGTAAGAAAGGACTGTAAAACATTCCCTATCGGTTGCCTCTACGGTGTTCCACTGTCCGGTGTGCAGTCGATTGTAGATGCTATCGTATAACACACCAATTTTAATTAAATTCGTAGACACTTTTTCATCTCCCAAGGTACTCTTTTCTTCAAACAAGGGTTCCATTACATCTGATAAAACCATTCGATAGAGACGGTTACTTTTAATTGCATCACTATCAATTAGGCGCGTTTTATCACCACAAAACGAAAGCAACTCTTTGATAATCGGATGCATAGTCATGGTCAAAACTGGCACCGGGCTGTTTCGGCGGTACTGTTTTCTAAAATTGTAAACAAAACTCCGAAGCCGGTTCCAGCTGGACACCCTTCGGAAACGGCCTACTCTGAGCACGCGGTCACGTACTCTGCTCGAAAAGAGCTCGAATGGTGCCAATTGGTCCCACAACGAACCGGCTTTGGTGCCACCAAAAAATCCCGGGACCAACCGTTTCGCACCGGTATCGGTTCTTAGCGGTCGAGCATGTTGTCATGTCAAACTGGTAGCTGCAGCTGTCATCTAGCGCTGTCAAAGGGGATAAAATTTTGCAAGAGTGCAAAGAAGTGCGTGCCCCTCAAAGTACGGTCCAGCCAATTTGCAGTGAAAACGTTGTGAAACCAGCAGTTTTGCAGTTCTGTGTGGTGTGTAGAATATGAATGGTGCTGTAACAATGGTAAGTGAGGTGTTTTTCGCGCGAAAACTGTGTGGGTTGATCGGTAAAAGCAGATTGAAAAGATGGGCGCTCCCGCAGGGAAGTTTGCTTGCCCGTTGAAATCCAATATGGCGGCTGCTTCGGGCTGCGGCGTTGCATTATGGTAGCACCACTATGCTAGAAGGAAGAATGCGATGGTGTTATGTGCGTGCGTGTGTTTGTACCCTACGATGAACTGGTAGCATTACACTCGATGTGTGATGGATGTGTAATGAATATGCCACACTGTTAGTTATGAAATAGATGAAATATGATTCCTAAAAATAATAAAAGTACATGTTTCCAAAAGTGTCCTTGTACAAGGTCTTCGATATGCAATTGATGCGTAAAATATGTTGTGCATCACATATGTGTACTCACCGTTCTCTCACCTTTTTAGGGAAGCAACGAATACAACTCCGGAAGTAACAACAACAACAGCGAAGCCTCGCCGGCACGGGAGGAATATCGCAAAGAACCGGAAAGCTCGCCGCCTCCGGCAAAGGTGTCGAAGCGTGACAAGGAGCGGGAGCGTGACCGCGAGCGCCGCGAGCGACGCGAAAGAGAACGCGAACGGGAGGAGCGTGAACGTGGTAAGTACCCTGCACCGATTGGAGTGTCCGTTTTTATCGTCTAATATGTTTGGCCTCCTCCTGATCCAATTTTCCATCCGGAACCGTACGAGAGAAACGACCCGGCCTGTGCGGGAAATGCCCGCACCGCCTGTCGCGTTCAAGCAGCATTGATTGGATCCACATGAGCTTTTTCGTCCGCTTATGTAGGGGTCAATTATTAGTTCCAAAATAAAAAGCAAATACTGTTGAAATCGGCGACTGCTGCGCACATGCATGTTCGAATGTCCTTCCGATTCGATCTCCGGATGACGGGCGATGATGGTGGTGCTCCCGCACGGGCATCGGTGTTCAGTTTGTCCTTTGTTTTTCTCTCTTGTCTTCTCTTTTTCAAACAGTTGCCGGATGATATTCGCGCGATATGATAAAGTGTAAAATGGGATTCTGAACCATATGTGTGTGCTCCCAAGTACTGTAAATAGCCACCACTAAATAACAAAGATTTGCTTTCTATTGTGCATCACCTCCTCTCTCTCTCTCTCTCTTTTTCTCTTTCTCTCGTTTTTTCTTTCTCTATTATAGGTAAAAAAAACTATATCATACACAGTTGTGCGCATTTGTCGGCAACTCATAAATAACACACCACTTAAACCGAGCCTGGCCAGCTTGAACCTTCTTTACCCGTGTGTAAACTATTTAAGTTGTATGTTTGCCCATTTCCCTTTGTTCCACTCCTCTCCGGCCATTCATTCGATAGTATCCCTTCTTTACATTTACATTTTTTTCAAATATTTTTATTTATGATCGCTCACTTTAGCGTCCTTTGCTGATCTATTTTAAACATACAATATGGCATTTGTTTATTGTCTTCAGTGGCCATTTTCAATTTATTTTCAAGAATTTTATTTCATTATTATTTTGAATTTGTTGTTCACCGAAGTAACTGGTTAAATGCTTGTACATGAATGAGCCTTGTGGCGTTCAAATAAAACTAAGAGAATTTTTCATTTAAACTATCATATGTTCAAGTTCAAAAGATTACCATTTGCCATTTTCGTGGCAACCGCAACACGTTTGACGCTGTCTTTAGCGAAAGGAAAAGTTTTTGTTTTGCAAAACATGATTTTTATTATTTACTGTTATCGGTTTTTTTCTATATCAAGCAATTCCCAACCCATTGTTCATAATTTGATTCATTGTCTTCTTCTCCGTGTACCTTGCACACAACAAAAACAATTCATGAGATTTCTTCGTTTCTTTCTTTCTTCTTTTTTTGTTCTGTACTTTCAGCGACTTTTAATGATCATATAACGTAGTTTGTCGAAAATGGGGGATAATTTGTGAAATGAAAAAGAAAAGATGGTCAATGTTTTCGCTCACCTGCTCGTAGGACCTCTCGAGCAGAAGTTACTGTGGCGCACGCAATATGCCATGTGCCGTCGTGCGATTTGGGAGGTAACCTAGCCTAGCGCCTTAGTCAACTATTCAAATTTATTTTATTCCATATGCATATGCAAAATCATGTAGAATGTAATTTAAAAAAAACATTAAGACAAATTATGTGTAAAACATGGGATGAAATTTTGATCATTTCATTCTCTGTAGAAACTGCTGGCTGCTTTTATAAACATGTAAAATCAATGCCCGATGTGTTTTGTTTTGCATTCATGTCGCAACTCCTCTCCTGTTGCTTCATTATCTTCCGATTGTACTGCTGGGAAGCGCTAACTACGTTTATCGTTTTTGTTGACGGAAGTTGGGCATGAGACACATTCGTTGTAGAGATCCTAGAAAATATCCTTTTGGGACGGTGGGGCAACTATTTTTTTAACCATTCCGCTGTGTAATTTTTCATTTAGAAGCATTTGATCCCTTGTACACGGGGCTCTCGCGAAGAGAAGAGAGGAGAAGAGGGGCACCGTAGCCGAGATGTGTGTGTACCGCAAGAATCAACCACAAATTGGCGCCGTAAATTCTTCTCCGACGGACGGAGGGGACGGGTAGTATGCTCTCCGCGGGCCGTTGTGTGCCATGTTGGTAACCCTTTCCGGATGTACTGCACTTTACCATCAAATGAGGCGGTTCCTGGGAGGGTTAAAAGCTAACAAATGTCCTTCTCTTTTCTTTTTTTTATTCTCTCTCTCTCTCTCTCTCTCTCTCTCTCTTTGTATTTCTATTAATTCTTCTTTTTTTCTAAATAAAATCGACCGCGGGGGATCGAGTATGGGTTGTGTTCTCCTTTTGCTCTTCCAACAAAACCAGCTCCTTCGTTGATCGACGAAAAAAGGTGATGGAAAATCCGCGAGGACACACACGTAGCTGTTCTCTTCTCCGTCGGCTGCGTCAACTACACGGATTGCCATAGGCGCAGTTCTGTCCTGATTCGCCAACATACACACCATCCCCCCGCCCGTCCCGGGAAGGGTTGGCAGAGGAGAGGAGAGGCGAGAGATTGTATCCTGGCTATCTATAGTTTTTTTCTTTCTTTCTTTCTCTGTGGTTTCTTTTTTCAATTTCTCTCCACCTGTTCCAATGTGATATATCTCGGTAAACCATCGATCAAATGTTGTGTTATATTTTGTTTACACAGTGTAGCAAAGAGCCACTTGAAATTTAAGCCACCGAGAGAGAGAAGCGGATTCCGGGATACTTCATCCCGATCCTGAGGAGTACTAGAAGAGATTACTCTCGCTATGGTATCCCCTCAGTCAGATGTCGTGGTCCTGGTCACAGCGATCGTGCTTCTCTGTATCATTTTTTCTCTCTCTCTTTATCTCTCTCTCTCTCTCTCTTTCTCTGTTTTTTCTTCAATTTATGTGTTTTTCTCTATCAGTACTTTCAGCGAACTGTGTTGTTCGTGTAATGGGATGTAGCAATTTGTTGGGAGGAGAGAAAACTAACTTCACACGAAAAAATCTGTCAACAATAGTCTTGTTCACAATCGACATGGTGTAGTCACCGGTGGTAAAGCGCGAGCCAGTATGTTGAGTATATCATATATCCGCTATCCAATGATCTGTGAAGGGGGGTGGTGGGTCACCCGTCTAATGGTGGCACGTGTTTGGGAAACGACGCGATGTATCGATTAATCCTGCCCGACATCTTAGCAGTAGAGCCATTCCATTCTTTCCCAGCTTTTCTCTTTACGTAACACATCCTTCCTCCGCCGGTTGGAGAACGTGAGGCAGCGCCTAGTGCGAAGGTAGCGTACTGGGGGAAAGCGTGGCACGCGTGGTGGTGCTTCCACACAGCGTCACAGAAAGACAGTAGGCTCACAAAAGCATCCATCCTCCCCCGCAAGCTCTACTTCTATGTGCGCGAGCGTGTCCTGGTTGATCCATCCCCGCAAAACTGCGACCTCCGCCACCATCATCAACCATCTCGGGGGAAACCGCCGGTCCCCCCCTGACCGGTCGCCTGCGCACGTGGTGTGGGGTATCGATCGATCGTCTGCTAGCTACCGGCGCGTGCTCTATGTTGTCTCGATTTTGTTCTTTCTCTTTTTCTCTTTCTATCTTTCTCTCTTTCTCTCTCTTTCTCTCTCTATTTTGTATTTATCTTTCTCTCTTTTTACAATGAAAAACATGAATCTTATACCACCTCTTTACATGTGTGTGCCATGGGCGCCCGGATGCGACCAAATGGTGGGGTTTCTGGTTTCTGCCGCGAGATGCATAACGACATCCATCCCCCTCGACTCGACTCTCTTTCACCTCTCTCTAGCCACGAAGCTGTGCTCATCACGACCGAACGAACGAACGTTGTTGTGTTCGGCATCCCGGCGGATCTTGATGTTTCTGGCTTCATTCACACAGTCTTCCCATATGTTTTGTGAATTTTTTCATTCCATGTTTTTGTTTTGTCCCCTATAACGTGTTGTGTCTTGTTTTGTTTTTTGTTTTTGTTTTAGATTCCATATCTCCTTCCTTGCCAAATGGTTTTAAAGCCGGTTACTACCATTGCAACTTCATGTTATCCGATAACTGTGAAAGTTTAAGCTATTTGACACGCAAGTTTGCTCGTCTGAACGCAAACTAAGCAAACAATTGCAGTTGCACAACTTTAATTTCAAACAACGAGGCTAACGAGTTTTTTTAGCAGCTGCTTAACGGTGTGTTTGCTCGATCAAAACTTCTTGCTTTCTAGCAGCTGCTGTCCGTTTGCTTCGACAAAACATGCCGTCGTGGTTGACTGTACAGCGATCGGAAAGTGCTCTAGTGAAACTGAAAATAATCGATCGCATTAAGTTGCAATCGTTTGGCCGGCTTTTAGAAATGGTCGATAAGTGATCAGGGAGGACATTTACAGAAGTCATTGATGCTTAACTTAAAGCAAATGTGCTTCGATTTCGAACTCGCCGAACCGAATGACTGAGTCGTTAGGAAAGGGACGTGCTTTTCAAACAAAACTATGGAACACAAGTAGGATACTCTCAACCTTCTTTTGATGTTACTTCTTTTGACTGTGGATTGAACTGATTAACTTAACATTAACTTTACAAGTCATTCGTTTTAGTACGATGGTCATGATATTGGTTTTTAACATTTAAATGTTTTTGGTCGTTGGTTAATAGTCAAATCCTTTAAACACAGTCTTTAAAAATGAATTTTTAATGTCTTGAAAAATGAATATCGCTTCATACGTGACCGGATTACCGGTTTAAACAACGATTCGGAAAAGTTGTTGCCATGCAAACTTAATGGCATTTGTTGACTCCTTAAGTTGGGAATTTTTTAAAGACCGCAGCAATCAGCTCCGAACGGTCTATGTTTGTGATCCCGAACAAAGCTCACCGTTTTCGTTGACTAGGCGATTTTTTTTTATTGTTTGAAGGTTTTTTTTTTCAATTGTTTTGTTGTTTCTTCAACAACATACTCCCAACAGTCATGATCTTCCTCTTCCCCCCTGCTCATCATCGAGTCAACTAATTAATCCACATTATTTTTTCTTCTTGTTTTTTATTTATTTTCAGGATCTATATATCTCTCGTATTGTTTTTGTTTCTCTCTCTTCTCTCTTTCTATCTCTTTCTATTTTTGTTCCATCTTCTTCCCCGCGAGTGCCAAAAAGATCAAAATCGTAAAATCTCCAATGCAAACGTGTCGCCAAGAGAACGAATTACACAAAAACTGCTACTACTACTACTACTACCAATACTACTACTACTACTGCAACTACTACTATTCTTCCCTGGTCATCATGTCACACTTAAATTCCTTGCAAACCAATAGGACAAAAGTTAGTCCGTTTGACTATCTACTACTACTTCTACTACCGCCTACCGCTACTACTACTGCTACTATCACCACAACTAGTTCGTTCGCCCATTTCTGTGTTTCGCGACTCGTACAACTTTTGCGTACAATCGATGTACTGAGTAAAGAAGGAGTCGCGCCCACCTCCGCGCCATCCCTTCAAAAAGAAAACGAAGCACATGTAAAAAACAGAAAAGCAAAAAAAGAGAATCGATTCGATTGCGAAACCCCGTTCTATGAAACACACAAACATTACGAACACACATTCACAGCACGTGGCGAAATGAATGAGTAGTTGAGCATTTGTGGAAACCCTCACAAGTTGACTCCCCCCCAAGATCCATGGAAGAGGTTAGAATTGATTTCTCATCTGTTGTTTTCTTTTTTTATCTATTCTTTTATATCTATATAAATATATATACATGTTATACCTTCTATATCCATCCGCCCTTCTTAAAATACTTTCGCTGAGATTCAGTGGACCGCGTGGTGAAGCACTCAGAAGCCGCGTCGGTCCTTGTTGCACTCCAATCTTCCCTGCCTGTTTGGATCCTTCCTGAGCGCGGGGGATGTTTACATTTTTGATGGTTATTTTCTTATCGTCTTCGTTATCACCGACTATCAATATTATTTGGTTTTGGAAAATGGATAAGCTTTTCTCGCAACGTCATTATTGCGAATTAATTGAAGGGTATTCTATCTTGTAACAGGATTTTAAATGACTGTATCTACGAGTGTAAAAGTTCACTTTGTTTTTCAAAGTGTAACTTGAAAGTAATTTTCATTTAAAGTATTCATCGTTTGAATTTTGTAACAAAGAATGTGATGAGATAAATGTCTCTCATATGCCAATTTGGATCTGTTTATATTTTGTTGTATGTATTTTTGTTTTATTTGTGTAGAAAATGTCAAACTATAAATGTTGAAACCCTGGTAGGGTTTCATGAACCATATTTTGAAGATAAACGATATTTTTTTTTTTTGTCAGATAAAAATATCTGAACATCGTTATTTGCAACATGACAAGATATTGCATGATTGTAGAATAGAGCACCTGGGAATGCTTAATGCAATAATTTAACCCATTTCTTAATACTTCATCTTTCGCGAGGAACTATTGATGATCAGAAATATGTTTCTGAATGTTTGAACAACAATTGACGGAATCCAACAAACACCGGAATAAAACTTGAGTTATGGCATCAATAGTTGATGCCATTTCTCGCCCCGGTCTTGGCCCTTTCTTCGCACCCTTCCTCTCTTCGCCAACCAACCCCCCCCCCCTCCCCCGCCGCCAATCTTCTTCCTCAAATACTATTTGAGCAACAGTGGAGAGTGAAACAAATCTTTAAAAAAATCATACGAGAATCCTAGTCTGTAAGAGGTTACTGTTAAAGATTGTCCTCCAGGTTGCTTTCGTGGAATGGAAAGCAAATGGAGCAATTAGCCCAAGCAGCGAGATGATCAGTTGTCAGTAAAAACATTACTAATGCATTTTTCTTTTCTCCCTCCCAAATGCCTCCTCGCAGAACCGAAAATTCTTCCGTACATCGCGACACCCGTGTACGACCTGCGCCAGACGGGCGATGTCGCGTTCGGGCCCGGCACCCGGTCGGCACTGCTGGGTATACTGGGCGGGGCCCTGCCCCGGCTGACGTCGGAGCAGCACGAGCTGGTGACGCGGGCGAAGAAGTACGCCATGGAGCAGAGCATCAAGATGGTGCTGATGAAGCAGACGCTGGCCCATCAGCAGCAGCAGCTGGCCAGCCAGCGCACTCAGGTGCAGCGGCAGCAGGCACTAGCTTTGATGTGCCGGTAAGTGAACAATGGAAAATTTAACAATTAGTAATCACCAACCCAACGGAATAGGGAGAGCTTTTTCAAGCATTTTCTAAATAAGATTTTTAAATATTTTGAAAAAGAAAGCAGGGTATGTATTGTTTAGTTCCCCCTTCTGGGTGATAATTATTCATTTTGATACATTTTGTTTTGTACAAAAAAACAAAAACGATGGAACCTTGTACACCCAATAGAGTTCCCAAAGTCGACCTCTACAAATGAAACAATCTACACACGCCAAATAAAAACGGACGAATATGATGTGACCTCAAACGATACCCCACTGAATGTTGGAAACGTTGATTCTCGATTAGAGAATCCATTTTGAACGGTTTTGATGTCATAAACACCAGCTGATAAGATCTGATCGTCTACTTAGCATAATTGTTACCGACAACATTGATTCATGAATGTTGCAACAAATGAATTTTTATGTTTCGACCATCCATCTATTCCTTTCCCAAATCGTCTCGCAGCGTGTACGTGGGCAGCATTTCGTTCGAGCTGAAGGAGGACACTATCAGGGCGGCCTTCCTACCGTTCGGTCCGATCAAGTCGATCAACATGTCCTGGGATCCGATCACGCAGAAGCACAAGGGCTTCGCGTTCGTCGAGTACGAGATCCCGGAGGGGGCGCAGCTCGCACTGGAACAGATGAACGGCGCCATGCTGGGCGGCCGAAACATCAAGGTAGGCCGGCCGAGCAACATGCCCCAAGCGCAGCAGGTGATCGACGAGATTCAGGAGGAGGCAAAGAGCTACAACCGCATCTACATCGCCTCGATCCATCCGGACCTGACGGAGGACGACATCAAGAGCGTGTTCGAAGCGTTCGGGCCGATCGTTACGTGCAAGATGTCGCAGGGTAATGCGGTCCACACGCACAAGGGTTACGGGTTCATCGAGTACCAGACGAACCAGTCCGCGATCGAAGCGATCGCCAGTATGAATTTGTTCGATCTGGGAGGGCAGCTGCTACGGTGAGTTTAATGACTGTTACATTTTGGGGCATGAACCACAACAAGGTGGAAGTTAAGAAAAAGGTCATTTTAATTACATTAAGGGTATTAACGATATAATTGTTTTCGTTCGTGTATCCTCCAGTGTTGGTCGTTCAATCACACCGCCGAATGCGCTCATGGGGCCGGCTGCTAATTCCGCCATGCCAACTGCAGCGGCTGTCGCGGCTGCTGCAGCCACAGCGAAGATCCAAGCGATGGACGCCGTCGCCACCAACGCGGTCCTGGGTCTTTCTGCCACAACGCCAACGCTGAAGGTGGGTCTCAGCGGACTCCCGCTCAACCCGGCCATCACGACGGCTGCCGGCGCAGGCCTGGTCGCACACGCACAGCTGGCCGCGGCCACGCAAGCCGCAGCCGTCATCAACAACCAGCCAGGGTTGCTGGTGCCGCCCGTCTCCACCGTCGGGCTCGCCCCGTCGCTGCTCGTGAATCCAGTCCTGGGAGCAGCTGCCAAACCCCTGCCCACAGTATTGAGCCAGGCTAATCCGGCCGCCGTTGCCGCGGCAGCTGCCGCAGCAGCAGCAGCAGCGGCCGCGGCTGCCGCCGCACCGAACGCCACGGCCGAGGACGTGTACAAGAAGGCTCAGGAGAAGCAGCAGGAGGAACTGCAGAAGAAGCTGCTCGAGGAGGGCGAACCGCAGACGCTGCAGCAACAGGAGTCGATGTCCATCAAGGGCCAGAGCGCCCGGCATCTGGTGATGCAGCGGCTGATGCGGCCCCGCGAGAGCAAGGTGGTGATCCTGCGCAACATGGTCGGGCCGGAGGACGTGGACGAGACGCTGCAGGAGGAGATTCAAGATGAGTGTAGCAAGTACGGTGCCGTGGACCGGGTTATTATCTACAAGGAGCGCCAGTCGGAGGGCACCTTTGCCGAGGACGACAACACGGACATGATCGTAAAGATCTTCGTTGAGTTCTCGCAGGCCACCGAAGCAGATAGAGCCCGCGAATCACTGAACGGTCGCTACTTTGGCGGCCGGCTGGTCAAGGCGGAGTCGTACGATCAGGCTCTCTTTGACCACGGCGATCTGTCTGGCTAAATCGGTCGTCCGGGGTGCGCGATCGCGATCGCGGAACGTATCCCACCTCTCACAGCACGTCCGCAGGTGTGTGGATGGATGATTTTGCTGTCCGTGATGATCTGTCTGTGGAGGGATGCATTCACACACAACCGCGCGCAATGGTACCGATTTGCCAGATAGATTGTAGCCCCATATTTTATCACACCATTATTCATCACCACCAATGCTACCGGCCCCACTCAACTTGAATCCCTTTGCAGAGCGGTGACAAAAGAGGACACAGAAAAACATGTCCAGTATGTATTCTCTCACAGATTACGAGAAGATTTAACAAGCATGCAGGCAGATCTTCGTAGGCGTTGTTAGATGAGCAGCACGAGTTAGGTTTTAAGAAACAGGCATACAGAACACACCCCATCCTCGGGGTCATGCCGATAACGATAACGTTTCACGTGTGAGGAGTAAAACGTTTTCTAATTGATAGCGTAACTGTATTTTTGCGCAATTTAACTTGGAAGAAAAAGGGCATAGCAGGTGAAATCATAGATGGAACTAAATGGTATTGGTTGAAGTGGTCGAGAAAGGTATCTTCGAAAAGGAAAAAAAAAACAATGTAGGGAAACCAACACAAACCTACATACATGTGATGCTACATGCATCTTTCTATGCTGTTTAAGTCATATAGAGTAACACAAAGATACACACAGATGAAAAACAACAACAAACAATTTCACACAGATGTTTCGGGAGCGGAATTGAGCAGTGGACGCAGAATCATTGAATCAACAAACATGAGCATCGCTCATCGCTCTGCTATTATATATATTTTAAGTTTAAGTGTATATACAACAAAATACGAAAAGAAGTCGGCTTCTTTTGTCTGATAATGATTGAAGAAATATAGAATTACTACTGTCACAGAATAAAGCCACTGCCGGTGAGTTCTACTTTTCGTGCTTCCCTTTACCCGGCATTACTTCGTACTCATCGTACTGCGGGAACGATCCCATTCCGGTTTTCGGCTGCTCCAGTGCCGCAGTGTCCTTTGCTTTACTGAACTTTGCATCCAATTCCGCTGCGTTTCGTTCCTTCATTTTCATGATGGCCAAGTTTTTCATCAGTTCCTGATCGGTGGGTGGTTCCGTCCTGTAACAAGATGAAAATGCGTATACATACCGATATTGCTCGGCCTGCCCGTCATGGACACGTACCTTCGGCCTCGAAGCCACGCTTCCCATTCTGCGGTTATTTCTTGATCGTACGCTTCCTTTTCCGTTGGTTCGAACCAGCGCGATGCTCTACGCCGGCCGACTGATGGATCCGGGGGTATTTCGTAGTATTTGTTGCCGAAGTAATCCTCCCCAACGAAATTACCTTTCATCTGGCGGGGTCGGAACGATTTCAGGAAGTTATCGAAAGCGATACGCAACAAATTCCGCGTAGGTGGACCGTTGGCCATTTTTAACGAAAATTTAGGATTTCACAATAAACAGGACAGTTGGTGCAGTGGTAATTATATAAATTTGCGGTGTTTTGGGTTGAAATTTTTCTACACAATTCGTAAACAACACTGGATCAGCCTGTCGTCATTGACAGCTCAAGTTGGATAATCAATTGGATATCGTCAAGTGACTTACAAACGGTGTGAATTCAAAACCCGCGTGGAGGACGTCTTGACGTTTTTTAATTTAACTGCCTTGTTTTTTATCCAAACGATCGTTTGATCATTTTAAAACAGTCTAAAAGTTTTAATGATATTGCCTCAAAATTGAGACAAACCTGCCTAGGTACAAGTAAATATTTTAAAATGTTCAATTCATGGTTGACGCAATGTGGCTTGCTTGAAAAAACAAGCCGTATAATAAACCTGCATCCTTTTCGACCAGCTGGTGTCAGGGGGAAAAGCGCATCGGTTCGTACATTTTCTTCACGCCATCCTTGTCCTGCGCGTTCGAATCCGATGCTGCTTACCTGCTCTTTCGCGTGGCACACACAACGAGTTCAGGTCGCGTACGTACTTCTCGACCAGTTAGTCATTAGCTGCGGAGATGGTCGAATGTTGGTGGTGCATGTTTCTACGTCGAAAAACTGGAATCTAAGTATGTCGGCAAGCAATTTAACTTATTCATAAGTGATCTTCATTCACGCTACCGTGGCTGTTTTGTGTTATTTTAAACTGTGTAAAGAGTTTCGTGCAGTTTTCTGGGAACATGAAAGAAAAGAAAAGTCTCATTCGGTAAAAGTGATGCTGATGTTGTGCGTGAGGGTGTGTGCGTTTGCGTGCGAGTGTAGTGTGTGTGATTTGTGATGCCGAGGTGTAACGGCGCACCAACACCATGGTCTCTAGAACACGACTGGCCCGTTCCCGTTCAAGATTTGTAGACTCTGGTTGTGCCTGGAGCAAACGATATATGTTCCAGTTCTAAACGTTGTGTCCCAGGTTATTTGTCCCAGAGCTAGAAACGGTTTGCATGTGAAACAGGGAAATGATCCCAAAAATCCCCCCGCTTTAGTTGATCAGTTCGCGGAATTAGTTCTGGTAACTGAGGAATCGATACATATCGGTAGAGCGTTGACTGTTGCTTCTGAAACGCCATGGGGGTTTTCGGTTAGTTTTTTAACTCATTTATCAACAAGGGGAAAGCACCTAGAGCACAGAAAACGTTTTGAACACCCGGTGAAAAGGAGTCGAGTTTACAGAAAGCTATAAATGTTGTTTGAAAATATCACATTGTAGTTTTGTGGATACGAACTATTCACTGTGACCCAGTTGTTGGGGCGAGAGAAAGAGTGTTGTCCATTTTCTACAACGACACCGACGTCGGCGATCGTCGCTCGTGTTTGCTGAACCAACGTGAAGTAAAAAAGTCTTGTCGAAAGTAGCAGCAGGCCCAAGATTCAGTGCTGCGTTTGCCGCTCTGTGCTGTGTGGGAATATTTGGTGACGTGCTTGCTAATCGTCCAGTGAGTCGCAAACATTTTTTGCAATCCTATCGCCAAACGATAATGGGTTTGTTCAACAATGTCGTGTGCAAAAAAAAAAAAAAACAACAGTTTATCTCTTTAGCATAGTGCGCAGATAAGGTCGCGAACGTCATCTTCCAGTGTACAGATGACGATTTTTAATGGCTGTACTGTATCTTTGGTTCGCCTACTGCATAAATCTGTTTCGCAGCAGTAAATCTGTTTCGGTCGATCCTCAGAATGATTCAAACTTTCTGCAACACCACCCCCCCCCCGCAGAAATCCCGTTGCTCGCGGAAGTTTCGTTCCCCGCAGTTTGTTGTGTCTTCTGGTGCTGTTGCTCGCGCTCGAGAACGACGGCGACGGTGGTTTTTCGAGCGTGAACAACATATTAAGAGCAACACACTCATTAGCCTGCGAACGAAGTTCCTAGAGCTAAACTGCGCCCATGTACATGGACCAAATTCATACGTTGGCTCGCGCTGGATATGCTACGTTGCGGGCTACTGTGTATGTGGCGCCCTGGACACCCTTGCACACTGGACACGGTGGAATTCAACTTCAGCTTTTGAGAAAAAAGAGACTGTTTTTGTAAGAAATGTGATGTCAGAAGTTGTTTCAAATGGTTTGCGTTTTTCTTTTCAATTTAACGACACTTGTCTCAAAAAGCATGGATTAGAATTCGCGTTAAAAAAAAAGTTTTCAATTAGACGATCACCTTGTTTCGATTAGAGAAAAAGCAGTTGCAAAATAATGTTATCTCTAGTGAATTGAAAAAAGGAAAAACACACAACTTACAACTTAGAGTATTTTTGACGATAGAGAACTTTTATCCCGATATTCGCATGCAAGTGTCCATAGTGCAGCCGCTGGTGGGCTATTGGTGTGCGAACATACACACATTCTCCCGTGCCCGTGCCTTCCGTACGGGCGGACCATCGCCATGGCCAGCAGCTCGCGTTTGCCATTTCGCGTCGTCTTCTGCTGACTTTTTCTTTTCTGCGCTCTCAGCGAACCGGGCTAAATTACGCCCGGAACCGCCGGGCGTGCAACGCAAAAATGTACAAAAATTTTGGTACACACCAGCCCCCGCGGCGTACGAAATAGCTGCGGAAATTGAAATAATGGCCGCAGCTGAACCGGTGAAAGCGACACGACATTCCACGGTGTGGTGCAAACAATGTTTAAAACAAAACATGCATTGCTATCTGTTTCACTTCAACCTGTGACAACAACACAACGATTGGGAGCTTTTATTTCACGGAGAGTTCACGACTGGGTGGAGGAAGAGTTTTTTTTAAATTCAAGAATCTTTTTAATTTCAATTTCTAATAATCAGGAAGAAAATTTATTTTAGAAGATCGATCCTTCCCGCCTTCTCCTGTTCTAAGCATTAACATAATCTTCAGTCACGAATACACGAAAAGGGCAAAACATGGCTGGAAATGGATGGTGCACTGTGGAACGCATATTCCTCGATACGTTTTGCCGGAGCCATACTCATCGCCGAACTTATCATCCTGCGAAGAAAAGCAAGAGAGAAGCAAAAACAAGCGTAAAACGATATCACCGTGTTGCTGCTCTCCGGCACGAATACGCAATATATGCACTCGAAATGCACTGGACGCGGCCACGAAACATCTCCACGCTCGAGGTGGCGGGCGCGGGGCTGCGTATATTGTTTTTTTTTTTTTAAGATGCTGGATGAATGTTGCACTTGATACTTTGTAGCCATCTGCGCATCGAGCGCCGGGAAAGCCCTTCATGCGCACACCTACCAACCAACGAACCGACCGACCTGCCACCCCACCAGCGCGAATTTTCCTTCCCTTCACACCCAATTCTATCTCGAATTCTGCGGCACCGGATCTCTACTTCTTTACCGCACGCTATATAAGTGATCCTCCACTCTGTCTGTTTGTGTGTGTGGTTTTGTTCTTCTGATGTTTATTTTATCTTTCATTTTCCAGCGCACCTTCTGCCACCTTCTGCCTGCCACACTGAGAAAAAGAAAAAATTGACCGCCACCGGCTAAAGAACGGCGTTCGTTCGGTCTGTGCGAAGCAACGTATTTTCTAATTCAGCGGTTTTCTTCAATTTCCCGCCAACCTCCGGCGGTTATAGCTCGTGCGTGTGTCGCAATTTTCGTGCAATTTTCCCTTTTCCTGTGAAATAAAAAAGTAAAGAAAAACCGCGCCAGAAGGCTTGGGCTGCGTTGCACCAGGAAAGGAAAGAGGAAACAAACGAGAGCGAGAGGATAAAAGAAAAGTTACCCACCGGCGGTGGTGAAAGTCGTCGGCGTTTTCTGTGTGTGTGCGTGATGCAAAAGCGTTGTGGTTGTTGATCCTTTCCGACAAGGAAGACGAGGCTTGTCTGTGTGTGTGTGTGTATGTGCGCGGTGTAGTGCGCGAAGAAGCAGCCGGTGCAACTGAAGGAAGTCGGTAGTGCTAGGAGGAGTGAGTGGAAAAAATCAAAAACAAAACTCCCAAACGAAGAGGATAAGTTCCATCGCAACCGGCGAACCGGCGGGCTTTGAAAGAATGTTGCTGCCCCTCGACGAAGCACGGTAGACGGGGGGAGGAAGGGTGGGAAGCGCACGGAAGCGGGGATGACGGCCGCCCAGCGGTGCGTTACATCCGTTACGGCGGCGTAGCGGCGGCGCTCTGCGTCATTTCTGTGCCGGCCTAAGGAGAGGCATTCAAGTGTACGTGCACGAGTGGGTGTCTGTGTGTGTGTGGGGTGTAGGTGTGTGCGTTCGTCCCGTCAACCTGTTTCGGGCGTGCGTTACGCCGACGGTAGTGTACGTGTGCTGCAAGTGTTTGCGTGAAAGGATTTCCCATCCGTCAGAGACGCTGAAGTAGCGAAAAAGACACACCGGTTTCGACCGGGAAATACGATTGCCGTTCCACACCACTCTCAAGGTCCTGTGTGGGGTGCGTTGTGTCCTTGCACGATGCTCGAATGCCTTCTTAAGCGCAATCAAAGAAACCTTCCGGTGGCTGGAGATAACAAGACAAAAGTTTGTGAAACTCCGGGTGAAGCGTAAAAGGACCTTTTTTTTCCAAACGCTGCGGCAATCCACACCTTTCCGGAGCTACGTTTGTGAACGTAGAAAGGTAAGTCAATGTTTCCACAACACATTTTACTTCAACGATGTAACCAAAAAAAGATGAACGGCGAGAGCCACCTAATCGTGCCCAGAAAATGCCAGGTTCCAAATTTGGTTCGCAACCCTAATGCAGTTAATTTTTCGGTAGTTAGTGTCCCTGGCATGAGTACGGTGCCATTTTGGCAGGTCCACCAATTTTCCGAAGCTCATTAACTGCCTAAGTGGGCGGTCCATTACACAATTAGGAAACTGTAACGCCATGATTACTACCTTCATTTGAACCTTTCAACGGGGCGGGTCGGATGGATGATGATGGGGTAAAAGCCAATAAAAGGGTTTATGGCTTGGCTTACCTTCGCTGTTTGACTTTGTCGGAATGAAGATCCTTTCGGGAGGGTTGTGATCAGCTAAAAGGTAAAAGGATTCAAGGGCAGGCAGAAAATGCCGCAGCCTCTGTGAGTGAAGTGAAAATTTCGATTCACTTCAACAAAACGCACAATTTGCCTATCGGTTTAACTTCTCATTCGACCAATTCCAGTTCAGTAAAAAAAAAAAAAAAAAACACACACACATGTGGCCAAGCAGCGATATCATAAAATTGACAAACCCCTAAGGGATTCAACATTAATAACAGCTGACTATTCCTGAGGGCGTGTGAAGCGTGTAAGTACGAACCGCGCACACGTTTCCCGACAAATAAACCAATATTTGTTCGTGCCGATGTTGGCAATGGGCACAGAGTCGTAAATACCTACGCAGTATTTATAATACCAATTTGACCCAGAAGAAAAAAAAAACATACGTACACTCGATCTGTGGGAAGGGAGAGAGAAGCGCGCACATAGCCGCCACAATAAATACCGATGACGTTTCAATGGGTTCATGAGTTTATAGGCCCCAACGGCAAACCATCTGGTGAGTCGTTCACAAAAAGTTCTTTCGTTAAGGTTACATGGCGTGGAGAAGCGAATATTAGCGTTGCTTCATTGCATCGTGAGAATAAATGTACTTCCATTATCCAGTAAACTTTTTTTAGAATCTAAATCCTTGCTAACATGAGGGATACAATCTCTAGACTCTATTAATTCCCAGTTCTCCAGATTTATCTTTTCTTTAACAAAAATCGTGATAAATCCTACTGTACCCACATGATTTAAAAAAATAAACTTTTCTTTGATATAATAAATCGAGACCACCGTTAAAATTGAATAGAACTATTGTTGTAGCTGTTGAGATGGTTGATAATGATCTTCGAATCATACGCTTGGAGGATTCCGGCTGGAAGCTTAGAAGGTGTGTGTAATTTCTTTATTTTTTCTTCTTTTTTTATTGCAAATCCTCTCAAGAGTTGCCCAAAGTGGTCGTAGACGCCAACGTCGTCCTCTTATGGGCGGACGCGCCACACATTTTGTGTGGCTTCAGGCGCCGAAACCGATGCGAAATAGGCAACAAAACGACTATCTCACCTTCCTCCCTGCTTTCGTCTCATGTCGGTCGTTGGGCGAAGAAAAATATTGTCCCCCGGGGCACGTTGGAGAAATATGTGCCTTTTCCCACCACCACCTGCGCACACATTTTGCACGGTGGCGCTGGGCACGTGTTGTTGATGGCCCGGGAGCCATGTGCAGTGGAATCGACGTGAAGGACGTTGCCGGTGGTGTGCTAAAAATTTGCGTTTATTTGCCTGGCTGGTCTGAGTGTGTCCCGGCCGGGTGGAGCGCACACGTGGGTTCAAACGAAAACTCTCTAGCAAATGCCTCCGTCTCTTTCTCCGTCTCTGCTTGCCGGGGTCGGAACGTCGCCGGAGCGCGGACAGTGGGCTTATCGTCCTTGTCGCCACCTTTCACGCCGAAGGGCACGTTTGATGGATCGTGAAAACTGCGGGGCGAAAAACGCTAGAAGCGACCCCAGTCAGTTCCCATTCACTTTCTCAAGATCGACCGTGCTGCTGGAATGCGATAAGAGGGGATGGATTAGTTTCGTTTGGTGGTGCTGATTGTTGAATAATTTGTGCAATGAACAAGCGACAGAATTAGCGACCGGCACAAAGAGAGAGATTTTTATCTCTCTCTTTGTGCCGGTCGCTAATTCTGTCGCTTGTTCATTGCACAAATTATTCAACAGGTTATGGGCCCAGGAGCGATTCCTGGATGAAAAGTTGTTTTTTTCCTACAAGTCTTGTGTCGAGTGGTGATTGGCGTGATACATAAAGGGACGTGTTGCGTGAGTGGTTAATCATCGAAAAATCGGTTCGTGTGTTTGGCTCGTGTATTTGTTCGTTCGTCGGTCTAAGATGGCGTCTTTGGTGGATAAAGTGGCGTCCTTTATTAAGCTGAATGCTGTAAATTACGAAAACTGGAGCTTTAAAATGAAGCTTTTATTAATAAAGGAAGGATGTTGGAACACTATAAGTGACACAAAGCCAGAGCCTGTTACGCCGGAATGGACAAAAATGGACCAGCTTGCCATGGCAACGATCGGGTTAGCGGTCGAAGATGGGCAGCTGATACACATAAGGAAAGCTATTTCAGCGAAAGAAGCGTGGGAAATTTTAGAAAAAGTGCATGTAAAGAGAACACTGAGTACAAAAGTAAGCCTTATGAGGAAAATATGCCGGTTACGGTTAGAGCAGGATGGCAATATGGAACAACATATTGCGACGCTGACAGATTTCGTCGAAAGGCTAAATGGCTTGCAAGAGAATGCTGTATTAAATGAACAATGGCTTGTCGCCATTTTGTTTAGCAGTCTCCCCGACGAATATGAGACGTTGGTCACAGCATTAGAAGCAAGGCCCGATGCCGATTTGACTTTAGACCTTGTTAAAGGGAAGTTGATAGACGAATGGCTAAAGAAGCAAAATAAATCGAGTGTTTCTGGAAGTGAACAATCAGCTCTTCATACGGACAAACAAAGAGAGGACACCAAATGTTACTTCTGTAAAAAGCACGGGCATAAAAAGGCGGAATGTACGAAATGGAAACAGTGGAAGAAGAACAAGCCGAACAAGGATCATAGTGCGAACAGTGTTATAGATGGCAATGTATGCGACTGGGCGTTCTCCTTGATTGAAAAGCTAGAATCAGGTGTATGGATTTTAGATTCAGGTGCAACGTGCCACATCGTAAATAATCGGGATTTTTTCGATACGTTTGACACAAATGTAAACGATAAGATTAGCGTTGCAAACGGTGAACAAGTAATGTGTATCGGGAAAGGATCAGGAAAGATAATCGCCATTGATGGTAATAATAGGCTGAACACTATAACGATCAACAGTGTATTTTTTGTACCGGCTATGAGAGCAAATTTATTATCAGTGAAAGAGTTGGTTAAGAAAGGATTCATCGTCAATTTTGATGCGAAAGGTGCAACCATTAGCAAGAATGGAGTAATTGGTGCTGTAGCGGAACTCGTTAACAATCTATTTGTGATGAAATTGCACAATCGAAGTGTATCGTACGTGAGTGAAACTAGTGAATGTATCCATGAATGGTACTGTAAACTGGGGCATCGAGATCTGAACGCTTTAAAGAATCTACCAGCATTAGTGTCAGGGATGACAGTTAAACCGTGCAAATGTTCTGAAACGTGTGAAGTTTGTATAAGCTGTAAAATGCAACGAATACCATTTCCAAAAAGCTCTGACAGCAGATCGACTAGTGTTTTGGATCTAATACATACGGATGTATGTGGACCAATGCGGACAGCGACGCTAGGTGGTAAGAGATACTTCCTTACGTTTATAGACGACTTCAGCAAATATACAGTGGTTTTTCTTTTAAAACAGAAATCAGAGATAAAAATCTCTCTCTTTGTGCCGGTCGCTAATTCTGTCGCTTGTTCATTGCACAAATTATTCAACACTGATGGGTGTACATGTGCCTGACTGATGGTTGGTTTCCCATAACCCATGAGGGGTCTCAAGGTCGTCCTGCAGAAGGCTACGCTTCAGAAGCATTTGCCCAATGGCTTTATTGGATTGATGGATCAGCAGGAAGAAGGGAAGTGCACCCGGGTTGAAACACAAGTGTTCCTGCTCCATAGCTTCTTGACAAATGGATGGATGGGAAAACAGATTCTTTAGGTTCAATCTTTTGTGATTGGTGAATAAACAGTGTGTTTGTCACACGAAGGTTCACAAAGCAAACTAGCCAAAAGCTTTTAACATTCCAGAAAGTCAGAAGGATTTACGTACAAAGCGGCTAAACGAAACTATTTTAAGTTAGTGAATAGCAAGAATAGTAACAATTGTCAGTGGCAAAGACTGGACATCATTTGTGATTAATTTTAGCATTCGTACCTATCTTATGAGCTTATGAATTTGCAAGAATTTCTTGTCGCTGGCGTCCATTGATTGATGGTCCTTTTTTTGGATCGCGAGAGAAACAATTCTGCCTTGCACATCTGCCGGAGCTATGTCGTACCATAAATCATGAGAACACACATCAAGCGCACAGCAGATTGTCCTAACGTTTGTTAAACCAGAATGAGCCGGCATGTCAGTCAGGGCCAGTGCAAGTGTGAAACGTATTCGTGAAACGTTTGATAATTTGATGAAGAATGGCTGATGCAGATTCGAACGGAATGATGCAAAAATATCACGACCTGCATTGCAATTTCGTTTCATCACATGCCGCCATCATAGGATATGATTTATTGTCGCGAGCAAACTTTCATCTTTGCTATGCCTTTGTTGTGTATTTTTAATTTACGCCAAGATTCAAGGACTTTTGAAAAATATATTCATTTGCATATTCTGCAAATCAGCAAAGCGAAAAATAATTGTACAGAAGTATTTCAACGGTGAAGACCGGAAAAACCAGCAGAAGCATTCCAAAATGAAACCGAGCGCTGTGAAATATCGAACTCTCTTGGGTCATTCGAAGCAACGGTTTGCGTGCCGTTGTTTCGTGCTGGCTATTTGCGATTTTTTCCCTTCATTAATTTTCCACACGGAAGTCAAATAAAACTTTTAAGAAAATCACAGACATCCGCATTGCTCCTGCTTGGGTGGAGCGAGTGCCGGATAAAAAAAAAAAAACGATCGTTTCGTAGCGTGACGTGACGGTTACGTCCATGTAGGAAGCTATTCTGACATCGACATGGAACAGGCCGCGCCCTTAGTCCCTTTGCGAAAGTGTAATTTTCTCCTCCGCGAGACCATCTTCACTGCTGAATTCTGAACGACACCCAGATGTGGCGTCGTTTCTTTGTCTCGTGGTCGGATGAAGCCATTGAGATTTCGGACGATTCACGGAATATGGCCAACCAACATAAGTGCTTCAGTGAAGGTTTAGCTTGCTGTAAAACAAATCCCAGCACGTATCGGCCCTGTATCGATGTAAATGAATTGAGATCATTATTTTCTCGGTGGCTTCTGCTAGTTTTGCAGCTGGTGCGACACTTTTTCTTTGTGTTTCATGTTTTATGGGTTGTGGTGCAGCCTTGGAAAATCTTTCTCCTGTCCAGCATTTTTGGTGCATAGTTTTTTTTTTTTTTTCATCCGTCTGCCATAAAGTCCTTTGTAGTCTGGCTCCATCTAACATTACCAATTGAATGTTTAATTGTTGTAAGGGTTTGCATGTTGTACCACTCTTTTAACATGCCTAAGGATATTAGGACATACCTAGTTTTTTTTTATTTCAGCTCGACGGAGAAGAATATTTTGAGGAGTTTCTCGCGAATAAAAATTCCGGCCAATTTTTTTTGCGATACACGAAAGCTGTTTGCTCACCTAAGCTGTTCAGTTTATCTGCACTATATATGCACATTTTCTCCTATTCTCTGTTTACAAGCAAATACAAATCTAGCATAATGACGGCAACCCCAACCGTAGCTCTAAATAAGTAGCAAGATTAGTTGCTTTTATTGTTACCTTAATCTGACACGAAAAAATAGAACGCTTTAATGGACTTAACTTTTGTGTGGGCGATCGAGGCGTTAAAAATGTCACGGCATAAAACTCGTGCCATATTGGAGCTTACCGAAAAAAAAAATCCACTTTTATCGCCTCCAAAACAACGCGATTAGAAATTGGATTAGCCTTTGTCAGTCAACCCCGTTGAAAGCAATCGCCTTGGGGGAAGATATCTGAGCAAAGCTCTGTACATAATCTTCTTTCGGTGTGGTTTTTTTTCGAATGTGTCCAGTTAAGCTACCGATATATTCCACATTCTATTTATTTAAAATTAGTTTTACTATTCTCATACAAAACAAAACAGTTTTCCATTTTTTCGGAGTGAATACAGCAACTCCTTCTGCTTGAAATAATCTTTATGGAAATATCTGTTGTTACATTGTGATAGTTTTCGGCTCGTGTCTTTGAAGCGTGCCCAGCAAATGGTCGGTCACATCGGCTGCACTATTTATTATGAACAAGTGCATATTCGAAAGCTCTTATCTCAGTTGCAAGTATTATATGGGCGGTCAGTTGTGTCCGCACTGAACCGCAAGCCGATTTGCCTTGAAAGTGTTCGATTGCGGAGCTGGGTATGCGCATTGGAACATGCCTGTGCGACTTTTCCATTTTCCCTTTTTTATTGCTTAGGCAAATTAATGATGATGTCGTGTGCGCTCACTTCCCGGTCGTCGGTGGCCATCCTGTGCACTTGAGCGGAAGTTAAAGCGGGCGATTGATACGAAACGGCTCTAATTGAGATAAATTGATGTTGAATGTATTAATAATAAGAGAAGAAATAAGATTTAGCAATACACATGAAGAAACAGTATAACGCAATCCCTCCCACAGTCGTCAAGATGACAAGATCGAGGTTTGGTGCGTTGGAAGTATGTTATTAGTTAGTCCGCAGTTACTTTTACAAGACGCGTTTCGGTTGCGTTATGTGGTGGGAAGAAAAATCCAAGCGCAATGGGGTGTCGGGAATGTTCTGTAGGTGGATTTAGATTGAAGTAAAGGAATCTTGTTAGCGAATGAACAGTTAAGCAGAGTTTTTTTTTTGCCCAAACTCCCCGTCTATTATTTTTTTCTCTTTGGACATTTGTTAATACGATTCTCTAGTCCCGCTTGTTGTGCGAGACTCAAACTCAACTACACCCTAACCGACCGTCCGCTGCTGAGCGCTCTACTGCTGAAAATGGCATTTTAATTGAGTCGAATTTAATTTCTATCGATTTGCGTTTGCCTCCTCCCGGCGGGGGTTTTTTCACTCCTGCTCCCCCATCACACATGTGTGTGTCTAGTGGATTATGTTTCCAGAAAACATACTAGAGACCTCCGGTTGTGCGCCCCCCAAAATGGTCAACTGTCAGTCGAGTACGCAAACAGTTTTATTATTTTATTCATGATTGTCTGCCTGCTCGCCTGTCATGGGTGGGTGGCTGCTTCAGAACATTATTTTACATTTGGACTAAACCACAGTGGCTGGCTTATTATTATCATTCTAGATATACATATGTTGTCAAATTTGCACTTGGTTTTTATTTATTGTATCGATGTAGATGTTTGTATATTGTCTATTAAAAGTTGTCGCAGCTGAGATTCGAACTCATGACATTTACTATTATCGTCGGTGTGCCTTTGCTCGATGCACCATCCGACTGGCCTCTCTTTCGTAACGTTATAGGGCGGTATATGGTTCAACTACTTCCTGGTGGTATATGGTTTCCACAGTTATGTTCTGTGGTCGTAAAATCCCATTAGCCGATGTTTGTACAAGTGTCGTCTGGAAATGAACGCCGAACGAACTGGCAATATTAGTTATTGGGCAAAAGTCTTTAAAAGAACGTACCGCTGTCGCAACCATACACCGAATTCTAGCAAACTTTTGTGAATGAAAACGGAATGCGCGAACGATTAGCATTCAATCTTTTTTTTTTTGTCGTGGACAAAAACCCTCCGGTCGACAAACTTGGCGAACCTTATGATAGCTGCGTGTGGAGTGTGGTTTTTTTTCGGCATTCTTTTTTTTTCACACACTACTACCATCGCACCAACGAGGATATTTTTCTTCCACTTGATGCACGGGGTTCAGCATCATCTCCCCCTCGGGGTGAATCAAATTTGTCGTGTAAACAGTGCAAGGGAAGGGTGGGTTCGCTGAGGAATAAACACCTTCATCGTGCCAGATCCTGTTGTCAACACACATACCAAGATTTTTACACTTCTTTTCCTTCATCTCCGGTTCTTTCAAGCAACTACTTTGAAGAGTTTTTGTTCGGCCGTCACACGAATTATTATCTCGTTCTGTGCTCGGGCAAGGTCACATTTGTGCGATCGCTCGCGAGTAATTATCGTCTTTCTACTTTCCTGTACAAAAGTATTATAATGAAATGGTAAATATAAATAAAATAAACATGCATTCAGGAGGGAAAACATTGTTAGTTAAGTGAAATGTTTTGACATATTCCTTTCGGAATTTGAAATGTTGGGAAGATATTTTGGAAAACTACACTTGAAGTATGAAAAAACTTCGTATTTTTTTCTGTTTTTAGATCATTTTTTGAAGCTTCCCTCTACTAAAGTTTTTATAATTTCACTCACACCCTTCCTCGTTGATCAATCGGCGTGTGGAGAGAAAAACAAAAATCATTTGATTTGTGTGTCCATTTTTCACTTCACCTCCCCCAAAACCGTGCCTCGGTTCACCTCCATTCCGCCAAACATCTTCTCCACTTGAGTGCCGCTTCTCTCTATACACCACCCCCCCTCTCGCGCGTATGAGGGCCGAGAGCGAGTCTTCTCAAGGTTGTGCCTAAGCTGAACTGGACAGGCTGCTGAGGTCATGCTGTGGAATTCGACCATATTCGAGCATGCTGCGTGTACCTTCCCACCAACCGAATATTCCAAAATATCCAACGGCGACCCGTCGCGTCGTCGTCCCACACCCCCCCCCCCCCCCCCCCCCTTCCCCCACGGGAGCTGTTGTCAGTTTATCTGTCAGTTGGGCGTCGCTGTCGCTGTCGCGTTGTCACATCCATCGACGCCCCGTGAATGGCATACAGTGGCTGTGCCATTTTTTACTTGCCTCCACGGCAGAAAACCCACCATTTGATTGGGGGGGGCAACGTTTTGATGGAATGTTTCGAACGTTGTGTGCAAACAGTGCACTTTTATGTGTGATAAAATTGTTATACCGATGGTCTAATTTGCTGGTTGATCCTCATCCCATTGGATAAGGATACACACAAACTATTTCATTTCTATTTTAAGACACGATCGGTTGAAACATTCGTGAGGAACTCAGACAAAGCCTAAGCGCTACTTAGCTGCGAGTGGGATGCAAGTTTCGCGATTTTATTTGTGTTGGAGTATTGTTTACACAACGACCGACGGGGGATTGTGCCGTTTTTATTTGTTGCTCCTGCAGGAGGATCGTTTCTACGAAGACGGATGACGACGAGAATGGTGATGACGATGGCGATGATGTATGGTCAGCTTTTAAAATAAGAAAGAGAGAGAACGATAGTGGATCTCGAAAGGAGCTACGAGGAAAGGTGTGAGGAAAAATAAATCGTCTAGTCTAATTCGAGCTCCAAGGGGCAAAATAAAAGGGTGTCGAAAGTTATGAGCTGTTTATTTGTGCAGGCGGCGGATACACACACCAAAAATGTATACCGTTCAGTTTGCCACCCTGGCGCCAAGGGTACGAATTTGTCTAGCATAAGTTCTCTTCTCTTTTCAAGTATGATCGTTCCAAAGTGTTAGTTATTTTCACAGTTTATTTTTGAAGAACTGAAAAGCATAATAGAAAACTTTTTCGTCAAACTACCACCATTTGAAGGTCTTCATGGGTCGTACCTAGAAACATAGTCATGTGCTCGAACTCGATAAACATCTGCACATCGGACAGTGATTAGATAGGCACACTCGCATATTGATTGACTAAGTGGGTAACCATTTCAAGGAACCGAAAGTAAAAAAGCACCACACAATTAACACGAAAAATGTCGCCAACATACCCATCACGGTCGCTTATCTTATCGGCGCGCCGTGTCATTACAATCTGTCATGTCTCGCGATGTAGTGTAAGCTGATAAGGATCCGCGGAGGTTCTTGCTTGGAATGGGCAGACGGGGTTTTGATTTCGTGCCGAATTTTATCGTCCCTTCTTGGGGCGTGTAGGGAACAAACACGGTGTAATGAGGCGCACAGAACGCACGGGAGAGAGAAGTAAACGATCGTCGTCCACCTACTGGCTATTGTGGAATGAATGATTGCATATCTACGAGAGGGAAGATGGCGACGGTTGGCTGGCATCGGCTTGAGACTTGGACATTTTTGCAAAACGACAATTGCCGCACGGCGAGAACGTGCGGGACACTTTTTTTTTTTAACCGCTCGTTACGTCATTGCGCTATGAATAACTTAGCAATTGAATGGCGGGCGACGGCGAGGTGTGAAATTTTCATTAGCTTCTTCGCAAACTCACTCTTGGCAAACGAGACAAGCCCGTTGGCGATAGTGTGATGTGCAACGCGCGTAATTAAAAGTGATATCACATTGCTGGACGTACTGGCCAAAGGGGAGTAGTTGGAGTAGTCCTCGTTGGAATGTTCGCCAAGGAGTTAGGATAAGTGATGAAATTGTTTGACGTTGAGGCGACAAGGTTTGAGTCTTGGAATCAACATGAAGCGAGAAATAGTTCTTCTTACAATGAAGCAATTAAAATATGCTAATTTTGCAAACAGCCAATGTCTAGAATTTGTTCATGGTTAACGGAATTGGTAGAATCAGGCAGTTCAATCTATTTATAAAACATGTCATGATTTGAATAATGATTTAAAAAATGTTTGAAAATTGTTTCGAACCGCTTTTTCTTCATCACCAAATCTTACAATGTTTATTTTGGTATTTTTGAAGCATTTGACTTGTGCACTGTGCACTGTGGTTTATTTACCCAAAAAATTAGAGCACGGCCTTCCGGGGCACGAAAGCACTTAGCTAAGCAAACCCACGCCGCACTAAACAAACCGCGATCAATGTCAAGGTGTGTATGCATGAAACGAGAACAATCCTTACAACAACAAAAAAGAAGAACGAAAAAAACACCCCACCGTCCATCCCCCAATCGCATTCACGGCGAGGCGGAACTATAAAATTAGACAACAATCTCGCCAGCGGTCGTATGCGGCAACAATTTGTTGGCCGTTTATCTTCCGTCCGCGCGGTGCCAACCGTTGTCGGTTGCTGATGGTTTGTGGAAGAAAAAAAAAGGAACAAAAATTAAAATACCGGAAACCGGAAAGTGCCGAAAAACTCTCGGCGTGAGCGACAAATTTTACCGTAACTTGTTTACGTTATGTGTGTGTATGTGTGCGAATGTCTTTCTGTACATTGTGACTAGAATTGTCATGATGATGGAAAGATGATGGAAAAAAGAAAGAAACATGAATTGGAAACTTTCTGCCAGCCAGCAGCAGCAGCAGCAGCAGCTTTCGCTTCGCGTCTATTTCCAAAATCTCTTATTCGGTCGTGTCGTTTCTTCTCACACTCTTTCCGGGCTTTGCCTCTGCCCACGTGAAAGTGACTCGAAACGGCGCCGGTCGCCGAGCGGACGGAAGTCGACATTCGGTAACTTCTTCAACGAACGCGTCTATACTTAGAACCGAAAACGTTTGTCTAGAAGGTCCAGGAATGAGAGAGAGAAAGACAGGGGGAGAGACAAACTTGGCGTTGAGGACAAAGATGGAGAAGAAACCATTCCCCTTGTTGACAGCCCGCCTAGGCGTGTGCTATCTGCACGGGTGCATCGCCGGTGCATTGAAGCTCAAGCGATCGGTATTCCTGAGTCGGTCTGTGTTTCCACCCGATGCGATGACATCAGCAGCATCCATCCTCACAAGTGTGCAGCTAAACTATCAAGAAGAAGTTCCTCCCCACCGCCAGAGCAGGCGTCATCGTTTGAACTCCAACGAGCCGCCAGGTGGATTTGTGGATAAGTGAATAAGGGCAGGAAGCCCGCGCAGTCGTCTCGCTGTGGAGGAAGTTTTCCGCATCCGATCGTTCCGTCTAGACTGTGCCCATTCGGGATTCAGAAGTTGCAGTGTAAATAAAGTTGCACAACGATGGGGATGATAAAGTTGATAATGGTGTGCACCTTGGTCCGGAAGGAAGCGACTGTCTGGTGGGATTTATAATGTGACGCAAAAGCAAAAATGAAATAGATTCAATTGCAGAAGAACCCTACCTGCCACCCATCAGGAAGTGCTTGAAATGCTTGCTATTTTTAATGGTTTAGTTTAAAGGAATAATAGTTCGAAGGGCGACATGAAAAAGAAACACATCTTTTACCAAGCTTTAAGTGCTTGCTGGCAACGAGAATCAACTTTTTAGAGCTAGCTTGTTGAAAAAATACGTTGGAATAATATGTTTAGTAATTGGATCATCATTACTTTCCATTTGGCTAGTTTTGATTTAGAAGACTTTGAAATAATATTTTTTTAAACTGGAAGTTCTTAAAGCCATCCATCAATGGCTAGAGAAAAATACTGATACTTTTTAAGTACTTCTTTCACGTTTGTTATGGCTTGACGATCCCATGCTTAATCTTATGTTGTGCTGTTGTATTTATCAAATTGACTCACATATTCAAATAGCCATTTTGAATCAGACGCTACGCTATCATCACTGGTGTCCTGTTAGTCATCCCTTCAGATGGAGCGCAGGTGTTGCGGCATGAGTCAGTCAGGCCGGTTTTCCATTCACCAGCTTGCTCCCGGCGGCTTCTTTCGCGTCTTCTCTGCAAGGGACGGTTTCGTACGGAGTTTAAATCTCTCCGCGCTTCCGGGTGGGTGCTGGGTGGCAAATGGGGTCTTGCTTGGAACGAGGGTGCGATTACGATGATGCTGATGACGATTCTGCGTCACGGTCTGCCGGCGGTGTTGTGCATCATATTTCTCCATCCGAGCTCTTCGCATAAAACAGAGCGGTTACGCACATTTAAAAGGATGCATCGACGATTAAAAAATGCGTTTCCGGTCGGTAAATATCCGAAGCGCAGACTCGTAATGGTACACCTTTTTGCCACTTGAATCCGGTCCAATGAGTAAAGCTAATTGGTGTACAACATGGTGAAGAAGGAGGAATATCTTGTACGGTGTTTTTTTTTAAGCTATAAAGGAGATAGAATTTTAAGGGAGTGTTTGCGCTCAAGATGCAACGGCAATGGCGTAATGTGTGGGTGACAGGAACGAGTTTGTCCAAGCTGAACCGTCTCGTCATGATCATTTGCCCCATCCAAGCCAACTCTCCTCGTGCCGTTAGTTTCTGGTTTATCATCGCTTTATCGTTTTTTCTTTAAAATAAAAAAAGCAGCCCGTATGGAACAACTTAACCTCCGATAAGCGGCTACTCTCGGCCTGATGATGATTACACTTGTACGGAATCCAGAAAATTCGTTCAGTTAAGGGCAGCGCCATTTCTAATCGTTCTATCGCGGGTTGTATGTTTACCCTCCTGCTGATGATGTTTTTATTTAAAAAAAAAAACACTGTTAATATCACCCTGATCGTTTGCCAGACGCTTGCGATAAGAATCTAAGCGATACTCAAGGAAATCTGGAAACAGCTGGAATGGAAAAGCAATTTTCGAACATGCTTTTCAGTTTTGTCGACTACTGAATCGGAAGCATTTGCCGTAAAAAATTGAAATTGAGCTTGCTCGATTTTACATAAGGTTACTAAAATGAGAATAAGAAATCCGACACGATTCGATGGTTTTTTTCCAAAGTAATAATCCAAACGCGTATAACTTAAACGCAACATAGTGAAGAATATTTTATTGATTACATAATGGCAAATAAATTTGAAGTATAACAAGTTTCTTGGTCCATCCAGTGATTTTAGGTCAGTCAAAATTCGGATATCAAATTTGCCGAAGTAGTTTTGAGTATTCTGTGGAAAAAGTAAAGAGACGAAAAACCGATGAAAAGCGAAACCAAAAACTACGGCACAGTGAAAAGAGCTTTACGGTGGGATAAAACAAGAGTCAGCGAGTGAAAACGACATCAACAGAGATTGATTTGATTTTGAGATTGCAATGATGCTGCCCCGCCCCATGTTTTGGCAAAAGTGAAGGTTTTGCTGTAAGTCTTTTTTCCGTTTTTTTAAATGACGTTTCGTTTCCACTGCACTGCATGCTGGATGGGAATGTAATGTTGCTGTCTGCAACGTTTTGCCAATACTTTTTCTGCTCATCATCAACGTTCGTCACAGAAAGCTCCGGGACACTTGCGGACGTGGTTTTGTTTCTCTTGGGCATTGCAATGTCTTGCGAAAAATGGTCATCTTTAAGGGTTTGGCGCGCGGCTTTCATTGCCACTGCGGAGCTCAATTGAAAGTGAGTTTTTGGTCAATTTATCCGCCGGCAAACAACGGAGATGATGCCCCCAGGGTCTTGTGAAATCCACCGTGTCACTATTCCACGAGTGGGTCCAACCTTTTCCCATGTGTTTCTCACCTTTCTTTGTGGCGCCGAAAGCCCGAAACCCATAACCATTAAGATACAACACACACACACACACGACACAGCCCAGCGAGGCACTAAACGGGCGGAAGGAACGCCAAATCGACTAAAACGGCCCAATCCTCCCATAGTGGTGGTTCTATCGGTGTTCGAAAAAAAGGTACAGGGAAAAAATGCCCATAAACAAGAGGAAAATCATTTTTTCGACCTTTTCCTTCTTTCTGCGCCGATCTGGCTAGCTTTGGGAAAACTTGCAGCTTAATATCTATTTTTCAGCACCGGGGAAAGTGCTTGTGCAGTGTCACACGCGTTTTGGAAGGAAAAAAAAAACGCAATCTTCGATGCACGTTCCATTGGTGTGGTTTGTCACGTAAATGTTTGGGCTTTTTTTTCTTACTGGAGTTTTAATTTGTGTGTTTGCTTTCCTCAATCTCTGGCTTCCTGCTTTGAAAATTAGTTCCAAAGTTCCTATTCGGAAGGGAAATTTGTCGCCCGGCACACAACCACCTCCAACCGAGCTGCGGCAATGGAGCAGCAGCTCTTAAAACGACAGCTTGCAATCTGAAGAAAGAAACAAGTGAATGCGCCGCCGGCGGAGGGGGAAACAGATACCAACTGAAATTCAACCGCTACTGGAGAAAGACGAGATCGCCCTCTCTCTCTTTTGGTTAAAGGCCCGCAGGCACGGAGACAGTCTCCTCCAGTGTGTCTTTCTGTGTCTACATACCCTTTTAAAAGGCACGAGGCCCAGTCTGGGCGAGCGAAAAGACACGAGTGCCAAGTAATTTACGTTTTCCGTTCGCCGGTGATATCGCCCTGTTGCTCGCCGTTGCCCTCTTCTATCCAAAAGGGGAAAATAAAGTTAAAACTGTCAACAGCCAGAAGGGAAACCCGAAGGAACGTCATATTTTCTAAGCTTTCCTATTTTCTCCTTCCTTTGAAACGCTAGTATACCCTAATAGGCACTGTTTAAGCGTTTCAAAAGAAGCTGTTTTCCCTGTTGAAGCGATTCATTTTTTGTATGATGGAAAAGTGGCAAAGCTATATCTGCTCTCTAGAACAATGAGACAACCTGTAAAGGAACCATTTAAAGCCTGATGTCTATAAAATTTATTAAGACTCTCTTAGTCGACCGTTCAAGACAGGACAATACCTGCATATGAAATTGTAGGGTTTAAGCTGAGCACCCATCGTCGTTCCATATGCCTTTATTCCAAAAAGACTAATTCCAAAGCCTCCATAGAATCCTCAGCCAGATATGTCCAAAGTTTGACAGCTCAATGTTGAAGTTCTGTTCCTGCTTCGAGACAGGTTTTCGTCTCTTTTGCCACCAGAACGTGATACCGTTTTTATTATTAGTTGAAATGGATCTGGTTCCATCGGTTGCTCAGCCATACAAACACGCACACAGTTCGTTCAGTGTCAATGACTAGCCGCGGTTGGCTGACGGTTCTCGACTCGTGTTACCTGCCATATCTCACGAACCATCTCCCCCCGGTCTGAAACGTGGCCGGCCGGTCGAAATCCAACCGTTCCGAGCCGGAATATCGATGGAACTGTTGTGAGCCGCGATAAATATACCGCCAACGTGGACGACGGGACCTGTGCTCTGGTTCCAATTCCCGGTTGACGATTACACCGCGCATCTCCTCCCGAGGTGCGAACCGGTTTATTGGACACGCCAGCCAATGTAGTGAGCGCTGTATCCGTCTGCTGTCTTCGATTCGGCGATGGGTGTTTGTTTGGGAAAACGAGTTGGGAAACGAAAACACATGGGCGCCTCCGCGCATCTTTCTTGAAGCCTCTTGCTTTTCTTGGTTGTTTCTTCCCGTGCCGGCCGTCGAAGTGCGTGAGAAAAGAATTAAATTAGATCCGCATCGGCGTTTGAGCCGGTAGCGTTCGTCTTTTTACGACGCATAGTTGGAAGTGTTCCTTGCGAACCGTCACAGTCCAGTCCACATTAGAATGGTTCTAATTGAGTCTGGGGAAGCTCCACTCGATAAAGATACGCCATTTGCGACATTCCGTTAGCGACAAGTGGAGTAAATCCATTCTCTTAATTTCTTTCTGAGAAGATCTTATGTTTTTGTAACGCCATTTCATGCCGAAATTTAAATCATGTCGGTTCCCGAAGACGCAATAAATACCAGTCAATATCACGTGTTTTAAACACAAAAGTAGTCGAACATCTGCAATTGTAGGTATTGACGAACTGAAATTGCTCACACATTTAGCTTAATGAAACGATAAGTTCAATTAATCAGCTTCCAATTTCCATTTCGAAATTGGTATGAAATTGAGCTTATTAGAAAATCAAATCGCCCGGGTTTGCCTTTCAATAAAGCACGTCCAATTTCGATAAACGAGGAGAGTGTGTTCGTTGATTGGTCGGTCAATTCTAATCGGAGATTGTGTTCACTGGCGAATGGATTAAATTTCAGCGAAATCAATATTATGAAAACACAGCATTGTTTGAAAATAGACCCAATATAGAAGGTACACATCGTTCCCGCTTAATTGCATCCAATTTTCCCTAAATAACTACGTTGCGGGTTTTTCTCCATTTGCAGCTTTAAATTTAACGGTTGGCCGAAGGACCTGCTGCCGCCGCATCGGTCGTAAAAAGAGTATGCGGTTTAATGTGCCATTTTCTGCCGATGCGAATGACTTCTGATGGGTTCCTTCACACTCGCATCGAGGGGGTTGATTGTTTGAATTGGAGCAATCAATTTGTACACCCACAATTGCAAGAAGAACCACGTCAAACGTTCGATGTGTCTTAACCAGCAGCACTGTAACGTTGGCTGGTAAAGCTAAAAATAATCGGCAGCTTTGAAACCCCTTTAAAATCAAATCAATATTAACAGCATGGTGCAGCCAACCTCAACCACCGGACGATTGGTGGTGGTTCATAATAATGCATGCTGACATCGGCAATAAAAACCTTTGCTGAAAACGAACATTTTAGGTGCACCAAACCTCGCACCTGACTCCCTACAGTACAAGGGCTTCACTGGCGGCTCTAAATGTACTTGGCGGCAACGTGTGAAGTTTGTTTATAAAGCAAACTATCTCCTTCTCACCATCGTCTTGTCCTCGTACAGTCCCTTTGTAGCCGCTCCAATATTCGAGGTGTTTGTTGCGCCAATTTATCGAACGGCAGCTATCGGCGGGGTAAGTGATGAGCATACACACACACACACGTTATCCATAAGCGATCGCGTCCACAAAACCCTTCCCGAGCTTTATGCCACCACCGCAATCGGCAGCCTAGCATTATTGTGTGCGCCACCCCAAGCCCCACTGGATTTTGAAGGAATCATAAAGCCTTTTCGCGCTCGATGAGCCACCGTTGTTCAGCGTTCCTTCGCTCCGGTGACTGGTCAGGATAGGGAGCACTGCTGTGGAAAACAAGAGGGCCTTCAGAGCCCCGATAATCTACCGGTACCGAGACTGGTGTAACCACCTCTGTCGTAAGACCCTGGTCTGGTCTTTTGGGCGCTCACAGTTGTTACATAGGTCAGTGTGTTAGGAGTCGGTTGTAGGGACGACGTACCCCTCCACCTTGCACGCTCAGTGCAATCAGTTGTGTCAGGTTGTCCTACCACGAATGTATCGAGTACCTTTCGACAGCGTTAGATAATCAACAGCGCAAGGCCAGAGGTGCGCACTCAAGAGGCTCCAGAGTTTGGCATACGGCTAAGACGACGTACACGCATCCATATCGACTGGTTTGATGAAGGTGCAGGTGCAAATATTTTCTCATTGCAATGTGTTTGATGTTATGCTAGGAACATTGCATACACGTGGTATCCAAAAGATTACATATCAGGTATTGCAAACGCCTAATGAAGGATCAGGTGTCTCGCAATCAGATTTTAGGAGTGCTATTCTCGCACTAATCTCCTATTCATTTCAGTTTTTTTCCAATCTCTACTAATTTATCTTTTCGTTAAGTTTTCTACTTGAAAACATTTTGGCTTTTTCTATATGGATTTGCTACAGTTTTCTTTTACATCCCCCTGTCGCCCTCGGTGCTGCTTTGTTTGAGTTTGGTTTGTTAGGTCAATGCAATTAGCACGCTCCTGATAAGTGGCCTTTCTGGTGTAATGGGAGCGCGAGTGTGTTGTTACATTGTGTCCCTTGTATGTTTGTCAATGTCCAGCTCCGGAACATGGAAAACTTTTTGTTGTTGTTAAACTATTTGCTTTTCAAAGATTAGTGCTGCTCCGTGTGAGTGGTTTGTTTCTCTCTATCTCTCTCTCTCTCTACTTCAAATGTGATAATTCTTCAACCATCTTTCGTGAAACATTTTGTTTTCTTCTACTTCATCAGCTAAATCTGGACATGATCGGTCAAAATCTGGTCTCCGAAAACCCATTTGAAATTGAAAATAAATCGGAAAATAAATGAACGAGATCGATATCTGGTTGCCTCCGTTCGGGAAAAGATTTTGCCACAATCCACTCCAACGAGCGGACGAGGGGGTTTCTGTTACTGCGTTTGCTTGAGCACCGTTTTCCAGCGCTACCGAACATTACATTATTATTGCTCACGACAAACAGTTTCACAGCTGTGTGCGAAAATTATATCATCAGCCGTAAGCCTCGACCCGGCGTAGAAAAGCGGGAAATAACATGTGCAAAATCAGGCAAGAAAGAAAGAAAAAAAAAAGGCTCACCTGTGTAGTGTAGATAATTTGTCGGAGCTTTTTTTTCCTTCAGGGTAATTTTGAACACAAGGTGCGTGCGACGTAGTAGCAGCAGCAGCAGCAGCAGCTGGTGAATGGCGGATGTGACGTGGTGGCGCGGGGAATAAATTTACTTTGGCTCATGGAGATGGAGTGTAGAAAAATAAATAAAACTAGTTTTTTGTAGCCAGGTATCCTGGCGCTCCCAGACCCCTGGTCTTACAGGTCTGTGAGTTCTGAAATATGAATAAAAATTAATTGAAAGAATTGAATTCCTAATGTTTTCAACTTATAAAGACGTTTGTTTTGCGTTTTTGTGTTCTTTTGATTCAGTTTGGGATTTTTGATTTCACTTTGTGGAGCGTCGCAGCAACCAACGCTGGGTCATCTCCTACCACATGGCTATGGCATACTGGTTGATCGCAGCATACTTTTCTCATCTGGAAAATAAAGGAATAACATATAGGAAATGTTGTAGTAGGCTACACTCCAAGCAACCTATGACTTCAAATATTATGAAAGTTGGCGCTGGAATGGGTTTTAGTCGTTCGTACTTCAGAACTCATCGAGGAAGTTTAGTGGTTTTAATTTTAAAAAAACCCTCAAACAAATCAGTTTCAAGCATTATATAACTTAGCAGTCGTTAATGAGGAAACATAATTTGACTCAATTCGGAAGCATGATCATCAGTGAAGGGCAGCAAGTGGATCAGCTAATGTGTGGAAGTAAGCTGGGCGCGTTCGATGGCAGCAGGACCCTGTTGGTTGAAAGAATAGAATCTGCAAGAACATAAACGCAGCATAATGTAAAGGCACTCTGAAGGTTACGTTGATGCGACGGAGGTACATACCGTGTGCGAACATTGTCAACAGGCGAAAGTGGCCGTCAGCAGTACAGCAAGTGAATCAGCTAAAGTATGGACATAGGCGTTCGTTGCCAGCAGGACTCTGTTGGTTGAAAGAATAGAATCTGCAAGAACATAAACGCAGCATAATGTGAAGGCTCTATGAAAGCAACGTTGCTGCGACGGAGGTACATACCGTGTGCGAACTTTGTCAGCAGGCAAAAGTGGTCGTCAACAGTGCAGCAAGTGGATAAGGTAATGTATGGACATAAGCGTTCGTTGGCAGCAGGACTCTGTTGGTTGAAAGAATAGAATCTGCAAGACCATAAACGTAGCATAGTGTGAAAGCACTCTGAAGGCAACGTTGATGCGACGGAGGTACATACCGTGTGCGAACACTATCAGCAGGCGAAAGTGGCCGTCAGCAGGGCAGCAAAGGATCGGGTAATGTATGGACATAGGTTTGGCGCGTTCGTTGGCAGCAGGACTCTGTTGGTTGGACGCATCTGCAAGAACATGAACGTAGCATAGTGTGAAGGCACTCTGTACGCATCGTTGATTCGACGGAGGTACATACTGTGTGCGAACACTATCAGCAGGCACTCTGAAGGCGGCGGTCAGCAGGGTATCAAATCATCAGCTAATGTGTGGAAATAAGCTGGGCACGTCCGTCGGCAGCAGGACTCTGTTTGTTGTAAGCATCTGCAAGAACATAAACGTAGCATAGTGTTAATGCACTCTGCAGGCAACGTTGATGCGACGGAGGTACATACCATGTGCGATGACTGGCTGATTAGGCGGCATGCTCCAGCACTGAGCTGTACACCACGTTGCGCGTATACGCACCATCTTCTTCCGTGTGCGGCGGATCCACGATGAGTAGCTTGACGTTGGCCCGCGATGTTACGCGCGACAATGCTACGTAGAGCTGCCCATGGGAGAAGACAGGCCGAGGCAGGTAAATGCCGAGATGGTGTAGCGACTGACCCTGCGACTTGTTGATGGTCATCGCAAAAGACAGCTGCACCGGGAACTGCTTGCGACGGATTTGGAACGGCAACGACTTGTCGCTGCTATCACAGTAAATGCGCGGGAGCACGACATCATCCCCACGGCGCCGACCGGTCATAATACGCGCCAGAATGCAGTGCTCCTTCAGCTCGCGAATCTGCAGCCGGGTTCCGTTGCAAAGACCTCGCTCGGCGTTGAGGTTTCGCATGAGCAGTACCGGTGCATTCTGGGCCAGCAACAGGCGGTGCATGGGGATGCCGCTCACATTTAGCGTGTGAAGGAACTCTGTCGACAGTTCGAGCTGGTCGCTGCCGCTCCCGTCGTCATTCTTCACAGTGTCCACCGACAGGTACTCGCGGACAGGGTGGGGCATACGTTGCAAGATGGTCGTATTTATAGCGGCTACGTCGACATTCAGCGGCGCCAAGATGGCCCGATCCGTGAAGTACGCGTCCTCCTGGTAGCGGCGATCGAGGTCTGCGTACACCGTGTCGCACAGGAGGCGCAGGTCTTCATTGGGGTCGCCGGTCGACGGCAGCAACAAATCTTGCGGAATTCTCGCGTATGCGCGACGGCCCTCTGGAAGTGAGTCAAGCACTGTTCCCGGTGGTGCCATATGGTGACGCCCTTCACCGACGCGAAGCAAAAAATCGGCAAAATCACGCAACTCGGCAGCCTGACCAACGTTCGGTGCCATATGGACGCGCATGTTCGTGGTGAGGCGCAGCACGTGGAAGAGTGGCCAAAGGGTGCTAGACTGAATGCACTCCGCGATGATTTGCGCATCGGTGCCTTTCGGAACGACCGGCAAGATCTGGCGGAAGTCGCCGCACAGGAGCAACACTTTGCCACCGAATGGGAGGTTGGGCTGGGCGGTGAGGTTTCGCAGTAAGCGGTCTACCGTCTCCAGAGCGTAGCGACTGCTCATGGATGCCTCGTCCCAGACGATCAGCGTTGTTAGCCGAAGCAATTCGGCCAGCTTCGACTCGGCGGCAACGTTGCAGGTGCTTGTTTCGTGCAGGTCAATCGGCAGCTTGAAGGAAGAGTGTACGGTCTTCCCACCGGTGAGCAGCAGTGCCGCAATACCGCTAGATGCGACGGCAATGGCAATCTTGCCCTGTTCTCGTGTATACGCCAGAATGGCCTCCAGGAGAAATGATTTGCCAGTGCCGCCAGGACCGTCGAGGAAATATAGCCGCGAACGCTCATCTTCCGTGTGCTGCTGCTGCTGCTGCTGGTGCTGATCCGGAAAACACCACGCCTCCACGCACGCAGTAACCGTGTTGTACACGGCACGCTGATCCACGTTTAGGAGCGGCACAGTCGCGAGCGTGTTGGCAAGGGTTTGCCGATCGTACGACCGCTCGGCTTCGAGCAGCGTGTTTATCGCCTCATGATTATCGGGCACTGGATAGTCCGCCAGCTGTGGCATCGTTGGGAACTGCGCCAGGTCTTTGTTCGTACCGCGCAAAAAGTGATCGATGTCACGGAGGGCGCTCCCAACTGCCTGGTCGCGCAGTATCCGGTTCTGCTCCGATTCGGCCTCGGTATAGCGTGCTCGATCGCGATACCGATAGTCCTCCGTGAAATGATCCACGTACTTATCCCACAGAGCACGTGGCTCCTTCATGAAACCTTCGCTGAGAATAATAGCGAAGACCTGGCGCAGCTGGCTGGGCATCCGGAAGCTGATCGCTTCGCACAGGGCGCGGTCCCATTCACTGTCGTCGAAGAGCAAACCTTCCTGGACGGCGGCCTCCTGGAACGTACTGCATTCGACGCCGTGCACGGTGCGCAGCTCTTTGAAGGAACGTGGTCCACGGCGGTAACATAAGAGCAAGCGCAAACTGTGCAGCTCGAGATACCGCGGCGAGCAGGCCGTCATACGGCCAATGACGGTGCTATCCTTTCTCGCGCGACGAATCCAGTGTGCTCCGGGTCTATCGTGCCATGGTAGGGCCTGATGTTGGTTTGGCACAGCGAACCGATAATGGGTCGCTACCTCCGGGTACTTGAGAGTGCGCGCGAACTCATCATGCTCCACAAGCTGGAAGAAGCGTGTCAGCATGGTGTGGCGAGAGCGTGCGAGGGCACTCTCAATCGATGCGCCCGTCCGGAAAATAACACGCTGCTGATTTTCGAGGTGAACCGGCAACAACACCACCGAGTGTGTCTTCTGCTGTATCTCGAAACGAAATATGCGCCAGCAGCTCTCGGCGGCGGAGATGTATCGTGCGTCGAGATACTGTTGTATCTCATCAATACATCTCGTGCTACTGGTAGCGACCCCCGGACCGTCGGCTGGGACGGATATTTGGTCCAGCGTGACCGCTATACGATCGTGCCCTTTGTACACGTATTTGTATAAGTACTTCACGCTACTTATCGTACTGCACACTTCGACGTTGATGTGGCAGTCGTACTTGTGACAGAGCCACGGATTGTACGGTACCACATGCCGATTGTCAAAGGTGTGTCCGCGACATGTCACGCTGACTGCTCTTTCCCGCCGCCGGTACACCGGGTACCCGTTCTCCAATCGGTGCGTGTGCTCGCAGAACGGACGCGGGTAGCGCTTTGTACAGATGCCATCCTTCATGCAGGGAGCAGATGCGTTCGCATGGCCACACGGTCCGTGGAGCATAGAGTTAGTTACCGTCTGGTACAGCAGCGGATTAGTGTCCGGATCCGGAAGCTCTGCAGAAACCAAGCGATCGTAGTCCGCGGGTGTGGTTGGTTTGTCTCCATCTGCGAGGATCATGAGAATATGGGCGTGCGGTAGGCCACGTTTCTGGAACTCGATAACGTGAATGCGCGCTACCTGCACGCCCATAACGCCATCGGATAGATCCTGCAGGATGGCTCGCAGCTTCAGGCGAAAGACGCGAGCCGCTAGGTCGGGTCGGTCGGTGGCTTTCTGCCCACCCAGCAGATGTTGCATGATCTCGGGCCATCGAGGATTGCACGTAACCGTTATGAAAAGGTCCGGCTTACCGTACGTACGCACAATCGCCATCGCGTCCTGGTACTGGGCGCGCATGTATCGGTCGCTACCGACGAACGATGGGGCCAGGATGATGTGCGTCCCAATGGCAGGCTGTCGACGTGACGGCTGGCCGCGGTCCTGCCCGACTACGTTACCGTTCACGTCCGTTGGCGGCGCAGCTGGGTCGTACAGCTGCTCGACAGCTCCACCATCGTCGTTGGCGTAATCGATGAGCCCGGAGATGGCAGCGGTGCGCATGTTTACCTGATTGTTTCGATGAAAGAGTAGCCGCATCGACTCAATCTTGCAGTACTGATCGACGCAGTACTGCTGAAACAACCGACCGGCCCTGTGCAGCAGCGTGGTCCGTTGCTGTCCCTCGCGCGTACACAACCGATATGTGGCGTATTCTCGCACTGTCACGTGGCGTCCGTTCCCTTCCTCGGCTCCACCATCATCGGCTGCCGTAGTGACAGAATCGCTCACTGTGGTGATCCGCTGGTTGGCTCCACGACGCCGCTTGGGGATACCGATGGACCAACCGACCTCGCCGTATGGGTGCAACAACGGATACTGCATCGTGTCGAACATTTGATTCTGCTCAAACACCTGCTTCAGATGCAAGGTATGCCGTTCCTGCACCACCAGATCGCGACCGTACGTTATCGATCCTCCTGGCGGAACGATGAAGATGCCCGCCACTTCATCCGCGGTTGGCCGGTTGTAGCGACGTTGGTCGAGCGCGGGTATGCGGCTGCGGATGAAGAAATGGCATGATGCCTTCTGCTCATTTGTCTCCGCTCCGCCAGGCTGCCCACGGTCATGCAACCGCTCATACGCGTACTGGAAACTTGCGGCGAGTGGGTGGTGTTCAGCCAGGATGCGTGCAATTTTGGCAACGATGCCGCTGTCGAGCTCTACTTGCGGGAACATGTTGGTCCGTACGTTTACCCTTGCATCGAAGGTGGCCTGCTGCTCTTCCTGCGCATCGTAGTAGTACAGCTGGGCGTAAGCAGGTGTCCGATCGGGTGGGCACTCCAGTGAACCAATCCGGTGGCAGAGAGTTCCCTGAATACGGAAGGGAACCGGCCCTCTCCCTCCGTTCAGCAAGGTCTCATCTTGCCGTACCCGATCGCCAGCTTTCACCGAGGCCCCCATCGATGTAAACGCAAACGCACTGTTGTACCGCCGAATGTTGTCCATAAACGCGGACCTGTCGAACAGTTCGGTCAACTCGGTGGGCGGTTCCTCGAAGGCGGGTAGAACGACTTGCCCCGAGTTGCAGCAGATCGTGCCAGTTTCGGTAGGCCAACGATGAGCTCCGCAATGTTCGCACGGGCGGCGAGGCGACAGCAGGTGGCGCCCCTCCGGTGGATGGACGTAATCGTTATGGTAGCCAAGGGCACTGCGCAAACGCCGCTGACGCCTGGCCCGTGTGTTCGCCACTAAAACACGACGTTCTATGATCTCCCGACGTTGGCGTTGATCCGGTAGTTGGTTGTAACGTTCCGCCCCTAACCCTGCCTGTGTCTCAACCACTACTGGTGACCTTGCTGCAACGGAGGCTAATGCTGGGCGCGGAAGTACGCGAGGTTCCTGCACCCTCGACGGCCCTGCTACTGGCCCTTGCTCCGGCTGCTGCTCCGGCTCGTACTGCTCTGTGGCCTCGGTCGTTTGCTGGCGTTTTCGAGCTCGCCGTGTCCGCTCTGCCACCAAACGCACCTTCCGTTGGTTCGCAGTCTCCGCTGCCTTGCGATTGGCGTGGGTCTGGCGTCGACGATGCAATTTCCGCTCTTTTGCTTCGGCGTCCTGTGTTCGCCTTACCTGCTCTTCCGACACGCGCACCGCCCGTTGGTCCGCAGTCTCAGGTGGCCTTGGTTCAACGGAGGCTGATGCTTGGCGCGGAATTACCAGAGGTTCATGCACCCTCGACCGCTTTGCTGCTAGCCCTTGCTCCGGCTCATGCTGCGGCTGCCCTGTGGCCTCGGCCGTTTGCTCGCGTTTCCGAGCTCGCCGTGTCCGCTCTTTCGCCAAACGCACTGACCGTTGGTCCGCAGTCTCAGGTGGCCTTGCTTCAACGGAGGTTGATGCTGGGCGCGGAGGTACGCGAGGTTCCTGCACCCTCGCCGGCCCTGCTGCTGGCCCTTGCTCCGGCTGCTGCTCCGGCTCCGGCTGCCCTGTGGCCTCGGCCGTTTGCTCGCGTTTCCGAGCTCGCCGTGTCCGCTCTATCGCCAAACGCACTGACCGTTGGTCCGCAGTCTCAGGTGGCCTTGCTTCAACGGAGGTTGATGCTGGGCGCGGAGGTACGCGAGGTTCCTGCACCCTCGCCGGCCCTGCTGCTGGCCCTTGCTCCGGCTGCTGCTCCGGCTCCGGCTGCCCTGTGGCCTCGACCGTTTGCTGGCGTTTCCGAGCTCGCCGTGTCCGCTCTACCGCCAAGCGCACTGACCGTTGGTCCGCAGTCTCAGTTGGCGTTGCTGCAACGGAGACTGATACTGGGCGCGGAAGTACGCGAGGTTCCTGCACCCTCGACGGCCCTGCTGCTGGCCCTTGCTCCGGCTGCCCTGTAGCCTCGGTCGTTTGCTGGCGTTTCCGAGCTCGCCGCGCCCGTTCTGCCGCCAAGTGCATCGCCCGTTGATCCGCAGTCTCCACTGCCCTGCGATCGGCGTAGGCCTGGCGTCGTCGCTCTAGTCTCCGCTCGGTCGCTTCGTTGTCTTGTCTTCGCCGTGCCCGCTCTGTCACCAAGCGCACCGCCCGTTGGTCCGCAGTCTCCGCTGCCCTGCGATCGGCGTAGGCCTTGCGCCAGCGTTGCCGCTTCCGTTCTACTTGGTCGTCGGACATTGTAGGCACTTTTTTGTTTGCACAAAACACAATTTCCGAAGGTCGCATGCGAATGGGTTAGCAAATTAGAAAAAAATAGTTTACCTCACTGGAACGAATTTACTTTAAAAAACTTTTAATAATACTTACATTGTCGATCTAAGTTTGAACTGTTGGTCGCGATCACGGTGAGTAAAAGAAATATTTTCAGTTAAACAGACACTAAAACACTCAGCATGTAACTTACCTTCAAAAACTTGTGTAGGCACTGGTTCACTGATAATAATTATATGCACTTTTCTCACGTGGTTAAGCACACGAACTATAACGACGTTATGTCTGAGCAGGCGTGCGAACTAAAAGTACCTAACCAGATACCAACCATCGTTGGATGCACTGCATATAAAGAATACCAATACCAACGTTGTAAACGGCGGTGTGGTAAGATCATTATCTGTTATCAAAAAGTTTATTCTTCGCAAATTTGCTGTACGTGCGACAAAATTAATACGAAGTGGTACGAAGTGAAACGAAGAGGATAGAAAAGAAGCAGAAGCATTGAATAGGTTCTCAAATACGTATCAACATCATACGTAACCGATATTTTAAAAAGTATATCGTGATGATAACGTGATAAAGCGATCTTGGTATAAAGTGATCGATAAGAACGATCGATTGAGCCAGCACACGCATTTGTGTGTGTTGTGTTTAGTCGCCGGCAAGGCAGTGATTGTTTTGGTCTGCCCGTTGTACCATGCTTCACGCGCAGTATTAAGTAAAACCTTCAGTTAAGTTGATTAAAAGTGCTGAAAGTGCTTTCTTTTATCATCAAAGTAAAAAGTAAAATGTAATATTATAGTTGTGACGGGATGCATTCTGATATCATATTTTTAGTTCTGAAAACCGAAAACCGAAGATCGAGTGAGCCAGCAATCATATGTGTGTGTTTTGTTTACTCGTCGGCAAGGCAGTCAAAACCATCAAGAAATGCTTTCAGTAAGTGAGTAAAAGTGCGTTTAAGTGCGTCTTTTTATTATTAAAGTGTTTGCCTATATTTTTGGTCCCGAAAAAAACGTCGATGATTTTTAGTCCCGAAAAAAAATTGATGATAACCGATCGATCGACGATCGAGCCAGCGCGCTTGGCTGTGTGTTTAGTTTACTCGCGCCGCTGTTAAAAACGGTCGACGGTCTACGGTCGACGGTCGAATGTAAACATTGGCATTGTTTTGATCTAAGCGCAGTTAATATAGGGAGTAGATAAGAACGATCGATTGAGCCAGCACACGCATTTGTGTGTGTGTTGTGTTTAGTCGCCGGCAAGGCACTGCCTTGAAGGTAGTGATCATCATAAAGAAAACCTGCAGGTAAGTATGGGAATAGTGAAAGTGTAACTTTTTTTTATTATTAAAGTCTGTTTCAAGCGACGATCGAGTGAGCCAGCGCGGTTGTTGGTATGTTGTTTTCTCGCCGGCAAGGCAGTAATCTCCATGCAGAGATGCTTTTAGTAAGTGAGGTAAAAGTGCGTCTTTTTTATTGTTAAGGTGTTTTCCTATATTTTTAGTCCTGAAAACTGACGAAAACCGACGACGATCGATTGAGCCAGTGCGCTTGGCTTGTTTTGTTTATTCGCGCCGCTGTCAAAAACGATTGAGGGCCCAATGTAAACATTAGTCTAAAGAACTAATGTAAACATTAGTCTACGCATTTGTTTTGATCTAAGCGCAATTAATATAGGGAGACAATTCCATATTCATTCATCGTCGACCCTCAACCATCACCCATCCGCTGCTTACTCCTAATGCGTGTGTTGGTGGTTAGGCGGGGAAGGGTTAAAGCAAGGCTCGACCGGACGGAGTGAAGCAACGTGTCACCCGCGGAAAAGCCGACCGTGACGCGAAAAATGGGAGCAATTATTCGTCTTCAAGGATAGGTTGATCATTTTTCCGAGAGAGTCTCCCTGCAACGTATAAATATGTATTCGAATGGAAGATCAATTGCGTAACTAAACTGTAGAGCTGACTAATAGGCGCAAGTGATTGAATTCGTTTAGTTGAGGGAAAATTTCAATAGTGGCTGGTAGAACATTTTTTTTTTCAATATCATCACAGCAACAGACTTTTGTTGGTCATATTATCGCTCAAATTGTAAGCATTGTAATTTGTTTCGGTTGAAGACAAAAAAGCTATAACTATGTAATAATTTATTTAAAACCATGCGTAATTCATGAGCTCTAATCAATCCGATTTACTACTTGTAATCGATTTTTAAACACCATGAAACTAATTAGCTGGCAATTTCAATCGAAGTAAATATTTCAATTTAAAAAAAAATGGTGATAAGGCTGGTTCATGATTCATTGTATGATTAATCGAAAAATCGTTATCGTTCTGACTCAAAAATCAATATTAGACGTTCCTGATACTCGGAAAGTACGAACCGTTCAGCTCTCCTGGCTAGTAACGGGGGCACGCAGTCTACCGGTTTTTTTTCCAGTAATTAAACACTGAACCGCAGCCGTTTACCATTAATTTTCGATAATTGAACCACCGACAGCTTGCCGGTTGCTACCGAAAACATCGCGCACACAAACACAAATCCCGCTCGAGATGCTAAGAAACCATCGAAGCTGGAGGAGATGTGGGTAGTTCAAGGTGCAATCTCTGCCTCTGCCCACGAACCCGGGGCTCCGCTTCTGATGGTTGTATGACGCGCACTTGTTGGTCCACTTCCAGCCGGCGTTTCCATTCCAGACGATTAGAGACTTATTTTTAGGTGCATCGCGTTAGTTGGTAGTGCTCCTGCACATCCAGCGATTGTTTGTTTGTGCGCACGAAGCTCTCGTGTCGAGGCCTCCTGCTCCACCCAGGTCAAAGTCAGCCGCCGCTGAAAGGCGGGGAAGGGAAGCTAGTTCTCAAGGGTGTGCACACCAAGTGCATCTGCAATCGTTCTGCGGATTATCCCATGGGGCGGAAGGTGGTGGGCGCGATTGTGAAGACGCATCGACGGGTGCTGGGTGGCACGCCTTCGCCTTCATGTGCTCCTGACCTCTATTTTTTCCTCGAACAAATACGGTTGATGGAGATGAGCAGCGAATATGATGCTGATGAGCCCATCTGAGGCTTCCATTTGGTATCGGCATTAGGTCGAACGCAAACGTCAACAACGGCTTCCCGTTGTTTGAGCACATCACACTTGGGAAATCAATTACCGGCGGCTTTTGCTGGCTGATTTTTCCAATCACTTTGTGCTGGAGAAAAGAAAGCCGGTCTTGCTTTTGTTTCTCGTTCGTCGGAGGATTTTCTTGCACTGGCTGGATGAACTTTGGCAGGAGAAAACTTAAAACTTCTCACCCATTCGCAATTGGGGTCATCCGAAGTTTGCAACATTTTCTTTACTGCTCCAGAAGCTGATGAAGTTTTACTGCGAAGTGAGTTACATATATCGCCGAAATTCACAAAAACTGGATCACGGAGGGCGGTCGATCGCTTGCATGAAAATTGGAGAATTTATTTACGCAATTTGATGTTGTTATAGAAATTTTACGCTGTGCATTTTTGTCGGTACCGAAAACTCGTCCAGGCAAGCAGCAAATGGGAACGTAATCATCCATTCGATGGGTAAAACTCATCCCGCCGTGGTAGGAAAATGTACCCACAAAAAAAGGAGAGTGCGAAAGATGGATGCTATCGGGTCGATTGCTGCTTATCGCTGACTGTGAGGTGTTTTCGCCGATTGAAGAACGGGGAGCAGAGGAGTCGTGATCCGTCACACACCACGTCACGCCCGCGAACACACTCCTACCTGTCTGTCGGAGGGAATTGATTGAAATATCGAAAGTCGATTGGGGGAGAGAAAATCGGACGCGCATGCAAATGCACTTACAGTACGTCACACATTTTAGTACTACCAATGAAATTTGACCTAAAGTTCTTGCTTTGTGCGCTAAGTTTGAATTTTTCTGTTAAAAACTCATTATTTGGCTTTGGTATTAGCTCAATACATAATCAATTTTGAAGATGTTTGAATCAAGAACCATTAAAATCTATTCCATACCTTATGGTGCTGGTGGACGATTGCAATATTTCATTGCAAGAAATTTACGACTTTTTGCACGATGTGTCATTTGGAGGCGAGCAATTTTTTCTTTCACCATGAGGATAGATTGGGTAATTCTCTGCTCATAAAGGAATATTTTTATTTGCAAGTAAAAAAAAAAGAAGTTTATATTCAGAATGTGAACTTCTGGAACGTGTTCTGTTCTGTTAGTAAAAAAACGGTATGCATCGAGGTGGTGAAATTCCAGTAGACGCCTGGATTTCGGCATCACTTTTATTCACATAAAAAAAAGATGCAAAATATCGAATTTTGGCAATATTTAACAATGATAATCGATATCAGCGACAACAAGCATCAGGGCTTGAACTTCTTGTGTTCTCTTGGGTAAGGTTTTCAATCTTGTTAATTGAATTTAATCTTTAATTGATTGATTTAATCTTGTGTTCTCTTGGGTCAGGTTTTCAATCTTTTTAATTGAAGATAAACGTTTAAATACATCCATGAATTATGTTTTCCATATCTTCCATAATAAAAGGGGAACAGAAACCAGTGTCGGCGAAAAACGGTACTGCACTGTGTACGGAGGGAGCCTTATCACAATCCACTCAATCTAGCTCGCGACCGGGCCTGCGGTAATTGGAATGCACCGGTGAGCGAAATTATTGGAGCGATTTTTCCATATCGATCAACAGCACCATCATCATCACCATCAGCCTTGTCGATCCTTTGCAGTCGAAGGAAAACCGAAGTGGGGTGTTTTTGGCACCACCCGTGCCCCGCCCGTTAGCGACGAGGTTATTGGCATATTGAGTTGCATGATTTCTGCTGTTGCTGCTGTTACGCTGAATGACGATTGTTGTGCCCGAGGGGGCCTTGCTCGCGCCGTGTTTAGATAGAAAGTCAATCATTAGCAATCGTGGCGCGCGTGATGGAAGGAAAGTAAAGACCGCCACTCCCGGTTGCCCACTCTTGTTTCTCCGATTTGTACAGCCTTTCGTTTTGCCCGCCGTCCGCCGTCTCCGTCGTTGTCGCTTGTGTCGACGCTTTCAATTTTCTGCGATAAAGTTGTTGGTTGGTTGCTTGCTGCCCGGCGCTTGGAGCACTTGTGTGTATGGATATGCATCTCGGACGCGCGTCGTGGATATAAACCACCCTTTTATCGCACCATCTGTCCGTCTGTCCACCTGTGCGTGCGTGCGGGCAAAAGTGTAAGTGGTGGGCACAACATTGATCGACCGCAATGGAAAATTGGATGCTGAATTCAAGAGAGCCGTGATGAGACGAGGAAAACAAAGGTAGGCGGAGGGGCGGTACACGAAGCGGTAGGCGCTGGGGGAAGGATGGGGGCATATATGTTTGCACATTGCTTTCTTGTATCGTGTTTGCTCCGCCGGCTCTCCACGGCGTAATTCGATCCACTATCATCGTCGCCATCATCGCTCGCAATCGCCGGGAAGATGAAAAGTGCCACCGCTATCGTTTTCCAAATCCGTCCGTCCCACTCTCCGCCGGCCTGGCAACACTTTCTTCCCCCTCCCCTTTCCCGCCCACCCAGCCGGTTGTGAGTGTGTGTTGGCACGTTTCAGGTTTCGTTTGTTCGGTGTGATTTATGCCCCTTTCGGTAGCGCCTCGCTGTGGTGGTTGTACGCGGCTCAATCGCTATGCGCGTGATGTGTGAGCTGTTTGCCCGATGTTTGACGCGTTAAAAAGTTGCATGTTGCTGCTAAATATGTTATGTTCGTGTCTGCCGACCATTTTTAAAACATGCCCGGAGACGCGGGACGGATTGGATTGTGCTTATCTTGCTGGTTTGCAGCAGGTTGAATTTGAGATGCCTGCACGTAAATTTACTGTAGAGGAGATCCGTCTGCAAAAATCAGGGAACCCTTAAAGAAAAGCTAATTAAAATACCTTACAAAACTTCCATCAAATACGTTGGGTAGTTTTTTGTTTGTTTTACATCCAGATGAGGATCCCCTGTTGATCCAGGGCAGTGCAAGCTCAGATAATAATGAAAGAAAGTAAAACTTGTGCTGAGCTGTGGAGCATATTCTGACCAGACGAAGTTTCACCACTGGCAAGGACGGTGGTAAAGTAAATTCCCAAGGCTGGCATGAAAAGAACAACCTCTATTCATTATGTATTCTTGTTTTTTTTCTTGCTTCTGTTTGGCTCAACTGCCCTAAAACTTTTTCCCATCTTTTATCCTTCCAGGTAAGCCAAAATGCGAAATCATCGAAAATTCATGAATGAAGAAGAGCCTAGGTAGCATTTTATTGCCCTTCACTTATGACTTATGACTCATAGGATCGGAGGAAAGGTTAGGAGGTTCGTAGAAGGGTGCCGCATTTGCCTGAAGGTACGGGAAATCGAGCCCCGGGGGTTTTAAATTTGTCCATAAAACACTTTTGCTAACAGAATTGGTTGTAGTCTTTTTTTCTTTCTTTTTCGGTTGGTGTGTGTGTGTGTGTGCTGCTGTTAATTTCCTAAACGGAGCCATATAATCTTTGGGCCTCAACGAGTAGAGAGTTCACGGATAACCGAGACGCACCTGTGCTCCAGCACCTGTGTTTGCGTGCGCTGTTGTACCCTTTCCATGTGTATCCCTGAAGGTCTGAAAAGCTCAACCGTTCGAAGTAGGTTGTACGGACCTTCGTGGAAGGTAGATCGTGCTTAGAGAGAGGAACCTAGATAGCCGAGTGACGTAGCATTCCAAACCTTCTCGAGAAATGTGAATGAGCGTAGCGACATCGTCGGGTCGGAATGAATGGTCTTGGGTCCCGACCGCCTCTCCAAGGGACAGCTTCATCTGTGTTGAGCCCGCGACTGGTTGTTCGTGTCTGTGATACGGCTGGGCCGCACCTCGCAAACCCTACACCAAACCGTACAACCACAACGGCACCAAACGGCTGCTAGTTGGCCGAGTATCGCAGGTCGCGATTGCGATTGTGTGTGGAGCTATCCGCGAGCTCTGAACGAAGCCACCGTTTGTTTTTTTGTCCGTTCCATTCACCGTTTTCCACCGGAGAAAGAGAAGGAGAGGAACAAAAAGCGCGTCCAAGTTGCGTCGAAAACGCTCGGAAGTATCTAAGCAAATCTAAGTCATAAATAAAAAGGTGTCTCGAGTCCGCAGTCGCTCCTCCGTTTCGCCACCCGGCTCGGTGGGGACTGTGGAATTTTTCAACGCGACGGGAGGAAGGTTGTCCAGGGGAGAGGGGAATAAATACTACGAGCGGAGTTATGCTGAGGGATGGTGTTCCTGCATTGGTTTATTTTTGCTCGGCCTATGGCATGAGCCTTGAACCGAAATGTTCACCGTGCGGGCTAAGATCCGCCACAGGGCGTATCTTAGCTTGGGTTGTAAAGGAAGTGCCTCGCCTTCCGTAGGTTTGGGGACATCCATGGACTTCTCGTATCTCGAGAGGAAGCTAGTTGTCTTGTTTGACTGTTGCTTCCTCGAAACGACCTTCCAACTTTCTCCGTTTCTTCCTTCCAGCTCAAGAGTTCCGTTCATGGTCCAGCTCAAGATACTCCATCGTTTATTCGCCTTGCCACCACCATTTATCTTCCGAATGTGTCAGGAAAGATTTTCTTTTTATTTGGACGTTCAATCGTTGTCTAAATTCACTTCCTATTGACTGATCATCGCGAACGTGTCACACGTTGTTACCATTAATCAATCCAAATGACTTATCGATCGTTTCTGCAAGGCAAGCTATCCGGAGGGGTTCACACGTAGATTGCACCGTTGTACTACATTTATTCTGAAACTTAGTGTTATTTAACAGACTAAAGTTAAATATCTCACCCATTGATAATTGAAGAGACAAACGTTTAGTTTTGTGGACGTTGAAACAGTCTGGTATTAAAAAAAAAAAACTATTTTATAATTGATTTATCCCATCCGTACCACATTATCTTATTAGATTCAAATTGGAGAAACCCGGGACTTTCCGGGGCCAGCGTGTGCCGGTGAAAACCAACAAATCTGCTCTCCGATCTGCTGGATTTTGATGTAATGCTGCCGAAGCGCTGTGTGGTGTAGATTTCGGTCCAAATTTCCCTTTCCAATCTAATTCACTTTCAGCGAACCAGGTAATGGAAGGAAAGGAAAGAGAAAAGTACCGTTCGTTCGTTCCTTCGTTAGCCTGTTACGCATTATTGGCGCGTTGGAATTTAATTTCATAGAAATTAATTTTATCTCCTTTTCGCCGTTCTCCGTCTCCTCCTGATGCGGGGCCGCGGATTGCGCCGCGCGTGAACACACGCACTCGGAGTCGAGACCAGGTTGCCAACTTCTACCCCTCTGCCAGGCTATGGTGTAGGGTAGTTGTTTGGCGTGTATCTCGCTCGTGACCTAAAACCCCGCGTGCGTCGGTCGGGCAGCTTCTAAGACTCCTTTCCAAGCGGAGCTTACGGCTAAACTAAAAACGTACTGAACTGGACCTGGAACTCGGTTCGGCAACGCCAACAGCAGCATATTGCGGACGGAACACCTAGTAGGTGGCTGGTTGTGGCGACAGCTTGTGCAGTCCCCGCACTTTTTAACCGGCTCAACGGTCTTCGGAGAGTTGTGGCTGTGGTGGGGCGCACTAGGTGATGATGGTCTCCTTTTACAAGTACTTAAACGGTGGTTACACGGCCGTACTCTCGGTAAAACTCTATGTGATCACGACAGGCCCGCAAGTGTGTGACCCATTCTATGCGCTTTTATCAATTACCCTAATTAATTCATGCAACTTTCTTTGCAGCTCGTCCACAGACCTAGCTCGCGTGCGGCTTGGACTAGACAAGTGCCTTACTGCCCACTTTAAACATTACAACATACACTTTCGCTCATAGTTCCTGGAAATATGAGGTATCTCGGATCAGGCGACCAAACCTTACCGACTCCAGGAGGGTCTTCCGCGGGACGTCGTTATATTATCGTTGGACTAAACGACGACAAGTTTCCTTCATTATCCGTCATCTGTTTATCGCGGATTCAATTCCCTTTGTCTGACTTAAGTTCGTAAGTTCGTGTGTTGACCTATTAAAATTAACACCACTTGCAGCCGTTGGATAAGGGTGTCCGCGGTCGAGTGCTGACATTAGACAAATTACTCGGCGATCTGTTAACTATAGCCCTCCCCAGGGGTGTCCGAAGGGAACTGCAGTGGGCAACTTAATGGTAGGAAGTGTGCGTCTCTTTCTGTATGTAACGTCCGAATTGATGGTGTAACCTACCAGGTCGTTTTCGATGGTTTTTTTTTCTAACATTCCCCCTCGCAAGACAGGGAGCCCGCCATTCCCGGGGTTAATCTAAATTGGTCATCTAGTGCTACGCCATTAAGATGGCGATACGTTCCGGCTGGCACTACTGCACCCGACCGACTGGGGGTGAATGAAACCTTATACTCCCATTAACGGCTAAACGGCCACCAAATGTTGACTAAATTAGCAGTTCCCCGTAAACGCGCGGGTCAAGGAACAGTCAAGTGTGGGGTCCGCCCGGCGGTCTCATTTCGAGGCTCACTTTCTACTCCAAATGATGTAATAGGTTCAAGTTTTCTTTTCTTTGCGTTCCTAATTTAAATTACTGGGGCGTAAGATCGTTCGCTCGGTAGTCAGTGCAATACAGTTGCAGCAATGTCATGAATGTCATCTAAATTTTCAGAGGCTTTATTTGTTTTTGGTAGAGGTTTTTTTCTCTCAAATCTTAAATTCCACCGAGCGACACATTAACGTCCTTGAACAGTAATATCGCTAACTTCGCTTACGGTGCCGTTCAAGTCGTGACCGATCGATTCTCATTTCATCCATTCGTTGATGCCGAGAAGATTGTCATACCCTCGAGAAGATGGCACCTGCAAGAAACACCCCACCGGTCTCGCTAACATCCTCCACTCTGCATAGCCGATGAACGCTCCCAAATCCTCGTTAGATTCCTCGTTAGCGCTTGCGACGAGCCCGCACTGTCTTGGTGCGATGGTGGTGGGGAATACGGCTCTCCAAGAGCACCGAGACGACGATCTTGTATTTCTACACCGCGTCGTTCGATTACGTAAGGCTAGATACCGCTACGCACGTCGCGTTTCACCGTTCGCCGTTCGGAGCTGATCGGTTTCAACCGTATCGTATCGTATTACGCGCTGGTTCTGTCCGTTCTCTAGCTGTTCCTCGACGCCCTGGGACACGGGAGCAATAGAGAGGATGGATTGGTCACCCGCGACAAACACGGAGGCTGTTGGAAACCATTTTGCAATCGCCGGTGGGTGGTGGGTGAAGAAAACGTGGACATGGTTTGGGTCGGTAGCAGGTGACGGCTTCATTCACCGATGCTGGAGAAAATTGAAACCCCAGAACAGTAGACTTAAAAAAAGCTTTCATTTTATGTACTACGTGCGTGCACCAAGAGACCAAACACTTTGAAAAGAAACAATTGTGTATATATGAGCGGGTCCCGGGGCGAGGTGGCAACTGCACATATTCCTTTCTACCTTTCTTTCATCTTCTTAAGAAGATTCATCTGCCCTCGTTCCTACCATGGCCCAGAAGATCTCTATCGTACCGATGGTGGACGGTGGAAAAAGTGTTAAATTTGCGTCTATTTTTGCACTCGTTTAACACATGCTGTACACCATAGAGGAATCTCCAGAGACAGGCTTTCAGCGAGGTATAGGAATGAAAAATAGAAGAAATCAAAACCAACGAGTGCTACCGGTGCATTTCTTCAACCGTTTGAAACCCGCGCTGAAAGTGGCGCGTGAGAGCTCACTTTTCGCTGCATAAATTGGGCACATTCTTTTGCGCTTCTGGAGGAGTTTTTCAAGCCAGAAGAAGAGCTGGATGGATATGGAGGTTGCGCGTTAACTTAACGCTGATCAGTTGTACACTTTTTCTTTGGCGTCTCTTGTTTTTCAATCTCTCCCCGTCTGCTCCGTCGCTGGTGGTAGTTTTTGCTCACACCGCGATTAAACATCCCGGCGCTGGCGGCGCTGGGGGCGCAAACAAAAACAACATAATTTTCCGCCCTGGCAATAATTGGGTTTCACAGTTTTATTAGCACGAATAATGTGTATTGTGTGTTTGGGTGCAACTGTTCGCGCGCTTGCGGTTGCAGGAGGATTAATTCGTTTCCTACAGGGTGCAATGTTTATCCGCAAATGGGGGAAATTACGATTAACGTAGGATAATTTTAACGGAGTTTTGTTTTTCGCGTTAGGCGCGGCCTCACCCAATCGCGGTCGTTCCCAAAAATGCAATCTGTTTTGGGAGTTTTTTCCTGTTGGTATTGTTGGTTCTAAATCTCGCTTTTGGTCGTCGACTCTAAATTATGATGTTTTGATTGAACCAACTTTCTACGAATGCGTTTCATTTTCGTTTCGGCTCGCATCGCAAAGTCGGCATATTTATAATTGGAATAATTTATCGCACAGGTAAACAAACACTCGTGCATCGCATCGTATAAAGACCCTTTTTTCGAGACCTCAAAGGGGCACGGAGCCGCTCCGCTTACTGTTAGTTTATTTCCCTTTTGCCTACATCGAAACTTATTTGCCTGTTCCACGCCCGGTTATGAGTTTATCAAAAAACATACCGCGTGAATCATGATCACACCAATAAACATGACTAATAAGGTATTTCTTCCCTTTTTGCTTATATTTTTAGGACCAGCTCCAGCTAAATACGGATGATTTATCACGCCACCGATTAATGGCACCATCCCGCCCTGCGAGCAAGGACAGCGACACGAATAGCAGGTGTGAAGGAGTTCCTACAATGGGAAGCAGCATAATAACAAGTAACCTCGTACGTACCAAGCCCCTCGGTTTGAGAGTAAACATCGCTGGTGTGGGCTTCTCTGCTGTTACCGAAGCGTAAGATGGCAGCCGGAAATGATGCTCTTTCGCCAGCAGATACCATGTACGACTACACGTTCTACGACGGTTACGATGCTTCGGCTGCCCAAAATGTTTATGATGAAGACTGCAGGACAGCCACCGTTCGGTCCTTGGGGAGCGCTCTGAGTTATTATCAGTATCAGTACCATTGCCGCCACCGCACGTCGCCCCTGGAAGCTGCTGATGAAACCACGCCAGCACGATCGTTAGCAGTAGCAGCATCAACAAATCTAAGTATGATAAGAAGAGACAATCCCGACGTAGCAGAAAAACTTACGACAGCGTTTTCGGGCGCAGACTTGAATCCCGGTCGTGCGAATATCGACCTAGCCGATGGAAAGTGATAGTGCGTTTCAATCGAAGACAGTATTTCGCTCGTATTTCTGTCGTGTTGCTGCTCTGATCTATTGAAATACGAACCGGTGGTAATGGTGAAAGTGGTATTGAAAACATTGATTTGTTGCGACACTGACCGCTACACTGGAAATCCTTAAAACGCGATTTCAAGGTATTCTGGGCATGTTCTAGAAGGGGAAGACTTGCCTGTCACTAGATAAGAGAAGATATTAAGTGATACCACGGTATAGATAAGAAACTCCCGACACACGGGGGTGGTTTGTTGGTAGTTCGTGTGCGTAGTGTTCGGTAAGAAGAGGACGGGAAACTGAAACAGTGATTTGGTGTGTGTGTGTCTATGTAACATTGTACATGTTACACACAAATAGATCATCGAGAGTCTTGTTTCCAAAACAGTGAGAGTGTTGTACGGTTAACTTTTTGGTTTGATATTCTTTTCTAACTTAATCGAAACCGAAAACAGTATCCACGTGTCAAGATGTCGTTCCTAAACAATCTCAAGAAGGTGTTCCACCTGGGCAGTGGCGAGGCGAAGAAGAAGCGCATCTTCAACAACATTCGCATGGACACGGACCCGAACGACTTCTGGGACATGATCGGCGAGCTCGGCGATGGCGCTTTTGGCAAGGTGTACAAAGCGCAGAACAAGGAAACGCGCCAGCTGGCTGCGGCTAAGATGTGCACGCTCGAGGACGAGGAGAACCTGAGCGATCACATGGTGGAGATCGACATTCTGTCCGAGATCAAGCATTCGAACATTGTCGGACTGTACGAGGCGTACTCGATCGACGATAAGTTATGGGTAAGTTTGACGGGAGATGATTTAAAGCTGCTATTTATATCACTTCAGATAGCCTCACATTTGAATAAACTCAAAAAAGGGTGTTATTCAAGTAGGGCGAACAAAATTATCGCGGAAAACTGATCACAATTATCAAGCAAAACCTATCAGAATCTAAAGAAGTAGAAGGTTTTTCCGTCGGTTATAAACATTTATGATATAATTTATTTTAACACTCATGATAAAATGCATTACAACAGGAAAACATAGTTTATTTGTCACTGGTAACAGCTTTCTTGTGTTCTTATGCACTCTCTCGTGTTGGAGGAACAAAAGCCTATACCATGCTCCACAGCTCACACAGCCCGCATATCATTGGCTTGAAACCGTTCATTTCGTTTTTATGTTACGATGTTTTGCATAGTTGCACGACGATTCCTTAACTGCACTGCAGACAGGGAGACCAACAGAGAAGTAAGAATGAATGAGTAAGAGAGAAAAGCTGCGAGTGCTACAGGCAGCAAGCGGCAGAATCCGCAATAAAAAAGAGAGTAACAACTGTTGCACTGTCCACACTGAACTGGAACCTTATGCCTCCCTTGGCCGATGCACATTTCTGAAAGGAGTGCGCACCATGTGGATCATATTTCTTTACGGGATTTTTTTTCCTACAGCTCGGTTGGTACCAGTAGGAAGTTCCATTCGTACGCAATCGGATGGTTTTTCATATTCTATGCCATGGTGTGTTTCTTTTCTCCGGGCAATCGTCGAATGGTTAGGATAAAAAGTATCTGTTAGGGTCCAGCGATCATCGGCGTCGGTGGGCGAGGTTCTTCGGGAGCAATTGCAGCTTGCAAATCGGTCTTCTTTTCCTTCTTTCCGCCCCGCATTTGTATTGTGAAATTTAATCACCTTTCTTTCGCCCCTTTCCTTTTGCAGATGCTGATAGAATATTGTGATGGCGGTGCCTTAGATAGTATTATGGTGGAGCTGGAGAAACCGCTCACCGAGGCGCAGATTGCTTACGTATGCAAGCACATGTGCGCCGGACTGAACCATTTACACAAGAACAAGGTGATACACCGGGACTTGAAGGCCGGCAATGTGCTGCTGACGATGGACGGTGGCGTCAAGTTGGGTAAGCGTTGCGATACCGGGCGGTGATGGATGGATGTTCGTGCCGTGGCTTGTCTGTTGTAGGTGCAGGCGCAAGCGTGCGCGTGAGTAATCGCCAACGATTTATCTAATTTCCCTCCGGTCTTCTCCGTATGCCCGTTTGCAGCGGATTTTGGCGTTTCGGCGAAGAACAAGCACACGATGCAGAAGCACGACACCTTCATCGGGACGCCGTACTGGATGGCGCCGGAGCTGGTGCTCTGCGAAACGTTCCGGGATAACCCGTACGACTTCAAGGTCGACATCTGGTCGCTCGGCATCACGCTTATCGAGTTCGCCCAGATGGAACCGCCCAACAGCGAGATGTCGCCGATGCGGGTGCTGCTCAAGATCCAGAAGAGTGAACCACCGAAGCTGGACCAGCCGTCGAAGTGGACGAAAAGCTTTAACGATTTCCTCGCACGAACACTGGTGAAGGTACGGCGAACTACACAGGGCAGCGTCGCTCGTTTTGTTTAGTTCTCTTTTATCAACACAATCTTGTCTCGCCCCCTTGTCATCGCAGGATCCACAGCAGAGGCCTTCGACCGATGTACTTATGGCGCTGCCGTTCATCAGTGGAGACCTGGACTCGAAGCCCATCAAGGATCTGCTGCTCGAGTACAAGGCGGACGTCGTCGAGGAGGAGCTGGTTGACGAGGAAGCAGAGGTACGTTTTAATATGCATCGCAAAAGTTTTGCTCTCAGGCGGACACCACAAACAACCTGCGTCGGTAGAAAATTACATCTATTGTAGCAGCAGCGTAACAGTACTAACACATGTGTTTGCTGTTGAAAACATCACTTATCCCATGATATTCACTTCTTCTCCTTCCCATTCGCACGCTGCCTCAAACTGCTAACTCGTAAACTAACATGTTAAAAACGGGTTCTTTTCGGATGATACAAAAAAAAAAAAAACTTTCGTAAAAATTCAGAAAGCTAAACGACAAGCGAAACGCAGATCGCTCTATCAGAGGGTTGGTAAGTTTTGTCAGACTAGAGTGTTTTGTGCTGCAGGAAGGCAACCTGATTTGCGTCCCTTCTCTATCTGATTGCGCGTGGTTGAGTGTGCCTTATTGTTGTTTTTGAACAATCCCGCTCCTCCGGGACCCTTGGCGAGCTAGAGTTTCGTTTTGTATATTGTGAATGGAAGTAATTTAAAATAGTCCTTCTTTCGTAGATCAATCGAATTTTAAATTTTTTGTTTATCTGCTTAAAAAGTTATGGTGAAAACATGAACAACCACAATAATAACTTCTACTTGATTTGAGTAATTTTGTTTTCAACTTCCTAACTTATACATAACAACGATTACTCATGCCCCAAGGTTTTCTGTCACGTGTGTAGTAATATTTCCTTCCCAATCGGAAAGTCTCCATATCTGATCTGAAACACGAAAACTAAAATGGAAAAATCGGACCATAGTGCGTAAACATCTAGTCTGGCAATAGTTCCGTAGCGCATTTTTCATCCCTTTCTTTCTTTAAAAAAAAATCATTGTGTTTATGTTTCTGTTATGAGCATGTCGGTTACAAACATTTCTTTCCTTCAAAATTTGTTACAGTTAGTTAACAGTACAATCGAAAACTCTGCAAAATAGATTTTGGTTTTCTATGTATAACCAAGGCATGGGTTCTTCTTTTTCTTTTTGTAGTATTATTTATTCAACCGATCAAACCCACCCTTTGCATGAATTTGAACACTAATGATTTGTAGTATTTTTAGTTCTTCCGTTTATTATGTTTCATTCCATAACTGTTAGAGGATATTGTTCTTAAATGTTTTTTTTTGTGTCCCCTCGCCTTCACAGGAACCCCGCAATTCTGCTCTACCACTCGACTTGGACGATGACTCTTCGTCACTGCAAAGTCAAGAAACTGATAAACGTAAGTTAAAGGCTAAACATGCTGACTAAACGATTCAGTTCGAAACTAACTTTTTCACCCTCCAGTTCCAGATACACCGACGTCCCTTTCGAAATCGTCCAGGGATTCGAAAGAATCTACACCTGTTCCTAGCACCGAAGAAGAGCCCAGCAAACCGAAGCCCAGCCCGACGGTTCCGCTCCCAGTGGCGCCAGCGGCAGCAGCATCATCTGCAGCACCAGTGCCGCTACCCGTTGCTGCGACGACTCCAGGAACTGCATCTCCAGAAGCGCCGATTCCAGCCAGTGTTGACGCTAAGCCGGAATCGAAAAAGACACAACCGGCACCATTGCCATCTTCGGGTGCTGCAGCGTTGCTGCCATCGCAAACAACCAACATGCCGCCGTCTTCAACCTCCTCCACGGTGTCCGGTGTTCCTGCGCCGGTTCTGCCGGTGCCGAAGGAAACCAGCTCCGATAAAGAACAAGTCGATCAAACGCCATCGGTGGACGCTTCGGCTGGGAGCGAACAGAGAAAATCCTCCGTGGCAGGGACGGCCGGTGTCAAGAAGGGTCCAGCCCCTCCACCACCACCACAGACACCGACCTCGCCGACGGCTAAACATGCCGGTCCGCCACCTGCCGCCATGCTACCGGTTGTCGCCGGTAGTGCAGTGCCAAAGGAGGGTGTTCCTCCGACACCGCCGGAAACTCCGCAAACACCGCCGGAAGGGACCGATCGGCCTGATGCTACGGCGGCCAGCGTGGTTCCTCCACCGCCGGCACTGGTGCGCATGGGTAGCGCTGGTGTGCTGATCGACGAGCATGCCAGGTCTCCGCGAAAGGAGCATGCTCCAACGCCGCCGGGAGGCTCTGCCAAAGTTTCCCCGACCAGCGATCAGCGCCCAGCGTCACCGATGGCGAACCAAGCATTCAACAATGTTGCCATTCCGAGAACGATTCCACCGTCGGACGACGGAGACGATGGGGTGAAGATGATGGCGGCCGGGACGGCGCGTCAGCAGCAGCAGCATCATTACCATCCTCATCCACACCATCTGATGAACTCGTCGTCGACAACCTCCATCACCATCAACGATGCGACCGTGCTAGCCGACCCATCGAACAGTTTGGCGAGCAACGTGGCCCAAGTAACGGTGGTCACGAGCCACCCGCCAGTCATCATTGACAATTCGGTCCCGCCGTCCGCGGCGGCAACCACCACCACCTCTGGTACGTCCTCGTCGGCATCTTCCACGAAATCGTTCGGCTCGTCGCATCAGCGCCGTTCGCGCATCATATCATCGCCGGCGACCGGCGGTTCGGACGAGGTCGTGATCGTCTCGAACGAGCTGAACAAAACGCACGTCAACGAGTCGTCGACGGACGACGACTTCCAGTCGCTCGATAGTTTGGAGAACGTTTCCCCAAGGCACCGTCAGGCCAGCACACTACCGGGCACGGGCGCAATCGCCCGCAAGCTGGACGAGAGCGAGGTGCTCATCGTCAGCCCCGGGTTCGTTGGGGACGGGGTTGGTGCCGGGGATCGCGACCCCGATGGCTTCGGCGATGGGGACGTATTTAACGCTAGCATTAGTAACCTAAACAGCAGCAGCAGAAGCGACAGTAAGCTGCTCCTGGACACTAGTCATGTATCGGTGGTGACGGTGGGCGAGGAGGAGATCAAGGTGAAGGACTCGTCCCAGCATCACCCGCAGCTGATGCTCAACCAAGGCCATCCGTCGCCCCATCTGCAGCATCAGCTTCTTCATCAGCAGCAGCAGCATCTTAATCATCCGTACCACAACGATTCCACCAGTGACCTGTCCAACGTGAGCTGCGGCCCGAGCGAATCGAGTGACGATGTCAAGGTTGACATTGTGGTTGGCGGCGGTCGACAGCAACTGCCGGCGCAGCAGCGGTCACCTTCGGGATCATCGATTTCGTTGCCGAGCCAGTCGGGCAAGACGCCGCCGGCGGTGGCTGGAGGGGGCTCCACGGTGGCTGGTGCAGCTACTAGTGGCATCAATGGCAACCGGTACAACGGTGGCGCTGAGTTCCACCAGAGCCGCGAGGACGTTAGTATCATAGTGAATAGGAACAAACACGATAAGCAACGGATTTCACCGGACAGTAGTGTCGGCTCGCTCGAGGGTGGCGGTTCGGTCCGCTCGGCCAGCACGCCCATCCATCGGCACGGTGATGCAGCAGGTGCTGGTGGTGTGACGTCACCGGCGGGTGGTGTGGTGGTTGGTCACCATCAGCGCATCGGCAGCGGAAGCGTGACGGTCGGGGCGGCGAAGCTGCACGATCGAAGCGATGCGGAAAGTATCGCGACCACCACTAGTCACGACAGCCGTGAACATGCCGCAGCCACGCTGGAGCTCGAGGAAGAAGTTACGCTCCGGCGGAAGCCCCTTCCTTCGCTGGACCTCGACGACGATAAGGTGCCACCGCTGCTGTCATCTTCCTCCGGTGCTTCCACGCTGGTCATTGGCGACGCTGGTGCGAAGGGAGCCGCAACAACGGGTGGTGCAACGGGGCCAGGTGCCACTGCCGGTCCCCCCGTCCCGGGCGCGGTCAGGCACAAGGCGGCAAACCGCAACTTCACCAAGGAGGAGCTACACCTACAAAATCTTAAGAAGAAAACGCGCAAACGGACGCGCAAGTTCGAAATCGATGGCGTGCAGGTGACGACCACCACCAGCAAGGTGATCTACAGCGACGAGGACAGCAACAAGCTGTACGACGACCATCTGTTCCGCAAGCAGGAGCTGCGCGAGCTGAAGATGCTGCAGAAGCAGGAGAAGAAGCAGTTCTACGACCTGCAAGCGAAGGAAGCGATCGCCAAAGAGCAGCAGGAGAAGAAGTTCGAGCAGGAGCGCCTGCAGCTCGAGCGTACGTTCGAGGCGGACATGGACGTGCTCGCCCGCCAGCACCGCCAGACGGTGGAGAAGTTCGAGCAGCAGCAGGAGGCCGAGCTGCGCAACACCTCCAAGAAGATCCGGGCCGAGCAGGAGCGCGATCTTAAGCTGGTGAGTTGGTATTAAACGACGATTGGGTGCGGATCGAACATCAAATACTAAACCACAAAGCTCTGTTATCACTCTAACCTTTCAGTTCCGCGATAGTCTGAAGCAAGAGATTCGACTGCTCAAGCAGGAGGTGGACCTATTGCCGAAGGAGAAACGAAAAGACGAATTCCGCAAGCGGAAAACGCAGATGGAGTTCGAGCATGAGGAGCGCGAGAAATCCTTCCTGTCTTCACTGTCGGAGAACCACGAACTGGCGCTCCGGCGAATCAGTGAAATTTACCGCGAGAAGCTTTCGGCGACCGACAAGGGTTATCTACAGCAGAAACAAACGGTATGGCAGTAGTTGTAGGCCTTTTCTACAATAAGATACTGCAGTCAGGCTTACGGTGAATTTCGTTTTTTTTTTCACAATTCTGTTTCTCTTCTAACCAGACAATGAGAACTCGTGAAGCCATGCTGTGGGAACTGGAGGAGAAACACATTCACGATAAGCACCAGCTGGCCAAGCGGCACGTGAAGGACATCTGCTTCATGCAGCGCCACCAGATGATTATCCGGCACGAGAAGGAATTGGATCAGATAAAACGGTAAGCAAAAAGAAGAAGGGCGTGTTGAGCTTGACAGGAAAAAAACATTTTTTACTATCCGCCACCCTCCATCCAGCATGATCTCCCGGAAGGAGGAGGAACTGCTGAAGCGACAGACGATCGAGCGGCGGGCACTGCCAAAGAGAATCCGCGCCGAGCGGAAGGCCCGCGATATGATGTTCCGCGAGTCGCTGCGAATTTCGATGACCACCGATCCGGAGTTGGAACGAGATAAACTGAAAAAGGTAAGCCGCCTAGTTGATCGGTTTTTGTTGAATAGATGTTGGCCATTTAATTGAAATCTTTATAACTTTGGTCTTTTTTCGCCATCAGTTCCAGGAGCAGGAAAAGAAACGGTACAACCAGGAGCAGCTACGCTTCGAGACGAAGCACAGCAAGCAGCTGGAAGAGCTAAGGGCTACCTCAGAGGGTTCGATCAGGTAAGGGCCGTTCTGGCTGTCAGAGTATGCGCTCAAACACAATCCAATTTCGAATTCCGCTAATCTTTCTCTCCGAACTAAAACAGGGAACTGGAGCAACTGCAAAACGAAAAGCGCAAACAGCTGCTGGAGCACGAGACTGCCAAACTGCGAGAATGTGACGAGGCGCTGCAGAAGGAGCTGCGCGAATGGAAGGCTCAGCTGATGCCCCGCAAACAGGTAGGTGTTGTTCCAATGGAACCAGACTGTTAAATGACTCGTTCGTCCGTCACCTTTAGCGAACGTATCTCGTGTATCTTAGGAATGTTTCAGTGTTTGATCCGTGATCGTTTGATTCCTAGCAGGTATCGGTTTGCAAAAGTGGTTCTAACACGATAGAACCACGCTAAATGCCGTCGTATCGTTAGTAATCGGATTGAGTCTATTCCGGAATTGATTACACGTAGCGTAGCATTGATTGAAAATTGTCATTGAGGGGTAAAACGTACTCAACCCTGAAATGTAGTTTGCTTAAAGTTGTTTAAACTTATTTATTATAAACTCTAATTGACTTGTAAAAAAAAAACAAACAATTGTACTAACGTATGTCGGATAATTAACGTAAGCTAACAGTTGTGTGTGTAACGTTCAGCATTTATAGTTGAATGCTAAACAGAATATTCATTTCAGTTATGGAATTTTTTTCCAGATTTATAAAAATAAATACCAGTGGATTCGAGTAATCGTTAATCATTCGACGTAAAATTAGATTGGTTGGTTTGTAAAATGTGTTGCATGTGTTGAGAGGTGCGCGATGCAAGCGCCACGAAATCAATTCGTATGTTAGATTAATCTGCTTTAGCCTGAAATAACCCCTCCTGCGTTTTCAGCTCCAGTCCCTTTCAATTCCCTCCTAAACAACTATAACTTATCGCTGTACAGATGCCGATGCCACTAACTAACCGTAACCGAATGTATTTTTACTCTTTTTCTATTCCTCCTTATTGCCTGCAAATGAAAAAACAAAAAACACAAACGCACATGCGTGTACAATCTTCGATTGTCAATTCTTTCGTCGATTGCTGGGACCGTTTTGATCTGGTCGTCATCGCCCCCTGTATTCCTTAACTTTCCTCAATTCCCCAACGGATCTGGCTGGCTGTGTGTGTGTGGCAGGCCATCGAGAAGCACCTGAACCGCATGGTGGACGAGCACGAGGATCGCTGGGGCCCGGTCGATCGGCGCGAGTTCGAGGGTGACTTCATCGTGCCGCCGGAACTGCGCAATCGCGCCAACTCCCTCAATACGCTTTCGCTCCGGCTGCTCAACATCACGCGCTCCCGTACGTTCCTCACGCTTCCCTCGGCCAATGGCGGTGCGGGAGGTGGTGTCGGAGTGGTGGGTGGTCCTGGCGTGGGTGGTGGTGGTGGCAATCGTAGCAGCATACACAGCTCGGTGCCGGATTTGACCCGCTCCATGCCGAACACGCCCAACTCGGGCCACAAGCTTTCGCTCGCCTCGTCCTACGACTCGGTGCTGGAGGAGAACGAGGGCGAAAACTATCTCCCGCGGGCGGCTGCGGCGGCACCCGGATACTCTGGTGGGGGCCGTGGGGGAGCCGGCGGTAGTGGAGGCAAGGGAAGCTATCACCATTCCGCGATCAAGTACATTCACACCAACGACGCCTACGGTGCTGGCGCCGTTCACGTCCGCCGCAAATCGGAGGATCTACTGTCCGGAAAGCCGTCCTCGTCGTCGGGAGCGGCTTCCCGCCAAACGACGCGCGCTCCGATCAAGAGTTTCCTCTACTCGAGCGGTAGTTCATCGACGCCGTACGGAACGAGCTCGAACTATCCGGACTCGAAGGACCGTAGTATCGTGTCGATACGCGTGAATCAAGTCAACCACCGGAAGCCGGCTAGTATCTTCGACGGAATGTCGAACCGATCGAATATTCCGCAGTCGTACGCATCCAGCGGGACGATGCCGCGTACGACCGGTAGTTGGGGTACGAGTCGACTCGGAGAGAACACGTTCGCCAGTGCGTCCGACGTGAGCAGCGTTCACCGGCTGACGACTTTTAGCTCCGCCCGCGGGGGCCTTCCGTTGCCGCACGAGGCGGCCAACGGTGGTCGAAAGTCGGGTACAACGGGCTTGAAACTGTCACCCTCGACTCCGGTGCTGCTGGCACCGAGCAAGGATGACGATACGGTTGTTTAAAAAAGGAAATGATTTTCCTTTTGTAGACGCTTCCGAGTTGTAGATTTTAATTTCAAGTTTTTGTCAAATTTATGCTCAGAATATGCGTGCCAAAAATATAAAGGGAAATAATGAGGATGGGATGAGAAGAGAACTCCGAGCCTGTGTATTGCTGGTTCATGCCAATACATGCCATCGCCGCGTCGCACCACCGCTCCACACCGCCGTAAGACTGCCGGAGGCTATCCTTTACATCCTATTATCCTTTCCTCAACCACCAAACCGTCGATTGGGCACACTCCCCTCCCACGTTTGACGTTTTAAACCCGAGCAACTCAGCGTCAAGGAAACCCGCAACGGATCGTGACGTGAAACAGGGAATAACTACTACCAAACCACCCACCAACATCGCGACACCGGCAACGCCACTCCGGAGCTAAACTCGGACTGCTGACTCACTCGGACAGAGCGGCAGGAGGATCATCATACGAATGCCGATCTCTCACTCCGATCCTATGCCTTGTGTAATGCGAAGCGGCAGGACGTACTCTATACAAACCCAAGACACTTACTAACCTACCAACCCCGTGCACAGAACCTGGATTGGATACGGCTGTTCTATAATAACGTTACTAACAAACCACACCATCTGAAGGAGAAGCGTGTTACTAACCGTTTACTAACATACGCACGGCGCCGATGTCCGGACAACACATTCGAGATCCACACGAAGACGAAACGGATATGCCTGCTTGACTGGCACGCCGATCGAGGCCAGGCAGCAATAATGCAAAGGCATCAAACGACCGAAGCGTACAACGCACTATTTCCTATGGAATTGAAGAACAATTCTTCCTGCAAAAAAACAAAAAAACCTGTGCTGCTCGCTATTATGATTTCACAAACGGATTTCCCCTTTGTCCCAATATCTACAACGATTTCGCTCTGTTTCCGTAACACTCGACCATCTCGACACACACACTCACCCTTTTCTCTGCGTTAACTCCCTACGGACGCATGCCCATCTTCGCCTCGCTCCGGTTCGTCCTGAAAAGGTTCGTTATAGACACTTCTTTTGCATTTGTCGAACAACTCCGTGTGTAAACATTTTCCATCTAGTGATTGGCTTTTTGTTTGGTATCCTTTTTTTTTGGTATTATGTTTTTTGTCTGTGTTGTGCATCATTTCTTGTTTATGTGATGAATGTTGGGTGGTGCTGTTAAGTCGAAGGAAACAGGATTCATGTATGACGTTACTCATCCGTAAACTAGAAGGAGGTGATCTGGAACGTAATATTCCACTCAACGGCGTTCTATAGAACGCAATACGATTGTCACGTTTCCTCAGCTCCGCTTTGGAAATAGAACCTGTTTTAAATTGCAATCAGGGACCCCCAATAATCGTAAATTAAGGGAAAATATTGCCCAAGGCTGTTCGTTACAAACGATACACAACCGTAGAAAATCCGATAGCATTCCCTCTGCGATGCATCATCACTATCATCGATGTTACCGTGAAGGCATTATGAATAGCTCCCTATGCCTTCTCGCGCACGTGATTATAAGAAGGCGCATGGCACAGCACCGATTCCGCTAGCTGATTTATCATCCCGTGCTCAATGCACGTCTACGAACGGAAACTGGCATAAACTGCTGGAAATGATAGGAGTAACTATGCATCATTTCCTAGCAGCGAACGAACAGAGAAGAAATCAAGAAACATTTTTTAAGTGCTCGATTTCGTTACAACACAAACGTGTGGTGCCACTTATTGTGTCTCAAACTTATCGGTGCCCTATCTCAGTTGTACGTCACAGCGTATTCGGAGAAAGTGTCTCAGTGATAGTTTTGGTTCAAACTATTTTATTTTATCGCAAGTTCCTCTGTTACACACTTTTTTTTGGGACAGATATTGTTCTTACACAGTTTAGTTCTGGTTCAGTTTTATTATTCGAAAAAGTATACAAATTAATGGTTAATTTACTAGCTTTCCCTTACATAGTTTGTATGAATAAATAAGGCTCAATAACGTAAGTTAAAGTTTACAGTTAATATTATAGCGGTGGTTGGAACGCTATTGATGATTTGTGAAGGGCCTGTTCAGTGATTTTGATGGCCATCATTTGATTCGTTAAATCGATCACAAACATCAACATACTTGATGTCGGCCTTGCTTCGCTCTTCCATTAACGATGGTCCTCATCCCTGCCGCTGCTGACACAGGCACCGATACTGCGTGCCGTTGGTGGCACATCCGTACTTGCACTTGCTGCACCGCGGGCCCTTCCGGTAAACCGGCCGCTCGTACAGGTTACCCTCCGAGTAGTTGCAGACAAGGTAGTACTGCTTCACCGGCAGGTCCTCCTTTACGCTCCGGAAGCGCACCATCGCGCAACCGACGCGGCGCGTGTCTGCGTGCACCATCTGCGTAAAGTGGCCGATCCCAGCTCGTATCGAGTGCTCACCGTAGCGATCCAGTAGCTTCTGCCGGCCACGGCTGTACTCCAGGAACCAGTGGCGCTGAAATTTTTCGATTGCCTCCGATACGCTCACGTTCACCCCGTGGAACCAATTGATGGCCAAGTTCTGGCCGACCTGCCGGTACTTGCGCGTGTTGCGGCACTCGTCGTGGGCGAAGGTGCACGTCCGAGCGTTGTACTCCGCCATCCGGGCAAGCTTGTTGTCCCATTGCTGGGAGGGGGAAAAAAAGGGCAAGTTCATTGCCACTGGTATGGTGTTTGTCTTCCCCCGACTTACCAGTTGTTCCATCGAACTCGCCTCGGCATAGCGCCGAAAGTATCCACAGGCCAGATTGTTCCGTAGTCGGTTGTGAAAGTCCACTATCTGCTTTCGATACTCTGGTTTCATCTTGATGTGCTTCGGGTCAGATTGGCACGCCGGCGAGAACTGGCGTCCATTGCACACGACATGACGCGCCTCAGGCGGCTGGCAGAGGTCCTTCGAAGCGGCACAGTAATCAAATGCCAGGACGGCGGAAGGTGGCTTTTCTACGATTGTGAGAGCCATCACCAGTAAAACCCGAAACACGAGCGCAACCATACCGAGAACCGTGTCCTGTGGTGAGGATAGTGAACTGTTCCGTCCGGGTGCCATTACTAAACTGAGACAGGCAACGCCGCGACGTGATCGCGCATTCTACTACCCCGTTTGTAACGATGACTAATATACTCTTCCTCTCCGCAGGGGCCACACACATTCCGGCACTACCCCTGGTTTCGCTGAGTGGGATAGGTTGTGTTTGTTACTATGAATACGACCTTGCGAACTGCGCTACGACACTGGCCCCCCAGGAGTCACAATGTGCAGATAAGATTGGTACACGATATACCCCTGGCATGCATTTCCCTGTGTGCGCGCGTACCGAAACTAGACGTTCGCGTGCGCGGATCGCGTCCCCCGCATTCGATAGATTCGTCCGAGATCCTATCGTGGCCGTGCTGGTGACCGCACCAAAAGGTCTCGATTGCGAGACGCGACCGAGGGCCGATAAGCGATTGTGCACACTTTAAAATTCAAGATCATTTGCGATCAATAATGGGTGTGTATGTGTGGCACAACAGTGCGCGAAAGCCGCGCGGTCGCGAAATGAATGAGCTCGAAAGGACGGACGTGAACGGAAGTACTGGATGCAGGTCAAACTATGTCTCGTCACCGCTGGAAGCAGTGAAGGCTGGTATCCTATTGGCAAAGCAAAAGGTTGGCGCGTATGAAGGGAAATAGTTTTGATGGTGCAGTTTCTCACACCAGACCGATTTAGTAACGTTAATGTTAAACAATGTTGATACGCGTTATCCATCAAAGAATGCCCATCTAGTATCAATGCGAATGCGCAGATAAGGAAGAGCGTCCATGCAATTGACGGTGAGGGTCGCAATGTACGATGGTACGAGCCGTGCACTTATGATTGATGCTGTTGATGCGATGGGTGCATGCTTGCGGACCTGACCGGCTCGACGTGCATAAAATAATCATTTGTCTTGCACGACACTTGCCAGCTCTCCATGTAAACATGCATGTTGTTTGGTATGCACAACAATCGCTCAAGCACATCAGATAGACCACACAGTGCGACACCTGTAACACGTTTTGCTTGCTTGCAAGAAGCAGAGCTGAGACGGGTTTTTTCCATGCCGATTAAAGGTCCAATTTGTTGATAATATTTTGTTTTTATCATCGTCTCGATAGCGCACACACCTTGATATCAACCTGCACACGGCATGAGGAGGGGGGCACGGTATGAAGTGTGTACTACCTCATTTTAAACACGTACTGTGTTGTTAAAACATTTGCGGAAACAAGTGGGGTTTTTCAATCTCACATTGATTATTAAACCATCGCTTTTAAGATTCAACATTTATAATAATGTTTGCATCGGTCATAGGTTTATGTAAACACTTTCACAATGCACCACAGTGCTATTCATTTGCGTTTGAAAAAGACAAAATACACATTTAATCCGCGCAACAGATAAATGACCTACAGCTGACGGTTTAACATTGGAAAACCATTATGTCCGTGGCTCTTCAAGCGTAATCAAAGCCCCGTCATGTCAGACAAATCTGTTACCTGTTTTTTTTTGGTTTGTTGGTGGAGGCTAACGATAACCTGTAGAACGACTGATTACATGATAAGCCGGGACTTTTTGGTGGAGGGTTGGAGTTGGGGAAAATCGTTTCTTTTACGTTTAGTTTTCTTGTATTTTTTTCTCGTTCAGTGACGTCGCCCTCATTCTCAGTTCGTTGAAAGGGAATTCTGTTCATTCTGTTTGATGTTCACTTACTTTACCATATTTTTAGCACAGTCTTGATTTATCTGTTTCTTTAGTTCCGTTCAATCTTTCATGTCCGATTATTCGTTAGCTGTATTTTTGTCGATAAACCTTGGTCTGGGGTGAAAAAGAGTTGTTATTTTTATTAATTCTTTCTCTTTTCTATGTTTCTGCTGTTTTCCTTCCTTTAACTCCAAAAACAGCGCCTCGAGGAAACGTTCGCCCAGCAGCTGGAGGAAATGGAGCAGCTGTACGGCAACAGCCTCGTGCCAATGCCGCCGCAGTCCCCCCAGCAGGCGCACGACCACCAGCCGCACCACGCGTCGCACCACCCGCACCATCACCACCATCTGCTGCAGGTCGGGGGCTCGACGCGGAGCAGCATTTCTTCGTATTCCGATGGGTTGGGCGCATGACAGGGGGCGGCAGGCTTCAGGGCACGGTACAACAGTATCAGCGGCAGCGGAACCGGGGGCAGCACCAGCAACAACAGCACCAGCAGCAACCGGAACAGCAGCAGCTAGTAGTGTGGTCGATCGAGGAGGGCAACTGTCTGCTGCACCTATGCTAGCAGTGGCCACTCTCTGCTCCTTCGCCACAACCGTCGCCTCGTAGTCTGCCAGTAGTAGGAATCGAATGCGAATCGCTCGCTTATGAGAGGAGAATCATATCGGCATTTTATCGAGCCGAACAGCAATGGATGGATTTTGTAAACATTTTTGCTACATTTTTGTTAGTCCTACATTAGCAAGCATATGTTAGTGGGTCGGTGGTGTGAAAGTGAACTAAAGAAATAAAACTAGCGAATGGGTGTGGATGTGTGTGTGCGTGTGTGTGAAGGATGTGCGTATGTATGTGTATGAAAGCAATATGATGTTCGTGGGCAAGTGAGAACAAGTTAGCAATAGTCACAGACAGAGTAGTATAGAGAACGCGGCGTAGTTATGCCTCAAGCATAACGGAATCCAAATTCATCCGCATAGGGCAGCACTCGATTCGGGGTACACTCGAATAAACTCGTAGAACAATTGTAAACCACTTACGGCCGGGAAACTATCCTTCGTGATTATCTGGGCAAAATGATACAATTAAAAAAAAAACAGCAGAATATAGGACACGAGGTTGTACAACTTTTTTCTTCTCAGTAACCAAACGCCATGGAGTAGAACAAATAGTGCGTTTACAAGCCCGAGAAAGAGATAAGGAACGCGGCGGCAGGAATGGTTTTTGTAATCGTGCACACTAAAGTGACGCTTGTCACTGGAAAGACGATCCTCGCGTGGATCGAACGGTGGTTGGAAAATCAATTTGTTAAGTAATGTACATCCATTTTAATTATCTAGTTCTTAATCTGCTCCTCATCTCAGCTCGGTCTCAAGTCTGCGATATAAGTCCATTCAGAGCGAGTATGATAACACGGAAGCAGACGGGATTGTCTTCTCGAGCTTTGATAAAAAAAAGCTGCTTCCGATGCATGATCCGCGGCAATCCGACCGGCGAGTGGGGGCGGTGTTGTTTGCCAAAATCTGTACATTTTAAATGAACTTTCTTGTCCTCCGTCTACCATGCGATCCATTCCACCCATTCTCCTTCGCGCGTCTCGACGCAGTGTGAATAGGGTGGCTACCGTTTTTCTATCTTTTGCGACCCTCTCGTGGTCGTGTTTTACGATTTCTTTCTGTAGCGTGGTCAGCTATATGGTGGTTTACGTTCAGACGTTTGGCGGGACGCAATGCAGAGTGGGTATGGGGGGTTACTTTCATGGCAATTCATCCAGAACGGAAGAGTTTTAGGTCGTTTTAAGTTGTTTTTTTGTTTTTAGTTTCCGCTCCAGGGAAAACAGAACAGAATTCGCTTCATATTTGCAGATTTATGAACGATCTGTTAGAGATAACGATCTGCATATGATTGGCCGCTTGGATAAAAAGCAAAGGAAGTGTAGTGTTTTGTTTTAATGTTAGGTTTACGAAACAGTCTTTCGTCGCGGGAAATCCCTGAAACTAGGAAGTTAAAATGAAAATGCTCTTGTTCAGTTCATGTAGTTATGCCCCAAAAAAAGTTCATGCAAGGTTAGTTAGTTATTGTACATATGTATTCCCGCACTGGTAAATATTACGTCAACATCTCGAACATTTTCAAACGAAGCTAAACCCCTGAAATTCTGTTAATTTTCCATACGTTAACTGTGCAGTCTCGTAGTGCAAGACAAGAGAGTGAGAGTGCAATCGATTGTAGAAAAATGAAGCATTTATCTGACTGTCGGTGCTGAAGGAGAAAATTATTTTCGGTGGGTTTTTGTTTTATCGAGTTTAAATTTATTCCACCTTACCATCTTTCACACTCTATCGATGAGCGAAACAATCTACAACTCATTGCAGAGGAATGCAGAGTAGGGCATTAGATGAAAAGGGAAGTTAACAAGCGTACAGTAAATGCCCAAAATAGCTATAAACCATCAGCCCTGCTACAGCCGGCATGGACGACGTCAAAGGCCAACATTGAACATTGCGTGATAAAAAAGAAAACGATCGAGAAGGAATGAGTTAATATTTTTTCTTTGATTCTAGGGACGTGTGGGCGACTTGAGATACAGTTAGGCGAATCAATATTAGATAGCTTCCGTTTTTTGAGCAGCGAGCGAATTAGCACGAACGTGCACCAAGTGCTGGCGTAAGAGAATGATGGAGAAGTGTATTGTATCAGCTAAATAATATATACATGCATAGATAATGTTTAAGAACTATAATAAAAATTCTTATTTTTACTCAAAGCTTATTCGTTCTTCTTGCTTCTTTTCGTCCGAAACATCTTCTTGTAGTACTAAAGTCGATAATCCTTGCTAGAAAATTATCGCTCAATTATTTAAGTTTTGCAACTTTGTCTTAAACGAAGCAAAAAACTTCTGGTATTGTTTTCCACAGTGATTTGCAACTGCCTTTTTGAAAACTGTTCTAAATTTTGTTTATGACAGTGTCATGGCTATTGACAACCACGCAACAGTGGCTATGGCTATCTGCTCTCGAACAATCCGCTGTCAAGGGATGCTCGCAGAATCATTTAGTCACTTCCCGCGAGAAGGTTTGGACACGCATAGATCTGAACAGAAGATATCGACGTACGGTGCTGCCGGTAAGTAATGAGGACGTGCCATGTACGGCCGGCATGTGCGTGAAAAAGTTTCTTTATCCAATGTTGTCCATTGTTTCGATTTTGCTGCATTCCTTGCTGCTCATTTATTGTGCATTTTGTGAAGCGTGCAGATAGGAAACCAATAGAGGGGTAGGTTACGGCGCTCTGGACCATGGTAACCGTAGCCCCGGTTGTTGGCCCCGGACGAAAGAAACATCGTGTTTCTGGGCGGATGCTAGTGCGTATCGGTGCTTATCTTCCTTGGGCCTGCTTGTTCAGTTTGATAACATTCGTGTGGAGTGGAGGTGAGTACTGTAGGTTTACAACCCCATGTCCAAGGACGCGTTGGTTTGTGCAATATTGAAAACAGTGGCCCACAACATGCCCCGTTCGCAGGGAAAACAGTTTGTTTAGATATCAATTGCCCTGTCGCTGTTTTAACATTGCATGTTTTGGTACTATAGCGGAAGTTTAAACCAAAGTGCTTATATAGAGAGGTGATGTCAAAGGCTTCTCTTGGCAGCCATATTTAAATGGGATTTTTGACAACCGAGGGTTATGTTTGTTTACTGCCATGAGCTCACAAATACGATCTTTGGCAATCTATATTGCTACCAGAATTCAAGGAATTGCTCAAAGAAAATTATGAAACTATATTTAGATGCGTTGTGCTAATTTTAGTTTTAATTTATGCAACAACCGGCGTACACAAAAAAACCAAAACATCATGTGTGCCCCCGATTGTCAAAATGTCGGTTATTTTTCGGCTGGAATCAATGCGATTTGTTCGGTATGACAACACCTCCCTTTATAAGCTCTTAGGTTTTAACCTTTTGGGAGATATAAAAAGCCAGCTTCGGCTGTAAAATCAAACCTTTTTTGATTTTCAGCGAGCGGAAAAAGCTGATTGCCAGCTCCGATCTGTCCATGGGGAAGAAAGGCCAACGCTGGCTGCAGCGGTGAGCTGTGACCTCAGCCTAATTGCCTTTGGTTTTCTGCTCTAGCGAACAACTTGCATATGTCAGATGGCGTCCGAATGTCGGAAGTGATAGCCGGGGATGTCTTCTTTGAGATAATCGATCCCCCGGAGCTGGAGTATACGTACCGTTTGCGGCCAGCGAAAGATTTTGGTGGCAGTTTCGGGACGACATTTAAATCCGCAAGAGGAAAACTAGTGCCGGCCATTCCTGCGGACGCCTGTTCTACAAAGTTTGAAAACCTCGACGATCTGGTCGGGAACATCGCGTTGGTTGAGCGGGGGTAAGTTCTTACTAGAAATATTTAATCGAATGATTAATGGGAGCGACGAATTGTTGTAATTTGTAAAAAATTCGTATGTAATTCTCTCTGTTGGTCTTAACTTTCCCGATCGTGTCCAAACATGTTCGTTTCAGTTTCATGGCTGCACGTTGCATATGTTCCTTCAGTCCCATAAAACCGTAGAAAATGTCCGTTCGTTCTTGTCCAAACATGTTCGATCATATTCTATTATTTGTTCATTTCGTTTCCGTGAATTTGATGGTAGTTGCCTTGTCCATAGGGTTTCAATGAAGTTTGTTTGCTCATCTGAATACGAACGAACCCAGAAAAAATAATAAGCTGTATTCGCTCGGCGATAGTATTCTTGGACTCCATTATCATCGACCTAACATGTTTCCGCTCCTGCTTTCTATGCATGTGTATTACTTGCTGTATAACATTAGTGTAATGCGACGTATTCTATAGAAGTTGAAATATTCTGTTACTTTTCCCCCCTTTCTGCTATTATGATAGCGAGTGTTCGTTTTTGACGAAAGCGATCAACGTCGAGGCAGTTGGTGGTGCAGCAGTGATAATGACCGATTTGGATATCGATTCTGACGACTACGATTACTACATCGAAATGGTGCATGACAATAGCGACCGTGATACCGACATCCCGGCGGCATTTTTACTTGGCAAAAATGGGCTGATCATACGGCGCACGCTTAACAAGCTGCAGCTTCCGTACGCCATCGTGAACATACCGGTTAACCTTACCTTTGTGCAACCCCATGAGATCAATCAGCCACCGTGGCTTCAGTGGTGAAACAGAGAGGAAAAAAACCACTGTTATTACACCTCAGCGATTTTAGCTAGTTGTTAGCCTACAAGAAGAGAAGAGAAAAGAAACGAACAAATGGTTGTGATATATTAAATGGGAGGATACATCAAAACTAGAAAAAAAAATGCAATAACGAAAATGTACATAATCAGCTAACGAACAGCGTTCTGTAGCCACCATGGCGGTCATCCAGCTGTTGATAGTGCTGGTGTCATTAGTACCGACGATACTGCTGCAAGCCAGTATTGCATCACCAGAAACCATCGCAGTTACCATCGAACCATCAACTAGTCCACAGTACTGCAATCGCAGTGCAGTGTGCAGGGACGAATTGGAAACGTTTCCACTGACACCATTTTGGAGCAGTACCGGGTTGTGTCCACCGGAGCCACGCAACGAGAGTGGTCTGTTCCTACTATCGAGAGATAACTTGATGAATCTGGAAATAGTGGCAGCTTTGACAAACCGCGCTGTCAGGCATGTGCGGATTCATTGGATGCTGGAATTGCTGAATGTGTAAGTATATTTTATGTTTGTTCTTATTCCTTACTAACAAACCATGTTAATTCGGCAACCAATAGAAGTTGGTATAATTTGGAATGCTTAGTGTGAACTTTGAGAAAAAAAACATTTTCCATACCAGTGATCATTTTACATGGTACAAGAGGCAATAGGAATGGTGCATTAACAAATGTGATACAATGTAAAATATATTCACACAGAAAAAAGCCAAAATGTTTAATAATGTCGTAAAAGATGGAAAGAAAACGGTCTTCTTTGTAAGATAATTTCTTTAACAATGGGAAATAAGAAATGATGTTCAAAAAATTTCAAAGTGTTAACAGAATAATATCCTGGTTATTTATGAGACGTCTTAAAGACTATCTTATCATAGTTCACATTATAAATCACATCCCATTTCATAATTGCCGCATTGCTACAGAACTTGCTTTGCTTCATCCATTCGTTCACCATTCGTTTATCATTCGTTGTTGCAGTTCATTGGAGGATGGCCATTTCGAGTACAATTTTACCGAGTTGGACACCTTCCTGGATTATCTCAAGCATTTCGGTCTACATCCAGCCTTTGAGCTGATGGGAGTCCCGTTGGGTGAGCTGGGAATGGCAACAGTTCTTTCGGAGCGCTTTTGGAAGGATTTGATGCAGCAGTTGGCAGGGCACTACTTGAGCCGTTTCGGTGTGGAGTACATTGCCGAATGGAGGTTTGAAACGTGGAACGAACCGGATTTGAAGAATTACAACATGCTCAACTTCAGCGTCGATGGTAAGTAGCGAATTTTGAATCTCCGGGCTGCGGGCTGATTTGTTTCTGGTCGCAACAACATTCGCAGTAAATAGTTATGCACTCTTCAATATTGCAGGGTACCTAGCTTATGTGAATGCCATTCGTCTGGGTTTGGATGCGATCTCCGCGGAATTGACTTCCAAATATGCTGATGCAAAGCATAGATTTGATTTGTACGGCCCTGCGGGGCTTTTCAAAGCAGAAGAACATCATCCATTTTGCTGGGGAATAGTAAAGCTTTGCAGTGCGGATCCTACCCGTTGCCCAATCGATACGATCACATTTCATCGAAAAGGCAGTGGACGTTGGGCTTCTGAAGTCGTAGACGGTGGTCGTCAGTTGATGGCGGAAATATCAGCACGGTTTGCGAACATTCGATGGTTGAAATTTGCTAACGAGTAAGTACGCGTTTGCTGTGCGTGCTTTTCTAATTACTAAAAATTTCTTCTTCTTCATCTACCCCTCCTATCATCAGCGAGGCAGATCCCATTGCTAGCTGGTCCACGGGTCGCCCTTTTCAAGCAGACGTTCGCTATGCGGCAATTCTGTTCTCGATCGTCGCGCAGCACTGGGACGCGATGGCTGACACCGCAGACCCTTTCGGGCAACAGTTTCGATTTCTTTCGCACGATAATGCCTTCCTATCGTACCATCCGTATGAGTTCGAGCAGCGCACTCTACTCGCCCGGTTCCAAATGAACGAGACTGAGCCACCGCACGTGCAGTTTGTGGCCAAGCCCGTTTATTCTGCCCTTGGAATGTTGGCTATGCTCGGGCCACGTGCAACCAGGACGCGCTTTCGTGAAGGAAACGTCTCCTATATTGTTTCGTTCGACGACCGATCACCGCCGTCGTACTTCTGTCTGCTGGCATCACGATCGAACGATAGCCATCCTGTGACGGTGCGAAGGTCTCAGTTCAATGTAACCATACCGCTACACATGTTTTGGAACCAGTCACTGGGCGTGGACAGCAGCACCTCATCGGCCGGCGCTCGTGTAAGCTACTTGATTGAGGCCATACAGGACGGGTTGAATGATCCGTTTCAGGTGTGGCAGTGGCAGGGCCGACCGGCTTATCCCACTACTAATCAGCTGGCTGCTATGCGTGCTGTTCAGTTCCCAACGGTGCTAAACAAAGGGGGAATCGCGGAAACTGTGCAGATGGGTGGAAACCGTAACGCGGTGGAGCTTTCCCTAAGCCTACGTGGTCCATGGATTGTCAGTGTGCGGATATGCAGCAACGCCGCCAAGCCCGGGCCGGTACAACGGGTACGAGTGCGGACGGTTTTCAACAATGATGTGTTAATTTTTTGGGCCCCACCAAAGTTGGGAAACGTACGGTATGTATGCGCCTCGAATGTTCTTCCTCGGGCTGTCACCGTGGTATCGGGACTAATATTTAGTATTATTTGATTGATCTAAAGGTGCATTCAAAAATACGAAGTGTGGTTTAAGCCTTCAATGCCTGTGGTCAAAGGTGGAGAATGTCGATGGCGGCCAATCAACACCCACCAGCATACGCCGTTCACTTTCTTCCAGCATGTTGTCAACAGCGGTGGTTGTGGTACGACTGCTAGAGGTGGAGAGGCAGATCCTGGCTTAAACGCTTCTGATATTGGTATGTATTATAACTTTTACCGTCAATATATGATTACTAGGCTGAGAGTTTAAGATGCTGAATATTGTCTTTTAATATGGTCCGTCGGTATTCGAACAATTGAATGACTGAATTGAAGAATTGAATCGTTAAGAATTTCATTATTAAATTTCATGCTCCAGTTTTTTTTATTTCAATATTTAAAAAAAAAATGTCTTTTTCTTTTTTTTAAATTTGATTATTTTTTCTATTCTCTTTCAGATTGTTCAGGTGTCAACGGATTTTACAAAGTGCGTGCCATTGATATGTTTCACCAATCTGCCACATTCTCAACAGTTGCTCGTTATGTAACGAATAACGGAGCCTATTGATAGGATTTAGCGTAAAAGAAGGTAAGGTAGGACGTGAAGTGAATTGAAGAGCAAGTGAATGTTAATTTTAGAGCAGTTCCAGCGTTTTAAGACTACGGGCTGGTAGTTCATCCCACATGAATGAGATTTGACAACTGTATCTATGGTTCCCTCACATGAAAGCAAAACGTTTCCATTGGAGATCTATCTTTCTAACTGACATTCCGTGATAAGTCCAAAGTGAGAAGAGATAAGTTTGATTGGATTCCCGAATTTTATTATCAACCCGATTCCTGGTCTTTCGACCATTGGGTCCATTCGGCTCCCAAGTCCCATCTGCCACGCACTCATCCGGAATGTACTGGCAAATGTATTGCCTACATCTTGGCACTAACATGCCCGGTCATCAAAATCCCAGTGGTTTTTATCATATGCAGAGGCAAATGCTCCATTCTATTGGAACCATCTGTAGTGTTACTACCGTTGGTTTTACTTTTTATTTATATAAAAAAAAAAACTTTCACTTGTATTTCGTTTATCTATGCCGCGTTTGCCGAGAACTAGAGTTCTGCTCGATGCTTGTTCTTCTGTCCTTTTATACCCTATCACTAACATCTATCACTTACACTGTCTATCTACACTATCTATCATCTATCACGAACACTATTCAATACTATGATTCCTATTCCTAGCTTATCGATCATCATCTTCTAACTACAACTTATCCTTCTATACATATTATAATTCTTATTGCCTAAACAAGGGCGCTACACATCGTCCATTTGTCGAACGATCTACAACAAAGCATGCCGTTTCCTAAGTGCACCGTTACTACTCTCACGATTTCGTCCTTGCTTGGATGTACTTCTTCTATTTTGGCCATCTTACAACTACCAACTGCCCTATCTTTATTTCATGTGAGGGATTTACCCAATTTGTTCTATTCTGTAGGACTTAAAGGTATTCTGTATGCCATCTGTTACAAATATTCTGAGTGTAAGCCTGAACTTGCCTCTAATGATATAATCTATTGTTAAGAATATCCGTTAATCTTAAATCGGGAACTGTTTACATATTGGCCGCTATCAAAAAATGCCCTGGGGTTCATGCTTCCAAATCATTTGGATCCTCTGACATTTGTGTGATTGGTCGCAAGTTTGAACACGCTGGTGTTGCAAATTTTTGAGCACGTTGTTTTGGATCAACAATATTCTAACCTCACAGCAGCGTTGGTTAACAACAAAGAGGGGAAGGCTAAAGACATCATCTGTCTTGCCGGCAATCCCACTACCGTCTAAGAAATTAAACTAAACTCGTTGATTCCCTCCGCAATCGCAACTTCAACAATAAATTAATAGTTGAATTGTGATACAACGTGATTTTATTGGAGTCCGAGGCGACCCTCGGATCATTAAAACAACAGTACACTGTTTCACCTGGCAAGTCGGCGAGAAGATCGACTTGACGGTTTGTTTGGCTGTGGCCTCTCCCATTAGCCAGTAGTTGGTTATACTTGGCATACCTATTATTATCGTAGGGAAAAATTATGTACTAACAATTTAACAAAAACACACACCAATGGCGCCTTATGTGCGAAAGGAAAAGATAAAGACCACCACTCGTGGTGGATGTTTCTAAGCATCCTGATGGTAAGGATAGTAAAATCGATAATCAAGCAATGGCGGCAGCCACGGAAATGTAGTAAGCTGCGAAAGACTTTCAAAGAGAGTCTCGAAGCGTCTCACAGTAGTAAAAAGCAACTAATCTAAGGTCTAGAGTGTACGTGACCAATCTGACATGTAAAATAACAAAAGTAAGGATGTCAATTGATTACTCTGTACTGTATTAATGTAGTGTACAGACAAACTTCTCTCCCAACCCACAAAGCAGATGAGAACACTATCCTCGGTTCTTTCGGACACCGTTGCTAGGAATTTTTTTTTTTGTATCTCTACAAATTCCCCGCAACAGCCACTGTGTATTGCCTACACTTATTCGGCCTTTTTTAGATTTTCTTTTGACCAGCACAGTTTCGTCTATCTCAAGGATTTGCCCTGGTCCATCGATGGAGTGCTGGACTCGAAAGCCCAAGATTCAACAAGATTTCGCATTTGTTGAAAAAAATTCAAAACAAATCGTTCCGTTGTCTCTGCTTCTTTCAAAACCCTACCCACACACGAGCCCTGCGCCCATTCGTAAATGACGATAATGAAGCTGCGCAACCCCACGCTACTTCCCGCAAAAAGAGGACGAGCCTCGTGGAAAAGGTAAGCCGCTGACGTCGTGGGGTCATGTTCCCTGTTCGCGTGCAGGAGGTGGTGGTGTCGGTACGTACAAACATCGCTACCACATCGCTGATGCACTCTGCAGTTCCGCCGATTATGTTTTCTCAGACACTGGAAACAATGGGAGATTGCAATTGCCTTTTCCTAACGCTCGGTGGCTGCCAGGTGGCTGAACCGGCCACATGCACTCGGCAAATGCCCTTCCTCGCTGCAACGATTCCACTATTTCTCCGAGAGGGTGATCCGGTTGATACGGATAGCGTGTGAGCGTTTACATGGCCTTGCATGCTTTTCTCTGTGTGTGTTTTCTGTGAAAGCGAAAGTGTTGGGCTTGTAATCCGTATATATGTGGCAATTTCGTCCTTCAAGCATGAATGCCGGACCACCAAAAAAAAAATCACTAAGCGCTCGATCATACGTGCTGTACCGAAGCTGAGTTGAGTCGAACTTCTTCGAAAAAAATCCCCTAGCGGTTGGATCAGTCCATCCCCAATTTGGTTTAAAACTGCACCTGCTGCAAAGTCTGAAGCATCGACCCAGAGGGATAATTCAGCAGATCTTACAGGGTGTGCTTGCAGAGTAACTTGAAAGAACTGGTTTTAACATCGCTCGAATGCTGCTTTGGTGTCATCGTTCCATGTGAGCAGAGAACGGTCATTTCGTTTGTTACCAGGATTCATCGCAAGGAGCGGAATTTGTGCCTCAATGGCGTTTGGAATGAATCTCCTGTAGAAATTGACCATAGCGAGGAAACCCTTCAACTCCTTCACAGTGGCAGGTAGCTTGATGTTTTGGATGGCCTGACACGATCGGTGAGCAAACGAATTCCTTGTTTAAGCCTCTGAAAGAGCTGGCGTAGATGGTCTCGGTGTTCCTCGTGAGATGATGAGGCGATAAAAAGGTCATCAATATATGGAAAGACGAAGTCTAATCAACGGACGACTTCATGTATTAGACGTTGAAAAGTTTGGGCCGCATTGCGCAAGCCGAACGTCATGTAGGCGAACGCAAATTGGCCAAAAGGTGTTGTAATTGCCGTTTTTGGGATGTCCTCCGTGTGAATTGGCACTTGGTGAAATGCCTTTTTAAGTCAATTTTGGAAAACACTGACTTACCCTCAAGAATTGAGGTAAAGTCCTGAAGGTACGGCACAGGGTACTGGTCAGGGACCGTCTGGGCATTGAGTGCTCGGTAGTCCCCGCAGGGTCGCCATGACCCTTCCGCCTTTTTCACCATGTGAAGTGGACTTGCCCAGTTACTGCTTGACGGTCGGCATATTCCGAGTTTCATGAGCTGTTCGCTGTTGTTTGCGCCAAGTCCCGATGTCGCGAAACAAAATTCTAATGACAGAAAGTAGCTCTCTATGTCCGCATCTGCCATGTTGGGAGGCTTAAGACTGATATAGTTGATCGTCTCAACCCGATGAACTTCGGTGGCCACTCCTGAGCTTGCTGTGCGAACCACCGTTTCCGGTTCATGTTCGTCGAGAGGAGGTTTGGTAGAAAAGTTGTTCTGCACTTTTGGAGTTTGATCGCTGGGCTCTCCTGATCCTGACTTCTGGGCCTCTAGGCCTTGATTTAGGTGAGTTTTAGGTACACTTATCCGTTCGTACAATGGTTTCACTTACTATCTGTGTTTGACACAAGTACCGCTATGGTATGCCTATGGTACAGTGGCGGTCCTTTTCAAAGTAGGCTTGCTCTTGCGAGTTCATTTGTAAGTACACGTTAAAGTATTGTGCCTTCAAATTGGAGTGACCGGTGTAGCCCGCTTTCTTTCAAACCACTATACAAAACAGCACAAAATACGGAACACAGAAAGAATTCTAACGATCTTAAAGCTCTTGAAGTCTCCGATTTTTCTTGGCGAGCATATTCGTTAGCGTTAGGATTGCTTGTTGAAATTCCGGTTCAGACATTTTCGATGGATGGTTTTTGAGAAACTATGCGCTATCTATACTTTTTCCTCGTCGCCAATTTGTTATTTATAATGTCTTAGTTTTTCTACCTAATAGTAGCATAGAACTGATCAAAAGTAAAATCGAGAATTTTAGCTGCTCCTTTAATGCCTTGTTAAACTTACGTTTCTATTTGATCCTTCAGACTCCATCCATTGTAAACTTTCTTTTCGTCTTTTTCCTTTCTCTTTTTTCGTCGATCCTTTCTCCCTGTTCAATGAAGGACCTTTTTCATGCTATTGTTATTATTTTATCGTAAATAGTTATTATTTAGCCTACAGATTTTTCGCGTGAGGAGGTGGAGGGTTTGAAAGCCTTATTTCTTATCAATGTTACAATTGTCCTATTGAAACCTACCTGTGACAAATGATAAGGCGTTTGCCTTTGGACAAAAGTTGTGTGACATTTTTCTAAAACTTTCTGAAGTGAAACGTGCTCCTCTATCATAGATCATGTTTTCCTCAGCTGATCCTTTTTCTCTCGTTTTTTTTTTCGCTGCTAGAATTTCATTTCCCCTCGACGCACGTCATCCTTTCATTCGTTCTATTCGTCCTGCTCCTTCTTCAGCGCACATCTCTGTTCTGATTGAAACAAGACTGGCCGCCAGTATAAGAATTTCAGCGATGTTCTCTCTCAACGCTTCAAACGCATCGGTAATTAGATTTTGGTCCTTCGCACTTCGTACTACCCTGCCATTCGTACAGCTTAGCAAAGTGTTGCACTCATGCCAACCACTTTCAATTCCCGATCCACCACGGAATTCCGGAATCAACGGGCGCAGTTCGTCCGCGTGAAGCAAACGTTGTTTTGGCGAGAACTGTCTTGTTCGCCGTTACTTCGGAACTCAAATTCGGACTTGAGTGGCGTTGGTGAGCGTGTTCCCGTGGAATTTTTTCTTGATTCGCCTTCTTGCAAAGATACGTTTTACATGTCCACTTTTTCCACAAACCCGATGTCTACTTCCTTGAATTAGTTCATGTTGTTCTCTGCATTCCGGCGCAGTTGGGCTGAATACCATTTTTGAATTCTACTTTCGGCTCTATTTCGTTTGTTTCATCTCGTCGTATCGCAATGACGGTACCAGGATAAAGTGACTCCTTTTAAGGTTGATATACTATATATGATCCTACCTTCTAAAGCTGTTGCATATATTCCGCGGAAGAACGTATTTATTATATTCTACTGCACCATCTGTGATTTTTTCTTTTATTTTCTTGCTTTGTTTGAGATCCTGGTATTCCTCTTCGTCTCCCATTGTTGGCCTCTGATACTTCTTTTTTTATACTTTTATAAAATTTCAGTTCTTTCGGTTTCGATCGTCTCTTTATCTAACAAATCAAACTCAATCCTCACTAGAAGTAAGCATGCATTGCTTTGAGTTGATTTGAGCAAATAGACACAGGGCTACTATGATTTTTGCCTTTTTGATCACATCCATAAATTTGATGAAGTTGGTGAAATGTGAGCCTTTTTGCGAAGTGTCCTCTTGTGTATCGGTCACATTTAAAGTTGTTCGCATCATAGCTGCTAATGGTGGCGTTTTTAATCCACTTTTGACTACTCGTTTACTACTTGTTTGGGATCTGAAGATCCAGTGTCGATCCAGTGGTGGGTGGGCGTGACAATAATGAAACCGAGGGACTGCAATATAGTCCATTCAAAGATATAAGTTGTCAAATCTCATCGTTAGAAAGATAAACAGTAAGGAAAAATAGTTGAGAGTTGATAGTTTGGGTAATTGAGCAATGTTGCTTCAGTATAGTCGCCGTAATACCATCGCTAGAATATCGAAGTATTCCCTGGAATAGACCTTCGTGTTCATTGCATCTGTCTATTATAAGCGACGAGAAACATAGGAAACGTAACGTAGCGAAGCGTGAATTTGAGCAATCAACTTGCTTAACCGTTCTGTTTCAACATTTTATTATCCTACGCTGAAAAGTGCCAAGTAGTAGCAATAGTGGTGGTAAAACCGACGTCCCATGCAGGGAACGAGATAATTTTTGGCGCGGTGAAACGTAATGTAATACTAAATCTGATATATCGGTTGAAGGAAAGGAAACAACATGTAAATTGTATCATTAGTAATGATAAGTCAATGATTATAATTTAAAAAATAAAATAAAATGGAACGATTCTATCTATCAAGTAAAGCTACATCCTCATGTTTATAATAAGCTCTGTAAAATGATGACAAAAGTATGAGCCCTGTGGCAAGGTAATTTGAACTGTTATACTTAGTACTTCCTAGCTGTTCATTGCAGTCTCATTCTAAAGGGTAAGATTTCTTTTATTCTTAAAAAAACAGCTGTTCAAGGATTCTCTCTTCCTTCTAGCAGCCTCTCGTAAATTGAATCAGTCGGCTAGCTAGACAATTACTTCGGTGTACTGTACCGTTCCTGTAAGACTTTTCAGCGATCGGTGAAACACTAGTCGACCCGAGCCGGATCGTGCCACAGAAAATGGATTCAATCGATGACTCATCGACGCCGTCAGTTGTTTGTTATCATCACTAATTAATATTTGTTTGCGAAAGGAACGGTCACCGACTGGTGATCCGTATACGAACCACCAGGAGGCGTTTGGTGTTAACGCTGGAACCAGAAACCGCTTGGATCGGAATTGGCACGCGGATGGTGGTGTGCTTTTCCTTTGAGTCGCGTTCATCCGGAATATGGAATGGGCTGTCGCATCGCGTGTTGTGATCCTGCAGCAGATAGATTCGTCGATGAAAAGGAAATTATCGAATGAAGAAGGGTTTTCGTGCCGTACTGCATCGGCACTGGCTGGGAACAGACAAAGGGCACAATTAGGACTCTAATTACTGGGATGTGCAACGGACAGGCAGTGGTTGCACGGCTCTGTTCCGCTGCTGCAGCTGACGCATGGAAAAATAATGCTTTTACTGTTTACATTTGACACCGTTAGCATCGCCATCCTTCCTGTTTCCCCTTTCGCCAGTGCACTCCTAAACTTCGTCTTTACGGTATCGATGGTCTGTAATGGTGCACCATGGACACGTGATATGGATGGGATACTTCGGTAAAAGAAATGTACATCGGTTAAACTAGTTTGCACGCGTGACACGTCGATTAGCATCAGGAAACGGCCACAACCTTGTGTGGTTTTGATGTGGTGGGACTTTTCCTGCTCAATAGAACCGCTGTTCCGCAGTGGTGACCTCCATACACTGTCCATCAAATAAATGGCTACAAGGTAAGATTTTTTTTAAATAATTTTTTTTCAGTACGAAATTACATGAACTATATTGTTAGCTATGAAGTTTTGAGAGTTAAAGTGGATAAATCCTGGGTGTTTGTAATATAAAACCAAAAACTAGATGTAGGATTTCGCAGGACACGACGTAATCGGAACTCTATAAATCATAAATTCATGTTTTATATCGTGTATTGTAAATTTAAGTTTTTATATTTGTGTGTATTTAGTGATTTGTACATATGTGTCAATTCTTCTTGTTTTCATCGAACGGCCAAGGTCATCGTCGTTCATCGGGTGGTGATTGTATCCATGCGGTGCCCACCTCGACAGCCAACCGTGCCCTTGTTGGCAGTTTATTGAGGACAGCAAAAAAAAAAAAAAAAAAGAGAAGGAAAGGATAAAATATCAATAAAACTGCAGTTACAGCAAACACTGGCCGAACACTGAGCAGGAGTACAGGGTGAAAATGATACCCAATGGGACTCGTTTAGCGCTTCAACGCTTCCGTTCGTCCGAGGAGAAGGTCCGGTTCCTGGTAGTCGGCAGTAGTAGGTAGCAGCAGTTGGGATCAGCAATGAATTTTACTGCAGTTTCGTGTGACGCTTCGAAAGAGAGGGTCGGTCGGTCTTGCATGCATGCAAACGACGGCGATGATGGGTAATAAGGTCAATAATGCGCCAACGGGTGTCATGTTGCATTAAATGGTAAGCACGAATACACCAACTTCGATGGCGGAGAGATAGACGGGACGCATACGATAACTAGTGGTTTGAAATACGGTGCATTACTGACACTAATTACTAATAAATGTTGTTCTTTTTTTAAATTTTAGGCTTCCCGTTTGAATGTTCCCGGCTTACGGACCAAATTGAAATGCTGTCAAATTACAATTTATTCGAACAAAACGAAGATACAGATGTCGGATTGTAGCTGTTTTATTGATGATCCAAAGAGAACACGATTGCCCTGGCCATCCGATGGCAGCAATGTGCTGGGTGGATGCCATAGCTCCGTCCTGCAACGATTTGAGTATGATTTAAATTTTGTTTACTAAGGGAGAGCTGTTGTGATAGTCCTGTATACGCTTTTAACTATAGAAAGTTCTTTCGTTTGCGCCTTTGATGGCGACGGCACTCCTTTGAGGGAAACAAACCCGATCTTTTCAGAAAAAGCAACAAAAAAAAAAAAAAAAAAAAAACATTCCGCAAGCGGTCCAGTCTGTCACTGTTCTAGATGCAATTTCAATCGCTACTGTTCCAGACAAAAACGTTACTTAAAAATCTATCGCGCAACAGGAAATAGTCCGTTGATGCCAAACGCAGTTAAAAAAGGGATGGAAAGGACTCCGAGGCACAGACTGTGTCGGTTAATCGAGTACCGGAACTACGTTCGCGCATCCAGAGGGTGTTTTAAGCCACTCTTTCACTTGTGCTCTGTCATACCGTACTGCAGTATTTAAGGGAAAAGAATGAAAACGGACAGTGGTCGCTTCTACAGGGGATTTGTAGACGGAGCGGTAAAAAATGATACAAACAATCAAAATACCAGGCTGTCCTTTTTTTTGTTTCGCACCAGGTTTCGTGTGCTTTTGTGAAAGTTCATGGATACCATTCAATCAGTCGTAAACGAAAAAAGGGATGACAGTTGCCATTTCCGATACCGGAGATTATCGGTGCGAGGAATGGTTTTCTTTTCGTTCCGTTTGCCTTGTTTTGTGTAGCTCGTTTTTTTCTCGCCATACGACATACGAAGGAAGCCTCAGGGAAGCATTACTCAGATAGTGTTTTTGATGATCGATCCCGTTTGAATGTGCTGTTGGTCGATCTCCGATGCGTTTGCCGCCCTGTGTACTTCCGGTGTCGTGTTAATGGAGTTTTAGTAAAGTTTGGAGGGGTTTGGAGTAAAGTTAAGCCTCGGTCTCGGTGGTGTGTTGTTCTGCAAATGAGTATGCCGGAAAGATAACGAAACCGAAAAAAGGTCTAGATCATTCTAGGTTAAATTGCTTAGACTTCTGATGTTAATGTTACTCTATACTATAGGCCTCTTTTGGTATGGTATGTAAATTAGCGTTGGATTATGTTGAATTAAAATTACAATTAATTTTCATTTAAGGTTAATTCATGGTTATTTATCCAAGTAATAATTCCAAAGAATAGGTTCTTAAATTGAAGTAAGAACTCAAATTATACACTTTTTAACTTCCCGATTGAACGCTGTTTAATTTCAATTTCAAACTTAGAATGTTGCCCATTCGAAACTTTGCATCCAAGTTTGGTTCGATGAGCTTTTAATTGTGGAGAAGACATGTCATGCATGCAACCGAAAACCACATCGATTCGAACATGCTATATCTTTGCATGATCCGTACGCTTCGCTGTCGTGTGGAAAAGAGCGTAGGAACATATTCACGCAGCAGGTTGGAAAACATGGCACAGAATCGTGCGCTCGTGTGTCCGTCGTTCTTTGTCTAAGTGCGGCATTCTTCTGTAGGTCGCAAGCAGGGATCGATCGGGCCAGTAGTTCTTCCCAAGCGGTCGTTAGTTCTAATTAATTTTATCGTTTCTTTGAGGTCTGGTATGGTAGCGTAACAAAAAACGAAAAGCAAACAGCATCGAAAATACCCGGGGAATTAACTGCATTCCGGGTGCGTTTCGTATCGCTTCCTCCTATAGTACACATAATTAAACTTGGAAGCTATCCACGGTGTCGCTAGTTGCTGTCTGCTCATTGTCACAACCACCGAGTTGTGACGGGATAGAACCGGAAACGGGTTTCCTATTTCTGGTTGCTGTTTTCTCGCTTCGGTGACGACGAGGAGTGGCCGTTTTTTGCGTGCCATGCAACCACTTACATTACGCTGCACTGCATAACTATGTCCTCGTCGCATGGAGGTAAACATTAGCGTCATGTTTCTTTGTTTGATTTGTATAACCTTTTCTTTTGTGCGGTGCAACCATTTATCCTGCACCTACATGTGTCGTAATTGTAGCATAAAAGGGGATAATAGGCAAAGTTTTGCGATGAATGGCAGTGGAATCTACTGATATCGTGGATTTTTTTTCACAAGCATTTCAGTAACGAAAGTGTTTAGGAAAAAAACATAAAATGGAAACAGCAAAACGGGATTGTGTTACAAATGTGAGTTTACCACACTCCTACATCAGTTTGTCAGGTGAGGTAATATGTGGGGTTTTTGGGTTCTCCTGGGGTTTCCAAAAGGGACCTACTTCTTTTTCCATTGCCTCAAACGGGCCTGTTTTGCTATCCAGCGTAAGTGAAGTACTTCACTTAGAACCCGGGTTTTTGCATGCATGCGCGGCCTACGGGGTCTATATGGCTTCTGTTTATTACAGCGCTAGCACGCTTTGCGGTTTCGATGTTTATTTAGCGTGGTCTACCTCTTTCGTTTGCCATCCGTTTGTCGCCTTCGTCCCTGGCGGAAGACCATGATCACTGTGGATGGTTAAAATTACAACCGGATTCGCTAACACACGGCGGCCATGTGATCAAAGGGTTTCGCATGGAGGTCCCCGCTTCCGCAGGCTTTTCGCCTCCCCGGGGTGCAGTCAATCTAACCTCATTCGCTCGTTGTTTTATTGAGGCTTTACGCTCCAAACCACTCCACATTTCGCTGAAAAAAAAAGAAGAAAAAAAAACGGCTGTCGATGAGCAGGATCGCACTCTTACGCAAATTTGGCAACGGGGCGACAAATAACGGAAGGTGGGAAGCGAGTTAGGATGGAGTTGGTATGCAAATTTATGTAATCAATTTGGTGTTCATCTGTTGGCTTGCTGCGGGGACCCTCTAGTCACATATTTTACAGCCTTGCAGCCTCCCCCTTGGTGCGATGCGAGGTTTGCTGGGAAGTGTTGGTGTTGTGGATGGCACTTTTTTTTCTCTCCTCGGGTCTGATCGTATGTACATTCGAGAGTATGAAATCCAAATGAAACGAGAGTTGTCTGCAATTGCATATGTTATCGTTTCTGAAGCAAATTAATTCTTTCAATTGGATTTTATTTTGTAATGAGGGATCGATCATCCGGCTTCTAGAGATTTATTAATGTACCAACGATCCATTTTATTTCACTCTCATGACGTCGTTTGAGCTTCTGACGTATCACAGTTACGCTATGGGTAAGAGTTCCAGCCTTGCCGGATATTTTTTCGTAACCCATAGAGCGTACCCGACATGTGATCCGACTGCGATCGAAAACGTTACGTTGTGTGGTCCACTTTTACGACGGCGTGAATGCTTTCCCCCAAAAGTCGTTTACTTTTGAATAAATGGGCAAGCATCCTAAACCCATATTAATGGATGGAGCTGACCGTGGGTCATGCCTACCGACCATGGGTACATCCGTCACGGTTGTTGCACGTCCGTGCTAAAATGATGAGAGCCGTGCACCCGCCTGTGGTAAACCCGTGCGCGCTGTCGAGTGGGATTGATGAAAATCATAAAACAACTCATTTCACTGGGTAAAGGCACTTTCGCCAGGGGCATAAGAGACCATCAGCGTGATAGGGGAAGAAACAGGGGGAACACTTCCAACACATTTCGTACGCATTTGCGGTGCACTTTGCCACGGCTGCAACTGCAATTTTCGGTCGTGTTCGACTGTTTGCTGTAGTGGCAGTTGTGTAGTTTTATGGTGCCGCTGTTTCGCCGAAGAGTAACAAACTTCAAAGAGCTTTTCGTGGCTGGTGCTTTACTGTTGGGTTAACTGCAAAAGTTGCACCCTTTGTGTATAGTAGGTTGTCGGTTAGCAGTTTGACCACGTGGTGAGATAATGTTTAAACTTTGGTCGAAAAATCTCACCGACTATGGTTAGTTAGCTGCCTGGAATGCACTATGGAGTAACACTTATTAGAGTGTCTACACTGGACTAAGTTTTTCCCGAGATTCAGTTAATGATTGAAGTAAAAACAAATTGTTTTCTGATAAATAAGTTTGAAATGCACTTTTCAAACGGTTATAAATTTTAGTAAATCATGGAAACATTTATACTTTGAAACTTTTTTATACAAGAACTGCAGTTTCTTCAATTTAGTGTGTCGTAGTTTTATTTGCTTTTAATATTTTTGGGAACTGTATAAATATGGCATGCCGCGCTTCAACGCTTGTACCATCGGGGGATTGTACCCGTATTACCGAATAGCGCCGATGCGATTTTCGTTGTTTGTGGAAGCACTTGGAAAATGATCTCGCACGGACTACGAAGTGCGAATGATGGTAGCACAGGCTGGAATTTCGGAAAGAGCCCTATTTTATGCTGCCCTTATTGGTTGCTTCTGGAAGCTGGTGCTTCAGTTGATGGGATTGCGTTCGGTTTGCGCGATGCATTATTAACTGCATGAAGAAATTTTTTAATTAATCATGTTCGGCAAGTTCGTTTCACTTTTTCCACTGACAGGTTACTGCTACTGACTGACTGTGTAATTGATGTGGCAGTATTGAAAGGTTTTATCTGGAACTCGGCGGAGGCATTGTATGCATAGTATTATAATTTTGTTTCAGAGAAAGTTAATTACAGATCTTTACGATTCAATAAGTGTTCGTTTCCACGGCAGCGCTTTTTTTTTCTCTTCGTCAATAAATCATCTTGAGTAGATAGAGTAATTAAAGGGAAGGACGGTTTTTTGTGTTTCGTTTAATAGTACTGTCTCTATTGGCACAAGTAATGTAGTTCACGCCAGTTTTACTTATTTTTGTACTAACTGTCCACTGTTCATGAATAATAATTCAAATAGCGAATGCGGTGCACGAGTCCGAAAGATATCCCACTCGCAATAAATAACTTTAACTAGCTTTCCATGCTGTGGTCTCCGATAGTTATGTCCTCCGGCCAACCGCCCGGAAGCTGCCTTCCTCCAGAGGTTTAAGGGTTAAGTGCAGGAAAGGGTGTGTGTGTTTTTTTTAATTTTAGTTTATTCATTTCATTTCGCTCACCTATATCGCACCTAGGACTGAGAAAAATAATGACCCAACACCTGACGAACGAGGGCGAGACTCGTGCATGCATCATCGTTGCGTGGTTGGATGTCCTTTTTTTGTGTGTGGAATTGTTTCCATTGTTTTCGTGTACACTCCGGCCACGACGCCCCCTTTCTAGAAGGTGTCACTGCGGCAGAGGGCTGCATCTTTTAGCATGCTGTGCGTTTGTGCTTGCACCGGCTTGCACTCGTACCCGTACTAGAGAACGACTGTCGTTGGCTAAGGAAAACTTTAACAACCTCAACAGCGCGTGTGGATTTGTGAAAAGGAAGTTTCCGAAATAAAACCTATTATTTTTTCCATTTTTTCAAAACCACAGTGATTATCCTTCCACACATCGTGCTTGCAGCTGCGACGCAGAAGTGAACGAGGGTTTTTTTTTCAACCTTACCCTGTGGTGTGTTAAAAATATGATTTAAGTGCTCTTCGGGGTGATGTGTGGCCTGATGTAGGTGCAATGAAATTCTTCATCTTTATCGTTGCGTGTTTCTGTAGAATTTGTATCAATATTTACTACTTGTTTGTATATTACGAAAACAGAAAATTGTTTGTGGTGCTTCAATACATCAGTAAAATCCAGTAAAATAAAATAAAAAAACACTGAGTCGCTTTCTTTTTCAAATCAACTTTTAAGTTCGAAAACAACTAAAAGTTATTGCCAATCGGTACTTAAATTTAAGGATTTGTTTTAAGTATTTCATATATAATAAATTCGTGTTCGGATGATCGAAACGAAATAATTACCAACGCAGTTCATGATATCTTGAGGATGAGTTGGTTGGTCGAATGTAACATAATGTTATTGATGGAAGAATCGTAAGTGCATGCAAGGGAATAAAGCAGCCTTTAAAACACTGTTTTGCTTTGGCACTGAAAACAACATTCGTTTCCGGAACCACTTTCCCTTTCGCAGGTGTTCGTTTCCAGCAGCACTTATTGAGCTCTTGTTTCTCCTGGTGGTTTTCCAAAGTAGGTAAGGTAGGTTGTTTTTTTTTTAATGCTGTTGTCCATCAGGTTAGAGATAGCTCAAACGTTAACGAGGCCCGACGAGCAGAATCAGGTTGGACAGTTTGCGCATATTTATCTCGCCGACAACCGAATCGCTTGATCCATCCTGAGCCGGACCATGTTTGGCCCATTGTTGGTTCAGGGAGTTTATCCGGGTCCACAATAGATAGGCTTCACTCCGATGAGGGGTCCCAGATACGCCCAGTTCGATTTGGTTACTCGTGTCCTCGTCGTGCGCGGAACAAAGGGACGTTGCGTTCGGTTTGCTCCTTCCCTGATCTGGTTTTCCTTTTACCTGCCTTGCCAGCTGAAAGCGAGAAGGACCCGGAACAAGCGAAGGAAGATAAATTGTTTAGATATAATCACGTTCGGTGATACTTCTCGCAAAACTCGTTTCAAACAAATTTTTCTTCATGCCGTCCTTTCTTCGTTTGCGACGAATTCTCTCGGTTCTTCGCGTATAAAATTTGTTTTTGTTTTGTTGTTGTTTTGGCTGAAGGAAACGACAACGGATGAAGATATTTCATTTCTCTGACCTCTGCCGGATTGCCCTGCCGGTGTTCCTGAACGAAATCTGTACCTGTACCAAATTTCCATTTGTTTTATTTAATTTGTTTCTGCCTTATTCGAAGAATGGTGTTCAGTTGTTTCTATGAAGTTGTGAGTTGTGTTTTTTTATACTCTCCACGTAAAGTTTCATCAATGTCTGCCATTCGCGCGGCCTGTTTCTTCGTTCAGTCTTCAGCACTAACATGGGGTTGATTTTGTTTAGTTTTTAAGTTTCGTTCCGTTACGGTTCATTTTTTTTCACCTTGTGTTCATCTTCATTTTCGACCGGCTCGTTTCTTGTCGGGGTTTCCTGATGAACCATCATCTCTTGCGGACGGTTGTTGGAACGGTCCAGATTGGAGATAATTGCATTTGGCCGAGGGGAGACGTGCGGCGTACTGAAAATCGTTTAAATCAGGTTAGTTTGAAGGAAGTTGTTGTTCCTCGCCATGTTTTTGTGTGTGTGTTGTTGTTCGCTTGGTCATTTGTTTATTTTTTTGTTTATTGCCGTTTTTTTACTATTTCCGGTGCACGGAGGCTTGAATAAAACAAAAATAGAATGCAAATTTTATTGCTTTAAAATTTTTGGTATGCTTGCAAAAATAAGCAATGTCTTTAGACTTACCTGCCGACCTCCAATTTCCAAGATGCAGACGAAAGCTCATTCCATATCCATTGTATAGAGCTGCCCATCGGGCTCAATTTCAAATCCTTTCCAACCAAACAATTGTGGCAAACCAAGGTAACACTAATTAAAACAAGCTCTAAACGAGAGTACACCACACAGAAAAGTCTCAAAAGTTGTACTGTTTTCCCCGGTGGAGCACCTGTGAATTATGGCATGATAATGCCTGCTTTCGTCTGCTGTTTACCAGCCGAAAACCGCTTGGCTTGCTGGAACTGTGTCAGCTTCAGGGTAACTTTGCAACACGAAAGTAATCTCTCTGCATCCATTCGTGGCGGTTCCTTTCATTCCGGACAGGAGTTGCATTAGTGGACGATGGCAAGGCAGTGTGGAGAAAGTGAACTACTTTCCGTTTTTTGAAAGTGAGCAACTTTACCTCGGACGTGTCGCTGCCCTTCCCTAGGTTCCTTGTTTGGCCGAAGATGCTGTTGTTGGGGAGACGCTGGCAACATTCGTGGAGCTCCAACGGTCTTTCGTCCGACAAGGTGTGAACCGATCGCTGCAGGTTGTGGATGTTTTTCATTATTTCCCCGGAGTTTTCTGCTTTGATATCACAGCGACGTAAGGCTTGAGGAAAGCAAGCATTGCCATCCTAACGTTGATTGATAATGGATGTTGTGTTTCAAATCAAACCAGTTGTGTTTAGTTAGCTGAGTTTGGTTTGAAAACCATAACCTCAACTGAACTTTGTCCATCGCTGAACAGTGGAAGCTTTAAAGGTTTTGTGAAGAACATTAATATGTATATGTACTACCATATGCTGATTGGTCCTTTTATCCTCAGCTTCAAATTTTGCAATGAGGCAAAATTGCCATGTCAAAATCATTACAAGATATACTTACAAGGTTTAGGATAATTTTCCACTTTGTGAAACGAAACCCATCTCAACGAGTCGGGGTGCTCATTTGTCATGTCTCGACCAGCAGCTTGTATTCATAAATCAACCGGTTTGTTTCTTTTCTTTGATTTTGTTTTTTGGTTCTGCTTGGCGGATTTAGAATTGTAGGGATTTTCCTTATAGATTTCTGCCAGGGTTTTAGCGAAATGGGAAAAAATAAAAACAGCTTGTTCGACTGTTTGTTACTATAAATTAATCTTCGTAGATCTTATTTCTAAATCTTAATTTTTTGTTGCAACTTTAAGACACAGTAAAATTATTACATTTGTCGCTTTATTAAACATTTTGCAATTGTTTTACTTCCCAGTCATCAATAAATCTCATCAAATCTCAAAGGTAGATTTTGCAATCCATACCAAAATCTTCTGGAAATCGAATCATTCTTAAACCAGGCCGAATTTATTCCTTAAACACAGAAACGCACGGGACGAGTTTCGAAGTGATCGCAATTTGACGTTAATAAAATGCAGACAAACGCAAAGTCAATCACCGAATCAGCGCCCTGATGGGCTGCCTCCGAAACTGCCGGGAACGTAGACGAATAAAAAGGGATCAAGGATCAGGAATATAGACTCTATTGGAAGCAATGGGACTCCCCAGCTTGGAGGGAATCCTACTGGATATGTAAGGAAAAAAAGCTTGATTCTGATGTGAAAAGTGTAGATGGGAAAGGCAGTAGCTAGAAGAAACCCCTTAGAGAAGGGTGAAGAAAATGGAGCATAGCCTCTTCCGTCACCGCTTGGTTGGATGAATTGGAAGACGTTGCTTTTTTTAGTGGTGACACTTTGAGGTTTACTAAACTCATGTTCATACATAAACAGCGAATCTCGTTGCAAACAAAATCGAACCAAAGGAGACGCCCTAAACTGGCTTTCGTTTAAGATTTTTTTTTTTGTGTGACAACGATGTTTGTCGTTTGTTAGTTTTGGGTATTTTTTTTCCAAGGAGTCCACAGCACGATTTGGAATATTTGGAACAAAAATACATTTAGTAGTTGTAAAAAGCGCAAGTTAAAAAAATTGAGTCAAATGTAGTTCAAAATCAGTCAACACTACATGATTAGAGAAAATAACTGAACTAAAAAAGTACACTTCAGATTATTTTGCCTGTTATAAAAAAAAAAAAAATCTAATTTTATGATTACCTTAACCCAATAATCTTTTTGCTATTTCATCCACTTCTATTATTAGTTTAATTTTTAATTGTTTGTTTCTGTAACTTTTCAATATTTTGTCGATAAGAGTATGCTTTATTTGTCATTTGCCTTTTTCTGTTCAATAGTTCCTTGAAAACTATTTAAAATTGAAAATAAATTTCGAAGTGAACCGAAACATAAGAATAAATCCAAGCATACTCTTGGCAAACACTGTTTACGCCGGCCAGTTTCGCTGCTTGAATTCCGCCCAACAACCGCAAGTAGGTGTTCATGTCAAACGCGCCTGTGGTCGCCTGCGGAATCCATCGAACAGTTGGTGTGCAACGCGGAAGCATCGAAGCATAATCATCGGCGACAACCATAACGACGAGCCTCTACTCTTTAGCATGTTCTTCCATCTCGCCGCTCGATTGACGTTATCGAGTTTCGCGCTTTCGCCCTGGCCGAAGGCCGGAAATGCTCTAGACCCACGCGCCCGATGCCCGCTCCATGCATTCAAAATTATGCTCCGTTTATGTTGCGATCGCGTCAGCCTGCTCGATATGCGAACGCACGCGAACCTGTGCACCCGAGGGAAAGGGGATTTGGCGTTGGCTTTTCTAGCGTCGCAAAATTGCAACCGTTTCCCCGGCGAAAGGTCTACGACGACAGGGGGCTGGGGCTAAGGCTAAGCACACGCTCTAAAGCGATTGTCTACGTTGGGTCTTTTATGTGACAGTTTATTTTTAGCCATTTTGCGCGAAACATTTCCCTCCGGAATGGAGATGCGCACTCTGCTGTTGATCCCGTTTCTTCCGACAACAATTTCGCTTTTGTTACACACTGGGGAAAATGGAATCGGGCATGCGGTGCAGCAAGTGAGAAATCTGTTTGAAACTAGATAACTGATAAACGTTTACAATGCGGGAATTGAGGGAACACAAAAGTAGAAACATTTTTTCAGCGTAAATCTTTTGAAACATTTCTTTCGATCTCCCATTTCTGTATTTTCCATATGGATGTTAAGTAAGTACGGTGGTTTAATTTCAAGTAAATTACACTTGAAATTGTGATAAAAATACTTGTGTATAGTTTTCATTGGTTCCAAGCTGCTGTCTTTATGCTCCTTTCTTGCGCACGACTGTAATCTGTCGCTCACACTCGTTGCGCGTGTGTCATTCAGCATAATGCGAATGTTTTTCCCCCAAACTCTGACGGGACCGCCCATCCCTTGCAGGACGAGTTCGAATCGGCATCCCGGGAGGTTCATTTGCCTGCCCTACAAATCCATTTTTTTTTCGTTCGTCTTCATACGAGCCAGTGTGCTTTCCCTCCCGACCCGCACCATCCTCCATCTCCGGGAAACAGTTTATGTTTATTAAACCAAATTGAACCACTGGATTTTGACAAGTGCAAGGTCCTCCGTGGTGCCGGTTTCGATCGCGTCACGCAAATGATCAGTTTAAGCCGTCAACCCCCCCTCGGGATGGAGGTGGAGGAGAGGTTTTTCCAGGGAACATTCACCGGCGTCTGTCGGGAGCCACAGGGTGTCGTATGAATGTGCTGAAACAAGAAATCTGATACCGTTGCCTCACTCCTGCGTCCGTCCCGTCCCTGGGAATGGTGACAATATGGGGAAAATTGTTACCGATTTTGTCGGGGCGGGTGGCATTCCAAAAAAAAAAATCCCGATTGTACGCAGCAAATGGAGAATGTTGAAGTGACAGGCGCTGTTGGAGTTCGCCTCCTGCACAACCGGATCAAATTGCAGCACCAATCGTTAGCGTTTGGAAAATGTTCAGTCGTCATTAAAAATCGTTCTGTATATTGTTAGCCGTTGACGACTACATCTTGCTGTTGGTGAAAGGAAGATGCTTTTTATGTTTTTAAAATTCGTTAAATTTTCAAACATGTTACTGTATTCCGTTTTCTGTAAAATCCTAACAAATGGTTTTTTTATGCAATCGAAAAACAGACATCTTTTCCCCCGCTCCGCATGTTCCAGTGGTATGTTTGCTCATTGGATGCGTAATTGTAATGGCCATGTTAAATCTATCAAAACTAATCAGATTATCAGGCAATAAACAGGGTTTTTCTAAATTTATTTGTGGTGTCGATGTTTGATGGCTCTGGCAACGTGTCCGGATGTTATGGGCTGTGGAGCCCTGTCATTAGTTGATCTGTTTACAATTTACACGAGCAATAAATTGTGGGTATTCTTTCGAAAGGAGAAAACCAACTAGAGGAGTGTCCTGATTTTCTGTTTAATTAAGGCAACTGGAAAGGCCGAGAAGAACGGAAGCCAAACACAGAACATGAAGCTACATTTTGCAATATTGAATGCAAACACATCCGTCGAGTGGAGCGGCATTCGGAGAAGCACATGTTTGACTTGGGCCGTCTGGTTACCGATGAGGTTTGAACACGAACCAAACCCGGGCCGGGTTGAGGTGGGAAAAAATCAAAAAGAGGTTTCCTTCCCGATACCTACATCGAAGATGATGGTGCACAAGAAGACATTAGGCATCAAATGTCGGACAGATGGTGATTTGGCTTTGCCTGAATTATTTGCGTTTTGAAACGAGTTCATTTTTGTGTAATTTCAGCATGCTCGAAAAGATGAACATTCTTGTTATTTGTTGAACGGATTTATTTTTCCCTCTATTAGCTAGAAAGGTGAATCAAACTGGCTACAGTCACAATTCTTTAATAAACAACAAAAATAAGCATCGAAAAAAAGTACAGTTTTTGTTGTTATTGGGGAATCTTATTTGTTTCTTGGCGTTTGCGAAACATAGAAATTACTTTACGAAGTTTATGTTCCAGATTGAAAAATTGTGAAGTAAAAACATGGAATTAATTTGATTATATTATATAACTAAAACTGAATCAGGTACTCCATTTGAAATGCTTGAAAGATAGCTTCTATGTGTAAAATTAACACATGAAACAATATAGAGCATTTAAAGATTGATTTTAAATTAATTTAGCTTTTCAACGGCAAATGGAATCATGTTAAATTGCAATAAATTGTTGTAATCCTGCCCGTCTATTTAACGCGCAGTGGATTCAGCTCATCATCTTCACCACCGCGACACTCGGTGCTCTTTTCTCCTCCTCCTCGGCATCAAAGGTGTTTTAGCTTATTTTTTTGAAGATGCTTAGATACTTGCGCCTCCCTGCTGGAATGCAATTGCAATGAGGCGAAAGGAACCACGGACGTATGCGGTGACCCACTGGAACCCAACCGTGTGCGGGAGGTTGAATGCTAAGAATGCTGACAATGTTACATTGAAAGAACTGAAAGCTAACGATGGGTGAAAAGCTCCATCATTACACAGAAGCGTGGGAAAACTTTAAGGACGAACCTTTGATGCACGAACCATCGAACGGTTGATCGATTGAGGTATGTGTGGATAGAACAGGGGGGTTTACCTTTCCCCGGGCTGGTTCGCCCTGCGTTCGATGCGGATGTGCGGTGTTTCGTTTTTATTTTTCTCCTTGCCCCGAAACAGTGAGAAGCCCGTTGAAGGTCAACCGTTCGTTTTCCCATTTGGAACTTTCATTTCGTTACGTTTCGCCGAGTTTCTTCTTCCAGTCCGGTTGCTTCAGGTTCCAGGGGGTAAGGGCCGCGGCTGACCTTCGTGATTGGCTTTCCGTTGCTTGCCATTTCCCACAATCGCGCCACCCGTCTGTTGTACGGAACAAAAAGGGACAGCGACAAGTCTCCACGTGTCCATCCGTGCCAGCACTTTGCCGAATTCCTTGACTCTTCCGAGAGGGCTTCGATGAAACCATCTTTAATTTGCATAACAATCCAAATTCGCCACGGCCCGGCGAGCGTTGAGAGGGCGTGGGGGCGGGCGACCGTGGCATACTTGGCATTTCCTGTCCCTGCCGGGCGAGCTACCAAAGGGCTTCGTTTCCTTCGAGCTTCCGCGGCGACCTTTGCGTCGACGGAACGAGGCAGGCAATCATGTGAGAGAAAAGTTAACAAAAAGGATACGGCTGCCTTGTGCAAACTCCGGAAACACGAGGCACTCGAGCAGCTCTCCTTCACGAGGACAGCCACCGTGCGGCCGATACTCGACTGGTTTGCCGAACGTCTTTAGCTGCTAATCGAACTTATCGCCCTTTCGGACCGACTAATTGATGAATAATATATTTATTTATATCGCCATCGAAGGAAAGCGAGAACGTGAAGACATTCGGCCTCCGGCAGGGAAGCTAATTCGATGGACAAACTAGCCTCGGGGCGTTTGAAGTCATCACCCTACGAAGCGATGGTGCCTACGAGAGAGGGACTGAGAGCGAGAGAAAGCGAGTATGAAACCGATATTTTCCTTGAAATAGACCAAAGGAATGTCTTCAGCTCGGCCCGAAAGCTGCTGCTGGACCGAGGGAAAGGAAACGGAGCATGTTTATATTCATAATATGCGTTTAACCCTTCAATTTAATCCGGTTCTCCTGCGCCGGCCTTCTCCCTGCAAGTCAGTATTGGACGAAAAACAGGGACCGCCGGGACGTCTTAATATCGAACGATATAAAACAAGCATCCGAATGCTTGCCGTCATGATCCAATACATTTTCTTCGCCCTTCGCGGGGAGGACACACGGATACGGAATGGACACACTCGCCACAAGAAGCACAACACCGATGCCGAAATATGCCTACCGTCTGCTGGCTGCTTGCTTTAAGATACAATAAAAAAGGAGATGCCCTTTCGAAAAGGCTTCGTATGGTTTGATGACAATCGGGCATAGATAAAAAGGAACTCCACGCGGAGAGGCACAAGCTTATGCTTGTATGCTTATGTTTCGGTAGCATCGGCATCGTTTCCTATTCAGCTCTTTCAACAAATTTTACGGATGAACGACATTTTCATTCGTCCCCGGAAAGTGAGCTCCTTGGAAAGGGTTGAGCTTTGGCCAAATGAAGCCTGTTTAAGGTTTCTCTTGATGTCTCCTTCCGGGGAATATCCTTAAGGTTTTTTTCACTTACTTGTTTGCTTGTAGTATTTGTAATACATGTCTGTGAAAGGATAGTGGTGAAAAAGATCACATTTTGAGTAGGTTCTTCACAATTTATCTTCCATTCTCATCTCACCCTTTCTCTTTTGTCTACAGAGAAATGGGGTTGTTTTGTGGATGGTTTGTTCGTCGGGTTTTTCAACTTCACTGATTTTTTTACTTGCCTCACTTTGAATGTTTGATTGCATGCCCCATCTTTCTGTCATCGATATGTCCAGTGCCTACTGATCCGTTTTCGTAGGTCGTATTTACTCATTCGTTACTTCTACTTTGGAACGTGTTGCTTTGGTTCGGTTGGTTCGTTGTTGTGCTTAGCATTATTATATATGCGAGGGCGTTTATTTGCCACCCATGTTGTTTGGATAATGGTTTGCCGGAGTTTGCTCCATGTGATGTTGACACGCAGTCAGGTTTGCTTTGGGTTACCGTCAGCAAGCGGTGATGTAGAAGTGTGCTGCCCTACGGGGGATATTTAATTGCTGCGTTCGCCTGCTGTTGATGACCAGATCGAACTTGAATGATTGGAATTAATTTGATTGTAGTATGGAAGCACTGATCACAAGCTCCATTGATGTCATAGCTGATGGCAAGTCTTGCATAACATCCATGGAAAATGGTGGAAACACTAGAATACCCGGAAATTAGCACAATATTGATAATCAAATGCTTGCCTTCGCAGTTGTTTATTGAAAATTAAATTAAAACGAATTGATGCATGACGAATATGTGATGATGAGGGGTGATCGCTTGAAAAAGTTTGATTACATCTTAATATAATTTTTATTAATTTTCGAAATGAATGCAATTTGCAGAAACCTCAGTCCACCGAAGTACATTCATTTGTTCGAGAATAGCAATACAAACATGTTTATTTAACTGACTTCCATGCCATATAGGAGGTTATATTCAGGTGATATTCAGATAGGTTTGAAAAGACATTCAACAAAGCTATTTAATAGAAAATGGTTGTTTTTGCCGTTGAAACGAAAGGATACCTAACAACGGTGATCGTCAAAGCTTTTAAGGGTAACCTTTTTGTTTTCGCTGTGAAATCGCCATCTGTACAATCGGATGATGTTTTGAAGGGAGAAGAAATTGAACGGTTCGTTTTTGCCGGCCGGCATTGATGCACTTTTCCAACTTCGCAGACCGTTTCTTTACCGAACACTTTGCATACTGATAAGGATTCCATTAGAAAGTGTCAATTGTGACCTTCTGCAGTTATTTTCGTTGCGCGTTCTTGGCCTACTTTAATTTATTCCTAGCATGCATTTCAAGCGGGATGCAAGAAACAATAGATATGGCAGTCAAGATAACAGGAGGCAAAAGAAGTTGTTGAATTCAATGGAACACAGCTATCATTGTTTTGATAAAAGTATAGTCCATTTGTAAAGCAAAAAGCTCTTTCCCTACCATCTACTTGTGAGAGTAATCAAATTATAATTCAATCGTTTATTCATTAATAGTTTAAAACACAAACAACAATGCTTCCGAGGGTTTTCTTTAACTCACATGAGACATTATTTGAACAAGAAAAATGAACAAGAAGCATTTTTTTTTAACTGGAAAGAAACGTTATCCACCGTCTCGCATTTATATTTTCTTTTTATTTGACATGAATTTTCAGATTTTTTATCTTTAGTTCCTGCAAATCATAATAGAAATCCCTAGATTCACCAACAATAGTGCTATTGTGCGAGTCTTCGTGTTTTATTTCCTTGCATCTGTTTCATGTTTTTTTCTGTAGAAATGTTCTGGTTTGTGTATCGGCAAAGCGCAATCATTTCGTATCAAGGAAGGATTTAGAACTAGAAATACAAAAACAAAAAACACGGCCCAACGAAGAAAAAGACTGCACAGAAAATGAAAGAATCAAGAAACGTTAGAACTCGTGGCATGGTCGGCCGGGAAGATAAATATGTTTCTATTTTTCAAGCTTTTCCGATTTATTTGAGTTCGGGCAGGGTGCTAACGGGTTTGTTTGGCTTTGAAACATCGATTGTATGCACGTTCGGGTCGTTTCTTCTTCCCCCTTTTGCCTGCGTTCCATTCCGTCTCGTTGCGCGATCCGTTCGAGCGTTCTTCGTTCGTGGATGTTGGCGGGCGTGAATATTTTACGGACTGCTGGATACCTCCCCCCTCCCCCCCCCCCCCCCCCCACCAACCCTCCTTTCGCGGAAAAAGAAGTTAGAAGCAATCTTTATCCACTCCTTTGCCCATTTGCAATAACAGTTGAGTTCGTTTGCAGATCGTTATTGATGGAAAGGCAGCCGTCCGGGGATGCCGTCGATGTGAACGGCGAAGTCGCGCTTGGGGAGCCAGTGCATCGTGAAAAATTGTGCTTCTCGACCAACCAAGTCCAACAGGTTTTCCTTTTGGTGGGGTTTTTTTCTTCCTTTTTTGCTTCCCGCTCATGCAAATGCGCCAGAGTGGAGCGGATCGGCTTCAATCAGGGGCTTCACCCGGAGGGGTTTTCCATCCACGGTTCACGTGTTCGCTCGAGCGAAGGCAACCGTCTCGCGGAATCGTGGAATCTCCATTGGCAGATTTCACCTCCTTCCCGGGCCGGTCGGAAACTGCACCCCATGGCACATTGCGATCTCTCGGTGTGCCGCTGCAGCTGCAGTGGTACTGCAATCAAATAAATCAACGTGAAACAGTTTCCTTTCATCATGATTTCCACCGGGGGTGCCGCTCGGTGGCGGTTCAATATCGCTCGCTTGGGGTGTGTAAGTGAGTGTCTGTGTGTGTGGAAAAACCGGCGACGGCACCGGAATTCATCCATCGAACAACGATGATCATCATCCACGCTGACAGCGCCGGAACTATTTCGTGATTTTGTGAATGCTTTCATTTGCCGCAGACCGTCGAGACGGGACTGGGTGCTGATTGGGGGGAGCTGGGGAAATGCGCATCATACTCAACACGGAATGGTCGCCTCTCGGAATTAGCATTCGATTTGAGACATCACTATGCTGCGAGGACAATGTTTCGCCCGGCTGAGCTGTCGCATTGATCAAGCTCGGTTGGCAGTTCAATGAAAGATAACCTTCTGATCTATGCAAAAGACAAAATTAATCATTACAGCTGCTCAATAGATGCCCGCGGGAGATCACACAATGTTTGCTAAATAGTACCTATGCAAGTACCTATTGTTACTAAGAGTAGGTTGATGCGTTCGTTCCAGATTATAGCTGACACACCAAGTTTATGTTGTTCAGCTGTTTTTGATAAAATTACATTACAATGCGTTTGGAAAGGTTTCCTTGGACGTTAAGTATCTGTTTATACCTAAAACGTTTTTGGATGTTGAACAGTTGTATGAAATGTTTAACATTTTAATTATTTTTTGTAGGTTAAACGTTCCTTGAAGCTGTTATAATTACTTTAAAAAGCTTTAAGCAGATGTCAAACAATAATAAAGCTACGATAACTTAGATAAAGTTTAAACCTACATGATTATAGTTCTGCTTAGTTCGTCTGTTCGACTTCTAGAAATATCGTCTGTTTCTTATTAGCAATTGTTATAAAGCAATTGTTTTATAATTCAGTTTTTTCTCAACTTTTTACTAAAATGTTATGCTTGACAATTGTTTTTGCTAACCAGCTTGAATGAGAAGCAAAAAATCCTCCATCTTCGCCACATCTATTTTAATACCGGATGTAGAAATCTTCTGTTTGCTATTCATGGCTCAGCGACCGACGACTCGATTCGTTTCATCCGATTTGGATCATACTGAACCTACTGCAACGACCCGACTGGTGCTCGCTTTCCCTCCGTCAGTGTCAGGCATCGATGTTGCGACCGAAAGCACTCGCTATAAACTATAATAAACAGATATTCAATCTCCGTCGGACCGTTCCGAGGTCCTCGCAAGTCTACGTCTTCGCCCGTTGAGTGGCAAACGCTCGGCGAAGGAAAAGGCGGACAAGAATGTCACTGTGTTTTCGCGAAAAATGGAAATGAGATCGACACTGGCGAACCACGGTGGCCACGTGTTTGTGCGGCGGATTCTCTGCCACCAGCATCCACAGCTCGACAGTTTTTTTTCTTCTGCTGGACGAACAATGGGAGAAGAACCCATTCGCTAGATTTTTTCCCTCGGAGTCCTGGGACATAAGGCGTCGTTTATGCCTGGTGCTAGAAATCCAGGGCTTGCGATGGCAGCTTAGCAGTCGCTGGGGAAGTTCGCTGGCAACGCCGAGGCCGCTCTAAATTCCTGCCATGGACTATCGTCAGGCTCAATCAGTGCGCGCTGTGTTCGCTGCGGCAGGATCAAATGGTTACGAGAGTACGAGGCGAGGATATTCACACGAAGCTAACGAGCGGCGACTTGGGTGCGGGCTGACAGGGATTGCCGATCCCCGAGTTGACGCCCTGGCGCTTCTGGCCGATGGAAGAATTTGTGCAGTGCCCGGCTGCTGTTGGGAAACTTAAGAGCCTAAAACGAAAGCAAAGAAATGCCTGACTCACACTTCGCGTTGAACGATCCTTTGCCTATGGTCGTTTCACGTCGTCTGCTGCAACCAGTTTCCTGGTCTATTGCACGAGCCTGGAAGACGGTGGAGATCGTCAACCGAGGACGTGACCCACATTCATGAGCCTAAACGAAGCTTCCCGCGATTCCGAGGCTCCGGCAATTCGGCGCGATGGGTACAAATCCTTGTTATGTGGAATTCGCGAAATTACCATCAACTGTGTTTCCCCTTCCGGTTTACATTCTTCATCCACCCTTTGGTATGCGTTTTTGGTCTGCATGGCATGAAGAAGTTTCTGCATTTTTCGCGGTTCGTTAAATTTTTTTCTCGATCCTGGTAGTTTCCCCTGATTTCGTCCTGGGGGTGGAGTGGTTTTGGGGGTTCATTAACGTTCGTGGCTGGCGGTGCCCGGGGGTAAGGAAGGAAAATCATCTCTGTGGCGAGAGTTGATCGAGCCAGGATGGTGTTTCACGTACTACTGTTGAATTTAATGAATGTGTATATATTTGACTTTCAATTTCTTTCGCCATTGTTGGGTAGCTGGTCTGTGACCATAAACTTTGGTATATACTTTATCCAAAACTAAAAACTGTCATGGTCTATTCGGTCGATGTGTGTTGTTTTTAGACGATATTTTGTAATATATGATCTCTAGAGCGATTATTCTGTCTCTTTTTCAGCTTATGTTAAAAAGTCGTTTTTTTTGTTCTTTCCTCCAAGTCAACGATTCTCCATGGTTTTCTTGTTTTATTAAAACAATTTGAGGCCGATTTTTATTAAAATGATTTCAAGTTTTGTGTTTTTTGCTAGTATTGATGTTTGGATTTATTTGTAATATCAAAACATGGTTCAACGCAAAAGACCTTATTCATGTTATACATCAAACGAGTGTGTTGTGAGCCATCAGGAGGATCTTCACCATCGTTGGAATGTAATACCCGTGGAATTGGATACGAAAGTAAAAAAAAAAAGAACAGCAAAACTTGATGCGGCGAATGGTCCTTTCAAAGGATGAAGGAGTCTTCTCGTTGCTCAACCCTGGCGGGGTCATTGTCGGGGTGCTGCTTGCTTCCTGGTGAAAGAGAGCTGTGCTTCCAGCCTGAATGGGAATCATTCGCAACGATGTCGGCCAGTGCCAGTGCCCATGAATTGATTATTCAAATATTGAACGACATGTGAAGGGACCGTCGGTCTTTGAAAGGATCGATTCCTTTCCGTCTACAGCTGGATGTCTCTTGGACCGTCTCTCCGGAATTTCACAAGTCCTTACGTTCGATGCGACTGTCCCGACGAACAGCCAGCTTGGCTCTGTGCTACGTGCTGAGATGATCACTCTGCTCAAGGGCAGCAAAACATGGACGTTGCAATACAATTCGTCCTTAAATTGTGTGCAAATTTAACGCATCATTATTTGATTGTGAAAATTGATGCATCGACGTGCTGGCGGCAGTGGTTGGAACATTTCATGCTTACATTAAAACATTGTTACACCGTAGGCCTGGTTTCGTAATCAATCGTGATGATACGACCCGGCTTGGAATTGGAAAATTATGAACGTTTTATTATTTTGTGTCCATTGATTCTGGAAATGTGAAAAGGTATGTAATCTAGATGGTTTGTTGGAATAGAAATGATGTTCGCCTATTTAGGCAAGGTTATGTTTAATGCAAATGTTGTTAACGATGTGGGAGCATAAATTGAATTGAAAACGAAAACCAACAAGCGCCCTTTTCAAAACTGGTTTTGTGCGAAACTATCACACTACAATACATCACACTCATTTATGATATGGAACACGTTTGCTTTTCATTTCAGTCTGGTATGAAGTAGAACAAAAGCACATATTACTCTCGCACAATGCGGAACAATCGTTCTATTGAAATGTTGTGAGGTGTTAAATTATGATGAGTATTTATTTTCCATTGAAATAATAACTACGTGTCAATTTAAAGAGTAGATTTAAAGGCATAAAGAATCTAACTGATGGTGTTCATTATGTTAATTTTGAGTTTAACTTCATTTTATGTTACTATATAACTTCCCTTGCTGTCAGACGCATCTACCTACTAACCATCTTCAAACTTGACTGCCCTTTTACTACGAAGGTTGCCAAAAATTCATGGAAATTCTTCAAGCGAACCATGATTCCCTTGTACCGGTATGATTCAGAGGAAGTGACGAAGGTTAGAAAGCTTCCGTGAAACGAGACCAAGCCGAGCGGTGCTTAGATCATCGATACTTGGAGTGACATTCGGAGCGTCCTTTACAATTTTTAAAATTGGTCCCGTTCGAAGAAAAGGCAATTCTATTTATTTCTATTAGCTTGCTGCAGAGAGTAGGATTTTTTATCAGCTGATGCTTATTATTTCTGGCGTCGGCTAAAGGGAGGTTAAAATGAAGAAGACTTTCAAACGGTTTCTCGTGACTAATTTTGAAACAGAAGGGGGTAGCAATTAAACCCCAGGACAAAAGACATGCTTGCGCAACTTTGCCCATTGCAGAACAATGTTGCACTGACTGCAAAAACAATATGACTGCACTATGCTCCACAAATGGCATTAAATGGATGCTTAAATTCCTTTCCCTTGTGCTTCGGAGCGTTTTCTTTAAGTGGTACAATTCTTCACCTGAAGTACCATCGTGTGTGCCATTGTAAATCTTCCCCACATTCGGAATGGCTGTCGGTTCCAGGAGGTGTGACGCAAGAGTAAGAGGAGGTGGCGAAAGGAGCTTCTTCCAGTCGCAAAAGATTGTGCAGCGGGGCAACATAAATAAGGAAAGGAAAACAGCCCGAGGCTATTCCGTCCCTGAGGAGGTGCGGAGAAAAGGTGTGGGCTGACCTAGCAAAAGCAGACGTGGCTCCTCGTAAAGCTTTCGGTAGCATCCGTGGAATCAATTATGCCAATGATTTGGGACCCAGCGCGGCGCCGCTCGACTGTTCCACGTGCGCCATAGTAACGCTTTTCCTGACGTTTTTCCACTCGCAAAGAGCAGCTGTGTCGGAAAATATGCCCTCGGCTGCCGTGTCACCGCGCGAATCAGACGCTCCCAGGTGTGTAGTTATTTTATGAAATCTCGTACCACGAGCACAAACGCCCTCCCAAATGCTCAACCCACGCACCTCCAACGACGACGGGAGGGGAGGAAAAGTCGTCAGCCTTATTTTTTTCTCCCTCTCGTTTATAACTTTGCATTTCATTTCAGGCCTAGCGGCTTCCTACTAAAAACGCACGACATACGCGCGCAACATCCGGTGTGCGGTGTGCCAGGTCGTGCAACCCCGCATGAACCCCCTTTCTCCCTCCACCCTACCCGCACCACCCCCCCCCCCCACCCGCGCCGATCAAGGCTGTGTCCTTGGTTCGCGGGTTTCCACCGGCTTTTTTTTCTTCCCTTCTCCATAATCGCATAATAAAGTAATCCCGAGGAACTAATTATTTGCGTACCGGCGTTGATGTTTCCCAACCGAAGGGCGCCGGGAGGTGGGAAACCGAGGTGGGCCGGAGGGTTTTTGGTTCCGGGGTTTTTGCTGGCATGGAAATGAAATGTTTCGTTCCGGGCACCGCTTTGGGCTTTGATCTTTGCCCCGGCGGTATTTTGTCACCTTCTGGTGTTGGTGTGCCCTGCACGAGCAGTGTTTTGAAGAGCATTGTATGTTCCAGCTTATTTCAATGGCGGCAGAATATGTGTCATATGCTTTAAACGTTATATTTAAATGTATAGTAATATTGTTCATATTTGATGGAAAATATAGATTCATTCCTTTTTATAATATTTGTACACTTTGTAGATTTTAATTTGTTTTGAGATTGTTGCAAATAATTAAACACATTATTGGTTTCTAACATTTATTTATTCATTGCATCGTTTGTTTTGTTGAAATGAAATATTTCAGGACCTGAAAAGTAACGGTGTTTGTTTTTTGCTTTTGGTATGGCGGAGAAAGTAAATAATCTACGCCACTTCCAAGAAAGGAAGGATTTTTCGTTTCATGCGTTGGGCGCTCGGGAAATTGGTTTTCGTTTTACCAATCAAAAACACACTGGTGATTACGTACGAAACTTTGATTGCAATTACCGAAACTTTTCAGTCTGTTCGACTGTGCAGCGACTTATTACTATCCAAACGACCCTCCCCCCCTCCCCCCCACTGGCCTCGCATCTGCGTCCTTGGAGGTTTTGTGCCAAGCTTAAGCCACCGAAAGCGGCGGGTAAGAACGCCCAGCGGGGCCTTCCGGTGACATCCCCGGTCCCGGGGACGGGGGGAAGGGCGTTGGCGAAGACGCACATGTCGCCGGGCACATGTGGTGGCCCCCCACCGTGGGGGGAGGGTGTAAAATAAGATCGGGTCGTGTCGAAATTGTTTGCCCAACAGCATCCCCGTCTGCAGCTGGCAGCAGTGACAGCTGACAGCGACCGGCTTGCGGTCTCTCGGTGACGTTCGGCAACCTTGGCCTTGGAGAGAGTTGCGTCAGGTCCGCCAGGGTTTTTGTTTCGCCCAGCCTTCGGCAGCCAGGAGGTTTTCTTTTGTTTGCGCCGCCAACTTTTTTTTAATTCCGATTCGAGGCGGGGATTTCGAGCCTGCTTCTTACGAATCGTCCTTCTCCGAGTGCCCTTTTTACGTGAATGTGTGCGTTTGTGTGTGTGTGTGCGTGATATTCATCACAAAACAATAGGGCCGGCGCCCTACTGCGGCGGTGTGTGTGTGTGGTGCGAACGAACGAAAAATGTCTAAAATATTTTAATTTGTTTTCTACGATTGGCTTATCTTTGCGCGGGCTTCGCGGCTGGTGCAAGATAGCTTTGCCGGAGATAAGCTATTGCTGGGGGTGGATAAACTCAACGTAGCTGTAAGAAAATCACCGTTTCGAGGTGTTTTTTTTTCCGCGAGCACGGTGGGTGGGTGGAATTTCTTTTCAAAAGCAATTTATTTCGGAATGGCGTTGCGATTGCTGGTCGGTCCTTTTGCATTTCCAGGATTTTTTGGGCTCGGCCCGGGAAAGCGTTTCGTTTGACTTTGCCTTCCCGATTTGACCCAGACAGGCCATTCGACGGTGAAGTGAGCGCAAGGAATTTCCTTTTCTAGTGTTTTTGTTTTTACTGTCTCAATTCTAGATCGATGTTTGTGTTTTCCTGGAAAGTAATCTTGTTGCTTCATCCTTGTTCAACGTAAACGGCTTCAGATCCATATTAAAGTGTTTGGAAAAACAAAAACAAATCGAAACAACTAAAAACTTTGCGACAGCCACTTCGTGCATCGATTCTGAATAAGGCAAAACGTATTTATAATATTTTTAGGGATTTTAAACACACTCTCATTGCAGTCGCATTGATTTTTAAATCAATGGAATCTTTAAAAAACCCTGCGAAAATGTATAATGCTTGATATGAAATTAATAAACGATCGTTGTGATTAATTTTTTCTGCTATAGGTTGAAATGGCAAATAGATTTGCCATGTTCTGTTGGTTTCACTTATTTTTTATGAAATATGTGTCAAACGAAACGCTTAAATTATACGTATTGCTACATTATTTTTCTTTACATGATGATTGAAATTTCGAGCTAAGCAATGTGTTAATTATGTTCTTTACAAAAAAAAAGTTTTGGTTTTGATAAAAAATATTTAAAAAAAAAATAAATTCTATTGGTTTAAATTTGATGAACATTGTAACAATAAGTGAATGCAGTAACATGTTTGACATTTAACCGGTCATGATTTTCCACATAAGATTTGAGAGCATTGTCAATGCTTTGCAACATCAGAAAGGAAATCATTAGCTTGTTGATATCATAATTCTCGACACCCTTGTTTTAAAACTATACCTCTAACATTGGATGCAAATGGTTACAAATCGGACCATTCGACTGATCGTACCACTTTGCAAAAGTTCCTTAAATGATTTTGGCATTGTGATCTCAGTTTGCCGTAAACGACCAGGAAATAATTTTCGCCGTTATCGGTTGCGGAACAATGCGTGGTGCCATGAGACGGCCGACACCATCAACAAGCGCATCATTTTCGATCCGATCCTTCTGCGTTCTTCCGGACAGGGAAAAAAATAGTCCACATTCGTCGCATTCGTCTGCCACAGCGTTCGAGATGGCGGGTGTTCGTTTTGCCTTTCTTCGAGCTTTTCCGAAGATCTTGGCAAATGTGAGTCGTTAGAATACACGCACACGCAGTTGAAGAGAGAGAGAAAGAGAGAGGGTTAGTATCTCCCCGGGGGGCCAGCTAAACGAATGTCGTTCATGAACCGATCCGATGGCAGTCCATAAAAGCGAAGTATGGCAATAAATTTGGGATCAAAATGAAAAACACATAATGCTTAATTTATACTTTTGTTTTGATCAGATTCTCAGCGCCCTTCGTTCTCTGCGTTCGGGTGGAGATTTAGATCATCCTCGACAAGCAGGAGGAAAGCAGGCAGAAACAACCGCTCGATTTTTCTTCCGTGGTGTAAGGTTGTGAAGGCGGCTTTCACTGCGATACGATTCGGGGAGGCGAAGGAGCTTCGGTTCGACGGAGGACATATTTATCCTAATGATGGAATGTAGCGCGCCGGATGATGAGCTTTCTCGACCGAGGGTTCCCCCGTGGTGGATTGGTGTCTTTTTTCACGTCTTTCACACCCGTTCTCGCCATGCACAGCATTTTCCACTTTTTCGGGAATCGCGAAAGGCGCTCAAGATCAGTGATGATATCGAGAGGGGGTTAAGTAAATTATTATTATGATCATGGTGTATCATGATGGGGAAAAAATAAAGAGGAAGAAACGGTCCTGTCCCGCATCAGATTCAACTGCCGATCCCGGGAAAGCCTTGAATCGCGCGTGCCTTGCCTTGGACGTGTGTTTTCGCTCGCTCTGGAGTAAATGGAAATGAAGAAGTTTATTTGCAGGGAAGAGGGGATCTTTCAAGTCGCGCTCCCGTTGACGGAACTGGAAAGAAGCAATGTTGCCGCTGACATGTTTTTTAGGCTTGTTTGGACAGATTTGATAAGGATGAACAACCTCGATGAAGTAAACATATTTAAGTCGACAAAAAGAAGAAAAGCTAAACCTGTGCTATGGCCCATGGAAATGGTTTTTCGACGTTAACGAGATTTTTTGTCGCAGAACACGTGTGTGTAAGCACGTGCAATTCTAATAAAGTGTGATGAAGCAAACTGGCTGGGTTTCAAGAGCGTGAAATTAATAGAAACATTCAAGCGTGGAAAGGAAAAAACGCTGTGCATAAAACTTGAACGGCAGAAGGTTGACGCGTGTAACGAGTTTTATAAACTTTATTTTCATCACTTGTTGTTGTAAATACATCCAGTGTTTACATAAAACAGTGATAAGCTGGTCTTATAACAAAAAGTGTTACTATAGCTGTTGTAGCAAAAAACATGGTTCAACTTTGCGTGTGTCAAAGGATTGTACGAATGTGTCGGATTCCAATAGGCCATCGAAATGACCATAAATGACATAATTCTTCGTTATGGTTGCTCGATTGCTGGTCGTTAACTATTATCGCAACGATTTGATAAGTGCCGCCAAAGGTCAGCAAATATTTCTCAACCGATGACAAAACCGATGGAAAACAAAAACCAAAGTTGGTCTAGGGAAAAGCCGTACCATCAAAGTGTTTGTAGAACTGGGCAGCTACTGGCAGTAAACGGTTAATCAAAGGATATCTGTTAACGATATCAATTATACGATAATGACAAGAAATGTCTACCATGGGCGATAAAAATTAAAAGCAATCCTAATTTTATCGTCCACCGGCGTTTTTTTCCCCTCCTTCTAACGGGTTGCTTCGGGTTCTGTTCCGGTAGTTTTTCGCACACTGGTTTGCTGACCGGGAAAAATCAGGACGAAAAAAAGAAAACTTTGCCCTCGACGGTAGAACGTCGGTGTCATGAAACGTGCGGCATAAATTGTGTGCGGAATTGACTTACCAGTTGTGTTTCATCTACGGTGAAGCTGCACCACAAGGCAAACCAGAACGGTGTGACGGGAAAGCGAAGCGAAACTCGAGAGGGATGGGCGTTTTAACTGGCCAGATTGCTGCAGGAAGGTAGCTCTCGCGCGTCTGGGTCACAGTTTGGTCCGTACGGTGTTGCCACTGTCAATTATCGTAAAAATGGCTAGCGCTTGGCTGGTGGTTGTCCTGCCTCTGCGTTTGTACGTGAAACGGGTGATCTAGAATTCCAGCAGCAGAAGCAGCAGCTGGTAGCCACTGCTGGCGATGGCGATAAGGATACCCGAGCACCCGTTCGCAGCAAGGAAGGACGTGGACGCCAGGGGTGACCAAACGTTTGCGGGCAGTTGGTGAAACCGAGGTGTATTTTTTATTTTATTTTAGTTCTCCTATTCACTCATGCCACACGCCCCGGCTTGTTAACAAACCCGTGTTCTGGTGTTGGATTTGCTTTACGTTTAATTCCAACAACTCTTTTCAAACGGCTGAACATCAAACCATGACAGCCAACTATGCTTTTTACCAGTGAGTATTTATTCGTTTTTGTAAATCTTGGTTCGCTCTTTTATAGCACGGTTTCATGGAGGATAATTAGAGAAAAATGCTTGTTCCTTGTTTATTATAGAGATGTCTTTTATGGTTTGTACATCGGATTTTATGGTGATGGTTCTGTTTGTAATTAAATGATTTATACATCAAATTGTCACATTTACAATTTGAGCTTGCAGGTGTTGAATATATTTTTATTTACTGCAAACTACTCTACGATATTAGTCAATTGTTTGTTAAATTGTATGTTTTGCCTTTGTTGCTAGCGATTCACGATACCGATTCCTCATGGAGACGCCTGGTAGTTAATCTTGATATGAATAGATCGGAAGTATATTTCCTATCATTGATAGGTATGGGCGATGGTACGTTCATCGAAGATTTATTTTTATTCAGCATTCTATTGAAACTAGTTTGTCCCATTTCCATTCCCGAGTTACAGTCGTTTTCGGTTGCTTTGAGATTTGCCACACAAATGGACGCATTGCCGTTAGAGCTTTCACACTTCCTAAAATGAGCAAGGGGGGTCTGTATGCGTTGAATATTGATTGTTTTGATGGGCTTCAGTGTCATTTTATAGCCGTCTGCCATCATCGTTTGTTTAGGAATTTTCGAGGAAAAAGAACCCCTGTGGCAAAGTGTTGGAGATGGCAAGATAAAAAAAAACCTGAAATAGGAAAGAAAGCTACATCATTGATCCCCACCCCGGAACGCGTACCGACGACCAGGCGTCTCCATCGATAAATCGGGAGGGAAATTTTCGCCTTGAAACCGCGATTGTACATCGTTGGCAATGAAAGGAAACAGTTGTCGTCCAATGAAATAAAAAAAGGAATTTGCATAGAAATCAAGCAAGCGAAATCTATGTATTTGCCGGCCACCGACCGCTCGGCGGTTATCACGTGACTGCGGTTCGCCATTGCCATCCATCGAAATACCATTTCCATCGTCGTTGACGTTAGCCTTGGGGCAAGTCGGCCTTAAGTCGGTCTGGCGTGACACTCCTTCGCTGCCAGTGGTCGGATGGATCGGAGTAGAAATGAGAACAGCCATGAAATGGCGAAGAGCACAGATAGAAATGGCATGAAATAAATAAAAACGAGATATTAGATGGGCTCCAGCATCGAGGAACGAATTGTTAACCCACAACGATAGCTGAGCACACTGCGAAACACAACGAGAAGCGAATGAAGCGCCTCGGCACTGCGCCTCGGTGGAGATGAATCAAGATTTTTATCTTACGTTTCCATTTTGTTTCCCGTTGGAGCGCGTTGGAAGTCGTCCCGTCTGTCCACTGGCTGTGGTTTTCACCATGTCATTTCCCATGGTTTGCTTCGCCCTCTCAACGCACGTCCGTTAGGCTTATTTTTCTTGCCCAAGCTACCCAGACACTGGGAGCGCTTCCTTCGACCGGCCTTTGCGAATTCCGTTTGACAAGGACATTTTGCTTCCCCTGAACCAGAGCGTAGGGCAAATGTGATAAACGCTTCCGATGAAACTTTCAAGCTGCTCAAAAACCCCAACCCCAGCAACAGCACCCGGGCACCCTCCCCATTGGCCCCTGCAGGAGTGTGTACGTTTGTCATCGGCAGTTGGAATGGCGCTGTTGAATCTTTAAGGCACAGACAAGCGTGCGTCTTTAAGCTACCCTCTTTCCGGGGTGAGAGAAATTATAAGTGTGCGCAGGGTTGGACGGAGAAAAAGGGAAGTGCTGGAAATGATCTGGTTTCTCTGTTTCCTGTTTTATTTTCCTCCCCCGAAGAGGGGCTTCCAAGTTCAAGAGGGAGGACAAGTGTCCATTTTGCGGGAGGAACTGAATAGGGATGAAATTAGGTCAATCCTGACCAAGGCCTGAACTGTTACCTGTGCGCTATCTGTGCAGCTCAATCGAGCGTGATTTATCTCTTAAGCTTATCACAGCATCATTTTTATTCATATTTTGTAGCAACAGCTTTTGTTCCACATAAAGTGATGCACTCGACGGACGACGATGAATTAAGAATGAATGAGGAGATTGGAGCTTGTACGTTTTGGTATCATTAAAGAAATATATTCTTAAGTGCTGTGCGAAAATCTGTTAAACAACCTATTGATATTATCAAAAAAGAAACGTTTTTTAACAAATATTGTTTCTTTCCCAATTTTTTTAAAATTAAATGATTGAACCAGTCAATGCTGTTGGTATTTTTCTTAATTAAATTGTAAATCATAATTGTTGGTTTGTTGTTTTACATCACAAATATGTTGTCAATTGTTCTAAGGAGTTATAAAACCACGCTTATCGAAACTCATCCGAAAGTGCCGAACATGGTTTCCGTGCCTCCGAGAGCACTATCTTTTCACCAAAATACAACGTAATAACGTTCACGCTTCGCAAAGCCTACGAGTGCACCGATCCGGTTTGCTCCACTTGATGGCAGAAGCTAGAGAGGTAAAACACATCCCATGCACCCCATCCGAGTCGAAATTTACGGCGCAACGCACCAAGTCCGGCTATCACCTGACATAAACTTCCTCCGTTCTGCATCGGGGTGCGGCACACGTCGCCGGCACGTCCCGTGCAAATGCATGTATTCAATTTAGTTTCGCAATTGAATTCCTTCAAAATCCTTCCAAAGGCTTCCCCGGACCCCCCACGGGTCTCCTTTGCTGGTACGCGCGTAAGCTTGGCGTAAATTTTACCCTAAATTATCGCTATCCGGCCGATATAGGCAGCCTGAGTTTCACCCTGTCCCTCGGGAATGGGGCCCCGCTTTGCAATTTGTAGCGAAGCCGTGGGAAATTGATGTGAATTTTCAACCCCAGAACTCCCAACCGGCCGGGATCACCAATCCACGATGGCGCGGCCGAAGGAAATGCACTGAGCGTGTGTCTGTGTGTGTGGAGACCACGTGCCAAGACAGGGCACGGTGAGGGTTTCTTCATCAGAGATAGCGGCACGCCCTGCCGGTAAGCCTGCAGCATAAATCAAGCATAACTAGCATAATCTTCTGTCGGTTCCGTTTGGGCCGGGCGGGCTGTGAAGCCTTTTGCAAATTGTTATCTCTCCACGGCGTGGCTCATGTCGTGAGCTTTCCGTCCGGAGGCAGGCGGACGAAACAGGCAAACAGACTGGGAGAGATTGAGTGGGGACGAACTGAACACGGGGGCGTCCTGATGGAGCGCCCGATACAGACCGTGCCGAAAGGGAAGGGTTTTTCGAGAATGGTTCGCCCATTATTTTTTCCCTTGCAAACCGAGCAGGGAACACTACGGGGCATTTTTTTTTTAAGGGAGAAGAAGATCTCGAGGACCGCCTGAACGTGCTTTCGGCGAGATCATCGGCCGATAAGGGGCCGAGAATAATGTTTCGGGACAGCACGGGAGTGCAGGGGCTTCGGGGCGCAGCGTTGGAACTCTAGATGGATGTTCTGCTAGAAATGCCTCTGCCTACTGTCGATCGGCTTGACCGCGGGCTGTGCCTGTGCGAGTTGAGGCATGCCCGTTTCCTTCCAGGAGCTTCTAGGAAGCGGATGTTCCATTCAATTTACTGTTCAGTCCACGGAATACTGCTTGATCGAGCGGGACAAGGGGCTCTTTAGATTGTTTGATGATGGATTTGATTGTGTTTATTCACAGGCTTAACCTACTTACAAACGATGCAAATATTTAGAAGGATATAGTCGTAAACTTTTAGTTGTAAATCTGTTTTGAAAAATTTTAGGGTTATTTGCAATTTTTTTTCATGTGAATAAAATTGAAACGAAAAATTTCCTCCTCATTTCTCTCATCAAAGAAAATGATCTTCACAATCTGCAGGGAAATTTAAACAGGTTTTTTCGTAAACAAACCTTTCTCGTTCTATCGTCTTTCTTTTTCCAACGCTCGAAACCACGGCTCCATTTAAAGTCCATAATTTACGTCTCGCTTGTGTCGATAATAGCAAAACAAATTTTCATAATGTGCACACGGCAAACGGTGGGGTGGGGTTTCTCCATTTGAATTCGTAGGAAACCCATGTTCCCCGTGGAGTGCGGGTTCTTGTAAACTGCCCGATGCACGCGCGTCCGTCAAGAGAGGGGGGGGGGGGGGGGGGGTGAATGGCGAAAAAGTGGCGTGTTTGTTCGGTGTATCTTGATGGTGCGATTGGGAAGGTAAAGATCCAAAACGGAAGGACAGGTAGGAGAACACGCTAGGCAGGGACCGGACCGGAGCGGTAGGTGATGCATTTTAAGCAAGCGTGTCCATATGCATGCATTTTTTGTTTCCTCCCTGCCCTGACTACGTATCCGTGTGCTTAGGTCTCCGGTGGCCGATAACGACTTACTCCGAAGTCACATATCTCACCCACACGAGACGAACGAGTTTTCCAATAAACGAGACTTGAATTCAATGTTCCCCCCCCCCCCCCCCCCTAGCCTTCCGCAGCTCGCCGGAAATGCCAGGCGATCTTGGGTGCATAGGAGAGAGTGAGAGGGAACAAGAGTCTCCTGCGGTGTTTTCCCTTCTGCTCCGATAAGGTAGGAGCACTTCCTTAAGCTTTAAATAGTTGGAGGCAAACGACGGGCAACTCCGAGCGCGTACGAGAATGCGAAGGAGTCATGGTCGTTGGCCAGCAGCTCCACCGAAGAGACCGAGCTTCCGAGAAGTAGAGATTGAACCAATGAAGAAGTTGTGCTGCGACGTTGATTGCGAAGGAGATGTTCGTTCGTGCTTCCAGAGGTGGTCCCGTTGGTTGTTACCCGCTTTAATAGGCGAATGTTTGTGTCGCTTCTCGGCTGTCGTGTTTGTGTGTACGCTCCTGACTCCTTTTGTGTCTTCGAAGACTCCTTTCTTTATGCTTTATGCCACTGGGCGGCACTGTCTTCGTTACCCGGATTTCGATGCACTGCATCCTGGGGCTTGGCGAGTTGCTTTTCCGGTACGCACATACACACACAAACACCCTACACACAAATGCATACGCAAGGAGCAATAGATTTGGATCCCACCCGGGGCGTGGAACGATACACGGTCTGGTCGAAACATCCACCAGAACGTTCCGTTCCCCCTCCTTAAGGCTTCCATCCTTCCGCTCACCGGATTGGGATGAACGCTTTCGGTTCATTTTGTTTTTCCCATCGACGATTACTGCGCTTCCGGTTTCCGGCGAACGACTTCCGTGCCATCGGAAGTTCCGAGTTTTGCAGGACGGTCGAGGGAGGTAAGGTGAGATTGGAATGTACGAAACCCGGTGCTACCCTCGAGCGGGGTCGGCTTTTTGTTTGATCATCGCATCGAACGTCATTGGGGCAAAGGCTTGCCACGTTTTGAGCGCTCGGTTCGGAAGACAATCCCATCGGAGAGTAATTACAAGCCAGCTACAGAGGCAAACCTCTTTTCACCGGCGTTCATGTAAAGTTTTGTTAATTAATGCTGTGTCGTTCGTGTTTGATGGAATGCGGTAGCAGCTAATGGAGTTACAGCGTGCAACATGGAGTTACAGCGTAACTGGCAACATAAAATATAAACTACCCACAAATTCGAATCCGTTAGATTTTACGATCTGTCTTTGTTAAAATACGTTTATTTAAGTACGTTGTATAATCTTGAATAATGCACATTGTTTTTCTTCTACCCATACTTCTTTTTGACTTAATTAAAATCCTAAAACACTTACTCACTAACTGTTAGCAAGTTTCATGATTAAATTGCAAACATTACGGAGATGGAACAAAAAACCGTTCTCTCATTTTGGCACGACATTTTTGCCCTTCCAATTAGCCAGCAACAAACTTATAAGTGGAAGAACGTGAAGAAAGTGATGTAGTTCAATTTAGATTTTAAAATGCTTGGTGTTTGATAGGATTTAATATATTTACCGACTAAACTCTCGTAAACAATTATACCAGCTTCCATTCTATAAGGTGATTGTTAGTTTTATTTGATAATAAATTCATCTAAAAAAGAAAATCCCCCGACGGAAGGGAGTTTCCATGAGCCACAATCGTCATTTGTTGGTTGGTGAATACCTTTAAAAAAGAATCCTTTCGCTGAGTACATGACAACGAGCCGAATCCGTTACATACGGGAATGTTTGAGGTTCCGCGAAGAAACTAGAGAAAGTTGCATCGCAGATTCGTACACATTTGCGCATAAATTAGACCGCTCGTATAAAAATATGTTGACTTTATGTTAATGAACGGATGGTGTTCGTCAGGGAAAACGCGTTGCTTTTTCCATCGAGTACCGTTGTCGAACGGCACTCCGTTTTATTTTATTTCATTGCTTTGGTTTGCGCTACCGCACCGTGCCCATTTTTCTTTGCAACAGTATACCGGGATGGCGGGTTCACAAGCTTGTTGGATTGACGTTGCCTTTGCCCCGGACGACAAGCGGCCAACAAATGGGATAGTCCTTTGGCAAGCAACGGTTACCAGCCGGCGGCTTTCCACTGCTGGCTCCCCGGAGGGGAAGGCGGTGGTAGGATAAATAATTTTCCACCGTCACCGTTCCACACTCGCTGCGAGGATTTTGTGAGGAATATACGAAAGCAACACAGTGACAAAGACGGGGGAAGACAACAAAAAAACCTTCAAGGAAAACCTTGTACTGTCAACCGTGCCGTCGACCGTGTTGCTCGCGGACTCGGAGGAGGATGTGACGGGTTTTTTTTCCACCTCGTCAATTGCCATCAAACATGTGATGAACCACCCAAGGTCCCGTGCGATCGTAGGAAAATAAACGAAAGGAGAGCTGGTGTCGCTGTGCTGGGGAAAAAGCGCAACAATGATACAAATGCGTGCATATGACATCACACTGTAGCATATGATCGTGTGCTTGGCTTCATACGTTCAGGGAATTGACAAAACAGAAATACATTTAAAAAAATAAAAATGGAATACTTTTACTTGTTTTACGTACGTATACGTTGTATATCGGGTGTGTTGTGTAACATTAATTGGAAATGTTTGAATGTAAGCTACAATTATGAAATGGTGGAAAGGTGTATTTGAATTTTGTTAAAAAATCCTCTTCTATAAACTTCTCACGCCGTGCGATGTTGGACAGTGAAACGTGGAATATATATTTTTTTGGTTTTCCTTTTTTTTTATCAGCAGTTGTCATTTATTGGAAACGAAGCAGAGGGCATCAGCCTGCGGCCTGACGCAAGATGACTCATTTCCTCTGCGGTTGAGCGGATCTTCGGTTAATGTAAAAATAACACAACGAACGAGCTACCGTGTCAGCAACCATCATACACGGCGTCGTCAGCTCCATCACCGGCACGGCACGGTACGCGGGATCGAGGAAAAGCGACGGTGCGGCCCCGGGTTTCGATAACCAAACGCCACACGTTACAACAATGTCGCCGCACCGTTACCACGCCCGACCCAACACCGGATGGAGAACACGATTGACAAGCGCTTGGCTGGCTCGTTGGCTGACGCTATCATCATGCCGTTCGATATCGCGTTTGGATGGCCTTTTGTACTCGTACCGTTGCTGAGGCTCCCGCTGATGGAACGAGCCGGGCGATTGTTTTGTCAGGTTCGATTTTCAGATCGTGCGCATTTGTGTTCATGCCCCTCCCCACACGCTGTCGAGGATATGTTTTCGCACGAGGGGGAGGCTTTTCTGAACTGGAGTGATTGAAATCGGGTGCAGCGAAGGTGCATTTTGCGGCACAGGAGTTGCAGGAGCTACGATGCCCTGGTTTGGTGCATACACATTATCGAATTGAATAATTGTCAATTAGATGGGAACGGTTGATGCTCGACGCTTGCGGACGTGATCGGAATAAGCAGTCCTTAAGGAAACGATTGCGAAACGGAGCCGACCTATATGGCGGACGTTTACTGGATGGACAGTGATACCACAAAGGGAAGTATCGATAGAAACAGTTTACCCAGCCAGTTTTTGCTTCCTTGAATGCGACAACAGCTTCAATCATATTCTTGCGATAGATAATTCTGGGGTTTAATTTAAAAAAGGGTAAATCCAACTTGGTTCATAGGAGACAATTCACATCTTCCGTTTGAAGTTCGTTGTGTTTAAAATAATAAATGAAGGTGCAGAAAACTTTGCCGAAAATTAGGGTAGTTTGAAGTTACGAAGATGTTAACCAATGGTTTAATAATGCGGTTAATTCTCCTTTCGTTTTATTCCATTAGGCCATTCATGCTCAGCTACTTACTCTATAGCCTCTGGGTGCAATGTTTAGCACCATCAGTAAACAATCATTCGATCGATTAATCATTGGAATGAGTATTTTCACTCGAGCGCTGGGTTCCCTGGTGTTACGTCGCTCGTTTAGCCTACAAAGTAATGAACGGGTTTGACTCATCTGTTGACAGTCAATGCTAGTAACAGCCAAAGCCAATGATCGCTGTAATGCTGCCTCGATTTCACGCTTGCAGCTTCCACATTGCACTCGTCGATCGTTATCAGGGTGCGCTTATCAGCCCAGGCATATTACGAACCTCGGTCATATTGCGGAGCAGACTCCTCCTATCGATCAGTTCATCGTTTGCTGTTTGCCAGTGAGGTGATTGTTCCAGTTGAATCTGCCCTGTTGCTTCAGTGCATCTTGCGAATCCTCATCATGAGACGATGTTTGGTGATTGCGATTTTCGCTCTACTTCATTGGACAGGTGCCCACGGTAGGTGGATGCGGCCCGGTGAAATTCTCCAAGATCCTCGGTCGATGGAGGTGGAAGATGACGCGGGCCAGCATAGTGAGGTGATCTTATTCGAGGGCAGGAAGTTGATGTTGACCTTTGAGGACCGAACGAACAGACGGGTAGCGTTCACTCGATGGTATCACAATGGGCTGCCTATCTCGGAAAGGACGCGCCGAGGCTGTTACGTCACCTTCGATAAGATGGTGTGCTCGGAGGTTGCACGACAAGATGAGGGCCGGTACGAGCTGTGGGGCTCGGATAGAACCGGTCAAAGATACCTCATACAATCCGCCAACGTTCGCGTGATCCCGCAACCAATGCAGCCCCCGGTGAGTGAACCGGTGGCGCGTGTGATGGCGGAGGTGGAGCCAGTACCCGCTCCAACTCCTCGGTACCACGATGACTGCTTTTGCTCAGGCGTTACGAGCCGCTGCCGGATGGCAAATAATCTCTATCGAATGCAGGTAAGCATAGCAAAATTTCCTATTTTCTCACCTATTCTTACTAGATGCTTATCTATGAGTTTCCATTTCGTTTCATTTCACCTTATACAAATATTCAGGCACTGGCAGCTAACAAGTTAAAATTTGGAATACCATGCGTTAAATACATGGCATGCCATGCGATCGGAAAGAAGTCAAAGTAAGCTGTCAGCTGTCATAGTGACCTTCTTTCATTGCCTACTCAATTGCTAGTACACGTTTGCAACTCACACAAGAATACAGAACGAGAAGTAACAATTGTTTGCAATTCGTTTTTATCTTCGTATGGCATGAAGTAGGATCAGTAGTTCTTTCGGCCAAGTTTTACTCCTTTCCATTGTTGATTGGTACGTTTCGTCTTTTGCAGATCCCTTTCAACCTATCCAATGCCGAACCGGTTGACTATTTGACCCCCACAGCGAGAAGAGAGGAGCAGTACGTAGCGATTCCGGGCACGGTTTGGGGTGGAAATCTCATCACGGCCTACGGCGGCTACCTGCGCTTTCCGGTTACCAACGAGTGCTACAGGGATCGCTCGGAACCCTGCATGGTGCTCGTGGACAAGTACGGCCAGGCGATAGGCTACTACCTTTCGCCGCTCCACGACCAGCGTGAACTGAGCGTGCTCATGAAGGAGGCGAGCTGGCGATTGCTGAAGACACCGGGCGAATCAGAGTCGGAACCGTCCCCCCGCACCACACAGCAGCTGGACAAGTTCACCTTTATGTTCGTGCTCAGTAACATTGAAACGGCCTACGTTCGGGGCAGATATGGATCGTTCGAGAACACCGTTCTGACGATCGACTTAGCCACTCCGTACGACAAGGGACTGGGCACGGTAAGAACGGTGGAGGAATGCTTCTGCCACGAGGGATACGCAGGGCTATCGTGCGAGCGTTGCGACTCCGGGTACAGGCGCTTCACCGAGGTGATCAACTCGAACGGAGTTTGCATAAGCAATCAGGATCTTTGGCATTTTATGAAGCAAAAATACAACGTTTAATAAGGATGCCATCAGCTGCAATTGCCTCGTGGATCTCTACCAGTGGACGATGGGGCCAAATTAGGGATTACAGTGTACCTGTACCAGATAAAACTAGTTGATTCTTTACTATACTTTAAAGTTAGTAAATAAAGCGTTCATGACTTCCGTTTCATAGCTGCTAATCAAATGTGTATGGTGTATAAAAGCTCACAGTTGTGTTTAATTTCATAATGACTGCATAGTCACTACTTATCCTTACAATTATTCAATTTGCATCTTTTAATGGTCACCTGATCTCTTTTTCACCTGGATTTATATATTTAACTTCATTCGAAACCAGAAATTGTCACACACGTTCTCTGAAATGAGCGGTGTTGTGTTGCTCACTAAAAAAGGATACGAGTTTACCTAAAAAAAAAACCGAAACGCATACAATTTTCTTCCGACTTTCGGAGTGTTACTTATTTCTCACCGAATTGTGCAGGGTCGCAAAAAAAAAAAAACATTTCGATTCGTTTCAATTACTGTCCAACGGGAGTCAGCTGTAAACGGCTCCGATAATAAGTCGACATGCGATTGCTTTCAATCGTTCGACTTTTCACTGCTTCCGACCTGTGGTTCCTTTCCCCTGTGTGTGTATGTAGCTTTATGCAGGTTTATTTTGGATTTTATTTCCGTCCCCTACCTCAGGTGCTTTTCTCCTGCGAACAGTTAGACAGGTCCTCCTAACAGGTCCCAGTCATCAGGTGCGGTCTTTCCCGTGGCAGTCACACGAGTCGGCAATCTGGCTTTCCGGTCGTTGATGGACGTGATCGGCCGTTGCGAGGAAGACTCCGGCGTTCGGTTTGTATATTTTTCCTCACTTTGCGAGGGAAGTTTGTGCTTCACTGGCGCCGGTACGAGCCCGGCGAACCGTGACGGTACACAGGTGAGGCACTAACGGATGCTGCATGCGCTCCAGCAGCACGTGCACTGGCAAAGAAGAAAGCCAGTGCAGTGAAACGATGATAGCGTGCTTGATTCGTTTCGTCAATAATAAATAGTCGTGCCAGTGTTGCACTTACTAGCAAGCTTTCCTTTCCACGAATTTATCAGCATATGAAATGTTGCTATCCTCGCTGTAAGGCTTACACTTTTGAAGCTAGAAGAGTGGCAGTTTTGAAAGAAAATTTAAATTTTTATCGAATGATGTATGCATTTTTTTAAAATTAAAGTTTCCATAACCTGAATGAGTTTAAAAATAAAATTGAGTGAATAATCTGATACGTCCGCGAAACACTGGCTCTATAAATTGGACCAAATCGATAATCAAGAGTTTGCTTTAGAGATTTGCCCTTGGATCAATTTTATTCTTTTCTATTTCTCACCGTATGGCCAATGTAACGCCTTCAATCGGCTGATTGCTGGAACAGAAACTGTCTTTCATGGAGTCTGAATGGTGATGGGTGATTTATTGTAATAGAAAGAGAAAAAGCCTGTCCTCCCATCCCCTTCGTGAGGAGTTGATCATATAAAGCGATACTAAAAACTACCGATTTCGGATTTTTTTTTCGCTCCATAATGCATCGGGTGGTTCGGTGAAAGGCACTTGCTGTGTGCTCGTTTTCTCCGTTCAGTTACGAAAGTAAATACGGGAATGGAGATTCGCTGCCAACATTATCCGCTCCCTTGGCTCACGTTCGCATACGTCCGACCTGCCGGAGTGCATGGCGGCGCGTCAATGTAAAGTGTAATGAAATGAACACTCATTATGAGAAATGTTCGCCGAAGTTCGCAGCAACCGACACCCGGTTTTATGTGGGACCGGCGCATCGTAAGCGAAAGGAAGCCACTCCGGCCATGCTAAGCCGGGCAGCGTGCATCATTCGTCTTTCTTTTCGCGTTGCGCTCGCTCATAATGCTGTCACATATTTGCTCTATTACTCCTCCAATTTACGTACCATTCTCTACCGAATCAACAATGTATTCATTCCCTCGCGCCTCGTACGGCTGGGTGCGGTCGTCCGTCCTTCGCGAGAAGCTCGTTCAGCTCGAGGACCATCAGTTTTATGCTTTTTTTTTTCGGCATGGTACCGCACGGTCTACGATGATGATAATAATGATAACGGTTTCTGCTCCTCGGGGCACCCGAGGAAATGTTTACTTTTCCATGCCATTGGCGCCCCCAAAGACGCCTCCCTCCACCACCGGCGTATGGTTCGAACGAAAGAAGCGCCAGTGACGCGCGGTGGAACGCAAAACTCATTCGCCTCCGAGAAGCGGATTTGCAAGATCTTGAATGCGAACGGCATGCCCACACTGCACTCTGCCGGGTGCATTAACGCGCGTTGTCAAGTGTCGCGCGGCGCGTGCATCCGATGCAAATGCGATGTGAATGCAATTGGTGTGCTGTGAAGCGTGTTGTTACTAATCTCAAATGGGATCCTTGCAACGCACTTCCACTTGCGGGAAGTGTGAGAGCGCGCGGCTCAATTAAACGAAACGAAATAAGTTGCGTCATGGTCATGGCGGTGCTAGCTATTTCCGCAAGACCGTACGCTGCTATGTTACTTTAGAATTAAATGCTATCAGGAGTTATGCAAGTGTGTAATGAACTTGAACTTGAATGTATGAAGTTTTAAGATAAGATTTCAAAGGACCTTTAAGCTGAAATTTAAGACCACCGAAGACTTAAGAAATATTCCACATGATAATGTCTATTAAAATCTACAGTTTATAAGAATGAAGGTTATACAAAACCAGATTGGAAGAATTGGTGTGGACATTATCTTTTTTTATGGCTTTGAGTATATTGGTTGAGTTGATAATTAGTTGGTATCTTATATACTAATTTGGAATGATTTTATCTTATAATGTTTTTATTATTCCTTTCCATCTGCATTATTTAGTTATTATCATCAAATCTAGTCGATGAATTAATGCTTGATTCTAAAGTCGAAATGTTAATCAAAAATCTGTTAATCATCATGATCAAGATTTCAAACCGCCATAAATTAATGAAATGAGTAAATCGTATGTTCCAACGGAGGTCAAGAAACTCGTCCAATAAAATTATCCCTCTTTTATAGCCTTTAATATTCATCTGAAAAGTAATTTGGAAAACAAATCGAAGGTTTTTGGTGTACATTTCCCAATTCGATAGCGCTGTTTATTTAGCCGATCAGACATTCCCTTGCTCCTAAACTGACGAGGACCGATGAAAGGCTAGCCACGGCGCAAACCTGGCATCGTTTCTTTGCAAAAAACTTGGCTTCAAGCTGGTTTTTCTGGGCTTTTTTCTGTGGTTCCCTTCATCCAGAAACACGGAGTACCAACTACATGATTTGTGGTGACGGCGAACTTGTAAAGGCGTGCTGTGAACCCTTCCTCCCGGATTGAGGATTTAATTTGCGGCTGCCTGATGCGAGGATTCCGTGAAAAAACGAAACTTGCAAGCGAACGGTGCTTTCCATCAAAATCATGTCGATCCATTACTAATGAAGTGATTTTCAGTGGTTTTTTTTTCTCACTCTTCACCCGGACGGTTTCCCGTTTGGCTCGAAATGTAGATTTCCAATAGTCGCCAGTCGATTTGCCAGGAGCGCTTCCGGTGGCAATCATAATAGCACGGGTGATGAATGAAGCGAATGGAAAACGAAAATAAACTCCACCAGAAGCGGGTCCCTCGGCTGGGATGGTGGAGGATTCCCAGCTAAACAAGAAGTACATTAGCGGTGGCGGACGGCCAATGCTACTTCTGGCTCTCACAGAGCTCATGTGGTTCGGCCAACGCGCGCGGCATAGTCTGCGTATTCCCCCGCCGAGCCGTTGCATATTCATGTGGATGGTTCATAAATAAACATTCGCCACCAACATTGTGTTGCCGGCTGGTTACATAATTTCCGATATTTTCATGTTCACTGATTCCCCGGCCGGAACCGCGGGGCTCTGCTCAGGGGGTTGTGCCTGCCACGTTGCTGCCGAAAACAGTGGTGGTTTGCAGCGCCGGTAGATTAAATGCGAACGTGTGGAGGTCAACGATTGGCGAGCGCTGCTTTAACGAAACTCGCTCCACCTGATTTCGTACCGGTTTGAATAACGGGGTTTCTTTGGGAGGAGATATTTCATGAAAGCGAGACGGAGAGGTAAAGAGCGAGAGAGGGAGAAAGAGGAAGATAGGAAGCGAAGGAAGGATTCATTTCCTGTTAGAGATGAGAATGATTTCCGCGTTCCGGGGTTACGAAGCCGGGACATTTTAGATGGTTTCCGGGTACCTGCTTCTAGCCGGACACCTGTAATGATTTCCCGCCCAGAACTCCGTGCGTGCAACTTTCCAGGAGAGAGTACGTATTATTTTTTTGCGCTGCACAGACTGCCCGGACGAATTCTCGGATTCCAAACTGGGATCGTTTCTTCCTCAGTTCCAGGAAACGTTCGCGACTGGAGAAGGTAGTGTCGTTTAATTATCGCATCCCTGGTGGTGATTGGTTTGGAAAATTCCCTTTAAACGGGGCCGACTGTAGCTCATTGTTATGCTGTTCGAGGAAGGGATCTGATGGTTCTTCCTTCTTTCATTTCTTAGAATATATGCGAAATATAATTTCGTGGGAAAAACCGCTCAGTGAAAAATTCGAATGTAATCCACCGAAATGTGGAGAAATAGGTTTGGTGAACCGTTGAATCTGTTTTTGGTAGCCCTAGCCGTATGGCATGTCGATAGCGTTTGTTTTGTACTGGTTGTTATTCTTCTCCTCGAATATAGAAAGAAGATATGTACGTTTGCCTTAACAAATATAGCTATGATCGACATCGAATACATTTGTCAAAGAATGAGGACGTCTTTACAATTTTACTGTTTTTGCAGCACCTTAAGGATAAATAAATAAATAAGTAAGAAAGTTATAAAATAAGTAAGATAAGACCGATCTTCATTCTAAACGTTAATGATTTAAAGTTCTACTTCTTGATAGTGACCGTATTTCAATTGTAGGACAAGATTTAAATGCAAGATACGGTCAGTGCCTCAAACCTTGCACACTCACCCTACAGTAAAGTAAAAAGTACTACTAAATCTCTTCAATACGGAATGGATTGAAAGGAACAAGAACGAATGGGCGCCAAAACCTTGGCAATCGAGGACAGCAGAGAAAATGGAAGGCAAAGATCAAAATAAAGCCTGTTCTGTTATACGCAGCCCAAATCGTAGTATAACAGTTTTGGGGAGCATGCATGATGAGTCGAGAGTATAAGAGAGCAAAATGGGAGAGTTCAAAGATGACGGAGAGAAAAGGAAATGAAAACAATGGGAGAGCTGCGTGGAATTTGCCTTAGTGTTTGTTAACGTGAGGCGTTTCAGTGTCAGAACATTCATTAGTTCTTCTAACGGCAGTTTTCAGCACGTTTTTCTGCGAAGTTCACTTGTACGATGGAGCGGAGGAAAGTGTGATACGTTTTACAATCAAATCGGTGTATCTAGTACAACCCACCTGGTGTGACGACAAGTAAAACAGCTCGAATTGCGAAGTGCGAGCCTTCTCGGGTTTGTTCACTGTGTTCGATAGTTGAGGTAGGCTGGCGTAGTAAATCAATTCGATGGGAACTGCGTCTGGTTTCTATCGTCGTATGCAAATACACACAAACCATTAAGATATCGAGGGTTTCGCGGGAGAAAATCTTTGTCAAGTTATGCTGAGCAAGCAGCAACGCTCTCCTGCGTCGTCCTCTCGCCAGAGGGGAAATGAGTTTTCACAACTGGGACATTTCGGGGAAAATCGTGCGACCCCGGTGCAGTACTAGATTTGTGGCCGTCCTCCCAGCCCAACGGACTGTCAGTTGGTAAGGTTTTCTCCTGCTGCTCCGTGAGCGAACTAGACGGAAACGCATACACACACGCTTACCAGTTTCTCTCGCGTTTCTCCGTGTCGTCCTTTTCGTGACACGAACGCCCGCGAAAGCTCGACGGCGGGCTCGTGTCGCATTCATGGTTGACGATCGGGGAAACTCGGCCCCAGCGCTATTATGGAGCAGGGAAAACTTCTCAGCTCGCCGAGAACCAAAACGGCAGAGAGAAACGTGAGCAAACCCGTTTCGGCAGAACTGTCATTTTCCCCGGCAGAAGAATGGGGGAACCAAAATAGTACGACGACAAAGGTAAGCCTGCGTTGGAGCTCGAAAGAATCGGCCGCCGTCCGAGGGCAGTCAGATTGTCGTATCCTTTCGTGGTGCGAGCGTGTCCTCCATCAGCCAAAAGGATCTCGGTCGGGGCGAGTGCTTTACGTTCATGTGGGGTATCGTAGTAGGTTGTGTCGTGTGTGCAAACCATCGAAGGAGGCTTCGAGTTTTCAGTCTCCGTGCAGTGGATCCCGGATTTGGCAGTGAGTTAGTGTAAATGATTGTTTGGAAGGAATTGTGTTTTCCTCAATCCCTTACCACCGGTTAAGGCCACCGTCCTTTCACGCGAGCAAAGTACCGTGTGGCCACATTTTTCCACCAAAGTGTGTAGGAGCGTTTCTTTGTGCTGTTGGTGTGCGTTCTTGGCCGTCGTCAAATCGTCGAAACATTGTGAAGCGAAAATTGGCTTAAACTTTTCCCGAACCCGACCGAGGTCGTCCGCTCGTTGCCCTAGCGAAACATGCGAACGTGCACCGTCATCCTGCCAGCGTCCGGACCTCACATCTCCTCCCGGGAGAAGGATTACAAAACCGCGCAAAGGTACACAGAAAATTAACGAACTAGGCCCTTGGTCTCCGCCGGGACCGCCTTCAGCTGGCCGTTCCATTTGCCGTTCGGTTGCGGTTTGTCGTCGGGGTTTTCCCGAAGGAAGGTTTTGCCCGACAGCCCTCGCTGGGAACCGTTTTCCGCACCGGCTGTTCCGGCTGCTGGGCGTGTGTTTGTGATCGGACCGGACGTGGACCGTTGCTATGTGTGTGTGTGTGTGTGTGTGTTTGTGGTGTTTAGCTGTGTTTCTGTTTTTATTTTCATCGCGGCGAGCGCTTGTGCCTTCCGTTGTGGTGTTCCGGTTGTGTTAGGCAGTGTTAAAATTCGTCCCATACTAACAGTCGTTCGCAGCCGGGAAACGGAACCGCGCCTACCTTGTTCTTCCGGTGGAGGTTCACGCGGAGAAAAGGTTCTTCTTTAATCCACCCCACCCAGGAGAAGTGTTTTTCAGCGCCTCCTTTTCACAGAAATATGCACACAAACGCCTACCAAGCCGCTCTTTCCGTGATGGTGACGATGGAGCACCGATATATCGTACGAATTTATCGTACTAGGGGATGCCCCCGGGAAGGGAGCAGGGCGTAAAACAACAGGATGCGTTCACGGAAGCGGAAATTGGGTCTTTCCTTCTGTTTCCTTCTGTCGCCGTTCCTCTGGGTGTGTACCTACCCTAGCTTAAGAAGTTGGGAGCCGCGAGAGGAGAAAACCAACGGCAAAAAAAGAGTATATCCTTCCGGCGGTTGAGTGTTGTTCATTACGGAAAGGGATCGATGGGACGAGGTGACATGTTGCCGGAATCTCCCACGTTTATGTTGTTGTTGGATCGAAAAATAGAACAACGATGAAAAGGATATAAAGGGACGATGATAGAATCGGATGTGGCAAGATGTTTCCTCCCCCTGTGTCCATTGGTCACACCAAAGGAAGCTTTGAATGTGTGTATAGGCGAGTGTTTATTTTTTCATGATTAGCAAGGGTAGGAAAACAGCCGACCATCGATCGCGTTCGGGTCGTGGCGAAAGTATCATTATGTCTATAATGCGAATGCGAATTCGCACGTGTGCCCAACGATTCTTGTTTTCAGGAGAAAGTTTTTATGTGCGCTTTTCGGTATCTTTCCCCGATCGTCGCTAGAAGCAGACGGTGTACAAAATTTGCACTAAAGAACGTAGGCCGTGTGAGCACGAAAAACAAACTTTTCTTCAACAACTAGCGAAGGGTTTAGCGGACGCTTTTCGACTGCACGTTAGGCACCCGACCACTAAAAATATATTTTAAGAAAAAAATTGCCAACGAAAGGCAAACCACCCTGACAAGGCGAAAACGATTGCAAAAGGAGCAAGGAGCAAACAGGCCAAACACATACATAGTCACAAAAAGGCAGGCCAAACGTTGGCGTGCGAATATTATCAAGAATGCCTTTCCGTGGGCCAAAAACTGTCTTTCCCTTTGCCCCGCTGAACCGGTTTAGTTGTTTTAGTTTAGCGATTTTATGTCCTTATTTTTTAGCACCATCAGCTGAGCGCTTTTTCAGCCGTTCAGATGTTGAAGGATTGAGTTGAACATTCGTGTTACTTCCGGTGCCCCTTTTTCTCGCTTCTTTTCCGCTTTGCCACAAGCTGGTTTTTTTTTGCCCCGATCACTTTGAGGAATATAGTCGAATGGGTTTTTCGTCTTTCCTGCAGAGAAAGGGCGTGAGAGATGAGAGTGAAGGTGAAGGAACACGGACAAAAAAGAAACTCATCAAAAAGGCTTTTCGGAATGCACAGAAGTTGATCCCATTTTCGTCACTGCCACCACCATAATGGCGTATTCGGGGAAGTTTTTCCGAGTTTCTGGAGCAGTTGCGGGCACAGACGGCCATCGACATGCAGTCTGCAGGAAGTTGAGCGGTCTCTTTGTTTGTGACTGCTGAAAACAAAGCATAAACTACCAGGGAAGAAATAGAACTGGGAGGCCAGATGCAAAAGAAAATAAAAGCAAGGCAAAGTAAGAAAACATTGACACCCGGAAATCCGCAAATTTTCGAAAAGGACTAAACAAAAAAAAGGGACGCAATACATGGAAGAAAATAAAAACAAATATGAAAGGATCACCCTCGTGTGAATGACAAAAGTAAGCACCGAAAGGCCAAAAAATGGGTTTGGCAGGAATTTTATCTCCATTCCTCCTGCTCCCCCGCACCTACTTTTTTGCCGAGCCTTTCCTCGGAATGGATGTGGTTCCCTTTTGCCACGCGTTTTTTTTCCAGTTGAATTTATTCGTTTATTTTATGTTCAAGATCGACGTCAAGTTCATCCCTTCGCCATGGTTTCCGTCGACAAGAAAAAAGGCATTGTGGAGCCAGCATAGAAGAGTGAACACAAAAAGAACGATTTACATCAATCATAACCCATGTTGCCGTTGTTGGAGCAAAAGGGACCCATAAAGCTCGGCGCCGACTTCTGATGGGACCGGGTTCGGAATGCGAAGTCGCTCGGAGACGTGTGCTCTGACGCTTTCCGGCCTCACCACTCGGTCTCAGCGGCGTTAAGTGTTTTCCACACACGAAGCCTAATCCGGATCCGGCCTGGAAGTGTGTGTGTGTGTGTGTGTATGTGTGTGTATGTGTGTATACGCGACTCAAGAGCTGTCGCGTCGCAAGTTCCCGACACGCTGCCAGAACCCGGGAGGGTAGGACCTCTAGAGGTAATCTCTCGCCACTTGACTCCCCGGTTGCGTTTGTGGCACTTTGTTTCGGAATTTCCGTTTGCTCGAGCCGCTGGCTGGCAAAATTAAATCCCTCCCGGGCCTTCCCCATTTCCACTCCTCCCGTTCCAGGCCCGGACACTCTGGCGACACGTAGATTCAAGGTGTTTTTTGTCTCGCTCTCTTGTAGTATCAAGAGGATGCTTGACGGGTTTCTGACGAACGCCCGAACGTGCGTCCTCAAGCCAGTACGTCTGCCTGCCGGTGAAGTTGTTTGATGTCGGCGTGGCTGTTGTTGTTTGCGGTCGCTCCGGATCGAATTCTTACAGAGTTTACAGAGCAGAATGTGCCGTGGTGCGTGCCGGAAAGGCCTGCGTTCGTCAAGTGATTCGGTCCATCTCCGATCCTCGCAATGGTCGATGATGAAAAGCAAACATCGAACGGTCCGCTCTCTTCCCGTTTTCCTTGCGGGATATTATTCTCCGCCCCAGCTGACGCTCTCGCTCTGGATCTAAACGGATATGGACCACGTTTTATCTGGCTCGGGCTGACCGTTGCGGTCCTTTGCAGAGTTGGTTTCTGTTCCAGAACGTTTCGCAAGATGTTGAGATAGCATCTCGTATGAGTGGAATTGGATGTCCTACTGGATGATCTAAGGATGCGAACTTTGAGGGAGAACTTGATGGTGTGACAACGCCCAGGACAACTACTGCGTTACTTTCTGGCAAAGTAATGCACCCCCGTGGGGCAATTTCATCAGTGAACATATCCTCCCTCTGGCCTCCTTCTGCTGTCCACCGGGAAGCTAAAATAATTAAAGATGGCCTACCGGGGCTCGCTAGCGCGTACGTCCGGGACCGTCCATGCTACTCTGGACGTCCCAGCCAATGGGGTCGTTACACGAAACGCACCCGGAACTATAAATCTCGTCCGCAGCGAGACCGTGGCTCTTTCGGGACCCTGCGATGGTAGTTTCCGCGTTGATACACGAAAAAAAAAATGATCAGGTCAGGCAACGATGTCGACCGCAGCGAACGACGGACCTGGGCTTGAGAGGGCTTTGGAACGTGCGGTGGTACACACTGGTAAATGGTTTTGAATTATTTATGGTCCCCCCGCTAGCTATGGCCCGTATCCGTTTCCACCGAACTCCGGCCTGTCGAGGGTGTGTGTGTGTGTTTGGATGCGTGTGTGTCAGTTTATTAATCATTGTTCCCACGGTAATCTGTCAGTGGAGCAAAGCTTTCCCACGAAAACGACGCTCGAGGGTTGGAATGGCAATGACCAAAGTTTCGGCAAAACATGAAAAGATAGTATTGAGACTGCAGGAGTGTATTGGGAATTTTTTTTCACACGCTTGTTAAACGTTTCACCCACCACGGGACACGTAGGAAACTGGCTTTCGTCCGCCAGGAGCTGTGTGACGTTCGATGGGATGGAAGAAAAGAACCACAATATGAAAAAAGCGACGTCTGACGTCTGACAATTTCTCTGTGGATCAAAACGGGTGGAAAATAAAAACAAACTAACCGCGAACCACAGCACCGTTTGATGGATTGGCTTTCTTTGCGAAAATTCATTTGCGCCCTTATCGATCCATTGTTGCGCGTGTTTTAACATTGTGTGCAATTTCTCCAGCGCTCTGGCTGATGGGTGCCGATCGATCAATTTCGGCTACGGTGCAATGAGAAGCAGTGTGGAAAATTAAATTGTTCCCGCATCCTTGCCTCCACTTCGACTCCCAAGTCCTTCCCAAGTGCTCCGTGCGCGTCGTAGGCATCAAAAGGTCGGCTCGGCGGAAATAAACGGCAAGGCTCGACAGTGCGCCGGGCGACTAGGGGCGGAGCAAAATGAGATGAAATGAAATGAAATAAAATACAGTGTTTGCAGTGAAATGTACAAAATATTGATTTCCTTTCGTGCGTCGCATTCCGACGCCGTTTCGAACGCGGCTCCGCGGAGGAAACAAATGGACGACGGCATTTGAGGAAAATCGAGCCGACGAGCGCGGAAAGCGCACTCGAACGGGAGCGCCAATCCGAGTGTTTGTGAGTTTGCTGATTGTTGACCGTTTGTTATTCTTGGCTTTGGAGTGGATGCTTCGAGGCCGCACCGTGCCTGGTTTCCTGGTTCCTCAAACCGTGGGCAGCCGAGTGTGGCTGCATTTGGTGTTTGGGTACAAGGGAAGCGAGAAAAACCAAACAAAACTGGCGGTATAAAATAATACCGAGGAAACCCCGGCGAAGGACACGAGATTGCCAGCATCCGGTGGGTTTTGAAAATCGATCCAGATTCGAACCACACAGCGAAAGTGTGCTTTCCATTCCAAGGACAGACAGAGGTAAGTGTGCGCGCGTGTGTGTGTGCATGTAGGTTGTGTTACCGGGCTTTTCCCGAGAATGGCTTATGTTTGATTTAGATTCGTGCTCCTGTGAGAAGGTTTTCGTGTTTTATTTGCCGGAACATGTTCGTTTTGCTTGGGATGAAAATAAATTCCCAGGATTTTATTGAACCATTACGTGGTGGATATTTAAGGAAAATATTTATGCTGTGACGATGAGGATCAGCTTAATCTACTGGGATGTGGAATGTTCATGGAATAATTGAGATTTATCAGCAAATCGAGCTGATTGTACTTGCACTCCTGAACTTGTGGGAGTATTTTATTATAAATTAGTTTGTCATCATATTTTCATAAAATCACAAGAAAATGGAAAATATGAAAGTTTTTTTAAAACGTTTTTGAACGTTAAAAACATTACAAAACACGTACCATAGGAAATGCTTTCGAAGAAAAACTCAAACGATACATATGAGTATAATCTTTCATCTGATGTGAGGTTAAATTGATCACTACCATCAAGAGCTCAGCAGGAGGAGCAGCAAGAAGAATAAAAAAGTTTGGTACGAAAATCACCATCAGCAATATTGCCCTTCACCACTCTTGAAGATGCATGCCCTCTAACCGAAACGAGACGGATGTGCTCGACTACGGTGAAGCCATCATCATAATGATTAAGTCAGCATTCTCACCGACGAGTGTGCCAAAGTCAACAAGGCTTCTCGGCTCACCGACACCCAGGGGTCCCGGGGGCGTTGGGGGAATGTTGTACATTATCGGGGTTTATCCAAACAGTGATCCCAGTGGCGCTACCGGAACCGAGATGTCCTCCCAATTGACTCGACCGACATCCATCCTTGGTGGTGCGGTTCGAGAGAGCGAACTGGACGGAAGGACAGGCAGAGAATGATATCTTCCGGCAATGGGGGGTGGTAGGTGAGAGCCCTTCCCGGGGGTGGCCGGTTAGTTCAATCAATCACACCACCGGATCCAGCCGAGGCTCGTTGAGCTCTCGAGGTACCTTTCAATCTTCCGTCAGACGTAACCTCTGTGCCCGGTGCGTAGGACCTACACATCGTTTCCGTGAGGCTTCCGAGAAGTTTGAAAAAGGTTCCTATCCTATTCCTTGCCTCCTCGTGTTGTTGAAAAAGTGTTATGTTGAACTCCAAAAGGTATCCGTAGGAAAGAAATGAACAGCTATTCTGCGCTAGATCAATCCAGCCGCTCCGGATCCGGCCGGTTTCGATCTGCAAGCAAACACCAATACTTGATGATTCGATTCGCCGGCTCAACCCCCAAACATTCTGAACAACTCTTACCCATAAGAGCCTCCGCCCACCGTGCCAATTCTGGTGTGTGTCTGAGAAGCGAAGGAAATCGAAATCGAAATCATTGTGCCGAAATGAGGGCCTTATCGAAATTCCGGAACATATTCCGTACTGCTTTTACTGAGCTTTGACTGCGAAGTCATCAAATGTGTTCCGGATTATCGAGGAGACCTTTCGCGCAAGTGGAGGTAGGAGCTGGAAAAACCTAGGGAGTGCAGGTAGCCTACTCGGGGTCACTTTTGCTGTCTGTCACGACGTTGGACGGTCGATTTAACTCTTGCGCCCATTATTGAGGAAGGTTCCGCATGTTTGCTCTTTGGGGAATGGCTATATTTTATATCTCCTCCTGCATCTGAATGGATATGTCGAATGGACATGTCGAAAAGGGTGTTTTTCGAATCATCAACGGCTGGCCGGGGTGCGAAAAGGTAGTAAACGGTCACTTCGGATGATGTTGGAGGGACGAGTAGGAGGAATTTCGAAATCGAACTAACCTGTTAAATTGTGCGTGAAAAATTTCCTCCTGCAAATTGTGCGTATTTAAGTTCTTTTACCGTGAACCAGTGGCCAATTATGTTGTTTTCATAACATCGTTCCCGGTTAGCTGGCACACAATTTAATCGTCAATCAATTGGAGTTCTGCTTATTTACTGTGCGCGTTAACAAGAATAAAGCCAATCAGTACGGTACTGATGTAATTAAACCGTAATTGGACGTTGCTTATCCATGGATGATCTGTTTACAAGCATCTCCGAGATTGAAATTTGCAAATTGCGCTTCACGGTCAACAGTTCCGGCGTGGGTGAGCGCCCGCCAACGTGGGCAGGACTTCATCATCAACTGCTGTTGAGTCCACTGACCGCTGCTCGTTCGTGCTTCCGGGCAGTGCTGCTGCTTCTTGCGCGCAAGGAAATGAAACACGCCCGGAAAGCCATCGGCAACACCAAATAACCCGTAATAACCACCCATCCAATTCCAGAGCGATCGGTTCGTGCACGGAATGCGAATTTATGCTCTGGGCAGATGGTGCTTTTTCACCTTTTTTCTGTCGTTACAACATACCTTAACCGGAACTCGGTTTTGCACGCGTGTGCACGGGTTCGCGAGATTTTCCCAGAATCAAATTTGATGACTAGGAAGTGGGAGGGTTTGGTCACGGCTTGTTGAAGGAACTGCCAGCGGAAGTTCATTCTCTGGAGTGCATACTTTTCTCGCACTAGCTCGGAATGGACGGCCATTGTCATCATCGGTACCGTGGGAGCTGCACGGCGAAGAAGAAAGCAGGGGTTTTCTCCAGCCGTCTAGTCGCGTGGGCGGATTAAGGAACGCTGATGACGTCCTCAAGACTTGCGTGGCAAATTGTTGCGTTTCGTCCGAGGCATACTAAACAATTTCCAATCATTGGCCCAACGGGAGGCTCCAATCTCATCGTATGCCGGAACAAATTTGACGATTCCGTGGAAGAACAGCCGTGTGAAAAAAGGAAAACTAGCCCGCAGCGAAACAAACACCCTCCGGAAAAAGCAACCGGCATGAGCGGCAGCTCGGGAAGTTCTTCCGATACTCTTCCGTCTGTTTCGGGTCTTTCGCATTCGCCATCTTCCAGTTCATTAGCTTCGTCCCGTATTAGATTCGCTCGAGCCGTGCCAGTTGTTTGCTAATGCAGTTGTTGCGACGGAGTTCTTGGCCACACTCTGGTGGATGAAGTGGTAACTACGAAATTGAGTGTCTCGTTAGGGCAGGACACGATTGGCAGACCGGCCGTTTTCGATTACGCCGAACGAAACGCTAGGCGCTAGGCGAATCGATAAGTGTGCATTAGTGCTTGGTTTTAGGCTCGAACGGTTCGCCGATGAGGACGTGTGCGGTATAGGACCTGTCCGGGCGTCGGTTCTTTAGGGGAAAGGTGTTCTCAAGCACAAGCAGTACGAGAGTTCGTCCGACATGTGGAACTACGTGCCGGATTAGTAGACTACGGTTTCTCGGCTGAACTACGTGCACGCAACTTGCCAACGGAACTTGTGTATTTGCCCCCCTCCTAATCGGCTCCCACAATTCGATGAGCGTTTTATCATTTTCTGGCTCTGCGAATCTCAGACCTGAGACCAACGATACTTCGCCCCGAATCTAATTGTGGTGACAAACAGTTTCTTGCACACTACCGAGCTGAACTTCCAGGCCCTGGGAACGTGAATGCGTTCCCGTTTTTCATCCGCTCCATTGGAAGCGATTGCTTTCTACAAAACCGCAGCCGTTGGTCGGTTTCCGCATCCGAGCCAGCGAAGGAAAAAGGGAAAATCCAATTCCGGTAGAGAGAGCCTTGCCGCGCTAGCGTTAGCTTTGGTTTGTTAGTTTTGCGTCTCGGTGGGAAAGTTGCTCTCCTTTTTTTACACACACGCACGTGCGATAAAAGTTGATCCAGCACTTCGTTTGATAGAACAGCATGTATTTTGTTAGTTCTTTTTTTTTTCTTGTCTCCTCTTCACATTTCTCGGCAAACGGCCGTGTGGAAGCATGTGTGGCATGTTCGGCTCGTCTAGAAACTGATCTTAAGTGTAGACTACTTCTTGACGTCCACTCACGGTTTGCTAACAGTAAACCCGTGCCCGCGAGGAAGAGAGAGAAAGAGAGAGAGAAGGAGAGAGATATAGAAGGGGAGAGAGAGCGAAGCTGTGTTTGATGCCGATGGAAGGTTTTTCAAGATAGGTAAAGTTTTCAAGAACCTTCACCAAAGTATGAAGCATAGTTTGCGCAAGAGTTTTCGATAACGATATGAGAAAGCTACTCCCGGGCGAAAGAACATTTCCCTTATTACTTCGGCAACGTTGTTGACAGCGCAGCACTGACTTTTTGCTGCTCGTGTAGCAAAGTGTGTCTATCAACAGCTCGTATGATCTGCATACGCAATAGTTGTTTTGCGCGAAGGGTATGATAATCTTCAAGCATGAAACTGAATAGGATCCTTTCACATGATGTTCCTATTAAAGGATAGGATGATGAAATAAGTTAGCTTTTGTGTAGTTTCTTATGTAAGGAACTTCTTCAAACATATGTATTTTGCAGGGATGTAATTATTTTGATGAGATTATCTACCCTAAATTTCTCTTGCTAATGCTTAACCATTGAGACGGTTTTGAATAATTATTATGTGCATGTTTTCATATTTTTCTGAATACATATAGTCTTATAACAAGAACATTATTCATGCCTCTCGATTGATAATGAAGTTATTTTTTATGAAACAAGTTTCTTTCATAAAACGATGTTAGTGGCAAACGTAGCACAAAAGCCCTGTTCTCAGCTGATTTGTTTAACGTTCGACCGAATCGATTGTTTTTAATAGGTCGGTGTTGACCAGATGCTCACAATCTGCCTGTATCAGCAGCGCTGCCATCGCACATCGAGAATCCAGCGTAAAACCATTAACACTAGCATTACCGTGGCCTTTGCACGTTCGCGACCTGCTCATAAATTAGTTCACCATTTTCAACCGGTCGGCTTCATAAACATATCGACAATATGAAAACACCGCACGAGCAGCGCAGCTCGAAAACTATAACCACGGTTGTGCATCTGCATCTCCCGATGCGTGTGCGATCGTACGTGTGTGTGTGTGTGTGTGTGTGTGTGAATAATTTCACCATAAGTTAGTGGCACGCCAGCAGCTCTACGATGGCCTAGTTTTCAGTTTTCCCTCGTGGTCCGTGTCGTCGTCGGACTGCGACGCACCGAACGCGCATTTCAACCGGAAACGGAGGCTACGCAAGCATTACCCGTTTTGCAGTTAGCAGTCGCTGCCGAAGGTCCTTCCCAGGCCGCCACAATGCGTCGAGCGAGCGAGGAACAATGAAGCGACGGGTTCAATAATTTTCTCCAAGCCACTGCACACATTCCCGCGCATGAAACGCACCTTTTCCGGGCGAATTTGCCTCTGCTGCGGTCTCGATTGCGTTGAGTCGTCGCGTTCACAGTTGCGACCAACTCCACGGGCCTCCGGTTTCGTACCGGCCCACACTGACCGCGTTGTGTGCGGAGGGATATTTATTAATGCACCTATTGTGTGCCGCGCGGATCGTTTCCAAACCGGGCTCCGTTTTCCCGGCACATTCATCGAACGCACCGGGAATAGAGTGAAGTGCGACTGCCTTCGACGCAGTGGGCGTTGAATCGAGCCGGACTGGTTGATGCCTCCGGCGCCTTGCCGTATCGATGCCTGGTCCGTGTGTGGCTTTGTCGGTATGTGGCCCTAAAGACCTTCACAGCTCTAAGTGTTTCGGAGGACCCTCTAGCCTCACCGCCGTCTAATGATGCGTGACCATCGGCGGCGGATGCTGCCATCGTGGTTGGGCAGTCTCGCCGAGACGGTGGATATTAATTACCGCTAAAAGGTGTAATAAGATTGAGTCAATAGACCATCAGCCGCCTCAATATCGTCTGCGTGCGTTAAACTCGTATGGGAGTGGTGTTGGATGCTGTACAAGTAAGCGGTGCCTAAAAAAACTCACCAAACTCTCTACGAAATAAAGTAGTTGGCCTTAAATTCTTGGCAGAGATCAATGCTATACTTTCCAAATGGTTCTTTAATTGTTTTAAAGCATAAGCGCAAGCCTGCATTCCCAAATGGTTGTGAAATTTGCTGGTCTTGAGATAAGCAGAGAAACAGAGGGGTGGATATGAAGTTTGGTAGTATAACGTAGTACTGAGTTTATGTCTTACTAAGGAGTACTAGCTAAGCAGTCCTTCGTATCGCGGGTGGTCCGGTCTGGATTCGAAGCCACAACGTCGTGGGTCGTCGTGTTCCTGCCTGCGTACGCGCTCGGATATCCCGGACCCTCGCGATTGTTTGTTTCACTAGCCATTATAATCAGCTTCGTGAAAGGTCTTGCTTCATTGAAACCTTCATGGGAAAATAAAAAGGTAGTTTTTGGTTTATTTAAGGATACTCTAGTATCCTATAGGATTTAAGGATACTCTAGTATAACTTACAAGTTCTAATATTGACAAGAGTTGACTGGTACTTTCCCTTTGCACCACCTCTTCCAACACGTAGAACCCACAATGCACGTCCATCTGCTTCTCTGTGTGGTTTTTATTCTTCATTTTCCCGCTGACTAGTTTTAGTGTTGCTACCAATTTCGGCTTTCGGTCACAACCACAACCAAATTGATGGATTATGCCGTTCCGTCGTGGTGGCGATAAAACTCAGTTATGTTCAGGGCCTAAAAAAACAACCTCCCAAACACATTGCAGGAAAATCAAGCCATTTCACCCAGCGAGTGTGTGTTAGGACGTGCAGTGACCTCATTGCCTGATCTGGGCTTGTGTGCGATGGACAGTGGTCCGTATTTGGTACGGCACGGAAAGCGGATGGTTAAACTCTGCGATTAATGGTGATGGACAAATACAGTGCACACAAAATGTCGACGGATGCCAAAGTTCGAGGGACAGCTTAAGCGAGGCGTTTTCGGGTTTCCTTTTCCTTCGCTTTTCTTTCCACGGCAAATATTTCTCCATCACAATTTTATGGACGACGAATTACAAAAACTCGTCATGCTCTCTCCTTTCTCTGTTCTTCGCACAAAATGTGCTCCGATCCATTTTGTCGGTCTTGCCTGTGGTTTTCGTGGTGCGCGTTCGACTTGGCGACTGAATTTGTTGCGAAGCAAACCGTTTCATTTTATTTTTCGGTCTTCGGGATTGGCTGGAGGTAATAAAAGAAACATCACCAGCCGACATCGTTGACCGGCGCGTAATTTATCGTGCAAAGCCGTACGGAGCAGCTTGTTTTCTGGGTTGTCGTACGGAAGTTTTAGGTTTGCTTTATGGGCGAGCATAATGTTTGAGGTATTATCAAATCGGTTTGTTGTAACAGTTTGATTGACGGTCAGCTTAGACCCCGATGAGCGAGCGAGCGGTTGCGTTTTTTTTTTGCGTCCGATTCAATGCAAATCTTGTTTGTGGTGTGCAAACGATGGAGGTGTTTTCCTTTTTGCCTTCATTATAGCTTTTCCATCGTTTTTATGTAATGGTTTTCTTTTCATTTCTCATGGCAACTAGAGGAGCAAATGAAGTAAGTGAAAAGGAATAAAATATCTTCATTGAAGGAGTTTGGTTTCGACAATTTCGGTGTCCTTTTTTCTTCTCTCCCTTACTGACATTTCCGTGCTTCCGAAAACAGGCAAGTTTCCATTTTCGATTGTTAAACGAACTGGAAAGGCTTTCGTGTGACTGGCACGATTTTGGTTTGGTCTTTTGGTTCTGCCTACTGCCCAGATATCCGTAAGCGCTTGCCGTAGCCTCCAGTTTTAGGTACCAGAGCTGGAAAGCGCCCAACATTATCATCACCTTCAGTGCGCTTCGCTTCACTAGTCTGTAAAGATGCCTTGAGACGAAAATGTTACGGGCCTTGGCATTTGTCTGATTAAAGCTGACAGCGAATCAAATACAAATATGTGGAAGATGTAACGCCGCGTTTGAATAACTCAGTTCAGTTCAGTTCTTATAATTTTATCGTTTTGAAAAATAAATCGAAGTTTTTCTCTTTACATTGATTTTGAAGTTTTAGTAAAGAGCTGCGGGACCCGCTGTAGAACCTGAAGGCTATTTAATAGATAAAATTTAATTTTTAAGCTAAACTTCTCTTACTTAATGTTTCACTATGGACTGGTGTTAGATTTTCCGTTCACTTCCCGTCGGTCCCTGGAGACTGACAGTGGCCGAAGCATCGTTCTTTCTTTGCAGAATGTCTATCGGCCTTCCAGTGTCTGTCCACCAACAACAGGGTTCGTCCTGCGCAACAGCATCGGGTAGAAATATCAGTCGGCGTTAACGTAAATCCTCACAGAATCGGCTGGTCGGTTAACGTGTTGGAAGCTTGCGATTGCAATCATCTTTTTACTTGGTGATGCCTCAATAATAGCAGTTTATAACAATTTTACAGAAATCCCGTTTGTAAGGTTTGAGGTATGAAACTCTCGTTTGTTTTTATACCATAGGAAATTTTTTATTGCCTAAGAGAGCTTAACATACATTGTAAATTTACCCATGATGTACCTGGGTGCTTCAGCTCTATTTCCCCCTTAAACTAGATATATTGCGGTAACTAAACCGCAAGGTTGAAAGAGGAATTCCTGTTAAAGCTTGGCCGAATGGCTGCCCTCTTCCCGGACGGTCGTAGGATTAAGTGGTGCCTGAAGGAACTGGTGAAAGCGTTGGCAAGATTACTAGCACGCTACTACAGGAGGCTGAAGCATTGCGATGAGCAAGATGTTTCCTGGATTTAATTAACAACCGTCAGGTGCTCGGTAGCAGCTGTATGCACACGGCGCTGAGCTGGTCGAAGCCGCTGTAGTTTGCTCATGTTTCCAGAGCTTTACTAGCTTACAGCCGTTCACGAAGCAACAAATGCTTACTGTTTGATCGTTGTTCGCCTTCCCCGAGAGCGCTTGTTTGGAGCATCAATTATTGTACCAGGAAAATCTTGCTTTGAACCAATCCCAATTAACCATTGTGGGAGAGCGCTATGGATATATCAAATTTATGTTTAGAAAGCGTGTTATCTGTGTTATTTTATTTACCTGCCTTGAATGGTTTTTACGTCTTAATTAAGTACAACAACAATAACAGATTGATGAAAGAATGAAATGTTTTTAGTTAACTTAAATTTATTGTCTTGCCAATTAGCAATCCGTCACAAACTGTTGAAAGAGAATTTGATGGGTTTTAACGAATTTTCAGACATATGGGTTATTTCGAATTCCACATGATCCATTTATATTATAAGCTCATTGTCTACCACCAGAGTAATTGCGTTTAACAACTTTCAATCCTGCCTACGCAATATGAATCCTTAATTTGTTTTTGCTAGACATTTTTCGTGTTATGTTAAAAAAACACTGACACACCTCTCAAGGACGATCTAAGCGAACCAGTGATGTTTGAATTTCCTCAAGCGATGCTGGCGTGCGTGACGTGCATAAAATTATAAATCGCGCAAACCGCGGCGTAGGCTAACAGGACTCTGGCAGGTGCCTGCCTAACCTTGGTTACGTCCAAAACGGACCACCGAGAGTGTCACCATTTTGTATTGCCGCCATTTCAACCGGGAGTACACGTGCAACGCGAGGCTGTATGTGAGACTTGAAATGCTTCTCCACCGAACGGAGCGAGAAGAAGGAGAACCAGGCTGTTCATGGGTCATACTAACAAGCCTCTTAATGCTCCACCGGTCGCAGTTTCAGAAGGGTAAGATGTAATAGAATCAACAACAACACACACAAAAGAACCAACAATCATAAACCACAAGGTCCGGCTCACCTCTGCGACTGGGAGCGATGAATGGAGAAAAAAAAAAAACCGCTGGCACCGGGCACGAGTGCCATTTTCTTAACATCCTTTTAAACACGGTAATATCCCGTCATGTCAGTCTTGAGCAGTTGATGATGGGGCCGTTGCTCCGGCGTGGTCTTGCAGGGTTCCCTTCTGGCGAACCTCGACTCGTGCGTTGCGTGGCGCCTGCGGTTTAATTTAAACATTACTTTCAATTAATTTTATATTACAAGACATTTCAGCCATTTTGTCCAGGGGGAGGGGGAAACGGTAGACAGTGAAGCAGGTGCTTGTTTGGCCTTTGGCGTGGCTCAACTTTTACGAGCCCTAAAGTGCGCGCGGCCCTCCGTCATTCCGGGGGACCATAGTTAACCGCAGAAGTAGGCGAGGCGCACGATCCTTACCCCAGGGAAGCGAAAACCAGTCCGGTGGGACTTTATTAGCTCGTTTGGTGGAATGGTGGTAAACATCGGTGGGCTCGGGAAGTGAATGGAGGAAGAGAGCACCAGCCGGAGGAAACGGGAAGGAGCATAATGGTCACGCAAAACCCCGGGACGCGCGTGTCCGTGTTTGACGACGGTTTTCGTGGCAATGCAAAATGCTTCCGTACACGCATCGCTTTCCCTGCTTTCGCTCAAACGTTGAAGCGGCCTGCGGTCGCTCGGTGGCTGTGATGAAGTGTTGGGGAAAAATGCCCGAACGATGTCGACGGTTTCCCCGAGCGGTGCCGAAAGGTGCGTGAAAAATTGCGTTTCCCAGAGTAGTAAAGCGTGGGGAAGGTAGCGTTTTGTTTGCTCTGCCATAACCGCAGCACGATCGATTTAATTCGCAGCCACAGGTTTCGCTGGTGGCTTGGGATGGGAGCTCGGTGCAGTTTTTGTGCCCCTCGAAAGATTTGCCGAAGGACGAGATGTTCAACCGATGAGCGGCCCTAACAAATCGCGCATCAGAGGCATCGACTGGGTCTGCAAAATTCCCATCGAAACGCTCCGCCGTTGGGTTTGCGCGGTAAAATTTGATTAGCAAAAGTTTGCCATGGAGTAATTGGAAAACTGTGGAGTAATATCTCGGTGCGGTTCGCTCGGAAAGGTGAGCTGTTTTACCGTTAGCCGCAGCCCTCCGCTTGGCTCACGTTGGCCCAGAGGAATTTGATTATAGTAATTGTGTTTAGTTAGCAATCTTTTTTTCTTCTTCTCACCGTACACCATGTTTATCCTGCACTCGATTCATGTGTGAGAAATTTCTAAATTAACTATGCCGGCACACACACACACTTCAACAAGAGGGCAAGAATTCCCACCATAATTGGCCCATCCAAATGCCGGTCGAAAGGGCGGGAAAGAGCAGCGCCTGAAGTGACCGAAGCGATTTACGTTTGATTGACCTGTTGTCGAGCGTGTTCCCGGAAGTGCGATCGTGGCAAAGGGAAGGTTGCATTTCTGATTGCGCCTGCTTGTTGCCCGGAAAAGGGCCACTTGAAGTTTCTTTTCATTTCGATGATGAATGGTGCGGTGCCTGCTAATCAAGCTATCATGGTGGGGCAGCCATCAGCCGTGCGGCAACACGTTAATTTTCGATAAACACTTGAATTGTTCGAGTTTTCGAGCAAATTGAGGGAAGCATGTAACCGACGTTGAATGCACTTTTCTTGGACACACGATGCCGTGGTAAGGCGGAGAAATCCACACTGGATGAACTTTTAAGAAAAAGAAGACCAACACATTGACCACTTGGAAAGGCAGCTTGATAGCCGGAAGCTATTACATTTCCTTTCAAAGTTGACCAGAGATCTTTGGAGGTACAATTACATTTACGGAAATTGGGATGATACCTATTTGAGTGGCAACAGTCGGAGGTTGTTTAATTTAGGAATTTTTGGGTGCACCATTGGCATGAAGCTTGAGCGAATTTATGGAAGATTATTTGCGATGCAACCCACCGGGATACTCTTGCAACCTTGTTTGTTGCAAACCGCATTTCAAGTGCTGCAAGGCACGTTTCCAGGAACATCTTTTGGGAAAATCGTTTCATACCATCAAGGGATTTACAAATCCCCGGTAAATCTCAAACACACTTTGTATGCCTCGAAACCCTCGTTGAGAATTACAAAATGGTTTTAATCAATGTTTATAAAACAGATCTCCGAACAGCAATTTATAAATGGGATTGTAGAATAAACATGAGGCATGGAATTGCAACGATGCAATCGGTCACCGCTCGGGGCATTTTGAAACCCAGAAATTCTTACAAATGAATTGGTACTTAAACAAGTGTGTATGTTCAATTTCTTGATTCTCGGTTGCTCGTTACCTGGGTTGATATTTGAACCGTCTAGTACGATAAAACAAGCCCACAACAACAAAACAACTAACGGTGCAAAATACTTGTCTCTTCCTGTGCGTCCGTTTCACTTCCGGGCTCCTCGTCGTTTGCAAGTAAATGTGGTTTCATTTTTTTCAATATAGCATCAGTGCTATCTTTTCGATCTGCAGATTGCGGAATTAGCTTTTCAACCGGGCTCAGAATATGCAAAGAGCAAGCGCCTGCAAGCCCTGAGAACGTGCAGCTTTTGGCGTTCAAAACTACCCTCGAGGGGGAATGAATCTGGAGCCATATTTTAGGAGCAGCGGTTAGGTCAATAGCTCGGTTAACTGGAGTTAGAACACGGCTCGTGAACTGTGACTGTCCGGTTGAGGTTGAAGTTTAGAAATGCGTCGATGAGGAGAGGGAGTTTGGGAGCAATTTCCTGGCCAAGCAGATGAGCGTAACAGAGTTACGGTTTGCGAAAAGTTCAGATTTCGATGGCCGGTCGTATGGGTGTTATGGCCCTGTCCCCTGGCCTACTGATGAAGCTTCCGGTTCTGGCGAAATACAAACGTTTCTGTGGTGTTTAGAGGTGCCTTTTTCACTGCAATCACTCGACGACGGCAAACGGCGCAAGGTAAACAGCCTGCGGGTTTGTTTTCTTCCCTTGCGACGTCCAATAACCGATTGCGGTGCAGTACGTGGACCTCCACATTCGGAGCACGATTAAACTCAACTGATTTCGACTCGCCAGGGCACCGGACGAAATGTTGTGCTCGGTTTCGGAAAATCCCCCGTCCCCGACCGGACGGGAAACTAAATCGCAATTCCTTCCCGAATCTGCACTCACTCTCGGGTCTCCCGGGAGCAGTATTTTCGGAGCGTCCGAAGGACCCTGGGATTTCAAGGGAAAACTTTACCACTCGGACTCGAGTTCAATTTGGGAGTCCTTTTTTTTTACTTTCGTCTGTGTGTTAGCCGGGCAATAGTAGCACGCAACAGTTTTGCGATAGGCGATGCAATGCGAAATTGATGGCCTCCACCGTGTCCAGGAGCAATTTGTCCGCGGCTACGATGGGCCAAGTAGGACAATCATGCCCGTACCTTCCGGAGCTTTGCGTTGGGGGACTAGCTTCCAATATCGAACTTCTGGCCCGATATTTTATGGCCGCGTGTCAGGGTGTCCTCAGTGCTGCTGGTTGTGGTGATTCGGCGGCCCGGAAGTTGGCCAACAAATAACCATCGATAAGTGTCGTAAACATTTCGATCACGCTCTGAGAGTTGCGCCTCCCGTCGCTGGGCAGGGATGGCACCGGGTGACGGGGAGATTTAGTGTCGGCAAGATTGTGCCACCATGCGGTAATAGCCTGAAGGACCTTTTTTCCGGGCCAACGCTAAGCCGTAACATCCTTTCGGAGAGATACTGCAGTTGAATTGGGTGGAATTCCGAGAAATGCCATCGCCGTACCCTTCTGTGGAGTGACTTGTTTTGCAAGTTTGTACAGCAAGCAAGGCTAGCATAAGCTTGCCCTTTTCCCCTTCGAGTAGTGGTGCTTCAACATGTAGCTTTTTTCTTAGAATGCATTCACTTGATAGACAGAGATCGATAAACAGAGCGCTCCGTTCGGTTATAAGATGGACTTGTAGTTTTTAAGAAGGGTTTATAGGAAAACATAAAGATAAATATTCTTCAACTAAAAGTCTCACTGACAACGGTTGATAAAATGTTTACTCTCGAATTTAATGCTGATCATCAACTCTTTAATGCGATTGTAACAAAGTTAACGAACCGGTAAAAGGTACTACCGCTTCTCTGAATGATCTCGTGGGATCATTACTCCAAGGCCCTTGGAAAACGTTGGCTTGCAGGGCTTGAAAAATGATGAAATGATATTGAAAAGACTGTGTTTTTTTGTACTTCCAAAAATAGAATGCACTGAATACCCGGAACTTTTTCCTGCAACTGACATGAAGCGCCGGGTTCCAGTTGCAGTTGCGTTTGACGTAACGTTCCGTCTTTTGGCGCTCAGCCCGGCGCAATCTGTGAAGCACTCCATTCCGAGAGCGTGACGGCGTCATTGAGCCACAAACGGGTTCTTCGTAGCCTTCATTCGCGGTTTTTTTCTTCTTCTTTACGATCGCACGAAGGCACACATGCTGCCTCGAAGTCGTCTTTTCCGGGAAGGGGTGCCAAGTGTAAGAGAGGGTAGATTCCTCCTTTCAACTGGAGCCCTCCGAGACCGCTTGAAGTGAGTATAACATTTAGAACATAATTCAATTAGGGTTGGAAGGTTTTGTGCCTTATTTTTTTCACTTCATCTTTCCACCAGCTCGTTTTAACCGTCTTCGCCCGATCCATGAAAAATGTTCGCCCGGGTGGCTTGGTCACATCTTGTCGAGCTTCGTTTATTTTTTATGCTCCCGGTTCCGTGGCAGTGGAGGAATAAAAAAAGAAAACGACCAAGATTGTTTGTGAAGAAATAACGAAATTTATTTTCACCCTCCGTTCGCTACCCCGACCCCCGTTGTGGTTTTCTCCGGTGGCAGTTAGCGCCATCTGTGGCCGAACCGTGGAAGCACTTGAAAAAGGCTACGCTTTCAGCTTCCGCCGGTGCGCGTACGGCTGCGCGAAATGGATCGCAGAAAATTAGGACATCGAGGTTGCGGCGGGGGGTTTTTTTTTAACTCGGCTGTAGGTTTTCGCCAATTAAAATTTTGTTCAGGGAAACAGCAATGAGAGAAAAAAAATCCATGATTCCTAGAGCAGCCGCTCTCAGCCTGAGGAACGTTAAAGCCGTACAACGTTTAACGGATCGAATGCAACCGTGCGGGACGGGATTATTAAACCCCGGAAAGACGCGCCAGGTCCGTCGGCTGCTCGGTGTCATCTTCCATATTGGTCCCCGATGGATAGGGAAGAGAAAATTATCTGATGCCCGTTATGTATCCTCTCCTGCCTATTCGTTTCTTTACTCACTGTCATTTCCAGCCTGGGCAGTACATACGTATCCATAATCCTTCACGGTTGCTGTCAATTACCGTGACACGCCATTAGGCAATGAGTCGTCTGGTGAGCAGAACCAAAAGAGACCAAGAAAAACAAGCTGTCCGCATTCGAGTGCCGCCAAAAGCGTTCTCGACATCTAAATCACCAAACTTATGCTGGAAATGTGCAGCCAGTCAACCCCCACGCCCATCACGATAAGATGTGCCAAAGAACTCGGTGGGGGAACACTCCATTGTCTGGCCGAGCGAGGGTGCTTCATCAGGGAATGGAAATGGTTTATGCCACCATTACCCGACTGCCGGGTGTGTGTTGTTTTCCCTGCCATCGCCGGAGGGCCTTCTGCCTTTCCGGGGGAGGGGTTTGCTTTGTGTGGTCTTGCCGCTGCACTTGCCCTGGCCAAGTGCTGGTATCGCTCGCCGACGACCGTCAGGCGCTTGGCAGCATATCTCTCCCATGAACGTCGATGAAGCTTCTTCGGCGCCTTGGCGAATCAAACCCACGCCCGATCGCATTCAGCAGACGTAAGCGAGAAGCTCTTGTTTATTGTTAAAGTGGCACTACCAGCATGCGACGGTGGCGGCGGCCTGTCGGGGCAACAGGTTACGGGAAGCTTATACTAGCGGCCCACCCGCCCACAGACGTGTCTCAATTTGCGCACCATCCGATGAGTCCAGCTTGCCGCTCCGTCCTGCCCGTGCGTCGAGACTGCAGCCGAGTCGGTACGTGGAGTCGTGTGAAAAACGCATGGAGCCCTGAAGAAAGGGGGCGGCGGGAGGAATCGGTCCGTGGATGGGATTGTCAAGCATTTTTATTTGACACCACAAGCACCACGACGATGACGGCAACGGTGACGAAGGGTGGCGCTGTCGTGCAAACTCGTCGGGGATGGAGTCGCACGTTGCGCGACGATGAAAAGCTTGCGAAATTTTCCTCCCAGAATCGGTGTGCGGTGGCAACGATTTCACCGTGGGAAAAGTCTGGGAACATCGGGTGTTCCGGTGGAGAAAATGGCAGAGGAGGCAGGTAGATTTTTCTGCCAATTCAGTCTTTCCGATGTCAAATTAGAACGCTTCGACAATCACGCTTAGGTAACAACAACAGGTTGGCGGGGTGTCGGTTTGCGGTGCAGGGGGGGGGGGGGGGTAGCGTGTGGGAGGGTTCTTAATATTCCGGGTGTTTACCGCAAGGGCGACCGAAGTATGCGGGCGGACACGATTGGCGCCGGTGTGGTTGAAATTCTAACGATAAACTGATACGGGAACCAGCCCCAAGGCTTACGTCAAACATTGTGAAAGATGTAACTGGTGGTCGAAGGGAGGTAAGATGCTCCAGGGGGAAAGGACGACGATATCGAGATAAAGAAAGAAAACACACATTGAAGAAAGAGAGCGCACTGGAATCGCAACCATTGGAATTTTCAATCAGTCCAACTATCGTATGGCAGAGGTGTGTTAGCTTCTGCTCCATTCACGTAGTACCAATCCAATTTGTTCCGCTGATAGCTACCGACGGGGACACGAACCTCGCTTCGTCTGTCGCCGTGAAACCGATATCGAAGGGAAATGGTTTCATTTGCGATTGTATAATTAGACAGCGTTAAATTGTCGTTAAACCTGCCAGATGTTGCACGAACCGATATCCTTCGGCGCGGGTCAAGCGATTCGAGGGGCACGTTTTTGCACTCCCAAAGGCTTCTTTTTTCTTGTTTAGGGAAGTTTTATTGGCTTCGACTTTGTTTGGAAAGAATTTTCTTTATGCTATTCTCATTGGTTCACACATGAAATTTAGATCCTTTTGTAGCTCTGTTGAATTTCAGAAATTATTCCACTTCGTTTGGATTAGATTAAGTTTTTATTGATGTTTCTGCCATGTGAGATTTATGTAATGTTTTTATCTTATCTTCGTTTTCAGGACGATTTGATCCGGTTTCTGATGCTGTAGACCATCTTCAAGGTAAGTTTATTTTTATATTTGTTTTATCGTTGTTAATTCTTTTCTTTTAAGACTTAGCTACACCGATAAAGATTGGTTTGGATTTAAAACTTAGGTTGAATATTTCTTTTGGAGATAGCTTCAATTGCTAGCAAAAAGGAAAACAGTTAAGAGAACATATTTCTAGAACTTTCTGTATGCTCTATAACGAATGTTCCATATGCTGCGTCGGAGCTTTAAAGATAATGTCAATTAGAAATGTCTGCACTGTTCACCCGAGTTTATACTGTGAAATAGAATGGCGGAAGCCAGGCCCGAAACATGTCGGCATCGACCATCAACGGTGCCGGGTCTATAGCAACCGCACAGGCGCATTCATCAATCATGGCCCAAATTGAAACCCCGAAAGCAAACTCAACTCTTGCAGGGGATGTGAGCTTTTTTATTCGTCCCACTGCTAGGATCTATCGATTTTCGAGTCGTTTTAACCAGGCGGTCAGCTGCTATCTCTGAAATTGATGTGTTCGGAGCTTGTATCTCAGGCCCAGGTCGTCGGCTGTGTGGTCGAAGCTGTACGGGCTGGAACGTTGTCAAGTGGGTCGATGTCGTGCCACAAGCCTGGTCGACGACGCATACGGTGGTCTGTTATGTACTTTGGATGGTTTTTTTTAAACTTCTGGTGAACGACAAAAAACTGAGAGAGCTTACACAGTTTCAAGAGTATGCAATCGTTAGATTAAACATCGAGGAAGGCAGTATTGTCAGAGACAGAGAGTGAGCGCAGCCAACGTTTGCAGACGATACTTCAACCGAAAAGCATATGAAATTATAGGATTTTTATGCAAATGCAGCTGATGAGACAAACCCCTCGCATCGGCTCTCAGTTCACGGCTCTTCCCCCTGTCCGTTGGCGCCCCCGTTGCTACATAATCGTCTATTTTCCTTAAGCACCGGGATTTCCCGTGGCAATGGCCACCCGCGTCTAATCTAGTGTGCTGGTGGGGAACTGTTCCGTGCGGAGGGGCCAGAAGCTCAAGCCATCGTGCTCATTAGGTTGCACTGGTGCTTTAGCAAACGGGGGATTATATGGTAATACACGCTCACACACTCACAACAGGCTCCTCGCACGCCTCAACGAGCACGCTAGAGGGTGTGTGTTTGCGTTGTGTGTGCCAGCAACCTGTACGTGTGCCGTACTCGACGTTTATCTAACCGCACACCGACCGCATGTATGCACCGACGGCAGAACGACGGGCGGAAGACGACTCGCGTCTAATGAGAATTGAGTTTTTCAATCCCTTCTACCGAACCAACATCTCCTCCTTTACCCCTCAATGTGTGCCCTTGGTCCTGGCACCGACCAGAGTAGGCAGGGACTGGATGGAGAAGACGACATTTTTTCCAACAACATTTTCGAAGTGTAGCACCGTTCAAGGAGCAGGGAAGCAGGGCCCAATGGAAGCGAGAAGGCGTCAGATAGAAAGAGCGATAGAGATTAAAAATGAAGAAATGAAGAAAAAAACAACACACACACAGACACAATTTCTTTTGTTCGTTGTTAAAGGGTGAGAAACTATCCGACCAGTGAAGCACCTCTCGAGGAGTGCTGTTTGTCTACTCCCTATATTAATTGCGCTTAGATCAAAACAAATGCGTAGACTAATGTTTACATTAGTTCTTTAGACTAATGTTTACATTGGGCCCTCAATCGTTTTTGACAACGGCGCAAGTAAACAAAACACACAGCCAAGCGCACTGGCTCAATCGATGGGTGATTTTGGTCAGTTATTATCGGGACTTAATATTCCTATATATAAAACCTTAATAATAAAAAAGACGCACTTTAACGCACTTTAACCTCACTTTCTAAAAGCATCTCTTCATAGATACTACTGCCTTGCCGGTGAGTAAACAAAACACCCACATCCGCGCTGATCGTCGCTTTTCGGCTGATTTAGGCTTTCGCAACTAAAAAACATACCTGAAAACACTTTAAAACATAAAAAAGACGTTCTTTCACGCACCGTACTTAGCCATACTTACCTCAAGGTTTTCTTAATGCTGATCAATGCCTCGCCGGCGAGTAAACAAAACACACACATGTTCACTGGCTCACTCGACCGTTGGTTTTCGGTTTTCTTTGATAATAAAAGAAATCACTTTCACGCACTTTTACCCTACTAAACTGAAAATTACATTTATGCTACGCGTGAAACACAGTTCTACGGGCAGATCAAAACAATCACTGCCATGCCGACGAGTAAACACAGCACACACAAAGGCATGTACTGGCTCAATCGATCGTTCTTATCGATTACTTTATACCAAGATCGCGTTATCACGTTATCGATCGTTCTTATCGATCACTGTATACCAAGATCACGTTATTACGTTACACTATTTTAAAATAACTGTTACGGATGATGATGATACGTATTTGTGCGTTGCTTCTTATCTCTTATCTTTTTGTAACTGTGCTTTAATATATTATCGCACGTAAGTCGATTTGCGAAAGATTTTTTTGTTTCGACAACAGAATTTATCGTACCGCCGATTTTGGTTTTGGAATATTGTGGTGTTTTTAGTCTCCGTTGAAATAATTCTTTTCCTTTCTACTCATCGTCATCACGACCAACCGTACATATTGAGTTCGACAGTTCAAGTTTAAGAAGTTCATAACAGTAAGTTCGTTAACAGTAAGGCTAGCATTCGGCTAATTCTAAACTCTCCGCATCCGAGCTTCGGCTATTGTGTTCTTTGTGCAAAAAGCACTTGCCCACGATGTTCGACGACGAGCAAGTAGAACGGAAACGGCAACGCAGGCGTCAGTCCGACGTCAATCTCAGGGCAGCGGAGACGGCGGCTGAGCGGGCGGTGCGCGTGGTGAATGACCGGACACGGCGAATTTGGCAACAGCATCCAGGCTTAAGTACTGAACTTTGTAAAGCCCAAGTGGCGAACAATTTTAAAATATACAACAACAACAACAACAACAACAACAACAACATTACACGACCGAGTCCACAGGGCAGCTGGAGCCGGAGCAGGAGCCCGAGCAAGGGCAACCAGCAGAGCCGTCGATGGAGCCGGAACCTCCCGTACTGCCGCGCCCAGCATCAACATCCGTTACAGCAAGGTCGCCAGTGGTGGTTGATAAGAAGGCAGGTTTAGGGGGCGATCATTTCAACCTACTGCGGCTAAGAGGTAGAACATGGGACGTCGTGTTTTAGTGGCGACCACACGTGCCGGACATCTGCGACGCTTGCGAATTACTCTCAGCTACCACGACAATTGCGTCCATCCAACGGCAGGGTGCCTCCTACTGCCGCCTGGCCGACCATTCGATCAATTCGGAGCTTAGCTTTGGCCTACCGAAACTGGCATGATCTACTGCAACTCGGGACAAGTCATGCTCCCAGCCTTCGAGGAACCACCGTCCGAATTGACCGGACTGTTCGATAGGGCCGCTTTTATGAACAACATTTGCCCGTTACTACAGTTCGATTGCGTTTACATCAATGCGAGCCTCGGTGAAAGCATATGATCAGGAACGGAAGGATACCTGGCTGAACGGAGAAAAAGGGACTGCTGGGTGTTCCACACAACACAAAGTCGTATATCGAAATATAGATTTCATCGTATAAGATGTAAGTTTCCATCGAAATCGTATATAAGTGGGTAAAGTATGAACCAAATCGTATCAGACGTCTATTACAATGCTTTTACGATGAAATCGGTATAGATGAAGTCACTTTTTGTATGAGTGAAACCGTATATCCGTGTGAACCAAGTCTGAAATCGAACCATATACCTACGAATATACCTACGTGTAGACGAAATAAAAAAAATATGCTATTTTAAGTTGTAAAAGAGCCGTCGAATAGTTTTATAATTGAAAAACGTCTTAGTGAACATTGGAAAAGTAAATAACTAAGAAGTTTTACAATGCTTCCGAAGCTACGATTGCGATATACCTCCAATCTGTGTTGTGTGGGCAGTTCCCTTCCCGTAATTAGGGAACTCACTGCCACCGGATTGGTTCGCTTGAAAACCCAGCCGGGCGGACACCAGCTAACGCCCAGCTCTGCTAATACAATGCGCAGGAAGAGCAGCAGGCCACCTCTGATGCAAGGGTAACACGGACCAACATACTCCCGCCAGTGGAGCTCGACAACGGCCCCGTTACCAAAATCGCACGCGTCCTGGCCGAACACCATCCCCTCAAGTTCACCTATGAGCGATTGCATAACCGTGGTCCACCTGGCGCAACCGAGGGAAATGAACAGACGGCATCTTGCCATTTCTTCAGCCGAAGCCGCATGCCCGCGCTCGACCGACGTCGCTACAATGGGCCAACAGCGAATCAAATGGCGGGCACCCTCATCATTCCGCCAGGAGAGTCGATAACGTACGTCCCGATCTGATGGCGCAGGAATGGTCTACCTTCCAACAGACACAGGCGTTCGAGCAGAACCAGATGGGAGTCACGGTTCAGTATCTGTTGTTGCCCCCCTAAGGCGAGGTCGGTTGTCTATTTATCCTACGCATTAATACTATGTTCCGTCTATGTTCTAGCAAATTCAGTCAAGCAACACAGTCAATCTGCCATCGAACGCGCCCAGTATACGATCATGGATTACCCAGCCCTTTACAGCCCTTTACTGACGATCACGCTTCCGATGTGCGATCATTTTAGTCAAACTATATTTCCCAATATATGACTACTATGAATTATATTATGCTACCTATATATTTTTTTAGATGGTGAAAATATGCTGCGCTCCACGCGTATGCCATAACCGTGTGGTACGTGATGGCGTGATGGAAATCCCCACGAAGTGAAAAAATCCCAAACGCAATCAACAAAACACCAAAAAAATTAAACACAATCAAAATTATAAGTTTAAAACATTGAGAATTCAATTCTTTCAATATATTTCTTATTGATAGTTCATAAAACTTAAACCTGTGAGACCGGGGGTCTGGAAGCGCCAGGATACCTGGCAACAAAAAACTAGTTCAATATTAAAATAATCCAATTTGGACCTCAAAGATCGTTCGCCGGTTTTGGAGTATTCCACGATAGCGCTAAGAGGAAAAACTGTCAAGCATAAAAAAAGCATGCAAGCATGTTATGAGCATTTGCAATTAATACTGTTATTGATGTGTGAATCACACCATTTTCGTTTGTTTTAGTTATTTGTAGTGTTTCTGGTTCAGGTTCGCAGAAATATGTAATTTGCATTCAATTTCATTTGCGTGGGTTGAAATATGTACGCTTCGTCGTTGCTCCATCTTTAATAACTTTTTGTTTTAATTTGGTCTATAGAGTCTTTGTGCTTTCTGACAACATTCTCTTCTTTTTATTGACTGGTGTGTTCGCAGGGCTTTTGCGTTTGGTTTTTATCGTAATGAACTTTTGTGGATAAAGTTTAGAGCGCAAATTTCGATGTTGTGCAATGAGTTTTTGTTTTTTCCTTGCCAACACATGCATACATAATGCTGAATGGTTTCGAAATATGAACATAGGATATGAAACCCCTCCTGTAAATTCGACAGATGTTTTTGCCAAATTGGTGTACCTTTGCAGAACACAATTTCCGTTTGATCTTGTTTCCCTTCACGTCCACCCGAGAACCCCCGCGTTCTCCCCCAAGGTTACGGATTGCGTGTTCGGCGTTGCGAACTGCAGACACTATTGTTGGCCGGTTCGGGTTCGCAATGGCACGCAATTTTGTAGGCAAATTTTGGGCGAAATAAATTTGGCTCACCCATTTTCAATACCACTCGCAAACGAGCCGGTGGGCTTTATTGCAAGCCTTGGGTTGGTCGCTGGTTGGAATTAGAAATTCACTGTGGGCCGCCGGAGGGGATTGGAAAGCACGATGGTTAGCATAACCTCGCATAACCATATTTTTGCCGCTTCGTTCGCGTCACTTGAATAATAATGGGACGCACAAAAAAGAAAAAAAAGCTGTAGGCCAGGCTCAAGTGCAGCGAATCGTGTTTTTCGCTAGAGTGGTCGGGTTAAAAGCGCGGGTTGGAAGTAAATAAAATGATATTCTCCCACTCCTTGTCCGTACCTTGACCATCTGTACTCGTTGTGCTGCAGCTAGTGCGGCTGTGAACATCCACCGACAATGAAACCAAACCGATGGCCTGCTTTCCTTTGCTGCCACGCTAAATCCGTTCACCGGCGACCCGAGGCGGTGGTTCAATGGATTTAGAAAATATTGATTTTTCTGCGGAAAAGTGTGGAATGTTCACCCGAAGTTTTTCCGTGGATTGGGGGTGCGCCATTCCGGTGGCCCCTGAATTGAATGGATGCTTTCTTTTTGCTCTCCGTTGTTTTTGGCTGCTCCACCTTTACGATTTCATTGGAATTGGAAACACAGAAACTCTTGGTAGTTTTAGTTTTTTTGCGTTGGATTCGCCCAAAAGTGGGCCACAATTGTCGACAAAATTATATTCCCTGTCGAGCGCTCGCGTTCGCCGGGGAGGAAAATTTATAGTTGTCCGAATTTTCCCACTTGGGCCAAAACTCGGGTAAGAAAACGCCACAAACTATTTTCATCGAGCCCGCAGCGTAAAAGGTAGTGTAACGTGCACGATCACCTTTTGCCGGCGTACGACAAAGAATGGTGCTTACAGTTGAAGATTTATTTAATTATATCACGTTCGACGACTGTTCTTATTTGCTGAGGTTGAGTGTTTTTGCCAACGATTGTGCTGGTTTGGCTTTCTTTCTTTCTACGTAACGTTTATTTTTTCTCAGAGGAGTTTTTACTTGTTTGCCTGTGTTTCCCGGTCTTCGGTAAGCTTTGTCGCTTTGTGCTACTTTGAACTGAAAAAGTTGCTTGTAATGTTTCTTTTCGCGAAAACTCGCATAGAACCTTTGTTGCATCTTGTTCCAGTGGTAACATTCCATTCTTTCAGGTTCTTTGTAAGTTTTGTCTGGGAGGGAAAAATAAGTTTGAAAATAAAAGGAACGTTAAAAGACAAAAACAGAATCCAAGCTATTCCTATAGTAGAGCGAAATTTGCTTTTTTTTTAAATAAAGGCAGGTGGTCGCAAGCGTATGATTCGGCGAGAAATGTGTTGATATTTTTTATTCACCTGCTAGTGTATTTAACAACTAGTGTGAAAGCTGATATCATTAAAGACATAAATTAATGTAGTGTTATGTCTGACCTCTGTTATTTGACATATTTTGTTAAAAATGGTTTCAAATTAAATGGTACTCTTGGAGAATATGTCTTAACTGTATTGCAGATAGTATAATACACCTTGCTGAAACCTTATCAAAATAACAATACTTTTTTGAAATGCGAATATTAAAATATTATTATGGAACCCTCTGCAATAGAAATAAATAACTTGTTGTGCTTCCTAACTCATTGTTAGTAGCATAAAGACTGGGCGCCTCCATTAATATTTCTTCCGTAAACATTATTTGCGCTGTCATCTTTTATTTTGACTGACGAAGAAGATATGTTGATGAAAAAAGCAAGGTTTCTACAGTTCATTGACTGTTTTCTTTACGATGAGCATTTATGCAGTTAAAAAAAAATTAATGCAAATTAGTTTAAAACTCTTGGAACCATCCATTAGAATATTATTTTGCTTCATTCATTTCCAAACGACTTGCTCGTGGTACGTGTTTACCCGGACACAAGAAGGAATTTCAATCTATGAAATCTCTTAATAAAAACAGGAAAAACTTGTCAACCCCCCCAGCACTTAGTAAATAATTCGTTAAGCACTGGGCGCCTCCATCGGTCAGGCAAAGTAACAGCTTTCCCCTGCTACCGAGTAAGCGGATGCGATTTTCGCCCCTAATACTCCGGCTAGATGTATTCTCCATGCCAGTCAGCTTTTGTATTATTTTGACGAAATGATTGCGTCTTACTTCGATTTCGTACGTGCCCGGATTGCCGATTCGGTTCGAGAGTCCCCGTTTGCGCTGGGGTTCCTCCGGTTGCGCTCGATTCGTCAGTGAAAGTGAAACGATGCGAAGGTGAATCAAAATGTCGTTAAGGTTGTGGTTCCGACAGCACTGCACACCGGTTCGCCACGATTTCGCGCGGGATCTCTTCCTCGGCGTGACTGCGTTCCGACCGGGTGGACCGCCCTTCTTTTTAATACCTTTCTGGAGCTGGACGCGAACGGGATTCGGAATCCATTTGTCGTTACGAGCGGGAAGCCTGTTGTTTTTTCTCTGTGCCGGGAAATGCGTTGGTTGTTGCGGGCGTTGTCAAAATCCGTGCCTGTCCGATCCATCTCGTGGGGGTTTGAAATCTTTTGATTTGATTTCTCCACCCGTGTTGATGTGTTCTTGCACCTTGTTTTGTGCCGATTTTTCCATTGTCTCCGGTTGGGTACGCAGCTCACGTATAGCGTGAGGAATCTGCGTAGCTTTCCAAGCGATCTGCTACCGTAAGCTATCGAGAAGGAATACAATGAAACAAAAACAAAAAATCACTCGCACTGAACAGATTTCCATGAACAGAATGTGCTGCTTTTACGAGTAGCAAACGTGAGTCGCTTATTCTCTGCGATTTTGATCGGGCTGACGCATAGCCAAAATGGTTTTATCGCAGGACGATTGCGATCTAGGTTGCACTGCAGGAGCGAGGAAATATTTGGAAGAAAAATTGAAGTGAAAGAAAATTTTGGTTTTGGCGCTTTGGTGATTGTTCGTTACCTATTGCCGGTTCAAAGTTCGCGTTCAGTATGGCGCAGTGAGATGGGGCGTGTAGAAATATTCGTGCAGGCCCAAAATTTCAAGTGGAGGGCAAAGTGGTGGTAAAATAAATCGACAGAAAAAGCCATACGATACAAGGGCTCCTCCAGTGGTTGATCGACATTGTTATGTATTGCAGGCGATAAATCGTAGAAAAGGATTTCCATGTACCGATCTCTGTACGCACAATGGAAATCACGCGAGTGGCATTTTATAACAGCAACGTTCATGGAGAGAAACTTGTGCAAGACTGTTTAGAGATTCACGAAAATGGAAACAATAAAAAACCTTTTTGTTCTGAAGTGGTTTGATAAAATTTAAGATTTGTTAACATTTCAAAAAAACAAACAAATGAATATAATTCATAAAAAATGTATCGCGTGAATAAAGTGTGTTTGTTGATAGACAATTATTTATTTCCGTCATTCTGCGCAGGAAGCAATTAATTAATCTTCGTGCTTTTTCACCACAAACGTCATGCACGCATGTGAACAGAAGGATCCATTTGAGCATGCAACGAACGGAATCAAGCTTTTCCCGGTTCGCACTCGCCATTCCACACGCTCGTATCACTTTGCTTCATTTCCCGGCAATAATCGCTGGCTTCCGCTCTATTCGTGGGCTTCGAGTGGCGGTGGCTTTACGCACACACTCAAACACACCTGCACTAGTCGACTACCGTGGCCCACACACATAATTCGATCACATCCCACTCACCCCCGCTTCGTGTGCTAGCTCAGCCACGAGCATCATCTTCGAGATCCTGTGGTTAAAAATTTCCCATCTGCCACCCTACCAAGCGCCTAAATTGCATTGCCAAATAACGATCGTTTCCCGTGAAATTGCGGGAGTCGAGTGGTGGTTCCCTAATCAATTTCCGGTAAATCATCGCCCGCCGTAGGTGAAATTTCACCGAGCACCGAGCTGACGCTGGCATGTGAGTTTGGCGCTCGACGTTCCCTCGCCATGTTTGTGCCTCGCTGTCGGGTGTGGTATGCTTCAATTCTTCGCAAACTTAACGTTTGAAGCATAAATCCGCTTGCCGAACTGACAGAAGCGTTGCTTCTAAGATGCGAATACGGGCGTGGGAGGTGTGACGGGTGGGATTTTCTATTTTGTGGCAGGGAAAAGTTGTGCCAAGTTTTTTTTCCGGTATTTGACTTTTCCACCCGGTGGCACATTTTCCGTATGATCGGCAACGCTTTCTCGTGTGTAACGCAGCTTCAAATCCTGGAGAAGGTGAGGACCGATAATGGCGAGAGCAAGCTGGTGGAAAGGGTTGTTAGAATTTCAGAACCGCCTTCAAACTAGACTTTTCCATTCACTTTTAAAAGCTAACATTTGTTCAACATCCAGAATGTGGGATTGAATATTATATCTGTGCTCTTAAATAAATAATTTATGGTTATAAACAACCTTTTAATATAAAAGCAACCTATTTTGAAAACATTTAGGTTAAATTTTAAATTTAAATCAAAGCCAAGATAAGAAAAACCAATTTCATTTGCAGTGGACTGACTTAAAACGAATGCGATAGGCGAGTATGTTAATCAAAAATGTATAGATTTAGCAGCTTAGGCAAATCAATTATTGTAGCATTGCTTTTCAATAAACGAATGTGTGAGCTCCTAGCAATAGAAATATTCTCAACTTGTTTTTTATTGTTTGAAAACTTGATGTTTTCGCTTTTGTTGAAACGAGTTTTTGAGGATTTTTTTCCAGAAAGTGTAACGCTCCATAAGAAGTGTGAAGGGGGGGAAATATAATGCAATATTGAACACTCCTTAATAGCCTCCTTCCTCCAAAATTAATTTAGTCCACACGCGTTGCTGTAATGTTGCCATCGTATTAGTCTTCGCATCCCGCTGCGTCGTAATAAGTTGGATCAGGAAAGGGAAGATAACGTAGTAAGGCAAATTAAGTTCTTGCTCTTTTCCGCTTTTTCGGAAAAGGTAAAATTATTTTGAAGCTGTGCTGACAATCGCAACATTTGCTAACGATCCCTTTCTAACGAGAGCTTAATTTGCTGGGGTTCGTGTTGTGCTGAGTTTGGTTTACAAATTGTAAGTAATTTTAACTTTTGCTCTTCATGCCTCTACTGCCTCGTTTGTGCCAAATGAAACTCAAACTTCTCCTTTCGTACCTTCATCTATCTTCTGATTACATCCCTGGAGAGTTTGAACGATGCAGGAGGATTGCTCATTTTCTTTAGTTCGGATTCCTGACCTTGAACGGGCTTATGTTTTTTTTTAAGCTGCAGTGTTGGTGAGATCGATTTTCTATGATATTTATAGACGGCGTTCCGATAGCAGAAGGATGTGATAATGAAATACCACCCCCGCCTGCTTACGCTTGAGGCAAAGAAACAAGCAGAGGATCGGCTTTCGTTGTGACGGTGTGGTTTTTTTTATGGCCACTCGATTGCCCATCACGAAAACGGAAGGGAAGTGGACGAAAGATGAAGCAAAAAAAAACCTGATGAGGCTCACGGGGAGAACCTTCTATTTGCCCTGCCCTGCACGGCTTCCGGCTTCCCTTATTATCTTTCATCCTGTTGGGGTGGCGTTTCGTTTCGTGACATCTCACTCCGGAACGGAGCCTGTACTTCACACGCCCCTGACGCTATAGTACGTTCCATTTCATTCTGTCCCGTTTTTTTTTTCTCTATCTCGCTCTGTTTGCTCGCACACTCCGCAAAGCTTCCGATGCCTTCCGATGCTTTCCGGTCCCGAGGTTCGATAAGAGGAAATTCATTAACGGGTACTTTGCGGGCACCGCGGGATCCTCGCTCTCGGCGACGTACGATAAGTGGTCACGTTCGTTTGCTTAAGATCTTGATAAGGTGGCCCATCGATGGCTGCAATTGAAACGCCCCACATCCGGTGACCGGAAGATCGTTTGTTCCGCCCGGAAGAGGAGTGTGAGGTTCAAATGCATCCCGGGCGTGCGTTTTTCACCGTAAAGGAATGGCAATTGCTTCTCTAACGCGCGTTGGTTGATTTTTGGTATCAAATCGAACAAATTAAAGCGGGCCAAGTGTTTCGCTGCAGTGTTTCAATGGATTTTGCTGCATTGATACATAAAACGTTCCGCTCGATAATTAGTATTGCTCGAACGCAGATTTGCCCGAAAGATATCGTTGAAATGGATGGATACTGAAGCTAAACGACAGGTTTCTCTCCTCGGCAATTCGATTGCGTTGCCAGATCGCACCAAGTACGCTCATTACACGCTCCGTTGCCGCTTCCATTTTTTTTTATTCCCTTGCGCGACCCCCATCGGTCCCGACTTCTTTTTAATGGTTTCTCCGTGTGCCCAGCTTTCGGTGTGAGATTGTTTTCCCTTATCGTCGTTGTCGTATTGCTCAACATGCGATTCGGAGGACAGTAAGCTTAGCTTTCCTAACGACCAGAAAGGCCCCCTTAGAGGCCAAGTCGGTTGGGGGGGGTTTTTTGTTGTTGTTCTTTGATGGGAATGCGAATACCAACCGGAAGGAGATGGAAAGCGATGGAATTCCATTGATAGCGGCTCAACTGTCGATGGTTAAGACCAAGGTTTCGGCCACGAACTGGAACGTAATGTAAGATCGTTAAAAAGGGCAAGGACATTTGCTTCCTCTCCTGCCATCCCGTTTTAGGCAATTTCATTTTGTCAATGGCGAACAGCCGTGTGAAGGCGTAATAAAGTGAAACCTTGCGTTAAACGAAAGCGTTCATCATTGCGCCCTGGCGTATCTTTTCCCTCCCCCCGAGGTCGTCGTCCTACCTCCGCTCGCGTTTACACGTTTTTTCTCCTCATTGCCTGATTCTTCACTTTAATGACTGAACCGAAGCCTACGGAGCGTTGCTTGGTATGTGTTTTTTCTTAGTGTTTCCAATCGCTGGTCGCAGGGAGGGAGAGGGAGATCCTCCAGTGGTGCCAGTGACCAGCGCAAGAAATTTCCCAGTTGGCGCAGCAGACTTCCCAAAGCGTCACCCTTGACTGCGCTGCCGGAACATGGAACTGGCGAAACGTTTCTGAACGCGCGTCGGCCATTCCTTCCGGCAGGCAGCACAAAATATGATGTTACTTTGGCACCCAGCAAAATGGCACCCAGCTGTCAGGCCGGGTCGCAGTAGTATTAAACGGAGCAAATAAATTGGAACCCTGTGCAGTGGGACAAAAGCGTCGGCTCGATCGTTGACTGGCAAACGGGCTCGTCGTCCGTCCGCCGGAAGCTTGTGCAACATCCGGCTCTCCAGCTCTAAAGATGTCATTTGCAATAATCGTAACAATAATTTAGCATTGGAGTTTTGATGCAAATAATCACCACCGTCGTCGCAGGGGGAATTCGCACGGGCCAACAAGTGAGTGCAGTCCCGGAGTACGCAGACGAAATGTAATTTTTAATGAAAATGAAAGACAAAGTTTTAATTGCTTTTTTCCCACTGTTTGACAGCGCAGGGTCGGGAGTCATCCCGTGGGCCAGTTGGTTGGTAACGCCACCCGTTTTCCCGGGTCCCTGCTCTCGCCACCCTCGCGGCAACAGCAACGGCGGGTGCTTATGATGCGAATGTGTGAACAATTACTAAAGTTGCTCCTCTCGAGTCGCAGTGTCGCATTGTGCCTGCTCACGGAATGGAAGTTGTTTGCTGTGCGAGCTGCGTACCTATGAACACGCTGCCGTTAGATTAATGGCCACGTTGTGTGTGGCTGCTGTGCGGAACGCGTTTGAAGTGCGCAAGTTTAATTTAGTGCATAAAGCGTAAAGGAGATGCAGTTATTTCAATACTGTACCGTGTTTGCACTGAACTGTTGTAATAATTCCATTAGGGGGTTTTTTTTAAATGAACTTTCCTTACTTTTATACTGTAAGTACTGGACTGTAACGATCCAAAGTATGACCAGTACATTGTGCAATATTATAGAGTCTTTTTAACCCGAACTCTCTTAATGATTTAATCGTTTTATCCTCAAACCTCATTTAACATACATCGAAAATCTTTGCTACAAGCAAGCTAAAATCTGCATTACATCACAAGCAGAATTATGTGTTTAAAGGGTTTCAACTTTACAAACACTAAAAAAATTTGAACTAAACGACAAGATACAAATGATTAATTAGAAACCCGAACTAAAAAAACTGACCATTTGCTGGTGATAACAAAATTGATAACGTTTTACAAGAAATTAAATGGCATGCCCCTAGTTTTCAAATCCAGGCTTAAATATATGGAATAAAGGTTGGCTTGCGATATGGTTCTTAATTATTTGTTCAGTTTATTTTTAATCTTCCTTTTCCTTTTATTCAAGTCACACGTAATTCGCAAGGAATCTCAATTTACTCTAAAACATTAAAATAACTTCCACCTGCAGACGAAGCGGCACTTGAACGTAATGTTGAATAGCAGGAGTCCGTTCGGTGTATCATAAAACATTTTTCATTTCGCGCGATGGCAGGTGCTGGCCGGCGAACCATCGCCATTAATCATACTTACGGTATTAATCATATTTAGAGGGAGACGCGCTGGAGTCAAAAATGATATCTCCAGCGGTAGCAGTGCCAGCAGGATGGATCTGAAAAAAAAGGAAAGGGCGGCCCAGGTTGAGTAATAGTTCTCTCCCGAGGAGAACGCCCGCTCTCGGCGCACGGACCTTTTTGATGTTATTAAAGGATAGAGCATAGTAAATTGATGTTCCCGTTTCCGGTGCCGGGCATCAGACGGCGTACCACGAGGACCGTCGCTATCTCCTATCGCAGGTACAAAGGTCCGGTTGCTGCACGACGATAGCACGGCAGTCGGTGCGTTCCGGCAGGGCACTTCTAATGAACTTACGCCGACCTGGAATTCCGGGAGCTCGGTGTGTACAGTGTTGAGGGTCCCGCTGTCTGGCGGGTCTCGCCGCAGGTGCTCGATTCGGTTGGATCGGTTGATAAATCGAATTACCGTCCACCATAAGTTCGGTCCCATCAGTCAGAATAGTCCGCCCGGTGTTGTCTATTTTGTGCCGTGCCACCGGTGGTTTGCAGCTATGCACAACTTCGCCGGCCCGCCTCAAATCCCCTTGGATCCACCGTGCAGCAACGGTGTAGAAACTAAGGGAGATTCATTCGTGACATTCATTTGGTGTAATTTCTGAAAACGTTCCATTGCCGTAGAGCTCACCGATCATGATTGATTGGGAGTTCGCTCTGCCAATTGGACCCCCAGGGAGGCAGGGAACTCATCGCAAATTTTGGTTTGCTTGGTTTCGAGCGGTAGGCATTCTCCAAGGGGAATGATATTTGATGTACCAAAGTATGTTTCAAAGGTTGCACTATGCATTTTGCATTTACTCACGTGGTTTCCAACCGGAGCGTTTCAGTTCGTTGGCCACGCCGTCGTGCGACGGATGGGAAAATCCTCTTCCCGGTAAGGGACAAAACCTTTTTTTTGGTCTCTTGCCGAACCCGAAACTCATTTTGCCGGTGATGGAAAGAGCTTGTCTAATGTGTACCTTCGAAGTGAGTAAATGGGAATGTAACAGGCGAAGTGCCATCTGGCGTTAAAATGGTGCCGTAGCGTATACCGTACAGCTGGCTGAAGACTGACAGGCCAGGATAAACTGTGAAAGAAGAAGAAAAAAATTGTGCAATTTTTGTGTTTCGCTCGGAAAAAAAGGCGAGCATTAAAAGGAAAGCATGTGCAAGCCAAATTCTCCTGACGAAGCGGCCGCAAGGAAAACCTAGCCTTCTCCTCACGATGCATTGCGACAGTGACGGCTGTCTGCGGGAAAAAATTTCCGTGCAAGAAGCCACAGACGGCTCACTGGGTGACGCGAGCTGCTTGATGATGGACGGGTTACTTCTGGCAGGTTGTCAACGTAAATACGTGCAATGTACACAGCTTGCCCATCGCTCGTTACCGTGTGTGGGTGTGTTTACATGCTTGGAGAAACCTGACTTGTGTGCTCTTTGGTGGCAATCTTGAGTCAACATACGGCTGGCTACCTTCTCGTCGGCTCACCGTTCCCGTTTGTTGTCTCGGGTGTCTAAGCGCAGTTTTTTTCTTTTCGTTTGCTCTTCCCGTTGCCCCTGTGTGATGGTGGTTACTTTCTCTTTTGCCTTCTTTTCTGGTAGATTATTTTGCATGTTTTATAGCTCGACCGACATTTTGGTGCCTCCGGTGCAAATGGACCGGCACACGGTTGTACGAACTGGGAGGCTCGCGCCGGAAGTGGTAAGGGTAGATAGACACGACATAAAACAAGCTGGAAGGAACCGAAGCGTGGAAGAAAAGAAGCGCGGGTAGGTGAAAGCTTCAGAACGCTTACCACAGACCTGGGGGCTCCCGCAAATACGGTACGGTCTCACCATTAGTCCACCCGAAAATGGAAGTCGTTAGGAGGTTTCGCAGGCTGTTTGTTTCGGGGGTTTTCCCGGCATCGGCCGCGCACGGGTAATGAAAATAGATGTGATGCTCAGGCGTGGTCATGCTGCTGCTGCACGCCACGTTCACTTCTGCCCCAGTCCTTGTGGCCAGGTGGCTTTACATTTTGCATTTACAGTTCCCTTTTCGTTGGAAAGATCAGGTAAGTGATCCATCGCACCTCCCAGGATCGGTTCACAGGGTTAAATAGACAAAAACACGGGGTGAACAAAAACGAGGGATTATAGTTAGCAGGCAACCTTAAACGAAATGCTTTCTGCTAATTCCCGGTGGGGTTTACCCTGTGGCCCATAGGTCACGCAGTGCCGGTGTAGACACAACACGGTAGTTAGTAACACCAGGTCAGGCCCGGACTGGGGTTCTTCGACAACGGATGACGGATGTGACCCTTACGCTCGGCTCTTTGTTCTAATCTGCTTTCCGGCCTCTTCTTGCGCTTTATCTCACTCTTTCCCACTCACCAGCTTTCCTCTTATTTGTTTTTCTTTAAGGCACGCGCGTCGTGGATCACGTCCTAATGCAAACATATTACGGTAGGTCCAACTGCAGACCGTCGTATTTACGAGTGGGCACATTTTTAATGGCCACGCTTTATGGTGTATTTAATTAGCAAAGAAACACACACAGTCACACGCGCAAACATGAGCTCATATACATCCTTGTATGAGCGCTCCAGTTCCGGGCATCTCGTTTTCTCCCGGTCCGAGATTATGTGGCTTTTAAAAACCCCGCCATACAAATCCTGCGGCTCGGATCGGGCTCGGAAAAAGACCATCCATTTCCCGGCACGCCACGGACCGGGGACGGCACGTAGTAATTGAATTGATAACGTTTTTTCCTTTCCTCTCGGCCGGCTCCACCAAAATGACGGATTGTGTCCATTTGTTCGATGGTGTTGCCGGGGTTTCCGGTGACGCAGCACGGAAACCACGGTGTGGGGTTTCCGGGGAAAGAGGGAGCAAAGGACACCCCGGATGGAAGGATTCATCACCCGGTGGCTCGTAATCAAACCACATACCTTAACGACGTTCCGCGCATACAACGTTAACGGAAGGTTTTTTCCCAAGGCGCGAGGAATTCCCCAATCTGCCGTTAGGCAGGTCCAAAAGTTTTCCCTTTTTCCCGGGAGGGTGCGGAAGAGGTGCGGGTGGCCCCAAGGGGGACCCGTGTGCGCTTGCAGTCACGTGATAGCGAGATTCGACACCGTTCGCTACATCATGCGCGGAAAGGATTCTTTTTTCAATTTTCCAACTCATTGAACCATTGCATGTGCGTCGGAGACAATGGTAAGGTTGTGTGTGTTGGCATGTGTCCTTTTTTATTTCTTTTGGCTCGGTACTCACCCGTCCCGTGTCTCAGGAAATTCAAACGCGTGGAAGTGTGTCCGAACCGCTCGTATGAAAAGGCTGGCGTAAAAAGGATTTCCAAAATCACATGCTCATCCTGTTTCCTTCATCCGGTTCAGCACGTCCATAAGCAACCACGGTATCCTCAAAATGTCCAACGCCCTCCTAGTGGGCGGAGGGGGTTGAATGGCTGACGTGATACCTTTTTTACCACCTCCACCCCCCTCCGCCGAGCGGGGATTTCGCCAATTCGGGAAATGGCGCATTCTGACTGGGGTTCAGCTCGCCTGGGAGTTACTTTGACGACCGGCGCGGTGCGGGACACTAGTTCTCACACACCTTTTCTGTCACGGTTGATTGGATTTTAGGTAGGTGGAACCCCCCCGCATGTTATTCCCTTGCTCCAGCCTCATCCAGTCCCAGGCGCTGCCACTGCTGCTAGGCGTCTATCTTCGTCGTCCAACGCCCTCTTGCAGTAACCGACAACCTTACGATTCTTTTACGCTATCCTTTTGCCACGCAGATAATCTTCTACATCGGAAGATGTTTCGCTCGAGACCGTTCCGACACCGTTACGTACGTTTGCTCGCCCTAATGAGATTCTCCGGTAATTGTCTTTCGGTGGATCAACGCGGGACGTGAGCGGGGACTACTGACGAACGTTCTCAAGCACTTGTGGGGCTCACGTGCCAATTCATTTGCATCGGTCATTATTTCTTGGCATTCCCTCGGGACGCTACAATGAGAAGCATTGTTGGAAGTCGTTTTCCAACGTGATGAAATTAAACTCTAAAAGATTTCTTAGGGACGCTTGCTGGAGCGAACCAAAAAATTAATCTTTTATTCTGGTCGCGTTTCGTTTTTAAAAAGAGATAACGCACCCGAACGCGCCCTATTTATGCCTTCTTTCGGTTACTTCGCGTCGACGTTCGGGTCATCGCTCGCAGGATCGGATGAACTCATCAGCTGATCCCGCTACGGGATAGTTCTCCTTTCTATTTCCCTTTTAAACTTCTCCTTTCTCCTTATCTCTTCTACGTACCTACGTGTGCCGAACTGACGGCTGGCGTTATAAACGTGAAGCGTTTCTAACATTCTCCTCCCTGAGTGAGACAAGCATTTGTCCCACTCTTCTCTAGCAGTCAATTCGGTTCCGTGTGCGCACTCAACTAAATCGCATCCTGCTATAGTTGTCCGGCTCGGCCAGCCGCTCAAACTCGCGCTTATGCCGCTCTTGAACCGCGTACGTCAGCAGCCAGTAGGCGATGCGCAGATAAATGATGATGAAATACGTCCCGGTGGCCGGATCGCCATCATGGAATAGTCCTCCAAGCGACGACACGACGATGCCAACGGTGACGACCAGGAACGCGAACAAAAGATGAGCACTTATCAGCAAAATGACAAACAAAGGACGAAAACGTGCTCGATGCTCGCTCGTATCGGGCGGGGGGCAAAGCCTAGAGTTGGTTTGCGACGTTGATTCCGATTGTTTTGACATCCTGCAGCCGCTGACTGCTCCCGTCGAAGTGGCAGCCCCGAAACAAGGTCCGCATACGGTCCACCCCAAACGAGTTTCTGCAGCAATCGGTTCGTCCTTTCCTCCTTGAACACCCTTAAGAGGTTGGGTTATGCCGTAGTTGTCAACTCCGATGAGGATGCGGGGCACCACATCGACGTATGATTCAGCAGGCACTCCTCTCAAGTGAGGGTACCTTCTGGCCAAGCTGGGAATCGCTAGCGTCTGCGCCGGAAGTGCGAGTTCGCGAACCGTACGTACGTCGATCAACTCGTGAGTGGCCGACACCGCACCTGTCCCGGATATCCTCACGTTCACCCGCACCGAATCCTTCTCCTCCCTGGTTACGTGGCCCGTCCACTGAAGACTCATCGGATGTGCCGTCCCGGTGAGCCCTAATTCGGCCAGCAGCTCGTGGTCCATCAGCGTAGACGTCGACCCTTCGTCTACAAACGCGTACGTCCGTACTTGTCCTCGCGGACCATGCACGATGACTGGCAAGTATTTAAGCAACACTGTGCCGTCCGCCGCGTTCGCATGCGCGTTCACCTGCTCGGATTCCTGTTGCTGCTGTCTAATTCCTTCGTGCAGAAGAGGATGGTGCTGGAACGAACATCCGTTCACACCACATAGCGAAGGGAAGTTACACTTTCCTCTATGCTCGTCGAGACACCTTTTACAGCGTTTTCGTTTATTGATAACTGCTCTTCTTTCAATTGCAGTCATCGCAACAAACTTCGCGCACCGATCAAGCGAGGCGCATCTTCCTTGACACAAGACGCATCCAGGTGCAGGATTCGGAGGTTGCGCTACGGATGAATGCGAATTCGTGTGGACGTAACTAGTCGACGGCTGTCCTCGGTTCGGCTCGTGTGCAGGGCGGTTTTCTGAACGGTATGGTTGGTGCTGCGGCGGAAAGCGCGGGTAGAACTGGTGCGCACGAGGAGGTCCAGTGCTGGTCCGTCGGTCTGGCTCCCGTTTGCTGTCCACGTTTACCGGGGCGTACGGTATCACTCCGCTTACGTCCTCCGCCAAATCACCGATCCACTTCCCGAAGTCGGACAACGAAACACCGCTCCACTGCTGCTCGGCTGACCGCCTCTCCATCAACTGTTTCTTGTGTCGGGCCCATTCCACACGCGTCGTCGGAGGAAGTTTGTTCACGAGCTCCCTTAGCAGTGCCATGTTGAACATGTACTCCTGGAGCCCCGTCGCACGAACTGTCGCACATAACGTGCGTACGGCAAACCCGAAGTCAGCCAACGTCTCCAGCTTGTCGGCCCTGGGAGCCGGTAGTTTCCTCACCCGCTCAACCATTGATTCCACGATCATCTCCGGGTGGCCGTATCTCGCTTTCAGCGTGTCCATCGCTTCTCTCAAGCCCGCTGGTAGCATGAGAAGCGGTCCCACTGTCTGCCGCGCCGCACCTTGCAATGCACGCTGCAGTCGAAGAAGATTCTCTTCATCGCTGTAGCCACAGATCGCCGTTGAGTGGTCGTAGTTCGCGATGAAGGTGAGCCATTCTTCTGGCGAGCCCGAGAAAGTCGGCAGCTCTCGGTTGGTCACTTGCCTCGCAGAAATTTGGCTTTGGCTTAAAAACGTGACCCCAAAGGTGCCATCGCGAGAACTGTCGCCCGGGACTGCGTTGTTTGTCGGGCGATCTGTCTGCGGCAGCTTGCTAGTGTGTACTTTGTTATAAGTGTGTGTTGCGTGTGCCGTGTTGCCAGGATGTGCCGTGAATCCATGGTACGATGCGTGTGTTGATGCCATGTGTCCGTAAATGTCTGCCGAGTGTGCCGTTCCAAGTCCGTGTGGTGTAATCGTTGCGTTTGTTCGTTTCATGTGTGAGTATGTGTGTTGGTTTATACCAGCCTCCGTCGCGAAAGCCTTCGTCGGATCCGCCATCGCGGCTGCTCGCGCCTTCGCGTCAATGGCCCGACGGCATTCTTGAAAAGCGGCCCAATCGTCACGGCCTTGCCCGGGAGTTTTTTCTGCACTCACCGCCGGTGGACAACCTGTGCTCGCGAAAAGCACCGCCGTTTCGCAGGCTTGGGGCTTATCTCCGTGCGGGGCTTCCGCACCGCAGCGGTCGGTTTCGCGCAACCACTGTTCCATCTCTTCCGCCTCTTCATCTTCGCTCGCCTCTAGCTCTAGCATTTGCAGCTCCAGCTCGAGAATAGCCTTTCTCTTCGCCATGGCCTCTCGCTGACGCCTCTTACGGTCCACGCCGTTTACGCTCCTCGCGGATTCTCCGTGTGCTCGCTCGAGACGGAATTCTTGCGCTGCCGTCGGCCCATCCTTTCGCACCTGCGCGGTGGTACTCTGGGGCGTTTCGGCCATGTCGCAATTTCGCACCCATTCCGGTGTTCCGCCACCAGTGGTGGCGGCCGACAGGGTGGTACTGCGCGACGTCCCTGGCGTTGGGGACGGACTTCGTCGTACCAGTCGCGGTGTTACGCCACCGATCGTGGCTGCCGCTGCGGTGTTGCTCGAACGCTCCTCCCCGCCGCTCACAAGCGATGTTGGCCCTTTAGCGGGCGTTCGCTCGTCCTGCTGCATTGCGCTCCTATCTCACTCGCGAACACAAAAAAAAAGAAAAAAACGCGCGACTTACTTTCGTCCCGAACCGAACGGCAAAAGAACGCGGAAATTTGACCAAATAGTAATTTTTTGGAAGGTTGGAAGTCGTTTTCCAACGTGATGAAATTAAACTCTAAAAGATTTCTTAGGGACGCTTGCTGGAGCGAACCAAAAAATTAATCTTTTATTCTGGTCGCGTTTCGTTTTAAAAGGAGAGATAACGCACCCGAACGCGCCCTATTTATCCCTTCTTTCGGTTACTTCGTGTCGACGCCCGGGTCATCGCTCGCAGGATCGGATGAACTCATCAGCTGATCCCGCTACGGGATAGTTCTCCTTTCTATTTCCCTTTTAAACTTCTCCTTTCTCCTTATCTTTTCTACGTACCTACGTGTGCCGAACTGACGGCTGGCGTTATAAACGTGAAGCGTTTCTAACAAGCATACTTTTGGAGTCTGGTGTTGTAAGGCATTTGATATAGCTAAGGTATAGTTGATGGAAATTTAGCACAGACATGTGATTAACGAAACAGAAATTGCTTTTGTTAGCGTAAAATAAATGGTTTCCGCACAAGAAAGGGTTTTTTTATTGATTATAGATGCACTTTTAGTTTTTAACCGTGGAACTTTTCATTATTGTTCGTGCCATTTTCTTTTTTAGGGCAGTTAGGACAAAGATTTTTTTTGCTATTTTTTAGTTAACTTGTTTGGAGAAAAAAAAACTTATTGTCACATAAGCATCTGGAAAAAACTGACACACTTTAAAGGCAAGGAAATGTTATTAAAATGGCATGCATGATAAGTTTCTTTCGGTGGAAAAGAAAAACAGCAAAGAATATGGAAAACTCAAGCGCTTCTTAAACGTTATGTTTCTTTGTCTTCGGGGTAAAGTTTCGCCTTGGTCTAGCATGGTTCCCCAAAGTTTTCCGTTTGGATGAAGACAACGTTCTTGGCGTGTCGCATGTTGCGTTGATTATAGCGCAAGCCTAGACAACGCTGCCGCTCTTAGTTCCCTTGGTCCCGAACGAAGGCTTAAAAGTTCCGGTTGGCAAATGCCGCGAGTGACACAAGCCGCTGATCCCGTTGAAAGGGATATTGTAGTTGGCTGGTGACGCTCGACGCGCGGCCTTGCGTATGGCTTAAGGAAGATAACACCCATATCGGTGGACACGAACAAAGTGCAGCCGGGGTAGATAAACCAGGACGCAAACACTTTCCCGGCCCGGTCACCGAAGACGCTTGGGGGGCGCGGCTGAGGAAACGAAAAACTTTACCAAACACCCGAAAATCTTCACCGCTGCCGTTGGTGGCCAGGAAAGCCTGGCTAGCTGGCGCAGACTCCTATATTTCGCAATTTCCCGGACAAGCCGGATGAACATATTCATCCTCGTTTGGCCTCTTCTGCTCGAAACAAACTTATTCCATCTCATGAAAATTAATTTGCAAATTAACACCTTCATTAAAACCGGTTGCTTGTGTTTGCCACAAGCCAGGCGCACCTCCCAGGCTCGTTGTGCATTCTCCCCGAGGCTGTAGTGGGTTAAGAAACACAGCCTTGGGGAGGAAATATTCCTACACGCCTTTATCCCCGATCGACCACTTCAAGGGCGCCGCAAAAATTTACCGAACAAAGAGAAAAAATATCCTTTTTGATAAACTTTCGATGACCAGCTGGAATTTTCGAAATAACGAATAGGACGAACTTTTCCCGCATATTTCATCCCCGGGTTTCCGCGGAGTTCATAAGGTACAAGGTGCGAAGTTATCGATTTTCGTCCCCCAAATGTCCATTTCAAGGCACCATCACCTGCTCACAGGAAAAATGGAGTCAAAACCGAGCGAAACAAACCTTCCCCACACCGTTCTACCTTTTCAGATGAGGTGGCTTTTAGCTTTTAGGAACAAAAATGGGCCCGGGTTTTTTTGTTGTTGTTCGCCACACATTTTATTCACCTTTCTTTGTTTTATTTCCCTTCGCCATCGTTTGTTCTTACAAGGTGGTGCGAGGGTGTTTCGGACAACAAAATTCACTAGACCAACGCGGCTTGCGTGGCTCGAGGTCATAAAGTGGCAAGTTGTTTATGGTTGTCTAGTGAAAGTCTTAATTGATTCGAATGGCGACGATGACGAAGTGGTGGCCGTTCCGTTTAGGATCTTGAGCTGGTGTTTTGGGGCACAAATTATGACACGTTCATCTTTGATGGTCTGCTTGTTGCCCGCTTTTTGAACATGTGTCCTAATTATAAGCTGAACATTTCAGTTATCAAAGTTGTCGCTTAGTAACAGCTACGTGTCATTTATCCGTTAGTCGATTGATTAAAATCCATTGCAACCTTTCGAGGAACCATGAGACGAAACAGTTATGTTCGGAAAATATCATAAATTAATGAACGCTTCGAGTCAAGCGAATGATCAAGCATATTACTTTCACAGGTCCAGTGAAACAAATGATTCGTTGGAAGCAATAACGAACCGAATGCTGTGTACAATTGCATTTCTGGCAAAACGAGTGCAACATAAAAAGCTTCAGCCGAATGCAGTTGAAATGTGATGATCAATGATCACGAGTTGGTCAATATCGGTGGAATAAGTAATAACAAAGTTTTCCGGAAAAGAGTGTAATCAATCCGTAACATAATATTACCCTTGATGGTAAACATGCGCTAATGAGCTACAGTTATTTGAATGTATCAATTTTAATTGATATTATTTCCTACGCTCACCGTTGCACTTTAAAGCTCGGTTTCAAATTGCGTGCTATTTAATTACTTTAATTTGGGCTTGCACAAGCATAACAATTATCAACAAACCATTGCATACAGCACAACGAATGGTGCGATTTTCCTGCTAACTGTGTTTCTGCAGGGGATACTGTTTGCTAGCGCATCTAACTCATCACTCTGATCCCCACCGTTCCTCGTCTCGGTTGATGCTGTTCTTCGCTGGATAGCCTATTATTGTATCCCCCAAAACTGTTGCCATCGCAGTGAATTCAGTGGCGAAAACAAAATTGCATTCTTTCGGAAGAGGAAGATAGGCTGAGAAAAAAAAACACGCAAACACACACAAAAAGATCAGGCGAAAAACAGTTCTAACCGGTCGTACGACTCGGGCAACCCGTGGAGAATATACATACGTATATTTTCTGCCACAATCAGCAGCGTAAAGGATCCCCCTTGTCCGAGCTCCTCGGACTCGAAAGACTCTCTGGCTTCCGTGCGGCACTGCAGTGGCGTTCGCTCGTCGAAAGCTCGGACACAGCACCGGAAACTGTGACAATGTGCGTTTATGGTTGCGTTAGTGCGCTAATGCATTCGGCTGGTGGAAAACCCCCCGGCACACAGAACCCCGAAACTCTCCCCGGGAACCGCTGGAGCGGCGTCGGTCCGGCAAACGGTGGGGCACTCCTGGTGAAACTTATTAAAATGTAGGAAATGCAACGATGATGAAATTTGCATTTTTAATTCCAAGCCCTTTTCATGCACCGTGAATGGATCGTTTTTCCTCGTTTCGAAGGAACTGCAGGCGAGGTAAGAAAAAAAACACAGGAGCACGGTTGAAGAGAAACGGCTAGCGAAAGAAAGAGACAGCGAGATAATCGAGAGGGAAAAGGAGCGTACGAACAAAGCTCACCCTCAGTCCGAGTGTCTATCATTCGCTCGCAGGGACGCAGGGTTTTTTTTCTTCATCTTCTTGCCCCAAATGTCACCGGCCGAAGGATACGCCCATCGAAAAAGGGGCTCCATTTGGCCTACCAGAAGTGGTTTGGAAAACTTTGCGGTGCAACACCGGTGGTGTACCGGTGTTCGGTGTCGGGCGGAGAGAAAAGCAAGCCCAACGAATCGCCCGCTGCTGGACCACACGGGGAAATTTGACCATCCTTTGCACCAGCTCACCCTGGCTCCGTCCACTAGGCCGTCATGGAACATGACCCTGTCGTACTGGGAGCCGGCGTCAAAATGTACCAGCAGAAAACTCGGATGAAAAGTGCATCACGGTGGGAGCAGAACAGTAAAAAAGGATTGGAAAGAAACTCTTTTCAAACCATTTCATTTGATATTCCCTCACTCGAGTGAAGCTTTGACCTGCTCGAACTCGGTCTGCGGAAACATGGCCCTCCGGACGACACAGGCCTGCTGCCTTTCCGGACGTGACCCTTTCGCACGGTTTCGGTGCATTCCAGTGTCGAGACGAACGTTTCCTGGAGCTCAATATTCCAGTGTTTTTTTTTCTTCCTTTTACACTCGCCAAATCTCCTTCAACATCTGCATTTTGCCTCTGTAATGCTCGTTCAGCAATTCGTTTCGCAGTTGCGCCTCGATCCCGCCTCCACCGTGCAATCCCCCGGTACATTTCCCGATGCATTTCCTGCTGCGTTTCTGCTGCGTTTATTTGCGTGCACTTCCGACTGGCCACAGTGGCTAGACGGCACTTCCGGAACTCCCGCCCGGCAACCGGTGATGAATGGGATGCATGAAGATACGGAATTGATGCTGGCGTGGTTTCTGCGTTTTCCCCGTTCGCTTCGCCCCGGAAAACCCGGCAGAACTTGCAGCCGGCAGCGTACAGCTTTTTTTCTCCACTGCTCTGTGTTTGGTCAGCTGTCTGTTCATTGATGCAAACACAACGACTCCTGGGAGGTTTAGTTTTGAAAAATCTTTTTTTTTAATTTACCGTTTTTTTCCTTCTGCGCTCCGTTACGATTTATCCATCCAACGAACTGGAATCGTTTCTGCATGCGTTCTTTTTCTTCGTTTCTTGCCATTCGAAAACGAACGCCAGAGTCTCTCGGCCAGGATTTTATTACTAAACTTTTCCCCGTTCACTTCAAGTTCGTTTCGTTCTGCTGTTTTGTTTCATGAAAATTCTGAGTTTTCCCCAGTTTGCTCGAGCGGCCTGCACTTTAATGGTGAATATCTGAGCATGATACTCTTTTCCATCATGGCTTTTCCCTTCAAACTTTGTGGCAGACAGGATGTTTTTTTTTCTATTTTTCCACACGGTCTCACTTCTGTCTGGATGCAGACAAATTTAGAAGCTTTGAAAAGGGTAGCCTTTCTCGGGGGCCTTGGCGTGGATTTGTGTTTCATTTTCGATGATCACCACGTGCTCGCTGGTTTTTACCATGGCGGCGGTCTATTTTTATAGCTCATTTTGGCGCATCCGGTGCGAGAGGTCTATTCTTGGAAAGGGCCAGAAGCATTGAACCGGCCGGCGTAGACAACGGCGAGGTCGCTTTCGGTTTTGCCCACGCGCAATAGAACGACGGTCATCGCGGGTGACGATCCATTATTTTGCCACCGAATCCGTTCATTTACGGAGCAGTTAATTTGCGACGGACCGGCCATTGAGACCCCACCGGAACGATCTGTGTTGCCGCATGAACGGTCACTAATTAGGTGTCAAATGGATTCGTTCGTGGATCGCTTAACTTTCCCCATTGCACGGCTACTTTTGTACGGTTTGGTATAGAATTGTCAAGAAGAGGCAAAACAAAAAAGCCAGATATTGAAGGGACCGCCATCAGTTGAGGTTTCTTCCGCTTTGTTTTGTCGGGCTTTTTTCTTTCTCACCCCATTCCAGTCTAAAGCACAAATATGAAGGAAATTATCTACACTTGCTTATTGTGCAATTGGCGTGGAACAATGAGACAGCGCTGGTTCCCTTTCTTATTACGGTCCCATCCTAATTGGTTCGATGTAAACCGATTCGGGGGACAATTGAAAAAGGGCATTCGATCCCTTGTCAGCTTCTGATTCGGCTCATTGGATAGATTTAATTTGGCCGCATCATTTGTACAGCCCAGACGGGGGAAATTGTTTAAATATGAAAAGGGCCGCTGTTGAAACAAACCCTAGCTACTTTCGCAATGCCTCATTTTGAAGGCGGAAATGTAAGTGGAAGTTACTACGAATAACTTGACATTTTTATACTTTAGAAATCTGTTGTATGGAAAAGCTGCCACAATTCTCTGTAAACAATTTGGCATTCTCAAATTATTTATCATTACCTTTTAAAACTACATCATTCATTGAACTATCAAATTTTCCACCCGCTGATGGTAGTTTAAAAGTAAATGCTTCTGTTACTTACATTGGCTCAACTCGCGGAATTTCTACGGAGGGTGTGGAATTTTATTAAACGCGTGTGCCATTTGATTGGGAATTAATAAATAAACACCGGTATGAATTCAAAATTCATCATTCATGCTGGGAGCCGGTGCGCGAGAATTCTCTTTGTTTTGTCTGCTTATTGCGCTTTGTCCTTGTTGATTTATGGTTTCAAATATTTGGCAACGATTTGGCGCGGGGTGGAGATGGCGGAGCGACGGTCGATTGGAAATTTGTCGGAAAATTCATTGTAAACCAAGCGTTCACAGCATTCCCAGGGGAGACAAAACATTCAGAAATTGAGCAAAGGTGGAACGTGCCGGGGGTTTATCATGGGGGAAAGGTTTTCCCAATTGCACGTTGTTCGATTACTTGATGCCGTGTTGGGTCAGAATTTAGGGATTTCTAGTGATATTTGATTTATTATGGAATGTATTTCATTGCATTATAACGCCATTACCTCAGCGCACAAATGCTTTTAACTCAACAATTTAAAAACTTCAAATGTTTAATTACTGTCAAGATTCTTATGCTCCATAATTTGAATTTTTGATTATACAGTTATACAACTTGATTTTTATTTTTATAGTGATCTTTCGGTTTTTCAACTGTATAAGGAAAAATCGAGTAGCTGTGTATAATGGTGTAAATTCAGCGAAACTTTGTTGAATTCAATTTTGCCCATTTCGGCGAACTTTTTCGCCAGGCCAAGGGGAAGGGGTTCGTAGTGTAAACGTTTTCACGTTTTCCTTTTTTCTCTCGACCCTGCATGGTTGCGTGCATGTCGCGGGATGGAATGTTATATTTTGCTTGCCACACCATCATCATTTGCAATAGTATCAACGTAAAAGCAAAGAAAAAAAAATGTAGCACACAAATAGGCCTTCGATGTTTCTGTTCGCGTTTTTTTTTTCTTCTCCGTGGCCTGCCTTCGTTGGCAGGTGCCGCAGGGGAAATTTTGTAGCATTTATTTATGCATTCACGAATGATCGAAAATTATGATGTTTACCAGTTGATTGCCAGGACGTGGCAGCCGTCGGAGCTACCGGCGCTGGTTGCTGCAGCAAAAAAAAAAAAAAAAAACTGAAACTGGCCAATTTTGTTTCGCCATCATCACCAACTGTCCTTCCGTTCGCGTTTTGCGAATTGCCAATTTTCAGCTCTTCCATTTGTGTGTATTTTTTCTTCTTCTCTGTTTGTTACCCACGCATCGAACATTTTGGAATCTTTTTTTTTTCTTTGGTCTGCATTCAGCTAACAAGGTCTCGATGGACTGACGAGGAACTTTTTTTTCTCTCCTAGGTTGATTTCGGAAGGAAGGAGTGACAGGAGCGCCTGGTTGGGAGGGAGTGAAATTGATTTTTGAAACAAAATTGTGTTCGTCATCGCAGGCGATTTGCTTTTCTCATTTTTAGCGAAGTAAAAGCGAAAGCAGCACACAAACAGGCTGCACTCATCCAGAAATCGATTGGTTGAGAAAGTGTGTTAGGCCATGGTAAGCTTCTTAAGCTGCCTCGCACAAAAAAGAAAAAAAAATACTCAAAGCCGGGAAATAGCCAGCTTTTGAAAAATTCTAAAGCACTACGGTTTGGGAAATGACAAAGGTTCGTGTTGTTTGTTGATTATGCCAAACGGTTTAGTTTTGCTTCTTTTTTTTTCGCTCTTCCACAACATCCTTCCTCAAGACTGGCACTATGACTGGCTCAAGACTGGCACTGTGTATAACAGTCCGGTGGCCGAAACATCCAACCAAACTACGTCTAGCGTCCGATTGCAACGAATGAGGACATTATTTTACACCTTCCTCGAGCGAACGCGCCAAAGGTGTGCCGCAGTCGATTCGTATTTAAATTTCAAATGAACCTACTCCCCCCCCCCCGAGGCACAGTTGATCATCGGTTTTATTGTGTTGAACTAATTTTTGGCGTTTCGTTTCCGTTTGTTTTACAGGTGAGTGTAATTAAGCTCGACTGCCAACCGACCGCACGGCACCGGCTGAGGGAACGCGGGACTTGGTCTGCCGGGCGGGATAATAAGTATGTAGGGTGAATGTGTTTTGTATTCTTGGAGTGTTCTCAGAAACGATAAAATTGAAATGCTACGATGGCATGTTTCCGCTAGGGGAAGAAAATTGTTAGTTTCGCGCAAAGAAAAATTAATATTATTATGAAATGAAACGGGGGAATATAATTCAAATGGTTTATAGTTCCAACATCGCTTGTATTTCAACTTCTGTATTGACCTTTTTTTGCATTTAATTATCGTCGGGATAAAAAAGAAATGCCTTACATAGTTTAACGAGTTTATGGTTCATTGAATCTTGGACCTTCACGTATATGAGTTGTGAAAAGTTTCAATAATTTAATTTAATATACTTTGTGGACGAATCAACATGATTGACAGTGCTCCCGAATTTCGTTACTGCGTGCGTCGCCGTTGTTAATGGAGGCAAATTGCCAACGAATCCTTCCGGGCGACGTCTGAATGCCTAATTTGTGTGAGAGCAAAATATTTCACCAACAACGTGAAGGGCCCTTGGTGCTCGTGACGTTCGGTAAATGCGCTCAGTGCAAACCGGCCATGTCTGACGTTGAATTCGTTTCCATTTCGACCGGTTTGGCCCTTGCTGTCCGCGAGCTTGTGCGTTTTGCCCGCAGCGCATCGATGCCGAACCGTACCAATCGGCTTATTTGCATCAATCAATAGCGTTCAGTGGCATTCGGTAAAGGACTGCGGGCACGAAAAAGAGGAAAACAAAACCCTACGCCCAGGAAAACCGTCAGCAGGCAGCTCGAGCAACCCTTGGTGCACGGTTCTGGTTTTTCCGTGACTTTCGGCAGAGGAAAATGAACAACCGGACTCCGGACCGACGCCATCTTGTCGCCCCCAGGGGGGATGAGGCTTGCCCAGCCGGAATTCTCTCGGGTGCATCCATGATGGTGGTGGTTAGCCGTACGTCGCGTGCTGCGACAGTTGGCAAGTTGTCAAAAAGTTACATCACTCCCAAATCCGCTTACGAATGATCTCTACTCAGTGGAATTGGGTTGGCTCGACGCTGCCGAGGCTCAGCTGTTTGGGCTCCGTTCCGTTCTATATTTCTGTAGGCCCAATGGGGGAGGCGTAGAGTCTCTACGGGGGTTTCGTGGCGATGATCAGAAATCAAGTCGGAGATCCGCTTTTGGTATCGAAAAGCTGACATCGACAGACACTTTCGAGCGGCGAACGAGTTATGCGGCTGGGTGTGAAACATGTACACCGACCTAGGGGTGGAAGCTAGCACAACTAACGTGTGATAATGGATACGGCTCTGGAGGAGATTTTGGACATCGTTTTTGGAGCATCACTGCGACTGGGAGGTGGGAAATTTCGGAAGTACGTAGAGGCAAGAGGGCTTATAGAGTTTAAGCGCCGCTGGAGTGCAAGTGCCAGCCGAGGCTCGTCCGGAACGATGTAAGCTCCAGACAATGGCTACCCCGGCGCTGGCTGTGCCTGGAGAGCTCAAACTCTTGACACTATGTAGGAGGTCCCCGGAGGCCTACATTCGATCCGGAGTGTTCGATAAACTTGTTACGGATAAGGTGCGATGGAATGGAGGCTGAACGAGAATATCCTGCTGAGATTGCCGGTCTGAGATAGACCTGCGCGTGACGTCAGCCCGCCTCCCGAGGCGTTGGAGGTTCCAAGCGAACTGGGAAGCGGCCGGCGGGCGGAGGGAAAACTTTTATGCTTCGCTAGTTTAATTCGAGTTTCGTTCGTCGTCAAACGGTGCCATTTCAAAAAGGGCTTTTCTGCTTTGATGTCCCGTGTGCCGGCAGGCACTTGCTTCTAGTCGAGCAAGGCCGAAAAAGTAGGCCATGCTCCGGCTGTCCGGGGGTTTGCTTTGATCACTTTTCGTTTACAGCTGAGCGCCGGAAGTGCGCAGCCGATGGAAGCAGACGGGTGAAGGTGGTTACCGGGTGGGCTGGAAACGGACGAAAAATCATTGTTTTTCTTGCGGAGCCGAGCCATTGTTCAAAGGGCTGCTGACAAAATCTAGAGGCGCTCACCGTCCGCTCCATCCGTCCCGGGCCGGGTGTTGCTTTATGTTCGGTTTCACCCCTTCCCCCTCCTCCCGGATCCTCACCCTGGCGAGCTGCAGACGGCCAACTGCTGGCAAGCAACCAGAGCGTGAAGATTCCATCCGGCGAAGAGATCCGTTTCCACTAGGCACGAAACGGTGGCAGGGCTAGAGGTTTTATCCTGCTTGCCTTGGCGTTGATTTTTATCGGGGTCTAGATTTACAAACACCGGCAAGCGTCAAGTCTGGGGTGCTGGCGGAGGCGTAAATTATGCACCTAGCCGTAATGGTTCCCACGCCTAGGGAGAGCCAGTACACGGGAGCTGTTTTCCAAGGATGTGTGTTAATTACGTGCCAACTTTACCCCGGAGGTAAGAGGAGGAGCCAAAATGTTATTTGCTACCATCTAATAGCTGCTAGCCATCACGTTTTACTTCCCCCCGTCCAGCCTGCGCTGGATGGTTCACAGCTCTCGTCCACCGATTTGCATCCGTCGTCTACAAGGATAGCAGGATAGATAAATGGAAAGAAAAATGGCCGCACCGATTATCTGCTAATGAATCTCTTTCACTGCCAAATTCCCTCGGGCTATGCGAGTTGGCAGGGCTAACCCTTTTAACAGCTTACGGTCGGCCCTTGTTTACCTGTTTGTTTCGTCCGTGCGTTGAGGTTTTCTCATAAGTTACAACCTTGTTCATTCCACGGTGTAATGTTTCCTTTCGTACAGGTATCGTTTGCCTATACACCTACCTGCAAATTCCTGGGCAGAAAGATGCGGCAAAGAAGTTTTTGCTGTGACAGACGAATACCATCAAGAGTATATCAACCGGTATTTTGGTCCGGTTTGATCGAAAGAGACGTGATGGTTATAAATTTTTGGTAGAATGCGTGTAAAACGAGGCCTAAATCTATTCTACGACATGTTATTTCATCTACAAGGAATGACAAGAAATAATTATTTCATGGAATATATTACTTCTACAGGAAAGCCACAGTTAGTCAAAAAAAATTATCGTAAATTTTAATAAATGTTTGACGACTTGTCAATTTGCAAGTGTTACCCGAACTATTCCTGCAATATTACTCATCGCAGTTTCACAAGCCAGCTGTACGAAGTAAATGTTTTCGAGATGGGACCACGCATGCACAAAGCAAGGGCTTAATACCCATCAGCTGTAATGAATTAACTTGACACCTTTTCCATTAGCCCCTGGTGAGATTCTTGCAGGAGAATGAACGTCCGGTGCGAAAAGGGGAAACACAAAAAGAGCCCAACTCGCCCACTAAAACCATCGGGGAATCTAATATCTCGCCCTTATGTCATGTTGTAGCTCATTATCTAATTGACAGAAAGAGGCAGCTTGCCAAATTCCCACCTGGGCGGCATATCTAAATTATTCCACCAACAGTCAAGTGACAGTTCGTACGAAACCCGCACCACGCCTGCCGGAGGAGGTTCCAGATCGTGCGCAATGTGTAAGACTGCCATTCAAGTAGTCATCCCTCTGGGAAAAGCGGTGTCTCCTGAGCGGTGGTAACTGTTATCTCGTAGTGCACATTCTTCAAAAAGGCTACAGCCCACCTAAGGGAAGCCAGATAAAGAGAAGTAGGGTGAGAGAGACAGGAGATGCGAGTGAGAGGTTCCAGGAAGGCCCGAGAAGAATGGAAGCAGGTGTCAAAATATGTATGACGTTTACTGGGAACCGCACCAGTACAAGTCCGCTGGGAATGCTGTCGGTTCGACTTCATTATTGGAGCTACACAGCCTTACCTCCATACGGTTTGCACATGGTAGAACCTGGCAAGGGCGTGTTTTATTGTCTGCGTAGTAATGAGTAATGGGAGCTGGAATGTTCCGACGATTGGAAAGGTTCTACAATGATCGTGCAATTTCGTGTTAGCATAAACTTGCACCGTTTGTTGTGCTCACCTTTCCCCCCTGCTATTAAAAAGGTTCCTGTGGGGATGTTTTTGTTAGCCGGGAAACCTTTCCTCCAACACGGTTGCTGTATTTGTGATTGCATCCCATACAGGGTAATGTATTTATTGGAGATGGTTCAAACTTTAAATTAACAACACTATGGACGGAGCAGCAAGGAACCCAAAGTCCAGGTGCTCTTAGGCAGGCTGGGAGTTTTTCTGCAACCACCCAGCCTTGTCCAATATCCTTGCGGGAAGGGTAGTGGATCTTTATGATGATCCCAAATGTTCGGTTCGACCTTAAATCAACCAAATGGTTTGCACCGTGTGTCAGTATGTGGTTGCAAAGCGTTGAAGAAAGGCTGCTTTCGGGGGTAGTGCGTTCGGGAAGGGAAAGGTTGTTTCGTGGGGTTGATTTTTCATTTTTCTGACAAATTTTGCGATGTTGCTCCGTGTCTGTGCTTGATGGATTGTGAAAGGTGTTCGTCCATCTCTTCGTGTGTTTATTTGGTGCGGTGTGTGAAGCTGAGGCAAAAAGTGTGTACTAGCTACCGCCATGGTACTACAGGAGCGGTTTTGGCCTCTCATCGAACTGCATTCGGGTCGGTGCTGCACGGAGCCGGCGACTCCGGTAAGGCGTGCCGACACGCTGTACGTACTTTCTCTGCGGGCTGTAGTTTGCAGCTTCGCCAATAACCCGAGAGGGGTCGGGTACCGGATGGAAATCGAACGACTACCCCTAAGCATCCGGCTGGACGTCCTTTACGAGATGTGTGACCACCCTGCGTTGGTGGAGGTGCTTTTGCAGTTGCTCTCCGATCCGGTGGCGCTCAGCGATTTGATCCAGTATGTCCCGCTGAAGACTGCCAAGCTGGTGAGCTGTTTGCAGTGGTTGGAAAGTGTAAAGCGGTCGCTCCCTGCACAACTGGAAGACAGATATAGGCAACTCGTGGAGGCGGACACCCCGGAGCAAAGGACAGACTACCGCTGTGGTTTGCGCATTGGCACGTTCCTGGCAGACGCCGGTTGGTTTGTGCACGCTGCTGCCATCCTCGGTCTCAGCCTACAGCAAACGGTCAGCGGTTCGGACGAGGAACTGATCGTACTGACACAACTCCTGGGCACACTTTCAAGGTCCGGGAAGCTCGTCGAAGCAGGTCACTTCTACCATCGCATTAACCTGAGAATGATGGTAATCAACCCACAAGATCAGAACATTCACAGGGCCGACTTTCCCAATCTGATGGCACGCGTGTACCACAACTTATCCCTGTACCACTACGAGAACCAGGAAGTCGCCCTCAGCTACCTCCACGGCGTGCAGTCACTGGAGATGCTTGGCCGATCTTCACCCACCCGACTAGTGTGGGACGTCTTCCGGCAGTTGGCACGTGCCTGTCTTTCACATCGGTACTTCTCCAAGGCGAAACTGCTGCTCGATCAAGCGCTCGCCCGAGCCGGAACCGGGTACGGACTGACGAGCGCTCCGTACGCCGAAACGCTCGAAGACTACGCCGTCTACCTGCTCACCCAGGACAACGTCGGTGCCAGCGAGGATGTGTTCTCGATCGCACAGTACATCTACCTGGAGCTGTTCGGGTCGCGAAATTTGCTACTCTCGCTCGCCCAGGGCAGCCTCACGTTTGGACTGTGCCGGCAGGCGTTCGCGATGGGACGTCGCGACGAGGCACTGGCCCACGTCACCGAGCGGCTTGGTGCCTTCCAACGGATGATGGGCCCGGACCATCGGCTCGTGGTGCAGCTGCGAAGGTTGCTGGTCACGATGAGGGTGATATTGTTCAAGGAAGATCGACTGGTGGGAAGAATCCTTCCGAGGAACGCTACGACAAGCATTGACGTGAAGAAGCTGCGGGAAACACTGGACCATCCGCTACCGATCGATGCCGTCCGGAAGGCGTTCCATGAGTGCCAAGAGTGAATGGAAATGAATAGAGATGTTATTTGTCTCTTATTTGCCACCGGTTTCACCTAGGAATTATAAAAATATCCATCAAAACGGGGAGAGTTACGCGCTTCCCTTAGACAAAAGAGACAATTATATGCATTGGACTACGTTGTAATTACATTTGTAAAGGAGCAGTTCGGTATTCTACAGGATAAAATATGTCCGTTTTTGAGTGTGAAGTCTCGGGAATCAGGCTCATTTCAAATCAAATTCAATTTTCAAATCTAAACTTCAATTGAACTGACATGTCTTGTTTTTGATACGTTTTTATGATCCTTTAATTATGATTTTAAAGCAAAGCGCTGCCCCGAGAAAAACTTCTAATTTGAAAGAGTTAAAAAAGAAGAAAAGCGCTTGATAATTCAGAACTGTTACAAGGAAGTGGAAGAAAAGAATCCGAAGAATAAAACGGATGCTGTTGTAGAAGCGTATTAAAGAAAATGAAATAATGCATGTGTCCAGTGTGTAAATCTAAACACTTGAATGCAATATTTGTCATCGTTTACGTTACGGCAATGTTGTTCAACTATAAATTAGGTACATTCCACAGCTGCCCTTTAAAACCGGCCGAGGTCCGCCGGGAAAATATAATTATTCAAAAATTCGTACCGGGCTAAGCGCTCCGTTTGTTTGCGGCCTTATAAATCTCAGCGCCACAATGCGCCCCATTTTCTCATTTCCCGGGTGAAAAAGCTTCCTGCCCGAATGTGCGCCGAGATTTCCTATTTAATTACTTAAACAACCCCGACCCTCTCAAGCTCGCGGAAACCCGGCTTGGCTCCTGCTTGCAGAAAGCTCACGGTTTGCGTCCGTAGTAGCCTTTTCGACAGGCTTGCCTTTTTGGCCACTTATTTCGCTTGCAAACCCCGCGCTCCTTTGCGAGATTCATTCGCTTATTCCGTTCCGTTGCATTCGTGCGCCCGATGGGGGTGGTTGAGTGGATGGAAATGTATATCTAAATAAACCCCACCTGCCTTGCTGGCTTCTGGCCAACTGCAGCATCGGGCTGGAATCTCTCACCGTTTGCAACGATGCCACCGCGAGAGCTGCGGGGAAGAAATACTTTCCCGTGGGGTGCCGTATCGTATGCACCAACCACACAAACAACACACACTCCCCACACACGAGGGAAATGGAACGTTTTCGTTGCTGGCAGCGGGGCCAGCGCCAAAGGTGATGCACATGCTTGGAGGAACGGACCGTGCCAAAGGGAACAAGCATTATGCACGGGCCGTCGTTTCTATTAATTTGACGAGTGTAGTGCCGGCGCAAATGTTCACCCATGCAATGCTGCTCCGTGCGCTGGAGTGGCATCATCCGGGCACGGTTTGAGTGTTGGCCGAGCGTGGACGTTTGCTGGATGTGGGATCGTGTCCAGCAGCTGTAGGATAATTGTGGTTGGCGAGATAAACTTTGCACGACGACCTTCGCGGCAACTCTGGGGCCACCTTGCACCGTGGTCAAGTCGTAAAATGGACCTCAAAAGTTACCACGATGTACATACAAACGGTCAGCCTGGTGGTCATGCACACGCTGGCTTCGGATGACTCGACAACCGCACGCTGATGATACAGAGCAACAAATAGCACCATAAGTTTCCCTTTTCGTCGACAGGAAAGCAGCTTAACTACGTCTAACTTTACCGGGAACTTTCTTACAGCTTGGTTTTTTTTTTCTCTCACCTTCGCCTTCATGGTCCTTCCCGAGCAGCTCGGTTCCACAAACAGGTGGAAGTATGATTGACACGTGTGGTAATGAAAATAAATCAAATTATACTTAATAACACACAAGTCACCAGGACGAAGCTAGGTCGCGAAGCGGAGGATGGAAAAGGTGCTTGTGTGCGTGTGGGTACGGGTGTGTGTGTATGAAGAAAACTTCATCACCACGGACGTGCCCCAAGGGGAGAAGGACTTTCTGCAGCAATCCAACACTTTCGCATTGTGCCAATCATTTCCCGTGACACGGCGTGATGACGACGCGCCTTCAAGGGCTTTCTCATTCTGCTCCACCTGCTCTCCTTTTCTCTCTCGCGGTACGAGTTTTCCCTCGTTTGCTGCCAACGGCTTCAAGGGCTTTCTTACTCAACCTAACCCCCTGCATTTTCATCGCAACGCATCCAGGATTTTGCCCCATGTTTGAGGTAGGTTATTTCTTTCCACCGGGATAATGATAATTGGTGCCGTGGGAGAAGGGACGCCAAACGGGGGCCTTAAGGAGCTGTCTTCGCCGGGGAGAAATGGTACGTAAAGCGGTAGAAACGGTGGGGCAATTTGTAAAGGCAGCTCGAAAGCAGGTCAACCAACCAATCCACCGGTGACAGTTTCAAAAGGGTTCGCCATTACGAACCGACGTCGGAGGACGATGCACTCCGGCTGGGGCCGACGATGAAATGAATGAAACGAATGTGTTCGTGTCGAGTGGCAAGATCAGAAACGGACGTGAAGCACAAACCACATCGATCAACGCCAAGTGTGTGTGTGTGTGTGTTGTGGGGATAGCAGATAAGAACTCGAGGGAGGATCAGAAAAATATAGGATTTCCTGCGAAGAGAATGGAATGGGTCACATCTTAGGGGATGAAAGAAAATGCAGCATGTGTGCTCCACATAGAATGTACTTTTGTGTGTGTTAGGGATTTGTATTATTGTGATGCCTTGAACGAAATTAACGAGCATGAAACAGTGTAAAGGTTTCTCGAGGTGTTTATCATCTGGGCTGGGGAGGATTCTGGCTTGGCTTTCAATTACGTGTATTCATGCAAGAAGTAAAAAAAAAACACTTAAGCAAGAATGTTTTACATGCATTTTTAATTGGACCACAGGGCATTTCCGTTTATTTTACAGAGAGGTTACACCTGATGTCATCTGTCGTGTCGTCCGGCTTGAGTGTTCTCATTAAGCGTCCGGTAGATAACAGCAGCCCTTGTTTAGTATACCTTGTTCTCAACAATCTCGACATTCTTCCAAGACAGCGGTAGCAGATCGTGTTATTTCACATGAAATATCTTGACGATGCTTTCAAGCTACTCAGGTGTGATGAATTATTCAAATTTTATGGCATTGGTGTTTAATTTACTCTAATGGAAAATCATGTTCTTACCTATTCGATTTAAATGCGTCAATCCAAGCATATTCCTCTCGTTCTCCCTTTTTCCCTCTACCACTGGAAGAGGATCCTTATGGTTGAGTGAATAGGTACGCCAACCACACCGAATTATCCATCAACCGTCTGTCGCAACTGGCACCGCGATTGAAAAGAGATTAGCGCGTCGTTAATCAATCAAGACGGTCCCAATTTACCTCCGACTCCTCGCGCAACCATTCGGGAGAAAGCTTTTAAGATTACATCGCGCTGCAGCTTTCGCGTGGCGATGATAATCCACACGCGTCAGCCGAGTCCAGTTGGTTGGGATTGATAAATTGATGAGTCGATCGCGTTCCCCCTTTCCCGATGTCGCCCCCTTTTTCTTGCGTCTGACTGTAGCTCCCGCAGTGACGCATTATGCTACTGCTGGGAGTTTGTGTTCGACGAAAAGGGAGCATGTGTGTGTGTGTGTGTGGGTGTGTCTGGGAAGCAAGGAGTGGAGGGATTGCTTGCATTTAAATTTAAATCCTCCATCGACCGATTTGCATACGATTGCGTTTGTGGTGCCACCAGCGCCCGAAATCGATTCCTTTGCAACCGTGTGCACGTGTCCCGGTGCATCCGGACTCGGTGCCCGTCGTTTAAAGAAATCAATTCATGTCTTTATCTTAATTCGATTCGGAACACTCGCAGTGACGTAATCGCCGGTACGTGAAGGGAAAAACTTTCGTTCGGATGAACTTTTCCGTGCCGAGGCTGGGGGTGGCTGGAAAACAACGAGACCGGAACGGCAGCTTCTGGATGTGCTGTGTGCCTTGCACGTCCCGGCGTTGCTACGCTACACCACAAGCGGGTGGAAATGTCCCGGGACGCCGGTTTTGCCTGTCAACGTAGCCCGTTTGTTTCTCAGACTCGCTTTGCGCAGAGGAGAATGGGTTCGTGGCTTCGTGCAATCACGCACCAGCATCTGGAGCTGGATTGCAAGCAATCGCGTGCTCCTGCCGGTGCTGCTGCTATCCGGGAGCCCATCTCGTGCATATGTTGACGCAAAGGATGTGCACCACAACAAAAGGGCTCGGGCGGATGGATGCATCGGCTTCTCAGGTTGCGGTTTACGTGCGATGCATGCGCGGAGGAGTAAATGATAGCGATAAGGTGGAATAAATTTCACCCTTCGGCTTCTTCGGGGCAATTCCGTGCCCTACTTTTCGCTGCTTGGATGGCAGGGTTTACTGTGCACCGTTAAAATGGTTGCTCCCTTCGGAGGAGACGCAGACTCCCGCATCCGTGAGGTGTTCGTTGGTTCCGGCAGTTGGATCCGTGCCTTTCCGTTCCCCAGCGGGACAATGTTTCTCAGACGTTGTATATCTCTTGGCATGTGCGCTTCCGTTCGGGCTTTGGGGTGTATGTTCTTCCTTCCTGGGGAGGGATGCGGCGACATCGTGTACGAACGAAGTCGACCGGTGGAGTATCTCCACCTCCGTACGTCCAATTAAGAAACCGTACCGAGAGGCGGAGCGGCAAAAATAGCAGGAAAACGGCTACGACAGTTGAGATAGAAGGGAAACAAGTTCATCATACACACCAAAGGAAACGCTTGTGCATGTAATGGGACGTGCCCGGAAGGACTTCTGTCCTTCGGCACCTGTCCACTTCTAAGGAGCCTCCTCTATGAGGGCAAACAAACCAACTCTTCCACTTGCCGACGGCGTGTTTGCGTGGTACCGTGGTCTTCCAGGGAACTTTGTCGGTCGTGTTAATTATGGTTATCTTAACGGGTCTTCGGCCTCCGACAATCCATTATCGCGCTGTTTGCCATCGGGGTTAGCCGGCGCTCACCGTGGACGGAAGCACACCGAGTGCCGAGTTGATAACAGCTTTGATCCAATCTTGAACCCCACGGCAATGGTGGTGCAGGTGGATCACGCTGTCTGTCACTTCCGGAAGCCGCCCTGCCAGCAGGAACATGATAAATGTTTGGCTTGTTAGGGCAACTTTTTGCATCCCCGCGTCGCAAGTTCGGCGGCGGTTCTACTCAGATCAACTTGCTCCGCCGCCAATCTGCGACCCTTTCCTGTGGTACAATTTTGTCGGACCAGATGGCGACTGGATGTGATGGCAAGGCTTGAATCAAGTTGATTGCATGCTTCAAGTCTACCTAAGTTTGGTTCCCACTAATTGCGTGTCAAGTGTGCGGAAGGTTCCGATCGTGCCGGGAGCTGTTGGGAAAGGAAAATTGTTTTCGTTGCCAGCCTGTTTTTATCTTATGGATAGGGTTTACTCACATGAATTTCAAGTGTGATATGAAAAAAAAAAAACGCCAACAAGAGTTTGTGGCAAATGGTCGACAAAAGCTCGATCTTTTTTTGCACCGACTTCTCCACCGACGCTGGTGGAAGGATACGTTAATATGTTTGCATTTTCTCAAGCTGTTACTGATGATGTTTTCCTGCGCTCACTTACACTTGGATTTTGACGCCCACGCGTTCGTGTCTTTATTTTTTGTTGTTCGAGAAAACTTGTTAGTCTTTGCTGTGTTCGAAATTTAAACATACTTCGGAAAGAAGGGGAAAGAACGAAACAAACATACACATTACAAAGATGATATGAAATCAAGGCCAAACGATACCAAAGCTCGCCTAATGTGCGAAGAGCATGAAAGTGAAACATTTGTGTTAGAAATTTGCTACCATTGCCAGTTCGCACGCTCGCCTCGCTTTTCTGTGATTTTTCTTACCGGTTACCATTTTTCACACATTTGGAAAGAGCGGCAAGCGGTAATGTTTGGCTAGAGGTTTGCTGCGTGAAGGTTGTTCGTTTTTTTTTGCAGAGTGAATTGATGGTTTCCGTTATCTTTTAACTTTATTTTATTTCATGACCGCAGTATTTACAGACGTAAACCTACATTGCAGTTTAAAGTTTCTCCTTTTTATGTGTTTAGTTGAATGTAGCATTACTACTTCTATGCGGTATTTAATGCAAGACAAAAGATTTGTTTGATCTTATCTTTGTAATTATGGGTAACATTTTTGTGCAATGCTGTTCTTTGAAGCCTCGGTGGTTGAGCAGTTGAGTAAGTAATAGGCTTGAGGGAAAATTGATTTACCATTGAACCGTTACGGATACAAAAAAGAAAAATAAAATCTCACATGTTGATTAATGTGCCGTTTAGGGATTTAATCAGTGTAAAATAAATTCTCGATAAACAGTTTCGGCACGTCAACGTTTCGGTAAGTCTTCATTTCCATTTGTTGATTACACCTCCATGCCAGGTTGATTTGCTTTTAATTTAACAACCACCAGCGTTGGGAAAAAAGCTTTTCCATGCCACATCAAACATTTACAAAAAGATTCCGATCCGTAGATAGTGCCGAGTGATTTGTAAAATAAAAATGTAAACTTACGTTACCGGCCTTCCGGAGCGCACCCGTGTGTCTTCTCATCATCCCTTGCCACCGATTTTTTTCTCCCGTGCGTAAAGGGTAACTTTCAATCCGCATAGCTCCGGCGGGCATCGAAGGCATCCAGTGCATGTTGGCGTGCCTGTTGGATGGTTGATCAATTATTTAAGAGGCTCCATTTACAAAACCCCCGGAGCATGTGCGATGGTGCACTTGCAACATATGATGGACGGTTGATTAAATCCGACGATAGGTGAAATTGAAACGTACCCGGAGGGTGGCTGGATACCCCGTTGCCTCCTTGAAGCCACGGCCATCACCACCGGTTGAACGGGAAAGCTGAATGCGTGTGGGTCAATATTTGCCAGCGAAAGAAAAAGCGTTCGTGGGCAAAATGGAAAACCGAAATGCCAACCAAAAAGGCAATACGTGTGCCTCTTTTTATTTTTCAATACGCTTCTATTTTTGTATGCACGTGCATGTGAGTATGACCACAGGGACTCTGATTGCAATGCATCCATGTACCGAAGCAGCTTTTTCGAATTTTTGCGCGATTGGAGTCTGTTAATTTTCATTAGCGTTCATTCCGGATGAGTTGAAGAATGGTAGGGAGAAGATTCTTTTTTGTATACTTCCATAAAGCTTTTTATGTTTGTTACATTTATTTCAGCGTGGCTTTGTTTTGTAAGTTTGTAACATTTTCTACAGTTTCATTTATTTTATGCTCGTACAAAAGTTTATAATCCCAGCTCGGAAGCTTTTTCTAGAGTCAACTTTGTTGCAAAAAATATAAGCTACAAAGTACTCCAGGTGGTCTGCTTTGCCGTAACTCAGTTCATGACAAAGGGCTTAATTAGTTAACATTAATGTGATGGTATAAAATCATCACCCACAAAGTTCATTAATGTTAAAAGTGATGCTCCATTCGTTGTGGGTATGATTTGTGAAACGTGTCAGACGCATTTGTACGGATTTGAATTTTGCGAGCTGTTTAAAGGAAGATTATCATTTAATAGTTGACTGTCAAACTGGAGCAAAAATGAATGCGGTTTGAGAGATTTTTATTTTGCTTCATTCAATTGCCCTTTATTTAAACTGAAAACTTTTTTTGAAGAGGTGTCAATCTGAGTTGAAATACGAATCACGATAAATCAAATTATGTTTATTTACTCATGTTTTGCCATCTGTGATTTAATTTAATTTAAGAAAGAATTTGGATGCTTTGTTTAGTTTCCAGCTTGCTGGAGAGGGATTTTTTTTTATTAACTTTGTTTCTAACCTTCTTCTCTATTGCCGAGGAAAGTTTTTCGGGAAAAGTGAAATTTTCCCGAAACGCGTTATGCTTGAACGTTCGCTGTTTCTTTGAACACGTTGCTAAGAGAGGAAAGATACTTCTACAAGTCAAAGGAAACCTTTTCGAACAGTCGCATATCGTTTCGACCTGAAGCAACTCGTTGCTGTCATGCCGTCGACAAGTGAAGCCTCCAACGGACGGTGTTGATTGACTGCTGGATCAGTGCTCCGATAGTGATCCTGAAGGCACCGAGCGTTTCAGATACATTTTATTGTATTTCCCTTTAGACGCCGTGCCTATAATGACTCGATCAACGCTTCGGTTTTTGCTGTTCGCGGGATAAGCTTCCCACCGTTATCGTACGGCCGAGCGAGCGAGTCTTGTGTTGGGTGCTGCTAATGGTTTCCCAGAATTCTGGGCACGTCCGCCCGTTTCGGTCAATTATACCCGTGCGCACCGGCATTCCGACGACTCACGTCAATGGTGCCCCGAAACACTCTCCTTCCCCTAACCACCTATCTCGCGGCCAATCAATTCGGGCACGGTGAGTCGCGGGTGTGAGAACCGAACTACCAAACTTCAATTTACCTGTCAACGGGTTCAGCCATCGCCGGAAGGCGCTTTGAAACAATGCTTGACCTGCAAGTCACTCGTGGTTGAAACTTGTTCAAATTAGAGCCTTTCTACCGCGGTTCGTCTAACGCCTGTCATGGCGACGACGTCCTGCGCGGAACGCTTGCTGTCGAGCATTTCAAACCGCAGCGCGTCTGACTGTTGCAAGAACGGTGGGAAAATTTGCCGCACGATCGACTCCCGTCACCACCACTCTTCGCACGCCGCTCGTCTGAAGTTTGATGGTTGCGTGGGAAAGTTTTCGACCGAACTTCTCCGTCACTGCGTGTAACGAACAGTGAGTTTTTCGGGTATCGGGAAATGGTGCACTGGAGCGTGCGTAAAGAACCAGTCAGTACGTTCAACTTCTTCATTTAGGAATGTTTCACAATACAGAACACCAGGCGAGGAAAAGTTCTACCGTCGGCTCCAGGATACGAACTATGGTACGATTGCTGTAACTAATCGAAACACTCCATCGGTTTGGTTTAATTTTTAACTCGTCCTGTAACCCTTTAAAGGATTTGTCCAAAGGATAGATCTGATCAGACCTGATTTCTGAAAGCTCGAAAATAAAACCAGTAATTAATTGACAAAATTGCTGTATCGAGTGTTCATGTAGCCCTCTCTTTTTATTAAAACGGTGAATATGGATTCACCGGTGGATATTACCGGAGTTGATTCGGTCAGGATTCGAACCCACGCCACCGTGGGTCGCTTTCGAACCGATGTTCGCGCTCGGCTATCCCGGACTCCCGAAATCTTCCTGCAAAAACGCTAATCGCTTACCAACGGTTCAAGGAGTGTGAATTAAACTGAAAATTCTACATTTTCTTTTAGGACAGACAGGTAATTAATCATGCCTACAATTAGTCACACTATACCGCACTGTTTCGCCTCGTGCCATTTTTTCCATGTAAAAAAGTAACAAATGGCACGTCATCGTTGCTTTATAGTGTATTTTAAACCTCAGGTAAACAACAGGGGCATTCACATGTACCTTTTTATGAGTAAATGTTCAACAACTTCCCCCAGCATAGCGGAAAAAAGGGCATTCATAACTCATTCTATTTATTTTGTGCCGCTTTTCTTTCCATAATGACCGACGGGTGTTTAAGAACCCCACCCACTTTCTATGTTATATAGCGCCAGGTTTTCGGCCACATCAACGTCACTCAGCTCATGACGCAAAACCCAGCAAAATGCTTCGTCGAATGCCCTTAAGGTGGCGTTTTGAATACGGCCGCTTTTTGCTTATCATTCCTCCGGGTGATGAGCAGACCGGGTGCAAACGATGCCACTACCGTTAGCGGAGAGGTCGTTTGTAATTGTTATAATGGCCGTAACGGGAAAACGAAACATGCCGAACGGCTCACTGGGAGGAACCATGCGGGTGGCTGCGTGGGAAAAGCATCATCCACGCCCGAAAACGTCACTCTGGTCCTTCCCCCCTCCCCACATTCTCCCCTCCCCACCTTCCCCCTTCCCGCCTTATTTTACTTTCTAATATTTTTGCCTTTTTCACGTACGTAATTGATTATGGATGCTAGCGAGGAACGGTGTGGGTTATTTTCCTTTCTGTACCCCAAAGAGGAAGAACTGAAAAACCAAAAAAATAGCATTTGCGAGGCGAATTACAAAAATAATGGCTCATGAAGTTATGCCGCTCGGAAAGTAATCTTCTGCGTCTGAGGTTATGCCGCGGACAGTTTGCTTTCTGGCTTACACATCGCGTTGATCGTGCGCGTGTGTTTGTTAATGTGTGTGCGTGGGTGTGCCCATGTGTGTGTTGAAAAATGTTTGCCCATCCTCTTGCCGATGTGGTTGTTGCTTTAGGATTATTATTCCTGAGTCGTCCGTAGCGCGGTTTTGGCTTCTTTTTTGGGGGCAGCCGGCTTGTAAATCGTCAGTTTCCCTGAAAACGCAATCGCTGGCAGTCGCAGATTGACTCTGTGCGTGTGCCCATGTGCCTCTGTGTGCGCAACCGAATGGAAAGATGTTTGATAAACCTAACCCAACATTGCACTAGCGTTTGCTGCGCTCGAGCCTTGCCTCGGAGAGTTTACTTTCTTTCGCCGCAGCCGTGCTTCTAACGCTGAACACCGAAAGCCACGCGAGTCAGTGGCAAAAGTTGTCTCGTTGAGCTGCACCGGAGGAGTTTGAAAAAAAGGGTACACCTTCGGTCTCTGCCTTGCCAGCTAAACCGGTGCCGTTTTATCCGTTTACTTTACGGAGTCAGTTTTACACGAGCCACTGCTTTCTCAGAAAAAAAGCATAACAGAAAGAAACTCGATCCATCAAGCACAGGTTTGTTAGCCGAAGCTTTTCGTTCGTACGGACCGCTGTTCTCCCTAAAACCGCGATCTGACGAGGATTCCATCAAAATACACCGAAAGCAGAACGTTGTGGCGCAGGGTCGCGGAAAAGCTGTCCTTTCGCCAGCACGTCGTTCTCGCAGCCGTATCAACCATCTTCCTCGTCATCTCCCCATCCAAGGGCATCAGAGACAGACACCGCTGTAACGGTGAATATATTGCATTGCCTCGGTAGATGTTTGCGGAAGACGGCGGTTTACTTTCCATTTTTTCGGTTCGTCTCACAGCTTAGCTGAAAGTGGTTGTGCCAAAAATATCTCAGTGATGTGCTCGTACCGCACGAGGCACACATGTGTGCACTTGTAGTTTTTCTTACTTTTGCCCTCAAAAGCAACTTGTTCGCCGGTGGTTTACCTCCCCAAGGTACACGCTGCTACAACCAGCATCATGTCGAGTCCATTGGGATGGTATTCGGAACGAATGGAAGTAAAAATTGGTTGAATAAGTTTTTAAATTTATTTCCCGCCTCGTGCCTACCTGTTTGAATGGAGATTGGTTATTTAATTTATTTTTTTCTTCATTTCTTTCATGTTTCATGTTGTTATAAATTATTGTTCATTTCGTTTGTTTCCCAGCGCAAATATTTATGGTTCATCAATTGTTTTGCAATTTTGTGCTCTCAAAATATTGAATTTATAGATAAGTTTGTAAACATCAACACATGAGTCAAACAAGCTGTTACAGGTTTCTTTAGCATGTGTGTAACAAACTTTATTTAAAACCAATTTAACTCAAATGAAATTCATCCCTCCACGCGTAGATCAAAGCTCGACAGAGACACGTGCGCTTTGATGTTTCTTTTCGGATAGGCTTCTGCCAGTGGAAACGAGAAGATCGCGGCAGAGCCGAAAAGTAAACACGGCAAACACATTTCTCTTGATTTGTAAATTTTGATATTCAGATTTTAATAATAGATGTGTTTTTCTCTAGATGTTTCCTGTTACGAAAGAGGTTGAAAATTAAAGCAGCATTGCAGTCATAAGAATTGGCTTTTGTTCTTCGTGCTTCAGTAATGTTATCACAGAGCATACACGATGGTTTTTGGTGAAAGAACTTTGAAGAAGAAGGAAATAATTGTTTGAATTGTTTTTTTTCTTCGTTTGTGCTGCATATTTAAAGTTTGTTTAATCACTAAGACGATTCTGCTCGCTTTAGCTCTAGCTGTGACCAACCGGTTGTTCTCAATTTCTCATTGCTAATGTGTCCAACGTTTCCGTCCCATTTCTTATCGAACCTAATATTGCAACATCTGTGGTACAATAAACTAAAACTTTCGTAATAAAAACAAATGAAATCCGCCGCCGGCCGGCGTGAATCGTCACCCTCTCGATGTAGTTTCCAGCAACTCCCAGGGCCGGTTCATGATGACGTTTTAATCACCCGGCATCGGGAGGTCTACCCGTAGTTTGTTATGAGTTCCTTTTTTTTTGCATTTTCCAGGGCTTTTAATGACTTTTCAACGCGCCGTTTCACAGTGCCGGTGTCGATGCGCCCGGTTCGTGCATTTTTACGGCGAAAGTTGGGAAAGTTTGGGTTTACGGCATTGGTGCAACCTTCAACTCGTTCCCGTTGTTTCTTTGTGTATCGGTGTATACGGTGTTTTTTTTTCTTTTAAATTTAATTCATTTATTTGTCTGGGTACGGTAGAAAAATTCTTCTCAGCAGTAGGATTGAGAAGAAATTCCGCCACTCACGGCTACGCCGCTTCCACACTACGGTTGGTTAAGGCACGACATTAATTGCCTTCGGAAAGTAACGGATGCAGGTTAACTTGGCATAAGACGAAAAGCCTCATACTCCACCGGTAGGAGTTTGAATTTCCTTCGCAACGGTGCTTAATGGCTTTCCACTTGTCGCCCGTTCCCATTCCATTCTTCAACGCAATTTTTTTTGACTTCTTACCTTCAACTTAAAGCACAAAAAATGTCGGCTCGCTCCTCGTACCATCCATTGCTTTTCCCTCGTGCGGTGGCAGCTTTACCGGGCACGCTGAAGTGAAAAATCCATTTCCCGCATCATTATTTCTTCCGGTAATCGCAATTCTATCATCCATCAGCGCAACATAAATCTTCCTCCCCCAGGCAAATGGCAGGTTGGTTTATTGCAAAACATCATCATTACCCGAGAGCTATCATAATGTGTCGTCTTCGTCACCATATTTACGACCAGCGTGCGTCAATAATGGCTCGTCCGCGTCCCCATTCCCGTGAACATCGTCACAGGATGTGTCTGTCTGTCGCACTCAGCCGATGCAGGCACATGTCAATGAGCTGAAATGAGCCAGTAGCGCGCGGAAGAGAAAAAGGATTCGAGCACGGTGCGGGGAAAACGAGAATATAAAAAGCATATAATCCAAGGAAGGTGTCACCGAGGGATAAAGGGGAACCAGTTATCGCTTCCCGACCACCGCAGTGCGACGTGTTTTTAAATCTTAGCGGTGACATGAGTTCCTTTCACCCCCGCCGCTTCCCTTCCAGTGCGTCCAATCAAACGCCTTACTCATGCGTGTTATGAAACGAAACAGGTTCAGCTAGATAACGCAGAGCAAAACGGTGTTAGCAATTTTTGAGACCAAAGCAGCAAAGAAACGGAATGGACAAAAAAAACTCACCCACAAAATGAAACACAGACCAACCAGCCTCCGGTAATAGACGGGATATTTATGTACGCAATCTCTTCGCAACGCCCAAAAAGTCGGGGTTTTTCAAAACGATGGCAAAGCCACCATTCTTCCTTTCAGCCGGTGGGTTGCTGTGGCAGAGCATACGGGGAGGATATGTTAACCCAATGAAGTGTAAATATTTTGTTCCATAAAGTTCCGTCTGAGTGGAGCGATTTTGTGACGAAGGCACTGGGTTTTTCTTCTCCATGTTTTTTACGACAGCCTCTCAGTATGATGACTCTCCCAGGAAATGTGATTTCATGTGCGGTGCATAAAAGGCTGGAAGGGGAAAATGTTCATTACAAGTGAGGATATGTTAAGTGACTCCATTGAGGGTGTAGATATTGCCGTGGCCATTGTTGAGGGTTTATTATGGCGTAAATTGTGGATGTGAAATCTAGTATGAAAATTTTAAACACCATGTTACATCAATTCGCTGCAGATAATTACATCCTTTTATTTAAATGTTGTCTAGCTTTGTTTTTTTATGTTGCTTCAAAATGGAAAATAATATTTTCAAGATAGTTAAGATAGGATTTAAAATAAATGCTTGGTTTCAGATTCCTTTCGTATTGGGCACCAGGCGGCTCCATTGATGTTTATCCTTGTTTTTGCACCAAAATTCTAGCCTAAAAGTTTGAAAATTTACGGGATAAGTATTCTTATTGACAATTAATATTTTTTATAGATATTTAGTTCGTAGTGGAAACCCTATATAACGGATTTTAGTTTACCAAAGACTGGGCGCCTCCATTAATATATTTTCTTTATCATTCATGTTTCATTTGTTGGCTATATACATATTTTTTGGTATAATCATCTATTGATTTTACCTATTGAGTGGTGAGCCTGTGCATATGCACTGATCCTAGAATGATGGTTCTTCTAGAGATCATTGCCATGGAGCAGCTCCTTCGTTCGAAACGGCATTCCATTATTCTCTCAATTTGTTTGTCGAATATCTGCCACGTGCGCGTCCTACTTCGAATCCGTTCGAGTCAAGAGGTCTTTTTTCGGTAATTGCTGAACAAACGCCCTCAAGTGATGCTCTTCAAGCACATCGATTGTGGCCGAACATTTTGCTCATCCTAGTACTCAACCCTACTTTCCTACACCGATGTTTGAAAAATTATTCCACTTGATTTGCCACGCGCGCTCGATCGACAACTCGTGATATTTACCGAGCATTTCTTTTTTCGCATGAATGAAGAACCCACAAATGGCCTTCGGAAGGAAACTGTGCTGAAGGGTAAGGTTAACCGAGGGCCTCATTCTGGAGAAAGGCCGTGTACGGATACTTTTAATAACCTTGCAATATCACTAATTAACAACTTGTAACACAGCGGCGGACGAATGGAACGAAACTGTACCCAACGATGCGGCAAGGATGAGGTGAATCAAACAAACAAACAAGGTGAAAAAGAAACAAACCGAAACGCGATCCCAAAATTACCCTCAGATCCTTGATTAATTGCCAGGCGGGTAGCTGCCGTTGCGTTGCGAGAATACGAACCAAAGCACGGCCACGGGCAAGTCGACGACCCATCGAAACGCAAAAAAATCAAAACCCTAAGATTGAGACTTAATTAAATTGAGAGGACACGACATTTTGCACCGGCAAGACGCAGAAAAGTGGCCCAATGGATCCTTGATGCTGAGTCAGGTGAAATGTAATCCCTCCGACGCTACCAAGCATTGGCCTGGTCCGGCTAGAGTGGACGAGAGACGACATAAATCGTCGTTCAAATTTAGCTTCAATCTTCGAAGCTCTCGAACGGAAGTTGCCTCGTTTTTGGGGCGGTTTTTTTTTCACTGTACGCGTGCTGCTCCTTCGCGGCGTCCCTCAACGTTTCTGCCAAACTTCCAGGCCGATGGTTGACTACTGAAATTAAATGGACTGGAATTCAATTATCTTAAAAGGAATCAAACGACTACCGACTGAAAGGACACCGACACCGAGTGAACTATTTCGGATGCGATCAAGCGAGATGCTGCATGGAAGAATAAAGAGGTCTGAGGGGTAGAACATCCACTGGATGAATCTTTCATTCGGTGCAAAATAGTATCTTGTCCTGCCATCTTTTCCCGTTCCGAAGTTTGCGCAGAGTTGAGGCATAGTTCAATGCTTTTAAGGCGAGCGTCAACGAAAATAGTCGGAATAAATAACGAATTATTTGCACTGTGCACACTTTTCCACCACAGGGGGAAAAAACTCCCGCCAAGAAGTTCGAATGAGTTCACGCATGATAAAAAAAACACACACCCACAAATATACATCAGCATTCATGAAACCGAAAACTACACCTCTTTTAGGCGGGTCGGGGGTGAGATGAAAGGCGAGGCACTCGATGGAGAAGAAAAGTCCATAATCTGCACCATGCGAGGGAAAGGGTTTCTTTCGCTTCGATTTTCCGGTAGGCTTTCAGTAAAATTGATTCTTTTTACAGATCATTTGGTATCGCCCCGGTCAGTTTGCTAGCGGTAAAAAAAAAACTCCATGTTCCACCCAGCGAAAGCGCACGGCAAAGGTCACGGAGATGACTAAATTTACATTTTCGTTTGTTTTTCCTTCTTCCACCCACGGGGCAGTAGCTTAGAAAACAGGCTTTTCCACCGAAAAGGTAACGCACGGATGTAGGAGTGCTTCACAAACCCATCCTTCGGAGAGGTTTTTTTCTGTTCTGCTGCGCCTCCAGCTCTCACGGTACGTGATAAAAAGCATATCCCATAAAATCCCTTCACAAAGACACCGCTCCGGGGATCTGAATGAAAGGAAGTTCAACATGTGGCTCACCGCCCTGCATATGTTTTTCTTTTTATTCGATAATGGTCGTACCTTCGGACGGGCGATGCAATTGAAACACACTTTATGACGGGCAGAGTGGCCGACGGGCGAGCTTTCCGAGTACTTGCACGGATGGTAATGACAGCCTGATGGTCATTCGATGGTGGTGTCATCGCAATATCCGGCGCCGGCGGAACAGTGATCCTTCCGAGACCGAGGGATAAGTACGGCCGTATCCCGACGGACGTGGGTCGACCCACCGGCAGTCGTGGTCTATATTTTACATATTTTTATTTTTTACTACCGCCTTTTTATGGGCGAGCCATTTTTTTTTCTCGCATGGGCTCGATGGTAGTCGCTTTCGGAGGATTTTTCTTCCCGTACCTGTTTTTTTTCCTTGTTGCTTCTATTCAATCGAAAAATCCTCTGAACCATCGGCGTGGTGCGGGATGCATAGTAAACAGGCTAGTGCTAGGTGATGGAAACTCGGCTGGCTTCTGAGCCACGGCACGAACCCTAGAGGAGAGCTCTTAAAATGATGTAAATGTTTCTATTCTGTCGTATAAAATCCGTAGCTTTGGGTTTGTTATCCAAGCGTAAATCAAAGATATTTTTCTTCAGGTTCAGGAAAGCGGACCGTTTCTCACATACACTTAAGAGATGGGTAGTCCAGATCCCGTTCCGGAAGGAAGTGATCAGAGAGCAACTTGCTTGTCTAAAATCAAACATCCCGTTATGCTGTAACGTAAAGCTATTTTGGTGCGTTCGAGGAAACCTGCATGAGCTCAAACAAAAATGGCAAGATGGTAAAATTGATTGATTGACCGAGAGAGATACGAATGCGTCCTATCGTTTGGTCGTTAGGCCAGTCGCGGCAATCCGAAAGGTATCGTTAATTGTTCTGGCAATCTGCAGGCAATCGGGGTTCCGGGAAACGGAACGCTGGTCGTCTGCTTTGCGATGTCCTGACTGAGATTAATTCCTCAGGGTTGCGGCCCGTTCGAAGGTACCTGTGCGCCTCCGGATGGCCTCCCTGACCGATGGTTGAGGTGAGGGGAAAAAAAAGCAAATGGCAGATTGATCCATTGACAGGAGCCTCCGGAAATCCCACTCGCCAGTGAGAGGTTTCAATTCCATTACGTTCCCTTAATTCGATTGCTCCCGGGCAGGCAAAAGGTATCCACATCCTAGCGACGGGCGATATGGTGGGCCGCATCAGATCGTTTCCAAAAAAAAAACTGTCAGAATGCTGCCGGACATGGCCCTAATGAGCTTTGACGTGTGTGGGAACGTAATTTCCCGTTCGGTACTGCCCGTGCTCCATTCAGCCTCCAATCGCTTCCTGGGGTGTTTTCACGGCGTTCTGGAACCACCGTTTTCGTATTAATACATTCCAACCGCCCCACAACATCCGGACAGCGAAGTTCACAGATTAGGCTCTTTTTTTTCACTCGCAGTCGGCCAGTATTTGTAGCAAATGGTTTTCCTTCGAGTGGTTTCCCCTCACACCCCCCTGTCTACCCTCGCTGGCCGCTGTCGATAACGATTTGAATATGTCCCTGCGGTGGCTGCTTTTTCATTTGCGCTGCGTCAGATGTCATTAGTCGAACGGGGTCGGAAGTTATGGTGGTGAACGGCGGCATTTGCAGGCAATCACGTGTTAATGCACCACAAAACTGAACGGGGTAAATTGAGCTGAGGGCAACGAAAAACTCGAAACAAACAAAAAAAAAAACAAACCCAGCCGGCCATCGAAACCAGTGGCATAAATAATGTCGGTGTTATTTTATTGACACTAATAGGCTGGGCTGGGGTTTTGCATTGCGGGAATTATTCTTCGTTCGCTCGTGCTAATTAACACTGACTGTGACAAACAACCTCGGAATAGGCTATCGAAGCTTAGATTTCAAAACGATAGTTATTGCAAAACCAGTGCGCAAAAGGTTAGCATTTGTTAGGATGGAAAGATTATTCGCTGAAGTGATTTATCGACGTTGCGTCTTTTTGTGTTTTGATTCAGATCGTGTTTCATGAAACAAATTAAATAACGAATGAAATTGAAACAAACATTTGACTGAGCACGAGATATTTAAAGTATAATTTTGAAATATTTTAAGCTTTCCAAGTTTACTCATTTCAAAGCCAGGATGGAACAGGTAAAGAAAGCTTTTCAAGAACATTTACTTTGAAGAAAATTATTGCACTGAATGGTAACTAAAGTCTTTCTGCTATAGAAACTATTGAAAAGTCAAACCATTCGAATTTCGAAATCAATGCCTACCAAATAGAGTCCGAATTTTTAAACCAAATCAAACCAATTTTTCATCATTATTGCTCGTAAAGCAATTACAAGTAGACAAACGGGAGAGAGCAGCTACGTGACAGCACAATTTGTTTGCCTCTTCGCTTCGATGTGCCGTCAATTTGTTGCATTTCAAACTGGGCCTTACCCGGCGCACGTTTGCCCGTTCGCCAATTCGGATGCAAATAGGGTTCCCCTTGCCGAGGTCTATCATGCGCACTGGCAAGCAAATCAAACCCATCAGCCACCCGGACGATGAATATGAATGCCGCACCAACGAACGGCACGAACGGGCGCCGGCTGTGGCGAGCTCAAAACCGTGCCGAGCCACCCGAAGGACCCTGGGAAAATAACAAATTTATATTCCATTGATTCATGATGAACGTCCCATAACGAACCAGCCGGCTGCTGGCGGTGGCTAATACGCTTTTCCGTGCATGGGGCGCCTGCGGTGGACGTTTTTCCAGCTGCATTAGCAACCCCGGGCGGCCAGGCCTGATTAACATTCATGGCCCGTCCTAATGCCCATCAAAGCGAATCGTTGAAGCGCACGCCGCTGACCCGTTGCGACGGCACGGATGAAAACTACAAATCGATACGGTAGCCAATAAATCTATTTATCAATCTATATCGGGCTGGTTGGCTGGCTGCAAGAGGGAATGGTGCTGGCCGTGTCTGCCTCGCAGGCACGAACCGAACGCAAGCTGGCAGATTTATGATTAACGCCTGAATAAATCAAAATTATAAAATCACTGCCAAATGAGGCCGACCGGTGATGCTCCTCGAAGATGCAGCGCAACTGTACGTAGGTGCACCTCGAAAGTCAAAACCTCTCCCAAGCGGAAACGCCCGGATGGAGCAAGTGAGGCAGCAAAAGGCACCAATCTTTCCGGGGAAAGGTCAAGAACAACACATACCAGCCATGTCGTAGGCGAGCACAAGCGAGATGCTGCAGGACGTTACCGTTTCGCTTTTCTGCCTCTTCGAAAATGGCCTTTTGGCGAGGGAGAGCTTTGGTGGGGGGGAAAATCACCCCAGCGGGCTTTCGGGTTGCTGAGGTGAACTTATTCGCACGTTATTTATTGCTCACCGGGAAGGAAGCGCATTCCGAATCGGCCCTTGAGGATTTGTTGCTAGCCAACCGAAGAGCAGAACTCAATGCATCGGATCGAAAGGTGCTGGGAAATGCTTCGTTGCGCTTCGAAATGAAATTTGAAGGGCAAAATAATGTTTGAACCGCTTTGGAACAACTTGTTGGATAATAAGAACGTTCTAACTAACTTCTTTTGAACATGTTTTATGTGAATGTATGAACAAACAAGAGTTGTTTAAACAGTTGTTCCAAAAATGACAAACTTAGCTAATGCATTAAACAATCAATAGGTGTCACTCAAGGGTTCAAGAGTGGCATCTCTTCATGGTTGCAATGCTACATCTACAAAAACTCCAATTTATTGCAATCATCCTTTGCATTCGTTTTGCCCTTCTCTCATCCTGATCGCCTTCGCATCGGAGACCTTTTCCCATAACCTCCACCGATAAACATATCGCGTCAGTATTACGCCTCCGTACCGTACCATTCCATAACGTAGATCAAAGCTACGACAACGAGGCTTATCTACGTACGTTATGATCTAGATTTGCCCGTTTCGTTCTGCAAACGATGGAGATGTTCGGCTCGCCGTTCGACTAAACCACCTTTGACAGACGTGATAAATTCGCAAACAAACTGTTCGACAGCCATAAACTCCGTACGCACACATAGTACTGGAAGGTCAGAGATTGGCGTTCACCAGGGGTGAACAATCTGAAACCCACGCTTTGGTATTAGAAAAATTAGAACATGCATGTCCATAGGGAAATTTTGGCATTAATAGATGATCTTCCATTTGCTGATTGATATGAACAACTTAAGCTGAACATATCGAGCGGAAAGTAGGCATATCTGGTAGCTGATGTGGTGTGTTGTATCTCCTAAATGTTGCCCATCCCTGCCGTAGACCATTCGAGCACCCACATCGTGCACAGTTTCGTGCATTTCATACATGCGTGCACACGGTCCGGGCTGGTCCTTGATCAACTCGTTGGCACATCCGGAAGCTACAATGTAGCTATCTCGGTGAATTTATGATGGAATATTTAACAAGTCCTGCACGCCTCAACCGTTCGACCCCGGGACAAGATGGTTCTATCGACCTTGGGTCGCTTGAAAACGGAATTTGGAAAAGGTAAATCAATAGGAAAGAATGAGAGCAAGTAAAAGATGGAGCAAGAAAATCGATTTCGACTTTACGCGTATTCAGTCCAGCGTAGATTATACTCCCTCGAATGGAAATTCTGATGAGGCTCTAGTTCTTTTTCAGTTTACGGTTTTAGGTTTCGTTTGCTTCACTCAATTTCAAGATTGACAGGGTTGTGTATTTTCAAATTTGTAGTAGATTCTGTGAGACAAACAACACGGAGCGGGCAGCTTGAGATTTCCGACATCTTGAATTGATATCTGACAACTACAATTTCTGAAAAAGATTTTTTTTTACAGAAGCATTTGTGTTCAGCACTCAATGTTTAGTGTCACTCGTTAGTTATTTAAAACATTCCTTCTAGACTGTATACGTTTGTCCCTTTCTAAGATGTATAGGAGCATAAGTACGAACGTTTTAAGAAGAATAGAATTGAAAAAAATTAGGAGCACTATTGTGAAGAATATATGGACTGGTATTAACAGGTAAATAAAAGATGATCATTGTATTCATACAATTCTTATACTTTTCGTTTCTTGTCTTCCCTCCAGTAAGAGAAAAGAAAGCAAAAACTTCATTTATTCCATTTTCTTTTTTCTTCGCTTTATTCAAGGCTAAAGAGCAATTGAGGGTTAAATTAAAAAAGCGGATTAATGTCTGATAATGGAACGCTTAGTGTCATTGTGTTTACTGGCAAAAAACGTTGGAAAATTGAACCAATTTTCTGTAGCACAAAAAAGGTTCCTTCTCTCGCTCTCGCTTATAGAGTTCGTCGCTTATAAAGTTAAAGTCGCGATAACGGTTTTGTTCGTTTTTTTGGCACCATGTAACTCTACCGCATACTATTGGAGCAGCAAAACTGCAAGGAGTGTTCTATTTGCTATCCCCACCTTCAGAACCCGTTTGCTGGAACGTTTTCCCATTAAATATTTTGTTTTTTTTCATGGCAGAAATAATGTTGCCGAGTAGTAAAGCATCAATCTCGTGCCGGTTTGTTCTAAGTGAATGTTAATTTTCAACCAATTTTCAATTAAATGTCAATTGCTTTGTGATGGAAACGAATCTAGTGATTACATTGGAAAACAATTGTTATTGAATTGTCCTGCTGTAATTTTGGTATTCTAATCAGCTTGTTACAATCAACAACTCTGGCAAAACAAACCATTCTCCTTTACACTTCCCCGTGTAGAACAAGTAGGGGCAACAAATAACCACAAAATGTTGGCCACCTCACCAATGCAAACGCAAACCGAAGTTTTGGCCAATAGGACATTTGTGACCATCCATTTTACCGACACGACCTTGATTGGTTGATCGTCAAAGGGGGACAAATCGAAGGGGATCGTCACCGCAATTGGAACTAAATGCTGTTTAATTACATATTCTAATGCGCACGTTTCGTGTAAATAGAGTTTAGATAGGAACAACATTGTTCCACCTGGTCACATTTACGCTGGCTAAAATGTGTTTAAGTGCGGTTTTCTTTGTTGTACATGCAGAGTATTTATGTATGTGAAAAATGCGATTTTGAGCATACCATATGCAAGGTGAACCAATAATGGTAAACTTAAGAAAAGCTAAAAATTAAAAAAAAAATCTGACTCATAACACACAGCACACACAGGTAAAGGTTTGAAGTAAACGTAGATGTATATTTTTTACTTTGCGTATAGATGCTGTTTTCCATCTTTTTATAAGCATCTCAGCTCGTAGAGTATCGTGCTGATCAAAGTTTTCTCCAATGCTGCTTTTATGAGCACTCATTTTTTCCTCGAACCTTCCCCATGCTCCCGTTTTAACTTTGTGTTCGTTATTTATGCGAAAATTCTAATCTTTTTTTTAAATACGATTCCCCCATCACTCCCAATCAGTAGGCGTTTCCATTTTACAATAAAAACGTTGAAGAAAAGTTTTTTCATTCCTGTGCAAATTTACGCGTACACAAATCCCGCTGGCCGCCTTTGTTAATCTTTTGCTTTGTCTTCGAGCTAGGCTAACGAGAAATGTGGACATATTTCTTAAGACGCCGAAGAAGCCAAACCTGTGAGTGTGTCTACGCATCCAGCAACATGAAACGGGATACCCATAATTCCAATGGTCTTCCGAAAATTAATAAGACTAAATCAAACGAAGCAATAAAGTAAGGGAAACCGTGTAGCATCCCGTTCATGGCAGTGGGGAGGCAGGAATCAAGGAAGGATCCTTTATCGTAACTTTTCCGGCGGCGTTTTTGAAGTACTATTGAAATCGAAACAAAGCTGCGGGAAATCCTACGTCGTAACCGGATTCCGTCGACTTGGCGGTTCATTGTTTTCGCTGCCGCCAATGAGATGTTGTATTACTAGGTATTCAATTGATTATAAGCAAAATAAATCAGTTCAAGAAAGGGAGAATTATTTCATTGGCAGGATTCCGATTTTTCTGGGCTCGCTGTATGAATTGGAACATCTTTGAAGGATTTTTTTTTTTGAAAGTAGCGTACCATTGTTGAAATGCGCCTTGTCAACGAAACTTAAAAAAATGTTCATAACAAAATTTAATCGTATTAGAGCAGTTTAACAGTTTACAGTGGCGCCAATTAATTTTAATTTACTGAACAACGAATGCACTTATTAAATAACTTATCCTTCTCTGATTGTTTCAGATTGTCATCGTTTCCACTTAACTTCAATTCTTCTTAGTGTTGGGTAAGTTTTACTATCTTACATATTACACCTCAGTAACAAACATTATTGAACATTTTTGCCTCTCCCAAAAGCATATTTTTTCTGCTGTTGCTTGAAAAGACTGCGGATTTGATGAAAAATCCTGTTTGAACCGTAACCATTAAGTTTCCATTCCTTAATAGCCCACATCATTGCAAGGACGCCTTTTGGTTCTTTAATGTCATTGCAAATGTTCAGTTTGTTTCATGAAACACACCATTTTCCTCTTCCCGCCCTGGAACTCTGACGAGGTTGGTGCTGCGGTTTTGGGGATCAGATCGGCTTTACCAATTCACACAATTTTCGACTCGCTTCACACGGGGAAGGGCACTGCGGGGAAATGAATTGCGAGCTCTTGGGAGTCCGAGGTGCTCCTCGAATTCCCGAATCCACCGCAGTGTCGGATATCAATCAGCGTAATAATTGTTTACAACATATTTATGCTATCATTTCGACACTTCAAATCGCCACCCCAGGGAGGGATGGCCTCCACCAAGAGTGCTCGCGGTGGCGTCCCCCGTCACGAAAGCTGACAACTTGTAAATACTGGCATGGTTTTTTGCCCTCTTGTGGAAAGGGCACTGGGTGGAAAATTGTGAAGAGATCCTGTCGTGAAATGACTCACGAAGTTATTCGATTATGTTTTGTCGTATTTTCGTGTTTACTACTGGCAAGAAAAAAAAAACTGGTACTGATTTAGATGCTGATGGAACGCGAATTCTAGATGGGAAAAATGAATTATGCTGTCATTGTCCGTCCCCTGCTGGAGGCATTATGCTCGATGCTGTGCGTGTCTGAGTGTTAGTGGATGACGTACAGCTTTTGATGTCTTGTTTATTACCACGAGATTTGCTATAGCGACCGCCATCCTTAGCAGACGCATTCGTTCGACAGGGAGTGTAGGATTGATCAACGAGGGTCATTCGTAATCAGATACTGAAGCTTCCCACATATATCCCGCTCCACAGTGACGCTAGCGTGGTGAGAAAAAAATGAGTTCTGATGGGTTTCAAATGCCATTCCCGTAGCGTGAAGGATGTCAAGTGGGCGTTAGAATGGTTCAAAAATATGTAGGACCCGTGTGGATTCGAACACTCACTGAATGAAAAAAAAGACAGATTAAATAAAATCCCAACGAGGGAATTACACCGGTCGAGCACTCAAAACTAATCGGCCCGTGAATTCGCAGCCTCGAATTGGTTTTTCTATCTAGCTTAAGATAGCAAAATGCTTGTGTGTGTGTTTGTGTGTAAAGGTCTTTAACTTCAGTCCAGCGTGGTGTGCCCTCGAGAATCGGCCGTTCGCGGTGCGGAAATGCAAATGGCCTACACGTTTTTGCTATTTGTTCGAGTGACAGTTGGCTGACAGTTTAATTCCTACGCTGATCAGATCCTACGCAGATTCAGAAAGCGGTCGATTTCCATATTCCTGGACCGCTTCGTGGTGTAAAGCGAGGCGGATCGACTATTCTTGCGATTTGAATAGTTCACATCGCTTTAAAAAAAGTTAAATACTCGTTTGAATCTGTTAATGCTTCCTTCCTTTGGAATAATATTTCCAGTATACTTTAATTGGAACCCATTTTTATTTTCGTTTATTTGGTTTCGTGTCACCCGTATTATGGCCATGCAGAAATTTTACTAAACGTCTTAAAATTGCCAGCATGATGCTACACTGCGGATGATGGATACATCCCACGGTCGGTTTATCAAGCTTCCACCACATCCGTTAATGAGGCAATTTCTGATTGATTTATTAATAGAAATTTGTCGGCAGCGGCTCGCATCATCTTCCTTCCGTCCACGACATCCAACAGGCCGTTGCCGGCGCTTCGGGCCAAAAACTCCAGCCAGAAAGCTTTCTGCCGTGGCTGAGCCGTACGCTGAACTATTAATTTACGAAAAATGGCAGGGATTATGCCTTCGGCAGTTCTGGTACTCAAAGATTGCTTATCCTTCGCTCTTTTCGTCTATCCTATGTTTGGCAACCGAAAGAGTCATGTGCGAGTGCGAGAGCGTGCTCCTTTCCGTTTTCTTTCGTCGATTCCTTTCCCGCTGACAGCATGACAACGGCATGACAGGAATCATCGAAGGTATCGATAACAGACGTGTGTCAACCGTCGACAGTGAATCGATATTGACATCCCGTTCCGTAGCTTGCGAAACGAGGCTTTGCCGGTTTCTTTTTCGTCACTCCCTGATTGTGTTTTTTTTCACCGTGTTGCTCAAAGGGTGTGTCGAAAATTTTCTCAAATCAACAGACGTTGCCACCGGTGTGCGGAAGTTTCATTTTTCTTTTGTGATAATCGCATAAGCTATGATTACGACTCGTATGTGAGTAGCCTGCAGGCAAGATTATTTGGCTTCGGTTATGAGGGAGATTTTCTAGTGAATTAGATTACACATACGCTACAACATTCACGAGTTCACAGTTGCTCTATTTATTGCCCTTCATCAGAGTTCATGGACTTTACGATTGTGGAATGGTGGAACTAAGTAAACATGTTTGAAAAGTTTTAACCGATTTGTTTTGCATTAAAAATGTCTGCTTATAATTATCGGAAGGGTTCATCAAATTGAATTATAATTGTTTCCAATTAATTCCCTTTCTAATAAAGAACCTCTTGTCTAAAGATGAAAGCGTAGCTTGAAGTAAGGCAACTTGAAAACATTATCAAAGCTGATTTATTATGATGGGATAGTGTTGGAAATTCCCGCCTGAAATCCCGTGATGCGATTAGCTGTGAGCTTCTTATTGGACCATTTGCAGCTGTTTCACTTGTACAGACAGAAGCATCCGGACAAGTTCTGGTTCCTCCATGAACATCATTTTTACCGAAGCTTAATGATGGAGGTGCAGTTACTTTCACTGTGTTTGGTGTTGACGGTGGGCGAATCGATCTGTGTGGGAAAGTATTTGGATGGTTTCCACTACGAACTCCTACTGACACATCTGGAGGGGCCGGAATCGCGCCTTGAGCAAAAGCTTACGCTGATGGCTAAAGGTACAGAGCAGACTGCAGTGGACATCAAACCAACTAGCCGAATTAGATTAGTCTTTTAAGCCGCAGATGGAAAACGCCAGATGACAACGCTCCATACAGTAAAAAGCTCCATTCTATCCGTGAAGCAAGCGATGCGCAAAGTGCAATCCAGCTCCGGAAGAGTGTCCACGAACTCCCAGAAGAACACCGGTAGGAATGCCCCGGATGGCGCGGATATGCCTGAATGGCCCAAAAAAATAGCCGAGGCATCCAAACAATGGTTTTTGGAGACGACTGCGATGGATGGTATGGGTGGATACAAGCAGACTCATCATTAATCCACACTGCAGACATGGAATTAGCTGTAACGATCAGTCTGACCGTGAATTAATCCTTGAATTAAACCGAACTTTTAAACAGCAACAGTAAATCACAATGTGTTTGAATTATTTCTAGTGTTACTCTCCTAGTGTGTGTCTAATTTGTTAAATACTACGGTAAATTCATTACTTTATTTGCGTGAATCAACGGCACAAAGCGTCCAATTACAAAAGAAAAACAATTTCGTTTCCTTCACCGTTTTCCTGATTACATTATTGGGTAGATAAATTAAAACGCAATTACGCGAGTTGATCAGCAAATATAACGGCCAGCAATATATAAGAAGCATTGTCTGCACATTGAAAATCTCATTTCTTCGACGAGTGATTCAATCCACTAGTGTATTGCACAGTACGAAGTTTTCGCCGCTGCAATCAACAATGGGCTCCTTGAATGATGGGTTTTTAATGGCTCCCTTCCGGCGGTAGCATTTGCGCGGCGAAGGCCATCGGTTGCGACGGAAAGGGGTTTTCCATCGCATGACGGTGCGACTTCGTCACCTTCCGCTACATTTGCTCCGGAGTGCGAGATTTATTTCTTCACTTTCACTTCATCGCACATTCCACCTCGCCAGGAGGTTTTTAATGATTTTACCCCGCACCCATTACCGTGCGATTCCCAACGCCCCACGGATGGTCCTTTCCTGTTCTTTTTTGTTTTGCAGTACGAGTGTCTTTCTCGATCATCACTTGTGGAACATTTTCTTTGCACTTTCGTCCCTTTTTTCGAAGTGAAAAATCGTTGGAAATCTCATCAACGGGCACAACTCTTCCTCATTTTTTCGATTTATCGTATTTGTGCGGTGGGAAACCGAACGAAACTAATGCGCGCTTCGATTTGAAGTCATTCGAAAGTCTATGTTCTCTGGCAGTCCTTGGAAATAAGTAGCAAATAGATCTGCCCGAAACTGTCTACAAAATCCTTTTTTCCTTCTTCCATACCGAGGCAGCAAATTGGATACCTTTGACGGGTGATGATGGCTCGAAAAATTTAACAGTTTGCTCGTTGCAATAAACCATAAAAAGAGAGACGAAACGAAGGAAGATATACAGAGCACTCGCAGGAGGGAAATAAATTCCACAGAAAGTGAAACATACCATTCGCATCAGGCTCGGTTTCTTGATCCGCTCCGCTAGTTAGTAACAGCACACCCGGGGGCAGAACACAAAAGGTTTCCTTCGCTAAGGATCGGCCGAAAGTTGGCTACATGCGGAAGCGGCTGCTCGGAACATGGGTCGGGCAGATCCACAGAACGTACCCGGTGCGTTCCGGTCGTCCAATCCAATCCGCCTCTCCGGCAAGAAACCTCATCAGGACATGTTGTGTGTGTGCTGAAACAAGATCGGCCGGACGGACAGACTGAGATGAATAGTGCCCCACACCCGGCAGTAAGCCTGCGAAGTCGACGTCTGTTGATGGCTGGGTCGGTGAATGGTGCTGCCCGTGGCGAGGACTTGGATGAATGTTCAAACCAGCGTGCGAGTGTGTTCCGCTTCCGGAAAGGATGTCTGAACCCGAAGCCTGCACAACGGCACGGTCCGTTCCGCGCACCGGATGACTCATGATATTGCGTTTTCGGCTATGAGAATTTATTCACATTGCAAACGTTGTTTATTAGCCCAATGCCGACCCAGGCAGCGGCAGCATGCGTGAGAGTCAAGGGTCGGCTCTGCGCGAAAGGAAAGAAAATTCTTTTGGATGAAAGTTTTCCATCGGACGTCATCAACGAAACGGCCACGGGGCCGAATGTGCGTCCGTAGGATGTCTTCCTTGAAACTTCTGGCAGCTTATCTCGTAATCATAATTAATTGGCAGCGTTGAGAAGCCCACGATCACATTTCCCAACACCATGCCGCACTGAAGTGTGTCGTAGCGGTGTGAAAGTTTCCTCTCACCAAAGAGTAAGACAAAAGCCTAATCCACGGATAGTGTAGAAGCTGTAGCAAATTGGTAATGATTGTCATCCTGACTGATGCAATGGGACACGTGCTGTTGTCCTGTAAAAAAGATGATCCCTGATAAGTATGAAAGCAAATTTGATGCATTGAAAATGGTCCTTTTGAAAGAAAATGAAATAATTCCAAAGAATGATATCATTCAAAACATAGTCAAATCCAAATCGATCTGCCAACACAATTAAACTATTTTCAAGTACAGCATTCTTTAAGTGACATAATATATAGTATGATAAAAAACCAATGTTCCTTTCTAGTATGTCGGAGCGTCAATAAGAGGATACTATCAATTATGGTATTCGGCAGGGGAAAATTTTATTCTTAGTTCTTTCCAAGTTCTAAGTTCTGAGATAACCAAATGCTTCTTTAGGAAATGTTGTTTATATTTGCAAATAAGAGTATTGTATAGACTCGTCTGCGAACGGTTATCCATGAGGTCATAATAACTGATCGTTTATCTGCGGTCCCACGATCACTCAAGCACCTCCTTGAACCAATTGATGTACATCGCCACACGATGCACCAGCCTCAGGGAGGACGAGTTGCACGCGCCATGGCTGTAGAGGTTAACCAGGTACTCGGTGAACAGGTTCTGCTCCTCGTCCTTCCTCCACACGATAGGACTGCCAGATGAGTAGCAGTATTCACCCGGTCCCGTCGCGCCGGGCACCATGCAGATCATTCTCGGGTCGGTGAAAGGGCGTGTGAACCGAGCATCACAATCACTGCGGTACACCGGATAGATGGGTTCTGTGCTTCCTGTGGTGTTGAGGCAAGTGAAAAAATAATGTTTGAAAATCAGCAACCGAAATGGTCACATAATGAACCTAGTTTAAACAAAAGGCTGGTGAAAGGTATTCCAACATACCGGTTCGGTGTAGCTGTAGTTCCACAGGAGTGTGTGTAACGTTCTGCCACACGCATCCCGGGAACGCCGTAACCGTGGGCTCCACGGCCATCGTTAGCTTCACCAGTGCGATGTTGTTCATGAACGTGGTCTGATTGAACTCCGGATGGATCGTGATCGACCCGATCGTGATAAGCGCTATGTCGGTCCGGCTGTGAGTGTATAGTCCGCCGAGCCTCACTACATGAGGATAAACATCTAGCGCATCGAGGCAAGAGGCGGCAGCCACGACACCTCTCGTGCTGATGAGATATCCGAAACACCGAAATGCTATCTCTGGTCCATTTTCCCACCCGATCTCGACCTGTTGGCAGGGACCCGAATAGGCAAGAAGTTATGAGTTTAAAGGACAGACTCAAAAATCAAAACTTTTTCAAACTTTTTCCACTTACAACGTGCGATAGTCTCTTGCTGAGAGGCTGGAAGCTATCCCAGCGCTGTTGGCGCTGAATCCGTAGGTGGCGGTAGCGCTGTTCGCACTCGTTGAACTCCTGCTGGAGCGCACTCGGTGGCTTCTCGATGTCCGTCTTCGGGCAGCAAACGATCGATCCGTTCGAGCAGAGGGTGACAGGAAGGTTGCTCTGCATGCGCTGGCGTATTGCAGGGCAGCGCTCCTGTGCCACACAAACGCCCTCCACACCGCCCTCGTAGCTACAGCGATCGGACAGTTCTAGGTCGGGGTTGATAAAGATCACCGCGTCACGACCGGCCACATCGTTGCCACCGGCCGCTGTGCGCTGCACCGACGGTAACAACAACGACTCAAGCCAAGCCCGGTGCGAATTCAGCCTAACAGCGACGGCCGGCTCACCGAAGCCGCAATCGCGCCCGAACAGATTGTACCCGTAGACGTAGTTAAAGTAGCGCTCGAAGCGCCATATCTCTCGCTCGATAGGTGCGCCCAACATCTGCTCGCAAACTCCCGGAACGACGAACGGCTTGTTCTGGAAGCAGACGTGCTCGTCCTGAAGGCCGCGAGTGAGCTGCGCCCGATACTGCTCCGCCAGCTGGCAGTCGGTGTTCGAGCGGACGGTGGCGCGAGGTGATAGAGGGATCAGGGTGGGATCTGTGGGGAGAATGACAAAGATTTGATTAATGAAAACAAAATAGTTTTTTTCATAGCCTTAGAAGCGACAGAGCAAAAATGTTGTAACGCACTCAAGCTGGTCACCAGTTCATCTCGGTTGTAAGAGGCGAGATCCGCTCGCCCTCTCCCGAGTACCTCAAACTCCGGTGCCGGGATGTTGTCACGGTACCACACGCACGCGGGAATGAAAGAAGTGGTCCCTGCAAGCTTCAACACTGCAATGTTGTTGTAGTAGCGACCTCCAGCTCGGGTGTAATTGGGATGCACGATGGTTTCGGCGACCTCGAGGAAGTTCCCATTGGACAAGATTACTCTCGATGGTGTGACCCTAGAATAGGAAGTTATTGCAAGTAGTCGAATCGCAACAAGAGGATTGGTGCCCTTACCCCAGATGTGTGGCACAGTCAGCCAACGTCGCCACCGCGTCACGCTCGATGAGCGTCCCGGAGCAGTTGCGTCGGGCAGGCTGGATAGAGTTGGGCCACTGTATCGTCACCCGGTGCCTACTGTCGCCCGATGAAAAGTGTGCATTGTCCGAGTTGTAAGTTTCGTAGTTTTTCGACCTGGAGACAACCACGTCATCCTCGTACTCGCGTACGTGCACGTAGCGCAGGGCGCAGGCCCCCGGTTCGAACTTATCCGCGGTGGCCTCCGTCTCGCCCTCCTTCTGCAGCGTCTCGATGATCCAGTCGGCGAACGAGGACACTCGGGCGTACACGCCCGGGTTCGACTGTCCGCACGGCTTCCCGAACGATGTCACGCCGACCAGGAACGGGCTCATTTTGGCGTTATGCAGTAGCTTCACGTGCAGTGGACCGCCCGAGTCGCCCTGGGAGTTCGCCGTGGTGGAAGAACAAAAAAAAAAAATAAGGAATGTCATAGTCATAGAAGTCCTCTTCAGTATAATGTCGGGGCCAGCCGTCTTACCGGACATGTGTCCATCTTTTCGTCTCCCGCGCAGAGATGATGCTCGTGGAGCCCAGTGCGCAATCCGCGGTCGCCGGTCCGATAGAACCGTGAGCAGTTCCCGTTGCTCATGGGCGTGAGGTCGACCTTCAGCAGGACGTTGGTTTTCCCCTCGCCGAATCCGGTTCTGCCCCAGCCGGCGGAAAACAGCTTCGGAAAGCGCACCTCGTCGTCCAGCCAGAGACAGGCGGGAGCTACGGTTTCGTGCACGCTACAGGTGAAGACAAAAAAAAGATGGTGAGCTTCGCGTAAGAAACACAACATGCCTACGCACTCACACGATGTTCGTATCGAGCTTCATCAGCGCCACGTCGTAGTAGCGGGCACTGAACCGGTGCTGCGGGTGTCGAATGATGTTCACGATCTTTCGCTGCTGAGGGAATTCATCGTCCTCGTCGCTGTAGATGTTCAGATCGCCCATCCGCGCCACATCGGGGGCTACATCTCTGCGTGGGAGTAGGGAAGGCACAACATTAACACACTTTTTACTAGTTCCCTCCTGGCGCCGGAACCACTTTTGTACTCATCGTTTGCGGCACAATGGGCTGCGGTAAGCAGGTAGTTTTCCCATATCAGCGATCCACCGCACGCCCAATCCACCGTGCCGTCCGCCTTGGTCCACCCGATGGCCGCGATGTGGGCGAACTCTCGCAGCAGTGCCGGTTGCCCGTACGCCGGCGCCACCAATCCCCTTCCTCCGTCCTTCCAGTAGCGCATGTGACAATCTAACGATTTTCATTGAAAAGATGATAGGCGAAGAAAGAACAGGAATACGCCGGGCGGGCAAACACACACGAGATAACGTTACAAACTTTTTCACTTAATTTTAATAATTAGAGTGATTGTTTGTAGAAATCGAGAAGGCTTGTTTGCATATTTTAATGAGCGAAAGTATGCTTGTAAGAAATACGCAAGCTAAAGTGTCTGGCTTCTGGCTGTCGGTCGTTTCGTTACCAAACAAACACGCAGGTTGCTGAGAACTTCTGCTCTCTATCTGTTGAATATCTGAGCAGGCTTCTCTAATGTAAACAATAAGCGCAGCATAGAGAGCAAATAATTTGTACATCAAATGGAATAGAATTTTCGAGCGGTAAATGACCACATTGTGAAAGAGAACATACGAGAGAATTTAAAACACGCGAAAGGTGAACGTTTTCGTCGCAAATTTCTTCGCAAATAAAAAGCGATTAAAAAGTCTCTAGAAATGTAGAAGGAAAACTAGCAAAGCTACACTCAGTTAGATAACGATGATTTGTATTTGTTTTTTTTTTTTTTTGATAATCTCATGATATAGTGCAAGGTGACCGACGTCAAAATGGAATAAAAGTCTCGATTGTCGACGAATTAGCAATGGAATACAGCGCAGACGGTATCCCAGGGGAGCATGAAGGTTAACAGGGTTCACACAGTTCACTCACCATCCAAAGCTATCCGATCGTACGGCATCATCATGCCTTCCTCGTCACCGGGCACATCGGTGGTTATCGGGAACAACTTGGCAGCACCTTCGAAAATCAACAAATCAATCGGCTTGATTACTTAACACTCCTGCACGGAAACGCCTTCCGCGTGTTTCATGACCTTACATTTTGTTAACACCACCGCAGCAACAAGTGCCGCGAACAGCGCGGCACGGCACACCATTGTCACTGAACGGCTCTTGAACTTCTACTACTCGGACGGTTCCGTTCAATGCTGTGGTTTGCGCATCGCTTGTTTCGTGACCTGCGTAGATCTTGCCGTTTCTTTCCGGATTGGCATCCGATGATCGCGTACGTCTGTGTGTGTCTATACAGTTTCAAGCACTGAAGCGTAAACTGGTTTTGCAACCGCATGGGAAGGCCACATTGGCGTGTTTTAATCAGTGTACTTCATTTGCCATCATTTTAACCGGGCAGTTGCGGGGCTTACGGTGGGAACGTTGAGAAAACCAGACTGATCATGTCTGTTTTGATTCGTTATTCGCATCAGATTACGACGCTTGATAAAGCGTACGATACGAATTGTGCTACAGCATTACGATTCATCCAGCGTTCATAATAAGCTACAACGTTCAGTTCGGCCTTTAAAATGTGATTTTTGGAATTCCCATCGAACCCATAAACTAATGTTTGTCAAATCAACAAGGATTGTACAACGCCTGGGAATTCCAGCAGTACAGGTGTTTTGCAAATCAGAGGCACAAGTATGCATGCAAGATGCGGATTAACGAAACCTAATTGAGGATTTAAATGCAAGTGAAGATTTGCGTTCAGAATTCTTAAGATACTTATGCATAAAATAAAAATAAGCGCTTTATTCAAATGTTCACGATAGCAGAAATCCATATAAAATTTGTTTATAGCCATGTTATGCTAGTTTAGAAGTGGGTTTAGATATGGGACAATCTTCGTGGTCAAACAACTCAAACATTTTCGATTATCCACGGAAGGTACGCCGAGATGCGAGTATTGATGAGGTACCCATCATTTTCACAGCGTCCGTGACTGAATAGCCCTACCAAGTACTCGATATCTGGTTTGCCTGGGGTTTGCTGACGCCAGTAAACCGGAGCCGAGGGATCGCAGTTCGCCAGGACACTATACATCGACGGTTTCGTGCACAGCTGTCCTGCGTTCGGGGGACGTCCAAGGACCCGCTCACAGTCCGAAGAGTATTGGGGGTGAACGACGTTTTTCAGCACCTTCATGTCCTTATCTGCAGAAAAAATAAGAGTAAAGGCATCAATACTCGAATATGAGACTCCACGCGGTCCATTCCATCGAATCATACCAATCGAGAGAAGCGTTGAAACAAGGGGCGTATGTGTTTCGTTTGTCCACAGACAACCGGGGAAAACCGCGACCGTGGGCTCGATGGGACTGGCCAGCTTCAGCAGCGCCAGATTGTTGTCCCCTTTGCTGGTGTCGAACTGTGGGTGCGTCAGGATTCTCCCGATTCGCGCGTGGATTGTTGAGTCCTGGAAGCGACTCTCAATGTAGCCCAAGCGAACCATATTGGGCATTCGACCCTCGACTGAAGCACACACGGCACTCGTTAACACACTCTCAGTGGTTATTAGATATCCCAGGCAAATAAACACCACTTGATTCGTCGCTGCGTTCACCCAAACTACCTCTGCCTTCAAAAGACAAACATAAGCAATCGACATGTGACCTTGCGGAACATAACTCACCAGATGAGGTTTTGATTCGCCGGAAAGCTCCGATCTCGACCGGTGGTTTCTCTCGCGAAACGATTCGTACAGCTGCTCGCAGCGTTCGATCTGCTGCGAGCCTTCCTCCAGCTGACTGTCGTCGAGCACATCGCTGGGCGGACAGCATACGATCGTTCCGTTAAAGCAGAAGATGAGTCCCGCTTTGCGCTTCAATCGTTCACGAACACCCCTGCAACGCTCGACCGGAACACACAGTCCCACCGATGCGTCGTAGAAGTCGCACCGGTCGAACAGCTCCAGGTCGGGGTTGATGAACTGTACGGAATCGGCAGTGAGTGTCGCCTGTACTCCCACGGTGCTGCGGTTCGGTAGTAGGACTGAATCGAGCCAACCGAGATGAGCCTGAAGGCGAACGGCCACCGCGGGTTCCCCGAAACCACAGTCTCTACCGAACAGACTTAGCCCGTAGACGTACTTGTAGTAGCGCTCCAACCGGTAAACATTGCGCTGAAGCGGACCTCCTTGGGTGAGATTACAAACCTGCGGCAGCAGGAAGGGATCGTTGCCGAAGCACAGATGCTGATCAACCAGACCGTTTCCGAGTTTGTCGCGGTACTGCTTTGCCAGGGTGCAATTTTCGTTACCGTAGGCGTAAACCCGGGGGGTTAGACGCATGCTGCTTGAATCTACACGAAAGATGACTTGGACATTTATGCAAACGAGCGTTTGGTGCAATAGAGAAGGATAAAACGATTCACCAACCTAAAACCACTTCGTCTTTGTACTGAAAAATGTTCAGATCGGTCCGGCCAACAGCAAAAAGCTCCATTTCTTTATCCGATACTGGGGGCGAGTTCCAGATGCACGCCGGCAAACTGCCAATCGAGTCGTTGATCTTCAAAACAGCTATGTTGTTGTAGTACGAACCTTCGGTATGGTTGGGGTGGACGTAAATCTTTTCTATGTCGTACACCTTTTCCTGATAGTCGCGCAAGTTGGTGCCAGACATAATGCGGTGCATCACCTGCGTTGGTGGAATGCTGAAAAAAAAGAGGAGGATGTGTACGCTGTAAGGATGTAGACATTGACCACCAATCTCTATACCCGTTTCATTTGCTTACCCTGAGTTCGTCGCACAATCGCCAACCGTGACGATCGTGTCATGATCTATGATGGAACCGAAGCAGTCGTTTCGCGCCGACCGAGTCCATCTGAGTTGAACGACCTGGCGCATGAATTCTTCCGTAATGTACTGCCGCTGAAAGTCGAACCTTTCGAACACCCCGGACGCGTTGGCGACCACTCGGGAGACGGCCAGCTGGCGCAAGCCAACATACCGCAGGGCACACGCTTGAGGCTCGAACTGGTCATCGCTCGCCTCCGGTGCGCCGTTCTGTCGCATCATCTGTACGATCCAGCTTCGGAAGGGAGCTACCCGAGTGTACACACCCGGATGTGCCTGACCGCAAGGTAGCCCGAACGAGGTCAGTCCCACGATGAACGGTGTGACTTTGCGGTTGTGCTGCAACCGCACCTGCAGCGGTCCTCCTGAGTCACCCTGTGGAATCCGTGGAACCGAAAACGAGGGTCAGCCCGATGGCGCAACAAGAGGTTTGGGAAACGTACCGGGCAGGTGTCCATTTTAGCGTCACCAGCGCAAATGTGATGCTGATCAAGCCCATTCCGTAGGCCTCGGGTTGATGTTGGGTTATAGTGTGCCGTGCAGTTTTCATTGTTCAACGGCTTGAGGGTTACTTTCAGAAGGATCGGCGTCTTGGCTTCTCCTGCAATGAAACGTTACTTGGTGTAAATACTGCACGACTGCAGTGTGTAAGCAATATGTTGTGATGTTGTGATTGTGAGTGTGATCGATCATGAAAATCGTGTCTATTCAACGCTTCATTCACATGCGACGGTTCATTGATCGTCCCAATAGGCGCAACGTGCTCAATTAAAACGCATCTTTATGGCAGATAAGACTACGCTACGCGCCAATCCGGTGTGTACGCGTTTATTCTGATGTACATGTATGCGTCAGTCGCATTATCTCAATTTCCTATCAATTGTTTGCCGATGTGTTGCGTTTCATGTGCACCAGAGCATATGCCGGCCGACTTACCGAAGCCCGTTTTACCCCAGCCAGCAGACTCCAGCTCAGTAAAGCGTATCTCTTCGTCAAACCAAAGACAGGCCGGTGCAACTGTCTCGTGGATTCTGTGAGAGTTACAAAAAAACGACATAAGTCCACCTCAATGAAACTGATTTAGTTTGCGGGCATGATTTTATCCCCTTACGTTACATTCCGCTCCAACTGCATCAACGCAATGTCGTAGTACTTTCCGCTGAAGCGATACTGAGGATGGCGGATGATGTTTACTATTCGCAGCTGCTGGGCAAAGAGGTCATCGTCTGCACTGTGCAGATTCAGGTCACCGAAACGTACCACGTCCGGTGCGACGTTTCTGTAAGATTTGAGGTGTAAATTAGGTCAAGCTCAGTTCCGCATCGCCGAACGCCGAACTCAACTCGTCATTCGCGGTACAATGCGCGGCCGTTACGAGGAAGTTACTCCAAATCAACGATCCTCCACAGGCCCAATCGATCTGGCCGTCCGCCCCGGTCCACCCGATCGCGCCGATGTGTGCGAACTCCGTCAGGAAGGCAGGCTTAGCGAATGCCGGCCCTACCAGATCGCGCCTTCCTTCCCTGTAGAACCTCAGGTGGCAGTCTGTGGAGTTTTAAGGAAGCCGGCAGGTAGATTGCAGCTTCTTGAGTTTGTTTATCTCTCTCGCCCTTACCGGCGATCGTCTCGCGTTCGTTTGGCATCATGGTGTTTTTCGGAAGATCCTCATCAAAATCGGTGAACACTGGATCCAGATCCGCTCGACCTGACGGCGAAATGGAAGAAAACCACACCGATAAAAAAAATCGAGAATAAGAATCTCCAATGCGAAGCTACTTTTGTTAGACACACTCACACTTGACCACCGCTAGGAGCACCAATAGGAGGGCATTGCGTTGCGTGACCATTTTGTACGACAGTCAACGAGAAGCTCTCGAAAGCGACTGTCTGGTGTCTAATCCAGCGTAAGCCATCTAGCAGAGAAGTTTGTTTTCTGAGTTTACGTCGGGAAAACCAGATACCAACACTTGCTTCTCAAGTTACTAGCGGTGCATCGTACCATGTCGTGTGCTAATCCAAGGTTTACATATATTTTGCTGATACTAGCACTAGCACCTTATCGGAGAAGAATCTCGGAAATTAAGTAGAAGTAAACAGCGTTTGTGTAAGTGAGATACTGATAACCAATGGAGGTGTACGGTAAGCAGCTGGACAGTAGCATTCCGTGTACCACGCGTTTTACTGATTTGTCTGTTGTTATTAAAACACAGGAACAACCTCATCGAAATTCGAAATAAAATATTATTGTAAAAACCCAACTTTGGAAACGACTAATAAATATACGGATATGTAGTATTGAAAAAAAAGGTTTAATTTTCTATAGTATGACTAACGTGAATTTAACACAGCACAAGGCTTCTGTTTATAGATTTCGAGTGGCATAAATATTTCACATACGTGTAGTAGTTACCCTATTTTCACGTTGAATATGAAACCATCCGTACTGAAAGAAAATTCGTTCTCTTTCTGTCCCTTTTTTGTGTCAGTATATTCAGGTCAACATTATGGGAGCACTGGCCGTATTGTTCGGTCTATTTCTGAGGTGGTCATATTCCGAGCATGAATAACAGCCAACGAAAGATCCTTGGTGACTTGACAAACCCACCCAGTTTTCCCCATCTCTTGCTCAGTTTTGGGCGGATTCAATGAGTGACAAATTTTTACCATCTCTGCTTCCTTTTGACCATCCTTTTCTGCACAAAGAAACAGAAAAAAAACGTAGCGAACGAAAAGAATACGTCAACTCATCACCGCCAGCATCTCGTCATGTGTCTTGCGAGATGTAAAAGTCCCGCCCAAGCTTATTAATGGTCTTCGCACACCGCGTTCGACGTCGGAAGCCTTCCCCAAGCTCAATGCAGGCTAAGACGCTCGTTTGCGGATCACAAAGGCGTAGACACACGATGCCTGCCCATGTGCAGAGCTTATGACGAAAATATGACACGCACGCAAAAGTTGAAAGGCAAAAACGCCGAGGACGCAGGACGAGCGAAAGGTAAAACCTCGGCAATGGGGCGACTCCTTTGGTAGTGGATGATTTATGAAGCATCGTCCGAACGATCCACCTCCGACAGCATTTTCCACTCCACGGCCATCCGTCGAGCGCGGGAGTTAATCCAGGAGCATCTTAGATTCGCACCTCCACGAAAGGACGACCCGGGGTAAGCCTAAACACGTAGTTCCATCACGGATTGATGGCGCGATTGACGGAGCCGATAGGTTCTCGTGCCTTCGTGGCCTCGTTTCTGGTGGAACACTGAGCGTCGAATTTTGTCCGTTCGTTTTTCACCTTCGGCTGAAGGTTTTCCTTCTGTTGGCTTATGACACCGTCGGCGCTATTGTTGTATCGGCTTTTACAGCCTTCACGCTCCGCTCCACGCTTCTCGAGACACGCCGTCGCCTTGCCATCGGTTGAAAGTTTGCTCGCGTCCGGTAATCCTTACCGGTTCATTTTTTACCCATTTACGTTTTTGTTCGGCACTACTCACCGGGACCGGGCCGGAGCGTCCGTTTTGCAAAATGGCGCATGCCGACATACCCAACCACGATGAAAATGAGAATTTTCCGGCAGGGCAGCAACGTGAATCGGCTTGTCGTGGGAAAGGATATTGTGTGTGGTTGTTGCTGGTTGGCAGGCTGGCTTTTGTTGCCGGTGTTGCCACGGTTTGCGTCTACCTCCGATCGTTCTGGGCGATTGTTGAAGGCCCTGTCAGGGCGGCCATTGTTTGGGTGAAAGTGCGCTGCCCAAATTAGTTATGATATTATTACGGAAGATGCAGCACGGGGAAAAAAAAAGCGAGATGGAGAAGAAGCATAGTTGGACGAAATTTCAGCACGTGGCTCAATTGCTCACAAAGATAGGGAGGTATAAAAATAAAGGAAGAGCTCCGTCAATACCGGAAAACGTGTTTCACGAAGCATAACTTCCTTCGTCATTCATGATAATTTTTGAAGAAGCAAATATGGTCAAAGACGCTTGGTAATCACGTATGAATTATTTAAAGACGGCTCAAACATGTTCTTTCGATGAATTTCAAATCGTAAAGCAATTTAACAATTACAAAGTCCAATGAAACCCTATTTATAAGAAAAGTTTAAAATTCCAAAAGGACTTGTTTGGTAATTTACTTACTTTGCATATTTCTGAGAAGCATTTCGAAAGATAAAAGTATAGTTCGTCATACCTTCGTCATCTCTGCATCAACCGAAGCTTATTTTTACTGCGAACTGTAACCACATGTTTCCGGAAAATGGAAATTACGAATCGAAGGAAAAGAAACGGCATCCATAAAACCAGACCGACTCGCTCTCAGCGTTTACTGGTCAGTAAATTCGTTAGAATCGGTCCCCGGTGGGACGGTTTCCTGGACACAGGTTATATACACAGCAAATAACCCCGAAGGCACCGGAGCTGGAAGGGCTTGAAAATGGCAAAGGAATAATTCATCGGGAAAAGCTTCGGACCGGCTCCGAGAAACCCGTTGTCACAGACGAGCAGTTTGTGTATTGGTTTTGCGCGGCTGATCCGATTGTTGCCTGATGGATCGTTCCTTCTAAGTGCATTTCTCCTTTTCAAAGCGCTTTCGATTAAAAGCGCTGACAGTGTGATGAAGGGAGATGAAAAGTGATAGAGGAGAGCAGGGAGGATAAAAAACTAAACCATACCGTACAACATAAGTCGGATGTCAAACACGGAACCACTCTCGTCTTGAGGTCAGTTTTGGAATTGTTAACAGTTTGCGGCATTTTGCATTTCCAATTTTCCCGAAACGCCACCTTCCCACTCTCCCCGCACAACGTTCCCGAGGTTTCATTCCAGTGTTCATCATCTCAAACATTGCGCGCGGTCTTTCGATGTCCGTGTCGTGCTACGTTGATGACGGCCTCGTTGAAAGGATTGCCGTGGAAAAGGATTTTCGAGCGACCGAAGGAGCAGCAAAAAAAAAACGTACGCAAAACCTGTCAACCTGTGGGAAAGTGGATGGATGGAGAAAAAAATAACAAAAATGAATCCGAAATAAAATTTCTAGTTTGTAGAAAGCTTTCTTCCTTCGCCGGTTTCCGGACTGAATTCCATTTTTGAACGGTTCGCCCGTTCGTACGCTTGTCGCTTGCGTCATCTCTAGCTGCCTCTCTCCTACCATCCCTTCCTCCGGTCTCGTGCCCGTGACGAATCCTGTTGAACGATTTATGATTCGATTTTCCCACCTCTTGATGCGATTACTTGGGCCGAAGCGGGCGGCGCGGGAACGTCCACCAGTCGGACACACGGTGGAGGTAATTTTATGATTTATGCAAACTGTCAACGGGTGGTTGTAGGATGTTCCGTATCGACGGTCGTCATCAGTGCCACCGTCAGTCCGTCAAAAGGGTTCGTTTGTTGCGTTTCTCCGTAAGGCGAACCGCGCTCGGGCGCAAGATGCAGGCGAGTGAATAAATCATCTCCCGGCGTTGATTGCAGCGCAACATAATTCATCATCATTTGCTGGGAGCTGGGCTTTCAGTGCATTGCGAACGCGAAAGGCTTGCCTTATCAAAAGCAGCATCATTTATTTACCGCTCGATGAAGCGAAAACCGTGTCGTGCTCCGTGCCGAACGGCCAGAGAAATCCTATCTTTGTTTTTGAATTGAATTTACACAAAAACATCCCTCCCTGGTCGATCCACAAGACGGCGGAGAGTGTTTCTTAGGCCCCAGCGCTCGAACGCGTTTCATTTATCGAGTGAGGCGACGCAAAGTTGGTTCAATCTAATTTGGCCGTTTGCTAAAAGTTGTTCACGTACCCTCCCGTGATGCGAATGTCCTTTTCTGTTTCGTTGCGGATGGAAATGGTTTTCTCCCGCGCTTCATCATCCATCTGCCTGGCGCAACGTTCGACCGGATGTTTATGATTTTCCGCCCCACCTAACCGACGGAACCTTTCTCAGAACAAATCCACAGCCCCTCCCGCTCAATGCCCCGCGTTCGTTCACCGAACTTTAGCTTTTCCCTTTGTGGATTTGCCTGCGGACAGCCTTCGGAAAATTGCTTTCGGGCCTCCCCAGCTTCTCCCTTTTTTTTCGGGTGAGTAGGTTGATAAAAATTGGGAAACTTTCTTTCCGCTGTAATTTCTTGTCTTTTCGGGCCGCTCCTGGCGGGGAACGGGATGGTGCGTCCGGATGGCTCGGGGCTTCTTTTATTTGTACCGCTTCTCCTGGAGGCCGGTTCTTCCCTGGAACTGCCGTAACTTTGCGTTCATTCCATCAACATCATCATCATCGTCCTTGTGAACCATTGTTTTTTTGTTGTTGCTGCTCCCTCTCTTCTTCCCTCTGTCCAAAAAGTGTTTGCAACATTGATCATTTCTGCTAACCCGAGCAAAACATAAACTATGGAACCTTTTCCAATATTCCAAATTTTCGACAAGGTCTCGGAACAACGTTTTCATTCGTGGGGTAGCCTTTATTTTCGTTGCCCTCGGCGCACGGCTTTTCGGTGAAGTGTGCTGTGTTTCGGAAATCGAAATCCATGCGGATCGAGCCGCCTCGACGGAAGCAATGAGCAGTTTGCGTTCCTCGCAGGCAACCGAACCGTTTGTAAAAGGGTGTTTCCCGCCGGAGCGGCCAAGCAGAATCGACGGTTGCTGGTTGCCGGGCAACGAGGCTGGCCTTCCGCCCGCGGGTGGTCCGAAGGGATGGCCGATAAAAATGTCGATATGATTTGTCAAGCGGAAGATAATTAATTCGCCCGGATCATGATTGAAGATAAATATCCGGTTGTCGCTGAGTTGACTTACGATAGATGATGCTGATGATGATGCTGCCACCGATGGCTCACGGCAGCAAGTGAGCGGTAAACGTTCCTGGAATCCCGGCGGCCTTCCTTCCCAAGCGCGTTAAGTAGGGGATCCGTTTTCTGGTTTAGAAACTTACTCCTAAAACTGTGCACTGAAGACGCAGCGCTTGATGGAAGGAAGAGAGGGCAATCAGTGGTAAGACGATGGCTCGAGGCTGGGCAAATTTATTGGAGAATAAATTAGACAGACGACAAGTTAGCGAAAATGCGATGGAGTGAAACTGTCACTCGCACCGGGAGGTATTTGTCAATAGATAGCACTTTTTTTTGGCAAAACTGTTTGCGACGAACTTTACTATTCCTCAAACACAGCCGCAAGGGATTTTGGATGGTTCAAACTAATTAAACATTAAGTAAATTGTTTTTGATTGATATCAATAGCTCAGTCCTAAATGAAGGCATACATTTTCTCTCTAACTCGTGCAATATTCCTCAATGAAATGTACAGGCTGATGAGCGAGTTTTCACCGCAATCCAATCTACTTTCACGTTACAGCCCTGCCGTAAATCATTTTCGTCTATTGAAAAGCCAGTGTCCGTATCAACCGGCCCAGGTTTTGGAGTGCATTCGTATCCCTTTGCTAAATGTTTTTGAATTCCGAAAGCTCGCCGTCCCGTTCAGTTGATATCTAACAACCCACTTATAATCTTCACCGTGCTCTGATAAATATGGTGTCGTAATGGACACCACGCCGAACTTTACAGCTTGGCAAGGGGTTAATGAGCATGTTCCGTTGCAAACAAGCAGCACTCGCTTGCGGTGCGTGTCTGCATCTACCCTCTTGGAACAGTACCGTACTGAACATCCTGACCATTAGCCGGTGCTTTACTCTTTTAAAACTTTATAATACCCGCTGGTAGCAGCTTTCTTGCCCTCTTGGGGAGGGATTGGAGTCTTAGGTCGGCAGCACCATTGACCACCTCAGGCACGCAGGGCTCGACCGGATCGACTAGACTAATTATGCAAACTTTTGTACCAGCGCACTTTCGAGCCCGGAGGACTTCCGCAACGGAGGAAGCCTCGAGGAGTCTAGTGTCCAGCTGGTGCAGCCGGCCATTCCTTGCGTCTCGCACCAGGAACGCACCAGCACCCGATGACTTGCCGGTGGTGGCGGCATTCTTCGTTGTTTGCGGAAAGTTTCGAGAAGAATTCGCACACCAGCGGAAAAACTTTAACCCTCCCGCCCATGAATAATAATGAACGCATTCCGATGGAAAAGATGCCACCCGACGGATTCCGGGGGTTAGTTTTTAAATAAAAGAAATTGTGTGATGGAATGACGGCGGAGGCCTAAGCTCGCGACCGAGCCGAAGGTTAGTTCATAAATTCTTTGTCAAAGCTTAACGTACCCTCCAAACTCCTTGGGGCTTGAGTGGAGAGTTCAGGAGAGCCTTTGTCATCATTTCAAACTTTTGCATTATCATTTTACAACTTATCATATTTTTTTCATAGAAGTATTCATTTGGAGGAATAAGCTTTGCAAATTTCTAACATATGGTATTTTTCCTTGTGTTGACGTGCATTCAAATAAATCTTGCAGGTTCATCGTCACTTCTTTCCGATACCGGGAACGCAATCAAATCCATTTGAAAATTATTTCCATTGATTTAACACGGCTGGACTTGGGCGAAATGAAGATAAATCGGTCTGGTTAGGGTCGCCGTAGACACTAGACCTCCTTGTCAACGGTATTTTCTGAGCGTCTTCCGATGCGGAAGATCCTTCTCACTGTCGATCCGAGGCCGGTGGGCCATAATCGCTTCCTTCCATTCCAACTCATTGCATCCCGTCCAGCAGGATTGTTTACTTTTGCCTGCTGAGCAAACGGCCGATGAGTAAACGGACCCACTCCATCGACTTGAAAACATAAAATAAAATAAAAAATAAACCATTTTCCCACCAAAACTCGAAGCATGGATGATGTACGTGCGTATGCTAGGCCGCCGGGGCCCGGTTCTCCAATCAGTCAATGGCAATAAATTTTCATTGGTCCTGTAAAATTTGATAGGAGCACGATTTATGTGCGACCATCGTTTTTTTTTTCTTTTTTTTCCCGAACCGATCGCACCTAAATGGACCTGTAAATATTTACCCGAGCCCGATTGAGGCGCGTGGGCGCTCGGAAAACGAGAACAAAGAAATGGCGGGTTGAAAAAATGGCCCAAAGTAAGCAGACGGAAGGTGAAAAATGTGCTCTCTGTAAGTCATTATTCTCTTCACACCGTGGGACTCGATTATGAAACGAACGGGGAATGATTTATCCCATAGAATTATGTTTCATTTTTAATGATTTTTTCAATGAAGGTTAAAATGGAGATTATTTATTCCCAGGTTTTTTTTTTCGCAGATACTTATGTTTCACATTTTAAATTCATTTTGTTGTTGTTTCGAAGTTTAACGCTGGTTTCCTTCCAAAGGAGTTGATGCATTATGTTTAAAATGTTTCCTCATAGTGTTTGCTTGTAATTGTTAACATATTTTATGTTTCCGAGCATCATAATGAAAATGCTTTGTTAGCCAAAGGTGAAAACATTTCTTGAAAGGCGCTCGGTGCCCTAGAATTCAAGGAAACCTTAACCATAGCCCCCGTAATAGGACAGATATTCAATCCTCCACAGGGTGTTGGGAAGAAGAAACACCTCTGCTGCAGTTCTCGCAACTGAATCGAAGGGCAAGATGTTTGCCGTGGGTTTGTTTTACATCGCACTACCACGGTCCCTGGCCTTCCTAGATAAGCTTCGACGCTTTTCCGTAAGCACCTTCAACCCTGATTCACCATGAGGTGCGGTACAAGCGTACGAGTGCTACCACCCACAACTTTCCCCCCCGTTTCCATGCTCGGCGTGGTACTGCGTCTCCGGGTATCGACAAAATTTAATTTATAACATTCCACCGGTGCAGCCGCCCAACAGTGCAAAAGGATCCGCCTGGCAGCGCGTTGTACCATTCCGATGGCCCGAGGAAAATAAATTCCAAACGAAACAAACCAACAATCCTCCTGGCCGCCCCGTTGCCCGGTGAAAGGGTGAATCTATAGATTCGATCAGCCAGCTTTGGACAGCTGGGAGTTCGAGGGAAAGGCTAACCCACCGGTTCCGTGCCTTGGGTTGGCCGGACGGAGGAAGGGCACTGGCGTTGGTTCGAGGCAGGCAAGAAAAGTGAAACTTATATAAACCAACGACCCAGTCGGGCCAGTTGAGGCCACATAAATAAACATTTGAAGTGCCACCGCCCACCCGGGGCACTGTGCAGCACGAGGGCCCGGCCGATGCGAAGCGAGAAGAGATGTTTGCAGCATAATTTATTGTACTCATCCTTCGAATCCCGCCGGGAGTGGCAGCCTCCGATCGAAGCGGAAACTCCAAACCAGGTAAAACACAAGCGCACCATTGTGGCGGATGCCAATGGTGCAGACGAATTGCCGGCCGATTGCAAAAACACTTTCCGCTAGTAGCCACGCGGGTGGTGGGGGATAGGGGAGAGGGGAAGGGTGGGCCAGTTTATCGAGCATGTTATGTGTGAAATTGTTCAATTTGCAAAATGCAATAAAGGCTAAACCGGTGTAATCTTTGCGAGCAGGCACGCAAGGGCAACGGATGCAGCAATTCATGATGGGCCATGTTTCGGTTGCGGCTTCCGTACTGAATTTTGACGAATGGAATCGTAATGACGTGTCGTGACGAGGGCAAAAGAGCGATCGAGAATTGTTTGCCTATCTATGAATATTCTAAACCCAATTTGTGTTTATAACTAAATGCTCTATCAGAATCGAGAAACAGTCTTTCAACGTTAAGATGTAATTATACAAATTCCATAAGAATTCCTCATGCGCTCAAATTCTACTGCGAAAAACAATGCATTCCTTCTATTCACAATTTGGCTCTAGAATATCAAATTCTTGAAAAAAAGCATATCTATGGATATATGTATGAAATACTCACAGAAGATAACCGTTTGGGTTCACAATTTTCGGAACAGTGCAGGAATGTTTAGAAAAACGTGTCTCACATGTTTTCAATTCCTGAACCGGTTGAAGTAAACCTTAAACAAAAACAGGAAAAGGGCGTCAGCCATTCTTGCTGCCTTGTGCTCTAATTGATCAAACGATGATCGCCGGGTTTATTTAGCTTCGCTGGACAGTAATTTAATATATTTATGCCCCACCCTCGAACCGCACGGTCACGTTCCTAGGCGACGATGGTGACCTTTTCTGTTCGAGGAAAATTCCTTCTTCCACCCGAGAGGTTTCGAGAAGAAGGAAAGGTCTGTTTGGTCGCCAGCCCTGCTCGTGTCGCAGTGGAAACCATACAAACCTGTACGTGCATGTGTGAAGAAGACCATCATCTGCACGCTAGTTCATTTTCTCGAGCCGGGTCAAAGGGTAGAAGGCGGGAAAAAGAAACTTGCCTGCCCGGAAAAGAGTAAATACCTACTGCTCATGTAACGTATTCTTTATACACATTCCTTGCCCCAGTATTTCCAGCAACCAGCTGCCGGTGACAGGAACACGACGGAAGGAAATGCTCGCAAAGGAGTTAGGAGTAAAAAAATATGGGGAAAAACATCCTTAGATGTAAGGTCGGAGGGAGGAGCCGCCAGCCGGGGAAGAAACGGAGGGGGGGAGGGGAGGAATATTGCGCGGACAAGCAATGATTGATGGTGGTATGGGACGGTCTGGGTCGCCATTTTATGCAACTGTTATGGCTGCTTCATCTTACAGTCGGCTGCAGAACGTGCCGTCGGGGAGAGGGAGAATGGTGGCGCTTCTATTCATCCCATGGGGGAAAACGCTTTATCGAACTCCCTTTTCGGGGAGATGGCGTTGAAGGCGATAGGGTTGGAGAGCATGACGGAAAAACGAAGCTGTCAGAATGCAGCAGAAGTGCACCCTGCGGCGCTTCAAAAAGTTCAACCTTAAAGGACGGAAGTTGAATGCCTGGATAGAAATCTCTCGTAATCAAAGGTTTAGCCAGACCTTGAACTTTAGACGTGGATGTTTTAATACTGTGACATTGTTGTCGAGAGACTGAGGGGATTCGCTCATAGTGTTGCCAGTTTTGAATCAGTAGGTATTTAATGCAATGACCTTTACAAATTGTTTTATCTGAATAAAAGGATTAGGTTTTAAAGTTTGTTGATTACATTGCTTTCATAGGAATGTATAAGTTCTCGTCACTTCAAATCTCGACAGTCCACAGATGGCTTTTCTACCTGAAAAACATGGTAACGGGATATTTTTGCACAAAGGCTAACTCAAACACACATGGCCACTCAAAAGACGCGAAAGCTGGGGAAAAGTGAAACGTAAGATTGCTTTCCAAATGGGGTTTGGTTGGTAGAGATTTTCCTGCTGTCGGCATGCTTCAGCCGCTGTTTTTATGCGGAAATGTTTTTTTTTTCTACAAGTTGCTACAGCAATGGTGAATGGGGAAGTGTTTCCGATTGCCACATACCGAAAGCCACCGGCTCGACCAGAAGTGGGACGGTAGTGGCGTTTGGGGGGAATGTCACCGTCCGCCAATGCTCCCACCATTGCACCGAAGAAACATCCCTCCGTTTCAAACACCGAGCAGGGAAGACATAGAAATCTGCAGCTGCACCACAATGGTGACGGCGTGACGTCTCTGTTAGTGGCGGGCGATCGTGCCGGAAGAAGTCAGAAGGAAGGAGCAAACTGGTGGAAAGCCATGTTGCGACGGGGCACGGGCAGCTAGAAACAGCAGTCCAACAGCATTCCATCCATTCAGCACATTTTCATGTTTTATGGATGGCCTCTTACGGTCTCGTTGGTGCATGATGCTGTTTGCATTCGTATTATGCTCGTTCATCCTCCTCCCTGGTTCCTCTCGTTCCGGCACGCTCTCCTTGCCGACGATGGCTCGCAGTTCCCTTGACTAGCAATTCAAGTTGCAGTTGCATGCAGCCCGAAAAAGAACGAGCGATCGCTCCCCCCGGGGTGTGTGCCAGGTCTGCGCTCGATGCACTTGCAGACTTCTCCCAACCGGAACATAATTTAATATTATCTCTGTATCATGGCGCATAATATTGTGCAATTTTGTTTCACTTTTTCCCCCGGACGAAACCGAGCAACGCACGGACACACGTGCGCTTTCCTTGGGCTGCCTGGTTCCCTAACCAACCGTGCCGTTTCTGCAGCAACAGTAGGGAACGAAAAGTACCAAATGTAGAGATTCTTGTTTGCTCGTCGGGCGTGCGAGGATATACGATCCAGGACACTCTAGAAAATATGAGCCATATAATAAGCTTGCCTGTTTTGTTTCAAACTGGGGAATGGATTTAAGATCATCCTAATTGTCGCAAACCATCCTAATTAAAAACATGTGTTGTCACTGCACAGCAAAAAAAAAAAAAATAGAAGCACCAGCTTATGCTAGTCGTTATTTATGCCAATTTCAAATGATATTTTACCAGCATCATACTGGCAGTATCTCATATCTGATACCGTTTGAATATATATTTTTATTTCAACAGAAACGATAAAAGGATGAAAGGAATAAATAAAGGATGATCAAATTATACACAATTTTGATTTAGAACATTCGGAACTATCCTATTTTCCGAATACGCTTATAGTTGCATATTTAAACGAATCATTTCGAGGAGTTGGGATATCCGAACGCGTACGCCGGCTCAATCACCCACTCATGGCGGCGTGGGTTCGAATCCTTACAGGACCTTCCTGGTACGAAGGATGGATTATCCACGTTCGTTAAAGGGTAAAAAAGCCTTGTAATGGTCATCATGGCAAGAAGAAGAAGAAACACGTAAACTACACCCATATCGAAAGTGCAAATCCAATTCCTTATCCAATTTAATGCATGTTAGTGGATAAAATAATTGTTTTTAAATAGCTTTATTTTTCAAAATGGAGCTGATAATATCGGTAATAAACATCATTGAAATATCATTCAAACAACTCTGTAGAAACTAAAGTGTGGTAGTAATAGTTGTTTCACATACTATATGTCATGTAGTGTGTTCCTCACTGTGGTATTTTCATTTTTCCTCAGCACCGGGGTGCAGGGGCCTTTTGGGACCTTTCGGTTAGGTGCGCAATACAAACGGCCCAAAAGCAGTCGTACGTCCGAATGGCCGAACGTTCCAGCTTTCATTTCACAGGTGTTTCAACGAGCAACGAGCTGGGCAGGAAAACTATCATCCCGTCTGAGCAACATAGAGCCTTCCTTCTGACCACTGACAGATACTATGTAACGACTTCCGCTACACAGACGAGAAATGAGCAGTTTTTATATTCTTTGTGCCTATCTCTTCGGCTCAACCCCGGTCCGTCTTTCGCGTAGGCCCGTTGTTTTAAAAGTGCTATTTGTTGTGGCATTAACCGGCATTAAAAGGATAAAGCCTGCATCCATCCGGAAGCGGAGGCATTTTTCCACCTGAACTATTCCCTACAATGGAAGCGTTTACTTCCAGCATACACGCCATTTGGTGCCGTTCTTTGCCGTCCCGTACCATCAGTTCTGTTTGCACAGGAAGTGTCGCACTGTTGGCTGGGAAAAATCGATATCTTGCTCAGGCTGCCCTGAGTCAAACGACTGTGCAACCCATACAAATCGCCAGGAAGCACATAGGAAGCAGTAGGAGCAACGTTCTGACTGGTTTAAAATTGCACTCGTGGTAACATTGCTATTAAAAATGAACCAAGCGCTAAGGTGCGCTCGATGGGTCAACGTCATCTTCAGAGGGTAGACTGGATGATTTCCTTTTGCTCGCTTCGACTGCGTTCTGCCGGGTGACCCTATTTTATACCTCCATAATTCAACGATCGAAACAGGCCCGTTTTATGACCCCGACCGGGGGGAGCATCATATCGGAAACTTGCGTCATATCCGGAGCGAACGTGTGCTGCTGAATAATGGAAACAAGTGAAAGTTGCCTTTTTTCCCGCAAGCTAACAGATGTTCTACGCAGCTAGGGCGTTCAGGTGTATTCCTAAAACGAAGGGCAAGGCTAGAGAATGGAACGAGTTCAATAAAATTGACCAATCTATATTAATGAAGCAAATAGGGGCTGGTCTTATGCAGAGGTTGGTGCAAGAACCGATGACCTCGTTGCACTTACAATCTTTCATTGAAGTGTCAATAAGTCTACAGCGTAACGACAAACGATCACTTGATGTAACAAACAAATCTATGGGATGTAGAACTAGAGTGCATGCTTGATATTGTGTTCTATTAGTAATGTCCTCGAAAATTAAGAAGTTCATGGTGCGGAAGATGTTCGTAGATAAAAACAATATTCACTTCATCTTGTTTCACGATTTTTGTTCATTCAATTATTTTTCCAACGCAATATGCCAGTTAGTACTTCAAATGTTTTGATAGACTAGTATCTACATAATCTCTAAGTTGTTTGTAAATTTTATTTAGTAATGCTGAAACTCAAAACAAAGTCAGATTAAAAACATTCTTTAATAAATTGGATTTGCCTGATAGGGCCATTCGGAGAATCAAAGCGAAGCCATCGCTTAAAGATGCCCTCAATTGCTTAGGGCTACCGACTTCAGCCTTCGCCAGGACGCCTACGATGGCGTATTAAATTACAATAAATTTACCATTTTTCTTCTTCATCCTCTCACCTTCGCAGTCACCGCCTAGCAAACATGCCTTCGTGCGCAGGCCGGGTTTTCGTCATCATTTACCCATAATCAAATTGAAAATTGTCCCGCGCTCGCACTTCGCGCCACTCGCTGGCTCAACAGTTTGTCGACATTCGGAATTCGGTGACGCGATTTTCCCAACTGGCAATGAAAAAGCGATTCCGCGAGAACGATCTGCTGGGCCGGAAAACCCCGGATGTGCCTCCGGGGGTTTTTTTTGTTTTTTGTAAAGGATCGACGGGTGGTTTGGGATACGTTCTTGAGCGTTGAGATGTTTTCTCTTCAGGCGCATTTACTTCTTCTTTCCCGACATCAATTGTGACGCGCACTTGAAACAACGGAGGGAGAGCATTAAGCAATACACATAAAAAAATTGTGCTACAGGATGCTGCTTTCCATCCATCTGAAAACACTCTTCCAAACGAGCGCGTCAACCTGTCAGCCAAACGATTGTCTCTTTGCGGGGGGAGGACGCCAATATGCAAAAAAACAGAAACAAAAACAGAAACAAAAATGGAAAATAGAATTAAAATAAAAAACAGAAGATATCCACTTAACAGCTTTCCAAAAGTCGCGCGAGCTCGAACGACGGGCAAATAATAAAATCGCGAGAAAAACCGACACTTCGATGACACTTTTTGTGCGGTAGGGCGTGGGATCGTTTCAATTTCATTCAAATTTATTACAAAAGCGAAAACCGACACTTCGATGGCAGGATTTCGGTGGTGCTTGAGCGTTTGCTGCGGGGAAGATGTAGGGATGTCAGCAGTGTGGGTGAAAATGCTAACCACTGAACGAGTATATTTTATTTTTCGAAATGAAATGTTCCTCTTCTTCGTAGGTCCTATTTGCATCTCCATCATCCGGTGCCATTTCGGTTCGATTTTGCCTTAAGAAAGCACACGCATTCCGTCCCAGCGCATGTTAGAAAGATTTCTCATTCAATCCATTTTTTTCTATCCTCTTTTTCTTCCAGGGTTCTCAGAATTTTTCCAGGCGAAAAAGGAAAACCTAATGCAGAACAATGGAAAATGGTGAAAAGCTGCGCGAACTCAGCTGATGTTCTTCACACAAAGAAAGCGTCAGCTTCTGGACGAGGTGAATTAACGCATAAGTAACCAACGAAAAACAAGCGAACCACTTTTCCCGCATATCAGTGGAAAATCGTGCTTTTTTGTGCATTGCAAGAAAAGCGATTTGATAAATGTGATTCGCCTTTTGCGTTCGGGCTGTACTGAAAGTTAATCTTTACCATCTGTCGGCGACGTGTGATGGTGATTTCAAACTAACGAGCAACTGTTACAAAACGGAAAACCGAATGATGGTTTTAGCGGAGAAGATTACATAAGTAGAAATAGTTTTTTAAGAAGATAATAACTTAGTCACCACAAACAAACAAAAAACACATGTTTTAGTCGTTTAAATCGTGATTGCAAACTATAAACTCAAATTCGGTGAAAGGTCAAACGAGTTCTTAGAAAACGTTCCGCCTGGTGGTAAAGAGGGGACGGCGAAGGGTAGGTTGGTGGTGATGGAAATAATATAAATCGGCTCCCAAAACTCGCCCTCATCGCACACAGCGTCGGGTGCGGGCAGTAGCTTTCCCGCGCCGGAAAAAGCACCCACCCAGCCCATCCGTCCGGCGTCTTCGGAAAAGCGCAGGAAAGTAAAACGTACGGTCAGTCAGGGGTGGGGAGGAGCGGGGCGCCCCCTGGTGATGGTGCGGATGAGATTGAAAAATGTGAGAATTTTTCCCGTCCATCCACTGCGCGACCGGAAGTGCGGCTGCCCGGCGATGGCGACGTTGGTGCCGATCACGACGATGGCGACGATAGCGCCGGCAAGCGGACGGAAAACTTCGCAAAGCGGTCGTCTAACGGAGGCGTTTTCCGGTGGCCGAAGCCGCAGGGCATTCACCTCGTGAAGACGCTCCAGTTCTCGAGGGTTCGGCGGTCAAAGAGGCGGTGCGAAAGAAAAGCGTGTGTGCTTTCCTAGCGCCTTTTGATGGTGAAAATAACGCTTTCCCGGTGAGCGCTGGAAAAAAAAACCGTCAAAAAGGAGTGAATTTGTGGCAAGAAGGAAAACAAATGGGGTGGAAAAAGTAAAACTAAAAATTGGCCGTCAGTAAGGGAAACCACCAGCAGCAGCAGCAGCAGCCGGTGCGCGCGAGTGTATGTGTGATTTATTTCGACTAAATAAAAAGCAAAAGGCTTCCCTTTGCATTTTCAAAGGCCAGCGGGCAACGGTGAAAAGCGGTTTTGCATTGGGAAAAATAAATTGCATCCCTCCCCCATGCACCCGGGTGCATTGCGCGGAAGCATACGGTGCGAGTAGTGCATGAGTGTCTTCGTGGGTGTGTGCTTGTTTGTGTAAGAGTTGTTTTGTACCGCAAAGAAAGGGAGAACAAAAAGAAGAAAAAAAACTGCAACCAACTGGAGCAGCGGTTTAGTGAAGTGATTTCTTACTTGCAATCCCGCGAACACCCGAAGCGAAACCGGGCGAGGAAAAACGCGAAGTGAGAGTTGCAGCGGAGCAAGCGGTACGTCGTTGTTTGCGGCTGGCGAAGCGTAACAACCCAATCACCATGAAGTGTCACAAGCGGCTTACGTTGGACATCTGGATCCTGCTGGTGTACGTGCTAGGTAAGTGCAGCCATGATTTACGAGTCGCTTAGCCTCCACCGTTCCGCTTTTCCTTTCGCCCTCTGGCCCGAGGGCAACAAAACGGGTACGTGCTGTCGAAGGAAAACTGGAGGATTCTTCGCGAACTGCTGCGCTGAAACAAAGGGAAAACGGAGTAGTTTTTATTTCCACTGGCACCTTTTTTGGCCGTACGGTGGAGGGTCGTGTCACACATCGGTGTATTTATTGTTTAGTTGCACCAAAAAGTAATAAACTATTTGGACAGCAATAAATATATAATACGAAACAAGTGTTGGTTGGCGGGTACGAAATTGCATATCGCCGATTTTGCAACTGAATAAGAATGAAGATCTAAACCACTTTCTGTTATTGCTCCAATTTGTGCTTTGGATCATTAAAAAAAAAACAATTCTATCCACTTCCAGTTTTGAACACAAAAGTTGGTTTATTTGATAAAGTGTCTATTTGATACTTTTGATTAATACTTTTATTAAAAAAAGGTTTTGATGGATAAAAGGATCTTTGAAATGTGATGCCTGTTTAACCTTTGGCTCTATGTTAATTATGAGAGCTTTTAGTCTTCTTAAAGCGCGTATACACATTGAAACATTCTGTGAAACATTCGGGCTGAAACGTTTTTTTGACATTCGACTTGAGGGGAAAGTATAACAGTAGAACAGTTTCGAGCCCGGTTTGACATGTTTTGGAACAGGATTATGTTTAACGAATTTCCACAAAACAAAATCTTAATTTGAAACATTTTCATTTTTTTTGTTTATTTCATACGAAATTATACTTGATTTCGATGTCAATAATTATGAGTGCAATTCAAGCAATTTTTTCTTAACGGAAACACAACTGATTCGGCTAAAATAATATATTTTGGGCCAAATAGTTTTTGGGTTTTGTTTTCCGGCTCTCCACATTGAAACAAAAATGAGGGGAAAAATTGATAAACCAGGTGTCAAATTAGATGTCAAAATTATGTTTCAGCCGAATGTTTCACAGAATGTTTCAATGTGTATACGCGCTTTTAGATTGAAAAGCTACTGTGAAAATATGAATAACTAGCAGGCCCGTTAAACCTTGTTTTACCCTATAAGGTATGATGTTGAGAATATTTGTTTTTTTAAGAGAAAATTTGTTGCTTTATCTGTGCAGAACAAAAACATAATTTAAACAAACAAAACAGACATTAAAGAATTCAGTAAGTTTTCTAACAGAACATAACTTATTGTGCAATTTCATCGATTCCCCGTATGTGATCGATATTTCATCGATTCCTTTTTGCTGTATTCACCTTTCTCTGCTTTGATGTATACACCTTTACAGATATGCCACTGCCATTGTGGCCAGCGCTGTATACATACGCGGAGTAATAGTTAATTTTATTAGAGTCATTTTTTACTCTAAATTAAGTTTAATGGAAACGAAAAATTCGATAATGCTGCGAATGATTATTGTTTAACCATTAAACTACAGAAAGTTGCAGACAATCTTTGGTTTGTGCCACAAAAATATGAGTTGAAAAATTTTCATGGTGTGATGTTATTTTGTCAACAACTGTAAGAGCGTTCATGGTTGTTTTGTTTGTGTTAGTAAAACTGTGTTTCAAATGTTAAATTTGGACGATTTTATCAAAAAACATTAATCAAACAAATCTTCAACAACATCTGCAGTGCTTAAACTTAATGTGTGGAAGGTTTCAGAAGCAACGGTGCAGTATTGGTCGAGTTTTTAGTGTACACAAAACTCCATACAAAAAAAAAAGCTAAAATGTGTAATAGATTTGCAATCTTCATAGTCCATCTTGTTTGATATAAAAATCCTATTGAAGTATGATCTGGCATGATGATAGAATCGTCCGTTTTACGATTCGAAAGGCGACCCGAGTCATTTTCCAATGCATCGTCATTCTATTTAATATTTATTTCTCAACGTCAGAACGTCAGCGTCAGAATTTTAGTGTATTTGCTCATCATTAGTGGGGTGCGGGGCGGAACACTTAATTTCAGCCTTCCAAAGTTGGAACAGGCGACGCTTGTTTCACTTTCCCTTCCGCGCGTTGCATCGTTTCGTTTTTGAATCCATCCCTTCAAGTCTTTGTCCTACTCTTCTTACCGAGATGGATCCGTCTCAGTGGCTTCGGTCACGATTGGAGTCCCACCGGGCGCCTCCATCGGTTGGCGAGTGGAATAATAATTTCTACGACTTGTTTTTTTCTTTCCTCGTATCCTCCTCGAGGGCAAACGGTGGCAGAAAATAAACCATAATCCAGCGCGAGAACGAAAATTGATTAATGCTATAAACGGCACATTTTCCGGCCGGAGGTTGGCTGGTTCCGTGTGCGCTGTGTTGGTGTGTGTGTGTGTGAGAGAGAGAGAAGGAGAGAGCGCCTTTATTGTTTCTGTATCCTTTCGCTGGTACATGCCGGGCACCATTTACCATCGGAAAGGCTGCCTGTTTCGGTACGCGCGTAACGTTTTTCCTTTCCCATTTTTTTGTTTGTCCATCCTCGATCGTCGACTCGTTCGTCTTAATTAGAAATTCATGGACAATGAATGGTCCGAAATGGGGCCGTTTGATGTATTTCAGGGGCCGTGCTAATTGCTCGTGAATGATTTCTGGGTTTTGAATTTTTATGTCCCATCTTTTTCGCGCTGTCCTTCGCGCGGATCGATTTTGCCGCACCGGAGAGGAAAAAGATACACACTTGAGCAGAGGAACAAACGATGCGCCATCCTCGTTTCAAGGATTGAGATGTTCGAGAGAGGTTGTGCTATACGTGATTCATGGTTCGTGGTTTTTTTTTTCTATGGAAATCGATGCAGCTTCCATCAGTTAGCCATTTTTGGACAAAATCCTGCAGCACAGACAAAAAAAACGACTTCCATTTGTTTTCCATCACGTGCAGGATTCAGGATGCACCCAACTGCATACCCGGCACAGCATTAAAAGCTTTCAATGCTCCCTCTTCCCCCCCCCCCCCCCCCCTTCCTACCTACCCAGTCCCTTCAAAGATCACCTCAGGAGGAGGTAACTTTTTTACCGAGCACTTTTTTCCCTTGCAATCCTTTCCTGAGCCCTTTCTCGAGCTGGCAGCGGAGAAGCAAAAGAAAAGGAGCTTCACTTGCAGCAGCAGAAGAAAGAACCATTCGAGCGATTTAAGTTTCTCACTAGTTTCTTGTTCTAGCTTCGGTTTAGTTTTTTGCAGCCTCCTCCTCGTTTTGTTCAATGTGACACCCATACATCGCCCCGTTGACAGTGGTACAAGCAAACCCGGCCAAAAAGTCTCCGCATGGCCATTTTTCTTTTCTTGAGAAAAGCCTTTCCGTTTTCGGTCGAATTGCTAGCGAATCCGCTCCCCACGCTCCGTACCAGAATGTATGTCGGCTGCTGAGTTTTATTTTTCACCTCTTTTCCAACCGTTCGTACGTAGGCGGGGGGGGGGGGGGGGGGGGAGGTGCGGGAGATGTTCTTTGGAACCCTTTTCCACACCAGTCGCAAACGGGACATAAATCTTTTCCCCCTAGCCAGAAGAACGCCAGCGCAGGCGAAATGGCGCTAGCATGTGATTTTTCGCTGCACTTTCGTCGCAAGAACGAAGTGCACTGTGGATGCCACCGACCGAGAGGTATGAAGTTGAGCGAAATGCAGTTGTCGTTTTTCTCCGCCCAACGTCAGCAGCAGCTCAGTGTTGATTTTAGATTTCTTTTCTCATTTTTTGTTCAGCAAAACGGAACGGAAAATAGCACCAGAAATAAGCGTTACTCACCAAACAATGCGGATGGCGGGGTGCGGCAAAGAAATCAAGGAAAAGGGAGTCTTCCATTTGTTTCGCGAACGCTCCGGCACATTACATTCTCTTCTGGCCGATTGCTACCAAAGAGGAGCAGACGAGGAGGCAGGGAAAAGAAAAACCAGAAGAAAAGAAACCATCGAATGGATGATGCTCAATGCTGTGTTGTGAAGCGTTTCCGCTCGTCCTTTCCAAGCGAGGAGAAGCTCTTCACTTCCTGTCACGACTTGGGCTTGGCCCGATAGCAAGGAAAGACTAAATAAAATAAAGCGCAACCCACAACCCACCAGTGGAAAGCTAATCGGGCTGGGAAAGTGCTTACATCGGGAAAATGCGAAATCAATATCAGCCTAACGTTCCCCCGTTTGTGTTAAAATGGCGCATAGAGACGGTTTGTCCGGCATCCGATGGCACTCGAAGACAGGAAACTAGCGTATTTTTAAGCACTTTATCGTTGTTTCGTTTTATTCCCCCCTCGCGGGAGGCAAACCCGGAACTCCAGCGCACAAGCTACGAACCCCCGCCCGGCCTTCCAAAGAAGCTCAATTATCTATGTGTCCGTGTTGCGCGCTGGAGTGTCCTTTTGCCATGGCCAACCTCATTGTGTGTCGCCATCCGGTCGCTTCAAGCCCTTTCGAGCTGGTTGCTCGCCACTCGGTTATAAAATTGAAAACTTTGCTACGCTGTCCACATCCGATTTCCGGTCCACCGAACGGGGCTCGGCTCGGGAGCGTGGTGGTTCGTGACGTGCGAACGAAATGGACCCGCGCCACGCAGGCAAACCAAGCAACACACGCCCCGGGAGAAATTGATACGTTCGATTGCACTCGCAGAATTAATGGGTTTCTTATTGAAAAGTTTCCACCAAGGAGCCAAGTTGCCCTTGCTGCGGGTTCCGAATGCGCAATGGGTGACACCGGAACGTGCGCTCACTTTATTTACTGCTAACGGTGGTGCACTATTTCCCAAGTGCGAAACAATCGTTACTTTCGGTGAAAGTTTTTGAAACTCTTGAACCCGTTTGTTTAGAGCATAGAAAAAGGATAACGGTAACATGTGAATGTTTCAGTCGATGGAGTAAGCTGGTACCATTTCGTGTAATTCGTAATGTTCAACTAACGGAACATTAATTGAAAGAAGTTAAATGATATCACAATGAGCCATAGGTCTGAGGCAAATCTTTCCAATGTCCCCAAATAAAAGCGCTTGATGCTTGGAATGTCCTTTCACAAACAGCAATCAATTTTGCAATGCGTTAAAGTTGTGCCTTCAGTACACTACGTCTTATGCTTCGCACGAGTTGCTGGTTCGTCAAAAAATAAAAGAAAATTCGTCCGAACCTGACCCCCTCCATCGGGAAATAATAGGCTCGGTTGAAAAGTGCCGTGCCATCTGTGACCTTTTTTTTCAAGTTCTGTAACTTTGATTGGTCAAAGTTTTATGAGCTTTTATGACGCCACATGAGCTGCGAATCTGTTTCGTGCGCCATCAGCCGGCCAATGGAAAGTTTGGATCGTAACAACAAAATAACGATTCTCCTAATGTGCCGCCCGTTTCCCGCTTGACCCTCGATTAGGTTCGTGTGCGTCTGTGTGTGGTGCGTAGGTATCACACATTTCCACGCACGTCAAGTGGTGCAAATGGTGGTCTGTTTTTCTTTCTCTCTCTCTCTTACTTTTATAGCTCGGTGTTATGCCAACACGTGAGATAGATACCAAAACCGTGGTGATTCCGCAGTCAGCCCTCATCGCATTCGCATGGAATTTTCAATTTCAATTCCCTGTAACGAGAGTCTTCCCAAAGGGAGGCGGACAATCAACGCGGGACCGAACTGGTTGGAGGGCTCGGTCCAAAAGGTCAAGTGGATTGGTCATTACACGGGTGTTATAAAACTGCCATCGCCATAAACACCGTATTTACGGCGGAAAAGTTCGCTCACAGCTATCGTCGCCCTTTCCACTGCTCCCCCACTTCCGACGTAAGCCAAATCTTGATGGTCCAGAGTGCCGGCCAGACAGTTGGCGATCCCCGTTGCCATCCGGGAAGTATCTACTGGAGGGCCCATAAATATATTGATTACATTTGATGGGCAACGATCGTCTTCTCTGGCGCGTACGCGGTAATGAGACTTCGGGATCTTCGCTGCAGAGGAACACACGGTACACACGTTTTGGGCAAGAGTGTAGGACCCGGCAAGATGACGCTCTGTAAAGGCCAACGCAGTATGCAGAGGGGCGCTCGTTGGACGAGATTTTTACGGCTTCGAATCGTGATTTCCTGCTTTTCCTGCTCCTCGCATCTCGCGCATTTTTGGCAGACGCTTCGAAGCCGCGACGAAGTCTCATTACGGGACGCGAACCAGCACGGGAATCGCCGGGAATTATCTGCATTTTTTGTTGCGTTTGCCAAGTGGGAGTTGGCTGTTTCCAACCGTAACGGTTCGTTCTCGATGGGTACTTTTGCATGCTTGGGAAACTTGATTGCGCAAAGATGATTCCAACCGGGAAAATCCGCACCAACGGGGGGCTACGGCACCCAACGGCTGTTTTGGCAGCCAGTCAAATGGGTTTGTGTTGAGTTGTACCAACCAACCAGGCCATTTGTGGTTCACTTTCTGCACCCTAATGATGATAGGGTGGAAATTAGGCATCATTTGAGTTTCACATGCAGATTTCCTGCTGACAGTTGCTAAGTTTTACTCGATGAAAAAACGATGCACATTTTTAAAAAGTGTTTTCGTTTCTCACCATTAACTTCTTTTAAACTTTGGATTAGTGTTGTGAGGATTTTTTTTTCAAATGTGGTTTTTTTAATATTATTTGGCTGTCAATGAATAAGCTTCCAAGTGATTTATCTTTGGTCTTTGATTGAACCGTGCAAAATAGGCTGATCGCACTCGAATTAACCAATACTCTTTCTCTATGTGACGATTGGATCAGTTGAAAAAACCCTCCCTACACCAAACCGACGAAGTATTGGTGAGTTGGATGATGCTTTCCCCCCGAATTGTTGCAGCCCGGCCCGGACACAGAAATCAACCCAACCACCCGAATCGATTCAGGCGCTCATTTACGTCCAATATCTGCCAAACGGTTGATAGTAAAACGCAAACGCTAAAAGGCACCTTATCATATTTATTCGGAATGCTGTTTTTTTATGGCGCGATTGTCATTCGTTTATTTATTTACTTTTCCTCTCCCACCGGAAATGATTTTCCCGCCCACGCCGGACGTTTACTTTGGCGATCGAAAAGAGGGGAAAAAAACCCCGAATTCCGAAATCCGAAATCGTGAATTGGTTGACCGTAGTCCGGGAGGGGTTTTAATGCAGCGATTAAATGAGCATAGAAACCACAGCTGCGTGCGTTAATGCCGGATGGCCGGACGGACTCGCCCTTTAAGGGGGGGGGGGGGGGGGGGGGGGGTAAGGGTGGGGAAAATCGCGGCTCGTCAAGAGTGCAATGGATGGAATTTATATCCTTCCGGGAAGAAAAAAAAAACCAACCACTCGTTCGGCTCAGGCACGATTTATGATCCTTTCAATGCACCACGCCGCATGCGAATGATTTGTACGCGGGGAGGAAATTAATCGGTGCCATTTAGGCCATGGTGGAGACCATAATGAGCCCCGGGCCGATTATGGGGTTGCCCTTTTGCTCGATTTATTATTTTTACGGTTTGACGCATTCACAGCACGAAAAATTACGAGCCCCTTGATGGACCCACTCCACGTGGCAGGCAAAAGCCCCACGTGGGTGGGGGCTTTGGTTTTCTCGCAAACTGTTTATTTGTCGGGTCGAGTTTATACTTGTGCTCTGTGGAACATTTAATGCCACTGGGCAGACAGATTTATCTACACACCATTGGATGGTTTGCAGTTGTCAAATCAATGAAATTCTGTATGTGAAATCAACAATTAACTGTACAAATTGTCGAATAAAGTCCTATTTTGGACAGTGAATTCTGCAGAGCTGGTAGCATTTTGTAATCGTTTTGGATCGATATTTTTTCCATAGAAAATATATTGCTTGACTTTTCTGTGCTTTAATTTTGTGTTATTCTGTTGCCTTGTTTGTAGGCGTTGTGAAGCTGTTATAGCTTACAATACGAAAAACATTCATCATTTGCAGCTGAAACTTTCCAATCCAATTCAGTGAGTGACCCAACATTCATTTGGTAAAAGATTTGCCAAAGCCCTGTCCTTTGCACTTGCTGCGCTTGCACTTTTACGTTATCTGAGTGTTGCATTCCTTCGGTTCCCTTTCACACAACAGGAGCATCGGAGCATAGGCTTACTGGATAACCATAAATTGAAAAGAAGAACGGCACGATCCGACTATCATACCCCGGCTAAATGGGGAGCGTATTGCATTGGATGGAATTTGTCCGACAGGAAAACGTCGTCCAAAATCTGTTGCGACGTTTGCACCGGCTATCGGAGGCTTATGTATGCGTTGCCCACTTTACCTAAGACTCAGTCCTATAAATTATCCGAAGAAAAGCTGCCCCTATCGGTCGTGTGCCGCCTGGGTGGAAGAGGCTTAGGCTCAAGGTTAAGTATTCAGCATCTTGTAAGGAACGGATCGAACGGTAGTACACGCTTCCGCACCGTTTCTGATAGGCGCTCAGTGCACTACACATTTGCTCGGCAAATCGCAGCGGCTCTTCCAACAGCTGGGGTGTTCCGCAGTCGGAGGGAAGCGACACGTAGAAGGGGGACGGCACTTGCCAAGAATGAAATAAATCTCTTTCCACAACTAAACCCCTTTATCTGCTCCGAGTGACAGAAAGAAAGTGGTATGTGGTTTAGAGTGCTGCCGCCATATGCACGGACGAGACCGCTCTTCTCTGGCAGACGGTAACACAACCATCACGGTTCGAATGGGGCTGCGGCGGAGCTGAATGGACATTTGTGTAGGCAGGTCTGTTCCTATGTACGAAACGGGGTCCGCCCTCGGCCGGACACCGGGAGCAAGCGCAAACAAATGTTCAATAATGACACAGAAATGGGGATACGGTGCGCCATCTGCCGGTCCGACACGAGAAGCTCGGTGACAGGCGACTGTGTGCTTCCCGAATCGGCTGCAAAATCCTGGGACGAAAGTCGGTAGGGGATCCGGCTGCTTTCGAGACATTTTAATGGATCATTGTGCTGCATTTTTGTTTGTTCAACGCAACCGCTCGTGAATTGTAGCAGCAGTAGCAAGAACAAGGCAGCGGATATCGAGCAGTGGAGTTTGCGTATGGGGTTTTGGCGATGGTCGTAAATTTTGCAGATTATAAATTCCATACAAGCGCAGCTAATGACAGCACAATGGCGTCGGGCGGCGAGGTTGCCAAACCCTGTGGTGTGACGGATATTGCAGAAAGGAGTGAGCGCAAAAGAGGACAAGAAGAGAGGAGTTGAAGCATGCGGACAGACTCCGGATCCCCAGGTTGTCCCAAGTTCCCTTTGATGGTCCAAAGCATCCCCGCTCGGAGTGTGCGTACGCGCGTGGCTGTGACCGTGTGCACCCCAGCAACGCATCTCGTGCGGATGTCCATAAAAAAAGTAATTAACTATAAAACGGCCAACGCACGAATCCGCTGCTAGCGGGGGGCAGAGGACAGTCGTGAGGCCTGTGAGGTGCCGCATTTGAGCTTCCACGCTCCAAAATACGACCCACGAAGTGCTGTCCTCAATCCCAGCGGGGTTTTGCCACCCGGAATCCCCGCTGGCTAGCAAAAAGGGCCGGAGGGGGTTACCAGCGAGTGCGCAATTTTATTTAGTATCCAAGTACGCTGGCGCTGGTCAGCCATCAACCAGGTTTATGGGGCTGAATGGCGGGAACTGAACTTGACGGTTTATGAAGTGCACCGTGAAGCTTCATCACCGGGAGTTACTGGAAGGACGTTCGACTTCCCGTTCAGTGCGTTCCAGCGGTGCTCGTAGAATTGGCCACCGATTGGGTCAATAAATATTTTTATATCGTTTATTAAAAAAGCAAACTGAGCTTTTATGCATAACCTCGCTTTAAGTGCGCGCTCGCCTTGTGCCGGGATAACTTTATTTATCCGGTCCTGCGTCGTAAGTAACACCGGCAAAAGAATACACTGTCATCGTTCCGGTCGGTCCTAGCGAGAATTTATTATTTCAAGCGCAACTTTTTACTCCGTTTTATTGCGACTATAGTCATGAAGATAGCTGTAGCTTTTTGTCTGCCAGAACCAGACGAGCACTGCTAGAAATCACATCACGTTGGGCTGAAAGTTTCTCGCGATGATTTCGTTACTTTTACCGTTCTGCCAAACTTATCCCCGTTTCGCGCTGCTTCTCGTCAACGACAGTGCACACCTAATTTAATTCAATCGCGCCCATTATCGAATGGCAAACTACTGCCAAAAGTTGCTATCAGTTCCACTCCCACGCTAAGCTTGCTAATGAAGGCGTTATCGTTCATTATTTAATAAGGCTAGTGCAGCCGTGCGCCATCCACGCCAATCCAGCGCGATATGGCGGGAGCCTGTGCTGATGCTGTTGCCCAGGCAAATTAATTTGTATCCATGACGGCTCGCCTCTGCCATCTATCGCGTACATTCACTGGGCTCGTATAGTAGACCGTCAGCTCATGAGCACAGGCAGTGGAAATTTAACAGAGCTTATTAAAATCATTAGTGCAAAGCATTAGGCCTGAAATATTTACCAAACCAACCGTTTCGGTAGCTCGCGCGCTCGACGTCGAGCGAGATCTCGAAACAGGCGTGGGTCGGGCCAGACATACCCGTTCAGATCCCACATTTCGTAGCCGTTTCCAAATCTCCACACGTGCATATACTTGTCGTCGGAATCTGGTTGGAATGCCTCAAGCTAGAATTGGCAGATGGCGACAAAAAAGGATGAAAATCAACAGCCGCACACAAAAAGAGATCCAGAAGAAAGAAGAAAAAAAAAACAACGAAAAAAGTCCACAGCTGGAACACGGCTCAACTTTGGCTTCTGTCGGTTCTGAATCACACACCCTCCTATGGCAACATTCTCGCACGACTTGCCCGGTGCTACTGAAATCAGAGAAAATCTGCCGGCGGCACTGATTAAACTTGCGTACATGTTCTGTACGAAGTGTGCAAATGAATGAATTAAAAGATTAGAATACTGCCGACGTGGCTGAAGAAGCCGTGCCGGCAAGATTCGTAGAAAGAATGTTTCACGAGAAAAATGTTTCCGGCATCCCACCAGCAAAAAAGGATATGCCCTGCGTGTGTAGAAATGTTGCGGGAAGCCAGATATGTTGGTTTTGCTTGGCCCCGTAAGCTACCGGTAAAACTTTACCAACACTGGCACGTGATCTTCCGGTTTCGGGATCTTATTTCTCAGCAAGAGCTCTGTAATTATATCTTGGGGAAACATTTTTAATCCTTTTGGAGTTATCCGCGGCCTATCTCGAGTGGATGGAGAGGATTTTTTGTTCTACTCCTTTTGTGCGAATATAATTTCAAAGTTTTCCTTTTGTTTTTTTTTCAGTTCTTAAAGCCAACAGCAATATGCTTACGAACAAAAAAGTAACCATTTGGCTTCTTTAACCTTCGGGACCTAAATTAGAAAAAAAATTAAACTATCTTTACCGTAAAACTATGTGCTTATTTTGGTTAAAATTATACTCGTATGATGGTTTCTGTGGTTAAAATTATTCTAATTCAGCTTCATTTCACGGCTCTGACAGTATTGGCAACTGCCTTTTTAAAATGTGCTTTAAGTCGATGGCGCAAGATTTAAAGTCACAGCAACTGACAGTATTATTGCACTGCCACGACATCTACATCTCAATGTCGGTACTAAGCCGAACGTTGACAGATTTGAATTTGACATTCGCTCGATTGTCATCAGTGGCGGCGTTGATTTTGAAAAGTGTCTGCTCTTTAGTTGAAAGTAAACAACAAAACAGCGACAATGGCCCGCAAAGGTGAAATACAAATTCAGAACGCTCCCGAGGACGTGATATCTTCGGTGGTGTTTGCCCCCAAAACGAACCAGTTTTTGCTCGTGTCCTCCTGGGACACCAGTGTGCGCCTGTACGATGTCTTCAACAATACGCTGCGGCACAAGTTTTTCCACTCTTCCCCGGTGCTGGACGGTGCATTTTTGGTATGATTTCTTTGTCCATCGTACGGCGATTCCGTTTCCTTGAAGGCAACACTTAAACTTCCGTTCTGATTTGCAGGACTCGGTCAAAACGATAAGCGGTGGGTTGGATAACGCGGTCAAGTTGTACGACTGGAACACACAGATCGAGCAGACGCTTGGGACGCACGACGCGGCGGTAAGATGCGTGGAGTACACGGCCATGGTGAATGGCATCCTCACGGGAAGCTGGGACCGTACGGTAAAGTTGTGGGATGCCCGTGAAAAGGAGTGCGTCGGTACGTACGATCAGAGCGCAGGGAAGGTGTACAGCATGAGCTGCGTCGAGGAGCGGCTCGTCGTAGCAACGTCCGATCGGAAGGTACTCATCTGGGACCTGCGGCACATGGGCAACTACGTCGAGCGGCGTGAATCTTCGCTCAAGTACCAGACGCGCGCCGTCCGCTGCTTCCCCAGCAAGGTTGGGTACGTGATGAGCTCGATCGAGGGTCGGGTAGCGCTGGAATACTTCGATCCGGATCCGGAGGTGCAGAAGAAAAAGTTCGCCTTCAAGTGCCATCGGGCGAAGGAGAACAACGTCGAGCTTATCTACCCGGTGAACGCGATCAGCTTCCACAACGGGTACAATACTTTCGCCACGGGCGGCTCCGAAGGGTGCGTCAGCATCTGGGACGGGTTCAATAGGAAGCGTCTGTGCCAGTACCACCTGTACGACAGCTCGATCACCAGTCTCTGCTTCAGCGATGATGGCAGCTCGCTAGCGATCGCCTGTTCGTACATGGACGAGGCAGACAACAAGCCGGAGCCGTGCCCGGAGCCGACACTCTACGTGCGCTCCGTGACTGAACAGGAGGTACAACCGAAGAAGGGCTAGAGTAATTCTTTTCTGTACATGTATTCCGTAAACCTATGATAAAGCATAATTTTATAGATTTTGATAAATGATTTCGGACTCGGTTTCTTTTTCGGTACAGTGAAGAGAAATCCCCTAACTTTGATCTCGCTAAACCATCATTTTACCTTAATTAAGTTGTAGTTCATTGGCGTAAGAGGCACATCTGCTCGCAACTACAAGCTGGCTCGGAATTAGAAGGGAAATGATGAAGCCCTACCACGGACGGGAGTAACTATAAGCGGTCGAATAGAAGAGCTCCATCGACGGAAACCGTTTGATGTTCGATGAGGCGCAATGCGAACGACTCCCGGCACCGAACCACATTCGATGCTTCGCCGCAAAGCACCCTCGAAATGGCTTCCCAGAGCGAATTAGAGCAGAGGGGAAGCTGGAAATTAGCACTCGCTGCAGTCAGTCAGTACCATTTCAGTAAATTGATGGCGCTGGCGGAAGAAAGCTCTTCGATGCGGCGTAAGTAGTACAAACCGGTAGGAAAACTTCAATAGCACGAGCGTAGGGAAGCTTCTCGCAATCTACCAAATAGCACTCGCAATCGCTGCCGAAAGTACTGCACGAAGGCGTCGTCGTTTGACTGGCCGCAGTCGTGCGGTTGTAATCTTATCCCTCGGACACACTTCGGGAGCCAGAACACAAGCGCTGCAACTTCCCTCATTCGCTCTGGTAAACGAAAAAGGGCGCCGAAACCGCACTAACGAACCAAACTGCTGTCCAACTCGTTCTCGTCCAAATCTGCCCGGTTGCGGGTTGCGTTCGGTCGGAAGTTGGAATTTACGCCTCGGGTTGATTCTTCAGATGTTGGCAGAAGAATGCTTGGCCGAGGGCGGTTCAGCTTCCTCCCATGATGGTTGTGTTCCGTCTTTCTTTTAGCCGAATGGTAGCTTTCTTTTTTTCCTCGGGATTGGAACGCGCACGGTCCGTGCAAACTTTGGCCATAAAATTGTGTCCGATAAACGAAAAGACAGGCGCAGGTCGTTTTTGGCAATGGTCGTTGCGGCCATTACGGTGCCATTTCAAGCTTTGCTTTCGCCCCCTGGCCCACGTTTGCGTTTGCCTCGTTACTGTGTTAGTTTTTGGCATCTGGGAAGTGGAGATATCTTGCATGCAGAAAGAAACCGATGCCGGTCCGATACGCTGCAAAGATGCGCAAACTTTGCCAGCGGAATGATACTACCAATCAATTGCCAAAGGCAGAGAAGCCGGAGGAGAGATGATGAAACTTTACTAGATGTAAGAAAGTTTTCCTCATGCCCTGGGCCAACGAGGAAGTGGATTCGCCTTACCACCGGCTCGTATTGGACACTCGCGTTTGCTGAGTAAAGATTTTGCCCCGCATATCGTCGTCGATGAGCAGCCATTCGCTTTGATCGAGTGAAAATTGAATTTCTGTTTCGGACAAGCTGCCACCAGCGGACAAAACGGCGTCACTCCGCCCGCCGAAGTGATTGTTATGTTTATTCAGATCTCATTCCGTTAACATCCGGATTGTCGATGGCAGTACAGCAAATGGCCAACTTATCGCTTGTGAAAAAGGGTGGGTTTGCTATCGAGAAGAGAGAAGGGAGCATTTTCGTTATCATCTGGATGCAGTCTGTTATTAGAGTCGATAGCTGAGATTGAAGTTAAACGAAGGGGGGCCATTACAATGGGAACCAGTTTCCAAAGATATTCATATCAATAGAGTAACTAAGATAATCCCCTTCCTCCCTAGTTTCGCGATGACCTTAATCCTTTTTGCAATGCGCATCGTTATCCATTCGGCACGACAAAGAAGTCTTTTCCCTTTGAATGCTTTTGGTTGAATTCAATTTATTATAAATTTCTTCCTGTCCTGTACGACGATGTAAGCTAATATAATCCATAGCAAAAACTATTCTTTTGACGGGAAAGCGACTGCATTCGTTCCCCCTTTCCGTCCGCCCTTTAAACGACCCTTGTTGTTGATTCAATGCAAGCACATAACGCTCGAGTGGCGTTTGATGAACTTTTCCGTTTGAAGTTCTCATTCCCCACTACAAGGGGAATGCATTGGGGTTGGGAAGCACGGTTTTCCTGTGCCCGGAAAAAAGCTCTCATATTTCGTTTAACCCTTTTTACTTTTTTATCCTCGATGACTTCGTGAAACCGTTCAGGGACAAAACAAAAAAAAATGGGAAGAAAAAAAGTTCCTTTCCTGTAATGGAAATAAATGAACCGATTTATACCATCTCCCGGTAGAAAATGTAGCTCCGTCGAAGACGTTGGAACCGGGTAAGCTTAAATTTTTTTTTACGATCATTCTTCTGAGTGCTTTCTTGTAAAACTAGGCGTGGAGGTGAAGGTGGAAGGAAACGAGGCGAACGTTCGAGGTTAATCACGTAGTGCGGCAAAGGACGACGCCGACGACGACGACGACGGGGAGCAAGTTTTAGGGCCCCTGGAATCCGGGACTCCCGGCACATCCGGGTGAAAGATGAAAGTGAATGTGAAGCAATATGTTTCGACGTGCTGGATGTATGGAATGAACCCGAACAGAAATATGGCATAGCCGTGCGAGGAAGCAGAAAAGGATGGGACCGCCGAGGGAGCAAGGAGCAGCCAGTGCGAGTTTAGGTTATGGTCGCAAATTTGTCTACGACCACCGCGCGGCTTGCATGCGCGCCTCCCCATTTCCACCGCCATCCGATGGAAAATGTCATTACTTTTCTCGATTGCGTCGGGCAATCTACGCTGATGACAATCGTTACTCGTCGGAGCTTTATGTGCGAGTGCTCTCGACGCTACCCCGACGAGTTGGAGGCGGCATGGCCTAGTAGAAGCGCCGGAAACCGGACATCTGCTGACCAACGGCGACATCGACCGGCTGGGCCGTGGCTTTCCTTCCCTGGTCGTAAATAGTACTTCATTACGTTTCTCTAGTATCGCTATTGTAATCTCGCTCGTCTCACTTTCTTCCTGCAGGGCTGCGTCTTCCGGCATCGACGAGTTGGTGCAACTTTTTATTTAGGGCACACCACTCAAAACTCGTAACATTTTACCTCCCGGTGGCGAAAGAAAATAAGAAAATTACATCATTTATGAATGGTTCATTTAGTGGCACACAGAAATATATATATATATCTAGGATTCCGGAAGCGTTCCATTATACGTACCCGGGAAAGGGAGCATACCAAACGAATAAACGCCAGAGTTCGTGTCAACGACTGTCACGTTTCGCAATCGATTCACGGTTTATGCTGGCCTTTCCCGGTTTCCGGTTTATGCCCGAACGCCCGGGTCGGGGGACACTCATTAATGTTTTATGCCAGCTGGTGTTGGGGCGCGTGGAACCGTCGGTTTTCTGGCTGGCCACGTGACTTCTTGCCGGGGTTTCCAGAAGTTGCCCTTCATTCTGGTTCATTTTAATCTAGCTCCCTGCCGGAGAACATGGGAGGTTGGAATAGAATTGTATTTCACCTTATCAGCACGAACGAGCACGCCCAAACTCACGCGCCCCGTCGAGAGGCGAGCTTTAGGTGGCCTAACTTCGACGCAATGCAAACACAGGGCGTTTACAGAAAAAAATGAAATAAAGGAATAGCGCCACGAAAAGATGTTGCCAACCTCGGGCCGGAAGTGATGGCGGGAAACGTAACGGTGACCTTCTTTTAAGTTCACTTTAGATCTGTATTATTATTCGCGTGCACTTTTTTACCCTTATTCCATCCCGCACGCCGAAAGTTCTCTCGGGCGATGGTATCTTCTTTCTTCCATATTTTTTTTTTTTTACTCTTCGTTACGTGCATATTTTACTTCCTTATCTATGGACAGAAGCAACCGAGACGGCAAGAAAAAAGTATCTTTTTATGTAACTTTGGTGACATTGTGCCATTTTCCATGCCGCGTGGGATGGAAGGTGCTTTTTTGAAAGGTGTGTATACCACCTTCAAAACTTCTGTAACTGCCACGCTGCCACCACCGGCGGTAGGGTGGAGAATCTTCCGAATCCACCTGCTTACGTAGTTGCATATTTTGTGGGATGAAAATGAGGAAGCAGAAATCCGTTGGAAAAGTGTGTGCGCTTTTCTTTCCTTTTCTTTTCTTTTCACTAACGTAAGAATAACCCTGTACTGATGGCACGTTTTTATCTACTATTGTACCGCCCGCTTCCCTCGTTGGTGCTCCACGTTGGCGCTATGCTCTTCAAAATGGCGCCCCGAAGGGGTGGTAGAATCAAGAACTCTCCGGTTTGAACTTTCCACCCATTCGACTGTTTGCTTTGCATTTCGGGAAGGATTCTCCATTTCGTCATTGTTTGGTTTTGCGCCGCGAGATAAGATATCAGCATGTTTGCACTATGATGCCGAGGGGGGTTTGGAAAATTATTCAAAAGACAGCATTTCGGCACTGATTCTTACAGGGCGATAGAAGAAACTTTTTTTTTTCGATGTAGAGCATTCCGGCCTATCTACGACGATATGAATGGTTCGTTTTCCCCTGATCGTTAATGCTTTCGTTTCGGTTTTTTTTTCAACGCAAAGGATTACGAAACATAACGCTGAGTAAACAATCGTGAATGAAAGGAAAACATACATTCACTAAATTTCAAAAACGTTATCCCAAACGATCACACTCAGCCAACCGAGAAACTGCAAGGAAACCGACGCTCGTGGCGGTCTGTTTTATTTCCTCCACGCATTCCTCGATTTTATTGCAAAAACCGTTGACCCTAACACTGACCGTTACCTTTCTTCCCATGTTTGCAGACCTTCCTGGATATCCTTAGCTGAGAGTTTTTGTTTCTTTTTTTTTTTTTGATCCGGAAAGTGGCGAGATTTAAAATCCGGTTCGTGGGTCCCAGGGACCAAAAAAGAATGGCGCAAGAAAATGAAGCTTTTTTCTTCCTCTCGCAGGCAACTCCGCACCGCTGGGCAACTGTTGAAGCATATCGTGAACCATTTTTGGAGAGTTTGCTTACGTCTGCTTTTCTCCCACTGCTTTCCTAGCCCAGGACAGGTGCGGCAATGGTGTTTGCTTGGTTACGCGGAAGCGCGTGGAGGGATAGCAAAACACTAAAATCGTCATAATCCCATCCAGCGGTGGAGTTTTTACGGTATTTTAAAATATTTCAAACCAGCGTAGGTCGTAAAACGTTGGCAATCGCACGGCACGGTAGGAACCAGAAGTGGAATCCTTCAAAGATATTTTGTGCTAGGATGTAGGAGGAAGAGAAAAATAAACGCAAAAATGCTACCTTTCTTCCAAAAGCTCCTAGGCAAAGCGTATTAATTTTAATTGCTTTCCAAAAGGAGGGGGTGGGAACCCTTCGCTCCGGGTTTAGTATTTGCGTTTATGTATTTTTGTTTTTATTCAGATGAGAGGGAAAATGAATGAAATATAATCCTTAGCTCAGCCGGTGTAACGGGCAGTTGAAACGATTTTTATGAAGGCGATAAAAGTGATAAGTCGATAAGCACGTCCTTAAAAATATCTATTCCTGTTGATAAGTATTTAATACAAATCTCACTTTTCTTTAAATTTAACGTGCTTTTATTTGGCACTCGTAAAGAGTACACTAATGCGCCACCGTCCGCCGGTATGTGTTGATTTTTCCCTCTATTTTCTGCAAACGCTGCTAACGATCCTTGCCGCGCACGTGATAATTGGCTTATGGCATCCAAGCCGTTCCCCAAACATTCCCTGCAAGTGCATGCACTTTTAAGCAAACTTTTTACAGCAAATAAACGGCGGCAACAACGGTGCGAACACTTGCCGTATGAAAGTGCAGGCGTAGCAGTACGTCATCAGGTGAAGAATGGTCTGGCCGTGTCCTTGCGAACACGATGCGCTTGGTTCCTCGCGTGTCGTCTGCAAATACAACTTTTTAATTCTTTCGTTTCGTTTTTGCTTTGTGAAGTGGCAATGATTTTAAACTACCGGTCTTTCAACAACCGGCATCAAAAAAGTTTTCAGTCGCGAGCATGAATTTTACATTTCGGTTCCCTCCTCTTAAAAAAAAAAAGAATTATGCTATGGAAAAGCTCACTTCAGACGCCAGACTGCTGCCGTTTCGTGTCTTTGCGTGGTTGAAGCATAATAATTCTCTCCACATTTTACTTACTTTTTTCGGCGAATTGTAAAAGTCACTTTCTTTCACTGGCGTTTCTGAGGTGGCACCGAAAGGTACGTGGGTTTTTGGGGTTCGCGGGACTCTGGCGTATAATAACGAGCTGCCAGGACGAAAAAGCCAACCAGGCCAGCCAACAACCGACGCGGCTGCGTGTGTGCCGGTTTAATTTTTCGCTAGGGGAAGAAATAAATTTTGCCGTTCGGTCTCGTGCCGAGTTTTCCCTTTCCGTGCCGCTGCATTCCCTCTGTGTGGGTGTGTGTGTGTGTGTGTGTTTGCGCTTGCCTTTTTCCTTCCACCGAGGACGAGCTTTCCCTTTCCCTTCCGACGGTCGGAAGGATTCCGGCAACTTACTGTGGCATAATGATGGCTACGGATTGCACGCGCTGGGAAGGCATCTTTATTATAGGTTTGGTTTTTTTTTTTCGTTCGTTTCCACAACGAGCCCACGGAGAGTCACAAATTTTCACTTTTTCCAACGATGTCGCGCCGCGCATTTGTACTTACCGCTTACCGGAACACTGTTGCGTAGCGGGTGGCTGTTTTATGCTCCGAAACCCAGTCTCGATGAGGCTTAAGCTGACGGAGCGGATACGCAAATGGAAAATGGTGAAAAATAAACCGTATCGCACACGTCACACAAAAGAAATGGCGCGACAGCGACAGTTAGCAAAAAAAAAAAAAAGTTCAAAGTACTTTCCCCCTGTGGTAAATGGGGAAGAGGTGAAAAAATAGAAATTTATTTACATTTATTTTATTTCAAAACACGCCGTCCAACGATCCCACTCTCTTGGAGCGGAGGACTCGAGCTGTCGAGGAAGGATATAAATCATGATCAAGCATAAACAAAACAAAACAAATAGAAGAAGGAAAAAAAAGTACGTAATACCCGAATATCCATCCGCTTTCCATTTACCGCGACGTATGCAACATGGGCTGGCTTATCCGATGCCCAGGTGATTAATAATGTTGACAAAACAATTCGAACTGATTTGCGTTGATGGAATCGTTCCATTCGTTTCCGAACAGACGGCGTCCGCGAATGTAACCGTCAGGGTTTGCTTTCCGATGCGAGCGGATACGATATATTCTTCCTTTCGTTTCTTGTCCCTTCAAATTCGTTCCGATACCTGACAGTTTCTAATTGGCGTGCCATAAAGTCATCAACGCGAAATGACTTACCATTTTTCATAAAAAAATAAAAATGAAAAAGATTCCTCCAACGCTAGGACGTGACGAACGCTCAAGCCACACTTCCCGATAGAAGTCATCAATTTTTCCCGACTCCCCTCAACTCCCGTCCAAAAATATTGTGGAGGTGGAAGCCCACGAGTGTCGTAAAAATTAACAATCTTTATTTATCCGAAGCGTATCTTCATTAAAGTCAACGATGAAATCCAAGAAACGCCACTAGCAGCGCGCGGTTGCTCGCGTATTTACACCTAGGCTCGACCTCTGTCTATATATACAAATACTGATACGGAACGCGAGAGGCCCCACCCGCCAGCCCATGGCCTTCGTGACCTCCGTGCCGAAGTAAGTCAATCGGAGTCTCCTCCCCTTCGGTGTCGAGCTGGTCGACTTCCGGGGAGTTGGGACACTTGTTAGGCGACTGTCATCATTGTGATCGTCATCATGAGGCCACACACGCAGAGAAGTACCGAAGCGCCGATGTTTCCTAGTGACGGGGCTCCTGCGGTGCTACCAAAAATGCCTGCCGCCGCCAGACGACTCGAGGCGGGCGTGGTACCCTCGTACTGGTAGCTGAGCCCGTTGTCGGCAAACGGTTCGCCGGCGGCGCCCGCATACTGATACTTGCCGTCGCTGTTAAACAGATTGTCGGGCGTGTAGACGTAGCTGAGGGCGCCCGTTTTGGCGCGCAGCACGCGGAAGTTCACCTCGGACGGGTTGAGCCGGCCGGCGACGAAGCTGTGCAGCCGGTTGACCACCACGTACAGGTAGCCCTCGTGGTCGATGCCCATGCTGTCCACCCACTGGATGAAGGTGGGGTCCTTGGCGACGATCTGCTGGTTCTTGGCCGTGAACGGCTTGTAGCTGTCCCACTTGGCGATCGCGTGCTCCCCGAGCAGCCCGTAGTACAGCACGCCCTGGTTGTCCATGAACATGCCGTCCGTTTGCGACAGCTTCTGGCCGTAGTCCACCACCGCCTCGAGGATGTCCTGCGGGGTGGCGCGAGCGTTGAACTCCGGGTCGCGCAGCAGGGACGCGGGCAGCGAGTACACGTGGTAGCTCGAAAGTGGGCTGTAGTACACGTTGCGCTCGTAGTTCTGGCTGCTGAGCAGCGTGTCGGAAGCAGCCCGGTCCGCCTCGACGCCGGGGTTGTAGTACGGACCGAGCGCGATGCTATCGATGTGGATGGAGAAGTTCAGATCGGTGCCGTTGACGGCGAAGCGGACCGCGTTGCGGGCGGCACGCATCGAGTTGTTCTCGCGCACCTTCCACGACTTGAGCAGGCGGCGCGAGAACACCACGATGCCCGGGTCGGCCCCGCTGTTGTCGGTGATGTAGGCGAACCCGCCGAACGCGTCGTCCACGACGACCTTGTTCAGATAGTTGTTACCGGCCGGGACGACCGTCTCGGGGAACTGGTAGCGCAGCACGATCGTCCCGTTGCGCTTCAGGTCCAGCAGAAGGATTTTTGGCGGGCAGACCACATGATCGGTGCCTGGTGCCCAAGGAAGAGGAAGAAACAAGTCAGTGTTAAGGCGTGTAGCGGGGACACGCGGTGATCACGTTAACTCACCCCTGGTCAGGGTTTCCGTGCGCCCGGAATCGACAACCCACATGATGCCGTGCTTGTCCACGGCGACACCCTGCACGAACTGAAGCGCCGAACAGTTGCCCCGCTCGTTCATCTCCAACGATGGGAAGGGCACGATCTCCGGATCCGTGCGTCCGTTGTTCTCCGGCCGCACGACGTAGCCCAGCGTGGCGGGGACGCCCGGTAGCATGCGGGGGATGGTCAGGTACAGTCGGTTGGCGAACGGCTTGCAGTCGGAGATGAGCACATTCTTCGGGATGTAGCGGCCACTGTAGAGGGCGTGCGCCCGCTCCGCCTCGCTGGTGAACGCAAAGTCGAGCACGTTCCACTCGTACACCACCCGGAACTGCCGCTCGCCGGGTGCGATCGGAACGGAGGGTGTCGGCGGGCTGAGGCCGTCCAGCGGTCGCTCCGTGCTGCTGAAGCTCTGCTGGGCAACGGTGCAGCCAATCGCAACGACGAGCAGCAGCGCGTGGACCGTCACCGAATTCATCGTCCGGCCGGCGAGGTCACTTCTTAACGTGAGTTTAATCAATTAATTTGCCGTGAGCTATAAATTATCGTCTAACTTGTTTTTTTTTTTTTGGCACCCGCAGACACCCGCGTAGACCACCGTCGTGACGATGGTGACGCTACTTTTTCTTCGCACTCGTCCGCGGAGTCGAGACACAATCACTGGAATCGAATAGTGGACCACGTCCCCGGTCCTTCTTCCAGCGAGCACTGGATCCGAACTGCCGTAGACTTCTCGCTAGCCGACACCGTCGACCGACACCAATTATCACTTCACAAACGCGAGGTCGCGGGTCGGATATCGCGGTCGGTGGACAAAATAGCACCAAACCAAACAAACACACACACACAAAAACACACCGAGATCTGTGAGCGCCGGGAAGAGACGCAGAAAGGAAGGTGTTAATTTAATTTGCAATAATTACGCGATCTTTCTCAAGAAAAACGACGTCGATATGGTTGCTGTACTGGGGTGTTTGTGGTCCCTCCTCTTGCATGCTGATGCTGTATTTCAGCTTTTTCCGCAGCGTGCGAACCGGCTCGATGCGGAAATTCGAAGTCAGCTGATTCTCCCGGCACGGGGAAAACATCCTTATGCAAATGAAATGTACCGAACCATGGAACCGAATTCGTGGATGGGTGGTCACTTGAAGGTACTATAAAAATGATGAACTTTCCCCACGAGTGTCGTACTGCAGGAGCGGTTCGCTGCGCTGGCTGGTGTGCCGGGAGGTGGTAGAATCTTGAAAAATTAATTAATATGCCCCCAGTTTGCTGTGCTCCAGTGGTCGGCCGCAGGGGTTTAAACAGTGCACGCCCCGGTAGCAGATGGTTTTTCCCGGATGTGCGATAAACATGATCCCCGGACCTTCGTCCTGGCAGCTGGGAAGCTTTCGCGCAAAGCCTGAGATGCTCGTTGATGGTGGGTTCTGCCCGTTTTATGTGTTTGTTTCCCTTGCTCGTCTTTATGTTGTTCCCTTTAGTAGTTTTTTTTTCCTTTCGTACTGGTCACTTCCGGCAGGTTGTAACTCATTTTATATTTTATTACTTCCGCAATCGCCAGCGAGTGTTGCGCAAACGATCCCTGAGCCCGTAACGGTGAGAATGTACACTTTCCACCACTTCTGCCGTACAGTTCCGTTTTTCGTTTCGTGTTCCGTTTCGGACCAACACCGGGCCCCGGTCAAGCATCAGGCGCCCTCGGGGAGCTTTAGTTGCAAATAACTGCAATTTTTCATCGCAATTATGCTAATTTCAATTGCGGGCCGCCTTTGGGTGGAGCGCGTGTACCATTACTCGCTTATTACTGTAACCGAACCTGGCCATCCTTAACGCGTTCGATGGGTTCGTTTTAATTACAGCATTACAGCGACGTGATGGATGAATTTCGTTCTCGGCTGGATCCCATGTTGTGACTTTCGTTTGGGAAATGCGTTTCATTACGAGTGTCAAGTGTCTACGTCATGCAGTTAAACGGATCCAAATTCAGCGGGGCAATGTTACCCATAGGCGGGTGTTGATTTTATCAATGATTGCAATTTTTTCGCTCCATCCAGCTCTTCTCAAAATAGATTCTCCGGACGGCAAGTAGACCCCGGAGAGAGGTGGACGGTGCAGCTAACTGCATAAATTAGAATAATTAAATTACGCCATTATTTGCATTCGGTGCGCCGGTTCTCTGGCGTTTTATCGGACCGGTAAATCATTTCGAAAGGCTTTGCGCTGGAATTCTTGCAGAAAATGAAAAACTATGTAATGAATGCCTATCAATGGTTCCCAATGGCGAAAGAACTTTACTTCTCTGGCAGAAGTGCTCAACATCTGTTAAAATAGACCTATCTCCCATAGGGTGGGAATTGTTAAACGCAAAATTGAATGCGCGTTGGATGTTTTCATCCACTGCCTTAAATGTTTCTTCACTTTTGAAAAGCCGATTTGACAAACTGTGTTGTAAAAACTCAACCCTATAAACTATCATGTTTTGCTACATGATATCTTAGGATTACGAATTTTGTTTGGCCGGTATTCGTGTTTCTATTTTTATCCACGGTCCGTTTGAATTGTGCGTCCTCATAATGCGCTAAACACGAATTCTGCGGCGCAAACACACGTTGCCAATGACGTCCGAACGTTCGAGCGAAAAATATTGATCCCCTCGAAGCTAGACACTGTCGATTAGCACTTGGCGATTGTGAATTGGAGCCGAATGGCTCGTGTTGGCAAGTAAGGAAGAAGCGGAGATCGTAATCCTTCCGTCCGAGTGACCAAGCGTGCCATTGCGTACCTAATCGACGCCCTGCAGACAGCGGACGGTCGGATGAATTAATTTGCAGATGAATTCTACCCCCTCGGGGGGCAGGACCCCCGCTACAATTACAGTCGCCTGATAGGCTGGGCGAGATAAGCATATCGATAGCAAATTTAGCATAATTGTAATATGATTGATTTTCATCGACCTCAGCATACGTTTCCGCCCGTCCCGTGTCTTTCTCGTCTTTGTCTTCTCCGGTTCGCAGCTGTTGGACAACAATGGAGCTTGAGATAAATTAAATCACAGCACACTTGATTGGATTGTTGCACATCGAACCGGTAAGGAGCCAATTAGGGAACCGGCCATTCATATTTCCCACGTGGGCCCACTTTCGGGAGGATTTTCCGAGACAAAGGCGCGCACCGCGTGCAAGTGCAGGTGCGTCTTTGATATGCAATCCGTTGCTAATAGCACATTATTAATATATCGCACAGCGTCACATCAAGTGCGTCCTAGGGTTGAGTGTGCCGCCGTCGACTCGAGCCCTCCGGAATGAGGCGCCTGGTGGCTGCTGGGTGGGTGGTAATTATTTGCTCAAGTTCCACGTCAATCTTCGAGTCAGTTCGTTAATTTGAAGCATCTAGCAACGCCACTTGCAATCATTGACCGCTGCACCGGGTGGCCGGGTGTCACGCCGGCGGTGATTTGTTTTCCTCGCGAGGTGTTCATCGCATCTACCCCTTCCCCAGTCCCCCCAGCCCAGACGGCAATTTACGTTTAGCGGGCCAGTAAATAATCGTGATCAATTCCATCGTTATGTGAACCCCTTTACACACAGAACGCTTGGTCGTGGATAGAGGTTTCGCGCCCGGCTCTGATTGATTGATCTCATCTGGTAATCATTAGGCAGCCCTTTCCTCTGCTCTGGGGACGTTGCTTGGTGAGCCCAGGCACGGGAACAATTAATTCACACTTCGATTACAGACAATTGGTCCGGGTTCCCACCGGTGCGATCGGTCGGTCTCGTATCGATCGATGGAGAATTAATTCTAGGGCTTCCAGTTTCCCGGGCGTCATCGTGGGAACGCGAGGCGTGATGAGATCGCCGGTGACTCACACGAGTTTTTGAGCAATGGCGTCAAGCAAAAAAAAAAAAAAACGGTGACACTATGGTGTTCCCTCACGTTTTGTGACGAAGATTCACGTGACGGACGAACTGAAAGTGGTTGATTTTTGTTTTCTTCTTCAATGCTTTGCGGTTTAAAATGCTTATGCTGTTTCCTTCTGGAGAAACTCTGTCCACTGCCGCCTTCACGCCTCGGTAAACCTTTGAGTCCGCACCGGAGCTACAGGAAACGGCCAACACAGCGCACGCCGGTTCGTTTGTCAAAGGCCACCGTTGTTTAGCACTCGGTGGACGTTAGCGCATACGACACAAGACCGCTGGAAGAAGTCACACATTTTTCAACTCGCACACTCCGCGTTCGATAGCTTTTAACCTCACTTGCGCAAGCCGCCCTGCGAATGCGCGAGCACGCACGCACGTTGGCACGGCTATCTTTTTTTTTTCCTTCAAGGCACCGGACAACATTCGTTTTCACTTGGTTTTAAACTTTCTTACGCACACGCTTTATGATGCGGCCTTCTGCCGGGGCGCGGGTGTGGCACTGTTTTTGTTTTTGTTTGTTGTTTTTTTTCGCCCGTCGCCCTCGACCGAGTTCCGTCCCTTCCGTCTGGCCGGATGTTCTTTGACGGTTGTTTTTGTCTATTTACTCTTGCGACCACTAAGTTCACTTCCGAAAAAAAAGAATCCCCCAACTTCAACTGCAGGATGCGTTAGCAAGCGAACCGAGTTGTCACCTCGGACCACGGCCACGACTCGCGTAAGGGGGGTACGTGACACGCATGTGAGTGTGCTTTTTTCTATTCTTCCTCAAATCACCTTCTTTGACTTCACTTCACGGACGGCCCGAGCCTGCGGAGCGTCGATGTGGAGACGGATGTTACTGCACGATCATCCGATCGTCAACTGAGCGCCACCGCCGGATATCGAGGTGTAGATATACACTTAGCGCGCGAACTCCGTCGCGTTAGACGGTTCCCTCGCCGCTCGTGGCGTTTCGCGCACCGGAGTGATGATTCAAGAAACGTTTGTGTCTTCTCCATAAGACGAAGCCGACACGCGGAGGGCGGGGGGGGGGGGGCGGGGTGGCGTTGCCTGCATTGGAGATGATGGAATGTGCCAGGAACGATGTCAGGGTGGTGGACTGTCGAAAAACGGTAGAAAAAAGGGGTGTGATTCTTCGCAACAAGCACGCACCAATCGGACGGTTGGTCCATCAGTTATCCATTTATTGCTTAATTTTTGTTTTCGGAACAAAATTCTTTTACGATCAAATTGAGACTATAGAGGTGGGTAAATATGTTTGAAGCCTATTTAAAGGATATCAGGTATTCATTTAATTTAATGAATAAATTTTCTAAATCTGCAATAAGATAAATGGAGTGCATTATAACATCCACCAAAACTGCAACGCTTAGGATAGTAAAGTATGAATTAAACTACTCAGCGGTGATAAGTCTGACGACAGAATAACTTGATAATTGCTTCAGAAACATGCAATTTAAGTTATACATGAATTTATGAATAGGAAATGAAAAAAAAATCAAAAATAAAATGAAGAAGCTATTCAGATGTTTAGATCAAGTTTTCACGAATCTGCACCAGACGGAATATGTCTTCGTCAAGCTTGATCCATTGTGCGTGAGCCGTTTGGTAAAGATCGTATCAACCGTGCTGGAATTATTGGAGGACGCAAGCGACCCAACCATGCGTGAATCGTGTCCATCGACACCTATACACAGCGAGCGAATGATTGTCCGTTTCGGCTCAGCTTGACGACGGCGAACAATTCAGTCGATTGACAACAGAATATGGCCGAATATAAGGTTTTTTATTCTTTATCACCACATTGTTGTGACGCTTCTTGCACACTTTATCAAACTCAATTTCCGTCAATTGCTCTCCAGGCTCGGCGGCAAAATCCGACTCGCGAGGGTGAAACAACCCGAAAATGATGTGATGGCTGCAAGTGGGTGTCCATTTTTTTTTTAATGGTTTTATAGTGTGCCCGTATCATTACGCCGGCAGTGCGCTACAGCCGGTCTATTAGCTTCTGTTGCTCATAAACTCGTTCGTTTTTCTACGTGGGTTGGTTTTATGACAGCGTAAAGCTTCGTTTCACACCCACGTTGGAAAGTTTTCCACTGCTGTATTATTTAAAAATCGACTTCTGCTTTTTTTTAAACATATTAAGTGCACTTGTCTTCCGCATCCGCTGCTTGTGACTCACGGGAGGCAACATTTCTATCAATTAATCATGGAAGCAGAAAGTACGCCAGGTCAGGTTATATAAGAATAGTCAAGCGTTCTCACGGCCTTCGTAGGAACAGTTCAAAGTCTGTTCGATATTGTTGCTCAGAATAATAACGCTCACTCGTCGGTCTCTGGGTGGATCGTGAACCGTTTTTTTACACATGACATGAATACTAAATCAGTGTAACTAATTGCTAGCGGGCGGGATGAGACACCGCCTGCTGCCTTGGAGGGGGAGTCATCCCGTCCTATTGTAATTATAAACTACATTAACTGCCAGTGCTCCGCCAGAGGGTTAGAGCAATGTCGGCGCAACACTTTGCCTTGCCGTACAGGAGCGGGAAGTGAAGTATCATATTTGTTTACTACCGCCATCGAAAACAGGGGTTGGGCGGATGTAAACGGAAGGACTGTTGGGGGGGTCCATGACTCAATTCCTATCGATATATGGCTCCGGCTGTTGTTCGCTCGCTGTTGGGTTCAAGTTCGATCGATTCACACTGCAAGGGAGAACGAAACAGAATCGTAAATCTGTCCACCCGCGTGCTGCCCTCCGCAACAGATCGTGCGTGACGACAGGGCAGGGTTGGACCGGTCCGATATGGATGTGGTCGTTCGCGCAGGGACGAATACTGATGCGGTCGTATCATCGCTGCCATCGCCGACTTTGGAAAGGATCAGCTCGGAAGCTACGAGCTCCAGTAATTGCAGCCTGGGGAGTTGAGCATCATCACCTACCGTTACCCCTTTCCCTTCACCACCCCCATGTGCCACGTAGTCTCACTTGTCCGACCGTCAACCGTCTTCCGGAATCGGAATCGCGGATCTTACTTGGTTGCGCGTGGATCCAGCCTTTGAAGCGTCAATAACGGGAGGCAGCTTCAACGTTGGTGTCCCTGTGGTGGCCCCCTTCGGTGGTGTTACTGCGCACTTTAGCCGGCTCCCTTAGCCCCGGGCAACCGTCTCCGTTGGTTCGTAGTTGATTTGAATTTATTTCCCATCAGCACCGCCGAACCGAGCCCGGGCGCGCTGCAGGTGATTTGCTTCCCTGTTTCACTTTGTAATGGGTTTCGTTTGATGAGCTACCACCGGCACGTTTGTGGCGTTACGGGAAACCCCCGTCCAGCACCCCCTGCTGGTAGTCGTTTAACGCTTTAATAACCTCCACGATGGTCGGTATCGTTTTTTCGCTTTCGATGATGCTGGGCACCATTTTTAAAGCATCTCCCGGGATCCAACACCATGGACCATCGGGGGATCATAGGGATGAAAGCAGAACTGAAGGGACAATCCGCGCTGGGCAAAATCAGAGGAACATGGGCGATAATGCCCCGTTTCTTTTTTGACAGTTGAATAATTCCTTAATACAGCAACAATCTGGACAGGATGCACCGAGGCAGGATTAACACTACACATGAATGGCACAAGTGGCCAGTGGTTTGCCCATCGACGGCTTCAATACACGCCGGAAAATTCCACACCTTCGAGCGTACGTTCGTTTGCTTGTTTATGCTTCTGATTGACATTTTTCCTCGGCCTTCCCTTCCGAGTGTGACGTGAAAGAGATTCTGCACCCTTTCCCCTCTCTGCCTGAAATCAATATGGCCAGAGGCTGCACCTGAGGGGCCTCTTTAGATCAGCGAACTCGTTATAAATGGTCAGCGAAGCGTCACATCACCGACACTGAACTGAACGCCGGCGATATGAGCATTTTCATTCAGTTTACGGTTCAGTTGACACTTTGGGACGGGTCGTGATTGAGTGAATGTGACTTATTTGTTATTTGTTTAAGGGTAAGCAATATAACGCGCTTTAATAAGCTTTAATAAGCTACATTGCACATCATTATGTTCGGAGGGAGGAGTTCCGTAAAATGAACCTCACTTTGAAGGATTTCAGTACTGTTTCATTTAATGTGATGCTTATTTTTAAATAGTTTCACGATTCTCCTTTATTTGCTGCAATTTGTGTGTGTTTGAATTTTGAAAATACTACTTTAATATCAAAAAGGCATTCAACGGCACCCCAACGGAAGTTGAGAGTTCGACCGGTATCCTTGCGCTCATCCGGACATGTTGTGGCCGCACGCTTCTCCAATGCCTCCAATGGACAGCCAAGGAGTGTCAAGTTCAACGTGGCGAGTATACGCATCAAAGGCTGGTGCGCGTTCCAACAACCGCGACACGCACGACCGTCCACCGACGACCACCAGATCACATTCCCGCTTCGGCACTGTGACCAACGGTGAACGGTGTTAGCTCATCGGATTTGGCCACTCATGCTCAAACTGGTTTTTATCTTCCTTCCACCCGCCCAAAGCGACCCCTCCATCATTGGAGTGACGTCGAACGGAAGCGCGGCATACCGGAGGCACCGTAAAGCGCTCGATCGCTCGCAGACTTGGATTAGGCGATCACGACCGTGATCGAGTTGCTCCGTCACATGAATCCCAGTATGTTCCGGTACGGAATGCATGCAGCTTACATGGCTCCTTCAACTCGATCGTTTTATTTGTTCGTGCTCGCGCAAGTGCCTCGAGTGGGCTCTCCATAATCGCCCTCATCCGCGCAGGGTTCCTTTCGGGTCGGGTGATCCGTTCAAGTGGTTTATTATTTGCTCGCCGGTGTTCACTTGGTTTGCCCGCTGCTTCCTTCGCACTGGGCTAGGGTTTCTTGTTGCGAATGTTCCGCGCTCACCTTGCGATCTTGGCGAGGCGTATCGAGTTTATCGGTCATTGATTGCGGTTTGCATTGCGACAGTCTAAAGGGAATGTTCTATGTAAATTCTAGTGGATTTAAAATCGATCGCATCTACCGTGGGAAAACGAATTGAACGGGTTTGAGTAGAATATTAATTTCAATTAGTATTGTACTGTGTAAGTTACTTGTTATACAAATTAGCATGTAATAATATTGTATTGTTTTATTGTGCATTAAATTGAAACTTACCATATTTACAACATAATCCGATACGATTCCGATAATCCAAATAATTATCCTTCTAAAATCTGTTTATTGGCTTTATGGCAATAATTCAAGCTTCGTGTACAATCGTTAAACTGATTGATTAGCAATTTTCTTTGTTTCGAAATAGAATTCTCTGAGTGCAAATTCGAAGAATAGATTGTAATTAACATAATTTTCGCAACCTTGTCGAACCTATTGAGCCTTAAATATAGATTTTCGCTGTTGGCGTTCAAATAGAGCTAATTTGCAAGAATTTGATAGTGTGTATTGGATTTCCGAAGCACACTCTCAATCATACGATCCACATTTGCACGACCGCTTCTGCGTGTGGTCACTACTGGCATCATGGTTGGTTGATTGTGGGCCGTCAAAATTTGATTAGCATCATTACGGGTGAGCCAAAAGTCGGCTCATCCAAACGTGATACGACAACACAGCGTCCATCACAGCCCACCAAGAGCTCTCCTGGGGTTATTCCTAGTAGCGCCGACTGACTTAATTTGTGTGGTTTTGCTAGACAAACATACTTGTGCGAATATTTATGGGTTGAACATTAACATGTTTCAAACATTGTCCATGTTCTAGCCTTAAATTGTTACTGTTTGCTAAATTTGCTTTTTACTAAATACCTTCTAGAATAGAATATAAACAGTTCATTATAAATCTTGGTTTAATTTACATGGTAATAATACTCACCCCTTTAAAATTTGCTTTTCGTTTGATGCTAATTGGTGGAATGCAATTATGACTTTGAAAATAATTGATGCCAACATACTTTACAGGGTCACGTCTCCAGTTGCAAATTAAGTTCCATTTAATAACGCAAATTGCATAAATTAATGATGAAATGTGTGCTAAAAGGACGGATTTACGAACGTGCTAAATTAAATTACAACCTTTCTACAAGAGAATAGTTGATGACAGGCCAAAGTACGGAAATATTTGCTACCATACTTAGCTCCAATCATTTTTGACATCATTGTAAAAGTGCTCGAACCGAACGATTGGTATTTTCGATCATAAATCCTTGCCCTTACTTTTACAGATGAATGTCATGTCCCTCACCCTCGTTGGTCCATTTGAATGAAATGCATATTCCGATACGTATTCTCTTCACTTTTTTCTGAACCTTGAAACAAACATGATGTTGCAACTCTGAACAAGAAAATACTGCAACACCAGCCATTCTTGATCACCGCAATGAGCGTAAAAGCGGACGAAGGGTTCGATCAACAGCACGTTTAAATGGTTGTTAACAAGTTGCACGTCGTCACGAAACATGAAAGGAGAACAATCCGATTAACAGGGGTAGAACAAAAAAAAGAAAAGAAAAAAAGAAACCAAACGACTGAAGGTGTCAAAAGAACAAACGAAATCACTCCCGCAACTAGCAACGGACCGAACCCGTCCCTAAGATTGCACGCTTCATCTTCTCTCCATGATTTAATCTTCCAGGGCAGGGATTTCGAAACGAAACTCTTTCTCTGACGCAAGAAAACATGTTGCGCACGAAGGACGAGCTCCGAGCCAGGCCAGTGTGGCCAGATGGAAGCATGGCTCGATCGTCTGTTTGTTATGTTTTCCCTTTTTTTAACAGCGCGCTTATTGCAACGACTCGCAAAGACGTTTTTCTTCGTCTCACTTTCCATATCGTACTGAATTTCGCTGCCCGAGTGACCAGCATGGTTCGCCGTGACGCAAAAACAAGGAGCATCAATTGTATCGTAATTAATTATGTCTGAGCTATGCGGCCGGTGGTTTTTTGTCGTTGTCATGTTTTAGCCGTGTTTCGGTTTGTCTTTCGCCTCTCGTCTCGTGCATCCGCGTGATGATGATGGTTGCATGGTGGTTAGTAGTTTTTTCTTATTTTCATTTAAGCTTTTTCTGTTTCTCTCGCTGGGTTGGAATGTTTTCCGGTTGAATATTCTCTTTTTGTAACATTTACCATGACAAATGTCATAAATGCTTCAAAATAAATGAAAAAAGGATATGATAGCTGTTAGAAAATTACTTGAAAAAACGAGTGGAGATTAAAATTGTTAGTACAGCTTTGTCTTGTTTTAAATTTGGTATAACCAAACTAGAAAAAAACACGTAGACAAGCTTTTAAATTGTTATCTTAAAACATAATGAACGAACGAACGATGATATATCAAATATATTTGCTTTTAATTTTCAATTGAACATTTAAAAAGAGTTTTGTAACACAGTGATGAAAGTAAATCTCCTGAGGCTGGGAAAAACCCACAGGAGATCTTCCTCCGTTGTAAATGCTTTGACAATTGATGCCATTCAAAGGGCACGAACACACAAAAAACACGCCTGTTGGGATATCTCGAGGAACTCTTCACAGGTTTTTTTTTGTTGGGTGCCCTTAGACGCAATGAAATATTTTGCCCATTTATTGCCCGGTTTTCTCCCGGTTCGGCTGTAACGGATGTCGGTGAAAGCTGGCTCCGGCGGGGTCAAAGATGACAACCCTTTTGCATGAGTTATGTATTTCTTCACCAAATTTGTATCATCACACCAAAACAAAAAACAGAGCCACAGCATATTAAAGAAAAGGAGGCAGAACAAATCCCACAAGACAGTGAAAGTGATCTGGCAGAGTGCGATGGCCTCGCCACCAATTTGTCCAACAAAAGCTTGTCCGGTGTTTCGCTTTTATGGTGACAAATCCGGGATGGGTTTTTACCTTCTTTTACCGGTGTTGATTTTGCTACCTTGACAAACCATTGTCTGAGAGAAAGACGATACAATTGCCTCTGCAGGAGTTACGTAAAGAGCAAAGGCACAACAAAAAAACAATCTAGGTGAATGCTTTCTCAGGGCATGGGATATCTTGCCTGCCGGTGTGTATGGACGGAGGCGGGACCAAGTTGGCGGGACCTTCCGGCAAGACGGGACGTTCCGTACGGTCGAAGGTTGCGTACGCGCAATGTAAAAACATCGAAGGGCACACTGCAGCTGGCGGACGTGTCGGTTTGATAATGAAGTGAGATAAAGTGCCTCCAGTGTCTTGGCCGGCGTTCGTGTACCTGCTGGCTGTAAACAGATGAGTAGAATTTTAATGTCCAGCCGTACGTCTTTTTCCCCCAGACAGGGAAAGGTAGCAAATGATGCTCGAGTCGACCAGTCCGGTTGGCTTTGATCTCCATCAGTTCTTGGGCATGGAGTTATTTTTATGAGTTATTGTTTAAATTGTGCACACAATGTGTTACAGCATCACTTAGGTTGGTAGAGCGGTAGCGGAGTTTGTTTATTGTACCACAAAAAGCCATGTCCGATTTGCCTCAATGTAAGCCAAGGACGAATACGTGTAGTGGTCATGTTATGAGACTTTATTAAAATTTGAGTTTGGATGAGACTCAGAATAGAACAGTAAATTTGCAAAGAAAGTGAATGGATGTACCTTTTCCGATTCCTTACTTTAATTAAGATGTGCCGCCTTCCATTTTCATTATTTCTCGCAGGCAAACTAGAACAAGACGAATTTGGAATGTTTTTCCTATTAGATTTTAAATTTTCATTAAAACATGTCATCATTTTTAATTTGCATTTTATTAGTGCAGTACAGCAATCCATTAGCCTCCATCCTTTAAAACAGTGAAGACTATTGTTATGTTAAAAAAAAGATACTGTAACATTTGTAATTCAACATGACATCAGTGGTTGCATTTGGACGTTTTTTGTTCAAGTTAGTAAACACATTTCGTGCTGCATAATGTAGTAGAACAAATCAACCCGGAACCATCTGAACAAGTATGTCAAACACAGACACGCACATTAATCCGCCTCATTTTTGATATCACCTATTCTAACCACCCCGATATCGACGCATATGCTAAACTCATGTCGCATTTATTATGCAATCAATAAAACTCAGGTCATGTAAAAGCTCCTGTCATGATTTGCATCATAGGCCTCCTTCCCACCGTTGCAAGGATAGCTCACGCACCTTCTTCCACCATCCAGTTGCCTCTCCCACACCGTCGAACTGCATCGTTGAATAAAATAAATTCGATCAAATGAAGCATGAAATGAACTGTCGTTTATCATGCAATATGGTTATGTTTCCTGATTGCGTATGTGTGTGTGTGTGTGTAGTCCTTCGCTTTGGTACTGTCTTAGGCATATTGGCAAGTAAAGGAGTTTATGCTCGAGAACAAAGAATCCACCAGGCCGCAAGGAACAGACAAGTTATAGTCTTTCGATGGAAAAATTTATATCAACCGGAACAGCGGGAAAATTAAATATCAAATTGATCATGCGAGTAGAATTGTAGATTGATTGTTTTCAAGAGTTGGAAACCGGGTGAAATGTGTGCCCTTTGTCGAGCTACAGCTGGAACGAAACGAGCCATCTGGTTTTATGGCAAATCTCAATGATGCTTTATTGAACGTTTCGTTAAAAAAAAAAAAACAAGCTGGCTATTTTTCACATTTTATTGAATCACATTTACGATTTGCACCGCGTTCTCTGAACAAATCCTAGCAGTAGGCAGGTTATGGGAAGGTAGCGGATTGCACGTGAAGGAGGATATTTTACGGACGCTCCTATTGATCAAGATTGGTCGCCGTTTGGATGCAAATGCTGCCGTCCCATGCAAGGAGTCATATCTCGCCTCCGCTTTAATGTGCAACATCCATTCCGGCAAATCGCCAAGATTTTCCTGCACGTCCTGCCCCACCACCCGTGCGACGATCCATTTTTCACGCCAGATGGAAAGGGAAATGTGCCGGTACTTTCCAGCAATCGAAAGCCTGCGCCTGCGAAAGCGGTAACGATCGTAAACATTCCGCCCGGTAAAGTGCGCCATAAAAGTGCCGGCGCGTACGGTAAGACGTTCGTTCCGCTACTATTTGCATTCAAAATTTATCGGTAAGTGAAAATGTGTGTGCGCCCGGAAAATGGCGGCACGTGCCCGGCATGGGCCCGGAATGGGGCAGGTTGGCCCGTGTCACGTCGGCTCCGAGTTGTCGTCATAATAAGGACGGTGGTGATGGTGGTGCGAAAGCATCCTGTGACGACCTGGGAAATAATGTTTCCTTATCGATAAGAGGACGAGAGCAAAAATCGGGTCGGAAGCAGCAGGCCAATGCCGCAAAATCACTGCTGACTTGGGGGGCTCGAAAGGTCAAGGACGTGAGGCTGGCGCAGGGCCGGGGAACGGTTATAACCCTCAATTAGAAATTTGATTGGCCTTAGTGCGGGGCACGGAGAGGTTGAGGGGGGGGGGGGTTCCGAAGGGCGTCATACACACACATTAGCTTAAGTGTTGATCGTTTCGGAGCTATCGTTTGATGGGTGGAAAAGGAGTCGAATAGCCCAACACGACCCTGCCCATCTCCTGCACGCCCTCGAAGCCGGTATTGTCTGCTAGTTTGACACCCTTGCGACCCCTTGGCATTCCCCGGAATTCCCCCCTTTGCCGGCACGGGTTGTCGGGCTGCGATTAAGTTTAAGTGTTGTTATTCTATAACTATTATCATCATTGTCGCTCGTCACCTCCGGCATCCTTGGTCGCACAGAAGGGTTTTCCAATTTTATGCGACTTGAAAGTCGGAATCCGCTCGTCTAAAGACGCCCCGAGATTCGTGAGGGTTTCGTTGAGAGGGCCATGGGTACGCCACGAAGGAAACGGTCCGTTGCGAAACGTCTTGAAACGGCCAGGAAGCCACCCTTCAGGAGCTCATTCATTTTAAGGATATGGCCGCTAGGAAAGCTTCTCATCGCCCGGAGCGGCATTTCCGGGCGCCATCACTCTTCGGCGCAGCCGGAACGGAACAAAAACGAAACGGAACGGAACGGATCGGATACAATTCCGACCGCTTTTTGCCGTCGGCGACGCTCTGGTTGTCATTGAAAATTATAAAAATGTTGACTGCATTTACGTGATCGGAGAGCAAAGTGCCCGATTTGCTGGGCCGAAAGGAGAAACAGGAAGTCGTTCCGAGCGCGCTCCTCGGATTGCGCTGTTTTATTTGTCTTAGCCTCCCACCCGGGCGTTGCATCTTCTTCGGTCGTCGGTTTCGTTGCGACTTTGCTTCCACGCAAGGGCGTGCCGATGATGCGAAGGGAACGTTTTAAAATATCGTTAACGAGCAAAAATGGGACACGGTGGGGCTGGGCAAGCTTGCCATTATAGCCTCGATGACGTTGCTATTGTTTATGCGATTTTAGCGTGAATAAGGTTGTCTTGTATTATAAGTAAAATTTAAATCTTTAAAACAGCTGATGTAGGAGAGCCTTTACGCTTGATTCGCGCCAAGATCCTTCGTAGTTGCTTAGTCATTATTTTCATGTTTTAAGATATAAACTCAGCTTAAAAACATTACTGCCTTCAACATTTCTTGCAAGATTACAATACAGTAAACACTCATCTCCTGCTTTGTAAAGATAAAGCAAGGTAGATTATAATAAATGTAAGTCAACCCATAAAATCAGCGTACTAATTACGTTTCGCTTTTTTCCCCTCCTCCAAGACTTCCATCGATCCTCGTAAATCATCGCCTTCATCCTTGCACTGACATCGCATCGTGAAACATGCAACTCGTTAAAACGCTGGGAAGGAAATCAGCCCCAGCCAGCCGAACAAAAAGCTTTTAGAAAACGGGAAGAAGGCGTGACTGCCTCTTTTTCTTCAGTTCACCTCCCTCGAAGCGCCTCAGCGGCCTCGCATGGTGCCGAGAGTATTAAAAGCGTCATCGCGACGTCGCGCCGTTGCGCATGGGATACGTGGCGCGTAAATCGAGACATAATATTACTACGCATCAACAAGGGAGGGGGTGGGGGAGGGATTGGGTGGGTGAAGGGCTGGGGTTACATCTGTTTTGGTCAAGGTTAGCCCGACCGTGGTGAATTATGAATTCCTCACCCGGCACACCGGGCGTCGTTCCATTCTCGGTGGCATTGAGGTTCTCCCTCTGCCAAGTGCTGGTCATCGGTTTCGACAGGTTGATTGTTGTTTGCTCGCGGGCTGAAGATGTAAAACAATTGGATGGATGTGCATGTGTGCGTGTGATGGGGTTGTTCTGGCAGTTTGCTGTATTAAGTTGCTTCGCCATCGGCAAGTGTCGGAGGATATGTTGTCATTATCTTTATTGAGCGATCATGACACCTCGTATCCATCTATTCTGGAAGTGGCTTCTTGAACTTGTAAACACATGTGGAATCAAAGGATCAAACCTGGTGGATAAGAGGGAGATTAATATTTATTATCTTTGAAATTAATGCAGTGCTATAATCAACAATTAAGGGAGTATGATGATTCATTTGACAATTCAATCAAATAATCTGAATAATGTTTAATTTGGTATGTCAGTTACTTGACGGTCTTTCAAAAAAGCTTCATGGTGGACAACAATTCGAATACTAAATACTGTTCTGCATCTCTGTCTACTCACAAAAAGCAAGCCGTTAGCAGGATTAAAGATGTTCACTGAAAAATTCAAGCTGCTTGCTTCGAAACACAAAAGTTGCACAGAAGTAGAAAAACAGTCGCCAAAGCCACATGCCAAACACTCGTTCATCATTTCGCGCAACAAATGTTTGTTTGCCTTTCCCGCCGAACATCGCTGAGCCGAGATTTGAATCGTCAATTTGACACCACGTTTGGAAACAACTGTCCTCACGGCAACGACGGGCTCACGTCGCGCCACATAAAACCGAAAGCGAAAACATCCAAACGAACTCCGGTCGGTCCACTCTTCGCGGAGCATCGCCCGGCTAGCATGACCACCAGCCCAGCGAGGAACCCCGGTGACAGAGTCCAAGTCGGTCACATTTGGTTTCGAGCACCGTTCGAGCTTGTCTCTGTTCGTTCGCTTGGAAATCGCGCGGCAAAACTTTTCCAACACCCGGCGACCTGACCCAACCCAAGCTGTCCCTCTTTCCCTTGCACCATGCTCAGTTCATGCTTGGGGTTCCTACACTTCGAAGGTGCATGTGTTTGGAGTCACCTGGTGAGAGTGTTTTTGACAGCCAACCCGCCCCGTGGTTCGAGAGCTGGTCCGGAAGTGGAATCGTAGAAACCGTAGACCTAACTGCGGGCCGGCTTTCCTTCTCCACCCATTTTCCGGAAGACCGGTGGTGTGGAAATGTATTACATGACTAATTCCCTGTCAGACGATGTCAGTTCAGCGAGGCGACTTGCTGCTAGCGAGATTTAATGCCACGGCGACAAAACTAGGTGATGTCAAAGTCGCACTGGTTTTTGCACAAATCCCACGTAAAACATTTCGGCGGAAAAGTTGTGATGAACGTTAAACATTCACTTTCATTACACTACACTAACCTTCCAACTAAATTCAGTGCCATTCTTGAATAATAAAGTCCTCTAAAAATCTCGTTGAGACATTTTTATAGTTAAATGTTTAGAAACATAACTTTCACCCAGCAACTTTCACTTGCATAGAAAACATATTGATACTGACATTCGACTTGCCAACATACACAATGCAATGCTGTTTCTATACATGTTTGGAAATAAAATCGAGACCCATGGCAAAATATTTCTCTCCGGATACAAGGAATACCTCGAGGGCGATTGAGTGACGTTTGGGCGAATATATTATCGCTGCATGCGACACTTTGATGATACTAACCTCTTCCGAGGAGCGTAGAACCTCGCCAGTTCTTCCTATCAGAAACTCAACAATGTATCTCTTCCAACGGATAGGACGATGTATCTCTTTTTTTACAGATATGAATGTGTACCTGTATTCATTCTTTTGCGGCGCAAAACAGCAAGCAGACAGAAAAATATTTTCCGACCGCCCGCTATGAATCGTTTTAAATTGCATGTCATCACATTTCATGGAAATCATCTCCAGCAGCTCGTTCGGCGTTCGTTGGTTCGTTAGTGAAGTGAGCCCGGGAAATTCGGGGAATAGATGATTTAGACGTAAGTGGTCTAATATGTTTTTTTTAAATGCATATAAATGGTGCTTCACATATTGCATCTGTATCTATTCCGAGATTTTTAAACGAGCATAACATTCTCTTCTCGCAAATCAGCAATCCGGAACAATCGTTCGTAGGAATTGGTGATGAATAATTGTTACGTTTCCAGAGATTGAGATTGATTGTTATTGTATTGTTTCTATCATCATACTATTGTATTTTTGTATTGAATAGTATTGTATTGAATGTTACAAAGAATTGTAATTGCATAGATTTATGCTATATAGGTCAGCTAAAAGAGTTATATAGGTTTTAATTGCGTACCACCATCTGCGGCAAAGACCACGTTCTTGACAACCACAACTAATTTCCGCACCGTTTTTCCTTTATCTAGCTGCAAATACAAAAAAAAAAGGCTTTCCAAGGCTGCGTGCTGCCATCGAGAAACTAACCTAAAACAATTAGTCATAACACAATCATGGCGCTGCCGTCGTGCAGTTTGTGTTCGGATTAGTTATCCCCCGTATCTCCTGCAACTCTTTTTTTGCTCCGAAACCTTCCACTACACACCCGTCTTGTAGCGAGAAGCTGCCACCGCCTGCGGGGCGTTTTATGTTACTGATTGATCGATAAACGCCTGGTCGAGATGGCCACAGAACCGTTGATTGGTTCATTACGAGAACGGACGCCGGAGCCGAGCGTGAGAAGGCAGGCAAGAGGCAGAAGCAAACGGGAGTAGTGGACGTGGTCAGGAAAAACTTTTTCTATTAACGTCACCGGTCCCGGGGTGCGAACGCAAGGCAAAACGTGGCGGCCGTGGTCCGAGAACGCTGCATGCCAGAAACAAGGATATACCCTCCGGAGGCATAGAAGCAGAGGTCGGATTGGAAGGATTTTCCGAGCATTGTGAGAACGGTTACCAGCGACCGGCCGGTTCGGAAATGTGTGCGATCCTTTTGCGATCCCAAGCGAACCGCCGGCGAAAGTATACGTTTTGCATTTATTTCGTTTATCTTCTTTCGATTTATCATAATTGACCGCACCATTTGCTTGCCGGCCTCAGTGTAGGCTCGATTTCGGTCACTTTTCTTTTTCTCGTTTCGTTTTATTCTCTCTCCGATGGCTTTTCCTTCATTGCCGTTGAGCTACGAACATCCTCCTCGCAGTGGCTTGTCTCTTGGTCCATCTTTATTTTCCATTTGTATCTGCGAAATATTCCAACCCCTCCGATTTTGCGTTTATCTTTACGACCATCAAATTCATATCTTGAACAGATCCATCAAGATTATGTCCTATTGAGTAGGAGGGTTTTTTTTTTCTTTTCCTTTTCCTGGTTAGCCCTTCCATTTCCGGCCCGGAGTGAATCGGACGTTCACGTGGATCGATTCTCCGGACACTGGTAGTGACAGAGCTTCCTCTAGGCGCTTGCCTTGGCAGCAATAACTTCCATCTTCTTCTTCTCCCTCAGCAAACCCTTGAACTAGATAGTGGGCACCCCTTGAAATCTTCCTTTCTACCAACAAAACGCGCCCGCTGCAATCACTTCATCAGCGATAAAATTGCCACTGGAAAAGTTCGACCCGGCGTCGTCGTCGGCTGGGATGCTGCGTGTCGATATCCATCACCCTGAGAGCTTTGACCCTTTTCTCGATCCCTCTGGTTCCGGCTCGGGCCGGCGTTTTGCTCCTGGCGGCTGGGTGCGGGAAAACGGATGTTGATTTAGCGCTGGGTGGGTCGGTTTTTGGTTTGGATTATTTGCCATGCCCTTGGGGTGGCCGGGGCTCGGTGGGACGTATTTTTGAGTGTATTTACGACCCTGCCAGGATTAGGGTGGCCAAAGCCAAACAATTTGTGGCCGTTTGTGGGTTTTTCCGGGGGATAGGTAGCGGTGGTAAATGTTATTATTTCGGCCCTGATATAGCACTCACTTCGTGCCGTAAACAAAAGTAGGTGATTAGTTCGAACCACGAAACAATGGCATCAATCCTGGAGCGGGAGATAGCCATTTTGGAATGGTAATAAAATTGGAAGCTTATGGTCCCCTCCTACCCTGGTGCCTGGTGATTTCGGACACCATTCGGCAGCTTGTTGGAATTAACTTCATTTAGATTGATATCGAAGGGCTCAATAAAGTATGCTAGATCATTTGGATTGATTTTTGAAATCGATCGAGCCTTAAAATAACTCTTTGGATCTGCTGAGAGCTTGTCAATGTTTTTAAATTTACGGCTTCACAAAGATCGTTAGGAGAGAATTGCTTTCAAAATAATTTATTTAATTCGGCAAAGGCTAAAAGAGATACGAAATGTAGAGCTTTTAAGACATTTACAGATTCTAAGCTCGTTTTGCATAAAAGTTTCTTGTTCGCCTTGCACTTTCATTCAGCACGTGTTAACGTCCTTATAAGAAAGCACGCCAGTAAATACACCAAAAACAACACGCTGGTGTTTAATGGGTTTCTTGTGTACCGTGGTTTTGACGTCACGGCAGACTACCTTTTCCCCCTGACTCGCTGGGAAGAATTGCACGACCAAACCAGGGTCCGGAAGTGGCCCAAAGGTGGATTAAGCTTTCGCTGCGCTGGAGCCAATGATTGGAATGGAGCTACGTTATGGCTCGTTAACTGAAGCCAGAGACGAAGCACATCAAGGAGAACAAGACAAAAAAGCACATCTTCTGCTGGCCAGCTGGCACGGCAGCGACCGGATGATGGTGCAAACCGAGTGCGGCCCCGGGAAATCCTTCCAAGACATAATTACGTGCATTAGCAGATTGTTGGAGATTAGCTACGCTCGGTGGAGATGGTCAGCCGGAGCGGGAAAATGGTATGCAGCTCTGATTGGCTTTTTTTTTCGTTCCTTCGCTCGTTTCGTCCTGCAGGACGCTGGCTCGGAGACGGTTGAACAAGACACCGATACGGGCAGGCATTGATTGGCGAGTTGAAAGACAAATTAAGCTTGGCTTCTCGTCAGCATGCCGCATAAGCAAGGAGGTTGGGGGTGATGGCGACTGGTGCTGCAGATTATCGAATGCGTATAAATTAATTAAAAGCGATAAGGTTAAGCTTGGCTTCCTTAATTTTGTCTTCTTGCGAAGAACGTTCAACGAAAGCTGTTCTGCCAAACTAGATGTTCCTATGAAACGTCTTTAATGGGGAAACATAAGACGACTGCAACAACCGCCTCAATTTAGACTACAAGCCCAACACGTAAGACTGTCGGCCCATAAAACTCAGCCGGGTTGGTTTTCAACTACGTATAAGTGAGACTTCCTCTTGACCTCATGACAGAATGTTCTTTGAATTTAAACGGAATATTACTTTTAAAGATCGTTATTTTGTTAGTTCATCCACATTGATTTAAGATCGTTATCGTTACTCTTCCTCTCTTTTTTGAACAACAGAAAAAAGGGCTTTTCGTGACCGGCAGAGCTTGCCGGCAGCATTTCGTCCTGGGCAATGGTACGAAACAAGGCAAACTTCCCTTTTCGATCTGACATCCGCTCTCGTTCGCGAGATTTATAGCTTTGTTTATTTGATTAATGGCAATAAATCGTTATCTATCTCGCATTCTTTGGCCGACTGGAACGAAACTTCTAGCAAAGAAACTACGCTCCACTCAACCGCAAAACGTTTTACGCCCTTTTTTTCTCCCCGGCGGGCGGAATCGAAACAAATGGACCGGACGTGGTCTGCGACACTTGGTTTGCATCATTTTCGGATGGCTGGTATACAAAGAAAGGAAACAAACAAACAAAACAACCGAACAGTAACAGCAGAAAGAGATCAGATGAAGTTTTCTCAACCAGTTCTTTGGTTGAGAACTGCTGCCACGCATCCCACCGTGCTTCCATGCCGTGTAATCAAATTCGGTGTGGCAACGCCGCCCCTAGCACCGATGCGAGTGCCTTTCGCAGGATATTTGTAGGGGAAAATTTATAACCATCGAGAAGTCACACTTCAAAAGAAACACTACCAGAAATCCACTCAACCGTGGGGCGGTTCTACCAGTGCTTTCTTAAGTAGTGTCCTAGCCCCACCCCGAGGATCACCCCGCCCCCAGATTGCTGTTACATCGACCTTTGGAGCTTACGACCTTACGAGGTTCTGTTCTTTGCCACTTCAAAAGGTTTTTCTTTCTTTAAGAAAGGCACGTGGGCCCCCCAACTTCCAGCGAGACAGCAATGGAATGGGACAAGTTTTCTGTCAAACGAATTCTCGACTGGTATGCAAATAAGCGTTGAAACTATTAACACTCGCTTCGAGTGGACCTTTGGAACTCGTGCACACGGGCTGGAAACGTCTGCAGGCTGGCAGGGTGGGGCAGCAGGAGGGAACTTTAATTACTCTTTGCCGGATGCAAATGAACCGCTTGGAGAAAAGTTTCGATGCGCACTTCGGCAGCATCTCGTCGCTGCAGTTGGTGTATGAATGCGTGAAATTAAACGTAGTTTTTGTGCATCCGACTCATTTGCTGCGACATTGTCAAGTGCATGCTGTGGAAGGAAAGAGGACACTCGAATATTAATTCCCGACCGGTCTTCTGTACCGTAACATAATTTTCTCGTTTTACGATCATTGTTTTTGGTTCACTAATTTTCCCCCCCAGTTCGAGTGTGCTCCCCGCAACTCATCAACGCACTCGAGAATATGTTTGCAATAGGTGGAACAAACGATTCGATTCATTTAAAAGTTTCTTTGGAGTTGCATTTGCAAGTGCAAGCGATGAAAAGGGTCTTTTTTTAATTTTAATCTTGCATACCACCAAACTTATTTTTAAGTATCAGGTCTTTTTGATAAGTTGTGGGATGGCAAATACTTTGTTAACATGAGCCTCAAACAAATCAACATCGTAAAAAGGGATCCTGCCAATTATAAGCTTATACACCTGTCAATGTAAGCTATACACCTAGAACAACGGTTTTTTGCTTCACATGAGTCGCCTTTGGAATTGCTATCACTTAGTCAAAGCCAACCCGAACCATTCCAGTACTCTTCACAGATTAGCGATTAATTGCTTTGATTACAAATGGAACAGCTACTCGCATATTTATGAGACTCCTCAGGACCGTCTTTGCCTCAACGCAGACGCGTTCAATCACGGGATCTACTGTCGAAATATGGCAGACGGAAGGCAGCTGGCATTCCAAAGCCTACGCACGCCCAGGATTTTGTTGAGTCGACCGCAACTATCAGGCACGGGCTCTGGTGTGCGTGTCGTTCATTTTTAATGCCGTCCCAGGGCGCGTGATGGGTAGGGGTAGTAGTGAACTTGTACGAAAATTAGGCATTTTAATTACGTGCTCAATCTGTCCGGGTGCTGGTTTCTTGCTGGCGTTGCTCCTCGTTCTAGACAGGTCTTATGTCACTCCGTCGTTAGCAGTCTCGATTCCCCCATTTGAAAAGCATGCTCCTTCGCCGCTTTGTGCAAACAAACGCGTTCGAGGAAGAATTCTACCGAAGGCACGGGGCTCGGAATCGAAATGGAACCGCGAACGCGAAAGAATGCCGTCGTACTCCGAGCAGCCTTCACAATGATGCTGGTGTAGGTAATAAATCAAGACACCCGGCTCATGTCAACCTCCCGAGCTGTCGAATGGTGTAATATCGGGTGTTTCTGTGTGTGTGTGTGTCCTTGGTTCTTGGCAGTGTGTCCGCGCCGAAGCTCAAGAAAAACCAACGATGCGAACATTTAGCTTTTCATCGGCCTCATTACCATGTGAAACATTTCGCTGTAAACAGGGAAAAAGGCAGCGATGGGTGGCGAAGGGGACGAGAAGAGGAAAGGAAAGCCTTAGAATCTTTTGAAACTCGACGAGAAATGGAGGAAAGAGGAACAATAACCATCCAACGGAATGAGAGGGAACCAACCAATCGTCCTGGCGGAACCTTCCATCCCGTCTCCAAACGTTTCCACTTCCAAGGCAGTGCGGCGTGTTGTCTGCGAGTGTTGCGAGTGGTCGAGGCGTGGTCCTGCGATGCCTTGTTTTGCGTTTACTATTAATGACGAATGGAAAACACAGAGCCCCCCCCCCCCCATGGCTCCGGCCATCGTCCCTGCATCGGAAAGCGAAGGGCATGCTGGATGGATCAGTGCATCGCAAACGGAAGCAGACACAGGCATCCGGTGGATTTCAAAGGATGTTGAACGATAATGAAACCCAAGCAAAGAAGACGAAGCAATCAACATGATGGAAGCCCGGGAGGCCTCAGTGTGCGTTCGACGCCCGTCCCAAACCACCCCCTCGGGGAGGCTTTTGTTGCTCGCCTCACTCACGTCGTCTAGACGCAGCATTACGGAGGCCCTTTGTTGTGAGTGCGTGGAATAATTAATGGCAACCTGGCCGTGTCCTGGCTCGCGCGCTGTTTCCTGCCTGCCACCAGCCGCACTGGATCGTGGGTTGTTGTTTTCCCGGCAGTTTCGGGCCGTTTGGAATTTTCTAAGGTCACCCATCATCGTCAACATCAACGCCGCCATTAACCGCAACCGGGAGGCGCGGAATCATGCACCCCATCGTGCCTATTTGCGATGCTGTTGATGATGGGCTTGTTGTTGTGATTTGCTCTCCCTCAAACAACAGCTTTCCAAAATGGTTCCCCACCACCAACAAGAAAGCAGGGTAATTTCGGGCGCTCGGTTTTGTATTAATTTTTCGAAGCATGGAACTTTATCCCCACGCATCGGGGGCTTTATTGAAATTGCTCTTTCGCTGGCAGTTTCGTTACGCGCGAGGAATTTCCCTCACTCCGGAAGGAAGGAAAATGACAAGAAGTCCTGCTGGAAGACGAAGCTCGTTTGTAAAACAAACAGCGGAGGAAGTGGTTGTGTGTGGAAAGTGTTACATTGTTTGTTCATTAAAGGAAACGTTCGCGGGATAACTGCGACGGTGGTCGCATTCGTGGCTCATCTATCTGTTTCCCAGTTGGAGGTGCGCCCGTTTGCCCTCCCTTCGCTCACGGCACACCTACATACACGCGCTCCTTTAAATATGTATCTCGGTATGTTCTTCTAATTAGTGTACGATGTTCGGTCGTCCTAGCAGCCATTAGTCGTCTGGGAACGATTTAACGGAGGAACGTTTCGTTGAAGACGATGGTGACGGGCTTTACGGTGTCGATGTAAGTTGTCACTTATATGCTTGTGGTTATGTTCTCCTTAACCACGAAGACGCAAAAACCACACGCATTGACGTAGGGATAGGAAATAGTTGAGAATTTGTCAGATTTTAAACAATTTGTTGAATGATTGGGCTTTTTGTGAAAGGTCTTCGTGAACATTTTATGGATAATCTTAAGCACTGCTTCAATCGTACCGTAATATCAACTCATGAACAGAAGCAACTATTTTAATGGTAGACAAAGTTGTTTATTTATTATAACTTGCTGGAGTTTCACTTAGATTAGCAACGATGCTTTTCTGTTCCGTTTGTGTGATAATCTAGCAATTTCGCAAATGCAACTGGGTTGATATTTTAAGCGTGTAGAGATATTGCCACAATTTTCCTGCTTAAAAAAATAGTCAACCACAACTTGGCCAGTCGTGAACATGACATAAACCACAACGATAAAACTACAGCTCAATCAAATATTGAAATTTTCCCATCCAAGCTGTCCTCTGGCAGTGAAAACCATTAATATGAAGAAAGAGAAAAGAAATCAGTCTTTCGTCGTGAATCTTCTACTGATGCAGTCGAAAGGATCTCCCGAATGAAAGGAGACCACAACCGTATGCCGTCAGGCGTGGGACATAAATTTTAATATTTTATCACCCGCGCCCTTGCGCTCGGAAAAGGGCAGCAACAGCCAAAACTCCTTCAGGAGAAGACGAACGAACCCTCCGGCCAAAACTAACACGTCCAACACTTCGTCGAACCGGTTGGGGCCACTCGAGAAGTGAGAGAGAGAGAGAGAGTGATGCCGGGAGAGATATTGGCAGGATATTGGTTCGCGTTTATGTGTTTGTCGACCGCCGAGTGGCTGGCCTGCCGTCGGGGACAGAATTTTATGTCTTTTTTGGCAGGTTTCTACTATTTTATTACCAAACCATTGCGTTGGAGGTCAACGGAATACCAGACGAGCGGACAATATTGGTTTGGGGATGGTTTTTTTTTCCTGCTCTCTTCAACTGCAACGCAACCAACAACTGCAGCACACTCAATCTGATCTGGCTGATGGTATGATGTCTGTAGAGTTTTAAGAATTCTAAAACCATTGTTTCATTGGAATGAAAAAAAAATCACGAACAACGAACGGCACGAGAATCGGCGAATGCTGGAACGTTGAAGTGCGTACTAAATTTATCGCGTGCAATAAAAATCGACTAATGCCAGATAAATATCTGCTATCAAGTGGCAGAAAGAAAAACGATGGACTTAAAAACATAGTAAAAGAGGTCAGAGCGTTTCTTTTCTTTTATCTAAAGAAACGACTTTTTTACTTCCTCATTAGGAGGGATTTACAAATGTGAAAAAAGCGATCAGCTTAAATTTAGTATAAATGTTTCCAACGTGTTCAAAAGTATTAAATAACAAGAAATGTTTGCTATGTGTTGATATTTTAGCTTTTGAAATGTGGATTTTAAATTCTCGAGCCGTCCAAGTTGGAAACGTTTTCAATGTCTTATGTCCTCTTGTCCAACTCCGTATCCTACACATAGTCTGGCAAAGTTTCTAGCATATCCATATTTTATTATGTTTTCAAAATTCATTCACGAAAAAACACAAACTTTTCTCAAGTGCTTGCAGCTCTTAAGAAAATTAAACACACCACGGATGGTAAGCTTCGCGACCGTCTTCAGCAACGCCATTCGATCTTAGCTGACCCCGGAGCACCTCTAGAACATTCGGCCAACTCTCCGCAGCGCAATGTTCTCGTGGCGTCAAGTGCATGCTCGAAAGTAATGACAGTTCGAGCACCAGACCGAAAACTTATTCTTCCACCGCCGTGAAGTTTAATTATAATTCTATTAGTTCGTAATTTACTTAGAAAATCAATTCGGTCGTGCGCTGCCCAGTTGTGACGCTTTCTGGAACCGATCTGCAGCCGTCTGTAGCAAGCGCGCTGCTATTTACGCTATTCCCCAGATACGGATGGAAAGTTTCGCGGGTCTGCATAAGTACTACGTACCTCGCCCTTGCGATGACCCATATCGCGGAGGTTGTGGAGGTTTCGGGAACGGAGCTCTTGACATGACAAACGAAATTGCCTGAAGTGTGAACTTTATTTTCCGGTTCCATGACCATGGTGTCAAGATGTTGAAGTTTGTGAATGTGCAAATCCGATAGAATACAAACGAATCTCATTAATTTTGCAAACATGGTGCTCTGCGGACAAGGTGAAGCCAGTGGTTGTTAAAGTCTGCCCAAATTAACTGCAATACGCTAAAGCTACTTCCAAAGCCAAATATTTTACTAACCCGTAAAGGTTCATGTATGTGCAGGTTTTCCATGTTAGTTGAAAGAAATGCGTTTATGCTTTGAAACACGTTAAGGGTTACGGATAAACCTTTGTCAACGATGAGATTTTAGGTTTATGTTAGCGATAGGCTTTAAATGTTTTTTTTTTAAACCAATTGAATTTGGACATTGTTGTTACAAAACTACAGATAATAAACACGCAGCACTCACCATTAGCTCAACTTCGTCGAGAGATTGTTATCTTTTTTCCATTTAAATATCTTTGACTAGTTTTTTGTAGCCAGGTAGCCTGGCGCTCCCAGACCCCTGGTCTCACAGGTTTAAGTTTTATGAAATATAAATAAAAATACATCGAATGAATTGAATTCTTAGTTTTTTTCAACTTATACAGGCGTTTGCTTGAGATTTTTTGGGTTCTGATGATTGAGTTTGGGATTTTTGTTTTCCCTTCGTGGAGATTCGCTACAACCATCGTGTCATCACGCAGCATTTTTTACCACCTTAAAAAAAGATATAGGAAGCATAATATAATTCATAGAAGCATAAATGAGGAAATATAATTTGACTCAAATGATCGCCCATTTGAAGCATGGTCGTCAGTAAAACTAATCTGTGACAACTAATCCGTGGCCGTATGCTGGGCGCGTTCGATGGCAGCCTGACTTGTTGCTTGACTGAATCTGAAAGAACATAGACGAAGCATAGTTTTAATGCGTAGGATAGATCCTGCAGGATGGCTTGCAGCCTCAGGCAAAAGATGCGCGCCGCTAGGTCAGGTCGGTCGGTGGCTTGCCCGTCCAAAGATGTTGCGTGATCTCGGGACATCGACGATTGCATCCTCCTGGTCCTGGTAATGGGTGCGCATGTATTGGTCGCTACCGACGATCAATGGCGGCAGGAACCATCGATCGACCCTGTGCCAACCGATAGGTGGCGTCCGTTCCCTTCCTCGGCTCCACCATGGCTGTGGCGACCTGATCACTCATCGTGATGATTCGCTGATTTGCCCCACGACGTCGCTTGGCAATACCTTTGGTCCAAGCAACCTCGCCGTATGGGTGCAACAACGGACACTCCTGACGACCATATGGTTCTACTTGACCGCCTGTTTCAGGAGGACGGTTCTTGCACCATCAGATCGGGACGTATCGTTATCTTTATCCTGGCGGATCGATTAGGGTGCCCGCCACTTCATCCGCTGTTGGCCCATTGTAGCGACGTCGGTCGAGCTCGGGTATGCGGCTTCGGATGAAGAAATGGCATGATGCCGTCTGCTCATTTCCCTCGGCTCCTCCAGGCGGCCCACGGTTATGCACCCCTCATACGGATGGTGTTCGGCCAGGGTGCGTGTGATTTTGGCAACGATGTCGCTGCCAAGCTCTACTTGCGGGAACATGTTGGTCCGTGCATTTACTGCATACATTTACTGCATGCATTTACTGCTGCTCTTCCTGCGCATCGTAATAGTAGAGCTGGGCGTAAGCAGGTGTCCGATCGAGTGGGCACTCCTTTGAACCAATCCGGTGGCAGAGAGTTCCCTGAATACGGAAGGGAACCGGCCCTCTCTCTCCTTTCAGCAAGGTCTCATCCTGCCGTACCCGATCACCTGCTTTCACAGAGGCCCAATTGGATGTAAATGCAAACGCACTGTTGTACCGCCGAATGTTGTCCATAAAACGCGGGCTTATCGAACAGTGCGGTCAACTCGGGCGGCGGTTCCTCGAAGGCGGGGAGCACGACTTGCAGTAGATCATGCCAGTTTCGGTAGGCCAAAGCTAAGTCAATCGCATGGTCGGCCAGGCGGCAGTAGAAGGCGCCCTTCCGTTGGATGGCCACAATCGTCGTGTTACTGAGAGCAATTCGCAAGCGTCGCAGACTTCTGGCCCGTGTAGTCGCCACTAAAACACGACGTCCCATAATCTCCCTCTTAGCCGCAGAAGATTCAAACGATCGGCCCCTAACCCTGCCTTCTTATCAACCAACACTGGCAGCCTTGCTACAACGGATGTTGATGCTGGGCGCGGCAGTACGGGAGGTTCCCGCTCCATCGACGGCCCTGCTGCTGGCCCTTGCTCGGTCTCCTGCTCCGGCTCCGGCTGCCCTGTGGACTCGGTCGTGTAATGGCGTTGCCAAATTTGCCGTGTCCGGCCTCACACCACGCGCACCGCCCGTTGGCCCACTGTCTCCGCTGCCCTGAGATCGGCGTAGGACTGGCGTTGCGTTGCCGTTTCCGTTCCACTTGCTCGTCGTCGAACATTGTGGGCACTTTTTTTTAACTAAAAAAAAACACAATAGCCCAAGGTCGGATGCAGAGAGTAATTAGCAAAAATGCTAACCTTAACAGTAACGAACTTACTTTAATGAACTTCTAAAACTTGCACTGTCGATCTCAATTTGTACTATTGATCGCGATGACGATGAGTACAAAGGAAAAGAATTATTTAAACGGCATGCTTCGCTTACCTTAAATAACTTCTATTAGCACTGTTTCACTGATAATAATTTTTGGATTGAATCTCGATGAGAGCGCGCTTCAATACACTTTTCGTTTCTGGGTAGGCACGTGAACCAAAGCCTGTTTAGATATAACGTGACAACACCAATGTGCAGCACACAGAATACAAACCATACGCACTGCATAAAGAATATCATCTACAGTTCAATATTGCCGAACCATCAACGGCGGTGCGGTAAGATCTGTTTCCCAAACAAATATCGTTCGCAAATCTGCTTTACATGCATACATTTTAAAGCGAAGTGAAAAGAAGAGCAGAGAGAAAGCAGCATACGATTTGGTCATCAAATACGTATCAACGTCAACCGTAACAGTTATTTTAAAATGGTTTAACGTGATAACGTGAACTTGGTATAAAGTGATCGATAAAAACGATCGATTGAGCCAGCGCGCATTTGTTTAACATTCAGTTACATAGGGTAAAGGGTGCGTGAAATTGCTTTCATTTCACGTGATTCATTTTGCTTTGTTTAAGTTCTAAATTCGAAAACTGCCGGTAAAGTGAGCCAGCGCGGTTGTTGGTATGTTCTTTTCTCGCCGGCAAGCCAGTAATCTCCATGCAGAGATGCTTTTAGTAAGTGAGGTAAAAGTGCGTCTTTTTTATTGTTAAGGTGTTTTCCTATATTTTTAGTCCTGAAAACTGACGAAAACCGACGACGATCGATTGAGCCAGTGCGCTTGGCTTGTTTTGTTTATTCACGCCGCTGTCAAAAACGATTGAGGGCCCAATGTAAACATTAGTCTAAAGAACTAATGTAAACATTAGTCTACGCATTTGTTTTGATCTAAGCGCAATTAATATAGGGAGTAGATGAGCCTATGGAGTGTCTCAGAAACGATTGGCCTGGACGATAAGCAGTACAATTATTACGTATCAAATAAACATTTTCTATCGGGACGATCGTGGAAGATTTTCCTTCCATTAACCAAATTCAATCAGCTGTTATGAGCTTCGCCTGGAATGCGCTAGTTACCATCGCTCCAAACGTGACTGGACGAACTGGCGCAAATTGATAGAACGCTATTCAGCTGTCGTCCGCGAGCCGGAGGATTGCTTCATGTTTTTCAACTGATAATTGAAGGGCGCTCAAATTAAGCACTCGCTAAACGAACGTGAACCCATCGTCCCCCGACCATACGATTTTATTGCACGATTTAAACTCGCTAAAGTGCTTCAAGTATCGATCCCCGTTTGGCGCCTCGCTGCGGGTTTTGCGCCGAAAGTAAACGTTAAACTAAACTGTATCGGAATGGTGCTCTACTTTATTTTTCCACCCGGTCCACGTCGACCATCCAGAACGATGATGATCGGGATGAAGATATCCATCTATCGATACTTGTGAGCTCGTTTGCATTGGTCGCTGTTTTTCTGGACGATTATTCTTATTGCGCAAACTTTATGTTATTGACGCACTTTGCTCACGAACGGCGCTCACTTCGGGCTTCGCTTAGGGTCATCAGCACGTGCCTCAGGAGTGTGTAATGTAAATTTAAATCGTGTACCCTATTTGATTCCCCCTTCTGGGCGAAGCTCGCCGTCAACCGACTTGATACGTTGTCCAAATTTTGCTTTTCTTGCTAATGGTTCATTTTCTCCTCTATTTTCCAGGTAAGTGCATTCTGCCCCTGGTGGGATCGTTCTTCCGGACGCGACGATGGGCACCTGCTGAAAGGAAACGCAGTAATGATAAGTGCGAGATTCCATTTAAATTACTTAACATCGGCCGACTCGCGGATTCTTCGACGAATGTTGGCAACCTGTGCCTCAAGTCCGTTAACCTGAAAAATAACTCCACCGAACTATGTGAATCCAGCTAATTGGTTGAATGCTACGCTCCACTCAGATTGCTGTCTGTAGCTGATAAAGGTACTATTATGCAGATAATCTTTATGTCACCCAAGGTGTTTACGATGCACGTGCTACTATCTTCCTTCTTGTGCTTTCGTCGGGAGCTGCGTAAGAAGAGATAAAAGAAAACTAATGCCATTCAACATTATAGCCCTCACCTAAACAATCTGCATTCTAGTGATAAAAAACTGCTGTTATCTTATTTGCATTTATGGTTCTTCGATGGTGCAACAAAAAGAGCATTCACTTTTGATACAAACGGCAACGGACTTGGCGTTCATTCAAAAGTTTGCAGTTTTCTGTTTGTTAAACTTTAAATTTAAGTCATCGATGGTATAGGGAGACCCCTTTTGGGTCCGATTAATTGCGGAGAGATGTATATAGGCTCCGTGTATAGGAGACCACAAACGTGTAGTTTTTTTTTCTCGATCGTCTTTTGGCAAAGTCCACAGTAACGACGGGCAGCTCAATAGCCCAGGTCCTATAAAACTATTACCGTTAATAAATGGTACCCATAAAATTACATTTTAATTTAATTAAATCATACCTTTCTTCAACCGTGTGCCCGCGTCGACGAAGAAAATCGTCTGGACGGGGAAAAAACTCCCAGCTACCGTGTCGCCTACATTTAACCGCCGATGTCCGCTATGCCTTTGCCCAAGGGGAGAGGATTTGCCAGTGAAGTGTAAATTACTTTCAATTAGACAACGGTCCTGAAGCCTCCGCAAAAGCTTTGATGCACGATCGTGTGGCTGGTACGGTGACTTTAGAGCTTCCCCCGAAGAGTACCTGGAAAATGTGAGACTTCAGATGGATTTCCCAGAGCGGAGGACGAACGGTGCAGGCTTATGTGCCGGAAAGCCTCCACAAACGTGGGATACTGTTACTCCCTAAGGCGATGCTGTGCGGGACTGGGTAGGTTGTGAGCTGTGGAAACATGGGTGAAAGGAAGGGATGGGGATGTTCGTGGGCATGGAAGGAGGAATCTAATTAACATGTACAATCCGGACGCTTCGAGCTGGGATGTATAAACTAGGAATTTCAATATTCATAATTGAAAAATATTGCGTAAACTTCATTAGCGCGCAATTTGGTTGGCTCCGTTTGAGTTCCTTCCTTGAGCTTTTTGAGATGGAAGAGACGGGGAAGTCAAAGCATAACGCACTGCGCGCCACCCTTTCCGAAACAGTATTTACCAATGGAAAATTGAACAGGGGGAGTGAAATAGAAAGTTGCCTGTAGCCGGGTCGTTTGCCAGAGAACGAAGAGCGGAGTGGGAAGCGAATGGGGTGGAAGTGGAAAGAATTTTCACAGGTGTTTGGAAATAATTAAGGTCGAAGTGAGAACATAGCAGCAGTTCCAGGGAGTAGTAGACTCCATTTTTCTCCTCGCTTGGGGGAAGCTTTCCATCGACGGAATTTCCGCTCGGCTAAGTGAAGCTACATTAGCCCTAATAGTCCGTTACTTTATCGGGAAGTGCCGCAAGAACACTTATGGCCCTATGTGCAGGAGATGACAAATCGCCAGCCACCAGCGCCGGAAAGTGTGGTGCTGAGCGAGCCACTCGGAGAGAGTGTCTTTAACTGGGTTCGTGAATTTTTAACGTTCCATTAACTCTATTAAGTTAATTAGGCGCTAGAGCGGCATGCGCCGGAATGCCGGAGGAGACGTTAGAAGACAGCAGAAATATATCAAACACGGGTGGAACGAACGTTTCTTTCGAACACATTTTATCTGCACATGAAAACTCGTTCCTTTTGTCCCGGCTAATCGAGCAAACTGACCTGAGTCTTTCGTTGGACGTTATGAAACATTTTTGAAGCTCCTTTTGAGTGATGTGTTGATAATGCTTCAGCATTATCAGTCAGTCGTTTCAGAAAGGTCATTCAAAACAAGGGCGAAATGCGTCTATCACATCTTTAGTAGTTGAGCCAGGACGGTCCAACTCTTGGCACTTGCCTTTACCTCGAGAGCTTCTGCCAGAACGATGATAAAATATTGTTTATCGTAACAGCTTTTTAAGCGGGAAAATGAAAGCTATGAGGTGTTTTGTAGAATTAAACATACCTAATGTTCATTATGATTGAAATGCATGATTTCAATTTTTGCTTTTAACTGATTAATTTCAGTTACTAAAAACGCAAATGCAAATCGAGATATACTTAAATACTGTTTGAAATTGAAATAAGTTACTACATTGCACAGTATTTTATAATTGAATGCATTTTGCACATCTGAGATATTTCTGTTCGACAAATAGCTCTGTGGCAAATGTTTGTCAAGGCCACAAAGATAACAGTTCGATTAAAACAGGCTTAAAAAACCCACTATATTCCCAATAATCCAATCATTTCATAGCGACAATCATACTGGTTTTGGACGACATCTTGGTGAGCCTTTTCATTTAACTCATGTGTGTTATATTTAGACAAATATTTAGAACGCAGGATATAGATAAAATGTTCTTTGGTCGAAACGTAACACGTGTATTTCTTCACATCAATGCTGTTACAATCGCCTGGCAGGTCCTTTGAAACGTTTGGTGTCCGGAGATCTTAGGGGCTCTCGATACTTTGAGAGGTTGGGGTGGACCATTAATTGAATTTGCTGGATCATTTCACTGCTTTACCGATTCGATTATTTGCACTTTCAAGCCATTTCCACCCTCCCCGGTTTGCACTGGTTGGATGCGACTTGTGGGGCGTTTCTTGGGCCGGATGGTGCTCATTCCATTCCTCGAGTCACTGTCGATGATTACGATGTGGACGATGTGGTGGATGGTAAGGAAAAACCCGCCCCCACCCTAACGGCCATGTTAATGTGTGTTCCAGCCGGCACACGGTTTGCTTGCGTGGGATAAAGTCCGACTTTACATTTATGCTGGTGCCACACACACACATACGCGCGTGCTCCTTTCTCAGAATTATTTGTTCGCCGGAGAGAGAGAGGAAAAGCGTGTACGTGTATGCGTGAGACACGGAAATTTTGTGTTAATTGATTTTACTACGAGCGCCTACCCTCGGGAACGGAAGGGGACGCCTTTCGTTTGAGAGCAGGTCCTTTGTAATCTAGTTAATGGGTAAGCCAACACCAGAAATTGAATATTTATGATGGCCGGTACGGACAGACCTCGGCAGACACTACTCGGCAGGCATTGAAGGGGTTCAGCCTCCGGTAGATCGGGTCCGTCAAATAGGCGGTAGCTTACTGTTGCTTCATGTAAGTGATTGTGCTGGCAACAAAATTGTAACTAGAAGACGGGGATACGATTAAAACGGAGTTGGATTTTTGTTCCATCAAGCCGGCCCTGGAACTCGAATTGTTATCTCTTCCATTTGGAGGACGATTATTATTAGGAAAAAAATCCGCCATTGCGGATTGCCATTGCCATAGACTTTTTCTCGTTGCTTCATCATTCTGTTATATCTATGAAATTTAAAATAAGTATCTTAACACATGCAACTAATGTGGATTAAGTGCATGCTATCGTCTTGTAGCAACAACGTTTTTCAAAGTCAGTTACAATGTGCTATATATATATAGTCATGCCTACCCATGTGTTAAGGCCTTACGAGACATTTTCTCCTTTAATTTAAATGGTAGTCTATCCTTCGTATAGAGGGAGGTCCGTTCTGGATTCGAACCCTCGCTATCGTGGATTATGTTCGAGCTTGCGTACGCGCACGACTATCCCTGACCTCAAATAGTAGAGTATATGACGATGTAATAACGAATGCGGCATGTACAAAGTACAACCATGGTTTCAAGTCAGTCGACACGAGTTGCGTCAAGGCCCCTATGTATTTGTTTTTCAAAATTAATCAAATGACAAGACTAAAAATGCTGATAAAGAATATTCTTACAGCATAAAAGACAAATGTTCATTATAGTTAAATTTGTTATCGGATTCATCAATCTGTGACATGACATCCTGTTAACCACAGCGGTTTACCATACCATTACATTAATTTATTCTAAACAGATTCCCTTGGATCACCGGAGAGCGGTCCTCAATTAGAAATGCATGGATTTTCCAGCCGAATACCGCACAAACGCGTACATGAGTTTTGTTGGAAACATTTTTCGGACCCAGCCTGACCGTTCAAAGCCAAAAGAGATACTCGGTTTTCAAATCCCAGCTCGGTCCCTTAGCTTGTCCTGCCCGAAAAGGATGGCGTCATTTCGACAGGGCTCGAATGTTAAACTTAATTGAAGAGGGCAATCACCCTGTTTGTGTTTCATCGTGCGGCGGCTGGTCGGTCGCTGTGGCCCGTTAAATTATCCAAACGATCCGGACCGTCCCTTTCGAACTCCCGCCCTAATCGGCAAAAGGCTGAAATTCAGCCCTTGCGTTTGCACTCCTGGTTGCGTGTGGTGGCTTCCTGATGCGTGCGAATGTTAATCGTGCCAAGTATTGGCATTTATTTGACGTTCATCGCCGGAACAACATTTCATTGCGATAAAGAATGAGCCTCATGGTGGGAAGAGAAAGAGTGTGCTGGGGGGAAGAAGAACGTCCAACTTCCTGTTTCGGTTTGATGCGTCCGTTTTTGTGGTTTTGTGTCGGACAGCTTTCCTACCGGGATTGGTTCATTTGACGCATCCCCAACGTTCGTTGTCCGTGGAAGAAAAGAATTTAGAAAAAAAAACAGTGAAAGCACTGTGTCCAAATCGATGTTGTGTAAGCTTCCATCAATTAGCCTTCAGACGGCCTACCGGTCTCGGGGTCACCTTATGGACGATCAGTTGTGGCTAGTTTTAAGGAGCTTATAGTGCCAACCATCCGGTAGCTCGTAGCCACAGAGAAGATCCCGGTTACGATGACAAATAAATAAACAAATAAATAAGTAAATAACACTCCAACCAGCTGAGATTTGGCTGTCGCAGGGGTCGTTGGTTCGATCCTGTTCGCAACTCGTGTCGTCGTTTTTGAGACTGTTTGTCTAAACGAAGCCCGCTCTGGTTTTCGTTGATGGCAAAAGCTCTGTTGAATACATTTCGTCAGGACGCCAGGACGCCTCGAAATGCGAAACCGTTTGCGTGGCACCTAGGGAAGGCCTTGCAACCCTCAACCCGAAAACTCTGCCGGGAGAGAAAGAGTAAAGAAAGGACCGTCGAGCCCGAGTAGCAGAAAATGGTAATTAACCTCAATTATGAAAAGGGGACTATTTATAGGCAACGGCAAAACCAGTTGGTTATGGTAATTTTTGGTTTTCTCGGTTAATGCTCTCCGAAAGCAACTCCACGTTTGATGCCATTCCTCCCTCCTTTTCTTCCATAACCACCCCCGTTCGTCCACATCCGCTTCACACCACAACAACATGTTGCAAACTTCTCTACACGAATGGCAGGTGGGAGCAACTTTCGCCAAGAGACCTATTCAAATAGCGACTCCAATCACAGCTCGAGCTCCTGTGAATAAAACCGGGATACGGGTGAAACACAATGCCAACCACCGTCACCGAATTTTCCGACACCTTTTGGCAGTGATTTCCACAGTGACCACAAAGCTGACACACGGTTTCGGGAACGGAATGCCAGTGTTGGTCGAATAGTCGAGCGTCGATTTTTCATTTGTTCAAATTATCTAAGACGGTTTTGGTTGCTACTGAAAGTTATGGTGGGGTAGTGTTGCCAAATTGTGGTTTTGTCTAGTTGGGTATACACTAAACGTAACAAGTCTTATGTTTTGGATTGTTTTCTGATGGAGAGTCTTATTAAACGGAAACAAATATGTTTTATTGTATCTCGAGCTTTTAAATATTCCTTTAATCGATGGCTATCTATGGATGCAGTCAAGATAAAAACTCGCAAAACAATAACGTTAATGAAGAACTGAGAACACAGAAACTGTGACCAATGCTGAAAACATAAATACCAGCGCTCAAGCATGCTGACAACGCTTATTTCAAACCAGATAAAGTTTTAAACGTCTTTTTCTCTCCCTTCGTTTCCGTTGTTTCCACCAGCAAGGAGGAATATGTTTGCGATTACTTGTTGGCTGCGCAGGAACTCACTTAAGAAATTTAAAGCAATCCATAGAAAACCTAAAGCATGTAGTCAAAAACAGCCGATGAATGTTTTCGACATAAGCTTGAACCCTTTTCCGGAGCCTCGTTACATGTGTGTCTACGGATGGCGTCATGCATCGGGAGCAGACGCGTCGTTCTGCTTTGTTTGATTTAACTTTTCCTCGTCTTAATCGAATTGTGTGAAGCTTGGATTTTTTTTTTTTACGAACACACGTGGCTTCCATTTGCGGATAACGAATGAACTCCGATCTGGCAGCCGGTGCTTGTATCGCATGACGACGAAAACGACAGTGAATAATTACTCGCAGAAAAGGTTTTGTTTTGCCCACTAAAAAATAAAAAAATTCAAGGAGCATTTCTTGTCGAGAGTAATGATGGAAAACTGCAGCGCTGCCCTGTTTGCTGGTGATATGTGAAGGAAAGTTTAGGATGGAAAGAGTTAGGATGATAAATTTTCTCTCTCGAGATAAATGATCATTTTCATTTTTACTTTTGACGCAAAATTCGAAGATTTTCTAAAATGTTTCTTTATCTATTTGCTGACTATAAAAGTAAACTTACAACATACTTGCGAAGAAAATTAAAAAAGAAACAATAGTAAGCAGAAAATGGTGCTGCCTGAAAAATGGAGAGCTGTCACTCCCAATGCAAGAAAAAAATTCTGAAAGACCTGCTATGAAAAAATACCAGGATCATTTGGCAACTCTGTGCACCAGATTTGTAAAAAGTATAAAACAAGTTATCCCAATTTAAGTTAATTCTCAAAACAATAATTATTCCACTTCTTTACGTTATGATTGTCCTTTCGTTCTACGTACAAACAAATGTGAATTTTGGGTAATGAACTGAAGATCACGTTGGAATAAAAATGATAAGGTTTATGCACTACATCCGCTGGCAGAGTAATCGTTGAGTTGGATTTTTTCCACTTCCTTACCTGGAAGCAAAACATGGCTGAATAAATTTAAAACAATCTGTCATCAAAATATTCAAAAAAGTAGTTTCAGTCTTTTATGTTTGTTGTGAAATAAGGATTCAAAATTATCTGTCGATGCTACCGCCCAGAACGGATTTATCTCGTAGGAAATGAAAAATCCCATGCTGATCACTCATTAAATAAGCAATTTTACAATTGGGAAAGTATAAGCTAAACAATTTCCTAAGTTCAAGTGTGTCATGTGTGTCTCACAGAGAAATTAAACCTGTTAACAGGTGAGGTTAGCATCTGAACCAAAAGTTTTCTATTCTCAAGTATCATGAAGGTCGTTCAGAACTGCATAACTGAATTCCTTGTAACTCTACCCTTGCTCCTTCTTGCTTCCTGCTCCTCATTGTTTGAAAAAATATTGCTCAAAGCTGATGATAGTCCTGCAGTTCAAAAACTTAACGGTTTCTTCAAGAAAGTGTACGGCAGGAATTGTGATAAATTCACGAGTACTGAGACATTGTGCTCGAAACTCTTTGCGATCTCTATTTAAAGCCAAAGCCTCTGCTCGAAACCGGTGTCCATGAACCAACATTTTATTTCAACGTTAAACCAAATCCAGATGAATCGTGCAGACGCAATTGCACAGTAACGGGCCATTCTTTCCCTGCGTATTTGGAAGCAGTATCTGCAACACATTGTGGAGCTTTATCGGTCCGAAAAAAAAACCTATCGAAGAGTATTGCAACCGCATGATATTTCATTTCAATCCAAACACTCGAAAGCCAATACAATCCGCCGAAGCTCGCAAACGAAAGCGAGCGTGCCAATCAGCCAATGGAGCGGCCCGGAGGAAACCGAAGCCACTTTGGCAGTGGGAGATTTCCTTCTAATGGAAATGCAATACTTCCGTTGTGCGCTCGCAACACCCTGCGGAGTCCCCTTTTAGCGCATATGTGGAAAGTTATGCGCTCATAACAGTCATTGGCCCTTATCCCGCGGCAACTTATATGGTTACGCCGACAAAAGCTTCGCTGTACTCGACGCTTGTGTATGCTTGCCAGTATGTGTATGATTTCTTTCAGTGTACCACTCGTCCTCAGCTGGTGTATTTACTCGCGAATGCAGAAAACGCATTGCCGTCCATTAGCGAAATCGGGGCCCAGATTTCTCGCCGGGCATCTGTCCACGTCTGGCGCTGTGAACTCGCGGCTCCTACCTCTTTGGCGTTGTTGGCGAGGCGTTGTATTTGAGAGCAGATTTTTTTTTTATCTTTTAAAGCTTGGTTTATGCAATCTCGAAATCCTTCAGCTAGAGGACGAAGGATTTTGTGCGGTACATAAAATTCCAATAAAAATTCACTATTGTTGCCGTGAATCGACTGCATCGGCGAAAATGCGGTTCTCGTGGTTTCTCGATTCGATCCGCAGCTGAGCTTTTGCTAAAATACTGTCGATAAAATGACTCATTTTGTGGTATTTTAATAATTTCAATACGCAGTCAGGCCGTTTTTATGCTTTTTTAAGCATTCTTGTGCATTTTTTGGTATTATTAACTGCCCTTTAAATGGGAAATGGATGTTTTGAAATGTATGATGGTATTAAGCTTTTTTTTTTAAATATATCTAATTGATTTTAATTAACATGGTCAATAGTAACACATTTAATCCTAAAGTCCAGAAAGAAATCCATTCTCATCGATTGACGCCTAACTAGTGTTGCAAACGCAACGGAAGCAAAAAAACTGAAAAAAACTAAAGATTTCTTTAGGAAGCCCTCGCTCTGGAGAGACCAAAAAATTAGTCTTTATTTCGTGACTTTTTGCTTCCTTCTTCTTCGAAGGCGCGTCCTTCGGCCCTTTTTAACACATTGCTGGCGTGAGTGCCGATCCCGCTATCCTCCCGATCGGCAAATCATCCACCACTGGAAGTCTCCGGTGACAGGAGCGCCCGTTATACACCCAAGGTTTATAACAATTAGCTTTCTGTCGGATCGTTCCAAACTATCCCATGCTTTTGCATTCAATGAATTAATTTTTTTTTTTACAGCAATGATTTTGATTATGGCATCACGCTGAATGGTGGAGGTCATTTACAATTGAAATGAATGTAACAAAAAAAAATGCTCTCGTGTCGTTAAGTTCTACAGAGGCAAGTTTCTCATTTCGTAACACTTTATCTTTGTTGCTTCTCGTTGTTTCATCATTTTGAGCTCGCTAAAATCGCAAAAGGAAAAATATCGCCTAAGCATCAATTTTGCATGTTCGGCTTTGAGTTTATAAATTTTTTGTATCAACATTTATTTATTACCATCAGTATTTATTACAACACATTATTTATTACAACAGTTAATCAGTTTAGCGTATGATTAATCTCAATCTTCACCCGCTTCTTTATCAAACAATTACCATGAACAACGCCCTTATGTATATTATTGTTATTTCAAAATTGTTTATATTGCTTATTTTATTTCATTGTTTTTATGCACCAAGTATCCAAAACCCATCCGGAGATATCGAAGATAGATCCGGCGAAACTAAAGAAAAAGTTAGAAAAGCGTCAAGGAGCCGCTGGCCAAGAGTGTTTGGCCATGAGTAGATCATGTTTGCTAACCATAAGTCATATATATTCGAATTAATTATTAATACAATAATAATGCTATGTTTCAACTTCTAGCTCAATACTCAATTATAGAATTTAAACGTTCATTCACACAACCATACACCGTCGACCATGGCTCATTTTCTGGCGCATTGCTCGTTTTTTCTAGCAAATAGGTTATAAAATCCCGACATTCTCTTTTGTTTATAATCCCTGAGTCTTTCAAGTGCTTTACCATCATCGACACTCGTTCCACAACTGTGTATTGCTGCAACTGATGTTCGAAAATGAATTTTGCGATTCCATAGTGATGCTTCTCAACTGCTACAAAAGTCAATGGTTCTCCATTTTCATCACGATACGTAAAGCAATCGAAGGGATCTTCCCCCATCATGTACTCGAAAAGTTTTGTTCGCTCTTCTTCAAATCTAGCATCATTCCTTGTTCCTAAACAACAGAAAAACGCATTTCGTTTCAGCTTGCCTCCTATTTGTTTTGTTGAAAATCCCTTGTGCTCTATCAAATGACGGGCAACTTCGAATAAATTGCTGCGCAGAGCATACTGAAGCAATGTCTCTCCCGTGCCATCCTCAAAATCTTTGGGATTCATAACCTTTTCTTCTATAACCGCTATCAAAGCTTTCTGGTATTGTCTATTAACACATCCACCTAACTCATCTTTCTCTACAAAATCCATCAACCTAGTCATCACTTTATTGTTCATGTTTATCGAAAGCATTGGCAGTATTTGTTTTACCGTGAAGCAGTTTCCTGAACAAATGGAAGCGTAAAGCAATTTGAATAAATTCTTTTGGTTACCACTCACTTCTGAAGAAAATACTTCAATCATTTTTTGTTCCTGGCTAAATATGATTGGTCGGTGTGACATGTACAGCTCTTGTTCCTCAATATATCCGTTATCAACATCCATTGGCTCAGCATACTCAACTTCCATAAGGGCACATAACTTTTTGAACACAATTTTAAACAAGGTGTGGTAATGATTTGAAATCGTCATTCTCACAATATAAAAAAACTCCCCAAAGTGAATGTCTGAAGGAACATTGCATTTACGTTCGCCTATCAAATAGTGTATTGCGGGGATGTCTTCAGATGCCACAGCTCTTTTTATAAGATCGTCAACGGTTTTGGGTGGAATCTTTTCAATGCCTCCAGCCTGTTCGATTAGATGCACGAAAAAACCTCCTGCTTTTTTCTCAACACAATACTGCAAAATGGTCAGTGTATTTTCCTTAAATTGCATGCAAGGCAGTTGCAGAGAGATATTTTTCTCTTTGATTAAATGCTCCGCAACTTTTGCCGAAACGTCTTTGACGAACGTTTTAAGAGCTTTGTCTAATTTCTTACTTCTGAATCTCGAGTTCTCCAAAATCATCTCGCCATACCTGACTGCCGTTCGTACTATCTCTTCGACTTCGCCTTGCAGTATTTGATGTGCTAAATTCATTCGATTGATCTTCGATCCATATTCTATCAGCTGCTGGACAGTGTATGAATCGTTCGACATAAACGCATAGTCTAGAGCACTCCACTTAAGCAAGTGATCCTTTTCGTTAAGGTAGGTCGGTCCTGGAAATGAAACTGGGTGGAACAATGCATTGAATCGGGCAACATTTAAAGGATGATAAAGCGTTACCCAATGTAGTGGCGTTCTTCCAGCCTTGTCTCTCGTGCGAATAAAGCGAGAATTTTCTTGCAACATGGTTTTAATATCATGAGCGGATTTATCGATAGCTGTCAGGTGGAGTGTATTACGATTGGTTATAAACATGCGGTCAAAATATTCTCGCATCTCTCTTCGGGTGTCGCGCCAAAACGCAGGAGATCGCAGAAAATTATTTACGTTTGCATTTTTCCTATTCTCGTACAGCCAAAGTGCCGCAAAATATTCTGCAAATGTTCTATGGATGAATAAAGGAACATCATCCTGCACTGCCTCTATGATGCCACTTTTTTCGGTTCCTCTATTAACAATGTTCTTGTATTTCAAAAATGTGTCCTTTGGATCCGTTTCTGTGTGTAACTTCTTTCGTTCCTCATGGTCGAATAGGACATATAGGGCCAAAAAAGAGTGCATGTGAATAGCTTTTTTATCTGATTCGTTAAAGACATTTCCTCCATATACCGTGTTCTGACTGGCGTCCGTAATTGATGTTTTATCAACACTTATTTTCAATTTATTTTCAATAAATGACCCCATCAGATTTAACTTTTCAAATCTATCGTGGCATAAATCTACCATTTTGGTGGATATATTAAAATTAGCAAAATCAACATGCTCGCGAATCAGAGACGAGAGCGAATTCAGGGCAATTCTCGTGAAAAGTGGAGTTTCTCTCAAATTCCACAAATAATATCGTGTGATGCACTCTAAACTGACCAACAAATTTGCCTTTTCTTGTTCTTGTTTCTCCTTAGGGCAGTCTTTATATCCGTCAAATTCGTTATTCAAGAAAGTGTCAATTGAAACCAAGCGATCTTCGTCTGAAAAAGGCTTCAATCGATAAAATTTGACATCATCAAATACTGTTTCAAATTCGTTCTTCAACTTATACGGCCGGCTTGTGAGGTAGATTTTATCAATTCCTTTAAAATGTTCAAACTTGTGAAGTAGATCAAAAACCACTTGTTTGTAGTTGGGGATGATTTCATCAAAACCATCAAATAATAATATCAATTCACTGTTGTTGAACTTTTTCACAAAAAGCCTTAACTCGATGAGTTGCTGTGGGGTAAAATTGTTTTTTGAGTTTTTCAAAAAGTCTATTTCCACCATCCCATCCACAACCGAAAGCAAATCCGCACATTTTTTTGCTTCAACGCGTTCCACGTCTACTTCTTCAGTCTTCGATCTATTGACATTTCTCACTAACAAAGCTAAATGTGTCATTTCGAATAATATCCTTATTGCGTGATTTTCATCAATCGCCGAAGGATCTTCTCCGCCGCGAGTGAGAAGTCTCTTAAAATCAGTCGAATATTCTATTGCATTGAAGCGTAGTATCCACCAGGACTCGTTCTGACTTTGCAAATACCAACCCAACCATGTTAAGTATGTGGACTTTCCGAATCCTGCCTCTTCCAGCAAAATATGTACTTTAACATCAGAATTATATTCAATACCAGGAGAAGAGTAAACAACGCCTTCCCGGTGCGCATGGATGATGCTTTGCACTTGTTCCTCGTCTATCTTTGACTTGCCGAAGCTGTTTTCTGCTTCCGTACGGAACTCAGCCCAGCTCATTTCATCAACTTCCCGGAAAGAACTTACATTCAATGGTTGCCTTTGTTCGTTTGACTCTTCTTTAGAAGCAACGTCCTCGATAATTTGAATCGGCTGCTTACGCATACTCATTGTATCTCTCTGGACATACCAGTCTTTGATTTTTTGGTAATCTTGATCAATTAAATTCATCTTAAACGCAGAGTCGTAAGCCTTTCCTGTTAGTTTCAACAATATTTCTACATCATCGTCATCCTCGACAATATCTGCCAGTATTGTAACCGTGCCAAAAATGGTCCATCTCTCATTCATTTCGACTGAATCTTCAGTTAGATCTTTTATCGTAAAGCGATCATCTCCACTTTCGCCAGTGGTGCAGTCTGAGTAGTGTTTGACAAAAATAACCTTATTCAGTATGCCTCTCAAATTCGTTTCTTCATGATCAGGAATCAGATCATCCCCTTTACAAACAACAACCAGAACTTTTTGACCCTCCGAGGAGCGTAAAATACCTAATGCAAAGTCGTTGTTTTGTTGATATTTCTCGCTGTCGATGAACGTTATTTCGTAGTCACGTTGATTCGCAAAACAAAGCTGAAATGTTTGGTATACAACCCATGAGCTAAATTCAACATCGTAGCTAGATGCATATTTGAAAATCTTTCCATTCTCTTCATATGTAGCCGATGGCTGCAAAAACGTAAACAATTTCGAGTCTTCTAGAAGCTTTTTTCTAATGCATAAATTGCTTTCTTTGATGATATTGATGAACTTGTTGGACTCAAACCTAAGATTCAAATATTGAAGCTTCCTAACGATGTCTTGGAAAAGTTTGGGAACATCTTTCTCTCGCAAAGGCTTTGTTTTTGCTGCTTTCATCCATTGGCAAACAATGTCGGACAAAGATTGGTAAGCTATTTCGTTTTCAAGGAGTCCTTTGAGCTCCGTAGGTAATTTGGTGACGTTTGACGTTTGCCATACGTCCATAATTATGTCGGGCAACTTCTCTTCGTTTTGCGTGGAACAAACTAGTACAAACTTTTGGAAAAACGATTTTATAGTGGCATCGGTAACAATATCATCTGGAAGATCAGGTTTTGAATCAGATTTTGGATCGTTGGGTTTTGGCATGAAACCTTGACTGAAAACTATTCCTTTTTTCCTAACATCGTCCCAAACATCGCGATCAGTTTTGGCGAGCTGCTTGTACTCTTTTACAAAAGCTTCTCTGAAATGTGTATCATTGGTTATAAATTCCTCTTTAAAGTCGAATGAAAATGATTTGGAATCCCTACAAGTTCCTACTATGTTGTTTGCTATGGCGTTTCTATATATGGAGAAAAGTGGGGTTTGCAATGTCACTTTTTTTTCATCATGTACGGTTGCGGCCAATAACTTTGCTAAGCGATTGCAATCCGAACAATTTTCCATTATATCTCTGATTTCGACGAACTTTCCTTCTCCTTTCAGCTTATCTACATTGAAGCGATAACATTTGGCTCCCATGCTATCAAATATGTCAGACATGTCCGGTTGAAGTGCACTTTCTGCCGGTTGCAAATCAAACAAATCCTTCATATTATCATGCAGATCAGCATTCGTGCATAAAATAAGGCTTTGGTCGCCAAAAATCGTTGCGCGTTTCTGCTCCAGGAATGATGTGAAGTACCTCGCGAGTGCAAATGGAGCTTTAGATGCCGTCGATGTTAAACGACCGAAAGTTATTTTTTGGTCAACCATTTTATGCTTTGCTTGTATACACATAGTTCTCGGTACGCCGTTGTAAATGTATTTACAAACGGTATCATCGAATTTACCTGCATCAGGATCTTCCGTGGTAATTTCGAAAACGAGGTTCTCATCATTATCCATCAACTTGCACATTTGCAGCAAAACCAACAGTATTAGTTTCAGCTGATAGAAGACACCATGAAGCGTAGATTTCAATCCCGTAGCGCGATCATGATGTTGTTGATTATTGCTGGAATTCATCGAAGATGCTCCAACATATGTGTGCAATTTTTGCACATTCAAGTCTTTACGTTTTTCGTTTGGAATGTTATCCTTATTGATCGATCCGCGCCTTTTCCTCGATTTATTGTCCCCGTCTTTTGCATCCATGATAGAAGTCACAGCTGGACCTTGACAGTTTTCTGAAATTTGGAAGAACGAATATTTCAAATGCTCATCTTCCTTTTTTAAACGAATGCGTTTACCATAAAGAGCATATCAAAATCTGTTACATATCTTATAATTGCATGCAAAAGTTAGTGAGTAAACCCAAAGCAAACGCTCTAGGTATGAAAATAAATCCAATGCTCGTTCTCCAATGCAATGGCACTACAACTGATAGGAAAACTGCTCAAGTTACATAGCTTACAACAACGAAAACGGAGAAGTTTAAATTTCTTTTTTTTCTTTTCTCTGTTTTCTGGCTTCGAACGTGATGTAAAAAAAACTTACCTGTACCTTATATAGTGAATGTCACTCACTGTGGTCCAATTCAATTGATCTTTTTCACTTCTCCTTTCAGAAGAATGCACACATTTATGTGTATATTTTTGCGGATGATCTCTTTCTTCAAAGTAGGGTCACCATGTATGTTTCACTCGATTCTGTTTCACTGAATGCTTCAAACGCACTTGGTTGGGTCACTGAATTTCTATGACTTTTTGGTTTATATTTTATCAATCTGGTTAAGATTTTATGCTTTGAATATGCACGACGGTCGAACTGATCGCAGCAGTTTGCGATCGTAAATTAGTGTGCAGAAACGAAGGTTCCCCCTTTATATTACACCTTGTTTTTTATTGTTTATTTTATGAAGATAAGATATGGTATACCTTCTAAGCAGTTTCACAGAAAAGATAGTACGTATAATACGGTGGGCTTAAAGTTGTTCACACGAATTGAGATAAGAAACCTCCCTCTGTGCAATGCTTTTCGAAGGACTTGATTGGTTTACTGAATTCCTAGAATTTCATGACACCATAATCTTATCCTTAAAATTCCGTCAACGTATTCGTGATAATACAGGTTTCGAAATGTCAGTCCCTTTGATGGTTGGTCAAGCCGTTTACAAGCTTGAACCTAAATAAAACTAAGTAACTAACAACTAACTATTGTATAAAGATTCCAATTTTTCATTTATTGTGTCCAGTGTTATATTTATCGATCTGAGTTTTACAACCGTTGCAAGTCAAACTCACATTGATTATTGTAAATTATAAACTTTAACAAGAACGAGAAAGAATGCCTTGTTCGATTGATATTGCATTATCTGAACATTGATTCAAAACTGGAAAGAGTAGAGACAAATATTAGTTTCCCTTCAGTTGAAGCCGCTGTCTAACGGACTGATGTAGATTGGATTGTATATAAGATTATTCAGGTGTTCAGTTTCTTCGAAATCCATATCAGGGAGGAAGATAAATCTTATCTCTTTTCTTGCGAACTCCTTTGCGATGTAGCATACTAGAATATTATCTTTTCTGCGAACCCCTGACAAGATGTGACATATCTTATCTTCGCGTAGCATAAATCGAACGAAAATAATCGAAGGTGAGGTATAAAGGCTTAACCTGCCTTCCTGCACAGTTATTTACGTTAGCAAACTGCTTCGACCTGATTAACCATCGTGTCTATTCCAAGCATTTTTAACCAAATCATAACCCAAAAGATATAAACATCAAACCAAACAATCAAGTTGTTATGCCTTCAGTGAAATAGAATTAAGTGAAACCGAAATCGTGAACGTAATGTGAAGGGAACATGCACACAAAGGAAAATAAACAAAAAATATGTGCATTCTTCTAAACAGATCAATGGAAAAGTCTAATTGACCCGAAACAAAGTGTGTGACATTGAAAGACGAACATATATGACAGACCGTAACATTTGCCATAGGTGAGTTAAATTATGTGACTGTTTTCTTCATCGTTTCAATCAAATCGTTGTCAACAATGGCAAGAAGTATTTATGCATGCAGTTTGTGCTTTAAGTTTACTCTCTCTTCAAAGATCAACCAGAGAAATGATGTTGAAATAAACTTCCAAACTTTTGCATGCAATTTTAATAAGTTCGGTGCATTTTTAAGTGTATCCTGCATCACATGGCCGTCAGTAAAGTGTTACAAGAAAACTAATTAAAATATTTGCTCTTCCGAATTTCAGAAAACTGACCTTACAGAAGCCGTGCAGCTAGCTTTGTTTTCAATCCAGCTGATAAGCATTCTTATTCGAGGAAAAGGTATAACCCTTGATAGGTGTATTAAATTATGGAAAACATACCAAATGAAACACAACAGGCCTTCAATGTGCAAATATTGCAAAAGTTTCCGTATGTTGGAGCATCTTCGATGAATTCCAATAATAATCAACAACATCATGATCGCGCTACGGGATTGAAATCTTCGCTTCATGGTGTCTTCTATCAGCTGAAACTAATACTGTTGGTTTTGCTGCAAATGTGCAAGTTGATGGATAATGATGAGAACCTCGTTTTCGAAATTACCACGGAAGATCCTGATGCAGGTAAATTCGATGATACCGTTTGTAAGTACATTTACAACGGCGTACCGAGAACTATGTGTATACAAGCAAAGCATAAAATGGTTGATCATAAAATAACTTTCGGTGATTTAACATCGACGGCATCTAAAGCTCCATTTGCACTCGCGAGGTACTTCACATCATTCCTGGAGCAGAAACGCGCAACGATTTTTGGCGACCAAAGCCTTATTTTATGCACGAATGCTGATCTGCATGATAATATGAAGGATTTGTTTGATTTGCAACCGGCAGAAAGTGCACTTCAACCGGACATGTCTGACATATTTGATAGCATGGGAGCCAAATGTTATCGCTTCAATGTAGATAAGCTGAAAGGAGAAGGAAAGTTCGTCGAAATCAGAGATATAATGGAAAATTGTTCGGATTGCAATCGCTTAGCAAAGTTATTGGCCGCAACCGTACATGATGAAAAAAAAGTGACATTGCAAACCCCACTTTTCTCCATATATAGAAACGCCATAGCAAACAACATAGTAGGAACTTGTAGGGATTCCAAATCATTTTCATTCGACTTTAAAGAGGAATTTATAACCAATGATACACATTTCAGAGAAGCTTTTGTAAAAGAGTACAAGCAGCTCGCCAAAACTGATCGCGATGTTTGGGACGATGTTAGGAAAAAAGGAATAGTTTTCAGTCAAGGTTTCATGCCAAAACCCAACGATCCAAAATCTGATTCAAAACCTGATCTTCCAGATGATATTGTTACCGATGCCACTATAAAATCGTTTTTCCAAAAGTTTGTACTAGTTTGTTCCACGCAAAACGAAGAGAAGTTGCCCGACATAATTATGGACGTATGGCAAACGTCAAACGTCACCAAATTACCTACGGAGCTCAAAGGACTCCTTGAAAACGAAATAGCTTACCAATCTTTGTCCGACATTGTTTGCCAATGGATGAAAGCAGCAAAAACAAAGCCTTTGCGAGAGAAAGATGTTCCCAAACTTTTCCAAGACATCGTTAGGAAGCTTCAATATTTGAATCTTAGGTTTGAGTCCAACAAGTTCATCAATATCATCAAAGAAGGCAATTTATGCATTAGAAAAAAGCTTCTAGAAGACTCGAAATTGTTTACGTTTTTGCAGCCATCGGCTACAAATGAAGAGAATGGAAAGATTTTCAAATATGCATCTAGCTACGATGTTGAATTTAGCTCATGGGTTGTATACCAAACATTTCAGCTTTGTTTTGCGAATCAACGTGACTACGAAATAACGTTCATCGACAGCGAGAAATATCAACAAAACAACGACTTTGCATTAGGTATATTACGCTCCTCGGAGGGTCAAAAAGTTCTGGTTGTTGTTTGTAAAGGGGATGATCTGATTCCTGATCATGAAGAAACGAATTTGAGAGGCATACTGAATAAGGTTATTTTTGTCAAACACTACTCAGACTGCACCACTGGCGAAAGTGGAGATGATCGCTTTACGATAAAAGATCTAAGTGAAGAGTCAGTCGAAATGAACGAGAGATGGACCATTTTTGGCACGGTAACATTGCTAGCAGATATTGTCGAGGATGACGATGATGTAGAAATATTGTTGAAACTAACAGAAAAGGCTTACGACTCTGAGTTTAAGATGAATTTAATTGATCAAGATTACCAAAAAATCAAAGACTGGTATCTCCAAAGAGAAACACAAAAGAGCGGGAACAAGCAACCAAATCAAATTATTGAGGATGTTCCATCTGAGGAAGTCTTAAACGAACAAAGGCAACCATTGAATGTAAGTTCTTTCCGCGGAGTTGACGAAATGAGCTGGGCGGATTTTCGTACGGAAGCAGAAAAAAGCTTCGGCAAATCAAAGGTAGACGATAAACAAATTGAAACTATCTTAAACTCGTACAGCAAAAGTGTTGTGCTCCATTGCCCTGGAATAGAATATGATTCTGATGTTAAAGTACATATTTTGCTGGAAGAGGCAGGATTCGGAAAGTCCACATACTTAACATGGTTGGGTTGGTATTTGCAAAGTCAGAACGAGTCCTGGTGGATACTACGCTTCAATGCAATAGAATATTCGACTGATTTTAAGAGACTTCTCACTCGCGGCGGAGAAGATCCTTCGGCGATTGATGAAAATCACGCAATAAGGATATTATTCGAAATGACACATTTAGCCTTATTACGGAAAAAATCTAATAGGTTGACAAATGAAGAAATGGATGAGGAACGTGATAAAGCTTCAAAGTGCGTGGAACTGCTTTCGGTTGTGGCTGGCATGGTGGAAGTAGATGACTCGAAACGTGCCGAATTTGACATTTCTTTGCAGCAACTCATCGAGTTAAGGCTTTTTGTGAAAAAGTTCAACAACAGTGAATTGATATTATTATTTGATGGTTTTGATGAAATCATCCCCAACTACAAACAAGTGGTTTTTGATCTACTTCACAAGTTTGAAAAATTTGAAGGAGTTGATAAAATCTACCTCACAAGCCGGCCGTATAAGTTTAAACACGAATTTGAAACAGTATTTGATGATGTCAAATTTTATCGATTGAAGCCTTTTTCAGACAAAGATCGCTTGGTTTCAATTGACACTTTCTTGAAAAAAGAATTTGAAAGATACAAGCGTTGTACTTACGAACAACGGACTAAATTGTTGGTCAGTTTAGAGTGCATCACACGATATTATTTGTGGAATTTGAGAGAAACTCCACTTTTCACGAGAATGGCCCTGGATGTGCTCTCGTCTCTGATTCGCGAGCATATCGATTTTACCGAGTGTAGAATATCCATCAATATAGTTGATTTATGCCACGATAGATTTGAAAAATTGAATTTGATTCGTTCATGTCTTGAAAATAAATTGAAAATAAGTGTTAACAAAGCACAAACAACTAACGACAGTCAGGACACGGTGCATGGTGAAGATGACATGGAAAATTTTAAGAACACAGGCAAAGAAATGTTTTCCTTTTTGGCCCTCTATGTCATGTTTGACACAGAAGAGCGGGAGAAACTGTTGACTGAAGATTATCCGGAGGAAACATATTTGGAGTTTAAAAACATTGTAAACAGAGGAACCGAAAAAAGTGGCATCATAGAGACAGTGCAGGACGATATTCCTTTATTCGTCCATAGAACATTCGCAGAATACTTTGCTGCACTTTGGCTTTACATGCAGAGAAACGACCCTGTCGTTAAGAGATTTCTGCGATCTCCTGCGTTTTGGCGCGACACCCGAAGAGAGATGCGAGAATATTTTGACCGCATGTTTATATCTAATCGCAAAATGCCACACCTTACTGCTATCGATAGATCCGCCTACGATGTAAAAATCATGTTTAAGGAAGAGCCAAACTGTATATATGCAAGGGACAAGGCTGGAAGAACGCCACTACATTGGGTGACACTATATTATCCACACAATGTTGCTCGATTTAACGTTTTCTTCGATGGTATTCCACTTGACAAACAATCCTTACTAGAAGAAAAGGATCACTTGCTAGAATGGAGTGCCTTGGACTATGCGTTTATGTCGAACGATTCATACACTGTCCAGCAACTGATAGAATATGGAGCGCAAATCAATGTTTTGAATTTGACACAACAAATACTGCAAGGCGAAGTAGAAGAGATAGTACGAACGGCAGTCAGGTATGGCGAGATGATTTTGGAGAACTCGAGATATCGATGTCAGAAACTGGACAAAGCTCTTAAAACGTTCGTCAAAGACGTTTCGACAAAAGTTGCGGAGCATTTAATCAGAGCGAAAAAGATCTCTCTGCACGAGCCTTGCATGCAATTTAAGGAAAATACACTGACAATTTTGGAGTATTGTGTTGAGAAAAAAGCAGGAGGTTTTTTCGTGCATCTAATCGAACAGGCTGGAGGCATTGAACAGATTCCACCCAAAACCGTTGACGATCTTATAAAAAGAGCTGTGGCATCTGAAGACATCCCCGCAATACACTATTTGATAGGCGAACGTAAATGCAATGTCCCATCGGACATTAATTTTGGCGAGTTTTTTTATATTGTGAGAATGACGATTTCAAATCATTACCACACCTTGTTTAAAATTGTGTTCAAAAAGTTATGTGCCCTTATGGAAGTTGAGTACACTGATCGATTTGGAGGTGAAAGTGGAATTAATGAAGAACAAGAGCTCTGCATGTCGCATCGACCAGTCGTATTTAGCCAGGAAAATAAAATTATTGAGGCTTTATCTTCAGCACCTGTGAGTCTTAGTGGTAATCAAAAGAATTTATTCAAATTGTTTTATGCTTCCATTTGTTCAGGAAACTGCTTCACAGTCAAAAAGACACTGCCAATGCTTTCGATTAAAATGAACAATTACGTTATTACTAGGTTGTTGCATTATGTTCAGCAGGATGAGTTAGGTGGATGTGTTAATAGACAATACCAGAAAGCTTTGATAGCGGTTATAGAAGAAAAGGTTATGAATCCCAAAGATTTTGAGGATGGCACGGGAGAGACATTGCTTCAGTATGCTTTGACTTGCAATTTATTCGAAGTTGCCCGCTATTTGATAGAGCACAAGGGATTTTCAACGAAACAAATAGGAGGCAAGCTGAAACGGAATGCGTTTTTCTATTGCCTAGCGACACGAAATGATGCAAGGTTTGAAAAAGAGCGGACAGAACTTTTCGAGTACATGATGGGGGAAGATCCTTTCGATTGCTTTACGTATCGTGATGAAAATGGAAAAAATCTGTTCGCGGGAGCAGTTGAGAAGCATCACTATGGAATCGCAAAATTCGTTCTGGAACATCAGTTAAATCAATATGGAATCGAGGAACGGGAGCCAAAATTGATCAAGCAGTTGAAAGACTCAGCAATTATAAACAAGCGAGAATGTCGAAATTTCTTCAAATATTCGCTAGAAAAAACGAGCAAAGCTGAAGAAAATGATCCTTGGATGAAATTGTATGCTTGCGTGAATAAACAATTAGAATATATAGTTGAGTTGTAACCTTGTACTTGAACCTGCAGATGTAGATAGAGATGTTATGACTAACATAATCTTCCAGCTTTCGATAAGACACGTTATACCTTTCAATTTGCTTTTCACATGGCTAACTGTCGTTTATTTTAGAATGCAGAATGCTAATTTCAAACTTGGATCATTTGGTTCGATGATATGCGCAGAATATGGTTGGCTTGCAAAATTATAGTTAATTCGTACGAAAAACATAATGTATACTTTTTGTTTTATTTTAAGGAAAAATTCATTTATAAAAATATACTAAACAAATACTACAATGAAAGACTATCGCTACAGTTGCTTATTTATTCGAAATGATTTCCTTGGTTATTTGTTATTTCTTTCCTTCCTTCCCTTTCCTACATACGCCCATATTTTCTGTACATCTTTGGTCCGAATAGGTTGCCTTGGAATAATTAAACTACCCTGATTTGCATAACTACTCCATTTTCAGAAGTTTGTTTTTCCTCGCGCACTCAAAAAAATAAAATAAAATTTGAAAAAACTGTTTGGAAAGCTTCCTTAAACAAAAGTGAAGCTCAGAAGCTATATCTGTTTTAACAGCAGAATGCTCGAACGATATTACAATATCTCAACGGCAACCTACCTCCTTACGAGCACGGCCCAAATTGAAAAATAAATAATTCTTCTTTCCTGGCGTAACGACCAATTTGGTCCTGCCAACCCCACTTTAAGGGCTAACGAGACTTTTCCCCTTTAACTTAAGTTGATAGTCAGTCCATCGTACCGGGGGAGATCCGGTCTGGATTCGTACCCACGCCATCGTGGGTCATGTTCGAGCCGGGGTGCGCGCTAGGCTACCCCGAAGCTCCAAAAGAAATGAATAATTATTACAAAAATAAATTGATTGCCTCGATCTACAATTGCTTCCTGTGAGCAAAAGACTGTTAAAATCAGTTTGAAGCGCCTGTTACTTGCGATGATCGTTGGTTTATACATTTATTACAGCTTTAACAATAAATTCAAATTTCGAACCTCATTGGCTTGGGATTTAACAAAAAAAGGAGGGAAAGACATTTGCATATCCGGAAATCTGTGAAAGAAACCAATATACCTAGAGCATAACTGGCTCGAGACAATTGCTTGAATGGGATGACATAATTTAATTAATAAATATATAGGATATGTTATATCCATAATATATATCAGCCAGGATATGTTAAACGCTGTGTTTCGAGTAAGTGTCCTCCAAATGAGCCATTGCACGATTGCTTAAGAGCCAGAGCCGACCGACAAGCACTGATGGCAGTCGCCTTGACTGACATTTGGGCTTGTGAAAAAAAAGTCGGTGCCGATAGTTTATAGATTTTTATGGAAATAAAGTTGCGGTCCAAGATTACCTTCTTGGATCGGGTTCACGATTGGGCAGTTGGTATTCTCCAGCCTATCATAGATTTAAGAGTATAATAAATTGAAGAGACCCTTCTCGCTGACAATTTGGGGTCCAATGTGAAGGTGATAGGGATTAATCATCTAGAACTAAACTAAACTAAATCGTTTTTGAAAAAGCTCAATGTACAACAGGGAGTAAAAAGGCTTTATTTTAGGCTCGAAATTTGTTAAATAAAATCTTCACACAACACACAGGTCCGTTGATCAAACCTGCAATGTGAAAGTGTGAAAAAGTTCCTGGTGTTGTTGCTGGCTTCATTTCTTCCTCTATAAAGCGCTTTCCGGTCAGCTGGAAAGGGATTGTAATCGAAAAAACGACACGGAGGTTAAATCTACCTTTTTTTTCTAGTAAGAAGTAGTAAGAATGAATTATTCTTATAACCTATTGTGCTAATGCGCTGCAGAAGGTGTAGACTCAAATAACCAGGTCATAGTAGCTTACCTCTTAACTTTATATACTGGTCGGCCTTCATCTAATCACCATGATATCAATTACAGCTACTTCTCGGAATTTGAAATGAACATTTTCTGAACGATGTCGATCGATAATCGTTTGTCCACATGAAGAGCAGTTCCTTCTTTTTTATACTGGGAAGCCTTTATCTAATCACCGTAGAATCAATTATGACTACTTCACAGAATTCAAACTGATCTTTTTCTGAACGGCGTCGATTGATAATCGTTTATCTACATGGAGAGCCGTTGCTATGTGGAATTGTTTATCAATATTTGTAAAGACTGGATGACAAAGAGCGACTAAAAATACACTGATTCGTAACGTTATAAAATAGTTAGCCTAAAACATGTTTAAAAAGCCTAATTATTGAAGAAACAACCGTACTGAAATGTGTAGCAAGATATAAAACACGATTTTGAAGCATCTTTAAATATATTTCATTAATGTCTTTTGCATGCAGCATTTTTTGCTCGTAGCATTTCTCGAGGGAAATAGGCTGGAAAGTTAATTGAATATTAAACAACACCTTTCACTGTTTTTTCTCCTACCAACATGTTTTCGTGAATACAAAAACGGCGCGTTTAAAATTACATTCAAAAAAATATATTAATGGTTCGTTGGAATCTTCTTAAATCATTTTCGCAAATTATAAAATCGTTCGGCTTTTCCATTACACCCATCATACTGATGTATTAAATTTCTAGGAAAACTGTTTACCTCCATCCTACACTTGCACCGACGATGATAAAATGTAATCCATCCCGTGCGTTGCCGGCCACCGCTGACGGATCATCTATTTCAAATGAAAAATGATTGTCGAGCGAATGTGTTGTATTATTTATTAGCTGCAACAGCGCCAACCCTACGGCACGCTAAGAACGCCACCAAGTCTCGCCCTTCCTTTCAAGTAAGTGACGTAGCTGTCCGTTTACTACAACGACGAAGGGCCGGGTGGAAAGCTGTGCCACAAACACCACGCAAACGCATCTTATCGGATGCGGCAGAGAAACATCCATCCTGGCGGCGTTCGGTTTGCTGCCCAGTTCTTGACTCAGCCGATTGTTTGATCGTAGCACGATAAGACAGTCCAAGGTCGATAACAGATTCATGACGATGTTTGTTAGTTTATGCAACGGCCGGTATGTAGCGCTTGATGTCGCATTCGCGATGGTGACGATACCTCTAATGGAAAGCACGGCCGCTTGAAATCGCCGAGGACAGATTCCACCCCAAGCCCTGGTGAAAGAGAAGCGGAGAGGGAGAGAAAGCAAGCTACCACCGGATGAGGTCGAAACACCAGTGCATCCGACCGCATACAAATACGATTCCATCACGCCAGCTTCCCGCAGCGGAACGCCAGCAACCCGTCGACCACACCTCGCTCTAACTAATAAACCACAGGCGTGCCACCCCTTGCACGATGTCGTCGGGCCATCGCGCGAGTGTGAAACAACAACCCGGTTCGTGGTTTGCGTACTGAAGCAATTTTCCTCTCCAATTACAGATATCACCAGCGGCGGCATCCAGCAGAGTCAGCCCATCGACGGCTATAAATCATTCCTCGAGACCAGCACGGCCCATCTGAGCGCGTACGTGGCGGCCGCCTCGATAGCGTCGTCCGCCCAGGGAGGCTCGGGTGCCTCGGCGACGTCCCACCAGCACCACACCCAGCCGCAGTCGCTCGTCCAGCCCGGCAAGTGGGAGGACCCGTACTTCGACGACACGACACCGAGGAATGTGACCGCGCTCGTCGGCAAATCCGCTTATCTGAGCTGCCGGGTGAAGAACCTGGCCAACAAAACGGTAAGACCCTGGCAGCCTACCTTTTCTCATGGTTTCTCCCACCCAACATCAAGTGCATCGCTGCAGGCGGAACGGAGCGGAACTTTTCCAGTGCCGATGGACCGTCCGGAAGCCGTCAGCAGCGTCATTGGGCGATAAAAGGGAGGATTACCATGTCGCTCTGGTTTGCTGGACAACGGAAGCGCAACTGTGCGTCATGCCCGAACTCCAGAAGCCATCATACGTACCGCATTCGGGCCAGGTTCTAGTAAGGGTGGCTTGGTTGCATTTTGTGTCGTTTGGCTTCTAACTCGCCCGGATTCTGACGGACGCAAGGCTGGTCCTTTGGTGGCATTATGCCCGGTGATGTTATAATGCCACCGTCGTAAGTGATGGCCATTCTGTGGTCGTCTTGCAACAAGAACGAAACCGGCCTGTGGGCAACTTATTCGCTCACGGATAGACGGATTCCTGAATGCGGCCGGGAGTTTTATGAACTGTATGAATTTAGAGCTCGCATCTCGGTGTCAATTAGGGAACTGAAACGGCTCAGATAAACCTGGATAATTTCACGGCATGGCAAATGAATATTGCTTGCTCTAGAAGGACAATTGTTCGATTATCGTAGTTTGGTCCGCATAATGTAGTACCTTGTATAATGTTTGGTTACACTAATCCATTCGATGAAATACGTCAATTTATCTTAAAGCTTGAGAAGAACATTATTTATAATGAGAAGACAGAATCTATTAATCAAATAAAACTTTTGCAATTTTGCATCACTGTTACTGAAAAGTAATGTCCATTTTGTCAAGCCTTCATTTTTTAGGGCTTGCTAGTCTTTTTTCACCTTTAACGTACATGGATAGGGGACGTGAAAAATATCAAAGATATGTACTCAGAAAGTAATGAAATAATCTTAACGAATTTAAACAGTTCCAGGAGGGAAAATCATTTTGTATGGCATCTTTTAAATGATCCTCGTGCTTAAGCCGCCCTTGTTCTGTTGCTGGGAAAAACTTCCCACTCATAATTTTCACCAGCGTGTCTTTTGCAACGTGAGTGATGAAGCCCTTTTCCACCATTCAGTCATGCGGGATAATTTAAATTAGCTTACGTACCAACAAACTAACGCATACAAAAAAAAAGGCAGGCCCGCTACATAGTGGCAAACCGCGGACGGGAAAAAGGAGTACACATTGCCTGCACGGGCATTATTTCAAACAGGTGACTCGACAGAAAACCCCAAATTTATTCATTTTCCCACCATATGCCGAAGGCCGTTCGTCCTGGACGCCCCTAATGACTTGCGCAGGGTGTTGCTACGTTTCGATTAATTTTCGCACCAACCGAACACAATCAGCACAAAGCACTGGCCGATTCTCCTGGCTGGCTGCGGCCTTGGGACCCCGTTTACCAACCCTTTAGCCCTTGGCGGCCGCGGGAAAATAAACATTCATTAACGGAAAGACAAATTAATTTGCTTACATTCTTGCCGACTTGGCTCACAAACAGGCAGGGAAACAAACAAACGAGCCAAACAAAATTATCCTGCTTTTGCTCGACTTCGGTGGCTGGGGACATCGATTTCATACCCGGTCACAAGAGTAAGGTAGGCGGAGAAGCGGACTTCTACCCCATTAATTATGCAACCTCCGCATAAGTTAGCCAAGGATTCCCTTGCCCCTTTTGCCGGTACGGTTCAAGGCATAAAAATGATCAAAAATTGGATTGTTTTCGCCCGAAATCGTACTCCAAATGGGGTTTTTAAATGGGCCATGTGGGCGTGAGGGCAGCAGTAGCGGGGGTAAGGATGGGGGTTAATAAATTTTCGTCCGGCGGCAATAATTAACAGGTCGCTTTGGCGTCGATAACGCCGGCCACACGAATTATGGAGGCCCGGAAGTTCCGGGACGCTTTACTGTCCCAGGTTATCTACGACCGCGAACCTTTCGCTGTGCTTCGGAAACCGCCCATTCGAGACTCATTTCGAGCATTTTATTTTCCCTATCTGTCTGATCCACTGCCAAACGCACAAAAGTGAGAAGCGCGCCCGTCCGTCTTATCGAGTTTTAAGAGCCGCCGTAGTTTATGTCCACCGCGAAGGATCAGCAAGCCCGGATCGCCCCTTGCCTGTGTTGGTACAATTATGGCTTTCTAACGACGTCTTAGTTTCGAAAGACTTCCTCGAAGCGAAATTAAGCACCGTCCCCGCACCCAAGATGCCTTCCATGCGTAAAGTTCATCAGAGCAACATTTTAAGGTGCAATTAAATTTATGGACCCCATCGGACGATTTTCAAATGATGTCCCTGAACCTCGGTGACCTGGTTTCTATTGGCAGCAATGGCGAGTGAAGTTTAGTGCGAAATCTTTAGATTCCGAAAAGGATATTAATATTTAATGATTGATTTTGGAATAGTGGCTTCGCAGGTTTGGTCATCATTTTAAATAAGGAGTAATTAAAAAGTTTTACGTTTTCGAAAACGAGCGGGAAGTATTTTTGAGAACAATGTTGAAATAATTATTCATAGAACCTTCTAAAACAGGCCCGAGAAATCATTTACTTTTAAATAAACATGACGTTTTTTCCTCTTTTCTTTGGAGCGTTATCACATAATGCGTTACCATAATCATGTTTCTGCAAAACACGATTCTGGGTCAAAAAGTTTCATCAATGGATTCATGGGAAAACTTTCCTTTTCAAGTCAGATTCTGCTCTTTAGGCGCTTACCCTGGCCTGAATGGGGATATTTTGAGATTGAAACGAAAGTTAAAGTTTTCCCTGGCACAACCACCTTTATCCATATGCTTATACAGCGAACGTCAAAGCTGGACAGCAGCCAGTTCATCAGCGATCTTTCACCCGTACAAAAAAAAAAACGACTCTTTCGATGCAACCATTAAACTCACAACATAATCTTTCAGGTTGGAATAAAGGAGCAGGCAAAAGCAGTGCTCCTTCGATCGGTTCCATTAGGCTCTGGAAGGAGAAAAAATAAATCCCGGGCCAGCTGTTGCCCTGAAAAGTGTTCAAGATGGATGGGCACTTTTAGCGGCGCTCCATCAAGAGGCAACAAATTGAAACACGGAAAGGTCGATTTTCGCCTCCTTGAAACGTGTCGGCTGATCCCTACCGGGAAGAAGACAGATTTAGTATTCATAGCAATCGACGCAGGCAGCGATCCGTTCCTTTGCGAGCCGTGGAGGATGGGTGGGAGTTCCCCCTTTTCGTAGGAAGGCCATCGAGAAATTATTAAGAACGTCAAATCCTGCCAGAATTCGGTCGCAGCCCAGGAAAAGGTCGTCCGGCTCGTCGAACCGGGCGACCGAAAGCCATTATTCTCCACCATGTTTGGCCGTTCGAATGTTTGAACGTCCCCGTTCCGGGGGGCCACTTTGAATAATCAAATTAAATATTTACCCACGGCGTACGCATTTCTCATTCCATACTGCCCGCGCACCCTGCCTGGCTTCTGGACTGCCGGACGGAAATTGGGCCCCGCAGGTCTCGTGGATCCGCCATCGGGACATCCACATACTCACCGTCGGCAGCTACACGTACACCTCGGACCAGCGGTTCCAGGCGACGCACCACAAGAACACCGACGACTGGACGCTCCAGATCAAGTGGGCCCAAAAGCGAGACGCCGGCATCTACGAATGCCAGATATCGACCCAGCCGGTGCGCAGCTACTTCGTGACGCTGAGCGTTGTCGGTAAGTGTTGAGCTTGTTCTTTTTTTCCTCCTGTAGCGAATGCATTTGCATATCTTTGAAGTGTCCACCTAAGAATCTCAGAGTATAATGTCAGTACTTAATTTGTTTAAACGAACGCGAATTATTTTCAAAATGTCTATGTTTGTTCGTATAGATGGATTTTTTTTATTTGAGACATCCCCAAATCTGTCAAGTATTTAGCGTAAAATATTAAGGTATTTATTTAAATAGCTTCCAGTTTATTGATTTTTTAACGAGCTAAATGTCTCAGATGGCCACAAGCTCAAGGAAAGTAAAATCCTACGGGTTTCGTGCGTAAAGAGAAGCCTAGAAGTTTCGCGACCGTGACCCTGGAACCAATCACGCACGTAGCGTTGCGCTTGAAATACAAAATTATGCAAATGGGTATGCCGAAGAGTTCCGGCACCTTTCGGATTCGCCTCGGTTGAGCTGTAATTGAACCAAACAAAATTATAATTGTTGTTTATGGCGGCTACTTCTTCCTTCCAGGGACGATTTGCCACGGAGCGACGAGGTTTTCCGCTTGAAGAGGAGAATCTGATCGTTTCAGCACTCCCCGTGCAAAGGATTTTCCTTTTTTGGGGTTGCCACCCTTTGCTTAAGCCTCTCGAAAGTAGCGCAAGTGACGCACGCTGTTTGTGCAAACAATCAGCAGTATTACCGTGACTCTGAGCTCGCTTTTTCACTTTTGCCGTTCCTTCGAGGCTCACCACGCTTGAAAACCAACCTTCGAGGGCGATCGATTACGGATTATGCCAGCAAACTTCGCACCAGGGTAGCTTTCGTCCAGGGGGGAGAGTAAATCTCCGACACCGCAACCGGGAGTCCCTGGCCGACACGGAGCTGGACGGATTGGATTTGCATTTCTAAAGTCTAAATTCCCAGTCCTGCAGGCCGAGCTGGGAAATGGTGTAATTATGTCAATCAACCACGTTTCAATACATTTAATCGAATTATGTGTGCGTGAGCTGGCAGGCTTGGAATTGATTTGAATTCTATTAGAGTGTTGTACCAATCGGAAACTCGCTTCGGCTCCTTCGTCTTGCGCTTTCGACCCACGGGGAATGTACTGGTTTGTGAGAAAACCAGTGCATCCAGCAGGGTGGCAAGCATTAGTGCCTGAATTTGAATAGTGATGGGTTAATTATTTACCACATTGCATCGCAATCTCTCTCGTGGGAGACAGCACAAACAGAGGGTGATAGATGACCGCTGGTATGGCCGGATGAGAGTGATGATAAACACCCAAAATCCCATGCTCCACCACCGTTTGTGGTTAATGTATTAATACGTTCATTCGCGGGTTGATGCATGATTGACAAGTAAATTCCATGTCCAACAATATGAACTCTGAACTCAACATATTTCATATTAAGCAGCGAAACTTACAAGAAAGCTGCCGTCTTCCGTTCCGTTACGTACATAAATGTAAACGATGAGATTTTGCTCATTTCCATCGGATCGAAAACAAATTGCAAATCAATCTCTATAGCTCACCATTTCAGTTCTCTGATAGCGTAAGCTTTTCAATAAAACTCAGTTTTCACGCGGAAACATACCGCTTACAAACTCTTCCCTGCTTCGGTGATTCTTTTATCAGTTGCTCAGCAATCAACCTTCTTCCATTCTTTTCATTCCCGATTGCTCCTTTTCTTCGTGGAGTTCTTTCCTACGAACGAAGGCGCACAACTTTCGATTCGTAGTTCTTCTGATTCTGTTTGCTTTCTTTCCTTGGAGAGAAAAAAAAACAGAAACGGCACGGAAGGGACCTGCACCTGCACACGTCTCTAAAGCTTGGAAAAGAAAACTTTACCATTGAGGCTGCACAAGAGGGAGCGGGTTCTCCTTCTCCCTTGCTGCTGATTTACGAATGCTGATGAGAGTCGCCGCTGATTGGTTGATTGCCGAGCACTGATATCGTGTTGTGGAAATAATTTTCCCTTCCAGGTGCTTGTATCTTATCGCTGGCAGCGTTCTTCTACAACTATATCGGGCTCCGCTATTTGCTCCTTCTAAACGACCTGATCCTTCAGCATCATTATCGTCCTCGTGTACGTCGTTGTTGCTATCACGATCATGTTTTCGATTGTGGTATAATCAAGTTGATTTTCTCTTTCTATTCATAGAAGAAAAGAAGTCACGACTCCAATTTATCTGCAAATGTTTTTACAACTACCTCTTATTCAAGCGAGCTTTTCTTGATTCGATATCGATTTTAAAGCGGCTTGAATGGATGTAAAGGTACCCAAAATCTTCGACGGCTTTTAAGGGCTTCTCGGGTCGGGCCGTTTCAGATGAAATGCAAACAGGTTTATGCTATTTTCACAAGCCTACCCGCACCATCGCACACTGTAAAACCCTCTTGACACCCGATTGTTTGTCGGAAAAGTCCTGCGCCGCGCTTCCTTTCGCTGCAAGCTTCCCTTCGGCGTCCGTGGACGTGTTTGCGATGGGAAATCCAACTAAATTGTTTGCCTCGTCATCGGAAAACATACCGATCCGCTCGATCCGGACGGCTTGGAATGTGTCTCAGATCGAATGGACTTATCGGCAATTGATCGCAGATAAATTGAGCAAATTTGCCTTCCTATTTCCGTTAGTTCTTCGTGTAGAGTTTTCTTCGTGTCGGGAGTAGAACCTGCATGTTTCATGCCGATTGATGGCAGATCGATACAGGAGGCCGATAGAAGATAAGTAGAAGGATTCAGAATTTCGACAGATTATCTAAATTGGTTACATCTTTATTGATGAGGTTAAGCCGTATAAGTTCTTATCTTATCAGTGACATAATGTGAAAGAATCATTACCATTTATTAAAAGTTTCAAAATTCGTTGTTTTGTTTGTTGCGATAATTGGAATTCGAAATTATCTATCACTATTTTATTGCGGTAACCAAAGCATATTTATTTATCACTAGAAAAGTATCAACACTGCACATGTAGCAGTACAGACCATAATGACAGCTTTCCTCTCATTATGGCCAGGTCCCAAGCGTCCCTCGGTAAGGACGACAAACATCTGTAATTGCCAATGATCACCGGATTTCAATGCTAGACACAATTGTCATCCGCTCTGCGAGAATTTGTGAAACACAGTTGCTCCTGCCGTAGACTGTTCCTTGGTAGGAAAACTGGCCAGATGTGAGCTTTTAAGCAACTCTGCTAGAGGATGACAACCCTCGCCGGGTAAAGGAGCGGTTCCTGGGGAACTTTTGTCTCTGCCGGCTAGGAACGGAAATATCCGGACAAGTCTTTGAGAGCATTGTAACAATGGAAGAACATTTTCAAACCGACCCAGAGCAATGACTGTGGAATATATCATTCTCGGGACCGTTTTTCCTGGTGTCACTCAGGTTACTACCATAAAATCGAAACCTTGCCCCACAGAAACTCCGGATGTCGACGAGCCATTGTCATGCCGAAGCGGTTGCTAAAAACCGAACGGAAAACAGGAAGTCTCGCCCCGCTTTCCCTAGCCCTGACGGAAGGGCGTGAAACTGGCAAATACTATTCGGTTCACCATCATCTTCCGAAGGTACCAGAGGCCCACGTTATTTATGCATCGAAACATTCTTTAATTGGGCTGCTCGGTACGGGACGAACCTTCTGGAAGAGGATAATTTTTCGGTGGTTTTAATGAGAATACTCTTGCATCCGGGACTCGATTGTACATCCGTTTTCCGGCGCTGGGATAAAGTAGCCTACCACCTCACTGGTTGTAGGGTCTAACTTTCTTCACGGCAAGAAATCAACAATTCGCAGCCATAAGCGACCGCAGTCGAGACGAGATGCGTGACGGAAACTTTGCCGGCACAACTTTTGCGCCAAGTCACCGCCGAGCGCCTGAAAGTAGGCTTGATTTATCCGTCCTTATTTCCGCCACAAAGCTTCACATACGCACGCATCCGGTGGCGCATGTGCGTACTTCCTGTGTGTCTATGTTCTCTTTTCGCCCTTGTGTTGGTAATTATACGAACAAAACAGTGGAAAAAACTGCCTTGCTTCTTGCGCGTTGGATGCGTGAAAACTTTTTGAATCCCAATGTCACCACTTCCGGGTCGATGGAATTTTGGCAAATAGTGAGTAGGAACCACAGCCCTGAGGTATAGTCCTGAACTACTAACAAAAACTATCGGCAAGGAGAATGGTGTCTACATTATTATAATATCTCATTATTTTTTAAATTTTATTCTCTTCGCTGATTCAATCTTTGAGTGATTTTAATGCATGTTTCTTATCCATTAAATACCTTGTAGTCTCTCTTGTGCTTCATAGTCTTAGCATAAGACAAAGTTCACTTGAAGATGTTTAAACCTTCTTTTAAATGCATGAATTGTTAAGAGAGTCCTCTGTTTGAAAGGTTACGTTGAAAACAAAAATCATATCACGACTGCAAACCGATGGATCCTTCTCAGATAGTTTGTACACATCCTCCTGGACTGGAACGGTATGGAACGAAAGGACGGGTCACAAAAGGCCCAACATGTTACGTTTGACGCGGTAGACGAGTTTAATTGGCAGAAAGGAACCGTCAGCCGCTATTAGGCGGGATTTCAACACTTATTGTCGGAAGTCAAAAATGTCATGGTCGCGTGGGCAAGCATGGTCGTTAAGTTAACATACACACACACTCCCATATCGTGGCTCGTTCCTCGCAATTCTCCTCCATCCGGCTGGAGCGGGTGAAGATAATGAGGCATCAAAGTGAAATTTTACCGAGCGAGATGAAGCCCTGCACACCCGGCACATCCTTCGCGGCCCGGCTCAAGGATACGGTGGCAATTAATCCAGCTTGCCGTGTTTCTCGGTCCCTTGGTGTACTTCCGTCTGCGTTGCCGAGGCCGCGCCACGTTTTAGCGCTCTGTTGATGGGTCGTTTTACTGCACGGGCGCACACACATAGTATGTTATGGGATGAATGGGCGGGGGAATGTTTTTTTTTCAGCAACATTCTACACTCCTACGTAATTGCTTAATCATTTTAATGACTTAATCGCTCGTTTCGCTGCGGTGTAGTGTCGAAATAATGCGGGGTGCAATAACGTTATCTGGGATCACATTAGCGACCGGCACCAGGCGTAGCATTAAAGGAGCAGTGACTTCAAATAGGTCGGAAACGATTGGGACCATCAACTTTACCGCTATTGAGAAGAAATGTTATTTGTACTAATAAGATAAGAGAAATCATGCAAAATGTTGTTGACATCCGGTTTCTGGTAAGTTTAAAGAGTCTCTTAAATTGAGAACATCAAATCATAAGTGCAGGTACAAGCATATTTGGTTGTTTTCTTTCATGCATGTACTTTTGAGGCTTAGACAAATTTTTGTAGAAGTAGTGTCAAGCTAAATCGGACTCATTTGGGAATTTCGTCCGGTCCTTTCATTTAAATCCCGGAAAGTTTGCGAGCTCGTGCGTTCTCTCGGATCGCTGCAAACTCAATCTCATTAAAAACTTTCGTTTTTCCCTTCACCGGGCGACACAGTGCTCGTCCACTTTTCTGCCGGGACACTCGAGTATTGAAGCGTTTATTCTAATTTTCCATTCACTTTATTTTTCTCACCTCCGAACCTTTTTCCCCGTCCATAGGGCCATCTCGAGCGCCTTGTTCGTCTGCGATACTTTCCCCATCCGGTGGACTTCATTTTTTGACACATTTGCACCACAAAGGTTTTCTCGTTGGGTTTCAATTTAGTCCGGAGGATTGAAATAATATGTAAATGTGCTCTTCTTTATGTTAAGTGGGGAAGAGAAACGAAAAACATAAATTTAATTGATGTTATAAACTTTTTTTCAATTGTTCTGTTCTCTGTTACATGTTGCTGCGGAAGCGAAAAGGAATAAGTTAGAGCTCTATCCGTTTTACGGGCGTGTGTCTGAAAAGAAGACAATCCATTCACTTCTTCTAGTTAAAACAGAGTAGAAAAGTAGAGTTTCTGGCAAATCTATTTACTTCATAAATTTATTCTATCATACATCACTTGCCGATAGAAAATCACGATCCTTTAGATTTTCTACTCATTTTAAAAAAATACTAGAATTTGGCAAACCCCTGTGGCTAAATTCGTCAACTAGCAAAGTTGGCAAGGATCAAATTTTCTTTGGTTCTGGTGCTGACTACTACAAACTTGACGATAATTTTTAATAAGGAGTAAAACGGAAACGGTTGTAATAAAGGCAATTCGAACAATTTAAGATTCGTTTGTTCACGTTTCCTTTGTAATTTCTAAGGGAATGGAGACACGACCTCAAAGGCTAGAAATAGCTCTTTTCTTCTGGCGGAAATTTGGGTTTGCCGTCCATTTTCTTTGTAACTGTTAAACTCTACAAAAACTTAAATTTCCCTACCAATTGCGAGCGTCGCAAAATCATCGTAAAAGAAACGTTAAAATTTTAGCCAACCCTATGAATTATTTATGGGTCTGATTTGCTTAAACACGGACTGCCAGTCTATTGTAAAATGGTGAGGACAAAAAAGAAAACCTCGCTCGGCTGAAACACACTAAAAGCTTGGCGGAAATGCTCTCACGAAACTTTCTGTGTCCCGCTGTCCGGTGTTGGCAACAAATTTGTACAACAACTGAAACTTTTCCATTTACGGTACGATTGTCTCGTGCTCGAACAGCACAACACCCTCCATTGTGCAGGATGAAGTCGAGCAAATCAAACTCGGAAATTACTGCGTGGATATGAGAAATAATAACTTCTGTCCATTAATCTCTATCCCGGAGGGATTTTCATTTCTGGTTCTGTCTTAACTTTAACTTGAGTTGTAACCTCTTTGCTTGGATGAAGATTGGATTCCTGCATTCGACACGCGCGTCTCTCGGTTTAATTGAATTTTCAGATGCACATCGATTTATCGGTATCGAAAAAAATTAATTTATTATTCCGTCTCTCAAACTTACCGAAACGAGGCGAAAAATGAGCGAACAATTTTGATTTTAACGAACATTTTTGGGACTCGCAATAGCAGTATTTGTGTGATGGAAATTTGCTGTTTCACTGTTCTACTTTTTTTTTCGTTAAAACAACATTTCACCAGGAGCACCGAACCACTGTTATGCAAATTGTTGCGAAAGAATATTTTGTGAATTATGATAATCTCGTAATTACTAACCTAACCTTGTCCACCCTTGTCGCTGCTGGGCTGGCGGTAGGGTCGCCCGGTCAACTCATGCACTCCACTTGTACCATCGTCAGCCAGCGAAACACATAAAATAAAACACACCATAACGAAGCGAATCCCTACTAGGCTCGAGCAAGGGCGCGCGGACTTGCGCGCCTAAGATTTCTTCGGGCCCGATAAGCGAAATGAAACGCCCAAAGTCTGGTTTGGCCAGCCCTATGGTCTTGTGGCCAACCGCCCGGTGGACTCGCCAGGGCAGGAAAATTATTGCATGAAAGTTATAATTTATGAACGACGCTGGCAAATGGGCCACCCGGCCCCAACAATGGCCGGAGCACGAGCATGATAATACCGTTGTAGTCGCACGGTGCTTTGGAGGAGTCTGTGGACACGCCGGAACCGTGGCAGGGCGAGAAAAACTAAACGCCCCGAAAGCGTTCCTCCGATGGAGAACTGTTCAGGCAAAAAAAAAACCAAGTGGGGCCCATGTTCGGGCTCGTCTCGAGCCAGCAAGATGTTGTGGTTCGTTTTCGGGTAAACATTCTTGAATATTTATTAAAGCATCGAACCCCCTGCATCAGGCGGCCTCTGTTCCGCTTTTTTCCATCCTCCTTCACTCGGGTAGTACATGACTAATGCCAGGATATATTGCCTCCGGTTGCTTGCGTTTTTGCGTTTTGGCTTCCTTTCGTCCGTGCTGCTCTCTATTCGACTTCCACTGGCGAAATGTTGTCCGATTCCCTCGGATAGGAAGCTAAAATTGCTGAACCAACTATATTAGGTTTCCCATGGAGCTACCCTTTTGCTATACTTTTTTCTCCCGAAGTGTTTCGGAAAAGGGTTAGAAAGGGAGTTCCATGTCCGCCTATCGAAACAAGGAGCGTAATTAAATGTAACATGAATCGAAATAGCCCCAAACGGGGCGGAAGTCATGCTTTTCGACGAGTGGCAAGGAAGAAAAACCGGGTGTGCTTCGACTTTCGCATAAGCAAGAAGGGGAAACAAGCGAGAAATCGACAAAATACGTGTCAAAGGAAAATTTCTATCGCTTGTTCCGCATGTCCTGCTAGTGGTAGTGCTACTAAAAAAAAAAACCTCACCGCACCAATCCGTAATCCGTTTAACAGGTGCATGGATTAGATTGCTTAATTAAACTACTAACGAGTGTGGCAGCATGAGGTTGTTGATGTGTTGCTTTTTTTTTGTGCCCCTTACAACAACGATGATTTGCGTGAAATTGATCCGATAGTGAACTCAAACCACCAACGGAGCTATCTCGAAGGTTTACGACACGCCTCACGCTCACAGGGAGAACCGAGCTCCGGAAGCTAATGACGGTTAACATGAGGCTAATATATGACCCCATTTCCGGAACGAATCATGTTTATTTGCCCTTAGGCTGTAAGCCGTAGAAACTATCCAGTGTAACTAGTCATAGTAACATTCGTGTCTGTTATTGGACCTGTTTCTTTCCACTTAATGCAGTAGTTACCAATTGAGACATAAGCAATGTGTAAAGCATGACATCGGTATATTTTCCGAATGCTTTTTATATCTGTACAGAACATCTGCGAAAATCATTAATCACCGCAAATCACTTCTTATGATAAATGATTTTAAAAAAAATGATCGAATAACTACGTGATAATAAGTACCAAATATTTTGCTAAGTAAGTGTTTAATTGCACCATCAATTCACGTTTTGTTGCATCCTGATTGGTGTACTTCTGCCCTAATCAAATTATCTTCAATCCTTCATTTAGCATAATTGTATGAAGATTAAGCGTTGTGCCGAAATGTTTCTGTTTTTAACGTTCTCCTCTCGCACGCCATCGACCCCAACCCCACCGTTCACGTACATGTATATACGCCCTTCTTTTCCGCCGTTTATCTTACTGGCTTCGGTTTGCACATGGCGCAATAATTACTTCCCATCAAGCGAGCAGGGCCGCAATTATTGAGCATGCATGGCTGAGTGCATCGGGAAGTGCATATTGAGTATAAAATAATGCTCCCAGTGCAAAGGGCCACGTGCCGAGTACAAGTCGAAGGCAGCAAGCAAGCACATGACTTACCGAAGTGGCTCGCCAGGCAGCGTCCGGGAAAGTGCCGGGAAAATCCTAGCACGGGCAGGCACGGGCTTCCGCACGTCGGCTGGAACATAATTTTCTTTTAATCAATGCTACGGCTTTAATTTAAATTTAATGACACCATCCGTGCCAAGGCTTCGTGCCTTCTTCGGCGCTACGTGCACTCCGGCGGACGGTATCGGGATCTGCAATCGCGGTACTCTCGTAAGACGTGCGGAATGCGACCGGGGAAGCCATACCGAACCAGCTCAACGTCATCGTTCGTTCGGTTCATTTAACACCGAAACCGAAACATGCATGATGACGACGATGATCGCTCGTTCATTGCAAGTTTCGCTTTAACCATTTTCTTGCCGGATTCGGGCGCTTCGTCTCGGAGGAAACGGATCGTTTGGTGCACTTCCGAAAGGCGCTCCAAGCAACAATTCGAAACAGTGCTTCCCTTGTGGGCGGTTTGTCCTTGGTTTCCTTGAATGGGTCCTTCTAATGGGACTTTCCTAAAAGGCTTCTCCATCGGCATCGGTCGAGAGCGGCGATGAAGTGGAGTACCGGGAACGCAGCATTGGCGGAAGTTCCGCGGCAAAGATGAACTTTGCAATGATTTAAATTAAATTAATTTTCCCACCGGTACCGGAGCAGTTGCGGTGCCAGCGAGCCAGCCCTCCCCGGTGCCGGTTCCAGCGAAGGCAGAATTAGCTCCAGCAAATTGAGTCTTTTCACGGGAACGGGGAGAACATTGCGTCCGGGTATTGCTCTGCTGCTATCCTCCATTTCGGGGAAAGCTCGGTTTCCTTTGGGCCATTTCCTTTGCGCTCAAATCCCATTTCCAGGATTGGCAGGGCATTAGTTGATCGCATCATTTATTCTACGGCAAAAGTTTGCAATTCCGGTTAGCGGCATTATTCTTCAGCGGCTCTCTGTCTCTCGCATTCTCTTTCACTCACCGCTCCGTTTAAATTCTGAAATACATTTGATCCAGAATGGTTATCATAAAACCAAATTGCGTGTTTTATGGCTTTCCTGTATGATGGCAAAATGTACTCGACTGGATCATCAAACGAAACTAAACTTGTTGATGAACCAAATTAATCTGCACCAAACCAGAAACGGAATAAATAACACTTATTACTGTTTTGTTTAAAAAACTAATCATACCACGAATTAAAAAATATAAAAATTTAAAGTGAAATTTTCTTTTTTTATTAGATTTAAAGATATAATAGTCTACTTAAAAAAAACTGTATCAATTTTAGTTTAAAGGATTTTATGTTTGTATTTTGTTTTATAGTAATAAATGTTACTCGTTGTTGCAATGTTGCAATGTTGCATTTTAATTGAAATCATTTAACGGTCACCAAGTACCTTCATCATCCCTATCGGTAGTATTCCAAAGCAATTCAATTAAATCTGTGAATCAAATTGTATAGTAGCAAGAGCAAAATTTAAAAGGTAGTTAAAAACTTGGTGCATTAAAGAAAGAGTAAATTGGACTGCAGAGGAAGAGTTAAAAGCAGCGAAAAACATCCACAGTAATGGTGTTGTAACCAAGCCATCCTGCTAAAATGCCTGTTTTGCATTTTGTTTATTTTATTCGGGCGTGTGTTGCATTTTCCCACCTGCACCAATGCTCGGAATAGAGACTAATTGGTCCCTTGCATCCTTGGCCGCGTGTTACTTTTGGGTTTTGTTTTGTTCCCTTTTCAAAGCAATCAGTACGATGAAGGTATGTCAAAGATTCTGTTTGGCATAGTCCTCCGATAAGCACAGCACACAACTGCTAACTAATGCTTGAGTTCATGAGCGAGATCAACTTAAATAGGTTACTTTTGAACGAAGCTGATTTGAAAGAGTACTTGCCACAGTAATGCAAAGTCAAGAAGTATAAGAAGTATCTAGCAGTATTTAAAATGCTTGGCAAAGGCCGGAAACAATCCTCCCGGCACCTTCTGAACGAGAAACAACTACAAATTTGTTCACCATTTGCATGCGGCCCTGAAACACGGAATGCAAAACGGACACGAGCCGTTGTACAGCACTGCTGTGCTCCTCTGTTTCCTTCTGTCCTGTTTTATTTTACTTTCTGGTTCTCGTCGGTAGTCATCTTTTCCTTTGCTCATCGTTGTTTTGTTCACTTTGCCCTTTTCCCGGGTCGTGCGTGTTTTTTTTTTGTTCCTTTATCACTGCACCACCATTCGTACGCCGTATAATGCTTAATTGCATTTTAATTCCTAACACATTGGACTGTAATTACAAAACCACCCATCCTTTGTAACTTTTGCTTCCGTAAGCGCGCCTGATGCACCCCGTTCGTTTCTCGTATAATTTTACTCCGCAAAGCTTAGTGATGTGATGATTGTATCGGGTGTTCTCGATCTCGAGCACATACAAAAAATGGTAAAGAGTGGCGGAGAAACTGCGCAGGGTACAAAAAGAGTCTTTGATGGGAGAAGGGAGTAGAGCAATGGCCCTGTTTAATATGCACCTTGCCTGTGCCATGGAATGCACGCTTATGCTTCCGTTTTTGCCTTTGGAGCTAGCTTAAAACCACTGCGGAGCGCGACTGCAACCTGCCACAGATTAAAATAGCTTTTCGCTAAGAAACGACCCATTGTTCGCATTGTTGCTGTTGGTATGTCGCTCCCGGGTTGCCCGCTGGCATTTTCCTCCTCATCCGCTAGCCGTTGTTGTGCCACGAATGTCCCCGACATTCCAAAGCCATCGAACTGCGACTGGATTATAAAGGAGAGAATGCCATGCCCTGGGAAAAAATCGTGCAGCTTTTCTTTCCAGGGAAATGCACGTGCGCGGGGTGAAACCCGCATTGCCCGCCAGCTCAACCTCAGCGCACGACGTCGCTGACAGCCACGTGCAGGTGTAAATTATGCAGTTTAGATTTAATCAATTTCGTGCCCGATACGGGCGAAGCAGGCGATCCGGAAAACCCAGGGAGAGCACGATGCGATTTTTTTTTTTCTTCTCAAAAGCATGCAAATACGTAGCACGTGTGTTAAATCATCGTTTCGACCGTACGTACTCTGCCCTTTTCTTTGCTGCCATCGTAGACGGCGCTGAGCGATCGAATGGACGAAGGAATTCATTTTAATCTATTGTTCTACATCCCGTTTTCCGATATGTGCTTGATTTTCCTCTGCCCTTTCTATTGCAGGTTTTAATTATACACCATTATGGTCATGTGGTTTTCCTGGCATTAAGCGAACGTCATATGCCATGAAAATGGAAGTGACGCTTTTCCGGGTTGATTCTGTACAACATGTATACTCGCAACCGTAATTGTATTATAGAATAAATTGTAGAGTGGATAACGAACGCCGAGGAGAAAATATGAAGTGATTTTAATTTATAGAATGTTACCTAAAAATTAAACTTGCGTACAAATGAAAAACGTTTCCCTGAACACGATCTACTCAACTCAAATTTATTACCACAAATTTTGTTATCTAATACACAAATCCTTCTTTTCTTTTTATCTAAGACCTAACTTAAAATTCTAACGAAATTGAATGCAATTTGCCAGACCATGGAACCAGAAAACTCCTGCAATACTGCAAGTAGCATGAAAAGATCATGCTTATTACTATCTCAAATTACTCAAACTTCATTCCCTGGAAGAAAAAAATCCAGGTTTGATAATCATAAATGTGCATCATTATCCATGTCCGTCACCGCAACGCAAATAATTGTTCAGTTATTTTTACATTCGTGTAATTCCAGCTTGGCAGGAGCAAAACGCATACTGTGGTTAGCTTTTTCAATCCCGTTTACTTACGCATGCTCTTTTTTGTTTTGTGCAACCAACAAACAACTTTCGATGCATGCACTCGGTCGTATATGCAACTTTTGAAAGCGTGGAAAAACGAACGCAGAACTAACGCTGCCCGTGCTATGTTTAAATTTTACTCCTCATGAATAATTTATGTGCGACGCTTAGTGGCGTTACGTCGGTCGCCGATAAGTACGGCTGACAAGGAAATGGATGATTTTTTTTTTTTTTGTTGGTGGAAAATGCCGTCCCCCGGCATTCCCTGCACCCGCTTCGCTTAAGGTGAAGTTGCGTGGATCGTGTTGGTTGGTGCTGGCAGCCCTTTGGGACGAAAAGTAAGGACTTTGGTGGAAACTTTGCCCAACTTTGGGACCGAGATCTTCTGCTGTTTCGGTAGGGCGATTAACGGGTTTTACCGTTTTACCGGCAAATATCAGTGTGCACACGTTAAGGTCAGTCACGCTTTTTTGCATCCCCAGTTCACTCTCATGTGGAAGATCACGACTTGCACTCTTTCCATTTGGTGCCCAAATGTACCCCCCGGGAGTGGTTTTATGGCAGTGAAAATCTAAACACGGTACACACACACGCCAACGCACCGTTGACCCTTAGCTGGTATGAGTTTTTCAAAACTACTTTCCACCCTCTTTCCAGCCACATTTGCTGTGTACTCCACCTGTTAGCGCAGCGATGCCGTTGTTTGACTTTGCTATTTTTCCGCAACTTTTCACTCTCGTCAACTGACCCCGCTGATGAGGGGTGGAGTAGAGCAATGCGGGTTTTATTTCCGTTTTTTTTTTTTTGGTGACAGCTCCCAACTTTCTATCCGAAGCATTACCAAAAGCATGCATGTTAGCCTGCATGCTGGAACAACCTGTGATTTTATTCGCCCCTGGCAGATCCTCCCGAGGTTATTCTTTTTCGCCCACCCGTTTTAAAACTCTTGCCGATTCACCATTTTACGGTTTTGAACGAAGTTTTGTGTGTTGCTGCAGAAAGCTGTCCCAGGAATGGTCAGATGACGATATTCTTTTCGGACCGCGTGAGGTCGAATGTCGGTGCACTTGTTTTGGGAAGCAAACGGGTAGCAACAAAATAAATAAAGTAAAACTTATAGAGGCACGGTCTCGAAACAGCCTGACCACCGTCGGTACGCCAACAACTCCGGAAAGTGTGTGACCGGCACAGGGCAAGCAAATAGAGTCTGCGCGTTCCTTTTCGTGACCTTATTTGACACGAAAAATGTGGTTGACTCTCGCCGGTGAGTCCTTTTTTTTTGGGTGATGTATTCATTTGATGAGCTCATTTGATATTTGAATGTCCTCCTGTGAATCACCTTTATTTCATATTTATTTTCCAACCAACATGTGTTTATGGCAATGGTTTCAAGAACGATTTTAACACAAAATCACTTTCTTTAAAATTTTTAAAACGTTGAAAATATAATTAAAATGTCTCTATGACACCTAATCATAATTAATAAAATAAGAAAATGGTTTGGTTGTAAAAAGAAAGATTTGGTAAAACTGTGTTTTTTTGTTTGCAAATGCAGGCAAAATATGAGAGCTCTTAAACTTCCAATCATAACGTTTGATGTTGTTCACAATTGAAATTTTCCGAAAAATTTATTTTAATTAAAGAATTAGCATCAAATTGTCTTACCACATCTTCGTACTGCGCATTGGTAATTCCCATCGCAAGTATAGCGGAAACTTTACAAAGCTTTTTGTACAAACATTGTTCTTCGGATGAACGAATGGAAGTGTAGCGCTTTCTTCCGACCGTGAGCATACCAGCAAGAAGCGAGTGCAATTAACGACGAAGCTGAACCCGATCGGCTTTAGCTAAAATCCTGCACCTTAAACTGAGGGACTCCCCAAAAACGAATTCCAAGGGTGATTTTAGAGCAGCGTAATAAATCCATCAGCCTAGCGATGTTTCCTTTCGGCACTCCGAAGCGAGAAAGTTTCCGCGCGTGCATTTACGGGAATGAGAATCCGGGGCGGATTTTCAATCCCTGTGCCAATTGTAAATCACATGATATTCTGTTTTTGTTTCCCCTTCCCTGGCTTTCCGGTTGCCTTCGCATGTACGAACAAAGGTGGAAAGGATTCACATCTTTGCTAAGTAAGGTCACAGGCCCTCGAACAAACGTGTTCCGTTACGCTACGAAGAAAAAAAAGCGAATTGATAGCAAAGTTATAAAATCTTCCCATTGTCGTAAAGGATATCTTTGCTTCTCTTTCAAGTGTTACCGGATTTTCCATCCATTGGAATATTTTTTGGGTATAGAGATACCTTCCTAGCGCCTAGATGAAAGTGACTAAGCCCCTTCGAGTGAAATCGGAAAGGAAACGAGCGAGTAGAAGCAGCCAAAAATGGGTGCCTCGTCGAAAGGCTAATCTTTGCATTCTCACACAGACCAAGGTGCACCTTCGCCCGCCGGGAATGATGCACACAAACTGAAGGAAAAATCGTACGAAAATTACAAGCGCCTCAAAGACGGTGAGATGGTAAAAGAGAACAGAGGCTGGCCAGGACAGAAAGAAAAGGTTAAATCCGATAAAAGCATTAGTGCTCGATTAATTAACATAGAAATGTGTCCTTTCCGCACAACTCCCGGTTCGGAACGGGTGGCATCCTTGAGGAAAAAGAAAATCACATCAGCGATCCGAAGATGGCGAAATTCGTTTCGATAGTGACCCTTTTCGATGATCGATGCTTTGGATGAAAAAAAAAAAAAACTAGAAAGGCATAGTTGAGGTCGAAAACTTTGGAGTGGATTTATTCTGTTTTTACCCCGAAGGCACTCCGTGTCCCCGCTCAAGTTTGACTGCAAATCATTGAATTTGCCTTTTTTGCTTAGTCTTTCGGCACACTGGACAAACTTTCCTTCCACTTTGCGAAAACGGTGTTTGCTTTTAGCAGCAGCAGCACTTTGCCGTCTTCGTTCCCAGAATGTCGTGGAAAACAAAATCCCTGGTAATTGAGAAAGTACTGAGTAATTTTTGCTGCTGTGACCCCGATTTTCCCGCACACCCAGTTGCGTTGGGACGAAAACAGCATGAAAAAGAGGCAAAGCCTTCGATTTCCTCTTGCGCCTTTTTCCAACCGAGACTAATTGGAAGCGAACGCCATCTGGGCCACTTATCGGGCGCCAATCGGTCGTTTGTCGACACCCGTGACTGTTGATTGATGCTTCAGTTCTGCGAAACTTGAGAATCGTCCAGAAACAAAGGCAATGCAGCGGAAAGAAACATTTTCTCTGCTAAGGAAGAAGGCTACTACAATTTCAAAAGAAGTTTCTGTGTCAGCCAGTTCTTTAGAATTTGATCTTACAAATTCTTCGTAGCAAACTCATTTGTTTGTCGTTACAATCAAAAAAATTCGAAGAAATTAATTGATAGGAATTCAACCAACAGAAAGCTTCAGGATTTATTGTATGCTCCTCATGTTTGTTCTGCCATGGGAGCTAATGAAGGTAATGAACCAAAATTTATACTTTTTATTTCTTCTACAAGGTACTTCAATTATTAAATAGTAGAAATATTCCATCAGATCAACAAAGGCCACAGTTGGACAAGAAAAGGGTTCCCTACTCGCTGTTTACATATTTGCTCCAACATGTTGAGCTGGTCTGGTTTTTTGCTGCTAGCATGATGAATTTCTGCTACCGACGAAAAATGTAACGAAAAAGCCGTAGCGTAAACAGCGGTCGGTGACGATGGTTATGATAATGGAGGAATTTGGCCGTCAAACAAAAAAGGACGGTGAGCTGTTTCTACAAACAATCCTTCCACATGCCCCTGCTGGGAAATCCCCCTTTAAGGCTTGATGGTGGGAAAAGATACGGAGAAATCCATCCCGGTACAATCTGGCTACAATCTGATGTGAAGCGTCACCGGAAATGAATGTCTGTTGATGTTTAATTTCAGCCGTCCCGCCCACGGACAAAACGGCCGCCCTAAATACCCGTCGGACTTTCTCGCGTAGAGTTCTATTTTTCACGCCCTACTGCGTACGCCCATGGTGCTGTGTACATTCCATTCACAACAAAGTGGCACGGAAAGGATACCATGATCTCATTTTTCATCCAGATTTTCCCGAACCGAACCCTCCGAGATACGTTTGTCACGCCTTGGGTGAACAATGAGACCGGCAACTACCGCTACAACCCGGGGAACTACTGGCTGCACGCACTTGTTGAGGCCTCAGGTCCTGTCGGATGGTGGAGTAAAGTTAATTAATTGTAATGCGTATCCCTGACCAGCCCAGAAACGCCACACTTAAATGAAGGGCCGAACTGAAGGTAAGCCCTAGGCACTAATGAGTCCTTGCGCTGTGTGAAACCGTTGCACAGCGAAAACTTTCAAGAGCGAGCGAGAGAGAAGCGGAAGAAATGTAATCATAACCATAGCCACCATAACGAGGGAACAAACGTTCAGTTTGATCTGTTTCATGTCACGGCATCAGGAACACGAAGTTCAACCGCTTCACCAAGAATTGTTCCCCCCATTTGCACCCCGCACGGTAAGGTGTCAGTATCAGTTACGCCGATACACGCAAGCAGCAATAGGTATTGATGTTATGCGATGATGGTTACATGATTAATAATACCGTAGCCGGGATTACCGAAGCGTACGTACATAGTCTGAAGTAACAATGATTAACAATGGATGCATTCAAAGGGACATTTGTGATCCCGATTGTAGTAGCAAACAGACGGATGTAGGCTGAACACCGTAGAACGGCAAATAGATCAATGCTTGGCTTATGGTTAAATGAGCAAACAGGAAATATCTGAGTTTATTATGACAGTTTAGATATCGATAAGTGATTTCAATGTCAGCAGGTGTAATGTAGACGTGCTAGATTTGCAGCATATTTACTCAGAGCCAACGAACTATCTTTCCGGTTCTTGTTAACTACTTTAAATTTCCCAAATAAAATGTTTTAATAATGTTTCAAATTCTATTTCGCCATAATGGCGAAACTTTGCTCAATTGTGAGGTAAAATTGGAAACCAAAGCACCTTGCTTGGTTTTCCTAGGAAACCTTAACTTGCTCGTCTTCTCTCCTCTACCGGTTTTGTCTTTTTTTTTTTTTTGCTCATCATTGTGTCATCAATTCAATATCGAAACCATTATCCTTCGGGCAAGAATGGCAGACGCCACCAGCAGAAAGGTTGCTACAATCATCTAAATCGTCCCACAAACTAAGTCGCTCGACGGTCTAGGCGCCTACCAACGGTTCAACGGCAGCCCCGGAGGCGTTAGACGACTCAATAAACCTGTCCCAAATAATCATCTACAGCGTCGTTCAGCCGGTGAAGAAGGCGAAGTTTATCCGGCCCCACTGCGATTACGAGCCCTAATTCGACGGCCTCAGGATCAACCGGATCGACCCGGGCTGTTGTTTCTAGCTTGCGCTTACGTGCGAACTGTCTCTATGGTGCGCCTGGACGGATGTTCACTGCAGTTCCCCAATGACCTTTCCAGCAGGTGCAATCTGAGCCGATTGAAACAGACTCACTGGATTGTCTTTTGGCTTTTGTTGTGTGTTCGTGTGTGTTGCTCATCTCTTCTCGCTCTTCTGTTTCCATCCACAGTTCCAACGGCAACGATCATCGGTGGACCGGACCTGCACGTGGACAAGGGTAGCACCATCAACCTGACCTGTGCGGTCAAGTACAGCCCGGAGCCGCCGGCGTACATCTTCTGGTACCACCACGACGAGGTGATCAGCTACGACTCGAGCCGCGGCGGCGTCTCGGTCATCACGGAGAAGGGCGACGTCACGACGTCCCACCTGCTCATCCAGAACGCCGACCTGGACGACTCGGGCAAGTACTCCTGCTCGCCGTCCAACGCGGACGTCGCCAGCGTGCGGGTGCACGTGCTGAACGGTAAGTATTGTGGTAGCACAACACCGACACTCCACTTCCACCATCACTGCACACGCATCCACACACCACCACCACCACCAAACGCCACCCACACATGCTTCTATTAACGCTGACATCAGTTCGGGCGGTCGTTTCAGGCGAACACCCGGAGGCGATGCAGACGGGCGGTGTCGGGGCGCACCGAGTCGCTCTCCCTTCCGACACCCGACTGCTCCTGGCCGGGCTGCTGCTTCTTACGGCCACCCTGACCGCGGTGCGCCAGCTGCACAATCTTTTCGCCCCATCGAACCGCCGGACGACGGTGTGCTCCGCGACTGGTCGTGCACCGTCAGGCATCGGCGAACTCGAGCAGGCCAACCACCGGCAACACCGGCAGTCACGAACGAGTGCACGTCCGGTCGGTCCACTGGAGACACAGACGACAACGACAACGACGACCGTACAGTCACGCCCGGGTCCGGACACCTCGCCAACTTTTCCGTGCGGCAGCAACTACCGACGACTCCTGCGGTGCGATAGCGAAAGATGATAAACCACTGTTCCGGGACATTCGCACCGCCACTAGAGGGCCGCGACACCTCTCCTGAGCCCTCTCAGTCTTATACCGTGCGCCACGGAAGTTTATCGACGTTGTGCGATTTTGTGGCTTGTCGGCAACCAAGCGACGGTAGAATCGTGCCAGCGTGGACGGAGGACACGTTCGCGGGTGTCCTCTTTATTGTGGCCGGAGATAAGATTCATCCGAGGTTCGTGTAGTTTCCTGCCACCGTCCTTCACCCAAGCAAGCACGATGGTGGATTAGATGTTGTCGATCTTCGAGGGATTTTTTTGTTCTCTTAAAATGAACATTGAAGGTTAATTTAGTTTTTGATTTATCCTTTGGCATTTTCCTGACCGTTCAGTATATTTGTTCAATGACTTTTCAAATAAGTTTTTCGGATTGATGATGAAACAAAATGATTCTTTTTATATATTGCTTAAATGTTACGTAAAGTAATGTTCTTTGAAGAATGTTTTGTTACGTAAAGAAATATTTTTAAATTAACATCAAATATGCGATTCACAAATCGTGAAAAAAAAATGAAGGAGACGGACAGGAAAAAAGTGAGCCCTTAAAATAAGAGACAAAAGTAAAACCGCTCCAATTGAGATGAGGTCGAATAAAAAGAACGGTACAAATCGAGTGCTTCTACTGCCGCTGAGGAAGCGAACGATGTTATAGGCAAATGATCTGTTTGGCAGAGTAGTGTTTCGTTTATTTTATTCACTCAGCTGAAGAGCGATATCGTGATGGTAGTTACACACTGGAGGACGCCTCCGGAAGGACATAGATTTTTAAGTGTTCCAGTGCTCTGGGCAAGGAACGGCTGGATTTAGCTAAATGAGATGTATAAGTGAGTAATATATTGAAGACAGACATCTTTTCAGATGATGCACGAGCGTGGCGAAATCTATCGAAACGTTAGCGTCAACGCAACTAGATAAATCAATCAAATTGATAGTAGATAAGTGCAAGCCGTGCATCCAATCTAGTGATTAATGTCTGAGAAAGCGAAATCTTTCTCGGCATTGTAAAAAAAAGCTACGACAAACGGAAATTGGTTTAAACGACACAAAGGGTTCCGCAAATCCATCCTGCAACACGGAACTTTGCATGCCTCAAAAAACATACCCTAGAAACTACCATTATAATGAACAAAACACTTGGTGAACGAAACGGTTTAATTGATGGACGGTAAATTTTTAATCATGCTGTACATTCTTGACGTTTAAACCATCCGTATTAACTGAAAAAAAATAAAATTGTAAAGCGCTCCGGTGTACAGTTTTAACGATGTATTTGTTCTTTTCAATCGCTATGATGGTTATGTTTCTCTTTTTTTTTCTTTTTCTTATCATAGTTCAATTAATTTAGATGATTCCATTTCCAATTCACACCCAGCATCTGTAAATAAGTCTAGAAAACGTTGGAACCTGCAATACTCGTAAATCCGTAAATGCAACGAATATTTTCAAACATAAAATGTCAAAGATGAAAGAAACGAAATGGAACGCTAAAATAGCAATCAGAAACCTCAACACTGTTGGAGCAAAAAAGAAATATGGATAAAAGATGTTTCGTAATTTGGTCACACAAACAAAAGTGAAGACTTGTAAAAATTAGTAGAACAGAAATGTAATTGAAAAAGTACAGAAAACAGGATGAGGATTGATAAATCGAGTTAATTCAATACAACAGTTCGAAATTCTTTTCAAAGAAAGACAACATACGATTTATTTAAGACAGGATTAATTTTCCAGCAGACTTGTTAAGCGCCACAAGCAGAATCGAGAGGACAATGCGGACAATTTTGTAATTCAGGAGACCTGGTGTAATAACTCAACTGCAGTTCGGTTTCACTCGGCTGACAGTTCAAATCTTTCCCAGATTTTTTTTTTCACTTGATAAATTATTTATGCATAAAGCATTTATGCATTGCCTTGTTTAAAAACTTGCATACATTATAATGGACATAATATGACATACATTATAATGGCTCATAATGGAGATATATTATGAGTATATTTGCTTAATATTTACAGCATAATTTATACGTTGCTCTGTTGAATTTCTAATTATTTTTCTGTGTTCTACTCGTCCATTAAAAACACATTCCATTAAATTCATGTAATGATTGTCTGAGTAGGACTGGGAGCGCGAGAATGATGCTCTCGAATGGCGTAGCATCGAACCTTTTGACCCGCAAATTAGCTCATCACCATCCATCATCACCCGAGCCCGGACCAGCTGGCGGAGTTGGGGGAAAATTTATCGCAAAACAATTTGGCCATAATCAGTTCATTTATGGAAAGCCATTAAAACCTCATCTTCCTGAGCTTAAAGAAATTGATCCCAGCTCCACCCGATTTCTTTAGCAGCTGCGTTTCGATAAACGGTTTTTTTTTATTTTTTCTTGACAAGTGCGTCCCATGATAGGGTTTGCCGAAGAAAGTGTGATCATCTGTAAACCTATGGCAGCAGAAAGTGGAAAATATCTTCAAATGTTGCCCAACCTCTTCCAAAACGCTCGCTATTTCTTATTGCATACTAATGCGTGTGATTTTGTGGTCACGCAAACGGGTGGAAACAAAATTGACGTTACGCTCAAAAAGATGCACAAAAAAAACCAGGTCAACGCCTCGAAGGGAGCCCTTTCGATGGTGCAGAAAAATCAATTTCCCTAAGACCACACCCACAAGTCTGGCACGTGCCGTACGATGCCGGGCATGGCCTCGTAAGATGGGACTTTGTGGCCTTTTTCTTCGGCTTCCCTTACTTGATCCTTTCAATATCATTAAAGAAATATTGATGCATTAATAATTGATCGGTTTTTCTTCTTCGGTAACTTCTTCGATACCGTTTCTATGTTTTCCTTTTCTCTACCCTTTATTGGCTCGGCTTAGGGTTTCTTACATGGATGGTTTTCGATTGATTTTTTTTGCTTGATGCAAGCAGTATCACGTTTGTTGCGTTCATTTTTCGATATTTGAGATTTGGCTGCCACAGCCGGGGACGAGACTTTTTTCCCGGAACTGTTGCTCTAGATTTGAAAGGATCTTGTTTTTTTTTTTTGCTATTTCGTGCGTACCAAAAGCCAGAAAATCAAGTCAATCGGCAGCTCCTGAAACATTGAACAACAACTTGCTCGCTTCACCATTCGACAGCGGGTGGGCGTTTAAGAGCAAACCGCAACGTTATGCCTTGACGCTATCCTTCGGAAACGCGGAATTTTTTATTTGTCTGACTTTTGTAACCGGCACGAAGCAATAATCTTCCTTGGTTCACGGGATTCTTGGGGATGTTCGGTTTTGTGGGGGTATAGCAGAAGAAAATAAAATAGCAAATCCCCCTTCAGCACAACTTTGGATCCGGTGGAAACAGCTTCTTTGCCGCGCAAAGCAAACCTCCAGCTTCATGGGAAATTGATAAGACCGTTTTTTATCGCGCCGGTTTTCTTCCTTCCCCGCGTGGCGAGACAAGTGGTTCCAGCTGGAAGCATTGCCTAGGGGTTGAATTTCCGCGTAGTGGATGCTCCCCTTCATGCCAGCGGAAAGCGATGAAGGAGAACTTAATTTGAGTTTCAAGTTGCTGTTTCTATCGCAAGAGATGCGGCGGGGCGGTGGTGGTTTACGGAAATTGATACCAAACAATTCACAACCGCTACCAGAGCTAATCAAAACTCGAAAGAAAACCAACGAGAATGGATGGAATGGAATTCATTTTAATTTCTCACGAGGCTCACAGTGCAAAGTAAATTGTTGCAAGGAGCAAAAAGGACAGATTAACAAAATCAAAGAAAAGACGTAACAAACAACATACAAAACCGGTTTAAAAGTTAAAAGGAACGAGGATTACAACCAATAAAGCAAACAATTTAAGGAATGGAAAAGGCAAAAAATCAACAAACGAAAGCAAAATGTAAATAAACCCAATTGCAAAAAACTTACTATAAAACACAAGAAACACTCACTCATACTCACGAAGATGGATGTAATGATCAACCTGTTTAAATCAATACAAGTTAGGGAACACAAAGAAACACAATTCATATAAATAGACGTAAGGAAGGAAGAAAAACAAGGAAAATATAAGACGTAAGGAAAAGTGTACAAGCAACCTAGAGGTACACACAAAAACCGCAAACCTTTTCAAGCATTTTCCCATTTGTAAATATATCAATGTATACATTTTCCAAGTAAAAGAAAAACACATAACATGAAATTATAAAATCCACAAATCGGATTAAGAAAGCGAGCGAGACGGTACCGGATGAAACAGGATTTTTTCGTGAAGGAAAAGATCCGAAGAAAGCGGGAAAATCGACACAGGAATTTAGGTTCTACGATTTCACACACACACACACGCAAATATACAGACTCAATGTAACTGATGTAAAGTGATACAACCAGCTGCCCGGTGCAAGGGCGAATGTAAACCCTGAAAGGGAGGTAAAAGACGGGAGGAACGTACGTAAATTAAATAGTTGAACGGCACACGCCGGACCGCGGTTGGCAGGAGGGTTGGTAATTGAAGAAAAAAGAATTAATAAATATAGCATCTGAGTTGATTATAAAACCATAAACTTGCGTAGCATTCTTGTCCTCGAAAGGGAAGGTTGCGCGTAGCGTTTGCAGGCGTGGCGTTGCGAAAGAAAGCCGAAGAGTTTCCCCGGCGGCGATGGAAAAACTGCACGACCGTCGCGCCTCATCGTTGGAATTCACTCTGCTAATCCGACACTCTGGAGAACATCGCCCCGGTTGACCTCCGACTCCGGCTAGCTGGTTGAGCAAATTATGAACTTCTGCACACCGCAATGCCACCTCCAACTCCCGAACTTCCCCGTTCCGAGCCTTCTTTTGAATACACGAACGAGTTTAATACTTGTCTCACAACTTACTCCGCACGAGTGGCAGCAGTTACTAAAATGGGTGGAATTTTATTGACCGACTGCCTCCGGGAGCCCTCCGGGAGCAGGAATCTCCGGGCGGCGCAGCCATCGACATCGCTGGAAGGCCGCTTGTGTCTGGCGTTGGTGGGGTTTTCACTCCCCCACACTTAAAGCCGACTGCATCGCTTTCCAACCAATACGCCTCGTGAAGTCGCCTTTCATTTGCTTCTTGTTCGCTTTTGGAGCACTCATAAAAATGCATTATTTATTCGTTGTCTCTTAGCCGTTCGGACAACTATATTGACTCAATCCCGTTGAGAAGAACAGGAGCGCAGGGAAGACGGGCATCTTCAACTGTCTGGGAGTTTATTGAAATCTTTCTTATTCGTGCTTTAACCCCCTTTAAAACCCTGAGAAGAATAACAGAGTCAATACAGTTGAGTAAGTATTCGTTATGATTATTTGGAAAAAATTGACCTTATTTAGAAAACCTTGAGACCATTAACTTCTTGATAAGATGTCAAAGAACATAAAACTGTGTTGTCTAGCAGGCGATTGAAACCATTTTAATACATAATGGGTTTTTCACAAAACTGTGAAATTTGGAGTGATGGAAAATTAGTTCCACCGCTTGAAAATGTCGTCGTTTTTTTTATTTGCTCTACGAAGTCAAATATTTTATTCAAACTGACACATTCGGAAACCCCAAAATTGAAATGCTAAATATCTCACTACCAGGTAAAGTATGACTCCCCAATTTTATTGCTCGTCCGCATAAATCGAACCAACTTTTCCTTCCTTTTCTAAATTTTTCGCAGCAGGTCCTGTCATACTTCAGAAAGTCATCAGTATTTGCTATGGACCGTGGGATAAAGAAAAACTGATGACACGAGGGAAAATAGCGCGCAAAGGATGCAAACGAAGGAAAACTTTGCGCCCGTCCATTGAGGCACGGCTTAGTCCGGTGTCAACCCTGAGGATGGAAATTTGTCAAATCAAACATAAAACCGTTCAATCTTTCCGTTGGCAGAAGTGTGAGCCAGCGACGAATCATTCCTTCCGACAGCGCAAGTAAGCGCATTCGATCGTGAAAGTGTAGGGTAGAAAAAGGGAACCCTGTCAGTTTTGGGGACCGGACGGTGTCGGACATTGGAGAAAGAAGTTGGTTGTTTCTCGTCCCTTCTATCAAAAAGGTGCTTTTCGAATTGACATGGAAATAAAGCATCTCTTCCCTGTGACCCAAGGATTTGCGAGCGGAGGAAAGGGATAAACTTTGTAAGTATTTAACAATGGGCCGACCGATTAACATATTGCGAATCGAGGAGAAGCCGGCCCCAATCGGTCTGTTTGTGGCCTTTTTATTGCTCCGCAAAGTAGTCCCTTGACGAGTAGGCTTTTCTCTCGGTCGTAGCACATTTTTCCATTCGGCGGATCTGCCATTGAGCGACTCGCTCGTCCCTAGAAGCTGGTTCGCCTGTTTATACAGATTTATTGCCGAACGTATGCAACATTATCAGCGGCCCTTTCATGACCCCAAAAACCGATTGCGACAAGATTTGGGAATTTGGCCAGGCAACTTCTTTCAATCAGCGCTCCCTCAGCGCCCGGGACCAGGATTTAATGTTATACAAACTTTTATCTTTTCCCATTCTCAGATCCGTGCGTTCGGTGTGTTCGACCCTTGGGGAGGGAGAGGGCGAGGGACAGCAAGTCATCGGGACGAAAAATTGGAACGAAAATCAATCTTTCCGCGCTGGCGAAAGAGTTGAAGCGAAATGAGATCATAATCCGGATCAACTTGCAACTATCCAATCTCAAAACATTTTTTCCTCTCCACCGCTCGCATCCTTACAACTATTTTTTTCCACTTCACTTTTCCTGTCAGTGCGCTGGGAAATTCGGACTTCGATACGGGCTTCGATACGGGGGGGGGGACGACGACAATGGACTGGATTGGTGGAAAATGAGGCACATTAGCCGGGGGGAGCCAAATCAAAAGAAACGGTAAGCCGTTTCGGGGGATTGGTGGATGATAAACTGGGATTTATTGGCCTTTCCTTTCCATTTGTCGGAAAATGATCAATTTGTCTCGGTCATAAAGAAGTCCTCTCGGTTGGATTACGCCGGGAGGTGGAAGAGGTTTCTTCACGCTTGGCATATTCGGCAAGAAATGAAGACAAATTACCCACTGAGTGCAACGCTCCATACGGTCCGCTGGGAAAATGGTTCCCGATGAAGTCACAGGTTCTTTGCTATCGATTTTGAAACATATTTTTGCGGGTTTTTGTTCCGAGCTTAGATCCAACAGACGATAAGAAATCGAAACTCTGTTCTCGGGAACTTGAATGAATGGTATGATGGATGGTTTGAAACAAAATGGTTATATGTTTCCTGAGGACAAATTAACGTATGTAGCCAGAATATTATGAAACAGTGCTTAAAGCGTAAAGATAAATAGAGTTTAATATGGAACTACTCAGTTTTATGTACTATCGGTTACCGAAATAGTAAATTTGAGGTGCCCAAAAAAAAAAAAAATGTCCATTAGGTGACATTGCTCTACTAATTGCTTTCCTTAAGATATTTTTCCTAGCAAAAGTCTAGACAAGTATACAATTCAAGTTCCAAAACTCATCCTTTGTAAAAATACTGCTAATTCTTCTATACGACAATGACAGCAACTCGACTGTTGATGGTACTTTGATTTCTTCGGCATCAAAAGATCGCTCCCTGTCTGTTCAAAATGACCACAATATCTAGGAAATGACACTCTGTCCCCATTAAGAATTGTAACGAAAAATTGAAATGTATATAGTGGTTTCAAAGTATGATGATTTTACGAATAGATATTCTGCTAGCTCACAGAGAGTTTGGAATTAGGTATGAAACGACAGACCCTGTATGAATGTTTGGTACGGCGTTCCTTATACCTTTCTGCATTATTCCAAGCCATCCACGCTAAGGGCTAAAGTTTTGCCAAATCTAAAAAGCACTGCACCTGTTCTCTCTGCTGTTCGTACCAGCAAACTGTTTGGGCAAAACATATACATAGATCAACATTGCCAACGAGCGCTATCAACACACGACTTTTGCAACGACGCAGCATAGTTTTAGAATGCAACTGCACCAACCTGCGTTGCGGTCGGCTGACTCTAAATCATTGAGCGTTAAATTTCCTCCCTTTCCAATAGCGCAGCGAAGGTTCGAGGCTGAATTGTGCGCAGCAGGGATAACGGCAATGTTGGAGAGGTACCATAAACTGGCCATAGTATCGCGAAATATGCTTACAGGCGGAAAAAATAAAACCCCTTCGATTGCATGTGCATCGTCATATGTATGAAACATTTCCGTAAAAAGTTGCTATATTCGAAAATGCACCAAATGGTGGCCGAGTGCTTTTCTCGTTTCTGTTGTGCGTTAGCCTTATATCACTTCAGGGAACTTTTACGGAATTAAAAAAAAACATTTAGGCTATTTATTAAGATGCATAGGAAATTCCTGACCAATAACTTTTTATTTAATAATCATTTGTTGGGTGGTTTTCAAAAACCATAAACGCTGAATCTTAATCAATGGACAACAGGAAAAGACACATTATTGAAAGAAGTATTAATGGATTTAAGCTGTCCAAGATCTTTTTGTTCGATGAAATTATCAGAGGTGTCGAGTAAACTATTGACCGAACTTGCGAGAGGAGAAATTTGCAGCCAAATCTCTGAATTTATCTATTTGCTTATCGTTACTGCATCCGTCCCGATGATTCACTTATCTAAATTGCTGCGACCTTAAACAACTTCGATGAGCGAAGGATCCCGGTGCAGCATGACAAAAAGTAGCGAATTTTATTCGGAACTCCCCTTACCGACCCTAGCCGTTGAAGAGGTATAAAAACACGTCCCTGCACTTCAATGTAGACTAGAACGGTCGTTTTTAACTCGGGGAAACCATCGACCATTTTCACCGAACTGTTTCCGCGCGGACTCTCCGGAAGTTGCTGAAGTTCTGTTCAAACACCAAAACCAGGCTTCGCGCATTTAACATGAAAACCATAATTTCGCGGACGTCAACAGGAAAGTTGACTAGTTGTACGAACACTTTTCCACGCCGCTCCAGTTAATGTGCTCTGGCCGTTAACTGGATTTTGTTAGCAAAAACCCTCTCGCGTCAGTGCCGGAACTGTAACATGCCACCGATGTCAAGGAGAATACTTAGATGATAGTGGTTTGACAGGGCCATGGGCTGCAAATAAGTTATCTATTGCAAATTTACGATCCGTTTTTTTCGTGTAAAATTGCTATGAATTGCTAGTGGTTCGCTTTGCATTATTTTGTTTCAAAAACGCTACAACTCAATTAAATCGAACTATTCGTCATTTATGGAATGTATTTAGCGTAAATACGTAATGAAAACTTCTCTCTTCATTCGTCCTTTCCTTCTATTTTGTTTGATTGCTTTTTTATTCTTCTAATGCTCACATTGGTACTCGATAGAGTTTCGATGCATGATTTTTAACGCTGCTGCTTTTTGCCGGATCATGAATTTTCGATTCGCTTCGCTAAGTCTATAAATATCTGTTTGAAAAAAATATCGATGCACCGATTCAGGCTCAATTTTGAACTCCGATGAAACTTTTATTTGCACTTTTTATTGGCTTGCTTGTTGTGACGAATTATTTCGGTGTTCCATACATAGAGATTTTATTTCGATTTCGGATGCACATTCTTTTCCTGACCAAGCGTTGGATGTTTTGATTTTCATCAATTATTTCATAAAATTGTACCAGCGTCCGCAAAACGTTTTGTTTGCCTTATGCTTGTATGCAATAGCCGCTTTTCGTTACCTTTCAATTATGTTAAAATTAAAATTAATATTTGATGGGAAGAACACTTTTCCCAATGACCAAACATTTAAAAGCTTTAAGTTTGTGTGTGAGTTTAATGTTATTACGTAAACTGTAGTTAAATAATATGTTATTTATATGGCAGTGATTACAAATTCACCTTTTACCAAATTAATTTGAATTTTATATATTGCGATCGCAAAAATAAACTGATGGAACAATCCAGCTTTATAGTACCTGCGCAGGAGAATGTTGTGCCTGTTTATCAAACTTGCTTAGACACGATTTTTTTTTACAATAAAAGCAAGCAAAACAAACTGATTCAGTGTGTGGTTTCGAAAGGTGCGAGCCAAACCAGCCAGAAGCAACCTAGCAATCGGTAAAGGGCCATTGGGGCACCTTCCAGTGCGCCTTTAAACGACGCCAAGCGAATAAACCACCCTTTTCCCCGGCAACACAGTCTTCCCAGTGGCGGGAAGAAATCGTTCAAACTTCCTCGTACGCTCCAAGCTCCGTGGCCCAACGGACTTGATTGCAATTCGTCCGGGAGCGATCTTGCACCATCCGAACCCTCATGGCATCTTCACCACAACAATAGCGAAGCACGGGGAGCGCAAAAAAAACATGCTATCAATATTTCAAACGTGTCTATCGTGCCCTAGATGGTGTCGATGATGGCGTTGAAAATAATGAGTGTGAACCAACACCCTCCATCCACACACACACCGCACCGGCCTCGATGGTGGAGGTGTTGAACGGGAACAAATCGACAATCGGCCGCGTCCATGATGGGAAAGCTATCGATTGCGGCTGCCTTTGCCATGGTCTCTGGCCCACATTTCACATGGTCTTCCTTTTTCGTGTTGCTTTTTTTTATTCTTTCGTCTACATCTTCAAGGAGAAAAGATGCCGTATCTTATGCTGATCATCAAGCCGTATCGAAAAAGTGGAGCTGAGGTAAACGGAACAGGACCAAACGGGCAGGAACGTTTTTTTCCAACAATAATGCTGACGATACGATGATGCTGGAAATGTGCATCATGGTAGAAAGTTCGGTGGCGTCGTACAGTTGTTCAACAGCATCGTTAATGGTTTGGTCCTGAGGGCGTATCGGAAACAATCTTCGGCTCTCGATACGAGTTTCTTAGCACACAGCATCACACGCACCAAAGATAAGCCCAAAGCTCCATCAGTTGAAACGATTTGAGATCAACACAGTATGTGAAGTTTAAAAAATTGAATCCCAATTTATTTTATAACACAATTGTTATGCACGAATAATTTAACATAAGCAAAACCGAACGTTGTGGTGCCTTGAAATGAAACTACGAACGCTAAACTATCTTCGAGAAACTATTTTGTTCATCTAATTTATTTAAAGGTAGCGGAAGCAATCCTCTGTGGCTTTCAATCTCTTCACAGAATTTACTAGAATGTGAATTTCGCTTGGTACGCTTGCGATTGGATCGATTCTACAACCGATGCCAGAACGCCCAACAATGGCATTGCCTGGCGCATCCGACGGATTGGAATGTGTGACGCATTTGCGATGTCCTTTGAATGCAATCGTAGCCTTAAAAAGAGAGAAATATCCTAGAAATGTACGCAGCGTACATTTCTCACCGATCAGTTATGAGATGCAATGTTGCAACAAGATACTCGCCTGATTTCCAAGATGAATCCTGTAGTAAAGATGAAAGAAAATTAATTGTGATTTTTAAACCTTGATTTGTAGATGAAACGATTGCTATTCTTGTTCCTAGGTAACCTGATTTTAAGATATTTTCAGTAATGAATAAACAAAAAGATCTTGATTCTTCAGCGCATTTTCTGAGCTCATTTCCTTTTTAAAATTTAATGCGCAACATTTCATTCCATCGTCACATTTTCGCTCAAATTTGATGAAAGCATTATGCCGAAAGCTCGTTTCAATATTTGACCTGCTTAGCACCACCGATCCATTGTTGTCCATCGTTTCGTGAGACTTCTTCTCAACGACACCCAAAGCGAACCCACCCGAACGACCCGACGAAAGGAGCTACGGCATCGAGTGGATTAATATATAACCAATGGTTAATTAATTATTCACCTGCAGAATATAAATCCCATTTTAATACTTAATCAGCCGCGCAAATATTCGTCACGTGAAGGAACGGCGTGTGCGAGGCTCTTGTCGAGGAGCTTCGAAATAGGGCTCGCCTTCACTAGGGTTGTCGATGAAATCATCCTATTCATGCCGATATAGATAGGCGCACAAACTGTCCTGCTCCATCTCCAGTCGGTTGAGTCGATTGATAGCCGTCGCTAAGGCTAAGTAGTGGGATGCTAGGATTCGGGAACGGCAGGCTACCGATAAGCACCGATAGAGGAACAGGGAGTCTTCGTCGGAGCGATAGAATTGGAAAAACTTACCGCCCCATCGACAGCTCGGACGATTCTGACGGGCTTCAATTGGAAGCAATTTTCCACCGAGGGAGAAAACCCCTCCTTACACTTGCGGAAAAGCGTCCGGCATTGTTAAGGTAAAATTAAATTCCTCCCTTCCATCGATCCAGACGCCTTCGACGACATGGCGTTGGTACGTCTCCAATCCACAGCACTCCGGAGCGAGAGAGAAAAAGGGAAAGTAGAGCTTCCGAGCTTTGTTTGATTAGGATGATTAATTACAAGACTGCACCGATACCACCACCGGGTTGAGGTGGGTGATTAATCATACAAGTTATATTAGCCGGCCCATTTGATGATGAGCGAAACGGTTTTCCACTTCCCTTTCTTATCCTATTACCTTGCTTCGCTTGTTGAGGCGAAAAATGGGGTTGTTTTTAACGAGGGAGATTTTTATTTCCGTGCCCCAACCCCTTTCCAGCGTAAAGGTGATGAAGATAATGAATGTAAGAGTTGAAAAATATATACATCGCGAGCGCAACACGGACACAAAGCAAAATGGAGATAAAGTTTTACCGTTTGCTTCCGGAACAGGTTTCGTGAGTTATTATCGGGGCCCCGTCCAGATGGAATGGCATTTTAAAATGGTTGAAGTTGGAGTAAGCATCTCAACGGACGCAGAAGAAGAATACCGGGACACTGCAGAAACATCCGGCGGAATCGCACGTTCGCGGGCGTTTATTAATTTTCCGCCCCCTCGCAGGGGAAGTAAATGGGCGGGTCGCACTTAACGAGGGCCAAGCTTAATTTTAATCTAGCGAAAGGTCAGGGTGTTTCCGTAGGTATTCCTTTAAAAAGCAAAACGGCTCAAATCGACGCAACAGGAGTGACAAAATGTGGCACGGATCATCCATAGGTTTTTTTAAAGTTTACGAGCTTTCTTTGTATTGAAGTTTAAAGTTTTTTATCGTTATCTACATGAACAAAAATGTTAGCCAAATCATAAGTTATCCTCTTTAAACCCTATGCACCATTTTTAAGTATTTTGAGGCTAAAATGCTGTATCGTTTGATAAAATATTCAAATAAAAAATAAATCGTGCAATTATCTGATACTATCTCAACCGAATAAATGCATTGAAAAAAAAAATCAAAAGCATTTTTGAGGTACAAATGTATGAATCCACCTCCGATGTTCCAACTTCAAACTCACACTTTATGTCGTTATTAACCGCCTCGACGACCGCACTCACAAAATGCATTCGGGCCAGCGCGAATCACGAGGAATGTTCCGCGCAAAATGCAGTCTGCTTCCCCGAGCCCAGATCCCGCGCCGCCAGTTCGTAGCGTGGAATCCGACGGCGAGAAACTGTTATTTTCGGCGTCATGATTTCATATTATTCATACGGACGCGATGATTTATGTGCCAAAGATACTAAAAGTTATTTCAGCATAATTTATACGCTCGAAAGCACTCCAAACTGCAGGCGGAGAACGAACGCGAATGAGCGACTGCGAACACAGATTTCCGCACTTCTAACGGGCATTCCGCCGTGGTCGGACAGGACGAAAGGGTTGGCCGTGGGCCAGACGGGGGCCTGGCGCGAGCGCGTGATTCTGTTTTCCGAAACGCAAGGCATCTTCTGCTTCCCTAACCCCCTCACGGGTTTATGCCACCTTGCCTTCTCTTTCTGCGCGATGAAAACTATGTCAATTGGAAAACGGAATTCAATTGACGGCATTTATACGTTTCCTATTGTTCTGCTCAAGTGGACCCATTTACTGCGAGGGGGCGGCCGCTTGTAGCCAGGGGGTGAACGCGGTGGGACGTTGGTTGCATTCTCCAAATGTGCATCGAATGATTTGTTCCCCGTGAAGTTCGGCCCTTGCCGGGAACGGAAAGCCTTTGGTTGGGTAGGAAAAAGTTCTCGAAGGAAACAGAAAACAACTCGACAAAAGATCCTGGCATTGGGTTTCGATTTTCGTTTTTTAGTTTCTTGTTTTCTCCCCCCACCAACAGACGCCATGCAAGATTTTCAATAGTGTGTTTTTAAGATGGGGAAAACATTATGAGCTTTACTTTCAATGTAAAGCTACGTGTTGAAACTGTTGAAAACAATATCGTGTTGAAGCATTCAATGCATTACATTAAGCAGAAGATGTATTTCATAAAAAAAAACGTTTCTGTACTTGTAAGAGATATCGGATGTAGGCATTGCAAAGCTTAAATTAGGCAGGAATATATTCTGTTGTGCGAAAAGAAGCAACGAATTCAATGTCCTTGGATGCGTGGGAATGTTGCAAAAGAAATCATTTCGAGAGCTGATCCCTTCCTTCGACGGTCGTGTCTTTTCAACCTCTCGGGAAAGTTTCACCACCGCTCAACGCATAGCGAGTCAGTATCTGGCATTACGACGCACTATCCACTCCAAACCAGCTAACCTCCATTTTCACTAGAGCACCAGACATCCTCCCGCGACGGCCAAGCGTTTCCCCGCTTTCCAGGGCCGGGAGCAAACAACAAAACATGAACATATTTTCGAACGTGTTGAAACGGACACATTCCGCCGCGATAATTTATGCCGTGCCAGATGCGAGCTGACCTCATTCGTACTTTATTAATTCAATAACAAATTATCTAGCAATAAACACATTATTATAACGTGACCAGCGGGAAAACGCGTCCCCAGTCCTTCCCAAAGGGCGTGGCCAGTTCACACCGCCGCACGCGTTTTGCTTCCACGGTGTGGAAATGGTCGAATAAGCCTTACACCGTCCGGTTCGAACGGTTCCATCATCCCCCCTGGGCTTGATTCAGTCGGAATGCGTCCCGATTGTAATTGAAGGTTTCGTGTGTTTTGTGTCGCCCAGGCGCAAGGCCATTCACTAATCGTGCACCCGCAAACCGAGCGTACAAGCGCCACATTCTAGCTGTCGGAGCGAAAGCTTATAATTTATGGTGAGGCCAGATTGTCGACGTTCATACACCTGCTGAGTTAAGCTTAAGATTTACTAGTTCTTAAATTGATACACAGGCTAGAATGGGGTTTTATTAATTATTGTGAGGATAAGGGAATAAATAAATATATGAGATTCATGAAAAAAAAACTTATAAAACTATTGAACTTCAGTTTCAAGCTTCATGAGGTAGTAATTTTTAAATAGAATTTTTGTTCGATTACAATGGTATCATGCTTTATAAAAAGCATCGCATTTTCTTTTTAAATAAAACATCATGTTATAAAAGAGTAACCAATAACCACTTGAGTAAACCAATTATTTCCATGCTTTAAAATTGTCTTTAACTGCCATTTTAAAAAGCTAACCATACGCTTCGAAAACGCTTCATCTGTGCTCCGCCTGGTGTTTTGTACCGCAGGCAACTCAGCTTCAATTGCAAACGAAACCCGAAAACACATCAACGGTTGACAGATAAGCTGGATGATCGTTTCGAAATAATTCGACAGTGCGCTCCCATGACCCCTGACGTCACTGATCTTTCGTAGCATTTAATCATCACGCTGCTCTTTCCCTCCTACGTGCATTGATTTCCCTGTTCGAAGGGAATCATTCAATCGCTTGCGTGTAGTGTGCTCCCAAGCTGTCGAACGGAGCGACTCGATCGTCGAGCGAGTGTCGTTTTAGAATAAGTTTAGTTTTCAGTGTGTGCTTCCATTGTTTAAAGTATATTTGTGATACACCGGTAGAAATGATTGTCCTTTGTGTTAAAAGAACGAATTATACAGTAAGTCAAGCAAGTGTGGCAAGGGGGAAATCAATTCCATCCAAAAATTTTAATATCAAACCATGATGAATGCAAAACAAAGTAGATTATTTTGATGTTTCTCTTACCTTGCGTTTCAAAAGTGTCAAAATATTTAAAATACTTTCCAACATAACATGAAGGTGATTTGAAATCAGATGCAATTATATTATCATCTCATTATGTTATCATTAAAAATCGAAGCGATGGTTTAAAAACTTAAAAGACATTAAAAAACTGTATAGACTATCTATTAATTTTTAATGTGTCGTCAAAAATTTAAAAAAGAACCGTCTTCAAGCTGTGATTGTGCTCAAATACATTGAAATGCAACGAAGTGCCTTTTGTGACTGAAATCCGTATACTTATCTTTCGACCGTTGATAACAACACCTGCAGATACTACAAACCTGCAACAACCAAGCCCAAATCCGGGCTGCAAGGTGAAACTGACAACAACAAAAAACGCCGTAGTGCATTTCTGTATGTTAAAAGCTGTTTTTCGTTGAAGCAAGATTGCAGATGCACTTATCTTGCCACGCAGAATAAATGTGTTGAATTTAGACCATGCTATCAATTATGGCTTGAATGTCATATACGTTAACTAGTGCTCTCTCGCAGCCAGCTGAAGAAAATTATCAATTCGTTAGCATCTCTGCAATCGTTAGCTAACAGAAAATGAAACAATTTATTTTACCATCAGCAGATGCCCCTTACGCTTCATTAGCATCCAATTTACTACGGTTTAACGTCCGAGAATGGTGTCCTTTTGAACTTTCGATTTTCCATCGCCCGAACTGAAAGGAGGTGACGTCTGCTGGCCTCATCGTAGGGTTCTGCGAATATGAAATTTCTCGGCATTGGCCTTTTAAATCCACTCCCCTTGCGAGTGCTTCGCATAAAATTATTCATATTTTCAATTCATTCCCCCCGTGCACTTCGATTCTTGCCGAACTTGCAACCCTTCGCGGGATGATTTTTGAATTGCTCCATTGCATTCGACTTTCAAAAGTAGAGGACGTCTTTACATCAGTATGGCACTCTGATCGTTCACGACAGATCTACGGTGCAACTACAGTGAGGACTTTGCAACGAAAAGTTTCCGTCTAAGCCAGCCAACGGTGGCTAAACACAAAAAAGGGAAACGTCGTTGTCAAGCGACACATATAATCGAATTCAGCTCATCACCATCAGCAGTCATCAAAGCAGTCGCCGGTTTTTGGTGGAGTTTACGAAAGCTCATCAAAAATGGATCAGTCCACCGCGGGACCGGCCACGATTTCGTCCAGCTCGCTGTCCGCCTCCTCCAACGCCCTTACACACGCCCCGGATGCATCGCACAGCAGTGACATGGAGTGCATCGAGGAGAATGTGATCGTAAGTAGATGCTCGGTTGCGCTGAAGGTACGCAAGTTTGTGTCTTTCTTTTTCTTCTGTGCATGTTTTTGGCCCGGTCCATTGTCCGGAAAAAGCTTTCCTAGTGACCGTGAAATCGTTTCTAATGCTACCGGAAGATCAAAGTCAAGAAAATGGAACGGTATGGGCTCCTTCTCCAGCTGAGCCAGGTGTAGTTTGAAGTTTCCTGCTTCCGAGCGAAGCACAGCGGAAAGGAATGCAAATTCCCCCCGGCGCCGCTTGTATCTCAAGGGAATGAAGAAAGGGTTGCTCCTTTGCAGAACAAACCAGACTGCGCATTCCATCCACCTGCAGCTTTCCGCACATCCCGACACACACACACGTACACTGCCCAGAGCCGGGCGTATTTTCTGAATCAATTTTAAAACAGCTTTTCGCAGCTGTGCAACCAGCGATAAAGGCACGGCGGAAAGTTTTGCCCCGTTCAAAGATGAAGTCTGCGCCAGGCGATGCGGTTGAGCAAATGTCATCAGGAAGATTGGACTAAGCCGTCCCCGACGTTCCCATCCGGGGACTGGTGTAAAATTGCACCAGCCCCGTTCCACTACTTTTGATATTCTGGGCGAGAAGAAAGTCTTCAAAGTTGCCCCAAAACCTTTTCAAATCCGAATGGAAACACTCATCCACCGTGTGGTGAATCTTTTTGGGGTGAACAGTTTCTAATCCTCTCAGCATCTCGTCTCACCTGCTACCCGCTATCAACTTTACCAAAACGCACCTAATGAACCGGCGGAATGCTCACCTACGCACATCCATTCAAGCTTATGCTAAACATCAGAATATTATGCTAACCGTCCGGGGTGGACAACATTTCGTTTCTTACTTGTAACTTCAACAGTTCCTCGCAATCGCAACAGTAAGGGTTTTAAATTGTTTGCTTTAAAATATTTAATTGTTGTGAAGAACTTGTTACCCATTGTGTTTACAGGTTTTCTGGGCCTCTGTTTAAATTATTCAGGAATATTTTTTTTTATTGCTCTACTGAAACCGAATATACAACGTTTTCTCCTGGAAAACGAAAGCCATGTTTTGGCTCTACACGTTCGGCCAAGTTTCCCGGAACGCTTTTATGTCTAAAGTAGAAAAAGTAATTCGCTTATCCTCCTCATATGTAAAAACTTTTCTCCATTTTCCTGAATGTGACCCAGCCATCTTTGTTAGGAGGAAGTGCTTCGGTTCGTTTTTCTGCAAGACGGTAAACCCATCATCGCGCTCAAGCTTAAAGCTCGTCACCTGAGTGCAAGCCCTGCCGGTGCAACATTAGCAAGATTGCTAAACTCTTTTGCATTTCGAATGCACGAGCTCCATCAAATCAGCATAAATGCACTCGCAATCTCGTCGAAAAAATGCGCGATACATGCTTCCGAAAAACAACTCAACCGGCTCGAAACCCGGCACGACACGACTCCGATAACAACATCAACATAATCTCCTCCATTGACTTCCTCGTTAGCCGTGTGCGTACCAGCAGGCAGGGAAAACTTTAAAGGATCAGAGCCCGACACGCGACCAGCGCGGAGAAACATTGATTATGAAAGCGAGGCGTGAGCATTATGCACAATGATGAACTTTCGTGCCTTTGTTTTCTCGTTAGTAAAACTTGTTTGCCCAAACTGGCTTATGCAGCTCATGACGCGCGAGCCAAAGAGGCAGCATAGTGCTTCCCTGCGGAATGGAACATGGCTCTTCCTGGCAGCTTCTTTTCATATTTCCCATCAATGGTGCTTCATGGAACTATACTAGGGCTTCATCAGTAGGAAAAATCTGAAAATGGAAATTCCCTTTGCTGCTTGCTCTAGAATAGCATTTGGCAACACAAAAATATGTCAATGTCAATAGGTTGGTTTTCTTATAATATCTGTACTAACAGTGTTTGAGATGTATCATAAAATGTGGTCTCTTTTTACAATCTGTTAGACCTACAACAATTTCACCCAACCTGAGCATCGGGGATAACACGCTGCATCATATAGCTCAAATAACACACTGCATTTGGCTAAAACGAGGCATGACACTCAGCATTGAGCAAAGCATTCACGAATTCCCTAAATTCCTCCAATCAAAGCAAGACACCCCATCAAACGAGGTTCTCCTGTGCCGATCGCTCGATTTGTCGACGAAACGATTCATCGTGAATCATGCAATTGGTGCCTCGCAGGCGTTCCCAATTTATCCCGTCACTCGCGGAGCGAAAACGCATCGGAGTGCATTTTCATTATGCATCCATTTTCGATATCCTGATACCATAGATCATCATCATCAGGGTCGAGCTCGTCGTCGGCCGTCAACGTCAAGGTGCGAAGGGGAAATCAGTTTAAGGGTTTTTTCCGCCTCGAAGTAAAAAAATCCTTTAAAAAAAATATCCATTTTTTGGCTTCCCACCCCGTAAAGGCCAATCGAAAAAGTGCGCGATTTTCTGCCGCGCTTGCCACTCGCTACAGCGGGAAGCGGATTGACGGTTGACATCGGAAGCAAAATAAATAAAACTACGGAAGCGGAAGGGTAAATACGGAACGGCGGAAAAGGAAAAAGGCTACACCAACGCTCTCGGGTAAAAATCCAGTTCGTCGTCCATCGATCATTCCGCTTTCCATTTGCATTTGTATTTGCACCACCGCGGAGTCAGGCGGAGCGCAAGAGCGCCAAGCTTCTGGCATTGATTTATGGGATCTCTCGTCAAATGTTTCTTCGGGGATGAACGGTTTTTTTTTTGCCACTTTTTGTTCAACCAATAACATCAACCACGACGTGTAGGCAATGTCGAAGAGGAAAAACCGGCCTCCGCGAAAGCTCTGAAAAAGCCATCGGCGACGAATTTTCAAATTGCGTTTTCTTTTACTTCCTTTTCTGCACAACCGTTAACATGATGCACGCCGAAAACTGACCGCTGGTGACATTTGTCCGTTTGCTTGACATGGCGTCGATGCGACGTTTTTTGAACCTGGAATCGCCAGGAAGCAGGTGGATGGCGGGAGTCGCATCGGGAACAGTCCAAACGCGCCTCGAGGGATGTATTGATTGCAATTAAGGTAAAATTGAAAGCCTAAACAGTGATCGAAGCCAGTTATTGCGCCAGCATGCCACTCCTGCTCGGTTCGGTTTCATTAACGTCCAGGGTGGCGAGATGATCGTTTCTAATCACATGTAATTTGGAAAATAATTAATCTTCTCACACATGCCATCGATACTCATTGAGCCAACGAAGCGTAAGCATGTTGAGATTTGATTATTGGTCTTTGAATCAATTAGTTCCTATTTTAGAGGTATGTTTTTTGATCGAATACATTGTATCAATTAACATCAATAAGATTACGGCAATAACCCACATTTCCTTGCGTTCAAGTGGATACAAAGTATTTCATAGACATATAATTTTGAGATAGTTTGTTGGAATTGTTTGCGTTGTACGCTTGCATTTATCACCGACATTCGTTTGTTTTTTAACCACGTTAGCACGCGGATTTGATTCCAAATGTCTCCAAACAGACCGGCGTTTACTTGCTGAAACACTTCCTTCCGTCCGAGCCAACTCGGAAGGATGCATTTGCCCAACTTCGGACACCGAGGGGAATAAACCGACCCGGTAGAAGACGTCGTTCCCGGTTGTGGCTGCATGGTGCAGCGAAATTGAATTTGAATATGCATCAGCACAAATTTATTTCTAGTGGAACGTGAACAACTCCCAAAGACGCCAGCTTGCCGTCTTGCACACTCTTGCGCTCACCCGTTTTTTTTTTCCCCCCGGATTGTTTTCATACCGCCCTTTTGTAACGCAACGTCCGTGTTGGCAGCTTGTTCCGAAGTTTGATTCTCTAAATTTTGCCGACCAGACTGGGATTACGGCGGTTTTTGTCGGCTTTCCCTTCGAGCCATGTCCCAGGAGCGCCCACTATCGCCCTCGCAAGTACACATGATCACAGAAACGAAAGGAATAAAAGCGACTCCAATGGGACGGAGAGGTGACCCGGCTACTGCCACCTACTCTCCGCCACTGGGCTATTGTCGACCGGAATCCCACGGGGGAAAAACGAAAAACAACCTCCGCAAGGCCTTCGCGTGGGACATGCTACGTTGTCTCTTCGCTCTATTTTTTCTTTTCTTTTTGAAATGCAGAATCGAACGAGGAGAGTGAAAAGTTTCTAAATAAATTATAACTTCTCGAAATCCTTAAGCGCTTTTGTTTTTCAATTCGACCTACAACGTGTGTGTGTGTGTAGTTGAGTGAAAGATTTTCTCACCCAAACGTGTGCGGAGGTCATTGGAGACGAATATGGGAAAGCTCTTTTTCTTTTTCTTTTTTTTTTGCAAACCGTTGCTGCCCTTCGATCCGTTTACTGGCAGCATACATGCACAGTAGTGAATTGTTCCTTGATGGAGGGAACACACACACACACAAAACGCCGCTCTCGGTACGGTCAGTTCTTGTACGGTCACTTGTGCAGGCGTTTGAGGGACAGCGAGCACGCGGGTCGGATGGTGGAAATTTAAATATAAATTGATTTCTGCTTTTAGTCGTGAACGCGTGTGCAAGAAGCGGCTGCACAAACCCTCGTCGGTCGGCAAGTTTTTCCCGGCGGGAGCCAAAAGCCACTTGGTCGGTGTCCTGCGACGACACTTCCACTCCCGGTTGTAAAGCTGGTTGTAACGAAACGTCCGCACACACCCTGAAGTGCGTCGGGTGGCAGTACCAGGAAAAGCACTTCAACTAGGAAAACCCCTTGGCGAGAGGCAGACAGCGTAAACGAGGGGAGGGATGGAGGCAGAACAATGCGTGCCAATGTTATTCAAATGTGTTGGCACAAGTGTTTCAACATGGCGCTCCGGGTAAATGTTGGGGGTGTGAAAATGGGAAAAGAAAACCACCTGAAAGCATTTGCGAATTGATTGTGCAACGGCATTCCCATAAATGTCGACCGGTGGGTTGGCCGATGCAAGCTAAAGACGTCTTGCAAATCAATTGGGCGTTTATTGTAGAAGAGTCGAGCAGGAGTCTTGGTTTTTCGTCCAAGTTTCATTATTCATTCGGGTTTTTCCAGTCGTAATCAAATTATCAGTTGTTCCATTTAGTTCCATCACTTCGTTCTTCGTACAAATCGAAAAAGAATACGTTTGCGACTTGTACATAAAAAGGAACATGGTACGATATATGTTTTGAATAATATGAGACACTAATTTAGAGGATATTTACATGCATATCTTTTGTTTTTCAGATATTTTTGAATTTATAAAAACATTTTCACTTGTATGTAGCATGTAATCCAACTGCATGTTCAAACCATTACAAATTTAAACATTTATTCACCCGTAATTGTGGATAATTCTTTATATTCTCTTCTTTCTTTTTAGATAGATGAAATAACCGAAGCTGAACCAATGTCTGTAACACTGCGCTTTTGCAAACGCAAGGTGAGTGAAAATCGTTACCATTTTTTTTCCAAACAACTGAACCGTACACCAACCAACCAACCAAATCAACCCCTGAAGGCAGACGATGCTACGTAACGTTCATCCATCATCCCCTTATCGCTTATCGGTGTACGCGAATGGCCCAAACTTCGTCGCGACAAATTAACTTCGCAAGGTGTAGCACTGTCAGCTTTTCTTATTTAGATCTAACAAGTGTCTGCTCCGTTTCGGTGTCGAAACTTTTCGCTAAAGCCTCATCCATTACTGTGCAACCAAGAAAAAAAAATAGGTAAAGAAAAACCACACACACACACACACTCGGGCAGCTTATGAAAAATTCTCCGACGGCAAGGCGAAGCCGGATAATCCTCCACTTTTCCACTTCTTAATTTGCAGTCATCCATCATAGGTAACTTCCGGCGACGCGTTCCACTGCTCAGCCCGGCGTGGTTTTGAAAGTGAAATAGCTTAGCATGGAGAAGAAGAAGAAAAAACACCAAATACTACAGCTATACAACATCTCTTCATACGCTTTGGAGCTCTGAAGAAAATATTGCCGCACACACTTTCGCGGGAAAACTTTGCCCAACTCACATCGTTTCCCCTTTTTTTTCGCCGGTGTTGCCAGTTTTTTGTCCTGTCGAAAGGTGCTTACCGCACCGTGAGCCTTTAAGTCTGCAGCTCGGCGTGCAGCTTTTAGCGTCGCTTCACATTTTTGTGACAAGTTTGGTTGCAGTTTCAACCACGAACGGTCATGCTTTATGTTATGCATGGTGGTACACCACAAAACGATTGGTTCTGAAAAAGGGGAGGTGAGCAAATTTCAGCGATTTTGCTTGAAATTGATACTTTTGATGTAAACATTAGAACCCCCAAAAGTCCTTAATGCTGAACTTCCGCATAGTCTTTGGTACATCTTGAGGCTATTTAATTTCAATTGAGTTGAACTGCTACAATTTATAACTCCTGAGGTAAACAATTGCTCCCCGAAAATTATGTGAATCACACAAATTGTTATACCAATTCGTGCAAGACAAGCACCACGATCCGCGATCCCTAAGCACCGCCGTAACAATCAAAGCCGCAGCACGAATCGTCACCGAGTGCATCTCAATGGCTAAGAAATATGTGAAACCTTCCCTTTCCTCGCTGGTGCTTGAGTATGATGGGAATAAAAACCCGGGGCTCTACTACCGTGCACTGTACAAAGGGCCCCCACCTCTCACTCGCTTGCGAGAGCCGACAGGAAGCGCACCGTTTTCAGGAAGGAACAAGTTCGTTGATAAATCTTACTTGACGTCAAAACATCCCGGCCAGCTTTTCCTTTTTCCTTGTTGCCAGGAAGCTGGGAAACTAGCACTAGAGTCTTCGTGACTGCCAGGAAGCTTTCTCATTCTATTAAGAGTATTACGCTTTTTATGATCTTTTGAAAATAATCTGTTACTTTATTAAATGCTGGGCTGGCTGAGTTTTGGATGCAAGAGTTGAAATTTTTCGACGGACGACTCGGGGGTTATGCATCCAATCTTTAACTTTCTTGCTCCGTCTAGATCCATTTCTTGCACGCTAGAATGGAGGCACTCACAGCAGGATGCTGCATCAGTGCAACGGGAATAATAGCGCATAATGCACTTGCAAAGTGGCTACAAAAGAGAGTTGCTTGTGAATGTTCCATCAGCAGTGCAGCCGGTCTGCATGTAGTAATCCATTTTAAAATAATAGGAAGAAATGAATACGACTTTAAATCGACTGATAAGGTCCAAATACGTCAAGCTAAATTCTATATTATAATCGTGCATTAAACAATGCAATAAAAACAGATTCTTCTACTTTTAATAAAACATCAAATCTCGTCGTTAATCATGTTTTCTTTTCTGCTTACAGTTTCTTCGACCATACGTGATAATTCTAGCCACTGCAGGACTTCGACCCAGCTCCACCGATCTGGAGTTCCTTGGCCGTTGGGTAGGACATTTGCAGACCATCCTGGTGCTGCTGTTGCTGACGATCGGCTATATGCTGCAGTTCCTGTGTGGTTTAAGGTGCGTACCGAATGGGAAGTGGGAATCACGAGGCAGGTTTGATAAGTCATAAATAGAGGATGTTACAATTGTCGAAATAGGAAGGTCCGTTGCCCTTATTGCATCCGTTTGGTACAGTATGTGTCGGGTCAAAGAACACCGGTTTTGGGCACAATATGGTTATGGGCACAATACCTTGCATGATCTGAGTTGCATATGATCTTATTTGAGTACACCGTATTCTGCTGTTTCCCGAAAGAATGATTTATTCCTTAAATGCATGCGATGGAGGCGCATGGTAAAACGTACGATTGATAGGCGTCTCCATTTTCCTCACCAGGCGTCTCCATTTTCCCTCATCAGGCGTCTCCATTTTCTGCCCAAGCATCCTGATTAAAATGGTTTAAATTTACTACAAATTATATTCAATTATTTAAACATGATAAAATCTCCATGCACTGAAAATTTGTCTAGAGAAGATCCCCTTGAATTTTAAACTAGAAAGTAATAATTATACCATTTGCATCAAATAGCATGTAAGTATAAATATTAGCAGATTACGTTCAACAGAACAAACAAACCTTGATCATGCGATAATGATTGATTTGTTGTACTCTTGCACTAATGCGAACTTTGTAACGTCCTCTCTGGACTCTCTCACCGTTTATTGATACCAGCGTGTGTCGCCCCTTGGTCGACATTGTAGAGCGGTAGGAAAACTTATGCGACAAAAAAAGAAAAAAAACGGATCCTGGGAGCCTGCCTGAGTGAGTTTACGCAGGACAAAGTTTCCATGGCACCACTTCATAACCCGGCGAAATGAAACACCGTTGGACACCGAACCCAATCATTCCTGCCACGTGTGACAATGCAGGAAATGTAGGTACACATTTTCCTGGTTATCACACGTACGACCACACACACACAAACTCTGTATGCGTACATTGCAGCCCATCATTGTGGCCACATTCGATAAAAACAAATAAGTCCCATCATTCCAGCAGCTTTGCTCGTTACGTGCGTTACGTGGCCTAAGAAAATCGGGCTGGAAAAACTGAGCGCGAGCGGCGTTAAAGTCCGTGCAAAAAGTTTTTCCCCCAAGGGCACCGCACCGGAGCTGCCACTGTAACAACAAAAAACGGGGTATATAAAGCAGCCACATGCGGTCCTTTGGAAGGGATAACAAAAGGATTCGAGCACGGCACGGCAAAGAACGGTGGACAGTAGCCCGGGGATCGTCGTGGAAACGGGACAGCCTTTAAAATAGCTGTCATTCTTCTCGCACCTTGGCAACCGTAACCACGAGCGCGTGACGGGCTTGGGTTGCTGCGTCAGGATGGGACAAAATACGCATGGCTTTTACTTCAAGCTCCGTTTGAGCCAGATTAAGGGGTAGAAGGAATAAAATGTTACCCACTTCTGTACCTGCCTGTCATTCCCGTTTCTGAGCGTAACTGAACTGTGTGGATTGGAGTTTTAAGAATCTGCGCGGATTTTTTTTTTCGCTCTTCATGCGAGAGGGCAAATGTCCGTTCGAATGTACCTGTCCCGTCTTTTTTTGTTTGTGTCGTCCTAAAAGTCCCACGCCCGATGACCGTTGGCCGAAGATGATCCTTTACTTTGGCCCACGCAAAACGCGAGCGAGTGAAGGACACATTTTGCCTCCAGTGCCAAACTGAACGAGGCGGGAAGTGTTTCCTTTTTTATTCCTGGAACACAAAAATGTCACCAGCCTTTTTTTCAAAATGGTTCATCCTTTCTTTCTTGGAAACAATTTAAATTCGTTTCACACTGCTCCTTGTACGGGTAAGGCAGGTGAATCGTGTATGTGCCGTCATACCATCCCGTGCCGCGATTCTACGACGTACCTTAACCCCGATAAATCCGGAACGGCCGGGGCAGTAGGCACGTTTGCATACTTTCCTCTCGCATCCCCACGAAGGGAAGAAAACCCGTCGGCAAATGAAAACCTTACTTTATTAAAATAATAAAGGGATTATAAATATTTATGGCGGTTACAGGGGTTGATCCTAAAATGAGTAATAGCGCAACCCGATCAGCAACCATGCGATTCCGTGCGCTTATCTTTGAGAGAAAATATGGATTGGACACAATCGTTCACCGATACGTACGATTATCCTAAATAAAGCAGTTTATCATACCTCGTTACGTACTGTTAAAAAAAAAGAAGAGTGATCGTCTTTCTTCTTGGTTCTTGAGTTACGATCGCCTTTGGTCTCTTCTTATGAATTGCAATAACATTGCTAAAGGTTGGCAATATAAACCATCAAGTTTCACTCAATTTGTTTTTAGTATTCAAGTTAACAATAATTATATTGATTATGAATCATTAAATTTTTCCATCAACCAAGTACCATCTAGTAAACGAAATGTAAGTTTCTTTGGAAAATCATAACAATAAAAATAAAATCCGTGAAACTATAGACAATTTAGCTGATACAACATAAAAACTCAAGCTCGAAAACACTATTAATCTTAATTGAAACGTTTCTCACCGACATGGTTTTGTTTCCAAAACTTTCTAAGAAGCTTGCCAAACATCCCCGGCAACGGCAGGGTCATTTGTCAATCTTATTCCGAGATTTCTGGCACATTATTCAATATACCAAAGGCTGCAAAAGAAAGAAAGTAAAAAAAAAACTCATACCATCAGCAGAACTTAATTCCCAGTAAGCAGTTTCCCGCTGCATCGGGGCGTTCTAATGTTCGGGTCGTGTTCTAAGATGATAATCTATAATGGCGCTTTCCGGCACGGTCACCCGCACGATTACCGTCCCGGATATCCTGCCGTACCGGTGGTACGTTCGTCCCTCCCTAACTCATGTACATATCCCGCACAAAACCAGCCAACATTAACGCCGGGCAATTTTGCATTTTGCGCCCGTCCAGCTCCCCTGCCGTTCCTTCCCGCAAAAAGGGGGGCTTGCATGTCTGGCAGGATCGTGAGCTGCAGAAGCATAAGCCCGCGCGAGCCGCTCGACGTAAAACATCCAAAGCAAAGCAGGGCTCTGGCCGGGATTTTGTGATTAATGTCCGTGCTTGCTACTTCGCATGCCACACGACACGGGAAAGTGCAATTTTTCAGTGCAACAACCAACCCGAAAATGGCAAAGTTCGTGTGCGGGGGTAATGGGGTGAATGTGTGTGTGTGTGTGAGTGTGAGTGTGTGTGTGGAGAAAACACATAAACCAAACCTATTTCTCTCCACCTCCACCTTTCCCAAATTGGTCGCCCCGTGCTTACAATTTTTTTTCCAGTCTCCATTCTGCCAATCGCATTCTTACGTCTACGCTCCATTCCATCCCACCGAAGCGATCCAATTGGGTGATAGACTGGAAGAAAAACACGCTAGAAGTGCATACCAAACCAAAACACACACATACTATAAAAAAAAACACGGGGAATGCAACCCCGGGGGTTTTCGGCCCGGTTAGATAATGAACCATTTCAACTCAATTTCCTCTAATGACCATGATTACAGTGCGCGGTGGCATGGCATAAAATTTCATCATGTCGAGCAGCGCTTCTTCCAACCGCGCGATCCTGGATGCACGAACGGACGCACATATTGGCACCGCGCACATCGGGGCAAGACAAAAAGCAGTTTGTACACAAACAGCGATGGAAATGCACGGAAATCTCCCGATACCAATATCCCACATCGTTGCGCCAAACGGCGAAAAAGGATTCCCGCAGGAGGCTTCAATGCAGTCCCTGGAAAAAGGGTCCAGCAGGTCCCAACAACCATCAGCCCTCGGTGCTGTCTTGTCATTCGCCAGCCGGTGCTACAACCCTTTACGAATGGTTTCCCAAAAGCAAAACGAAACAAAAAAAAAACGCGACTCTGTCTCCGAACGTCTTGCTGAGCCAGCACGGAGCACGGGTTCGCTCATTTTCCCGCCCGCAGAAGCGCGGAAAGGGTCCGGAAGTATGCACGCAAACCTTTAATCATGCTCACCATTCTTCGGGATTATCAGCATCGACAACTACGCCGGCACGCCGACGACAAACGGCTTTGGGGGGGGGGCGGGTTTGTTTGAGTAAGCAATTTGCAGAGCGATTCACAAATGTGAGCAAAAAAGAAAAGGGTGGAGAGGAAAAAGAACATTTCCAGACACCGCAGTTACAGATTCCCCGTCACAGCATGAGGCGAGCAAGCAAAAACAACCAACAAGCAAACAAACAAAAAACACCCCGAAAAGTGCAAAGTTTCGAAAACAGATTTTCCCAAGCACAATACGAGCGGGAAAAAGACATTTTTCCCATTGGCACCGTTTTTGAGGGAGGCGAGGAGGTTGCATTTTCCTTGCGTGGCGGTGGCAAACATTCCGCCCGACGCGACTGCAAAAACAACCGAAAGGAAATCGAATGAAAATCTGACAATCATTACGTTCTGCTGCCAGCACTATGGGGTCGGAAATAAAGGGAGCAGAACGGAGCGGGAAAATTATTTTTGCTTGGAAATGAGTAAGTGCAGATCAACGTTGGATTCGGCTGCGGGTGGAAAAGGGCAAAGGGAAAATCTTGGAGGAGGAACAGCATTCTAGAGCTCAAATCAAGGATGCCGAATGGAAACGGATTGGCGTGGCGCTGTTGGACATAACTCGTAACCCTTTCAACCATTATGCTGGTTATACTTCTGTCCCTCCAATCCCCCCCCCTCGATTTACATCTTCATCTAGGCGGCGCACAACGTTTCACTTTTTTTTTCTCAACTTCTTCTTACGCATCGGTGGAGGAGAAAAAAAAAGGTGCGAACGGAAAATCTGTCCTCAGTTCGACTTTGCGTTCTGCGGGTTTTCGGTTACTCGTTTCGACGCTGTCCTTCGGCAACATCATTAACCGTCCCGCCTGCCTCCCCCCCCCCGCCCTGTCACGAGGGCGGATTGCATTCCACCACCCATCGGCCGCCCGGAGCGTGGTGCAAATTGGTGCTCGGTTTGCTTAATTTGCTGCAAACATGAAACATCAAAAAGTCGTATCGTAAAAGTCACGAACAGCTTTTTTCTTCTTCTTCCCAACCCGCCAACGCCAACGGAATTGTTATCCCTTTGCCACGGCCGTTTTGCCTCTGCTTCCATCCTGCAGACTCCCCTGTTCTCGCCTTTTCCCCTTTTTATTTTCCTTCCAAGTACCGAGAATTACATAGGAAAAAAAAAGGCAACCGGGACACAGACCGATAGGGACCGATAGGTTTCCATGTCATCCGTTGGACGTTCCACGGGGAGTCGTGTGTTTTTCTTTTTTTACTCCGCGGTCCAGTTTTGCATTACTTCTAGTGCGGACAGTGTTTAGAAAGTATGCGAGACATGGAGAAAAAAAACCACCGACCGGGAAAACCACGGCCCGGTTTGATTGTTACGTTTTTCTCGTCTTATGTTTTTCCTGCCGCTGCTCACCCACACCAGCATCCGCTTGTACCACCATTTGTGGTTTCATTTTCACCCTAACCTTCACACGAAAGCGTTCCGTGTGTCCCGGGAGTGGAGCAGCTCGGTTCGGTTTGACTCGATCCGGTTCCCACGGAGTCAGCAAGTCCAATTCATTTCATTAAAGTGTTTGAGTCGTTAGTAGCGGGGGTTTTGGGTTTGCTCTGCCTCGACGGGAGCTCGAGAAGTGGGCATTAAAGTGATTACCTTGCACTTTTCTATCCAACGGTTGGAAAGATGCAACGGAACCGCAATAGAAGGCAAAAAGTGAAATGCTATTGAGAAAATGGTTATTGCAATTTAGTCGCGCAAAAGCTTGATTAGCGTTAGCATTAAATAATTGCAATCGACTTGGTTTGGACCAAAACTTCGAACTATTTGATTTGATTTAAAAAATTTGGAAAGTGGAATAAAACTAGGAAAAACTACGTAAAGAAAACATAACAATCGAACTTACAATTTACAAAAAAAAATTGTTCGATTTTTAAAGGTTCGTATTATTTCCCCAAAACTTAAGCAAACATTTCCATTGGCCTAGAAGTTTTTTTCCCCGCATAAAGTGTGATAAACTGTGTTGAAAGGCAGTATTTTTCATTGTCGGTGGCAGCATTCAACACTCATTAATTAACGGCGGACGTGGTGAAACAATTATCGCTGCACAATCCGAGTGCTTTCAAACAGATATCGAAATAGCCTATCGAGCATATGGTTCGATTATTATGGGCCATCATTCTGCTGCTTCTAAAAACCACATAAAAACCTGTTAATATAAAGATGAAGCAAAAAATAAAACCCTCAACCGAACATCAATTCCATCCTCATTATTAACCATCAGTTATGGTTTATCTCACGCCAGACATTGGTTGTTTAGTGTTCAAAATCATTCCGATAAATTGAACTCCCATTAATTGGCCCATGAACGTATGCAGTTTTTACTTGGGTTTTCCTTCGCTCATATGCCAATCAATAAACCATTTTGTCCAGAACTGTTTTTACCTCTTGTTGGGCGACAAACTGTTTTTTTGTGTGTGGTTCCAACTGTGGTCACTGTGCTCGTGTTGTTTCCTGCGTGCATTTTTCATGTTGCACAACTGGTTTGTGGTTTCCCAATTTGGCTTCTACCCAAACCGAGTTACTCACGAGATTTGTCCACAACTTTATTTTTTGCCCCCTTTTTACTGTCTTCTCGACGTAACTGATCGCCCGGTTTGTGCAGGTCCTCTGCTTTTGATGCTGCTCTGCAGCTTTCGGGCAAAAACAATGGACATATCACGCTGTGCTGGAGTAAGAAATTCATCATCGTCGGATGTAAACCGGCGAGATAAAGTTTTAAGCGTTCGCCATCATCAGCAGCATCGCTTCCCATCAACATATTCGTGGTCATCATCGTCAGCAGGGTGCTTTCTCTTGCCCCGTCGTTTGATTTTTACTTCAAGTCCTCGGCTGATGATGAAAATGATTTCAAAAACTATTAGTTGGAAATATTCATTTCGAAACGTGGAGAGGAAAAACGGTCCGCTCGCCAACTGACCATGAAAAAGCGTACCGCACTTTGGGCATGACAAATGATGCTGCACCGAGCAAAAATGTAAACCAATATAAATCCAGCGAAACATTTTTACTCCGCGCTGCCGAAGTTTCGTGGAAAAACTGCTGCAATGGAGCATGATGATATTGGTTCCTGTAAAATCTAAAAAAATAAATGGAAGCGAAAAAACCAACAATAGGTTTGGTTCTGTTTCTATGAAAATAAAACAAATGTGAAAATAAATAAACTTTTCTAGAAATAATGATAAATTCCAAATTTTCATATCATCTCAATTTCACTCGGAATTTATGAAACAAATCATGAATCATTTTTCATGATGAACAAGATGTAACGGCCTTAAACAACCTGTAAGCAAGATATTTTTTCTTGAAATTGACAATACCGAAAAAAATGTATTTCTCGTCCGTCCAACTTCTCTCTTTCCAGACGAGACCATGGGTTCGTTGAGACGAATCAATCTGCTCCGACAACTTTGTCGCCCGAAGCACTCCGTCCGTTCGATAATTGGACCATTCGGAATCAAACTACGAACCTGGCCGGTGGGTGGACGACCACGTCCTTGGACAGCGACTCGGGTCACTACGGGCTGCTCGCCTCCGGGGAAGCCATCTTCATCTACCTCGTACCGGCCCTGCTCCACCTGAATGGGTACCTTCTGGCGGTCTTCATCTATCGGTTTGCCGATAACGAACAGCTGCAGAGTCTCGTCGAACGGGTAAGTAGTTGGACCTTCCTTCCATTCACTGCTTTACTTTCACCGATCGGGTTACTTATCCACGTTGCATACGCGTGTAAGTTTGGACTTAATTATGAAAATAGAGAGGATAAGCTGATTATTCTGTTTTTTTTTTATTTCCAACAAAACTATTGATGTCATATTCTATCTCCAGTCAAAACTACCATACCCCAATTAGGAAAAGGAAGAGTGGAAATTCATCAAGCAAAACGATGTCGAACAGCACATGCTTGTATCCCTGGAAAATGTGATCACTTTCGATTTAGTTCTAGCGCAGTATCGACCGATTTTAGGTGAACGCGTTTTTCATCACCCGTGAAATTTATGCCCGCGATTGATGAAATTTATGCCCGGACTCCACTTCGCATGTTCGGTACACGCTCGGTACGTGTGCGGTTTAAAGAATGATACCACCGGCGCCACAAAATGGATTACAGAAAAGAAGAAAAAAAAACCGGGAATAAAACACGTCCATCGCAACCAGGCCGGCACGATCATCATGGAGAGTCTTTTTTAGTTTGCTCTGTGGCTCTCCAATGGTAAACAGATTTTTCCACCGATGAGCCACCCAAAAGGGGAACACACGAAAAAAAAAAACATTGAATCGTTTTTCGTCACACCTTTTTCAATCCATCATGGCACAAGCAGGATAAAACGAAACAATGGAACAAACCAGCCGTAAATAAGTGACAAATTTACGCGCTTGGAAACTTGTTTCCCAAAAAAAAGGATAGGAATACGCCGCCGACAAGTGGTGTTTCTGCTGATGGCCCCAAAAAAAAAGGACTTGAAGCAACAAATTCCGCAATCTAATGCAGCATTTGATAGCGCTGCTTAAAATGTTAACATGAAGTTACAAAACCAATTTACAATGCTATTTTTGTATTGAGGAATGAATCAACTCATTTTGGATGAGCACAAAGAGTTATCTCTTGCAGGCGAAAAAAACGAAGTAAAGAAAAAACTTGATTTTAAAATAAAAATCTGATCAAAGATTTTTACTGTTTTTAGCTTCAAAGGTAAACTACCCCAAAGAGTTTTAATTTTACTTTTATTTTGAAGAGGTTCTTGGAAGTGTACGCGTTCATTTATCCGATTGGTCGTTGATGGAAAAGCGAAACTTTTTTTTTCTTCATTTTATCCCTCCGTTCGTTACAGGACAAAATTAATATCCGTTTTGAATTTCACGCCGCTAGTCGGGTTTCAACGACCCTTCCAAGCCCCGTTGGCATTAATTAACGTTACACGTTCAATTCTGAATGGTATCATCGGAAAAAAAACGTTCCACGCAACGGATGATCCTTGTTTTTTGCCTTGCGTATGTAAAACGAACATTCAATATTTAACATCATTCATCATTTAACCAATTTTCTCCCCCTCCTCACTTTCGGCCCCGCACTGTCAACGCTCCACGCCGACCGTTCGTTCGCGGTAGTGTTTTACAATTTCCCCGCAAACCCGTTACGGGACCCGTCGGTAAATCTGCTGCCTGTGTTCCTTCACTTTTCCATCCGAACCTGGCTCGTTCACACGGCTTCCGGTAGCACCGGAACAAAACACCAATTCGATTAACGATGACAGCTACATACTTTCTTTCCATTTACCGACCCAAGGCGAGGGGGAAGGGGGGGAATCAGTGGCAATGTTAGCGGAACGGCCATCGATAGGCCCCTGATTCCATCGGTGAATTAAATTTGCATCGACAAAATACGTTCGGATCATCAGCGTTTCATTTTTTTTGGTTCCTCCCGCAGGTATTCATCCTGAGCAACAAACCGCGCCGCCTCGTGCTGACGCTTTGGCTGTACTTTGGGCTCGGGCTCGTCTGGCTGGCGTCCTCCTCGTCCTACGTCGTCCTCCTCGGTACCGACGGGTCCAGCGCATTCGAACGGTTCAGCTCGTTCCGATGGACGAGCGCACTGGCGCGATGGGCCGGCACGGGCGACCTGCTGAAAGTGATGCTCACCGTCACGCTGTTCTTTCACGATCTCGTGCAGATGGTGGTGATCGTGAGCTACGGTTTGATGTGCTACATGCTGCGCTGCTACCTGCAGGCACTGAAAGAAAAGCTACTGCTGCACACCATCGAGCCGCTCAACTGGATGAGGGTAGGTTTTCTATTCTCCAAACCGGCCGAGAACAGCCATTTGAGTGCTGTCTATAACCAAAACATGGTTTTCCTATAACAACTAACAGTAACATTTAATCCAGGCCATGTGACTTAATGTCTGATTTCAATTATCATAAAAAATATGTTGCTATTCTATCTGTTCTGTGTTTTTAAACACATTAAATTACATTGGCGTATCTTACATTTTCTTTAATAACATCTTCATGGCAGGCCCGTTCATCGTATGTGCCCTACAGACCGATGAATATCAATATCTTAAACACTGATCAACCTGTCTGCTGTTCCAATACCATCGATTATGTGCATTGTAAAAGCATAGATCCTTCGTTACCAACTGGTTTACATCGCTCCGTTGCACAGGAACCAAAGTCAGGCACACAACTTGTTGTGTGAGTCTTTTTCGCCGCAAGCGTCTTCCCAATCTCTCGGCGGGCCCTTTTTATCAATTTGAGTCGAAATTGCAATCGACAACCAGCGGCGAATGCACAATGCCCTTTGCCAGCATGAATACAGCCGGACGGAATGTGAAACCACCGGGCAGATAAAGAAGGCAGCTCGGCTCGTAAACTTCCCAGCGCAGAGAAAAGCGTTCGCTCGTCGCAAACAAGAAGCATGGCACGGCGAGGGGTCGTATGCACCCCGTATGTTTGGGTTTTTTGTGCTCCATCCTACACCGATTGGCAAGATTTATCGCAGTATGTTCTACATCATTTAGGTGGAGCAGGAACCCCCTGTTCGGCTTGTGTGTTTTCCGTCTACGGAAGACGTTTTCCACCCAGCGATATAACGAGCATCGATACATTCCAATTAATGGGATACAAGACGAAACAATGCCCGCTCCCCGGAGTGCAGTGGCGATTTATATTTCCGACAAACTTCCCCAAAGACAAATCAACATTAATGCATCCTCGTTCGGTCACGCAAAATGATGTTTCTGTAGTTATAATGATGTTTTGTCTTTACAATTGGCTATTAAACATTCGTTTCGATGATTCGATTGTTCAGTTCTATCATTTCTATTAAATTTTTGTTGCATTGTTCACGTTCATTGCGGTTGAGTGAAATAATTCAAACATTTAAAAAATTCAGTTCTGTAAATAATTCACGCTATGATGATACTGTTAAAACGAAAATAAAGATATAGGCAAGTGGTCCGTCGCCGAAAATATCTCTTCATGTCGATCTATAAATGTTCATAGCCGGACAAAGCAATGGAGAGTTCTCTTGAGATCCGTAGTGAATTGATTGGAGATGAAATCAATTGGCCAAGCGCAAGGATGTCACCAGTGAACAAAGCCACGGTCATCCACTAATTGACACTCGAACGAAGCAGAATTTATTTAGAAAAAATTGAATAATTTATCAGCATCGTTTTGAATTTTGTGACACACTGATGACACACTGCCTCGGAATGTGGTTGATGGTGGACTTTTCCTTCTTTCCACCGGCGAAGAATGAAACAAAAAGCGAGCAAACACAAATCTGGGTCAAAAGCCACAGCCAATAATGAAAAGAAGACCGGTGGAGGCTTCGACACTTGGCGCACTCTTCCGCTGTCCCGCTTCTGCTTCTCAGGAGTTCGCTGTTGTTTCCGAGCCTACTGATCTAGATAGAGACCGTTCGTAATAACCGCACTTGCGTTGCCCCCAGAACCGATCGAAATGCTAATGGACGAACGGAGTAAAGCGTCCAACGCTCATAAATTATGCTCTGGTCAAAAGGGATATATATTCGGGTTTGCTGTTCGACTTCCTTTCCCCTCTCCAAAGTCTGGATCCGCTTTTCGCACGACAATACGTCTTGAAAGATTGAATGCTAACGTAAATGCTAACGTAAGCGAGTCGTAGGAAGGCGAATAATTGGCCACTGGTGAGGCAAGATCGGAGGCATTTCGTAACGGTATGGCATAATCTAGAGCAACTCTTTCTTCTTTTCAAGATCGATATAAGCTGCTCCAGGCGCCGGAGCAAGCGGCAATTGCTGTATCGCCCCACGATAAATCACAGGCCTTCTGTTAATCGAAAATCAATTTTATTTCATGGCGTCGTTTTCTTTTTTTAATTTAAAGTAATGCATGGTCATGTGGGAATTGAACGCGAGGCCCTATCGTAAATTATGCTTGATTAATGAGAGTAATAAAGGCAAAGCTACCGACGTTACAGCACATCAGCTGCCATTTTCCCCGGGCGGTTTACGATAAGCATACGATGTCCACTCAGTGAATATACATTTTAGATAAAATTTCACTTCTAGCTGATAAAACGCTTCATTCTTAAGACGAGCATTGCAGCATTTAATCACCGCGAAGTGACATTTTATCGAAAATGATAACCATTTGCGTGAGTCTTATCTCTTATAAGACAACTCACGAAAATGTTGCAATCTCAATCGTTCCACCTATGAAAAACTTCGAACTATGCCAGCGAAAGGCTTGAGAGCATTCCTGAAAGCTTTGGAAGCCAAGATGAATGCATTTTCTGGTAGCCAAATTAAACCCGAAAGTATTAAATAAGTTACCTCGGAACGATATCTCCCTGTGTCTGCTGTGGAGAGGCCGAAAAAGAAAGGTCTTGCTTGCCATTCGTGCCCAACCCCTCCCGTACCGTTCGGTTCTCCAGCCGTAGGACCAAATGGAAAACCACCAATCCGCCGACCGCAGCACGTATGATTTGTGGCATTGCACCCGGGAAGCAATCATCGGCCCGGATCGCGATGCCCTGGCGATAATCGGACATAAATATCCCTTCCCCGACTAGCAGGAATTCAATTAAATGCTTGTTTTCGGGAAAAGTATGCCTCTCATCGCCAGCCATCGCCAGCGACGCGGGGAAGTCGGGGAAACGCGCATGGGGTGCGAAATGCGGGAAATTTATCGAACTTTCCATGTGAACTTCCTCATTACCGGGCGCACCCGGGTGGTAAACGGTTTTTGCGGATTACGAAGTTGGATCCGGGCACTCTCGCCTGCCAGTCGGCATGGCAAAGTAATTAACGACGGCTTTTGTTACTGTTTTCCCGAGTCCGCGCAGCCCTCACATTTCCTGCCGGCCATTTTGCACCGAGATCCTCCGCGAGGGAGAATGCGTCTCGATGCGAAACAGTTGCGTGGGGTGGCGCGTTTGGGCGTCGATGGGGAAAAATGCCCCCCGGTCCAACCAGGCTCGCGAGTTTGTTGGTGGAAAGCGCAAACGCACAGTTTCGCCGATCCCTCGCCGCCGATTTGCGTAAACGATCGAACGGCCGACCGATGCGCTAATTCGCCCATTCAATTATAGATATTTTCCGCATAATCACTATCATAATCTATCGAATAAATAAATCAACAGATCATGCGCCTGCATGTCCTCGCCAGCCGCGCGCTGGATGCGGCTACGGATGGAAATGTTAGCGAAGGTATTTTCGTGCCGCTATTTGGCCGGGGTGTAGCTGGCAAATTCTTTCCGCCAGAAAAGCGCGTTCCTGTCGTGGCAACACACCGACGACGACGACGACGACGAGGACCCTCCGACGGTGGAGAAAAGCTGCTTCTCACGTTCGGTTCGGCAGGTTTCGTTTCGTCCTCGCTTCCGGAAAATTGCGCCCGGCAAGGAGGGAGGAATAAATTGATCTCGCTCCCGATCGGACAAATTGTGTAGGCGACGAGGCCAATTTGTGCATTCCTCCGTCCACCCGTACATACCTTGGGTGGCCAAGCAGCCGCACAACATCCAGCAATCATAAATATGCAAGGGAGAAGGGGCCACACGGGCCATTTGCAAAAGCGTTCGGAGGAAAAATCATTGCATAACATGGTTCCGAAATCTCACAGCCGACCAACCCAGAACCCATGTCACCTACGCGGCCACGGGGGATGATGTCAGGAAGCGGAACATTTGCTCCCGCATACGCATTTTACGTACGGCCCCGGTTTCGATGATTTATGGATTGAAAATAGATACCGCCCAGGAGAGGTCCCGTCGTCGTCGTCGTCGTCGAGCGCCGTTTCACTATAGGCAATATGTGTAAACACGATCGCCAATAATGGTTCGACTAATGGAAAACACCCACTACCTTTCCCCAGTTGCTGTGAGGTTCTTCTGAAAGTTGAATTTTAGAAATTTCAAAATAATCTGCCTGAAATGTTTTGGCTTAACTTGTATAAATAAAAGATTAAAGCTAAGGCTGACTTCCTTTACATGATGAAGAAGAATGAAATTTTGATTCAAATACTGCTCCAACTACAAAGAATATTCTTTTTTATGATAACGTTTATCTTCATGTTCAACTTTCATTGTTATAGGTCGACATAATTCACAAATCAGTTGTGCAATTTAAATTTGATAACCAAAAATAAGAAACATTTCAATATCAGGCTGTTTATCAAAATATTCGATATAAATTATGTAAGTCTTTTATTGTGCTATTTTTTCAGTATAGTCTTTTTTGTAAATATATTGCTGCATTGTTGAACCGCATTAACATGTTCTACAACACCAACAAGTAGTACAACAAGCATTCCTGGCCATCAGAACTTCCGCTTCTCTTCTGTCCCGTGCCAATGTGCGGCAGTAGCTTATGTACTTACGAAGTCCTCTAATCCTCACCCCCGCCGCCTCCATCCAACTCAAATCCCTACCGCCACCTGGTGCGGATCTTCAACACCCGGAACGCAATCTAAACATCACCCGACGTTGTTACGGTTTCGTTGCCACACAAAACCCACACGCAGCTCAGCTCCGTTTCCGGATTGCGTTAACTCTTTCCACAGATTTTTTTTTTGTTTTTTTGTTTCATGTTTCGCTCTTTTCTCCCCTTTTTTCGTTTTCGCTTGGATGTTCCTGCACGCCGATGACGATGAAAAATCGCACGCCGCCCCACGGTTGATCCGATTGCGTAACAGGAGATCTGCGAGTTCCGCAAGCTGCTGCACCATCTGAACACGCGGATCTCGCTGCCGGTCGCCAGCCTGACCGTGCTGAACCTGAGCTACACCGTCGCGAGCGTGGCGCATCTGTTCCGCGATATGACGGCCTGCCCGATTAACATATTCACCGCCAGCCTCGCCAACGTGCTGCTCTGGCTGGTCATCGCGCTGATCCCGTTCTTCCAGGTAAGCCTTCTCGGGGGGAGGGAGGAGAAAGCAGCGACGGTGGGACCGACGAAGGTCCTAAAGCCGACTTGTAATCCTGCCGGATCATCTAATCACGTGAAGCCGTTTGTTGCACGCGAGCAAACGTCCATCCGCCTCCGACGGCTTTCCGGGGGATTTACAAATTGATCCTCTCCCGACCCGACCTGGCAACGCGCACAACCTGAACACCCCTAGGGTAGTGATATCCGCTCCTAGTCAACAGGAACCGAACCGTTCCATCCCTTCCACTTCGAGCCCTATTATGTGTGCAATTAGTGGCCGGTGGGTGCATTGGTTAAGTCCGATGAAAACCCCTTTCCCGAATGGTACTTTCCGGTCGGCCGGGGGAGGACAAAGGGCGGAACGGTGGGAGATTTATAAGGATCGACGCACTGACCGCGAGTGCATAGCCGGATGTAAAGGGGTTACTACTGGGCAGGCGAGCTTTCGACCACGACCGAAAATTAAGTCCGTGCGAGTAGGCATTAACGCTGTGCGCTGTGCGTAATTATTTAACAGTCTCTTAACGTGCAGCAACGCGCCGGGCAAGGTTTCACCGTGTCTCTATTCATCGATTTTAATTAAAACCACATGTTACGTACCTTTGATGCGATTAAATTACATTTTCCAACATTTACCATCCGTATCAGGGTGTGGTGTGCTATCTTTAAACCGTTCCTAACAGAACTGTTCGGAATGTGATGATTTTTCTGCCATTTATTGTTAAAAGCAGTGCAGAATTGTTACTTTAGTTTTTGCCAAAAGAGAGGAAAGCAAAAGTTTTTCACAATCATCAGGAAGGATTTAACTTTCCTATGTATGAAATATCATAGAAAAATGAATTATCGTCCAATTGACCCAGCCGCAAATTGGGAATCCTGAACGACAACAGTTTTGGAAAGCCTAGTCCTAGCGCATGAAAAATCCGCCGATTTTTTTTTTTATGAAACTCATCTCAATCAATTTCAATTTGTTTTGAATTCCCTTACAAAGCAAAGGATGCAATAGCTGTGCAATTGATGAAATAGGCGGATAGTCCGATAAGCTGATTTATTTCACTCTAAACGAAAATGTCGTCCTTTCAAACGTACCAAACGCCCACTAATCAGCAAAATCCAGTGCGGCCAATTGGTTGGCCCGGTGGGAACAGCTTTCATATTTTGGTTTTCCCGAACTGATTAACCCGAGCGAACATGCATAATGCTCGGCTCAGTGGCGCAGTGAGGCTCATCAACAGCACGATGTGCGGTTCGGGAAATGCGCTCGCCCCAAAATCACTAATCCTTCCCGAACGAACCATAAACAGCCTTGCGTTTCCGCTCCTTCCCGTTGGCCGAAGCGGGTCCAATCGTAACACCAACAATGAAGCACACTGCAAAATGCTGATCGCGTTCGAAAATGCGTCGAATTGAATTTGCATACCGTCGACCGAAAACACCGTATTAGGCAAAAATGTTAACAGCATGATTCTATGCCACGCCACACGATGGCGTTAACCCTGCTTTCCTTGCGGGAAAGAGATCTCGAGAGATGACAGAGTGAGACCGGTAAAAGCGTACAGGATTACTACCTGTCAATCGTCGGAACCTTTTGGAAACCATCGCCCCCTCGGCCTTCCTCCCGCGCACCTCTTTGCGCTCCATTCTGTTGCGCTGCCAATTAACGGGCAATTTAATAGGCTTGCATTATCCTTTCCATAGTATGTGAACACGGGCTAGTCCCCGACGGTCTGACATGGGCCGCGTTGCCAGATCAGCTGACAATACCGTACACGATCCCGATCGACGTGCTGCATTTCGGCAGCATTGGCCACAACCCTGGGATGTGCGTGGTGCTGACTAATTAATAGCTAGTTAAACGTAGCCTATTGTTCCGGCGGAAAACATCCGCCATTGGGAAACATTGGGAGCAGGGTGGCCGTTTTGCACCGCACTGCCCGACGTCAGCACGATGTCCGACATTTTGCCGCGATGTACGGTACAATGAATTTATATCGCGCACCCCTGTGTGATAATTAAATTCCGGCAGTTCCTCAGCGCGGGCGGGACAGTTCGTGCGTGGAAAATGGGAACTTTACCAGTCGGAACGCGATACCCTCACTTTTGTGCAAACAGTTGTTCCACTGTCGTCCGACTTTTGCAACTCTCCGCTCGGCAAAACAGGGAACTCCAGGCCAAGGAGAGACATATAGTGCTTTAGTACCGTCCCGACCGCACTCGGACGGGTAATTAGTGATGTAAGATTGAATTAAAATACGCCAAAAACGATCCACCAACCGACACTGTTTGTCGGTGTCGTTGATACAAGGTAGTAAAAATAATGAACCGGCAAATTATACGTAGCATCGTAATGGAAGAGAGCCATCCAAGGACGGGGCAATTGGCGAGAAGTGAATTTGAAGTTTTGGCAGAATTGGTAAATAACTCATTCATTTCATTCCTTCATTGCTTTCGTTTGCAACGTTCCATTCCGCTACGTTGCTCACTAACTAGTAAGGACGAATAAATGTGCGAAACAAATATGGTAGGATATTACAATTGAAAACATGGATATATTACTATACCATTACATTACTTCCAAGCCCACAGGCCATGCGAATAAACTAACGAATATAAATATCGAACCGGCGGTAACTGAGAAGTTTTCAGCACCATTTCACTCATAACGAAGTTTATGGAGGTCGGCAAAATTCAGTCCAGCGTCAATTAGACGAGCCTTTAGACCTCGCCATGTAGCACCGAGAGCGAGTCCAGTTTGATCCGTAGTTTAGAAAATGAATTTATAAACGAAAATCAACCCGCGTTTCGCTTCGACGAAACAACGATTGGGTATTGTTCGATTTTCCCGCTTTATTCTCTAGAGCCCAAGAAGGGTGAGGGAAGGCGATTGTAGGCCACGGTTTTCGGTTTCCAACTGACCTCGAACACACTGTCCCGTGAATACAAATCGCGGTCGAACGGCGCCATAATCGACACGGTCTCGAACGCTACGTGGTCACGCATAACACCGGAAGCAGCTGGCAGAAAGCGGCCCTCGCAGCGAGAAAGTCGTCACTGCAGTTCAGCCCACGTAAATCCCGCAAAGTGGCGCAAAAGTGCCCGGGAATAACTGGCCAACTGGTTCGCTCCGCCACTAGCACACGGTGAACGGGACGGTTCGGTTGCGCTAATCCTCGGTTTCTGGGAAACGGTCAGGAACTGCAACGATGAGGATGCGTTCAAACGGTTTCGCCGTTCGTTGTTACGCAAGCAGGTCCGACGGTTCGATTCGGACGGCTTTCAACCGAAATCGATAACTTCCGTAGGTTGTGCTTTATCCGAGTTTGAATGTTTGATGGCTGAGCCATGATACGATCATGAGAAGTGGATTAAAGCATTTTGGCAACAAAACTGTTGCCCTTCAAATCATTGCCCGTGTCTTCAGAACATGTCGAGTTAAAGGGGAAACAGGCAAGACCAAATGACGGCCGTTGCGTCAAGAAGAAGAAGAACATGTTGAAACTTGCAGGAAACAGAGAACAATATTTGTCACCAATCCGATATTTAAGAAGACTTTAAACAATTGTTTTCTTTGGCCACTAGCTTACGTCACCATAAACGAAAATAAATCCAAGCAAATAAATTAAAGGAAAAAAATGAAATCAATTAAAAAATACCAAGACGATATGAAGAATGCGTAAGAGCAATCTCAACGAGGAAAGCTCGCAATGATAGCAATTTTCCCCGCTGGGCATCTACACCTACATAAGGTGTAAAATACCAGCAATTTCTCACTCTCTTTTCCGTTCTCTGCCATTCAACGTGCCATCATCGTCCCTCAAGGCCGCCAGCCTCACCGTGACCTGCCGTCAGACGCAATCCTGTGGCCACCTGATCAGCATCCGCCCGTTCGTACACCGGAACACCTCGTCCGAGGACCTGAACACGGTCCTGCTGTACGCGTCCTCGCTGAAGATGTCGGCCAAACTGTTCCGCATGCCCGTCAGCGCTCACTATCTGTGCTTTCTCGTGCTCGTCTGCTTCATCGGCGTCGTGACGTTCGGAATGTGCCTCAACATTTCGCTCGGACGGCTCTAGTGGAAGGCGGACCCGAGGACGAAGAGTGGCTGCGGAAGGAAGTGTGTTTCCGATTGGACATGAAGGGCGGACCAGATCCACTTAGCAGTAAATGAGCGGAATTCCCGGGTACGATGCGGCACGGGAGATGCATCGTTCTCGGCAACGTGTGGAGAAGGAGAAGAAAAAAAAGGAATGTTAAGGAAGCAAAAGAGACCGGTAGAAGACAATCGAACGCTTTTCACCGTTTAGCGGTGAACCATAGCCTTTCCGAAGAATGGCAAACGCTTTGCATTTCCGCCGGCGACGGGGGCCAAACGGACGTGAATAATATCGTAAGGATACCGACAGTGGCCGACGACGAGCCGGCTGACAGATGACAATCCTCCCAATGATGCTCTCTCGGGTAGACCAGCGTACGTAATCCGATCCGGTTCATTGTGAACAGTTCACATTTAATCATCCCTTTATGCCAGAGTGCAGCGACGGATCCGTTCGGTTTAACATCCGGATGGAAAAACTTTCAAATCGGAGCAAACAAATTATGGGGACTGTAAGGAAACAGGAAAACATTCTCCGATTTGCGCACCCACCCGTTTCGCGCTCGATTGATGCACGAAAAGGGAGTAAGATATTTGCATGTTTACCATGTTTGTTACGCGGTTATGGCCGTGCTATTTATCAATACTCTTTATGTACCACGCTGTACATATGTTATGTTTGTTTTTACATACGTTTTTTTTTTGTCATCTCACATTTCCCTTAGAGCTGTAAGACGTGATATCTCCGTTCACTGTTTCATCTTAATGCTTCTTTTTCGCACTTTGTTCCGCTGGCACGATACGATTGTAAATATTTTCCAACTGTTTGTATGCACGGAGAATAAAATCTTACTCAATCAAATGCGTTGCCCACCTCCCAAGGGAGGAAACTTCACCGCGTTGCGACGTGGAGCAGCTGTGTAAACCAGCAAATTGCTGTGCGAGTTAAGGGGAAGGATTTCGAAGCAATTGTTATGACGTGATGCCCGTTACCGAAAGCGTTTTGGGGCGGCGAACGGATACAAAATGTTCTCATATATTTCATTGATGATAATTTATATGTTTTCGGATAACCTATCAATCAGGAGGTGATCATTTCTGTGGGTACTCGTATATTTTATATTTTGTCGTAATAACATTCGCCTGTTTGCTTCTGCTGATTATGAGCACAACTTTGTTTCGCTTTTCCACCGAACCCACACACAAACTTTCTTTAACGAGATAAATTGAACATAAGCAGATAAGAAATAATTGAATACCTGAAACATTGGATTGTGTTCTTTTTTTTTTCGTAAATAGCGCAGATTAAACTCGTAATAGTTCAATTTATTAATTTCCTTCTAGCAAAATAGCTTAGCAAAAAACTCTTTCACTGTCCGCAGTGTTAGTTAGCTTCACACCATGTTAACCTTCCTTGAAGTTTATTTTCAACCTAACAATTAACTCAACGTAAGCGTGTTCGTTCCATCATGGCCTGTAGCACTGGACAGTGCAGGAAACCACTGTTGCATAATTTTTACACGAAATAAAACCATGTTTCGATTTTAACATTTAACGTTCTGCCCGTCTGCGTCCCCGGTGCGATGATGATGTTGCGCGATTCCAATTTAGCAACGTTTGAGCTGGTGCTCGTCCAATCGCTACACCCCTCAAGCAAAGCTTGCAGCGAAACACGCTTCCCTTAATATCACATTCTAACATTGACCGAATATTTCCCGCCGGACAGTGCACCGAAAACACGAGTTGCCTGCTGCTCCCGCTAGTGTGGTGTGCACATCGGAAAAGCAGCGTCGTTTAATTTATTCAACCTCAATTCGCACGACCAAGCGGATCCGCTGTCTATGTGTGTTGTGTTGCCAGAACATCGGTGACTCTCGTCTCCGGCTCCGCCAGCTATCCGCCCGGTATCCAACCGATGCCGTCAGTTGGTACTGACCGGAACCTGCTGCGTTGCAGCTCCTACGAGTCGAACACCACCCAGCGTTCGTTAATCTGCTCGATTTGCTTCGTCAGGATGGGATTACGGACACGTATTTTGACCTCCAGCTTGCCACCGACCGCACGCCTGCCGTCCATCAGCTGCAAAATGAGGCGAACGCGATGAGAATGCAGTCGAAAATGGCGCACCCGCCCCGGTCGGCGCGTTACGGAACCGCCGACGCTACTCACCGGAAATGAATCGTGGATTTCGATCTGCGTCTCCAGCGGCTGCAGCTTGATCGAGACCGTACCAATCAGCACGTCGGAGCGGAGGAAACCACTGAAACAGGAGAAAAGTCCAGTTGATGCACCGTGACAGCAGCAGCTGCATCTGAATGGCGGAGTGGGGCGACCATCATTACAAGGCGCAACGCCGAAAACAACACCGAATCGTGTACGGTGCAAGCGACATGCATGCAACGTGGCAGCACGCGGAAAGCATCGATTGCACGCGGTGCGCACAGAAGCATTGGTTAAACGAAACGGTTGGTGGGATGGATGCAAATCACGAGCAATACAATGGGAGTTTGGGAAGGAGGGCAGGTGGATTAAAAAAAAGACATAAAATGAAATAAAAGCCTCCCGCTCGGTGTCAGAATCTGATCATGCTACTGAGAAAAATAACAAACAAACAAAAGACTGCAGCATTCTACTCAACTGGTTACATACGGGGGGAAATCAAAGGGAGGAAGAGGGGAACTCGGGACAAAATCCAAGGGGCCAATATCGAACAAAAAACTGCCAGCGTTAATTCCCACCGATAAGCCTTTGACGATACGACAATGGGATAAAAGCGTGGAGTCCTTATGTTCGTTTGGGTTTTGTTTGCACTATCCTACTGAAAGGAAAAGGAGAATTGTGGTGATCCAACACTGCAGACTGTTGCAGTATAAAGGGTAGGTACAAAATAGGATCGATTGTGCACACCTCACCTCACCGCGTGAGTCTGTGCCCAGAGGCGATGAGTGGAAATGGTATAAAGCATGCCTGGGGAGCGTTGGAAGAGTTGAAAAATGTCTTACCCTTTGGAATAGACTTCGCATTTCAGTGCCTGCCGCTTGAATATTCGCTGGCAGTCCCGCTTGCTGCGCTGAATCTCCAACGTCTGCTGGTAGTTGTACTCGGGACTGTGAGTATCCTTCACGAGGTTCGTCCTACCCTTCAATGGATCTTCCTGAGGACAATTAAGTTTGCGAAAAAGACCCCTAATATTACTAAACTAAAGTGAAAAATCTCGCTAAATATTAAACAGCATAATATTTAAGTGATCTATTACTTTATACATTTTTGATTCTATCAAAAGATCTCTCTAGAAAACCCAATTTTCAAATAATCATTTTTGATCATCAAAGCGACGAATAGAAATGGGAAATTTTTAAAGCGTGTCTGATTAAGAAAAAAATAAATTGCTTTCCTCCATATTTTTTTTGCAATTGCAATATGTTATGTAGCAAAGAGAAAGACCAGAAACTTAACAACTCTTATTGAAAAAGATGTTAAAACTTATTTCAACCAATAATTGCTGCTTTATTTAACACAGCCTGAATTTAAAACATGAAAATCCTCCATCATAACCATACCATGTATTCCCTACTTTTTGAGTAAATCTCGACACGTAAAACCATTGAATCAATTCGTAAAGAAATTGTTCGATTATACCCCACACTTACCTGAGGGTAAGGGAACTCGAACTTAACGTAAGTATCGACATCCTTTGGATTGGACACATTGTAGTTGATTCCGCGTACCACCTTAATCTCCACCTCGTTGTCGGAGAGATCCGTGTTACACTTCACCACGTTGAACTGCAGCTTCTCGTAGTGGAACTTTGGCAGTGGCAAACCCTGCCGGTGACCCAACCGCACCAGATCGAGATCCTTCTGCACGTTGAGGGCGAGATTTTCGAACTTATTCATCCCAGCGACGTCTCCCATCGCCCGATGGTGGTCGCGCGTGTTCCGGCAAATGATCAACTGCTTCGACAGCTGCTCCTCGAGGCGTATGCGCGTCTCGCTGTCGAGATCGTCTCCGACCGGCTCTCCGTCGACGGCGGGCTGATCACAGTCCTCCGTGTTCACGATGGTAAAGGAAGCCTCGAGGGCGTTGCGTTTCGCCGGCGGAATCGGAAGCGTGCTCATGTCAACCCGGCCACCGCCCCGAGCGACTTCTATCAGCTTTTCCAGTCCCTTGAAAACCCGCAGACACTCTTTCGCCTCGTCGAGGTCGCCCGCTTTCTTCGCTTCCACCGCTGCCTGCTTGTACTCGCGCTGCCGTTCGAGTAGAAGCGTTAACTGTTTGTCGAACAGGGTGGCCGGGGGTTTGGGAGAAACCTTGCTCGTGCCTGCTACCGGTTCCGCAGCCGGTGCTACCGGTGGAGCGACCGGTACCGACGGAGAAGGTTTTGGGGGTACTGCCGGAGCCGTTCGCTTCGGCGGGCCGTCCACCGGAATCGGGCCATAACCGGGCGGTGTTGGTAGCTCATCAAACGGGACCGGTTTTCCAGCTTTGTGTAGTTTAATTGCATCCTGGTACTGCTTTACAATCCGTCCCATTCTTCGCGCCTTTGAGCTATTTCCTTCTTCCTTTGCCGCTTGCTCGGCGGACCTATACTTCTCCAAGCGCTGCTCGAGAGCCTCCAACACCGTAGAGCCTAGGATGAGATTTTCTTCCGCTGCTTCTTCCTCCGCCGGAGACTCTGCCAGGGATGGTTGTGAAGGCACTTCGGCGTCCTGTTGCATCTTTGCTTCCTCTTTCGGTCTGCCGGGGGAAGGCACTGTCGGTTGGTTTGTTATAGCGGCCGAAGTGCCGGTATCGAATTCTTTAGGAGCAGGAGGCATACGACTCAGATCAACCTCCTCGCCGTTCTCAAGGGCCCGAATGACTACATCGAATTGTTTCAGTATCTTCACGTACGCCATCGCTTGTTCGTTGTTGCCAGCCTTTTTGGCGTTCAATGCAGCTTGCTTGTACTGGACTTTCCGCTCATTTAAAAGGCGCAACTTTGGATCTTCTGGGGCGACAGGTTCCTCTAACACCGGAGCTGGTGTCTGAGGCGGTTTAGGTTCCCGTCTCGGTGGAACGGGAGGACCAGCCTGTGATGTGCCCGGTTCGGCAGACGAGGGTGTTGATGGTAACGCTGCCGGCGGTGGTGGTGCAGGACGCATCGGTGCTGTGCCTGACGATGTAGGCTTGTCCTCCGTGCTGACCGTCTGATTCGTAGCTAGCTTCACGCTAACCTCTGGAGGAATTTCGCTCTGATCAACTGGTTTACCTGCTTCAGCCTGCCGCAGCTGATCCTTAAGTGTCTTAAGACCACGATTGAATCTCCTGGCCTTTCCGGAATCACCTGCCTTCTTGGCGCCCTCTTCCGCCTGCGTGTACATTGTGATACGTGATTTCAGCAAAGCAACCAGATCTACACTCGAGGAACTTTTTCTCGCAGGAGCCGCCGGAGGTGCAGCATCGTCCTCATCGCCCGCATCGTCTACATCCGCCACGGAACCGCCGGTGATTGCGGATAGTTCATTCAACAAATCGGAATCATCATCACCATCGTCGGAACCTTCCTCATCGCTTCCTATGTCCCGCAAGCTAGCCGCCACCATTGCATCCAGCTCCTGTGGTGCTACAATTCCTTTCCCTTTGGGTTTGGGTTTTGGTCTCCGTGCACCCCCACCCCCCACTGTGATTGCGGCCAGTTCGGCTTCCAACACGTCATCATCCACATCGCTGCCATCATCCAGGTCGTCACCGATCCCGCCAATGTCGTTCGATAAACCAAATATTCCAAACTGCACCGGGCCGATGGAGGGGAGACAAAGCAAATGCAATGATGACTAATACGCCAGCTGCCTTTAAGACGCATTGAGGCTTACCTCGGTAGGATCTCGCTTTCTTTCACGCTTCGGAGGCGCTGGTTTGTTGAAGCCAAACATGATGAAGCACACTATCACAATAAGTATTTGAACACCTCACAAAAGACTTACATGGACTACGATTTAACGATTTTCACATTGGCATTTTCTAGCAAATGCAATGGAATTTGTTCCGCGGCGTACTTTCAATCGTGCTGAGTGAGATCGGTTGTTTTGCTCCCCTTGACAGGTGTTTGTGGGAAATTGACAACCATTTTCCGTTTGAAATTGATCTGAATCGGTTATTCAAAAATTAAAATTTCTTTGATTTTAAATCGTGGCGAAAATTTAAAAAAAATCATTCATTAACCTCTTCTACTCACCGGAAAGTTATCCAGCAGCAACGTAAAGCAAGTAGAACAGGTTTAAAAAAAAGATTCTATTCCATTAAGTGAGAACCGTTTCATCCGTAGAGAACCGGTTCACCGAGTGAGAAATATCATAAACAGGGAGCTGTCAAACGAGCCGCAACACATGTTGGATTTGTTTACATCGTGGTTCCCTCAGATTTCTTTGCAACACAAAAGTGAATAATAGAAAAAACTTGCAAAATGTCGAATAAAATGAATAAAGTGCAGCTTTCTAAAGCTATTTTGCAAATGAAATTCATGTCACGTACGAAGGAAAAATTTGAAAAGGAAGCCGACGAAGAACAGGGACGGTAAGGAGCCCTAGGATATGCATGCCCTCGGGAACGATAAACAATCAGCCCTCTCATTTTCAGAGCACTGTACGCGAGTGAGATTACAGACAAAATGATGCACGAATCGATAAAATACATCATTGAGCCAAGCTACGTTCCGTGCGAGAATCTCATTGAAGGCCGGGTCAGCTACGGTGGAATGAATCCGGAAATTGAACGAATAATCGCTATTGAAACCGGCGCAGACACGGTGAACCGCGAGCGGGAGGAAGCCAAAAAGCAGGCAGAGATGCCGACAGACGTTCCAGACGTAGAAATGGCCAAGTTTTACTCCAGCGTAGTGAAAACTATGAATAAGAAGTACGATAACCACCGGAAGAGGCTTCAACATCCGTTACCATTGAACATTAAGCGTCCGCATTAAGCGTACAATAAAATTTAGCTTGTATCGTATGGTGGCATATTAAGATTTCTTTAATTTATTAGTTTTTCTTGTTATGATTCATTAAACCTACCAATCGATGTTTCCTCATGGTTATGTTTCTTTGATTTTCACAGCATGAAGCGCGTAGTTTATGTCGGTGTTTTGTGTCCAGCACCACCTATTGGACCAAAATTGATAAAACATGCCATGGACCAAAATTGTGTTGCAGTTATAACTGGTAAGAATTCTTTGCAGATCGAGTGGCGAAATGAATTTGTCCCAGTGATGAGTTCCCTCGGGGACCAACTTAAAAATTTGTTCCGCTGCAACAATTGCACCCAACCAGGATGGTGTCGTTTTACTGATGGTGGTGATGAAAAAAGACCCTCCTGGCTTGAGAGTGCTCAGACACTGTTCGATGAAAGCAACTTTGTCGTTCACGTGCTCGAGCACTTCCGAAGTCACTACAGCGTCGTATCGTTCCGCATTCTTCGCGGCATGCTGCTCGATCGTTTCGACGTGATATTGGAGAAGGTCCGGTTTTAGCGAGCTATTCTCTTGGGCATGATCCTTTGCAGCTCCTATCAACTTCTCGCTAGGATCGATACCAACCACATTCGCTTGGAGCCGGGCGAGCACTTCCGTAAGAATTCCTCCTCCACACCCAACTTCAAGAATGTTCACATTCTTCAGGACGTCCGGCTTTTGAATCCGGTCGCGCTCGACCGCTCCGGTAGCAATCAACCCATCGCGGATCAGCGGTACACGTAGGGCGTTCATTGCGTGCAGCCCGCGAATGGGACCGTTTGGATCCCACCATTCCGTCGATTGTTTCGAAAGATTTTCCACCTCCCGCTGATCGACGTTGCTGTACTGTGTTCGAATTGTGTCGGACGGGGACGAGGAAAAGCAACGAGAAGTTCTAGAAGGAAAATTGCATCATGTTATTTCATCGACGAAATTCAACTTATTCTTACCTTTGCAGTATGACTGTCTGCCTCAACAACCGGAGGCAATTATGAGGCACCATGTTCTCAAGAAGTGATGTGCTTTTTCACTAATTAATCTACGCTATTCTACAAGACGACACCGGTATTTGTTTTCCAAACATTTACCGCAACGAAGGAAAAACTGTCGGATAAAATGTTGTTCTAGTGTTGACAGGTGCGTGTCGAACCTACCCAATGACCCGGTCCTGGAATAGCGATGATGCACTTAGTTCCGGTTACTGACATTTCTATCAACATCATCAACATCGGTAGCTATATAATTAAAAAAAAAACCACAGCACTATCTGCACAGCCATTTTGCACTGGTTCGGTTAAGAAAAAATATATTCAAAAAGACATTGAAAATTCCCCACGTTACCAAAGTTTGTTGGTAAGGCAATGATTCTTCGAAAGCTATTTTGGCAACCCTGCCATTGACGTTACACCGTAGCAGTCAAAACAAGATTGAAGTATGAAATAAACACGTGCGACCGGTCGGTGCGAACGTTCTTTAGCTAAGTAAAAAGCTGTTAAACGTGTTAAATTCTGTTATTCGTTGTGTTCGCGAATTCTATAAGCTCTTCGTGCCGTGAATATAACTCAAAATGAAGGTGAAACAGTCCAAGAAAAAGCCAGATTTCCAGAACATGTCTCTGGACAACTTCCTCGACAACATGGACGTGGATGCTGGCGAGGCTGAACCGGATTCGAAACCTAAAAGTAAACTTAAGGCCAATGGTATCGACAAAGCTAAGAAAAAGATTAAAGCGAAAGACGCAGGAAGCGGTAAGGAACAAAAGGTGAAGGCTGCGGATAAGGAAAAGAAGCCAAAACTGGCCGTACAAGCAGAGGCGTCGAACGAAGAGCCGCATGGGTTGGAGAAGAAGAAGAAGAAGAAGAAAGCCTCTACAAGCCTGCCACCACCGGCTGTGAATGGGAGTGAGAAAAAACCTGAGGGCAAAAAACAGAAAAGCAATGTTAATGGAAAGGGTAAGAAAGCGGGTAAAAAGGCGAAAAAGCCGGAGGCGGATGAAGATGGTCAAGATAACGACGCCGATACTAGCATGAAGGAGGTGGAACGGGAACATCAGCTGGCGCTGAGCAGGCTCGAGAAAACGGATCCCGAGTTGTTCGCGTTTTTGAAGAAGAACGATGAAAAACTGCTGAAATTCGGAGAAATGGACAGCGACATGTCGGACCTGAGCGATTCCGAGGATGATCAGAAGGATAGCGATGACGAAGGGATACACAAGCCATCGGGTAAACTAGAAGTGGCCAGTGACGAAAGTGACTTCGAGGGGGACGAAGATCAGGATGAAGAGGACGACGAGGCGGACGATGACGACGGGGACGAGGAAGGCGAGGACGACGGAAAGCAGAAAGTGGGCCCTCAGCAAGAAGCCGCACCGGGTACGAAAGTGACATTCAAGCTGCTGAGAGCATGGACAACGGACCTGACCACGTTGCCGGTGAAGTACGTCTATTCGATAAGGAACATATGTAGGGCGTTTAACTCAGCGATCTACACCGTAACGGGGGAGAAAAACACCATTCCACCGTACCGCGTCGAGGGTTCGGCCATGTTCAACGCCATTGTGCAAACCTGCGTGCTCCACCTCGTACCGGCCGTGCGCAGCTTCCTTCGACTGAACGATAAGCGCCAGTTTAAGGACCTGAAAAAGGATAAAAACTTCACTAAGGTGCGCGCCTGCCTCAAGACGTACCTGGTCGATCTTACGAATCTGATCGAGAACGTGTCGTCGACGCACATCATGTCCGTGCTGCTGAAGCACCTGCACCAGTTCACGTGGATCCTGATTCGTTATCCGCACATTACGAAACCGATTCTGAAGCGTATGATCGTGATCTGGAGTACGTCGGACGAGGAAACGATCCGTGTCCTTGCGTTCCTGATCATCTTGAAGATAACGCACGTCCAGTCGCGCTATCTGAGCGTGGTGCTGAAGGCGATGTACTTGGCGTACGTGAAAAACAGCAAGTTCGTATCGCCGAACACGCTGCCGAACATTAACTTTATGCGGCGCTCGCTGGCGGAGCTGTTCCTGCTCGACTTCAACGTGTCCTACCAGCACATCTTCCTGTACGTCCGGCAACTGGCGATCCACTTGCGTAATGCCGTGGTGCTGCAGAAAAAGGACAGCTTCCAGTACATCTACAACTGGCAGTACATCAATTCGCTCAAGCTGTGGGGCGATATCCTGGGAGCGGCCTACGCACACGGAGGTGCCCTCGAGCCGCTAATCTACCCCTTCGTAACGATCACGATCGGTGTGATCAAGCTGATCCCTTCGGCGCAATACTTCCCCCTGCGCTTCCACTGTTGTCGCCTCCTGACGCAGTTGAGCGCGAAAACGCAAATCTTCATCCCGGTGCTTCCGTTCCTCGTGGAGGTGCTAAAATCGAACAGCTTCAACGAGAGCCACAGGAAACTCTCGATGCGCCCCGTCAACCTGTCCTGTTTGCTGCGTTTCTCACCGGCGAACATTCAGGAGAACGCCTACAAAGACGCCGTGCTGGATCAGATCTACGAGCTGATCCTTGAGTTCGCGGCCAACGAGTCCGCCTCCGTCGCGTTCCCTGAGATCGTCCTACCGATCATCCTGCAGCTGCGCCAGTTCTGCAAGGCGACCAAGCAGTACAAATACTCGCGCAAGATAAAGCAGCTGAGCGACAAGCTGATGGAAAACTACGAGTTCATGGAGAAGCGTCGCAGCAAGATGGACATCCCGCTGCACGACACCGATCGCATCCGTGCCTGGGAGGAGCTGGTGCGGGTGGAGGGCACACCGCTCGCACGCTTCCATGCGACGTTCGCGAAGGAAGCGGAAACGGCCAAACGTCGGCAGGCCACCGACTCGGACAGGATCAGCGACTATAAGCTGCCGACGCTGAAGAAGGTGGTGCGAGAGCCGAAGGAAAAGCAGGACGGCCCAGTTACGCTGTTCCCGTCGGACGACGAGGACGAGGATGATGGTAAGATCGGATTCGACGAGGATGATGAGGATGAGGAGGACACTGACGACGATGAGGCGTCAATGTCCGACACGGCCGGTAGCGATGAGGAGATGGACTCCGAGGATGATGACGATGAAGAGGAGCTGCCAAAGGGCAAGAAGAAAAAGAACCAGCAGGCTAACGGTAAGGCATCGAAAAAACAGAAAAAATCACCATCAACAGCAGAGGAGGACGACGACTTCCCGCTGGAAAATGGCAAGGATGCGGATCAGGTCGACATCCTGCAAGATTTGAATCTGGATGATTGGGATGATTGAGCAGAGTGTTGAATTACATCTCTAGTGTATTTTACCATCTTTGAACACGAATAAATGTCTTCGAAGGAATTACTTTCCTTCACCAATATGATGTTTATCAAATTTGTTTATCAATTTTCAAAAAAAATGCTTCAATGCCAGCAGCCAACGATCAAACACAACGCAAAATATTTTCGTCCCACGATGCGAAGAAAACCTTCAGCGCCAGTTGAATATAAAATATAAAAGCGCTTCCTCATAGAACTCGAACACTTTATCGCGGGTATCGCACAATGTTCTTCAGCTGCGGCCGGCAGAATGTGCGTATCGATGTAGATCTCAAACGGTCCGATGGCGAACGCAATGTTCGGGGCGCAGACCGGCACCGATACTGTGTGGTGGTACGTCTTGCGCTGCAGATCCGGCGTCATAAACACCATCACCAGCTTCCCGCAGGAGACGGCCGACATGCACTTGTCGACGGTGGACTCCAGCTTCCAGGTGCTCGGTTCCGCGTAGCTGTCGATGTACGGGAACCACATACGGGACGAGTTTTCGTGCCCGTACGTGAACATATGGGCCGCCCGTTTCTCCATCGTTCGAAATGCACACCGCCCGGTGGATCCTCCAGCGAAAACTCAATGCCAATTCGCAGTCCACGGCTATCGCCGATTCGCTTCCGGTGGCACTACCACCTCCAATTCGCCCTTGTTCTGGGCAACATCCAGATGGCATTTGGAGAAAAACTCCATCGTCTTGTTCTTTCCTTCTTCCTGACAGATGTCCTGGAACCGATCGAAATAATGCATGTCGGTCTCATTGCTGTGGTTGAGTTCAGACGGAAGACGGGTAGACAATCGCTCGTCGGCACTTTCGTAAGCTCCACGAAACCGGTGATGCTCTTTCGTTCGAAGTCAATGCCGGTCAGGCTCAGAATTGTATGCGCTGTAAACAAGTTGAAATGAACCATCAAAGTTAGAAACGTATGCTTGGAAAACAGTCTCCTGGGGTAGATATTTATAGTTCAAAGGGACGCTCAGTCACTTCTGTGGTTTCTTTATTAATTTACTCAACGAAAGGAGCACGGATTCTACTAACTTTCTTACAATGTTTACGACAAAATTAGCGCGACGTTGATTATGCCAGTAATGCTGTCAGTTTTCCTAAGGGTTTGCTGTCAACAAAGTCAAAGACGTCGAATGAGAAGGGAAACTCTCTACTTGTTTGATTTCAACTTAATTTTTATTATCTTATTCGATTCAAATCATTCCTGAACTACAATAAAATTTATAGTGATAATATATCAGTGAATAACAACCAAAAAGAAACACGTATGGCCTATCGCTTGCTGTAAAAAAAGTCAAAGACGTCGAATGAGAAGGGGGTATCATCTTTGCCCGTCGATTGCTGTCAAAAAAGTCAATGACATCGAATGAGAAGGGGGTGTCACTTTTGCTTTGGTTTTACAGCATTCAACGGCAGTTCCATGGTTTGGTTCGTCATATTTGTTAAGAAAACGACCAGAAACAGGTAAATACAAACTTAAAAATAGTATCTGTCGATTAACATGTTGTTTAAATTGTTTATTACATGTTACAAGAGGGCTTATCTTTACGCAAACACTTTGTTTACTTTCTATTTTTCCAGTAATGATGAATGGATCCCGTTCTCTTTGTACACCAACTTGTGTACGTTCGCTGCGTCTTTCAGTTTGTTTTCATCCGTGATTTATTAAGCTTGTTATTCCAGGATGGAGTCTGCAATGATAAGTACCATTGAATTGGTAATAACGACATGACGCTGTCGAACACCATTTCCTCGAACAAACACATCGTTTTGGTTACAATGCCGGCAATGTCACACTTTGCTAACGAACATTCTGATCAACGTCTTTGCTAACGAACATTCTGATCAAACCCAGAACTGTACGGGGTGTATTTATCCGATAGAAGACTTTCGATGTAGTAACCCGACTATCGTGGCCACTAGAAGCTACACAAATGATAACCGGGTAATACTGCAGCGGAATACGGAAGGTTTCTCCTGCTACAAGCTGAAGGAGCGCGACATTCGCGACCTGGCCCACACCCAGCCGTCGATCGTGCACCTCAGCCTGGACACCCTCTTCTCGGCGAACAAGCAGTTTTTGCGTACCCTCAGTGCCTTCCTGCCGAAGTTGAAACGCATCTAGTTGCGTGTCGCGCGCATCATGTACCTCATGCCCCTTTCGTTTCTGGCGAACTATCTGATCATCACCGACTATACCCACGTGACTGCGGCCTCGTTTTTGCGCAACATCCTGCCGTGGTTTTTCTAGCACTGAATGAACATACGCAGTCTTACACTATACCAGGGCACGTACGAGAACATTCACGACCTGCAACTAGCATTTGCGTACCTGAACCTCCAGCGTCCGTTCGACATTGGCAAAAATTTCTTCAACCGGTATTTGATTGCACGGTTTTATCTTCATCCAGCCCATCCGCGATGCTTACGTTGCTCGCCTCTTGGTTACTTTCAAATGCCTCGATTCACCTTCGATCATAGCCTCCTACGAATCATCATATTCATCCTCGTTGTCGGGATCGATATCAGCGATGACGTTAAACTGCCAGTAAATGTGGCGCATTTGCCGCACTTGGCTCTTGTCGTCAAGCAATTCATTGAGGTTCGCCTTGCCTACCCTTGCCCTTTTTGACTACACCTTTCACCTTATAGTGCACCATCACATCGAACTCATACCAATCGCAAATGTTCAGACGATCGCTACTAGTTTTTAGATCAAAATCGTTCAGCGAATCGGTTGGTATTTTCAGCGATCGCAGCGTATCGGTCGAAAGCGCATAGTAAACCCCTAGAATGACAATGAAATTGTAGCAATTCGGACACCTGTTTTCCTATTGTAATGCCTTCTTACACTCATTGGAAAATTCAACCCTTCCCGGAAGTCCTGCCGATACTTGGGTGGAAAATTTAAAATAAGCTTAATATTGTGCGAAACTGCATAGTAGTTGTTCCGCGCGTATATCGCTCTGATATCTATCATGAACGGCACTGATGAATGATGAAATGTTTGAACAGAAGGTTTGCCAAAAAATTCTTTCCATCCATGAACACGAGCTTTCTGGTGCAACGGTAAACCGGTAGATAACTCTAAATACATGTGAGCGGACGTCCAAATACTGCGCGAATACTTTTTGTTTCTCATGTGAATCTTATCCTGGTACCAGAAACATTGGCATTGCATTTTACACGAACGATAACACTCCTAGTGCCGATGGGTTAAATACAATAGTAGACCAACACCTTAAAGCAGATTATAAAAAATGAGAATTTTCGTTGCCGCATCGTCGTTTGACAGCAGGCATTGAACTTTATTTGATTCATATTTTTCTTGCAACACTAGTAGCAGAAAAATTACAGGACCGTCTAGGCGCACGTTAATTTGAAAACGGTTATTTAGACAGCAGGATGCATATGAAACATGAAACCAAACGGCCTGACTAAAACTAAATTCACCAGTATGAAAAACCTTCAGCAATAAATTATCTTGGCAAAGGTAGATCCACATTCGCATTTTGATTCGTGCGCTGCCCGATCGCGTGGTGGTTTTGGGCGCCCCAGTTTCCATGCGTGCTACGAACAGAAACCGCTGTTTTAATTTGGAGGCTTTGGTGTAGGGTTAGTATGGTAGCTTAAAAGCTGTTCCGATCGCGCCCAACGGTATCAGTTGAACGGTAGCAACGATCACTTACAGTGTTTCAAGCGGTTGCAGGATTCGTTGTTCATTTTATCGAAATGGAGCACCACCATGCTTTCAGTGAGTCGAGTGTGTACGTAACCTGTGTTTTGCTGTTGGCTTTCGCACAATCGATGCTGCTGAAGTGCTTCCAAAAGGTATCGGTCGCCTTCCTCAGCGTGATGGAAGGTTTGTCAATAAGAAGTTCGGCGGAGGAACAGATTGCAACCTTCGACCAGCTCTCGGCAAACTGGTGGGAACCGACGGGGCCGATGGTTCTGCTACACAGGCTGAACAAGTTGAGGTAGGTACAGTGAAGAAGCTTAAACGTTCGGTCAGTAGGCTGTAACTGCGGTGCTATGTGATATTCTAGAGTTCCGCTGGTGGTCGAAGGGCTGATTAAGGTCGGTAAGCTGGATCGGAAGCAGCGCTACACGACCGATGCCCTCAAAGGTCTGTCGATCCTGGACGTTGGTTGCGGCGGTGGTATCTACGCGGAAGCTCTCGCTAAGCTGCAGGCAAACGTGGTCGGCATCGATCCCGCCCAGCACCTGATCGAGGTGGCGAAAGCGCACGCCGACAAGCAGCCGGACATCCGGGACCATTGCCAGTACCGGGTGGAATCGCTGGATCAGCACTGGGAGGGTGCCGTCGGTAAGTACGACGTGGTGGTTCTCTCGGAAACCCTCGAGCACGTCGTGGACAAGAGCACGCTGCTGAAGCAGGTCGCAGCCGTGCTGAAACCGGGCGGATCCGTGTTCATTAGTACCTGGAACAAGACGACATTCGCCTGGCTGCTTGCGGTCGTGGTCCTGGAGAACATCACTAAGCATCTACCAAGAGGTTCGCATGATTACGAACAGTTTATCGCGCCGGAGGAAACACAGGGCATCCTGGAGGGCTACAACTGCCGCACGGTCGAGTGCCGGCCGTTCTACTTGAAGTTCTGGGAGAATGACTGGGTGTGGGTGCCGTTCATGAAGTTCACCTATGCCCTGCATGCGGTGAAGGAATAACGTACAGGACAACTTCCAATTGGTATGAGGGCGATGGAAGTGAACATCAACGGAGCAACGAGCAAGGACTTTTCTTAATGAAAACTATAAAACGGAAACAAAACCCAAACTGCCTTATCTATGATTTGTTTTTAATTGTCATTGTTGTAATGTAACGGAAATATCTCAAATACGAAAGCAAATAGAAGAAATTATGTATTTGTTGAAATGAATGCAAAAACATACTTTAAGACCAAAATTTAACTTAAATTTAAAATTTAAAATAAACTGACTGATATTTAACACTGATGTTTCACAAGAGCTAATAATCATACCACATACCATTTGATTTTTTTCCTTTTCGTATGCGACCAAATACGAAGATATGAGTCTGCATAATGAAACGAAATTCACTACATAATGCTATTTAATAATCGAATTCATCATAATAACACAAATAATTAACGCCATGATGTTTGCAATGGATTATTTTACATTTTATTTCATTAGCTTTATTTAGTAACGGCATTATTTTAATTTTAATTTCCCGGGACGGTCCCTAACAATCTATCCTAATGATGTGCTACACTAGTTACTTTACAAAATGGGTTTAGCTTTGATTACTTGACTTATCAGCATGCCCTCCGCCTAGAACCATAGGAAAAGCAGTGGCAGTAGCAGCGTTAGAGTCATTTACTGACCTTCAAATTGTTCACAACGGCCCGGCAACCTTGCCAAGTTCTTCTACTGCTATCTCACAGAGGTTTGTAATTTAAATAGTTAAAGAAATATCTACATCATCGGTGTTTGGTTGCAAAAACCAAAGGGATAGCTCCGAGCCTGCACCCAGTCTTGGCGGGACCTAGCCAGTTCGAAAGAGGGGATACGAGTAATATACGTGTACGCTAGTTAGGATAGTGACTTGATGGGAGATCTACTTCTCCTCTACTGCGCTCCATCAGACCTGTCGCACGGCGCACACAACGCGCCCTCGACGCCGTGTGCTCCAATAAATAAATTAACCCTAATTGCACTCATTGGTAAAGGAGTTTGCCACTGGAGCGTGCCATATCTTAGGCTCGGTCTGGCTCCTCCAGCTGTCGGAACGAGGCGCACGATCGCTTGATCACGATGAGTTGATGACTTGGTGCGTTGATGAGTTGATGAGTTAAATGTGGTACAGAAGTCGAGGCTGGATAGGACTGCTAAACCGAATGCTCCCGGCGCGCAAGATCATATCGTCAGCGCGGGAACAAGAAAACGCGAGAACGAACGGTCTGATTGTGTGAACTTAGAATTAATTTGTCTATTATGACGCGCCCTTTGTGCCCGCCTCCTCGACGCGTCACCTTCGGCCATTTAATATTTAAATAACCTTCAGTGCAACCCCAATTGAACTACATTAAAGACTATTTGAATGTTCTAGTTTCGCAGTCATAAGCCAAGGTAAGGAGGTTGGTGTGGGATTGGCTCGCCCCTCCTTCAGCGTTTTGCTGCGATTATCGTAAACTTAAGAGTGCCGCGTCGGACCCCGCAGCGTCCACTACGTTGACGTCCATCTGCTGAGCGTGCTGATGATCGTGGGAACGAGCAGGAGCGTCACACTGAGCTGACTCCAGTGATTGCTGGCTGCCGAATAGTCCGATGGACATTTGTTCGATTTGTAGTAGTCCTCGCAGTACATCTGGGGCGTAAGAAGATGAAACAAAAAGGTCATAGAGCATTATGAGTAAATATCCTCGGGAGGAGCAGGACAAAAAGCTTAGAAGTTGATCCGCCACTCACCTTGATCAACGTGGATGACATCTTGTCGAGGAAACCCCGCGTGAACATGGCCGTCTCCCGCCCGCAGGTGTTCCTGGCGGCCGCCTCCGAGCAGTCGAGGTACTCCATGAACGAGCAGCACACCATCTGCACGTCGTCCACTTCCGTCCGGTTGGCGGTCCGATGATTCCGGACGCGTCGCGGTTGGTGCTGGTCTTCGCCGTGCTGATGCCGCAGATGCTCCTCGCCCTGGTGGGGCTGCGATCGCTGGCTAATGGCCGTCACGGTGTGATGGTACCGCCGGCCGCACACCTCGTAGGCCGGTCGGACCAGCTGCAGGCAGGGTGCGTGTGACAGGAACTCGTTCTGGTACTCGCCCTCTCGGCAGAGGTCGCGCACGAACTGGTGCGTTCCGTCGTACAGCTTGTTGAAGTGATTGCGCTGGGTCAGGTTCATGCAGCGTCGCGTGTAGCTGCGGATGCACTGCAGACCGTTGTTCAGATCACTGAAAATGTGCAAAGAAAACGAAACAAACAAATTAAGGAAAGATATTAAAATCCCAATTGAATTGTCAAAACTATTGTAGACTATTTTTCTTCTTTCCTTTCTTCCTTCCTTAAGTTTCTTAATCCCTTCTTGATATACTCAGAAACGCCTCTTCCGTGGGAAATTCGTTTGCTGCCCATAAGTTCCCAAATGCAAAATGGCAATCTGGTGGATTAAATTCTTAATCTTCTGCTTCTCCAGCAGCACGTGACCGAAGCGGCTGTTCGTAAATGTTCCCTAATAGCGGTAGCTAACAAGCGCAAGGCCGCCGTGCCCGGCTGCCCGAACGGTAAATTTGGACGAAACGTTGCGTTGTAACACGCCATCCGCCATCCAATGCTGACAGTACGTGATGTATGTACGAAACAAACGAAACAAGCGATGTAAAGTAGAGAAATCGGCCACGTCGGAAGCTGTCAACCTTTCCCCAGCGATTGCGTTTTCGTATAATTTATTTTGCACTTGAAACTCGTCGCTGTTCGTGAATCTGCAGATCATTACAAATGCGAAGCTTGCAACGAATTGAGTTCGTTACTTTGTGGCCACACGCGGCGATTTCGAGTTTCGCGTCCAAATAATGAAACGGTTGAAGTAACTAAATGAAGCCCTTCAAGGCTGACCGGCACTACGTGGATACCAGCGTAAGGCGTAGCTGCCATTAAAATCGAGTTTGTTTGGGATGTTCTTGCTCCATTTTTTTATTCCATTTGCTTTCCACCACAAAATTCTCCGCAAAAATTCCCTGCAATTCCGTGTTAATTGCACTTAGTAACGGCCGGCTTAAGGTTTCCCCGGAGGGGATGATTTATGGGCAGAACGGTGCTAAAGCTACAGCTGCAGAGAAAAATAGGGAAAAACCACCACTAGCGTTGTGGAAAATGCAAACTTACGGGCATATTTTATCCAGGTCTTCCTTCTTGGACGCGATGGACAGATCGGTCGTCGATTGTATCACCTGGAACGGGCGGGCGCAATTGGCGAGCTCCTCCTGGCCGCAGTTCTCGGCTTTTATTCGGGCGAGATTCACTGCACAAGTTCCCGCCGTGGTCGATGGTTTGGTGACCGTTGCGGCGATTCGTTGAGTTGAAGTGGGCGAGCAGAGCGATGGAAGAGAAAGCAAAGCAAAAGGGCGAAGAAAATTAGAAATTGAAAGAAGTAGAACGAACCAATTAAAATGCACGTCAAAAAATAACACTGCGAGTATAAGTTCATCGAAAGAATTTTCACCCAGCCCCAGCGCCGCGCCACATCAGGCTCACTCATTCATTCAAATAAGCACCCGACGCAGAATCCACACAAATCGCCCGCGGCTCCACTGGCGATGGAAAGTTTTTCAAATTAAAAATTCATTTAGAAGGGTTTTATCAGCAAAGTGTCTGCGTGGAACGGACAGTGCGAAGCTCCGGAACGCTGGAGGTTTGTGCGAGGTGAGGAAAAACATGGCAACAAACTATAAGTTCTGTGCGGCGTCACGACTCAATTCTTGACCGCGATTTGTTATTCGCTGTTCGGTTTTCGCCCTTTGCCCATGAGGCAAATTTCCAACCTTCAGGGGGCCAAGATTGTGGCGCAGAAAGAAAAACCCCAAGAAGGGGAATGCAAGCTATTTGCCTCCGCGTTTGGTTGCACATTTGCACCATTAAGCGATCACGCTAGGATGGGAGGCAAAATGAGAAAGAGAGAATAATAAAAAAAGAAACGAAAAGTTATCCCTTTACTATCCACCGATTGGGGATAGAACTCGCAAGGGGAAGGTGGGAATTTTCCGGACTTATTGATGGTTGGCCGTCGTAGTGAGTCTGTGGTTTTTTTTCGCACGTGTAATCAGTTTTTCGCTTCACATCAGAAGTTCTTACGTTTTAATTTGTCGCACAAGTAAGATGGATAAAAAAAAATTCGCCAGAATGCCCGAGTGGACAAGCTGACTCGGGAGGAAAAGTTCAAACTCTGTCATTATCGCGCTTCCGATTCCATCCGGAAGCTGTCCCTGGTGATTGTTCAAAGTCTTTGAATACAGCAAAAAGCAAAAAAAAAAAGGAGGAAAAAATATCTCCCCAACCCACCCAAGGCTATCGATGCAAACTATTTGGGAGAAGTTACAGAGCATATCTTGTCGCTGATTTGAATGAATAAAAAGTCGAAGAAAAAATAAACCATATTGTCACCGCAAGTTTTCTTGTCATGCTTGGACTTGGACTTGGAATCAGTGGACTAAAAATCCAAATAAAACCGTTCCATCGTCGTAGATTGTGGAGTGATGCTTTTTAACTTGCTATGCTAGTCCAATAGGTTCAACTACTTGAATTATTTTAAACTCAAGTCCACGAATTTTTTAAACAATTTTTGCCCACACATAACAAATATTTATTTGGATTGCGGATTTTTCGTAAGCAGAAATGGCACAACAACAAAAATTGAATTGATTACAAATAATATTAAATAACTGTTTGCATAAAATCATTTATGAAATGGAAGCTGAAAATTAAAAAAAACCCCCTGCAATGGAGACGCCTAGTCCTTTGTGTGATCATCGTTTAAATTCATTCCTACGCCACCAAAAGAACCACCATCATGCTAAATCTGTCTCGATCAGTCCCCACCAACTATCGCTGCGTTTTCTACAGTTTACCGACATCGCCCAGATCTGTTCTGAATTGTTGGCGGTGCAAATTCCCGCGAATTACGTGGTTATCCACCGAGCTCGTCCTTCATCTGCCGTTTCCGTTCGTTCCCTTTCGTCCGTGTCCTGAAGGGCTGAATAATGGCGCAACAAATGCAAATGATGCTCGACACCTTGCGCCTTGAGTGGGTGGTGGGCCGTGTCTTCACCGGAGTGATTCCGGGAAATCATTTGGCAGATAATGTGCGAGCTGCATGAAGATTTCGTCGCCGGTAGCAAGAGAAAGAAAGGGCGTTTTTTTACTTTACTTATTGCTGCCTCGACGGCAGCTTTCTTTTGGTGTAATTTAACCCATCGTTAGTTCCACGAAGGAAATGCTCGACCATGGGACGACACGTATTCCATTTGAAGGTGTAATTTTGTTTCGGTTTCCTGCGCGGCCGATTGCACATCGTTTTGCGGCTCTACTTGGGGTCCACGGGCCCGAGAGTGAAGTAAATTATTTTTCTGCGTTCAACTGGACTGCGCCATTCACCGGGTCCCTGCGTCCAGCCGTTTTCTTTGTTTTTCCCCGTCACCAACGGAACGGGCCACGGAACCAAGATACCGACCGGTGTACAACGCCGTCACGACCGGCTTAAGCGCGCCACCATCATTTATTTAAATTTTCGCAACAATGCCCCGAATGCATGCCAACCCGGTCGAGCCATTTCATCACTCCCGATCGCCGTGCTTTCTACCGTGAGCGCCCCAGAACTACCGTGGCTGAGCCTGCACGTGTGTGTGTCTGTGTGTTTGGGGCTTGTTTTTCGTCCCATCCCATTTTCCACGGTTTTCCCGGTAGGCTGGCTTGCCGGGATGAGTTGAGGCCATTCTCACCCGTGCTAGGGAACTGTTCCACTCCAACCTGCATTTTCCCCACATTCCGGGTCGTGCAAACTGGTGGGAACCGGCTCGCAGTGAGCGCGCTGCAGCCATTATTAATGAATATTCAGCACGAAACGTACAGCGGATGCAGCCCACGGGAAGTTGTCCACCCGAATATCGGACCTTCCTGACTCGAAACGCAAGGTTCAGGAGCGAGGGAGCGTGAGAGACGGCGGTGGGGAAAGAGAACTGCGACGAATTGCATTGGACCTCGGTGAAATGTGGCCAAGCCAGAAGCAGAAGCTCCTTGCCAACAACTGCCCGATCGTGGTTGCTTCGGTCGGTTTTCGCAGTGATCTGCTGCAATTATGGACCAGTGCTTGCTGGTCTCCCCCGGCGACACCGTTGACTTGTGCAGCTGAAGGAAAATTAAAATGATGCGGAAATTTAATATGCAATATGGATCAAGCATACACAAAAGAACGGCACGAAATGTTGCCCCGTGTGATCCTTGGTGCTACGTCACGCTACGCTAGGTTTTTTTTTTCGCTCTCTCTCCGTCTCCTGTAGTTGCTTTTCCTTTTCCACCTGAACGTCCGACTCGTTCCACGCTCAACCGTTCGTCATCGCACGCGGATACACTGCAGGTGCAGACGTTTGTCTCACGAACATCAACACCTCGTTCAACGGCGAGCAGACGGTTATGCCTTTCAATTACGGCTTTTCCATTGGCGGCCGTCGAGCGCGAAACGGTCCTCGGTGGTAAAAGATGGCACCGGCGGATGGGATCGCTTTCGAGCAGATTAATGCTATCAATGGTTGCGGTGAGGTTTTAATTACTGCCCATCCCACGGTGTGTCGCCAATCGACACGGTATCCGCTTTGAATTACCGGGCACCGGTCAGGGCATGAACACGTGTTGCCAATAGCAAACAAGGGAGTTGAGGTGAATCCATGGCACCTGAAGCCGTGTATGCGTTTTCATTAAATCCATATTTATTTTGCGTGGGCTTTGCTTAAAGCTGTTCGTGAAAAACCGATTTTCAATAGCATTTTCAGTTCAAAATATTAAAATATCGCGCCGCTTCGCAAATGCTGTGTGGGATCCCAACGACATATAGGATAATAGGACTACTATTTGCTTCGTGTTCTTTTCATTCTCCATTCAATCAATGTTGTTAATTTTTTATTTCATCATGCTGATTTTGCCTATTATTGATCAACGATCAAAGGCTGGCCACAGTTTATTGGTATCATCAAACATAAAAATCACAGCATATTGTATAGTTCTTTGTTCTAACAATAATGAATGTAAATTGGATTAACATCAGACTGTGATCATTAAAAATAACCAGAATAGATATTATAATGTACAATTGTGCTTTCATTAGCTACAATATTTAACGAGTAAATAGATCGAAATTAAAACAAAATAACATTACTTTGGTTCAAAATTTGCGTACAACTTACAGAGCAAGCGTACGGTTTCACTATGATTCCTCTGAAAAATGAAAACTAAGTCATCAAAAACCAATCCATCAACCGTGCCAGATCAAACACACGGCTTCGGCCCCGGCGACACATGCGTTAGCTTTCCCAACTGTTTACCTTTCATGTTACGCTCCGATAGCGTTTTCCACCGGACAATCTAATCATTTGTATCACTTTCCGCCTGCGCCCGCCCACGCAAACAGCAGGTCCAGCAAATGCAAGCATCGTGCAAATAGCGCTCCAAGTTACAGGCGGGGAGCGCGAGGGGAGCGCTAAAACCCACAGCATAAATCCCGAAACTGCACGGGGTCATTAGTGTCGAGATCATCATCATCATCAGCATCATGGTAATCATCGCAGTTGAAGGTGTGGCGGTGGTGGGTGCCATTTGCAACAGTTCACCCAGCGCAGTGCCGAAGGACTTTATTGCAAACAAAACGATGGAGTAGGGAAAGTCAGTAAAAACCACCACGGTGAACAAAGTATCACGGTGGGTTGCGGCGTGCGTGTGTGTATGTGCGATGTGCCATGAATATCACTTCAGTTCATTTGATTTCGCATAAAATCGCATACCACCCAAAACCGGACGCCCGAATCAATCTCCGCCCGAGCCAGGAGTTGGTTTAGGAGCTTTTTTGGAGCGTGCTGTGTGCAGTGAATCCATCCACCTTTAACGTCACTCATTGTGATTCTCTTTCGCTCCTGCACTTCTATTATTCCGTCAGCGATGTGCGCTTTAAACTGAATCTACATATTTAGCGCACATTCGACACGGTTCTCTTGGCGCCTAATGCACGAATGATGAGCGATTGCAGCGATTCAGGCGCGCCGGCATTGAATCGCAAATCACGTCGCCATCGTCAAGGGACAATTACAACTGACCATTCGAGCGTACTCGCGTACTTGAATCCATGGTAAACTGACGTACTCCTCCTGGCACTCACCTCCCTGCCACGCCCGCCCCCGAGCACTGAGGAGGATGTTAAATATGTTCCACGTCCCTAACCTCAATCAGATTCAACTGACCACAAAGTTCATCGCAGCGCTTCACCGCACATCGGTGGAGCTGTAGTCCACCGCATCCCGCACTGCATATGGAAGGTGGACAAATATTTGCACTTGCCCGGTGCGCATCGGGGAAAGTCCCCAAGTCGCATCCCCCGTTTTGGTGTGGATGTTCCACGTGGACGCATCTTCAGGTGGCGTGCGATGGTGGCGAATTAAAATCAATTGTACCATACCGCACACAAATCTTCCACCCCGGATGAGACATCTGAATCCCCCCGTCTGGCCCATGTCATTGTTTTCGCAGGGCAACTGCTGGAAAAACCTTTCCCGGGGACGGTTGAAATGGACGCCCCTCGGTTGATTGCCCCTTACCAGCGCAGTTCATCACAATGGACTCGTTTTATATCACTTTTCCCTGGGAAATATTCAGCGGCAAAGGGGCCGGGGAGTTTTTCAACCACGGGCCACAAGAGTCAGCCGGAATCATAAAGACAAACATCAAGCGTTTGCATGCGGTGAACCGGTCCATCCGAGCTCGTGGTTTGCCTTCGAACAGCAAAACAAACAGACGGCTTGAATGTTGAATAAATTTAAATGCAGCGAGTCAACTGCATAGGTGTGTCTGTGTGTGTGGTGCAAGTGAAACTGAACGCTTCGCTGAAGGTGTCCTTGTGGGTTAGCAGCGACACCACCGGAAGTCCTGGCAGGAGCAGACAATCGGGCACTTGGAGCTGTCCCACCAAAGCCCGCGGAATTCTCTTAATGCACCTGATTGCCAACCTTTTACTGAAGAAAGTCAGCAAAGTCGTGGGTAGGGCGAGAATGAAGGGACATGTTTCCGTGCGCACAGAAGGAGAAGGGTTTCACTGCGCCAATTTGAATTTCTGGCGGCAGTTTCTGTAGCTCCTGTCTAGATTGGTACGATAAACTTTTCGTAAGAGTTTTTTTGTGTGTGTTAGTTACAGTTGTTTACAACACGGTTGTAACGTGACATAGATCGCAATTTGCCGCTCTCGCTGCAGTATGACCGTGAAAAAGCTAGGCAAAAACCGGAAGAGCGATTCAGCTATATTTAAATTGAATATCTTAAAATAAGTAAAGTCTTGAAATAGGATAGTTTATGTGAACTAAAATGTGCATTAAAAAGTAAACCAATCCATTCGAAGATGGATGATTTTTTTTTCCCCGATCAGTTACAAACTCTTCTTTCAATTCTATCGTGTATGCTTCACAGCTAATTCCTAATTAAAATTAGCTCCATGTAATTCGGCCGAACCAGAAACGATAAAAAAATCCTTCAAAGGCTTTAAAAAAGAATAAAGCTCAAACAACACAATCTAATTAGGTTCCTCTCCTTGGCTACAAAATTTATGATACGGCGAGGGATTTTTCACACCTTCATTCTTAGCCTCCGTGTCTTTTCTTTTCTCTCTCCAATCAAGCTGTCCAGCGGGGCGTACGAAAGATGCACACACACACACACAAACTAAAATCCACCGTTAAACGGAACTGTTTTTAACCGTTTTTTGTGTTGATCGTTGCTGGCTGCTTTCCGGTGGCCACAAGGATCAGAATCTCTCCACGTAATCCTTTCGCTTGAGGATGACGATGGCAACAGGCACCAAACGGAATGGACTCGGGCAGTATCTACATTTAGGCGTTGAAGTGAAAGAAGAAACGAAAAGTGAGCTACTGGAGGTCGAAAGCAGAGCACGAGGCGCCCACAAAGTAGAACCGCACAACGTGCCGGAGCCGGACACAGGACCCAGTAAGGATCGTTTTAATTCCGACATTCCATTTTTTTTTCTCTACATCCTTCCGCTTTTCATTCTCACGGCTTTGCGAGAAAAGGGGGAAGGTTTTTTCCCGTGTTCTGGCTCTTGCATACGGCGAGTTGGTTCCTGCTCATTTTCAGTAAAAAAACGTGTTGCCCTGGCCACCCGCTGCTAAACCTCAAACTAGAAAACTTTGGCCCGGACTGCTTTCCGTTCGGAGCCCTTCCGCTCCGGAACCTTACCTGCGCTCCCTGGGAGGAACGAGGAGGAGGAGGAGGCAGAAGCCGGGTGGTCCGAGATCGGGTGCATGTTAATCGTTTTCGCCTTGGCGTAAACCATTTCCGTTTCGGTGATTATGTTTTCTTTTTGTTTTCACTTTACCGGGCATGTTTAGCGTTGGCAGGAAAACGGCTAAACTGTTATCTGTTTGAGAATTTCGGAGATTCTAATCGTTGTTTAAGTATCGCTTGGAAATAATTTTCAATTTGGCTAACAGATACAAAGTAAAATTGCATAGAAGAGTAGAGTCATTTCAGATGCTTTCCAGATGCAATAAAACATCCCAATAAATAGTTCCAACAGAAATTTCATGAGATCTTTTTCATAAATCGTTTGCAATACATTTTGCAAAATGAAAATATTCTTCTCAAAATATTCCAACTTGGCCAGCATTATGGGAAAATAAAAGATTTATTCGTTAAATTAAACAAAAAAAAGGCCCCTTCCGCAACAGTGGCCACCCTGAGCCCGATTTTTCGCAAAGATTTCCGCAGGCATCATGTCCTACGCCGGCCACGCCTCATCCCGCTGGCCTTGTTCGGGTTTTGCAAAAATCTCAACCTCAACCGCCGCAGTTTGGGCAAAATCCCGGAAAGGGCCGACGGTGCCGGAAGCACATGTGACTCCCGGGGTTCCAGGGAGGTGGCCGGATGTGAATGTCGACACACCGGCAGGCCCATCTCGCCAGCGTTTGCGTGCTAAACGGCTTTCGTACCCATCGCCAGTCGGCAGCTATCGTGGATTATCCTTTTCGTCGTAGTCCGCCCGAAACATGCCAAGGACTCGAGTGCGTCGCCCGGGAGATTGAGGTGAGGAGGGAACGTTGGCGAAATTTGCTTGAGCGTGCCGACACATATCCACACAACTACCTTTTCCTGCAGCTGCAGGTGCAGGATGTAAACTTAATGCATAAATTATTAATTTGCCACATCATGCGAACCGGGGTGCCGGGTTTGGATGGCCAGGTGGTTAGCCAGCCGACCGCCCCAATTTCCCTCGCCTGTCATACGGAGCCTCGGTGTGACTGGTGTTGGGCCAAAATTGGAACGAATTGCTTCTTGCCCGTTGAAGGGAATCCCGGCAAAGCGGGGAAGCGCTGGATGCTATTTTATGTTGGAACATTTTATTGTCCTTCACCAGCCAGCTAGCCAGCCAGCCCGACACTTGTTTCCATTCCCAAAGTGTGTCCGAATGGGGAAAACTCTTGGGAACGACGAGTGCTACGCTAAGCGCTTAGTCGGGATTGCCTTGCAGATAATAATCTCCGCCCTAAATGAGCGATGCCGAGGATGCGGAATTAGGAGATAATTTTTCATTTTGTTTGCCTAGCGATTTGTTCTAGCCAATTTTTAATCCCCGTTGCCCGGCGTCGTCAGATCGTGCCTTACTTCCTTAGAGGTGAGGCTGTGTTTTTTTTTCTAGTTCATGGTGCACAACTAGACTTTTTCCTGGAATGAAATAATCCTATTAAAAAGCTTGCAGTGCTGCATAATACCAAATGACACCCTGCGAGTGACTCCATGTACCCATGTTTTCCTGAACTAAAATATCTCTAAAACTTTCACCTAGAATAACATTTAATTAGAAGCAGATTAAGTGGACGCTTAACATTTGGGTATGATCCGTGGTCCTATTCGTATAATTATCATAATTAAACATTGAAATAATTATTTAATTGGGTACTCCATGCCCGGAAAGTCAAACATCGAGCTTCCCGCCTGCTCGTGATCAGATGGATGATCAAAAACATCCATCAATTAGGCCTCTTAACGCACAGCCGGTCCGATGAGGTAAACATTCCAAGAATTTCGAGCCACATTCATTTGTGCGGGTGCGAGCAGGTGGCAATAATTCCATGCCTGATTGCTGCAGACAATGGAGCCGCCCGGTGTTTCACGGTGCGTTTTAAGCCGAAGCCACTTGTGCTCCTGCCGACAGCGCAAGCTACACGAAGCAGAAATCTTGCGGGCTGCTTTAAACGGGAATTTTCAGGGCTCTTGGCGAGAGAAGCATTCCGCACGTGCCGAGAGTGCCCGCAACCGAAGCCGGCGGAGATTACGGCTAACATGCCGGGGGCGGTGGAGGCGCATTCTCCACTCGACACGCGAGCATTTCAAGCCTGCGATTAATTTGTAGTAATTTCAATCTAATTGTCATTAGCAACACCAGCACAAACACGCCACAATGGTCGGGCGCAATTTTGACGCCGTTCACGTCTGGCGAGACACGATGTAATGCATCGGCCGCGCCGGTTTCCCTTACGGATGGCTCCGTTTCCATCGTCGACTGCAATTGCTCATCCATGCACGTTGACACCTGCTTGTCGGAGAAGAGGACGGGTAGGACGGGCAGCCAAAGGGGGGAAGAAATTATGTCCCAAACGTGCCAATGTTAATCTTTCCATTTCGTTAAATGTTTCCACTAATCCGTTTGCAATTTGTATCGAACACTTGCACACTCTCCTGAAAGAATGTTCAGTTCAAGCCGGGGGGTTTCAAATCGTCATCCAGCTGTTGCATCGTGGGGCGTTGCACTTTAATTGATAGGCAGTGTACAATAAGTGCCACTCGTTCAGGGAAACACACCGGAACACGGCATGACTGAAGCAAGCAAACGTACAAGTGGCCCTTGAATGGACTTACATGGGAAAGTGTACGCACAGGATTCCAAACGTAACGGATCTGAAGTGCACTGTTCGGGAAGAAATTATTTAGTGCATTCGCGTCTACATTTGCCTGGCTCCTGCGCACTTTTTCATCGTTCACTTTCATTCGTTATGCTATGATATACTGTGGAAAATTAAAAATAGTTCTACACAATGAAGGAAAAAAGAAGGACGAGGCATGGGTTCATATAGTAGCGCGTGCAAGTTCCACAGAAACAATCCTCGTATGAATAGACAAAAAAAGAAACCAGTAATTCTTCATTGTTCGCAGGCCATCATTGGAAGAAAAATGCGTTTTTCTCCCGCCGACTCTAGGCCATGCCAACGCGAGGGTCTGTGAACCAGAAGGTCAGTGTTACTCCGCTGTTACTGCTTTTTTTACCATCATTTATTCAGGACGCTGCCCATAGAACATGACCCATGAATTTTAAATTCACGCGTCGAGAAAGGTGTTCTTTTCTGTAGTCTGTTTTTCCACAGCAATAAATGGTCTTTCTGTGAGTTTATTTAAGCGAACATTGAAAAAGGTGTAAACTACCATTTAAAATCGTCCCTAGGTTGAGACTACTTTTTGATAAAATTGTAGATAAGTTCTTAAAATCGAATGGATACAATGTAGTAAGACTGCGCACTGTTCCTACTGTGCATTCGACAAAATGTCGTAAAAATAGAACGTCGCTTCGCACGTGGCATATTGGCGTACGAAAGCAGGTGTACAGGATATATTTAGTGACAAGAAGAAGGCACATGTTAAAATCGAAAGATGATTAAAGGAAATTTCGCACACACTCCGGAAGTTTCCGGAAACATTTCGATTTCGCAGTCAACATGTCAACAATAAAATTAAAACATGTAATGCCTCAAGCAAGCAGATCAATTGATATAAATTGAAAACAAATGGAGGCGGGTGCAGCACGTCAACAATTCCCGTGGCGTAAGCAGCAGTGACGCTGTTTCCTTCGCAAAACGAGCATGAACCTTGCTCAACAAACTTTGTTCCCATCAAAGGCAGTTCCGCCGATGGACATATTTACGTCGGAGATGAGTGTTCCGGTTGCGGGGAAAAATAAACGACGTAGCAAGGCACAAGAAAACAACATTCGTCCTCAATGTGCAGGTACACAACCTTCCCCTGTATGCCGGCAGGATATCGCTTCTCAGACGGTGTGGCACACTACCAACCGCCCCCTCCTTCCCAGCCCCTCCCAGCGCTCTGTCAAAACAGTGTCATCGCAAATCATCGCTACCGCGAGCGTCATCAGGCCGAAACACCGACCCGAACCAGTTCGCCGCAAATTGAATCCTGTTTATAAATAGTTTTCACCGTCTGGCATCGGTTGGGCCGGGTCGCCTCGCCTTTTTGCCTTCGATGCTCACGCTGCTAGCTGGCTTTGGCCGAACGGAAAATGAAATTAAACGTCGGCTAATTATATCAAACGTTCCGCTATCGGGGACGCCGGTCGGTCGCTATCACCGTCGAGTGTGGGAATTGTGAGACAAAGGTGTTTTTTTGTGCGCCTAGAGATAAGACCAGCTATAATCACCATATAATCGTTACCGGCGTCGATCGTCCTGTGATTACATTAAATGGATTAAAGACGCGAGACTTGAAGTTAGTTTGAGGGATTAGCAAGCGGTCGTTATCGACGGGTGGCAAAATTTTCCGGAACCGAACCGGTTTGCGCCTAAAAGAGGAATGAATGATAGACGCTTTTTGAAAGGGTTGGCATGACAAGGGGATTTTGTTTTTGCTTCGATAAGCGCCAAGATATCATCAATTCTTGTAGAAAAGGTATGAAGCATACGCGATGTATCGCGCAACATCCGTGAGTTCGAGTTTGGTTGCGCTACGATGAGATGAAACATGTTGCCATGGTTTCCGCGATCAACGCTGCGTCGCTTATGTTGGCCGCGATCGCCTACCCCCTTCTTTGCCTGAAACGCCCCCCTCCCCACCACAACCACGCATTGGTTGGCTCCGGGCCCATCCGCAATCCACACGGGGGGGTTGACGAGCGGATGGAACTGGCCGACCGCGAAACCAGCGCGGTGTGCACATTTAATTAAAATGCCCCCCCCCCCCCTTTCCGCCCCTTTCCACCCAGTCGCAGAGTGGGGGGATCGCGCCTCGCGTGTTGACGTGACGGAGGCACGAAAAGGTGGCGCGCGTGAGGAAAACTAAATAAGCACGACGTTGGCCTCCGAGGTGGTGTGCGTTTCGAAGCGCAATGTGGCGTAATAGTATCGTACGATGTCGATGTCCACCAATCGGAGCCAGCCATGGGGGGCTCGACTTGCGCCTGGTGCAAGGTGCTAACACACACACACCCACCGGCAACACAGCTACATAGCTTCAATTGCTGTAGGCATCAGCATCAGCGCCTTCTCATGCGCTTGCGATCGCAGGCCGGGCGGTTCGAATGCGTTTTCTTTTCGTACAAACGAACAATCGGCTTGCTGCTTTTCTTTTCGGCTGTTCGGGGGAAACCTGATCTTGTTGACGCAAGCGTGCAGACCACCGAACTACCGGAAGGGAATTTCCCGCGTGCGCAGGGTGAAGGTTGTGGTGCCTTTTTTTTTCGTGGCGATTTCTGTTTTGAGTACCTTCGTTCGTAACACTGCGCAGACGACGGCGAAGATGGGGGCGAGGAGGGCAGTCATAATTGACGTAAATGCTCGTAAAAGGAGCTCTCCCACTTCCCGTTCGAGTGGATGCACGCTGAAGTAGTTTTTTGCGTGCGTGTGTGTGTGTGCTATAAATACATTCCAATTCTCTCAATGAGCCCAATCCAGGGAGAGGAACCCACCGGGAGGGGCTGGAGTATGGAGCTTAAGCGTACGACGGTAAAACATTTTCGGTTTGAGGTCAATGTCGCACGGTGACCCCGTTTATCGTTTGATAACGACGATCGTGAGCGTCCATCTTTGCCGAAACGTTCGACGAACGTGCTCTTCTTGACCTACGACGTGCGCAGCTTCCATTGGCCCAAGCGTGGACCACACCTCGTTTGCGCTTCCTGCGGGATGGGGGGGCACGATAGATTGAACCAATTACAGCCAATTAGAGTGATTTAAGCACTAGATTGGTTCAGCATTCCTTGCGGTCAACGTTCTTCGGTTGATGTTGTGGTTGGTGTCGTAGAGGGAAGGCACCGGAGGGTTGAGTTAGTATAGACATCAAGGACCTAACCGATGCCTTGTTAGGCTCATGTCATAAACGCACAGTTGGTTGATTAAATTGAGCTTCTGCCCAGTGGATGCGGCAATCTGGTGCATCGAGCACATCTGATCGCTCATGGCGATTCGGGAAGATCATCTAAGACACTGCGAAGTTCGCACCATCTTCGTCCTCTAGCTATGAGGCGCAAAATACCTCTTCCGCGATCGCGATGGGCAATTAGGAACAGCATACGCCTTGCCCCACTGTGGCCGCAAATTCTCCGCTTCTCGGACCGTCAGCTCGAAGCGTCCACAACGCAATTGAAGCTGTTCAATTGGTCAAAGCAAGGTCTCATTGACGTCAATCTGTGACCGCTTAAAAAACGGTTCTAGCTGGAGAGTCTCTTTGCGATTCATTTTTTCGCTCCATAAGTACAGATTCTCAGCCCAATCGATGATCGATTGTTGAGAGTGCTTAACTTGCGTAAAAAAGTAAAGGCGTTGAACACGTTCTCCCAAATAAAATAAACACATCCCAAAAAGACGATGTTCCTTCCTATTCAAATTCAAAACCTTGGTGATTCTACACAAATCACACCATCGTGGCGAGCTTACGGTTTCTCTTTTTCTGCAGAATTGTACGCGCTATGCGCAGGTGTTTATGCATGTGCGGTGAGGACGTGTGATATTTTAAGTCGCATGCTCGGCACATCCTCGGTGACGATCACGTCGGAGATGTAACCAAAAAACAAAAAACAAAAACCCCGGTAGTGAATGATTTGGTTTTCGCTTCACAATATTTGTCTTTGTTCCTCTGAACTTTGTTTACTTCAACTCCTGCTTCTTGCAAAAGTTGCTTGAGCTGTGAAATTCTGTTTTTGTTTATCTGATTTTTTGGGGCGTAACGTTACGTACGTATTAGCGTAGGTTCTAGGCGTAACCAATGGTGGCGTCAGTTTGGGGGTTTTTTTTTCTCGAATAAAAGCCAAATTCGCAGTTTGAAGACCTTGAAGTATAGGATAGTTCATTTATTTTTTGATGGCGTTTACTTTGCATTTTGCAGTTCAATTAAACTGCTTACTTTTGCGGCGCCAAATGGTGTGGATTGCAAGGTAACATTTATTTATATTCCAAACGGGTTTTATGATGAATATGCGCAGCTAAGGCCGCAAGGGCACAGGTGCTAAAACCGGATAGAGCAACACGTGACCAAGGCAAAATCCTCAACCCCCTGACTCACTCGATTGACGCGAGCATCAATTGAAGTTGATCTAAAGATTGCTAGGAATCACGTTCGGGCGGATTGATTTGACTATAGAATGGGTTTTGACTAGGTCTATGGACAGGTAATGTGCATGTGTTGGCTGAATAGTGAGTTCCTCCCATGGATCCAACAACATGGCCCTTTATCAGATTATGCACTCCCAGAGCCGACAGTGGGACGACCTTCTACGAGGGGCTGAACAAAACCCCCCGTTCAGCAAGCTGTCAAACCCCTTTGAATCTTTGTCAGCTAATGTAGTGTAATAAATGTGTCCTCTCATTTTTCTTCCGACCTGATCGGTAAAATCCTGCCTTGACCATTAAAAGCATGGTTCGATGACTTTTGATGCTGGCCAATAACTGGATGCAGGATGTTTCCGTATTCCTCCACCGTGGAACGAGTTTCATGCAGCTACTGACCATGAACATACTTTTTTGTCCCCCTCTATTGCAAACAATACCCTACCTTGCCTTTGGGTTATCTTATCGGTCGAACTTCCATCGTGGCACGTTGAATTTCTAGCTTATGTTATCTCTACGAAGCATTATTTGCACAAGTTGTCTACTCTAAAAAAGTATACAAAAGCAACTGAACCATACAACGCCCGTTAGCGTACTGAAGGGCGTCAAAGCGTTCTAATAAGTTAAACCAACGAACGTTCGAGATGTCGTAGTCTGGGTGCCGTGACCGACCTTGGCCTAAGCTTTCACGAGGCTCGTTTCTTCCGGCCTAACAGCAAAGAAGGTGTGCATCCGATCGTACGATAAACGCAACAATGTAACGCGATCATCCAGCGTAACGAAAGCTTTGACGCAAGCAGCTCCCATTCACCTCCGGGAGGCAGGATAGCCTTATACAGCTATTGACGTAGTCATATAATATGTTGGAGCATAAGCGCTTCATTTCAAAATAATTTGTAAGGCTATAGACAAATTTTCATGAACATTTGTATGTTGTTTTATACAAAAAATTCTATAGCTACTTGAAAAGGTAAAGCAACTTAAAATTTAAAAAAGTTTTCTAAGAAGCACTATTCTATTAACTTTTTAAACATTTTTTAAAAGTCTTGATGTTGTCGAAAAAAAAAACATTCGTGTAACTTTAAGAAAATTAAAAAAAAATGTCTACCACGAGGGTTCCGTACGTTTAACGCAAACAAAAAAGGTAATTGCAACGACCCTACCTGTAAATTTAGACAGTTCGGTTGAAGCGTGAGACTTCAGGCTGTTTGGTGGTGTGAGTGTTAGCCGTTCGCTTGTTTACCAAGAACAGTCCCGAATGAATGGGGCAACCCAGCTTAACACACTGACGTACCAGGCTCCTAGCACCGCGTGGCTCAGCATACCGGAATTCAACCTTCCCACATATGTTGCCTACACACCATCGCGAACTCAACGGCGAAAACGTGGTTAAACAAACGCAAAGTCAACCAGCACCGTCCATATGCTGCCGTGGAACCCCTCGCTACATCTTGGTTTTGCGAATGCTGACACCAAAACGGCATTGCAACTTGAAACCGCGGCAACGTTCACATTCACTCGATATGGTAGCAGCGTTGCTCCATGGACGTAGACGGGTGGAACAGTGTTGACAGAGGAACAGAGACGCAGCCACAAAGCGAAAGTTGCCAGCCGAGCCAACGCGCCTTGGCTGTGCGCGACATAAACCTGAAAACAAATCAACCTGCACTTCAGCGTGTGGAGGTAGATGAGGCTAACTCTTTCGTTCGCGCAGAAACTCGTGGGCACACCACGCGTCTCGGGCGGCTGGCTGCGAAGTGCCGTTGACTTGGGTGAGGCTCGGCGAAAAACGGTCTTTCGTGTAGCTGCAGGCCGTGTGCTGCGCAGACAGCATAATTGGTTGCGCTTTGAAGCACCGATGCACAGTCCATAAAACGGGCTATGGAGCTGCATCCGCTGGCAACGAAGACAGCGGCCGGTACCACGTCATCTAAAGGGAATCCACGGCCAAAGCTGTTCAAACAGTTAAGCTGGAAGATACCACGCGACCCTGACGTCACGACACGTTTGGATCGTACGATGTGGTCCGATTGGCTGCGCTCACACCGGCATTCGCTGACATTCCTTCATGTCCTCTTCCTTCGTTTCTGTTGGTCTCTATTTTCCTGTTTCCGTTGGTTTGATGTTACCACTTAGCACAGTCATTCGCCTAACGTAATTAATTTTTTTCTCCGTGTTGGTGTACGGACGAGGGTCTCCGACTTAAGATCGGTTAACTCTTGTATTCGCTCGCATTTTTAGCTTTTATCTTCTGCACCTGCCTTGGATGACGGCCAGGATTGTCTAAAGCCGGTGCGGAGGTACTAGATTTGCTTGGGGACGCTCGCGCCTGACTTAACCTCACTTTTAATCCTCCTTGGCGTGCAGCCAGGTTAAAACTGGTGGCACCTCTGTAGATATAGTCTCAAACTACGCCAAAGTTAAATTTTTTGCACTCGAATTTTTTCGCTTATAAAATGAAAGTGGTAAAAAACTAGGTTAAGCATGAAACATATCACTTTAAACGTGCTCTTGAAAATCGATGTAACAAAATCTCCACATTTATAGCATGTCATCATCATCAGATGCGTCAGATGACCGGCTGGTAGATATCGCGGCCACCTTATCAGCTCCAGGGTACCTTCAACTCATCGCCACTATAGAAGTGGTGTGACCATCCCCCCGGTTAACCCCGCCCGTTCGTATGATAGGCCATATTAGTCGACATTGAAGTATGATGGATGGGAGGTTTTCCAAGCTCGATTGCGTCGACCGGTGTGGGGAAACGGGGGTGGGTGCCTGCGCTGATGACACGCCATGATTAAACAGTGGATCGTACGATCCTCCAGCGATGACTTGGCGCTGACTAACTGTGCCGAGTGGTGGTGGGAAAAACATGGCATTTGAAAAAAAGGCTTTCAAGGTATTTTACCTGCAAGTCCGCCCGACCCATCGATGAACAGATTCAACACTGTTCATCGAAACCCTCCACAACTTCAAAGCAATCAGACTAACCCAAATTTGCATGTGTAGGAATTCCATCGAAAACCAGTTCTTCGCAAATGGATTATTCAGGTCGCTGAATGCTACCCTGTCGATTTCAAGACAATTCCGAACTGATTTTGCGCAACAAAATTGTTAAGCCATTGTCTGGATCCAAAATCCGATGCTTTATTTGGGGAATTTTTCAAAACCATCTTCAGTGAAACGAACAAACTTTGCTCACTTAGCACTTCCCCGTAGGCAAATTATATGCAATTCACACGAAAAAGATGTGGTGCCAGCGTTCCCCAAGGCATAGAAGGCCACAAGCGGAAAAGGAAAAAAACAGTTTATTAATTCCTCAAATACAGCTTTTTATAACAGTCTCCACTGACACAGCTGAAGTGATGCTACCTGCAAGCCCATGAAACTGAACAGCTTTGAACCGGATTCAGGAGATATGTGACACATTTATCACATCTCGCGACCGCCAGTTGGCAAACAGTACGGTATATAATATGATAATATGTATTGCGCAGTGTCCGCAGAAGAAGCCGGCATGCTTGCTCCATGCTCCGTTTGATAAAATGATACGCAAAATTTGAAGGGTATGATAACGTGAAACAGTGACGAAAAAATTATAAACTTTGATCGTTAAAATCTCGGGCAAATTCGCAGTAATGTTTAACGTTTTAGCATCAGTGTTTTTAACATCAGTGTAAAGGGAGGTCCGGGATAGCCGAGCGCGTACACCGGCTGGAACTCTACCCACGCCAGCGTGGGTTCGAATCCAACCTTAAAAGCTCTAAAAAGAGTTGGCTTGACTTGGCTAATGACGGTCGTTACGCAACGAAAAATTTCAGTGTTAAAAGACTTACCGGTTATAAATACTGTAACGAGTATGCAGAGGCGGTTGTAGAATTTACCAAAGTCTGTCAGTACAGGCAACATATTTGGCCTGTTGTGATTCCTTGGTAACCTTGGTTTTTCCTCGTACACTGTACACTTGGTGAAAAACGCACACTTTTTTTTAAACACTTTTTGTTGGGCTTATCCAACCGTTGATACTATAATATTTTGGCAATCACTGTCAGGCGTAGCCTTCGATCTTTGTGTTTAAACAATATATCACTCTAATATCACTTTTAGTAAAATAACGTATATTGTGGAACTCAGTTCATCACAAACTTATAATTAACAAAGATGTGTAATTGATTAGCGTTTTCCACCACGGCGAGGGTGCGTCTGGCTTCCGTTTTCGTCCGTTTTATTTGTATGGCTTCTGCAAGTTGACGGTTTTCCCTTGGTCAATCAGCGAACAGCAGAAAGAAACGTTCGCGTAAGAACTTCTTCGGCGTTCGTTTACACTTCGGGGAGTTCAAAAACTTGTTTGTGTGACAACAAATCGTTTTTTTGAAAATCTTATTTTATCCCTCGCTTGCAGGCTGTTCATACTCGTCGTGCTTCGTCGGAATTTTCGAATTTGCTCTCTCGACCGTTCGTGGCGAGCGCTACCTGATGACTGAGGGAGCGTGCACGAATTGGAAATAGCACATGCTTGAGATTTTATTTCTTTCGCGCGCGGTATCGCCTGTATCGTCTGTTTAGTGCAAAGTGAGGTAAAGGCGCGCATGCGTCATTTTAAAAGCCGTTTATTCCGTTTGAGCACTTGTAAATTTTAGTTGAATTCTTATTTCGGAAGATTTTATAACTCCTTTTGTTTATGACGCGATATCTTGCACATCAATCAGGCAAATGTCAAAGTCTAGCATGAAATTTAGCTTTTTATCGACAGCTTAGCATCATTAAATGATTTGGCTTGCTCTCGCGTATTCGTAGATCGGCTTCTGAAGAAACATGAAGATGAAGTTCCTATAATTTTTACCAAACTGTTTTTTATCAAATAATGCACATATGAATGTAAATGTGTGCCGAACCTCAAACAGATAGCAATCGCGGCTCGTATCAACATCATGCAACATGCTCTTGCTACGTTGCACGCTAACATTTTCTGAATGGGTTTTCTCGATTTGAATTTCTTGAAAAGAATTTTACGTATAATGTTATCATCCTTAATTTTTTAAACGGATTTTTCAACAAAGGATATCAGGTTTTAAGCAATAATTGTTTGGTATTGCAGTATGCAGGACACGACGTCAACAATTAAATTATTTCAGCATATAATTTATATAAAAACAATAATTTCACATTTTATCTCATAAGGTCCGCTAGCCAACAATTCAAACAGGGAAATTTAACTCCTCTGTTCTGACAAAAATTATATTCACTATGAATTTCAATACACCTCAGGCACCCTCCATTTCCCCAACTCAACCGACGGTTGAATGAAAAATTAAGATTCACTTCCCCCGAAATGTTACAGACATTTGGGCTATCAGCTAGTCGGCGGTATTTGCTACAATCCATTTAATACTTTTGCTTCCATCATCACCATCATCATCACCATCAGCGTCGGAAGCGGGGCAGGCACTCTGGACCATTTCCTCACATTTGAGGATGAGCTGACAATTAAACGGACCCATAATCGTTGTTTTCGAGAATAGTCCCACAGTGGAACCCCATCAGTCCCATTGAAACTTTCCTCACAGAGTGGTGTTTAGCAGTGGAAAATGTGGAGCTCCAGAAATCGCAGCATACCTTTATCGTAGCAGCAAACCATTTTGGGATGGTAGACAATTTTCTGCTCAATGGAGTACACGCTCGGTGCATTTGCGTGTGCGGGGTGATATCGTAGCTTGGTCGACTGGCTCTTCCCATCCTTGCGAGGCTTTCCAGACGGCAGCAACTGCAGTGTCATCCATAAAAGTGTAGGCCCTCGGCGTGAGTATATAAATATGCAAGGATTATGCTACTGAATGACACTTTGACGTGCGTCGGCTCGGGCTGGTTGGGCGAAAACCCTGCACAGGGGATCCTCGAGATGTGTTTATAGCGCGTCGAGCAACGGACCTTCCTCAGTCAGTCAGGGATGACTTTCCCTGGGGTTGGAGAACGAAATAATTGCACTATAGCAAGGCACTAGGGCCCTTCGGCGGTCTTCTCAATGTCATCAGCCACCGGCGGCACTGCAGGACCGACGTGTTATTTCACCAGAAAGCCAATGTCACGTTGATCAATAAGTCAGCTGACACAAGCATATCCTTGGCAAACCTTAAAACCAAGCGCTTAGCTTAGATGGTCTACACATCGAAGGGCCAGGAGCTGCAAAATATTACTCAAATAGACGTCTCCCTGAAGAGGGTCGGGAAAGTTTGAAGGCAAAGATTTAGCAAGCTTTGACGGGTGGCAAACCTGAGGGCAAGATTGTTTCAAAAGCGCTCTGGTGGACGGAAGGATGCGGAAAGATTTATCGCTGTATTGCTCGTGGTTAATTGATTCATTCCCTTGAGCACGATTTTAAACGTATAGGTACCAGGATCAGAGACGTTTACGATAACCCTTTCTGTGTATGATCACAAATAAATCCTGGATGTACTAATATATCTTTAAAGACTATTCTCTGTTTGACTTTTGACTATTCAAAGCTTCTATGTTTGATGAAGTTAGAGGTTCTTAAACCAACGTAAGCCATAGAAAGAAATGTGGTAATTTTATTTGTTTTATATATTCCTTGTCTTTTGACAAAATCATTGCTTTCATCTTTACTTTGTTTCCTTCTTTAGCATTGGATATCACATTGCGGCAGGACGAAGGTGAGACAAATTGTGCTTCATTATTTTGAATAATTTCAGCAGCAATATCAGCACCCCCAAGGGTTCCGCGAACGAGGGCGACATGAATCCATCATTAAAAGTCAGACGGGAGGGAAGAAAGGAAAGCCATTGCAGGGAATAACGACAATGAACATTGTGATGACGATTCTTTTTCACTCGTTTGGTTATTTTTTTGCTTCTCGCTTAAATCAAATTTGCACAAACAAACAATGGCCGTTTTTGATTTGAAACGAAATCATTCTTTATCGATGGAAAGGAATGAATCGCGTCACGGTACGTTCCTTCAAAGTAAGCGCGCGAATTTGTTCGTGAAGTGGAACGGCAGGCGCTTGGCGTTCGGTTTTTAAGTGCGCCTGGTGGGTATGCAATGGAAATAACACCTGCCGACGTTCAACGAAACTTAGCTTAGCAGTCGGTACAATGGGGCGAGCTTTCCTATTTCATTTATCCCTCCCCTGGGTTGTCGCTTCGCAGTGAAGTGTCGGCAGTGTAACAAAACGCTACGGATACATCGCAGGACAGGATTGGGTTTCCGAAGTGTTTGTAGCGTTAAATAATCTTGCCCTACCCTCCACCGCATGACGAATGGTTCGAACCAAGCAATTCCACTGGCGGCGGTAATTACTTCATGGAAAATTAAGCAACAAATCCATCGATCCTTCTCCACCGGCCCAGCCAGGGCCTAGCCGCGGGATTGCAAGACGCGGATCGAAGATCAACGCTTCCGTTTCTTGCAGTGCACCGTAGCAGGGTTGCACTCAACTTGCCGATTGTTTCGCGCCACGAATCGACGAAAAGCAATGTAGATTACAGGGCGATCGGCGGACCGCGCTTACCGAACCATCTCCGAGAAACATAAAATTTCTTTTAATTAAAAACTTTTCCCTCCTGCCTCCCTACGCGCGATAGTGCCCCCTCCCGAAGACGGGACCCAGCTGTCCCCGCGTGTAGCAAATCACGGTATCGCACCGAGTACGCGCTTACCCGGAAGATTTATAAACGCCATCTTTTTTTTTCTGTTAGCCCTCTTTTCGTTTAATGCCGAGCTTTCTTCCAACCGGTGGATGCAATCGGGTAGGGGCTTGACGTTACACCTCGTGTCCTTAATGATAGTGACGGTGAAGTGAGGCTAGAGGTTCCGAATTTCTACACTTCCAATCGAGCTCGAACGGATGGACAGTATTTTATTTTCCTTGGGCAAATCCGAAGCGGTCGAAAAGGCAAGAGCGGAAAATTACGCGACCGGTTGGGGAAAGTTTTTCGGAGAATCTTTTTTTTTTTTATTCGCTCGGTGGAGTTCGATTTTCAAAGGAAGGTCAAAGAACGTTAGCGGCTTTCAACTTCCCACGAGCTTTAGATTGAAGTGTTTTTTTTAAAATAAAAGCCTGGTTTAATTCAGTTACCTTTTGAAATTCATGTTTTTTATTTTTTTCCGGTCAGGAAAATTTAAATTCTCTCATCCATTAACGAAAAAGCAAACTTTCCAGACTTGCTGTAACATGAGGTGTTTTTTTTCCAACTCATTCAGCGTGAATAAGGCACTATTTTTTCCTCTGACTGATTTGCATGCCTCGGATTGGATTTGGATCATCATTTGAATGGTGTAAATTAATTTTTCAAGTGCAGTTAAGTCATTATGCGTAGATGATGGATGAAAATAATTATGTGGCATTGAAGTACAATGCTTCAACGTGTTTCCTTCCCCTGCACGATATAAAACATGAGATTTTAAATATATTTGGGCATTTACATTTGTGTAATTGTTTCGTTCCTTCAGATATTCCCGGTTGAAACCATCAATGATCAAGTAGAAAAGAAAAGATTTTCGGTTCCCACAGCCATTCAGTCTCGGTGCAATAAAAATCAACTTCATCTTACGGTTAAATAATTCTCCAAGTGGTTCCCAAATTGATGCTTCATTTCGATTAAACTTCACCGATTTTGCGCGCTTGCCAAGATGGGGAAACCCAAACACCGTGTACGAACCGAGTAAGATAAGAGACGGAGTGAAACAAAAGAAAAACTTTCTCCCACTGTCAGACAGGTCCAAATTGATTACCATAAATTTGCCCACGAACCAATGTGCGACCAGGCAGCCAGATGCGCGTTGCTCGAACTTGTCCCGTCGTGGCCGATGGAAAATCGCTGTCTCCGATGACTTTATCACCTCATCGACCATTGTTTATGGTTGTAATCTTTGCTCGCGTAGTATTTTACAGGTTTTCTATTGAGAAGTGAGAAAAAAAAGAATTTTAAACTGCACCACAACTGGAGCGAGCAACGAAAGGCGAGTGTCCGGAAGGACCTGTGTCAAAAGTTTGGCTTGCTTAAAAAAGAAACAACGAACGCCGTTTGAAAGTAATGCATCTTCTGCTGACTTTCTCCACGTGTTGAGGGAGAACTATTCCAGTACTGGTTGCTTTTTACGGCCAATATTTAACGATAATTGTAGATCTGTATCGATGTTTTTCACACTTCTTTTTATGGGGCAATAGTTGAGCAAAACGAGAGCATGGAATCCGATTTATGGTTTTTTCTCTTCTTTCGATTCGTTTTTCGCACGAACGACCGTAACGACAAGCTTAACGGATCCAGCTTTGGAAAGTCGCTCAGTGTACTACACTGCTTGCAGCAAACCATAAGGATCGGTCCATTGCTTTACTCCGGTGTTCCGTTCCCAAACGGTCCGTCTTTTCCTTTCTTTTTCCACTCCTTCTTCCACTCGATGGAGGCGCCCGGTAGCGGATAGAAAAGTCATTTGTTTTCAAAAAGTGCAACGGTCACCGACTGCATGGTTGGTTTATTTTATGTTGGAGCACTTGATGCTACCGGTCGATAGTGTAGGCCATTCAGAATCCAAGCACCGTCCAAAATCACCACTCTGTTAGTAATTAAATCGATTCGATAAGGATGTCGCAAGCCTGTCGTTAGGGAAAAGTACACTTTTTTGGCCTACCTACGAGAGTTTTTAAATCCAAAGCAGATCGAGAAACGTTTTAAAAGTAATAAAATGTAACACCAAACTGGTGCAGCCGGTGCATGCTGATGCAGGCCGATGCGAATCACTGAGCGTTCCTAATGCTTATGCTCATTAGAACATCGCACATCCCTTCCAAAACCTTCGTGCAGCTAGTGCCGTTAAACTGGATGTCCTTTTTGTCGTCTGGCGGGATTCAAGCGTCAGCGCTCGAGAAGTGGAGCTTTAATTTGGATATCTAAATTTTTCCACCTCGCTGACGAATTTCCCCGAGGTGACAGGGAGTCCGCTGTGTGTGTGTGTGTGTGTGTGTGTGTGCAGTGCATTCTCCACCGTACGTGCCGTGGGAACTGTGGAAGCGAAGTTCATTCCGGTGTGATGAATGCCGATAGCTGGCGAGTAGGATGCTTCCTTTTAATGGCGGGAGCTGTAACTGTAGTGATTTTTTTTTTCACCACGAAGTCGGACAGCCACTCGGGAAAGAAATGGAAGGAAGTGTTGCAGTATCATGTGCTAGAAAAAAAATGAAGTTTGCTTCTGAAGCCAGTTACATTCGGTATAGTCGAGGCTAGCAACGGTGCTGCGAACTAAACAATTTTCTTTTTCGTTCGTGGCTAGCGTTCCATCGTGAAAAGGAGAACAGTTAGCTGCACTGACAATAAAAGCATGCCAATATCTTGATTCCTGCAAGGTTGTTTTGCACATTTCTTAAGAAATTTTAAGGAGGTAAGTAATTTAAATACATAAGCAATTCAACCTAATAATAACCTGATTATTTTACATCCCTTAATTAAAAATTACTATCAGTTTCATTGCTTTTCAATGCTATCAATTTCGCTTGAATAGCTTTCCCTTTTTTTAAACTATTCATTTTCCAATTATTTTTAATTTGTAAGCGCTCTATTTTCTTAAGCATCCGAAATCAATAGTAATTCTATCATCATACTCAAACGGACCTTGGATCGTATGGAATTTAGTGCCTTTGGCTTTCAGCTTGAAACCGCACCGATCGATGAGAAGAACGAAATAAATATCCTGAATAAATTAAACCCAGGTATGCACTTCCACGTCCAATGGTCATGCACTCAACACACCCAACACACTGTATCGCTACCGTCACAAAGAAAAGGGAAACCGGGAATGGTAATGTTTAGCAAGAATGTTGATCCAGGCGATGTGTGTGCTTAGGCAAAACAGGTCCCAACGATTTGAATGGAATCGATGAAGTCGTCATTCGCAGAAGGCCAGATGAGGTTTGGACTCGAAGGAATGTGTATGCCTGTTTAAGAAAAACGCTCAATCGTAGGCCTGCCGTTAGGGTTGATGTTTAAAGGAGCAAGTGGTGAATCGGTGGTTATTGACTGTGCGAGCAAGGGCCGAAAGCCTATGCCGACCCACTTGCTTTGCTTGTTGCAGCTTGGCCATCGAGTTTTTTCGGCAAAGGTGAACCCGATTTCTGTTCCGGTGCCCCACGAATCCATCTAACGGAAGGTAGCCACAGTTACATCGGACGCATTGCGGTCCGATCTGCCCAGCGAAGCCCAACGCCCCGGGACAAGGTCGGCGGTGCCTCGGTGATGCAGTTGACCAGCGCTGGCCAGAGCCGGACCGGTAAAATATGGAATAGATTTTCCCGCCAGACGGTGACGCCGGCCGGACGGAAAGGGGGCCCGGTTTCGGCAGCGCAAGGGCCGACGAGACGTCGGGCTTGCATACGCTCTGCACAAACGCCGAATGCAAACGCATGCATACCGTCTGCGTGGCCCAGGCCCTCCATGCTCCATCCATCCCCCGGGTGGCCACACTCCAAAGGGTCGGCCCTTCAATTGGACCATGAAAGGCAGCCACCCGAAGCGAAACCGTACCAAGGTAAACACCCGCCTCGGTCGGATCATTGTTCTGCTGCCCGCTACTAACTTCATCGAGTGGCACTGACTTCATTTACGTACCGCTTTCTGCCGCCGGTGAGGATGTATTTGCCGATCGTTTGAGGGAGTTTATGTGTGTGTGTGTGTGTGTGTGCTTTGCGCACAGACGTGTTGCACCTGTGTGCGGGTTGAAGTGCATTCGATGCAGGTCGTAACATTTTCCTTCACCTTTACGACGTGTTAGCTTCTTCTGATCTTTTGGCTGAATTCTATCTGCATTCGGAGAGGTGTCTTGAAGCTGATTAAAATTGGTTCTCGTTGGTGTACGACAGACCGATTAAATTTTAAAAAAACCTGGAATGGACGTTAAGACAAACTCGTTAGTCGCCAATCGTATGAAAAATTCTCTTTCATCTCCAAGCGTCAGGACAACACGTCGATACATTACAAGGATACGTACTGGGAGAACCTCAATAAACAATTTTCTCACAACAACGAACGTTAAAAGTTTGCATCAACAGGATAATTATGTTCTTTTGTGGAAAAAGCTAACAAGATCTTTGAAAAAATCAATTGGAAAGTGTCCAATTGATTCGTCAAGCCTTCATGCAAGTGCAGCATAGCACGTAAAGAGACTGACGCGCAATGAAAACGTTGCACCTTTCATCCAAAAAGGCACCACAAATGTCTTCCCCTATCATCCAATATGCGATAAAAAAAACTACTCTTACATCACTGAGGGAAACGACAAAATCACTTCAACTCGGACTTCATAAAGGACATCTGCAGTACGACAAATGAATAGGAAATCTTTTCCTTGATGCTCAAGTGCTCTTGATCGAACTCAAACTCTTCAACGCTCCAATTTGGCGCAGCTTCGGTAAATCGAAGTTTTCTTGAGATAAATAAAACAGAGCAAAAATTTAAAAAAAAAAACGGATTAAAAAAAGAGATGAAAAAAATCGAAGGTAATTACACTAATTTTCTTAGCTGCTAAATCCTAATTCATTTTTTAAATATAATATTCGCTTTATATGTTTCATTCACTTACAGAATTCATATGTTGTGCTTAAACAAATTTAGTTTATTTAGATTTTTAATGCAAAGTGGTAACAAATTCATAATAACGAGAATCATAACAGAAATGTAATCCCTTCCTTTTTCTTGAATGATAATCAAAACTTCCCTAAAGAAGGTTGAAAGGTTTTTTTTTTTAAAACCATCTACTTTGCGGTTCTTGTTTATACAGCACGTTCAAATTTGTGTAACCGAAAAATAATTGTTGCTTAAAAATGCTTTCGTTCGAAATTGCTGGCGGAAATCGCAGAAATGGCATCGTTCTCAATGACGCTCCTGCCAAATCAAAGCGATCTCGATGGAAATGCATCCCAACGGCGACTGAGAATCGAAAAAGCAGGCGAGTGGTCACGAGGAAAAACATTTCTCACCTTCGGCTTGAGCCGCCGAGCAATGTTCGGATGCTTTTCTGACGCATGCGCACCGGGCAGGCGGAGGCGTTCGTTTCGGGTCGTTTCAACAAGAACGGAAGAGCATAACGACAACTTGTTGCACTATCAACAGCTGCACCGGGCGGTAATTGTGTTATTTGCACCCGGTTGAGTCGCGACAGTTTCTGGAGGATGTTGATGGTGCATTGTCTTGAGATTGAGAAGAGTGTTGGAGATGTAAATTGCAAAAATGAGACGGGAGAACGTAAACGAAACGTAAAATTTGCGCTACGTTACGTCATGTTGCAGGAAAGTTGCGCTACTTGAAGCGATGGCAAAAACTACAGTGCGGAGGATAAATATGTTATTCATTAATATTTTGACACTTAAAAAAAACTATGTTTGTTCGAACGCAAACGCAAGCAAACGAAATAAAATTGCTTCCATCAAAATTGCTGATACCAGATATCGTTCCAGGTTTCGTTTTATCGAAATTAGGCTGACTCTTCAACAAAACGATTCACACAACTCAAGCTCTACCGGTAAATATGGGCAAGCACACAATATCAACGATATAATAAAATTTACAATAACAAAACGGGGTACAGATTGCCGAAGCATAAGATGTGTCATATAACATGCTATTTCTTACACATGCGCCATTTTCTAAGCCATGCCGCCATCTTTCCATACTATTGTCTTTTAAAAGTGAATGAGTAATACAGCAGAAATGAACTCGATTGGGGTGAAGAGGGATGTATAAAGGCAGGGCAGGAAATCTACTTTATCATGATTCATGAATGATGATAACAAAAGTTGCCTGCACAAGCACACACAAACAAAAAAGCATATTTGTCAGAAGTGGGATTCGAACCCACGCCTTCAGAGAAGACTACGACCTGAACGTAGCGCCTTAGACCGCTCGGCCATCCTGACTTGTTCTAGGAAACGCGTTAGTAATGGTTACAATGACAATCCGTGAACGTTATCTACCTCTATCTGATTCTATGTTGGATGACCATAGCGCACCAACATATGTAAATTGATGCCGTCGATGTAATGATCGTCCATTCAGTAAGCGACATGTGGTTGTCCGGTGCGGTCTTTCACACATCCATTATTATATTCACACGTTTATTTCGTTTGCTTTGAATGAATGAGCAGGTTTGCATTTTGGGAGAGCAATATCGGGCATATCGTAGACATATCGGAGCACACAACACATCTGCTTCAAACCGTATGCGTAGTGTAGTTTAAAAACAGTTATAAATAGAATATGCTTCGAGTCGTTCTATTTCCGACGCAATGCGTTCGCTCTGTCTCCCGGATTATAAATAGCAGCGCGATACCGGCCTCGTCGGCAGCATCTTCAAAATACGACGTGCGGTAAAGCCGTAAACAAAATCCACATCATTTGCTTCCTCCTACAAACGCTTGCTTTTACTTATCTCAAGCCTTCCAGGCCAGGTTGAAAAATGTTAGATACTGGCACGAATTGGAAAAAAGCAAATCCGTGCGGAAGCCTATCGTAAAATGTCCGATGGATGCCTATTGCCGGTGCGCTTCCCCATCGTCTCCGCGTGCGGAACTATCGTCGCTTGCCCGCGAACACAACACGCGCCCGGAAAGTGCGGTGCATTTTACGCATACCCGGCTGCTGAAAAGCCAATAGATTTATGACTCCCACGGGGGAAAGCGCGGGAAGCGAGTGGATGCTAAGCGAACGCACGGCTCGCTGGTCCTCTTCGCGAGGATGTTTTTTCTTTCTTTCCAATCAACTTCGGCCGCTTGGACCTGCCGCGCACGGACCTGCAAAAGCCCGCGAAAGTGGCGCACAAAAACACTGCTACCTTCGCGGGCCACAACCGGTTTTCCGAGGAGGGGAAAAATTCGAGCCCCGTTCGCCTAGCGCGTGGGGGAGTTGGGCGGTCGTTTTCCCATGGGTCCACGACGACCTGGATCGCAGGTTCTTCCTTCCCAGCGGCCGGTGAACCTCGTAGTGGTTTTCCAGGTTTACCCAGTCTCCGGACCAGTTCCCGTCCACCCACACACCACCAAAGGGGGAGCAATGCCGGAGCGCGCTCCGGGTAGAGACGGGAGAGTTGATAAGTAAATAATTTTTATCCATTTTCCGCTCGCCCTTCCTTTCACTGGGTGCAGCTCATTCTTTTCACCTCGTTGACCCGCAGCTGGTGCAGCTTCATTCGATTATCGCTGTCCGGGCCCCGATTGTGCACCTCTCTCCTTCGCTATCTTAGACAGGGCACCCTTGTCCCGCGCTCCCTCCTCCGTCCCCTTCATGCCGAAACGCTATGGGATCCAAACCCTTTCCAGCAAATCCGCGATTCGTTTCCGCAGTCCTTCCGTTCGGTGCGCTCTGCATGTGAGAGAAAAACCTTTCCAACACCTTCACGCAACGCTGCGAGGAAGCGAGAAGCGGAAGCGAAAGGCACGGGAGAGTAAAATAAACATGATTAGGCTGCAACGAAAGGGGGGAGGAAAAAAAACAACGCGAGGAAAGAAGCGCAAGAAAAGAGGAAAACAAAACAGACTAAGGAAGTTTCGCAGTTTCGGTGGCGCGTGAAAGGACGCGAAAGCGATGGTCATCATTAGCATTAAAACGGCACTTTTCGGAACGGCTGCGAGGGAGCGCAATCCATTCGAATCCATCAACAACAACTGCATCAGCCGCAGCAACAGCAACAGCATCTTCGCGCCGGGCTGGAAATGGGCGGCCGCGGCGTGCCATCAACGCCCCGCGGGAACCGGTTCGCGAGGCGATACCACCCCAGTCGGTGACTCGTTTCCACGGTTCGGGTTTATGTGTTTCTTTTTTTTTTTTGCTCCCCCAGTTGAAGAAAGAGCCGTCTGCCACGCCAGCATACGGTCCGCGACAACGAAGGGTCAATGTCGACGAGACCCCTTGTTGAACCCCGGGCTGTTGTTGGTCGGAGGTTGTCCATTCCTTTTTCTTCCCTTTTTTTTAAGCCCACCATCGTTTTTTTTTCTTTTCATTTACTTGAGAGTATCTATCGCTCAGCTGTTTTTGCGGCGATCGTTAATCATCACTGCTTGGGCTTCGATCGTTTTGGGATGATTATCGATGCAGTTGAAAATCGCACTCGGCGTTACTAAATGTAGTGGAGTAAGGGGTTTTCTTTGTTTTGGAGAGGAAGCAAGTGTTCAATGGAATAGAAATAATTGTTCACACTTTTTAATTTCTTTCAGGTTATTTTGGGGCCTCTACTCATTTCTTATTCAAATTGATAGTTACATTGTAATGTGATTAAATTTATGTTGAAAAAAAAAGAATAGTGCCAACCTTTTCATCTCTTAGGAAACTCTAACATGGAGCTAAAAATCCATCGTAAAAAAATATTCTTGAATAATCCATTCCGTGATTAACACAAAGTACTGAAAGGTCATGTTTAAACCTTTTTGAACAATGAAGGATTCAGTTTAAACAAATTGTGCCTCTTGTAGTGCTATGAATCATTTGATGGTTGATTTGCATTTGTTTGAAATTAGTTTGTCATTGTTTTTAATTGTGCGTTATTTTTGTGATTTTTGGAACAGTTTAAATAATTATAACATAATTAGAACATCGTTTTCAGGTCTTTTTATTTTCTTGTTAGTTATGTCATTGTTGTAACGATTATAACGAACATTATCCCTGGCTACACTTGAACAGTAAGACCAATCCTTCCGATTGAAGGAATATATACAATATAATTACATTATCTAAAAGCCCTTATGTATGCTTGGTGCAATGCTGGTGACGTAACCAATAAACCAAATGCCTCAAAACAATCAGGATCGATAACCACGATCGTGCTCCGAGAAGGTGCGAGAGTCGAGTTAATTCTGTATGGTTCTGAGCCATAACGAGGAAACCTAATGAACAGTTATAAAATGTGCTACTGCCACCCTTTTTTTAACACCGTACACCAGCGCCAGTCCTTTCTTACGGAGGCTCTCCTTCGATCCCCGCAGTGGGGGGACATTCTCGACTGAACGTCACCTGCTGCCATTAGAGGAATCTGCGGATCGGCTCATTCTCTTGCCTCATCCTCCGAGCAGCTCCGCAATGCAACTGAAAGCACAACACGCGCTCCGGGGTGGGAGACCACCGTTGCTCTCACTTTCGCATCGTGTACCTCGCGGCTCGGGCGGAATGGCGAACCACACAAGATGCGCCCGATTGTCCGCGAGCCGTAGCATCATCGGGAGAAGCGCTATATTCTCTAGCATCGAGATGAGTGTGAACGCTCGCGGGATAGAGAGAGAGAGAGCGAGAGTCTTCCCGATGATTGAAATCCGCTGAGTTGCTTCTTCACTTTTGTGATCGCGAACGGGGCGAACACAATTCGCGGAGTAAGTGCTCTGGCGAGTGCAACTGGGTTGTACTCCAATGAGATTCAGCTCTCCCGCTCGCTAATCTTCGCTCGGTAGTGGCATTCTCTTTTTTCGAAGGGTATCGTGGATGCTGGGCGCAAGCAATCTCACACAAATCACCCATTGCCTTTTCTTCCCTCTCTCTTTCTTGGTCTTTCTCTATTTCGATTTGTCTCGCGCGCGTCGCGAAGGTAATGCAAGACGATCGTCGCGCGCTTAAGCTCGCCGCTCAGCTGTTACCCGACCGCGGAGGGCCAGGCCAGAGTGTGGTGCTTTTACTCCGAGGTTTTCCACCTTGATCGCGTCGTGGGGCACGACCGAACCCTCGCAACTGCCCCCTTCCGCTCCGGTTCCCCGCCCACCATCCGTTCCCCCGGAAACCAAGAACGGCTGCCCACGATCTCCCACGAGCGGCACGATCGACCGACTGACTGACTTCTTGGATCCGCGCCCCGGTCCGAGGGGTTCGCCGCTTGTTTCGCTCGCTCGCGCGCAGCTCACGCCAAGCACCGTTGCTTTAGTGCCGCGCGGCTGCCGACGGTTGTTTTATTTTGTGCCTTTTCATTTTCAGTATTGAGCTGTCCCGCGCGACGGCAGGACGTGTTTCGCGTGAAGCTTTACGTTTTGCAGCGGTTCGCTCGGGTTCGGTTTGTCCTTTCCGTCCCATTTTTTTTCCGTGTATTGCCGTGCCTTTTCGGTGTTTTGTTTTGGCTTGGTTTTCTTCTACCCTCTACCCCGATTGCTCCGTCCCACCGATGGGATCCTGTTTTATTCTTTCGTTCTTGTTCTCGACCTTCACTTTTTTTTTTGAATCCTGCGTTCACTTCTTCACGTTCGCTGTGCTGTGCCTACCTGCGCAATAAATTTGCAATCGAAGCCACGGTGCGCGAGTCACGTGCGCGACCTTTAAACGAGCGAATTGGATTTTTCTCCGTGTCGGAAAAATCGATTTCCACGTTTCCCTCGAGGACGAAAAGGCGGCGGGGCTGCAGGCCCGCGGCACGTCCCACCGAACCGAACCGAACTTCATTACCCATCGTCGCGGATTGTGTTGTGCTTGATCGTTAAAAAAGGGGTTTCTCTCCTACTCGATCGTTGAAGTTACTCGTTGAAGTATTCAGTTTTTGCGTTCAACTATCGTTTGGTTAAAACTCATCCGGTACAACAGGAACCCTTTCCCGTTTTTTCCGAATAAAAATCACACACAAACACACACACACCCCCAGCCATACTAGAGCTTCTAATTGCTGTTGTACGTTGCTTCCGTCGCTAATCGGCTCCCCGCAAGTGTATGTCCTTCGGTTCCAATTAGAAACCTTTCGATTCTGCCAAACAGATCCAGAGTGCGGAGTGCGGAGATAAATCGTCGTCGAAACGGTACCGCAACGCGCGGAAATCGCGGTGAAGGATGCAAATGCCCAAAACCCTACCAGCAAGTGCGGTACAATTGGTGTAATTAACGTGTGAGTGAGTGTGTGCAAACGTGCGGCGTACGGGTCGCTGAGCGGCGCGTCAGTCGGGCCCCACCTTACCCGGGAGAAGCCCTTCGACCAACCTTCCCCAGCTACTGCCTGCTACAAAATTACTGTTATTATCGCATGAATTAGGATCAATTTATGGCCCATTCCTGCACGAACTACCGGGCGTGAGCTCCCTCGTTCGGATCGGGAAGTGTTGCGGTTCCGTGGAGATCGAAGGAGGTTCCACCCTTGTCCTCCTGCCGGTGCAAAAGGATGCCGATGTTCCAGTAGTCGGCGGGTCCTGTGTTTGATCGCCGCGTCGGTATGATGCCGTCGAAGGTACGCGTGAACGCAGTGCTGCGAATTCGAGTCGGTGCAAGCTAGCACCCGAAGCACAGCTTCGAACACAAATGAAACAAACTAAGCGAGCGTGTGGAACCTTCCGTCCATGAGGGCAACATGCCGGATTAAATCAAACACAATTCGATCACAATCTTCCGCCAACAAAGCTTCGGCAAAAAATCTTCCCTCCTTTCGGCTGCGGCCCTGCTCAACACTCCTCGCAAGAGGTAAAACTCCCAGCGTAAACACCCTCACACTCGAGTGATTTCAACGAAGAACGTTCGCCGCAGGAGCGCACCGTCCAACCGCGCTGCAATGTAAATAAAGCACTCACTATCGATTAAGGCCAGTATTAGTGTTTTAAGGAAAAATCGTTAGCGAAGCTCGCCTACCCTCCCCTTGAAGGTGTACGCTGCCGAAGTGTACGTTCTTGTGCGTTTCGCGTGTGTTTGTGCAGTGTGCGACGAGAGTGGAAAAACGGGCCGAGCGCTGCCTGGAATGCGGGAAGAAGTATGCTAATGTCTGGTGTGGGCTTTCCGCTAATGTGATGGCGCGAGTAGTAGTTGTCCGAAGAAGAAGACGAAGCGACCAAGCCACTGCCATCTCCGGTGGAATGCTATAAAGCATCAAGAAGATCGCACTTGGCAACGACTTACCCCGTCGTCGCCCCTTCACCGAGCATCGAAAAGAAAACCCTTTTGGTTCCGCTTTTGATATATTCCACAACACAAGTGAACAAAAAAAAAAAAGAAACAACAACGGGGGAAAACAAAACAAAAAGAAAAAATCCACACCGCGTATGGTGGAAGGCAGTGCGAGAAAGAGGAAAACCAGAGTTAAACTGGCAAAACCCCCTAATCGGATAGTAGCGAGCGATCAAACACCGCTCGCAGCGCTCCGGCGGCCTCCAAGGGTTTGGACGGTGGCCATTCGCCATCCGCGTTGCCTTCGCAGCCCTCGCGCGAACCTGTTTGAAAGGTACTGCACCAATTGTACCGAACCAGTTGTCCACGCAAACAACAAAACCCGCCGCCGCAACTCGCTCGCTGGCGCAAAGGAGAACTCCGGTGCTGCCCGGTGCTGCTGAAAGGGTTAGGTTTTAGAATAATAAAAAAAAAAAAAAATCCCCCCCTACGGCACCGTGCGCACGCAAGTACCGGTTTTCCTCGGTACGCTCGGTGGGTTGGAATAGGGGATCGTGAAAAACACCGGCCCTTGCCGCGCGAAACTCGGAACCTGCCTGTCGGCTGAGGGAACGGCTGCCGTTCTGAGTAGCCAAATTGCCGCCAGTGCTGGACCTCGGTGACATACTTGCCACCGTCGTACGCAGGAGCCGGAACGCCGGACGCTAGCTGCCTTGGTGCCACAAATTAAGGCGCGTGATTAGACTCCGCACACCGGCGGCGAGTGTTCCGCTGCGTCGTCAAGACACGCCCCAAGCAGGAGCACGAACCGGGGGGGTAGCTGCTGCGAACATCCACCGAAGCCAAGCCCGAGAAACGGCAGAGACCAATTAAAAGGGCATTAATGACAACAACTGTTCGCCGTGCGGTGGACAGCTGAGACTCGCGGAGGCGTGCGCAAGAGTGCAGCGTACCGGTATGTGCCGGATCTGCGCCGACAGGGCCACGGCATACCAGCAGCTCTAGAACCAGCAGACGGAAGTCTTTCAAGACACAACCAGTGCCACCCGGAGGCCGGACCCAGCTGCAGGGTGCGCTGCACGGCAAACTGCAAAATTTACACCCGACCGTGTGTCCTTCAGCGTCAGTGGATCTGTGCGTGTGTATGTGTGTGTATGTGTTCGTGTGTTTGTGTGTGCGTACCACGAGTGTGTGTGTGTTTGTGAAGCGGTGAGCACCGATTCTGCGCCAGTGTGCACGTGGTGATCGTGGAAACGAAACAAAACCCGTGGCCACGATCCAACTCCTCAACCTCAACCACCTGGCTAGACCCACAGGTTTTGACAGGTCGCCGGGCCTTGGCGTGGTATGTGGATCGCGTCCGTCGTGTGTGCCTTGTGTGTCCGGGGTCTCTCGTGGCCAGCCGAGATATTGTTATCGGTGTTCGTTCGCGTCGATTGAAGCCTCCTTTCGCCCGTTCAAGCGAGTGCTCGGGCGTGTTGTGACGCGTCTGGCGCGTGGTGGTTAACACAGTGCACCCCTTCTAGTACCTTCGACCAGTGCCAGTGCGGATTGTGTGTTCGGTTCGATGAAGGCTGCGCCCGCCTGCGCGTATGATAAGTCGAACCCTGCCCGCCTTTCCTGCCTGTGGAACACTCTGGAGGGATATCGTTCTCGATGCACGACTACCGTCGGAGCCGCTCGCCATCGGTGAGTCCGAGATTGTCACCGTCACCTTTGCCCGTACCATCATCGTCAGCCCCGGTGTCTTGCGGACCGCTGGCCACCGTTGCTTTGTTCGTCATCGTCCTCAACTCCACGCAAGGATTATCATTTTGATACGGCGTACTGGAATTTTAATGGTTTACATGGTAAGTACACCCTAAGCGTCCTGTGGTTGACTGGGAACGGGGAAGCGAAAGGGAAACAAATTAGCGCAACATAATGCACCTGCGCCTGCGGAGGTTCGAGGCGGAACAAGGCTTCCGGGAGGCCGCCGGTCCTGCGCAGGCGTCAAACCAACTCCGCAGTCCTCGGTGCGAACGACGCTGCGGTCAAGGCTGTGCGCTGCCAGCCGGGCAGGTGAAAGGATACCGGGATGTCGTTGCAGTTAGATCTAGAGTCGTGTGTGCTTGTTGAGACCGCCCGCGAGGACACTCGCGAATTGGAATGAATAAAATCACTGCCCTGCTCCATCCACCTGTCTCGCCCCGGCTTTGGTTTTTGCGATTACGGAACGATTACGAACATTTGAGGCTACCTGCCTACCTTCCCTCACCGCCGTTCGCCCCATACCATTAGTGGGTGCCTATGTTGGTGCTTGGGAGCTCGAACGGGTGTACGGGTGACAATAAAATACGACTGTCATTATTAGGTAGCGTTTATCGATGGAATAAAACGGCGAACCCGATCCGTAATTGACAATTGCCGCTCTCATTAGTCGGTCGGTCTTTTGTCGTGCCCGGGGAGAACACGCTGCCAGGCCGGGCTAGAACATCGAGCCGCTGGTGCGATGCCAACCGGTGGCTGGCTGGGCAAGTGGGCCGGAGCCTTATTCGGCAGCCGGAGCCTTGGACCGGATTGGACTGAGCTCTGGAGCGGGACAGCACACTCACTCGCTTGATCTTGAAATATGCATATCAATAATTGAAATGAAATGAACGTGTCAGTGCCATTATGATGGTTGATAAAGGAAAACGTACCTCGGTCCAACGCTCGGTCCTCGGCTCGGTCGCGCCGTTTCCTTCCCAGCACGTACGCCATCAATCGAAACGATGGCGCTGCTCTAGCACATAAGCCCACTATTGATTTCGCGTCGAGATTTGTTCTTTCGCTGTAAGATCTCTTGGGCGCCTTCGTGCGGTGGCAGCTTTGGGCAATTAATTTACCTTTCGCCCGATCGCCGTCGGAACCGTGTGTATAATTCGTGTCAGTCCTGTTGCAGCCCAAAGCCTCCATAAAATGACACATTACTGTAGAAGTATGACTGTTTTTGCTATTTAACGCTCTTTTTTTCGTCTTGACGTAACGACAAGCTTACCCAGTTTTAGGGGCTTACGAGACTTTTGCCTCTTTAACGAACATGAAAAGTAAGTCCTTCGTACCAGCGGAGGTCAGGTTTGGATTCGAACCCACGGCGCCTTGGGTCGTGTTTGAGCCGGTGTACGCGATCGGCTATCCCGGACTCCTGTCATTATTCATGCATGGATTAATCCTAGAAGAAAAAAAAAAACAGTTTGATTTTAAGCAATAAAACCGAACCGACAAAACAGTTTCGGTGGTTCAGACGGTTTTGATTCGTATTTGTTTAACGAACAGCTGCAACTTTTGAATGCTAAAAACATACAAACTGAAGCTCCAAACTGACCCAAAAATTCAACCCGACACTTCCTTAGACAGTTTAAAGAAGATCAACGGTAGGCTTAAAGTTTGCCGTTTGCTCACATGGGTTTCCTACGGTTAAAACGCCCGTAAAAAGCGAAAGGAGTGCCCGGGCTTGGCGGCACTACGAAACTTCATCCCGTCGGCCCGACACAAAACGTCAGATCGCGCAAAACCAAACCCAACTCATTCAAACGGAACCGATCCCACCGCCCCGGTCGGGTTGGGGTTCCAAAACAGATAGAAGTACCATTTAGAAGGCGGAAGGGAAACTGGAAGGGGCTGCGAAAAAAAAAGGCAAAACAGCCAATCCCAGCCGTAAATGGGAAAGGAACCGGAGGGAACCGCGCTCCGTGAAGGATCGTCGTTGGCGTAACGCGAACGACACGTTTTCGCATTAATTACATTAGAAGATGAATGTCGTGATTAGATTTATTTTTTCGTCTGGGATTTGCTGTGTGTGTGTGTGTCTGTGTGTGTTTCTTCCCTCGTTTGCGGTAGGTTAAATAGGTGGAACCCGACAAAAACTTTCTCGTGAGCGCCAGCAACACCCATTTGGAGTGTGTGATTTAGAGTACAAAAGGCCTTTTTAGCTGACTGAATCATGAAGTTAGGCCATTTCCTAAATGTTGCGGAGGGTATGGGACATCACGAGCTTTGAAAAAAAGAAGATCATATTCCAAAGCATACATCTCAGCCGCATCCTTTCTAACTTTATGGTTATAATGCGATGCCGTAACTAGGTTTTGTACAAGAAAATCATAAGGGAATTTAGATTCATCCTACATTAGTCTTATCTTAAGCGGTTTCTAAGCACAGTTCATGTTTGTTCTGAGCTGGACAGGAGGATCACTTAAACAATTGAATACAACAAATTCAACTGTGTAAAATGAAGGTTAGGTGGACAAATTTCCATACATACGTAGCGGGTCACACAAGAATTCTAGAAGGTTAAGAAAAGGCGAGTTGTTGAGTTCTCTACAAAAAAGAAAACACACTTTTAAAATCAAGGGCACAGGCACTACCGTTTTCTTCTACGCCTCAAATTGCTTGGTTTTTTTTTTATCATCGTGCACTCAAGAAGGAAAGGTAAAAAAAATCATTACAGAGCGCGACTGATGGACAGCCGTTTCTCCTCCCACTAGAGGCCGGAGAGGCCGTGCCGCAGCCGCTTCTGCTTCCTTGGTCATTTTCTTGAAAATTATTTCCCTCCTAAGTGTCCATTAAAAATGACCTTTGCCTGCGTGGTAGCGCATGCTGATGGTCATCCTCGCACACCACCGCGACACGGCCGAGTGGAACGGATCGGTCGGCGGAGGCTGCATCGGCATCGGCCCGCGATCGTTTTTTCGGCGAGGATCGGCGGGTGGACGGGCGCACCAAGAGGAACACCGAAGACGGCAACGCAATGAAAACACACTTCTTACGCACCAAGAAGGGAACGGGAAGGTTGTTTGTCCGATGGGCCGGAGCCGAGCCGTTCAGCCTTTAACCTGTGCGTAGTAGATCGTTGCTACAAAAAAATGAGGAGGGGGGTAAAACATCATCATTATCATTATCTAGGGGACGCCAAACGCGTTTCTGCCAAAGGACGGACGCGAAATTCGTGATGCCAGGGTGTGGAAAAACGTTAAGCGACTATCCATCCCGCACTGCACGGATACTTTAACACATTTTGAAATCAATTTGCCTTTTTGAGTCGCCCTTTGAAGTCCTAAAGGTGTGGCTTTCAGAATATAATTTGTATACCATTCTGCCTTCGATATGGGAAATATCTAGCCCGTCAAACATAAAACATAGTCGTGCTAGTTTATTTAAATGCAGCACAACACATGCACACACCCAAACGAGTTTACACATAGCAGTCGTTTGGAAAGGTCAGTTCTTTTCCATTCGCGTGCTATTAACCAACCAATATATTGTTCTTATCGATCGCTCCACAAAGGATAATTATTGACAGCTGACCACCATTTATCTCGCATCTAACTTCATAACTTTGTGTCATTCGGTAGCTGAAAGGAAATTAAAAATACAATGCACCGAAATGAAGAAGCAAGCTAGCACACTAGAGTGACTTATCTCTTCGCCTTTCGCCACTTACTTCTTTTTTCTGTGCCCCTCTTCTACATGTGCTATCTAGCTGCACGAGCTCACGATGCAGTTTTTTGTTTGCTCCGGCGCACCGTCATCCGCCAAGGATTTATTTATTCACAAAACTTGTATGCATACGGTTTGCCCCAATGAATATTCATCGGTCGCGTTTATCGCCCTCTGCGGCAGCAGCATCGGTTCTTTTTTTTTGTCCTTTTTACCTGATCTTGCTGAAGATGCCGCTTCTGGTTAGCTTTGTCGTTTGTTTGGCACACATTTGCAAATTTTCGTCTCGATCAGTCGCTTTGACCTGCTACTCCTGATGCTGCGGTCGTTGTTGCTGCAGGGGAATCAGTTGGTGGTGTGTGATGCCCCCTACGTTTTCCACCATTTTCCGTACGTCGGGCCACGATTTCGCCATCGTACCTCGTAGAACAGGATTTATGGCCGGCATGGGGATGGGACTAATTGTGCTAAAATATTTGGCAAGATTGAAGAATATTTATTTGATTATCGATAGCAATAAAGGAGCTGTTAACATCTCAGAAAAGTTATTGCTTGTGAGGAGCTGATGGAAATCTGTTGATGGTAAAAAATTAATTATAATATATCACGTATAAAAAAATTACTACAAGTACGATTTCCATTAAAAAGTGCTTTGTGTATATTACACAAAAGTAAGATTTTGTACAAAAAAAGAAACTCAAATTTGCAAGTGGATGTTCTTGACACAATTAAAAATTAAATTAATGTATACATTAAATCAAATTGCATAAAACTGGGCAGCACGGAAAAAAAAAAACTTTAATCAAGCAAACTATAACCGGTCTGCATCGTGTCCATCTTCGTCACATCATGTCATCTTCTGCATAACCTTCTGCCGGTCGAATTCAGGCAATATGTTTTCAGCCCATAAAAACGCACCCCAGATCGCGCGATCACCTACAATCGAGCAGGAACCCAAGGCTGTGGAACAAGAATTAAAAAAAAAAAACTGACAAAATCAGCAACCATGATGAAAGATTTTAAAAAGATGTTAAAAAACAATCAGTTGGACACATCCCCAAGATGTCACACTGGGTGGGGACCGTTAAAAAAAAAACAAAAAACCAGTAATAATAAAGCAGCCCCAAAGACTGCTGCCGCGAGGCGAAAGAGAAGCCAAAAGTTATTAATCGATATCGTGAAAAAAATCGGTTGTTTAGCTCCCGAACGGGTCACACTAAAAGTGTTATGGGCTAGCGAGGGCCGATGTTGATGAGCTACCGATGGTTGCTTCTTGGAATGGAGAAGTAGCTTTTTTTCTGTTGATCTCTTGATTTCAGTGTAATAAGAGTCTTCTCGTCTTCCGGTCGGTAGGAGAGGAGGCGGGCGGCTAGGTGGTGTAAGGGCTCAAAAGTAGGAGATACGTGACATTTTCTAACGGTTGACGATCGTACCGGTGGCGCAGATTGATCAAAACTCCGATGGAGTAGAAAAAAAAAGTCACCAAATAACTTCCTTCCCCGTTCGCGTCGTCTTCGAGTGCCATCATCGGGCGGGGGCTTGACCCGAAGCAGAAGCACAGTTGGGCCCAAAAACTCATTAACCGTAGCCTTGACAAAGCGCCGGGGGCTGGCCGGAGGGGGAGTGGTACATGTTCACACCCTTCGGTGCGTAAGAAAATCTGCTCCGATCGATCCACGCCAAGATCCAAGATCGAGCGGAAAGAAAGGCAAGATAGGGAAGAAAGGAGCAGCTCTGAGGGCAGACCGGGGCAGTTCCATCATAAGGGTAACATTTTCCCAGAGAGTTGAGCAAAAGAAAAGTGGAGAAGAAGATGCCAAAACGGAAAGCTTAACTCGTTTTTAATAAGCTAAAGATTTATGTAACCTAATGTAATTTTTGGTCCACCCCGGCTTCTTCGGCGGGGCAACCTTCGGCCCGTGTCCGTGTGCGGGGAATCGGTGGGTCGTGCCACCCTCCAGAGTCTATTGATTGATTAACGACACGCGGGCTCGGAAAGGCACGATGCAACCCGCGGACGGGCGGAAGAAAAATAGAAACGACAAAACGGCATCGAAAGATCGCGGGGCGTGGGATCCAAGAAGTTGCAGTTCGCGCCACAGATCGCGACGGCATCATCATCATCAACATCATCGTCGTCGTCGGCGTTGAGAAGGTTCACGACATCCCGTGCATGACTCGAGGGAGTCGGGGTGAGGCTGTCAGGGTGAGCTGGCGACCTATGCGCTGTTGCGATGCCTAGGAAGCGCTTAGGGCAATCCGTTTTCTATTTTTTCCCTTTTCGGGTTGGGACCCTAGGCAGGGCAGGGCGTGTTTTGTGCTGCTCGTCGACCGGCATCATCACGAAGATGATCTTCTTCTGCTGCAAAGGCAAACACGACACGAGCTGTTTGAACTTCTCCCGGCAACTCCCAGCGGATTTTCTGCTTAAATGTAATGCCCAAAAACCTAAGTTACTCCACGCCGCCACCAGCTCAACCTGTGGATGTTCACCTACAGATTAATATCTTAACGAACGAACAACTATCGCCATTGGGAGCCGTCGGTTTGATTCCTCAACGGACTCCGCAGCATCCAAACCCGGGATCGGAGTGACATTTGATAGTCAAATGTGTGTGCGTGGATACGATCCCAAACAATTTCATTGGGATCGAAGCGGGGAAACGGAGGCATATCGAGCGGGAATCAGAAACCTCGGCATCATACACTGACGGATTATGTTCCCCCTTAAACATCTACGAATATGTTTTTTATTCATCTTCTGGCCAGTAAGGAAAAGAAACACCGTTGCGATCGGATAAACGGCTCAATTAACCTTCCGTAATGTGGTGTAGTGCTGAGCGATTTCGGGGAGTTTTGATCGATGTTGCGAAACGGAATTGGATACCTTGAATTTTATTTGTTTATTTGTCATGCTTCGATTACTGATTTCTGAGTACAGTGTTTCTCAGCTTTTAAATGCTATCAAATTCAAATCGGCCATCATAAGCGCTAAGAAGCTTGTATCAAATGAAAGTAGTTACGGATTCGTCTACGGTGAACGTATGAAGCAAAATCCATTCAAAAAAAGATTTAAATTCATAACATCTTCTTCGTTGACTCAAATATCTGTCAATTTAACGTGGATAAGCTTGAGGAACAGGAAAGCTAACCCGATTCCAGGCGCTCCCGGCAGCTCATCGTACCGTGGCATTCAGCTTTGCTCCACCTAACTAGATCCTTGGTAAGGATTACACCAATTAGAAAGAGATCGTTCCATTCGCCCCGCTTAACGCTCGTTACTGCGGCGAGTAATGAGGCTCCAAATGGGATCGTAAAATGTTTTTCCTTCGGCCCATTGCCGGCCCGCTGTCGACCGCTGGTTGCTCTACTAGATCGCGCGGTCGGAAGTCACCGTGTAGGTGCGAGTACTTTGAGATTATTTGCTCTATTATCGTTTACGGGTAGGTAGTTGGTTATCGGTGCATATAGTTTTTTTTTGTTTCTTAACGCACTTTTGGGAGATAAACGCTAAAGAGTTGCGCTAATGAAAAGACAGTTAACCTGATTCGTGCTGCCGTTTCCAGGTTGCCTGTTGGATTAAGAGTGCGTCCTACCGTGGGTTAAGGTTGATGTCCCTCCGTGCATTGTATTTTTTGTTGTAAATTTATTTCTTAAAAACTGTTCATCTCATCGCATTCGTTTTCTAATATGAAGGGCTTTAAATTGAAGGGCTTTAAAATAAAACATCGTACCATTTTCCACGTGCCTGGCTTGATGGTATTTTTGATAATAAAGAGAATACAAAAAGGAATACTGGAAAGCTGCTGTGTTCAAAAAGCTCATAAAGCATGCCGTTGAAGTTGAACAAAGCAAAGCAAAGCTAAAAATGTAATAACTTCATCGATCCACAGAAACCATTGAAAACATCTTACAAGCCATTATTATAAGAACGTTCACCGTTTAATTAAATCAACAATTTAAGCAAACAAATGCCTCGTTTAAAGCAACCCAACAGGAAGTCACGGTTCGCTGAAGACACACCACGTCTTTGAGATAATTTTATTCGATCTCCAACCAGGCGTAACCACAGCATGATCATAAGAAAAAAGAAAAAATCACTGGAATAAATATCACCTACAACACCATCACGGTGCGACACGATGGGTGTAGCCGAAGCGTGTGAAAGTAAGAGTGTTCCATTCTTCGTTTGAACTTATTTTTTCATGCACGAAACACGTGGCAAACTTGCATGCACCCCTGATGTATTCGGCGGCACTCGATGGTAGTAGAGCACACCCTGAATTTTTATTCTTTGGCGCAGCAAGCACACGGCCGCTTGGGGGTCTGTATTGGCTTGCATGTCGCTGGTGCTGACACGATGGCTCCTACGCGCGTGGTCTGCGTGAATAATTCATTAGAGTAAGTCATTAAATTTAAATCCTCTGCCAAGAACGGCTCCGGCACGAAGGAGAGAAGGGAAACAGAGTCAACGGTGAATCAAGTGTAAGCCATTACGACACTTTAACTACCAGCGTGTTAGAGTCCTGGGCTGGAGGGTGTGGACTTGTGAGACGATTTAATTTCTGCGGCCCCGCTTCTCGGGCGTAATACCCATTGCAAAGACAATTTTTTTAAGGTACAATACGTACAATACGTTGTACGGTTTTTGGATGAATTCCAAAGAACGCTGCTGTTGCCTGCCAGGGACTCTTAAGTCAATCTGTCGGTTACTTATATTTGTGATTAACTTGGTGGATAGCTTAAGTGAAGTGTAAGGTTTCCTCCATTCCTTCACGGCACACGGTTGTTACCTGGCTTCGTTTTCTTTATTGCACACTTTTTCCCGTTTGATGGCTGATGGGAGTGGACTCTGGGAGGGAACGGCAATAATTTTATCATTTAATGACAGTCGGAAAAAAGCGAGAACCTAACGCACGCTGAGTGCGACACATGGTCACATTCCTACATACGCAGCTACGGAGCAGAACGTACGCATCGCGCATTTCGAGATAAAGGAGAAAAGAGGAATAATGAAAAAAAAAAAAACAACCACCCAAACGAATGGCATCTCAAAACGACTTCGCTAACACTTTTATGACAGCTGATGACAGGTATTATGACAGGTTCATCATAAAGATATCAATAATAATTATACGGAGTCGTAAAACCGTCACCATGGAGTCGGTGGAAAAAGCCTGATAGCGGCCGCTCCCTTTCACTCACAGTGACATCGGGTCGGTGGAAACGGGAGCACCGACAGAGGGCGCTTGTCGAGCCTGCGAGCGTTTTGACAAATAGGAAATTTGGCGTAGGTTCAGAGGTTGCGAATTCTCCTCTGCCAGCCACAAATCTGCCCGGTGGTCGGCGTTAACTAATGGCGGATGCTGTGGGTAACCCTGTCCTTTCTTCGTATCTGCTGCACCGTGTCCGAACAGCAAGCTTCGAGGTTCGAACATGGCCGAGCTGCGCACGCATTCCATTAGCGCACTGCCGGAAAACTGTCCTCCGTTGGCCTCTGTTGGTGTGTAAGCGTGTGCCACTAACGAATCGTGCGGGACGCGATAAAAGGTGCCATTCGAGCAGGTGACTCGAGAGAAATCATCGGTAGCACACTTGCCCACGCGAGGGAGAACCCGTACGTGCCGGCCGGTCGGCCCGTGCTAAACTTTCATCTCTGATAACGCCGCCATCAACGCCGAGCGGTCCGCCATGGATGATGGTGGTGCCGGTGGGACCAGCTCCACACGCTTGAGGGCTCCACGTTAGATACCATGCGTCGCACGAGCTCCATTCCGGACGGCACCTCCCGCGGTGCGCCATATTAACAACCGATTAAGTTATAGCCAATTTAGAGCAATATCACCGGGCCTGACAAGTGCCCCCACGATTACTTGCGTTCGTGCCACTACCCTTGGAAGCCAATAACCCTGCGCTCGCTTGCGCTCTGTCAGGGGAGACGTTTGTGGACCCTCCCAAACGAGACTCTCCGACTTGGAATCCCAAAAACGGAGGACGGCGACAGTTATATGATAAGTGATCGCCGCCGCCCGGTGCTACCAGCAATTTGCCGATGCCGGTCCGCGGTGCAATTTGGAACGATCGCTATGGGCCGTCCGGCTATGGGCCGCGGAATCGCAACTTCACTGCAACTCTCCTCCCTTCGGCGGTGGACTATGTGGACGTCCAAAAACTTTGACCCGTTCACACAGGTCCGTTCTCTGCCTCCGTGTCTATCAAACGAAAGCGATCACTCCGCAATCACCTTCGCGATCGGCACATGCTGCCGCCTTCAGGTGCAATCGCCAGGAGTGTCCGCAAGAACTTCCCCACTGAGGGTTCCCGGTTGGCTCATCGACGCAAAGTGGTGTTACGCCTTCGCGAACGGAGCCCCGGGCCTTTCCGATCGATTTTGATCGCGCCCTGAAAGTGTAGGAATTAAAAACACACTACTGATTAATGTAATTTGATTTTACTTAATTAATAATAGTTTCATCAGGGCTATCATCTCATCTCGGGCCCTTCCTTCGTCTCCTTATTCACTCATTTCCCGCATTAGGCTGATTGCGCCGGACAAATGCCGGGGTGGTTTGCGAGGGCTCTAGTGAAGTCCGCCAGATCCGTTATCTCTTGGACCGAGCTTGGTCAGGCTCTTTCGTAAGGAGCACGTTAGGCTCGCCAGACTTGGCTCCGCGGAGGGATACTGTTCCAGATGCTACGAGCGTTTTGCTGCTGGCTCTAACTCCAACACCCCGACGACGGGCCAGATTTCGTGAGAGATGGCGTGCAGTTGAAAGCAGAGAAGAAGGAAAAAAGAGTTAAATAATGGAAACCGCAAGCCGACGGCGAACACTTCTTTACAAGGAGCACCGGGCAAACACATAATCGGGGCGGCGATAGTTTCGTGTCTCCGGTGGTCAGTTCGGTTTGGTTTCCTTTGGTTTTTTCTTCCCTCTCCCCTTCTCTCTCTCTCTCTCTCTCTCTCTCTCTCTCTTGCCAACTATTTAACTCTTCTTACGTTTGCACTTTGGTCGGGTGTTTGGTTGGGCTTTTGGTCGGCGTTATTAAATCCCATAAGTGATTGATTTGGCTTTTATGGTTTCGCCGCGCGGGCGCGCTCGCTCCGCACAGATGGAAGGAGCGCACGAGCGTACTCGGGCTGCTGGCCAGAAGGCGAAGAAACTTAGTTAAAAAAAATGGAAACATATTTCTTTCGCCGAATTAGAGAAACCGGGCGGTAGCCTGTTTGGCCTATCCAGCTAGAGGCGCTGCATGGTCCACATCACGGAAGCGGTTTTTTCTTTGCCGCAGTTTTGTGGTTACTTGTCTCACTGAATCATGTTTTTTTAAGTTCTTGCTTTGTGTGGTTTGCGTCTTCAGTGACACGAAGGAGATGTTTGGTTTAAAATAAATTAATATTGGTTTTGCAAATGTTCTATGAACAAAATCGAATTGGAGGCAAATGTCGCCTGCAAACTCTAACGTCACTATGCAGTCTAGTCGAATTACTATAATAAGTTTGCTGTACAAATTTAATTTAGTTTAAATAACAATTACATGGACAGAGATTTGAAAGCAAAAGATCCAAGTAGAATGCTTAAGCTTCTTACAAAGCCATTAAATGGTTTCTTAATCTTCATAACGAGATTGCTGCTCGTTTGCATGCAGTAAGCTGGTTCGCGAAAGAAATATAACTGTACTAGCGTTTCTCGCCCTTCCGGCAAATGGAAACCGCTTCCAGCTGCCCTTTGACGTGCCGGGCGTAATGTGACCGCACCGCAGCCCGCCACTCGGTCGAACGAAAGTGAGAGGGAAAACTGGTGCACACCGCTTTGATTTCAGCCTGTGCGTTTTTTTTTTCTTTTTTTCTCAACCGTTTTCTCTTGGTCGTCCTGCGCCTTTTCTGCCTTTCTCAATCTGTTTCTGTTCGCTCGAGCACGTGCTGGGTGAGTCATTAGCGATCGGCGAGCGGAACGCCACTGCACTGCCGGCCCCGAAACTGCTGGCCAACTCGGCCGGATCCTGCGGGCAATGCAACGGGGATTGGCGCGACCCGGTAGCCGCGGGAATAAATTCTCGAAGCACGAACCGCGAGTCGCCCGGACGAACGTTACATTAAGCGTCGCGTTAAGCCACGTTACGGTTGCGGCCGGGGAGAAAAGTTTGACCCTTTCGTGCACCTTCCCCGGGCAACTTTCATTCCGCGATCCTTTTTGATGGCACAATGGTCACATTTTACGTGTGGTTGTTTGTTAGTTTGCGGGTCGTTTTTTTTTTTTTTAGCAGAGGAGCTGAGAGACGCCCGAGGGGCGAGCTCCGGTGGCGATTGTTCATAAATGCAACTCATGAATTATTATGCTCCGGCGTATTCATCCCGGGCTCGGGACCCCGGTAGTCTGGCGGTACCCGAGATGGGAATTAAATCTTACTATCATGATTTTTCTTCGTGCCCGGGCTCGGGGGACCGTACGTGACGCGACATGATACACATATTTTGCAAATGATCCCAAAGGCGATTTATGAAGGGAAGAAGAAAAAAAAAAACGCCGGGCACAAACAAAACAAGAGAAATAGGAAATAAGAAACGATACGCCCGGTTTGGGATGAAGAAAGTGAAACAGTTTCTGCACAATACGTAAAGTGACTCCTCGCCAATTTTTTTCATCGTGGGTTTCTCCTGAAGAATAGTGGAATGAGGTTATGCAAATTACGTTATCGATGGTTATTTTTAAAAGAGTGTTCAAGCATATCATTTTAATTTGCGAAAGAAAGCAAATGTCAAATACTACTATCATAAAGGATGTTATCAATTGATTTAAAATTTCTCATTAAGATATGAAACCGTTGTCGTCTTTATAATATTTGGAAAAAAAAAATGAAAACAAATATATCACCAAAGCAATTCCTCGATGCAAATGATCTGCAAAATAGTTTAATTTAAATGATTATCTGAAGCATAATTTTTCTCAGTCTTGACGCAATTCGCACTGTTTGGCATTTAAGAGAAAGGACTCCATGCTTCCACCGATTGCAAAGATGTTTTATTGGGGTCCATTTTTGCTGCTATTTTTGGCGTCCTTAAATTCGTCCCGGTCGTCGTGCATGCTCCATTTTCGGGGCCTTGCCTTTCATACCGGTGACACATTGGGTGCAGTTTAACGGTGGACTGTCTTAAGATTTCGCACAATGAGACACCCCGCTGAAGGCGCCTGTGTAACCCATCCCTTCCTGAGAGCAAAGAGCATTAACGGTCCGTCCGGTCGTGCCGAAGGGCTTTCGTTCTTTCGCAAGCACACGGCTTTCCCACCGCGATTATCAGTGGGAAAGTAATGCCTCCCCACGCCCGTATCAACCGCGGTCATGAGCATCGGATTGGATTTTATGCAAAAAAACAAAAACGACTATCATACTGTGTATGTTCCGTCTAGAAACGATGGTAAATGAGTCAGTAAAAGTGAAATGATGCATTGCCGATAAAGGTCACGTTTACACAAGCAGTAGCTCCAGTGATAAATTAGTAATTGAAACTCCTTTAATTGTCATGCAATGATAACTTTCAGCAATCTGCTTTGAAATAGTTGTTTTATTGCTTTTTTAAATTAATTCATTAATGCCTTATTTTTCAAAATTTCCTACCAGCGGAAGAAAAACCGATCCTATTTTTGTCATGACGTATTGAAACTTTCTCTATGACTTTTCTTTAATACGAAATGTCCGCCTGAACTGGGATGACCTGTAGCTATGAGCTGAACTGAGAAACGAGAAAAATATCCTTTCTCGACCTGAGAAAAGAGAACGTTCCGAGCTCCTTACGCCATGTGACACCGGCATAAAAGTTCTTTCCTAGAACGGTGCAAGTCGTCAAACTAGACGGTGCCTCACCTTCGGGTACAACTCCAAAATAGGAAGCGATCTGAGCGACAACGACACCTTCGCACACACCCCGTCGAGGCCTGGCCCGGGACTGGATTACACTTACAATTAGTTTGCATAATCCTTTGGGCATTTTTGTGGCGCGCGTCGACAGCTTGTTCGCGGATTAGGCGCCATCCGTGACCCGATTCCACCCGAAACGTGGCGCCTCATTCATCACCCGGCCGCTCCGGGCGGGATGTGGAGTTCTGTCCGCCTGTGGACGCGAGCTTGGCCATCCGCGCGGTAGAACGGAAAAGCACAATTAAAATCCAGCGCAGCATAAATAAAAGATTTATGCTGCTAGCCCTAGAGGTGGGCTTCGCATGCTCGAATGAAGCGGCTGCCTGCCAGCCAATACGTTGTAAGAATATTTACGGCCGAACGGGGAAGCGAAAAACATGGAATCACTATTTCACACCTCATAGAAAATGAGAATGTGCTGAAATGAATGATTCAACGTGTTCTGGCCCGCGCCGACCTAGGACCGTGGACTCGGGAAAGATGGAAGTGAAATCGAAATGAAATCGAACGGAATGGAACGGGGCGGGAAGGTCTCAAATAACACACCCACCACCCGTATCTCGCCGTATCCCCTCGTTCTAGCTCGCCCACCTCAACCTCCCTCGATTCGGCGCCGGCTGGTTCGATCTCGAAAGCGATCTACAACCTCTTTCCATCGATCAAATATTGTCGACTACCGTCAGTGGAGGCCGCTCCTGCACGCGCCTTCGGTTCACCGAGTTTTCTAAGGGGGCCCGAGGGAGCCTCGGACGCGAAAGGTTAATCGCGTATTGCACGCGATCTTATCTTGGCCACGGTGCCGCGACGGGTAGCCGAAGAGCGCACGCTGCGTACTGTCAACCAGAACACTTTCGATGACGGTTCTGATCTAGTTCTGTCCGCGAGCGGCCCGACTTCTTTCGTGCTGTGGTTCTCGTTTGAGGGCGAGCCGGCGAAGGGTTAGGGTTTGCTGGAAGGTGGTGACCGGTTTCGAAGGCTAGCCGTTTTTTTCTCGTATAGCACTTACCCAGGTAATCCATCTCGAGTGAAGCAAATGGTACAAATGGTGTTGCGTGGAGATTGGATGCGAGATTTTAGATGCCACAGACGAGCATAAAATATCCATAAAGTTTGATGGGTTTCGTTCGTTCTATTAATTTACACACTGAAGTGGATATTACTGGGCATGATGGATGATAAAATAATTTTATTGCTGCATGGTCATCATGATAATTTTTTAACTTAATTGTTTTATCTTGGAAGAATGTTAAAAACAAAGTTTGTATACAAAGCATATAGACCTTTTGTCGTTTAATGTTTCTGTCTTTGCCCTTGTTCTCTTTACTTATTTTTCAAATTTTTTAAATTATTTTTTGTCAACTTTTGGAATTTAGCGCTTTGAAATTTTCTAGCTTTTTATTTTTCAAGAAAAATTAACGTCTTCGTGGTCCTTTTAATTAAATATGAACAACAAATGTGTGCTCATTTGCAGTTTTTGTTTTGTTTTGGAGAAGTTGGATAACATACCAATTTGAACCATCCGGAATGTCCTTGTTTTATGTAAATCATCGTAAATAATTTAAAAAATTGCTTGCCTAAATATCAATAGCTGTATCGTTTGTTCAAGAGCACTCTTTAAATAGATCAATTATATGACCGAGGTGGAAGGAAAACCCTTCGCAAAGGACCGTCAAACCGTTGCTACACATCAATCGCAAATGCTGTGCCCTCCGTTTGAGGCGCCCCTTGACAGCACTGCTGATTTGCGTGTCAAACGTATTCATCTCGGTCGAGCGGTTCCGACTGGGACGGGACACCTCCGCCAGGGGGTCTTGGCTAAAGTAGGGTTCTCCGCTGTTTTTTTTTGTTGTTGTTGTGTGTGTGTGTGAGCTGTTCCCCACCCAGTCGCGATCAATTATCTGCGCGAAGACGGGCAAAGGTGACTAACGCTCGAATGGTAACGTCAAATCCGGTAACGGACGCTCCGAATGCCGGCGTTTTGAGGGTCGACTCCACTGTGTGGAAGGGTGTGTTTAGAGGCTGTGCGCCTAAGGGTGGCGTTCGTGCGAGGAGGGTGCAGCCACCTAAAGGGAGGAAGTGTTTTGTGCGCCGAACGCGCCTTAAGAACCGCAGCCACCCGACCCCGCGTTTTCCCAGACTGGTTCCAAGCCATCCTTTGATTGATCGCCGTTTTTCTCCCATTAGCGATGAATATCAATATTGGCTCGGGAATCGGGAAATGGCTGTGCTGGGAAGGTATGATTTATGGCAGCACCGTTGCTGGCTTGGCGAGCGTACCGCTTGCGCGTCCTGCCTTTCGTTCGTGCCGTGTCGGAGGCGCAATAATTCAGAACGAACGGGTAATGTTGGGCGTGTTGGCAAGGTTAGCCGATCGAACGGACCAAAACGGGCTGTAGGTTTCACGTTTCACGAACGCCGGTTGTAGAGTGCAATCGTTGTTCAATCCTCTTTACCGCTGCTTACAAATCGACGATGTAATAAAACTGTGCCTCGTAAGGACACAAAGAACTTTACTCTCCGAAACCAAGAGCCAAGGGTAAGATCGAGCGGATAGATCTGGCGCTGCCTGAAGTTACTTTCGTGCCTACAATGTTACTTTCCACCGCCTTGAGCGCTGCTCTAAAGTGATATACTTTCACGAAACAAGCTAGATGCCCACCGGCACCCGACCGAACCGGGCGTCCAACAGGTGTCTGGCTAGCACCTTTCCACCGTCGTAGCTTCTCCCCAGTTCTCAGTTCTAACCGGAGAGACTTGCCTTACAAAGTTGCACCGCGTAAAATATGGTTCCAGTCCGCGTGTCGACGGTGCGCGGTGTTTAATGGTAATTTTGTGCTCGGCTTAAACAATAAATTCTCCAGCCGTAAGCCGTGGCGGTGGAAAAGCAGTCCACACCTTCCAGTCCAAGGTGCGCTCGGTTCTGGTGTGCGGACGCTGCGGAGTCGAGTTTCGACTCCCGGGAAACGGCGGGATTGATTGTTACGGCCATAAGCAAGGCGGCCCCGGTGTAGTAGCGCAGCTACATACATGCAGCTACCAGAAAAGCGTACACCCGAACGCACGCGCAGGTGTAGGTGAGGTGGGGTGGCGTTTGGAACGGCTTCAGCTGCACAGGTTTCACCCGGAGGTCGCCGTGGTGGCGTAAAAGGTGCCTGGCAACACAGACCGCGCGAGTCCTAGGACCTAGGCGATGGACTGTCCCGGACTCGCCTAGAAGTCGGGTGCACTTACTGAAAGTGTTTTTACTGTTTTTTTGCCTTTCTTTTATTTGTCGGAGCTGCGACCCGAACCTTACGAAGGCACACTTTGGGAGGCCTGGTAGAACCGGGCAGCACTACCATTCACGATGGTATAACCCCGGGTTGGAGGGTTCTTAGCACAACGCACACATTCACGACCAGGCGACTGTCTAGTGTGTCCCTCTTGACCGTGAACTTCCCAGCCGGGGCCGCTCCAGCAGAGAGTGGTCACTGGTGCGGCTCTACATCTGAAAAACTGGAGCAGTTCTACGCTGGAGCCTCTCGCGTTCGGGCAGTATGCTAATTGAAATCGAAAAAGCCTTCACTGGGGCGCAGCTCGCCGGGACTGCCGCACTGCACCGTCCCCGCGCACTGGCCTGCTCGTAGAAGGCTGCACTTATCATTCACCGCCGCCACGACGAGTGCGCCCCCGGTGACCGTACGGTCGACTCGGCGAGGTCCACTGACAGCCGGACAAAGGCCTGCGCTGTGTGTGCGCGCTCTTGGGCTCGAGAGGGCTCCGGTTGCCGAGGATCGATCGCGGTGCGCCTTTTTTGTTGTTCTTGTTTTTTTTTCTTCTCTCCATTATCGTCCGTTCTGTCGCGATGGCGCTCGCAGGAAGGGGGTCGGGTGAAGTTCTACGTCCGGCTCTTAGCCGTCTGGCGCGGTGCAGTCGGTCGGGTTTCAAAAACGTGCGCACTTTGAAGTCAATTACTCTCAGCTGTCAATACTGGCGGGCTGGCCGAGGTCGGCCGGCGGTGTGTCGGAGGGTGGGCGACCGAGCCGGACAAGAACCCCTTTCACCGGCTTCTCACCCAACGAGCGAGCGAGTGAGCGCTTCCAAGTAGCGAGCCGCACTCTTAAGGTGGTCGAGGGCGCGGTCGCTTGAATGCGCCGGTTGCGATCGGTTCGGTTGCTTTTTCCCCCCCACCGTCTGCTTTGATCGCGTCCCGGAGGTCTCGCAGAGGCTAAACCGCTTGGCTCGCTTGACCCGGACACTGCCGAGCGTGGTTTTGCAGGTGAGCCCGATTCCGGAACGTCTCAGGCCCCCGAGACGACAGCCTTGTGATTAGAACACACAATTATCCGAAAGAGAAGGAAGCCAAGAAACCACGAAAGGGTTGGTTCACACGCCCTACATAAGGGCCCGCCTACCCACTTGCCCCCCCTTGGGTCAAGTCGCGAGCGGATGAAGTCACCGATGTTGAGGTCCCTCGACTAGGCTAGCGCTGCATGTCCTCCGTGCGGAAGGCAACCAAGGAAGGTGCCTAGACGTTCGGGTCGGGCCCGTTTGGTTATCGAACGATCGAATCTTGCGTGCGCTAATGGAGGCGGGCGAGCGGAGAGAGAGAGAGAGAGAGAGAGAGAGAGAGAGAGAGAGAGACCTAAAGTACTTACCGATTTCAAGCGCCATTAGCACCTACCGGGTGGGTCGTGTAATTTACGTTCGAGATAACATATCCGGAGATCTTGGGGTCTTTGGGGAGGTGTTCCTTCTAGTTTTTTCCTCCGCTTTTGCCGTTATTAATCTTAAATGGTCATATTTAGACCAACCAATCGACGAAAACACACTCTAGAGGCAGCATAACAGCAGATCGAAGATTAGAGAGAAAGGCATCGAGGTGAGTGTGCTAAGGGCAGCTTGGCCGATTCGATACGAGGGCTTGAAATTTAAGTAAAAGGTAAAGACTGAAGTAGCCGGATTGGAATCTAAACATAAGGTACAACTTTATGTTTACTTAGATATTCAATGCTTTCTAACACATTTTCAATAACTATTCAAATAACAGAGAACTCTAAGTAACCATCCATCGAATTCTAAATATAACTACAAATCAAACTAACCATGCCGAATAAGTCAGACTAGTTCCTGGCATGCGATGATGGTATTGAAATAAATGGCTTTTCTACGTAGCTCAGGCTATCCAGAGGATAGTGTAGGCGGTGAATAACCTTGGGATGTTGATTAACGAACCAAAAACCAAAACCATGGTTGCACCATCAACGTCCCATGGAACAATTGCTGAAAACCTACAAGGCGGTGACGTACAAACGGATGATAAAACCTTTGAGGTCGCCACCAAAATTTCACCTTTCTTGGGTTAAAGGTCTGTCTGAAGAAAGGAAAGATCTTCAGTTGGCGAAAACAGCATAAGATCTCTTATTCAGTTGAAGGCTTCTGTTGATGGGGTTCTTAGATTGGGGGAATACCAAACGGTAGAAATACGTAACAGATAAGTCAAATATTAATATGTAGCACTATGTACAACGCTGTCTTTTGGTGACTTTCTTATAGAGAAAAAAAATCTTATGAGTGACATCCTTTTTCACTTGTAATACTTCACATATTGAACAAAACACTCCAACGTCTCGCCGGTAGATCTCCCAACCTTCTCTTTGATCGGCTATGACCATCCTTGCTCAATCAATGTCCGGTTGGGCCACCGTCGATCGCATCCCCTCGATCACAGGTGCGTCGAGCCAACGCTTTACGCTTCATTAAGGCCCGTTTAAACATTCAATCGAACGTTCGATCATCGATCATCATCAGCCGAGCCACCGGCCGACAGGCGTCTGCAAGTCACCAGCGGTCCCCGAAGACGGTAACGGCGTTTGGTGTGGAGCGCACAACAACAACATCAACAAAACCCCACGAGGAGCGTTCGAGCTACGAGCTATGAGTCAAGTGCACGCCGAATCGATTCGGCGCTTTTTCGACCCGCTGGAAAACCGCGGTGGCTAATCGTCAACCCACTTCCCATTGCCGTCGGTGTTGATGCGATTGGAGTGTGTATTTTCTCCCTTACTTCCTCTTCTTCCTCGAAAGGGAAGACGTTTTCATTCGTGTGCTCGTGAGGAACGGACGACGGGAAATTCGGACAAGCGCAGGCGAGTTAATTAGTTTTGGCACGCAAATTTACTGTTCCATTGACGCGCTAAAGACGCGCATTTTATACGCGCGTTTGTTGCCTGCCCGGGTTCAGGTGTTATTATTTTTACTTCACCCCGGGGTTTTCTTTTGCTTCTTCACCCACCGTTACTCAGCGACTTATGCTCACGAGCACCCGGCCACGCCGATCGGCTACTGTGGGAATTTTCCTCCTCGCTTGCGGTGCGCGGTTTTGCCGGCGTCCGCGAGTTCGATCGGAACATTTTGGGAGGCCAGCCACACAGACGCGGTGGAAAAGAAAATAAAATCGATCGAGGGGGTGATATGGGGAAATGGTAGGAAGGGCAAACCCACCCAGTTGGACGTCATGCTAATGATCATTTTGTACTCGACCTCTTCCACCGGTTTTCTTTTTATGCTTCGCAAGGGAAACTCCTCTGGCCAACGTGAAGTTCGAAGTGTCTCGGGACTACGGTTCAGTTCACAGGGGGTTGAGTGTAGGTTTTTTTTTTCTTCCCTCTGTGTGCCCCAACTGTCTGTGTGTGAGCGTGTGTATGTCTTTTCCACGTTCCGCATGATCGCGAGACGCCTCGAACGGCGGCTCGAATGCGATCGATTCGGTAAAGCCCGTAAATAAGATGTAATCGTATTTTTGACTGTTGCAAATCAATTCGCCGCTTCGTTTTGGCCGGCGAAGGGGGCGGGCTAACGTAGCAGCAAAAGGGTGGACACCCTTTCGGGTCAGGTATTGGCACGGAAAGGGAAAAGCTCGGGCTCGAGCTTGGACGCGACACGAGGTTTATGAGCAAGTCAGGTTGATTTAGCTTGGCGTAGAGTGGCTGGACTGGGGCGAAAAGTCGTTGGATTGGTCCGGCGAACGGGGAATGTTGAGAAAGCATAAAATTGTGTGTTAGTTTATTCTAGTTTTAATTTACTTGAAAAGCCTAAAATGCTTGAACTCTTTAGAAACTGTATCGATTTCAAAACAATCTTTATATTCATGTAATACAACGTATAGTTAGTTTCTTACCCACTTAATGACGGGTATTAAATGAAACACCATATACACTCGATGTTCAACGTGAATTTGCACCACTTTTATTGCAACCTAATCAGATCGACTCCCTCCGTAGATCATGTTTTACGATCGCGGGCCCGAAAGGCGAGGCATAAGGCCGGCTGAGAAGATGCGGAGTTGTATTTAAATTGTAAATTGATTTGTACTCGCTCGCTTGTTCGCTGCCCTCACTCCCCCGTTCCCCACCGTTAGGCAACCCTCCCGCCTGGCCGCGATTAGTCGATCGGGCGAGAGGACTCCGAGCCAACATATCCACCCCGACATCCGACCAACCGGGCGCCGTGGAGAGTTGACCGGTTTTAATTAGCTGCACGTTGCTCGAAGTCGCGTTCGATTTATTATTCTTTCTCGCATGCTTTCTGTCACTCCGTGCCGCACGCGGCCGGCGCTGGGTCGAAGTGGGAGACCCGGCGCGGCCCGGGAACTAGTTTTGCAAATTTTGTTAAACCACCATTTCGACATGCCGCCGTCCAGGGGCATGATAAGAAGCGCGTTCAAGGGCGAGGAGCGGTTGAATGTTGCTGGTGGGTGAAGGGAAGACCGCGGCCAAACGCCGGGTGAACGTTTGCTTAGGACCGGCGCCAGACCAATCCTTCCTCGTGCTCGGGTCGATCGTGTTGGTGGGAAGATTGTGAAAGAGAGCTTTGCCGAAATGGGGAAAAAAATTAAATAAGACGCCTGCCTGGGATCATCGCAGCGCTGGCCAAGGTGCGGATAGCGACCGGGTTTCCTTTTTTTTTTTTTATTTATCGCTCCGTCTTCGTTCACTTCTGATGCTGCCGGAGGAAAATATGTCGGTTGATATGTCCCTTCCCCTGTCGGTTGGATGGATGCGCTATGACCTTTCTTTCACTTTTTTGTGCGAGTATGTTGTGAGAGACAGGAAAAAATGTTGGGTTACGTTGAGCAGGGTTAAGCAGGGGATAGATCGAACCTCCCAACCTTGTTTGGGGGGGACGAATAAACCGAGGATACTTTCGAAAAATGATTCGCAAACATAGAGGCTTACTGATTGAAGAAGTTAGAAGAAACACGTCAAGCTGCTTAAAGGAACAATCGACGTGAATGATTTTTTTATGTATCCTAATTTTAAGCCTTAGCATCAGTTACATATGTTATAAGAATTATAAAGATAGTTTTAGAAATCCGAATGGTTTTCAGCATAAATAATATGTTTCGAACAAGTATACAGTTATCTTTTCGACTACAACGTTTATATGTGGCTGGAAATAATAACTGAAGCTACCAAAATTCCCTCTCATTAATTTCCATCGTCAGGATTACAAAATATGCCTCCTCGAGTGTAAGATAACGGGTTCGTTCCCTTCTCCCCAACCAAGTCACCCGATAGCGATGCAAATGCCTGGGAATGGGAAGCTATAAATTAGGGCCATATTGTGACTCCTCGACCGCAAAATTGTCCGTCCGGTTGCCCAGGCGACATCTCGCTGTCGTGGCTTATAATATTCGATAGCTGTCGTCGTTGGTCGTCGCTATTTTCGGACGTTTCTTCTCAACCCCAGCCTCGCGTCCGTTTCGTGCTGAAATAATCGCCCGTAGTTAATTAGCGGGGGAGTCCACGTAATGGGGCGTTAATCTGTGATCACTACCAAACGGCGAACGATATTTCATACCCTCAATTTAAATGATGGTACCCCCCTCGGCTCGCTGGGTGGCATCATGGAAACTTCGTTTGGTTCCCCTTTCGAATTTTTGACCATTGCGCCCCGTGTGGTCCTAGCGACGATTTTGCGTGGTACGCTCTCGAACAAAGGAGGGGATCAACATCACACACGCAGAAATTACACTGAAAATCCATATCCCAAATGCACGCCGAGGTTCGTAAAAGATGGAACCACGCGCTAGTGAAAGTTTTTCTTTCACCCCATTTATTTTTTATTTTTCGTAGCCACGGAAAGTGGTAAGAAGCCTTTCGCATCTTCAGAACGTTTACCCATTCGCCACGGACCACCCGATTTATTTCCTCTTCGTCCGCTTCACTTTTAACGCACGAGGATGCGGCTCGGAAACGCTTTTGCCACAAGCTTGCTGACGTCGCAGGGGTGAAAGGGATGCCGCGCTGGCAAAGGTGAAGACGAAACTCGGGTACCCCAGAGGGGGCAGTTTTAGTTGTAAAACATTAATGTTCCACAACTCATGGCGCATTCGGTGGGCCATGTGCAAAACATACAACTTCTTGGCCGTTTTTTTTTTTTCCTGCCGTACCTTTCTACGCTTCTTTAATGATGGTGCCCAGTGATTTCGGGATAAAACGGCACCGAAAGTGGGCCATTATAAATCACCTCGCTAAACGATCTCGATTACCTTTATGCTGTGGGTGCGTTTGGAGGAAACGCTTTTAAAAACGTTCACAAATGCATTACGCCCGGTGGGAAAATGGGACCTTATTTTATTCATTTATTTTGTGTTCTTATCAACATTCATTCCAGAGGGTTTTGTGACAAAATATGACTTTTTCCTGTTTCATGGTGAAAATTTCCTACATGTTTTTCTTCCATTAACTATTGAGGGGTGGACCATAACCATTTTATAGGGTTGTAATGTACTTCATGGAATTATAATAGTTTAAGATAATCCATGGAACCAATACGGTGGATTTTATTGCTTCTCAGCTAGATCAATGAATTAAATTGAATCATTGCATGTTAGTAAAACCTCTTGATCAATCTCAATTCGCAATTGTCTGTTGGGAAAGAATTCGCATCGCATTATGCTCAATTTCGCATGGTATTATTCTATGATTGATCGATCAGTGTGACAAAATAATTATTATAATTATCTCCGGTCCGATGTTCAGCTCACTCCACATGTCATTTGAATATTGATCGACCATTCTGGTGTTAAACACGAACTCACAAACCACTGGACAGCAGAGAACGAACACAATGCGCGCCGAAGATCGCTGGTTTCGGTCGGGGCGCAATAAAAGTGTTTGTCCTCACCTGTCGTCCCGCCGCAAACTCGGTAGGAATCGAGATAATACCGCCCCGACTCCGGCTACGGACACACGTGGTAATTGGAAATCTGAACCAACAACTTCATCGGTTTTCCCAGCTCGGAGCTCGTTCATCAATCTTAACCCCGCTGCGTCTGTCTTCGATCGTGGGGCCTTTTTTTTGTGGGCAATGCGAGGGTCGCTTTGATTTCACGATCAATCGGGGAAAAAATAAACCCCGTCGGTGTAGTCCTCGAAACTACCGTTTGCGTTCGTTTGCCGAGTTCTTCCACCCCCCCCCCCCCCTCCCCTCGGTCCGTCGGTTTCCAATTATGCGCCCCGGAGCTGATAATCGAGGCGCGCAGGTCGAGCCGAAGGACACGCCAAAAACTGGAACTCCTATCTAATTGGGATCGCCAACAGAAATCTCCGTGACGTTCCTAGTAAAAGGAGCGAAAGCACAAGCACGGGGGGGCTGGAAGCTAAAATGGAAGACCTAATGCAGCCAATCCCCGGCAGTTCCAATCAGCGCATCTAAGGGTATCAAATATAGGAGAGGAAAAGTCTTCCGCAGTGGAATCAGCCAATCGAAACGCCAGCCTGAACACCCTGGACACTGTCGAACAGCTGAGGTTTGATTGAGTGTCGGGGCTTTAATCGTAGCATATATGTTATGTGTGCTCATGCAACGTGGCTATGTTTGCCTTCCCCCCCGGAAAAAGGCTAAACGCAATGCACCGGGCGAAGCCGTCTCTCATAATCTTCGGTGCCGGTAATCGATTATCGAAAACGAATTGACAACTGCACTGATTGCCATTGTGCCTTAATGCCTCGGGACGGTCCATTTATGGAAGGAAGGTGTTTTTTTTGCTTTGTTTTGTGCGTTGCTCGGTTCGCATTAACATTTTATGCTTCATCAAGGGTTGATTCCGTCCTTCCGCATATCACTTGTATGGATTCCATCCCACTGTGGCATTTTAGGTAATGAGCGGGCTGACCATCTTGCCAAACAGGGTTTCGACTCAGGAGCACTCATCGATAGACCAATTCTATCTCACGAGTTCCTTCACATACCACAGCGACTCTGTCTCGAAAAATGGCAGAGGGACTGGGTTGGGGGTGAGCTTGGGAGATTCCATTTTTCCATTTCTCCCCGGGTATCTCTACGTCCCTGGTATAGCGGTCTAACAGTGGGTCGGGGCTTCATCCGTATGATGTCCAGACTCCGGTCAAATCACTTCGCGATGAACGCCCATCTGCAGCGGATAGGTCTGGCTGACTCAAAACAGTGCACGTGCGGCATCGGTTACCACGACATCGATCATATTTTGTGGTCATGCTCGGAGTTTGATTCGGTTCGTCCCACCCTGACCAACGCAATCAGAGCCGTTGGTAAACAGAGTGAGGTCCCCATCCGGGACATCCTGGCTGGTCGCGACGTAGTCTACTTGAAGATCATCTACAGATTCGTTTGCGAGAACGACATCTCCATATAGCTACTAATTCCTTCCTCTCCTTTCCCTTACTTCCAATCCCCCTCCCAACCTCAGTGCAATGTTATGTTTGTCCCTCGGCAGAACACGAATACACGCATAACACTAAAATCTGAAGGCAGAAGACCACCGCTTAGGAGTGCATTCGAGCGGTGGATGAAACGGTTCTTCTTTAAATTTCTTGACCATCCGACACTAGAACCCGCAAAAACCATACAAAAAATCACACAACTACACACAAACACACTCTATAAACTCATACAGCTCATCACATGAACAATATTCCAAGAAAAAAAAACCCCAACAACCCACACAAAACTGGAAATACTTACTGTAATAACCGAGCAAAACCCGGGATATGGTTTCTTATCGGGAGGAAATGCCCATCACTATGATTATTGTAAACCTAGAATAAGTCAATTAGTTTTAAGCAATACGGCACGGTCCGTTCTTCACGAAATAAAAAAAAAAAAGGGTTGATTCCGTCTTTTTTATTTTGCTAGCGTTTTTCGACAAATCTGCGTATCGCGACGACGAGTATCCAGCTGACACGCTCAAGAGGTGGTTTGCCTTCTTCAATGGCGTGTAATGGTTCGGATCGGGATGGCCAGAGGCTAGATTTCAATTATAAATTAGCCCACTGCCGGCCCGTCGCATAAAAACCTTCCCAAAAAGGATCGCCATACAAGCACTCATGAAATTAAGGAAGAAAAAAACTGTTCTTTTCCATCAACCATCATCTCGACTCCACCTGACGAAATCTCCACCTGCTGCAGATAGGCTCCCGGGAGGTCAAGCAAACGAGGCGGTGCGGAAAGGCGTTGAAAATCTCCCGCTGTGACTTTAGTGATCGAATTGATCAGTAACTCTCGGTCGATGATTGGATATGAGAGGGAACGAGCAGAACGAGGATTTATCATTGATAGCTTATTAATGAAGGCTAACGATATCGGATCACACAGTTCGCATCGATCGGTGACGAAGTCCAAAAGGTTTACCAGGCTCAATTCAGCTTGGCAATTGTTGACTTCAACTGTTGTTAGTTTCTATTTAATTTGATGCTTTTTTGATTTTTATTATTAAATTCAACCGTTTTTTCATTTGAGAACTAAATTTCAATTTAAATATTTAAGAAATTAAACATTTCCGACATTCATTAAACCGTGTTTCATGAGGCAAAAACAAACTAAGTGATTTAATGAATAACTAAAACCAACAATCCAGCGTTCAAGAAATTCGACAAAAATGTTTACTCGTTTATTTAAATCACCCTGAGCAGAAACTGTATCGGTAGAAAATGGTTAATTTGCACACAATAATTTCACTCCATTGCAATTGGAAGTTTTTCAATGTGTCGCCTGGCAATGATTTACCGGTCGAGGTCCTACCGAACGCATTGCACCATACCGTAAATAGCGCCGGACCAGGACAATCCGCTCGGTCAACCACAAGGCCCGAGGCTGACCGCAGGACGCATTCAGCCGTACGTTCGGACTCCTGCCACTCTCCGGGACGCTTGCCCGGCGTTATTTATGGCTCCATGTCCAGCGGCGACGCACGGTGTCGGTGTCTCGGCGCGCAACAATTAGCAGCCCTTTGCCGAGCGAGGTGGGCGCCCGGAACGAAGGCAGGGGTAAGAAACAACCGAAGGGAAACGACCACGGACTCCATCGGAGCGACGGACAGTGCTGTGTCTTGACCGGGGCGCAAAATCCCTTCCGGGCAGAGTCCGCGACTCCCAGCGCGGTGCCCAATTAATCATCTGCGTACTACATATCGCACCGGCGACAGCGATACAACGCTAATTACGTTACAATTAGCCCGTACGTGGCCGCGGATCCTATTGGTTTCGGTTCACGAGTCGCTTCGGGGCACGATCTTCCACCAGAAACCGCCATTTCGGCTCTCGGTGAGAAGATTGAGCAGCTCGCGCTGCTAGAAGACATATGTTCTTTTTTCAAACAGTTGCAACTCGTCCAGTGCCCTTTTGCACAGGAACAATCGATCATTTTCAGTTGCGCTTAAACAATAGAAAAGAAAACTGCATAACCCAATAAAATTGAAGAAAAAAATCATGGTAGTCAAGCAATCCTCATATGATTCTATAAAATGTGTTGTTGGTGATGATGAGTCCCACCTCTTACCCCAATATAGGTTTGAGAATGGCGGAGTCCTTTTGAAAACAACCATCATCAACATAAGATATTTGTAACGCATTTCTAAGCAAATCACGAAATGGGTGGTATCTCTTTTCCTTGCTTACAATAGTTGGCACAATTATCAATGGAAAGAAATCGTGGAACCACTCTCCGGAGTGCACGGCCAAAAACTGCCGCTTCCTGTTTGTTTAGCCGGTACCTCCCTTGTCCAACATATGTCGGGGAGTTACCACTATCAAGGAATGGCAATTTAAGCAAACCTTATTCGTAAAAAAGTTGGTCGCGTCGAAAAAATCATCAATGGATGAATCCGACGCGCCTGCCACGTAATTGCACAAGAGGGACTGATGCAGTTCCTACGGAAAAATCATCTTCGAATTTCCACTTTTACGCGCGCGTGTCTCAAAAGTATGTTGTGTCATTTATTTTTTTATTTTACTTTCAATATTGCAAAACAAAAATCTCATCATCATCATCTGTGAGATCGTGATGACGAGTGCGGTGTTCACAAACATTAAATTTTGACAATATACAATTACAAGACATTTCACATTCTACTGGGTTCTACTTCACAACCTGCTTGACGTACACAGCACACAAGCGTTTGAACTCGCGAACATTTGCAGCCCCGGCAATCTCTCGTGGGATGCTGTTGTACCATTGTATCCCTTTACAAAATAAGGCATTTCTTGCAAAAACTGTTGAAAAGCTCGACGTTCTAGGATCGTGAGCCCTTCGAGTGTTGTGCCGGTGAACGTCAGAGCTCCTAACTACTCTTTCTCCAAGGTACCCCGGCAACAAGCCCCTCAGTAATTTGAATATCAGTATCATAGTCTGGTACACTATCCGCTGCTCTACCGACTTCCATTGCAGGACATCCAGCATAACAGCAGAACGCTTGTATCGACTACAACACAACACCAACCTCTTTACCCTATTTTGCACTTTCTGCAACCTTTTGAGTTGGGTCCAATTGCCAAGGAATAGATGGACAAAAATCAAAATGCGGTGAAATAATTGAGTTTTCCTAAAGAAATTTAGGTTCCGTCGTCCAGAGTGACTCCCAGATATTTAACCTGGGAGACTCGGTCAACCGGCTCTGTGTTGATAGCGATGGAAAGCTGGCCGAGCCACTCCTTCCTCGACATTACCATATAGCGTGTTTTACCAATGTTTAATGCGAGTTTCTTGTATTTAAACCAGCCATCCAGAGCCACCAAGTCTGCATTCTGCAGTTGGTCTTCCAATCGTATAGTAAATTGAAAAATTATAACTACGATAAGTTAGTAAGACCAAGTTTTTAATGTTCTTTAAAATTGTTTCTTTTTTTTATGTTTGATCTACGATTTATATCGTAATCAAAATACAGAACATTGCTGCCATCATCTCGCTTGAGGCCTGTTCGCCGACTTAATTAGTCACAAGATCATGTACGATTGTCCGCAACATAAATCAACATCCCGTGCTGCCATGCCCGGCGCGGACAGCGATAACCTCGCAGTGGAAAATTGAGTCACCCGAGATCGATCGAATCCGAACTACTGCGATTGGTTGATTGATCGATCGGCGGGTGGAAAAACTTGCCCTAATAAACTTGACTCATCGGCTGCGGTTTGTTGGAACAAAAAAAAAAAAAACAATCCCAACGAATGGCAACAAGTGAAACGAGCGGGATCCAACGGAAAATGGTAGGAAGGAAACATTTATGAAAACTAACTGTCAAATAGAGGGAATGGAAAATGCCAGGGGAAAAAAAACGCAACGCCCAGCCTCGACATCGCGAGACATCGATTGAGCGATGGCGGTAATAAATAAAACCAGAAATTATAAATACACGCTGTGATCGTTAGGCCGTTTTTCACTTTTCCTTCGCCTGTCGTAGCGCCTCGACTGTAGCCGTGCAGCCTTTAAGATACTTGCCAGCGCTTCGCAAGCAATCGGGTGGTTATAGATTTTAATGTTTTTTCCCCTCGCAATGCGGAGAGGACATTCGGAGGGCATTTTCCGAATGACTTCCGTCCAAGCCCCCGGAACGTTGGGCAGGTTTTTTCCTTGTATGTGGAATCAGCTGGCAGGTTTTTTGCGATCTGTTTGAGCTCATCATACCAACCAAGCTGCGCTCCTATCATCATCAATCTCTGGCGCAATCCACCGACAGCGTCCATGCTCTATCAAAGCATATTTATGTCTCCGCTTTTCCGGCAGCGCCTGTCGAGGCGATGGTCTACCGCTGATCAGGAGTCAATCGAGACGGGAAGCTTTTTTTTTTCTTCTCAATTTTCCCGCGCAATGTCAGCTCTGCGATAGAAAAACGAGGCAGAATCCCTTTCCCCTTTTTGCATCTTTTATTTTCGTTCCTTCGTTTCCCAACAATCAACATCGATCAAGCGGTATGCAACGCCGCGAACGGAGGCGGACTTTTTCACTCCATTTTTCCGGGGTGTCCTCGGGGAAACAAAAAACCTCCAAGTTTCGCGCGCCTGGGTGGAAGGAGCATTCGGTTCCTCCCCCTTCCGGAGGGGCGTCTCTCTGAATCTGCAGCCAACGTGTCACCGTATTCGCAGCGGTCAATTGCGAAGAAATTAATTCGCTCCCTTCGAACGGCTCGAAGGGAGGGAAATTGCAGAGCGAGCCCTTGCTTGCTCGACTGCCCGAACCGAACCGCGACCGCGGGAGGACGCGTGGGACCGGGTGGGATTGAGATCGATTTGAGCGATATTTGACTTATGCTTCCTTCAATTGAAAATTAATCAGAATTTACGAGACCGGTGAACGGACGCATTTTTCTTCTCGCACTCGCCACGATCGTGCTTTTCTCACGCCAGCCCGGTCCTTTGGCTTCCCTTGGTGTGGTTTTTACCCACTTCGAGTGTATTTTTCCTCCCATTCACCTGCCCCGTTTTCCAGCCCAATCTGATCAACGCACAGAAGCGCCAACGAGCGGAACGATAGGCAGAACGGAGGCCCGGCTTCGCCGCGTTTCTTCTTCCTTCGCAGCAAGCATCAAACGACGGTCGCGTTTGTTTGGCGCGGCTCGACGCTCGTTTTAAGCAAGATTAATATCGGCTCGGCGGGTTCCGATGTGTTTGCTTATTGATTTATTCGTCCCGTTCCGTCGGCCGTGCGGCCGTTTTTTTGTTTTGCATTTTTGACGTGGGAAGCGGCCGTCGGTCGTGTCATAAAGGAAGCTGAGGTACCGGACGGACCGGGCAGCTAGCAAGCGCCGCCGCCATCGGATTAAGGATTAATTAGGATTATGGAAGTGTAAATCGATGCTGCTCCTCGGAGGGTGCGACTTCTTTTCTAACGCTAATGAATTCATGCCGTTGCTGGCAGATTTGTTTGTTTGATTCTTATTCCGGGAAATGAACCTGGCGATCACGTTTCAACCATTCCCGTGTCCTGCGTATGCTCTAACACTCTTATTGGTCACCTTTATGGGTAGAAACTGAGTAGTTGTTTTATTGATTCTTAATTGTTCAAGGACGAACGCAAACTCTCTTGGAGCTTCTCAACTTCAGCTTCTAGGAGTTTACTTTATGAAAAAAAAAACAGGTATTGCCTTAAACTGGTTTCAAGTGGTCGTTTGTATGATAGCATCATACTGATATTCCCCCTTTGATTACTCAGAGATGGTTCATTTAAGAAGCTCCATAAAAACACAATACCCATAGCGCAAAATGTTCACACTTCCCACCGTGAAGCGAAAAGGGAGAACGAGGTAAAACCCACCAAAAAAAAAACCCCTCGTAGATTGTCCACGTAAATGTGAACTTAACTGAGAACGTCGCTCTCTCCTTGAAACGTTGCGCCAGGAAGCGCGAGACCGAGATTTTATCATATCGCATTAATTCGCCGACGACGTCGTAAAAGCGGCCAAACCGGGGCGAAATATGATGTATCTTGCCCGTTGACGATAAGTTTATCAAAGTTTTTGTTGTTTGCTTTGTGTTAATGCTTTCCGCGAAAGCCAGCAACGTACGGGTTCGCTGGGTTTTTTGGTTGCGGTTACCGGTACAGGGAGATAATGCTATTAAAATCACATTAAATATTGTACAAAAACTATGGCGATGGCGTTGCTACGTTCGTTTAAATTTGTATCCTAATGATTTTTGGCGCGCAAGAATGGCCGTTTTTGCTCAGCATTTAATTACCATGGGAGGGGGAAACGATCTGTGGAGTCGAACATATCGTAAAGGCAAACAGTATTATCGTTTGGGGGAAAAAAGAAAAATCACTCTTGCTCATTTAACTGGTTTTTAAAGCTATTTAAGAATTCACATTTTCTCTCATTTAATCGGCAAATGTATTGTACCTTCTTCATCTAGCACATAGCAGGCACAAAAGACTTCAACATGTCAGCAAGCAACGAACTGACAATCAAAAGCCGAGTGCAATGCTGTTACTAGACGTGCCGGCTAAAATCCGTGTATGCATAAACCAGCATCACACGAATGAGAACGCGCACACTCGGTTGCGCCCGGGGCGATGAAAATAAAGCACTTGCAACCAGCCAGTATGAGCTCCAACGCTTCTGCTGCGGGATACGCTAATCGGGATTGGATTTTGCTTGTTGCTACCTTACGCTTGAGGCTGCCGAGTCGTTCGATAAGCAGCCTGTGCTCGGCAATGTAGCCAGCAGGGCCCTGGGCAGACCTCAAGTGGGATGTGATCTACTGTCCCGCGTCGTCGGCGGTGGTCTCGGCACTCGGTGAATCAACTTTTTCCAACGGCGGCGGACGAAAACTAATAAAAACAAAGCTGCAACCGCTGAAGACAAGCACTATTATTTGCGGCCATGCCATGGCCATGTTGTGCGCTTCATGGTGGCCCGCTGGGCACCGAAAAGATGCGACCCGGGTTAACCAGCAGCCAAAGAGGCTGGAGCTGTTGAGGACAAAACAGAAAATAAAAAGATGGCCAAGCTAAACCTCGCTTATTGCATACCGTTTCCGAACGCGTCCCAGGAGAGATCACCCGGTGGTATGGTGGTTTTTATTTACTTTCCCCCCTTCCCCCAAGCAGCAACACCACGTTGGTACGTTTTGTTTTATTTTGCCCCACTGGCAGCGGAATTGTACTTTCTTGTTCTTTATGGAGGCACAAGCTCCAGCTCCTCCAACGCTTCCATTCGATCGGTATTTATTTAATTATTGTCACCGGCCGATTGACAGCAGCTAACGCGGGCCTAATGAATTGGAAGTACCCTGACCGGCCGTCATGTAGCCCCCCCCCCTGGCAGCCAGAACGGCGTGCAGTTGCAGGCGCGGGAAAGTTGCACTAAGTGGAAGCATTTATGCATTTCAAATCAATAAAAGTCTCTCACCCGGGGACCCGTCGTGTCGTTATCCGCGAAAACTGTAGCAAACCCCGATCGGGACGGACGGGTCTGTAGGGCAAAATTTGAATTAACCAATATTCAAATTGCCCCCTCATGCCTCACCAGCGGCTTTCTCTCGGTTTCGGAGCACCCCTAATTCCGCCGGTTGGGTCGCTGGGAATTTTCTCCGCGCTCGAGTGTGTTTCGGTTTGTCAGTCGCGGATGCTTTTCAAGAACGGCGAAATACCGGTGTGGCCCCTTTTCCGCTGCACAACCGTCTGCAGGGTCTGCTTGTGTTTTCGTGTTCCGAAGTCGGCTGGAATTTGTTGGACTCGCACTCGCGCCCGAGCGGGTAACGGTTAAGCGCGCTTTTAATTCACTTCGCCCGGCCGGTGGACGGGCTGCGGATTGTGCCGGGTGGGTCGGATCCGGGGTGGTGGGTCGGATTCGTAAAACCATTTCCAGACGCGCGGGCTTTTAGAGTCAATTTGTTGTTGACTTATTTCCATACGCTCCGCCGCAACGACGACGACGGTGCTGCCCTCGGGCCTTGATAAATGTGGTGCTAACATGAACACCTTTCCCGATATGGTCACTTTTCGCCGGGAGTCGGTGCCGGTGGTCCACCCGGGGTCCACCTCGGTACCGCATCGGACATCGGCCGGCTGGACGGATGGATGGATGGACGGTCGGGACGGGTTTGCAGAGATGCAAAAACGGACACCGTCGGAGCTAAAGGGTCACCTTATACGCGACTCGTTGACCGAAGTGCTGGAATGCCGACGAATGCGTGGCTTCACGGCGGGAGCCGAGTGTTATTGATATGCTGATGATTATATTAATAATGATAAACAAGGGCAAAAATGGGATACACCAGGCGAGCCAACAAATCACGCTGATCTCTCCTAGCGGTAGAGGCAGTAAACGCTTTAAGTATTTGTAAATAGGTCGCTTTGAAATATGTTGTATGTAATTGCATAATTTGAGCGAATCAAATGACGTGAAGAGAAATTGATGGAAAGAGATGGAAGAGATTATCACTTGCATGATGCCATTCTAATGATTTCCAATGACGAACCTTTCTTGCTCTATCAATCTATGTTCGATGTTAAATTTTCTTAAATTAATCGGGTATTAAATAAATCAAAGGATTGTACGGGGATAATAACAGGAACACGTTTGTGCACTCATCGTTAGTAAAAAACATTTTTTTTCACAGTTTCTTTAAAACGATTTTATCGAAAACGACAACATGCAAACTAGCCATACTAGGGCGTCGATGAGAATCCATTTTTCTTCAATAGTGTTCAGCTGTCACGTACTCCACACGGTTCTTGACCGCCTTCTGTGCTGTATCTGCTGGTACTCCTTGTTGCTGCTGAGCAACTGTGTTTGCAACATTGCTACTTCATGCATTCGGAAAATGCATTGGAAGAGCTTAATAACTGACAACAACTGACGACTCTGAACGTTTGGTAGGAGAGCGTTTTGTCAGCCTATTTAGAAAAGAATTCATTCGTTCTGATTGATTACATTTAAAACAACTTCAAATTCAAAGAGTACTCTTTCCAAATATATTTTCAAGAAAACAAATTTTACATGAGACTTTCAGGATTCTCGATAAAATCGATTAAATATTGTTTCAATTTCGTATTCATTTTGCAATGCGCCAAACAACATATATGTTACACACTCGAATTAATCGTCATTTTCATAATGCAGCATTGCCTTACCGCCTTTCCTCGACTGTACGTTTGTTTATGATCGCATCAGAAATTCCCGATCATGCACATTTTTATTGATCAAATTCATTCCAACAAAATTGCAATAACTAGCGTTCGGCTTCGGAAAGGACACTATAAACCCCGCAGTGCGTCCCGTCGAGCTGTGATTCCCATCGATCGAGGAGCACCTCCCTAAGCCGAGTACCGTTGATCCGTCCATTCAATCAACCGCTGCTCGCGGACGAGGCTAAAAACGATTCCATCCCCGGGCGTGCAGCCTGCCGAAGGAATAAAAACGACCCTCTGGCCATAAAACATATTACCGGTATAATTTATGTCCCTGTGGATGAAATATATGTCCTCCCGGTGCGAGCGCGCCGAATACCCGCGTGTGCCCTGCTGTCCTTCTCCCCTGTGGTTTTTTCCCGCAAAAGTTTATCGCAGTTGCTCCCTCCGCGGTGCAAACGAGGATGGCAATTTCACTCTCACTCTTTCTACCGTGCACCTCGCTTTCCCGTGCGGCATTCGATCGAACGATTGATATGTTCTTTCCGTTCGGTTTTCCATCGGCGAGGCGTATGCAAAACCAAACAGCTGGTTCTGTCTCGCGCGTCGAAACCAAATCCGCGCAGGAACACGCACGGCGACCGGCTCGTCGCCTGTTGGTGCGTTGATGTCTAGTGTTTTTCGATTCAAATACGCGCGCCCGTTCGCTCCCGCTACCGATGCTGCATTTGCATGGAAACGGGACTGATTTGTGGAAATAAATTGCACACATGCATTCCATCAACAACTTCCCCGGCCCCGTTTCTCTTCTGCCTAGAATACAGCGCTCCCTTCCCTAGACCCTCTGGAGATTTCCGCGTTTTAACGAACGCTTAATATACGACGGGATGAGCTTAGATGGGTTTTCCACGCGGGAAACGGGAACGCATACGATTGAATCGGCTTCATCGAAGCCACAGCCGTGCCCCTTGCGGAGATTATGCGTTCGCATCCACTTCTCGCTACCTCCTCGCAACCCCCCAAAAGCCCAAACCCCCCAGACCAGATGCCAAGGGAGAGGCCTGCACCTAAAATGGACAGGACACCAAATTGGTTATTCAGCACTCTTTTTTTTTTTTTACTCTCCAATAGCGAAAAATACCGTGAATATCATTACACCAGCGCTCGCTCGCTGCATGCATCGATCATGACTGGATTTGGGGCTCCGGGACTAATATGTTTGTGATTTGCAAATTGCTTAGCCATCGGCGGCGCGTTCGCTCTCCCCCGGCCATCCTCCTTTTGGTGCATGTTGCGCGATCAGCACCCAGACCAGCAGGCTCCGCAAGGGGATGCAGCCGTTGGGAAAAAGTGGCCATCGTTCGCGTATGGTAATGGGCACAAGCCGCACTTGGGTAGGCCGCAGCCCTTTTCCCCCTCCCCCGAAACGGTGGCTTCGCGAGAACAAGTATTTCAAGTGACGGCAAACGGTCTTTTTTTTTTGTACACACACACACACGAACGGCTGGTTGGAATAAAACAACCGTTCTTCTTTATGGCACCGGAGCGCGCGAATCGCAATGCGCAGGTTGTGCGCGAGCAATTAACTAATGTCTTGCGACGAATGATCGACATGTTCGTTAGCGATAGCGAGTGCGCAGCATCAAGCAAAAAGGCCCTAAAACAATGTTGAAAATGTGGCCGGCCGTATTTGTGGCAGCGCGCACGGGGGTTTTTTTTTTTAAAACCTTCTTCCCATTGCGTGGCAGTTTTGGAGTAATTTTTACATTTAAATTATTTTGCGCACCGGTACGTGTAGAGGATTTTTACGCTTAATTTTTAATGTGCCTCTTGTGTGTCGGTGGTTCAAAGTGGAAATAATCGATTGGTATGTTGTATAATTTTATCGTTTTATTTTTTCAGTTAAAGTCTTCCATTTTGAAAATGGACATTTTTGAAACTTTAAATCCTCTCTTACAAAGCTGTAAACATATTTATGAATACTTCAAACAGTCGATAGCATGCTTGCCATTATCGCAACATCTAAATGAGTAGGTCTAAATGGCGCAGTACCAACATTAAAATCATAAACCCATCTATTTGCAAGCGATCCTGCAATTATGATTCATCGCTACTGTCGGCTGCGTCGAGCGCAAGCTAAAAACAATAATCAATCGCATCGTGCCAGGGGACGTATTCGTATATCTGGAGGTAACGGTGGCTCCTTTCCACTCTGCTCCGGCAAATGGTGACACTGTCTATCGATTTGTCTTGCGCCTTTCGACACCCGTCCGCATGCCACGTTCCACGACCACGACCTTTCATTTCCGGCGTTGACCCACGCTGCGGAGCTCGCCGGATGTAATCTTCGTGTGACATGGGGATTACATCGACGCGACACCTTTCGTGCGGGATAAAGATCTGGCCCGCTTTGGGACAGCTCCGCGCTACACCCGTGCTACTTTATTTGTTTTTAATCATTACCGACCGACTCATTCGCTGGGTTGCGAGTCCGAGTCGAGAGGGGGGGCATTTGAGCATTGTAATTACGTCGTTAGACCACCGACCGAGCGAAGGGAATGCCATTGTTGCCTGGCGCGAGAAAGTGGCAGCATGTGAAGATCGATTTTTCACTTTTCAATTTCCTCATGCTGTTATTTTCTTGTGATTCGTTTTTGTACAAATGTTTCTATGAATGGTTTTTTCAGGTTTCTTTTTCTGGGATCGGCTACACGCGCGCTTCCCACTAGCCTGGTTGTGCGTGCTGCCTCGATTAGTTCGGGTTTGATCGGCCCTATGCCACATGCCACGAAATCTTTCATCGCACATTCGTTGTAGGTTCCAGCGTTACAGCATATTAGGATAAAATCATTTGCTGGAGTTCTGTTCATTGAAACTGGCGAAGATTTTTGACAAATTCTACATCGTTATGTAAAAAAAAAAAACTATTTCTGAAGACAAGTTAGCGAGGAATCAATTTGTTTGGTAAAGGTTGTCTTCAAAATCCAGAAATTGATAATTTTTACCATCAAGTAAACTAACCTCTGTTTAGTTTACTTTTATTAAAATCTTTCAACCGGCATCGCCAACCCTCAAAGTGGCGTCGTTTTACTTCAAACAACTTTGTTTTTCTTGTTGGTTTAGTTTTCAACGAAACACCCTTCTAATTCGCAAATTTTCGTCCGCAAGGTAGCCGGTAGCAAATGGGTAAAGTAAACGAACTTCGACCGACGGAGCGGGGTAGAGTCGGGAAAACCCCACCCAATCCCTTATAGAGTATGGCCGCGTTTCGGTTGCGTCTCCTTTCGCTCACTCGGCTTGCGCGCTGCCGTCGCTTTAATTAGGTAATTAAGGTTGAAAACACATTGTTAAGCGGTTGATTAATGCGCTTTTAATGTGCGAAACATGATAAATGCTCGGGAAAGGATACTCCTGTCTGAACTGATAGAGGTTTACTGCTGTTTTTTTTTACGTGGTTTTGTTGCGGATTTTTCGGACCGCCAGGGTATGGGGGAATTTTTAACTCGTTTCCAGCCGCACATGCCCGGTATGTTTGGATTAAGAGAGTGTTTTTTGTGTCCTCCTCTCTGCTTCCTTCTATGCAACAAAACTCCTCAGTAAGCGCTGAAGTACTGAAAATGTGGGGTGCCTTCTGGATTGTGCAATTTCGGGATTTGCGATAGCCGCGGCTTAATCCCAACAAACAACCGGGCTTAAGGCTGACGGTTACGTACGTTCGTGTTTTCAAATTAATTTGCAACTAATCAAATCTCCGTGAGCAGCAAACATTAAACGAAGCGATAAAACGTACATCGCTCTGCTTTTGGGCAGTGTTAACGGAACACGGGAGGTAAGTAAGACGTTTTGTGAGGAATTTTCCCCCAACCGAACGCTTGCACTTTCCCTCCGTTCCGCCGCACCGTTCGCGCGATACCAGCTGCATTAAAGTGCATCCGTGCAGCCACCAATTAATCAACTAACCAAACGGCCGTACAACGTTTTACAGGGTCATTAAATAAAACCCGACAAGAAACACCAGCACAACCCATTTCCGACGGTGGCACGGGTTGAAAAAAAACCCCTTGGATAAAATGCCCTTCTTTACGCTCAGGGGTTCAAAGTGTCATGGATAAGGTGGTCACGCATTGAGGTGCTTTAATTATGCGGGTCGCTGAAAGTTAAACACCCCTTGCCCTGAACGGCACCCATTTGTCGGCAGATACGGAGCGCGTGATAAGCGTCCCGTGACCTATGTGGCGGAATTTCGGGAAATTCGACCAAACCAACCAGGGTTGAGAATGGCGCGCAAGCCAAGAACCAAGAAACGTACCGAATACCGAGCGAGTTGAGCGAACGAGTTACGAAACATTACCGTTCCCCTGACTCCTGCAGCGGCGAAGGGCATAAAATACGTACGTTCTGGTGTAAGTAAACAAAAAAAAAACAAAAGGTAAACACGATGCAGACTCCGATGGGTCCTAAACGTTCCTCGAGATACCGCCGAACAGGGGAAACTAAAAACGCCACACTCGACGAACGGGCTTTGACGGCCGCCCTAATGGACATAAGCGGGACATAATGAGAAACGTCAATTTTAATGACAAATCGTTACGAAATCAAACACGACGTGATCGTGAGCGGAACATAAAATGCTCCAGCCATCCCAGCCCGGTGGCCCCGGCCAGCTGCATTGTCTGCAGCGCCAGAACAATGTCCCTCCATTCATTCTCCAATTCTCCATTCTCGCCACGGACGTGTTCTAGACGCGCCGGCAACCCCCATAGCGGACGACGGAGCACAGTGAAGTTCTAGTGGTGCTCAAGTGTGTCCTTGCTCCATTTCTCGGCACGGCGCACGGGGATTTGTTTCGTTTCCCCCTCGCGCCGTGATTACTCGAACGATTTCCGCAGCCGGGTTCGTCGCTTGCGGCCGTGCGCATGTTCTTTCGTTTTCGCTCACCCGGACGGTGAACGCCTCCAGCAGGCGCGTCGCCCGTAGCTCCGTGGACATCAATCATTCCGTCAAGTGTGTTTCCGTGGACCATCGAGTGGCCATCGAAAATGCGCATGGAGCGTAGTTGAGGAACGAAGAGGGGAATAATAATTCCAAGCAAAAGCAGCAAAACGCAGAACGATCTTTTCTTCCTGGTTAGCCCGATGATGATGGTTTCGCGGCCCTGGATTAAATTAAGCTACTGGATGTGTCAAACATACCCGCTCAGTTACCAGGACAACGAAAACCAAGCCCCCCCAATTCTGAAACTCCAATCCTTGAAAGTAAAATCAAACACAATCTCTGATACGCGATCTACACGCGGTTTCGATCGGTGTCAAACGCTGTTGTTTGCAAATTACATGCTTCTCTTGGATATAGCATTAGTTTGTTGTTTTTTTGTCTCTCTTTTGGCACGGTTTCGACAAACAAGTTCACGTAATAAAGATATTATAGGCGCGCACGATTCGCATCACAATCGCGTTCGCAAAACTGCGCTCGAACCCCGACGGCCTAGGATTTGGTCGCGGAAATACAAATCATTTCCAAATCCGTGAGATCGCTGTTGTTGCTGTGGAGGGGGAGGTACGGTGGTGGTTTACGAGTGTTGTGGCTCTGTGCCGATGGTGAACTGCCAATTTTGGGACGGCCCTCCGGTACACTTGACCGGGATGGCCCGAATTATTTCGAGTATCAAAATGTGTGAGCTTCCGAAAATAATTGGCAGGTTGAAGCGCAGGGCTGGGATCCGCGGTCGATCATTACGGGCCCGTTGCTCGATGTGGTTCGAACATAAAACTGCCGCCTAGTTCAAGGCCGTGGGAAACGGGTGGAATCGTTAGAAATGTGGCAGTCTAGTATTATTTTTTTTCGCAAATTACTATCATCACTATTTTGAGGCTATGTTTGTCTCTAGACTGACCGAGCTTTACTTTTGGCAATCATTTACTTCAAAATTTCCATTCTCCATTGGTTCGTTTCAGTACCTAGAGTCAACTCGTTTTATTTTGCAAACACACAGATTCATATCCAAGAAAAAACTGGGTTAGTATTTAAATTCGTAAGCTACACCAACGTAGAGCACAATCCTTGTCCCGAACTCGCCCAAAAATTGTCTTTCCTGCCTCCTGCCAACGTTTCTCCGCATTCGAGTCGCATTTCCTCCGATAGAAAATTAATTGATTCTTTTAGTTTGAATATTTATGCCCATAAATTTGCATTCTGACGACCATGAAAAGACGCCGGGTTGCAAAACGTACAGGCCAGGAAAACTGAGACCGTCCGAGGGTCGCCACGCAGTGCGCGAGCGAGCGCGTATCAATTCTTGCGAGCCAATTATAATCGTTGATAGATCGGCATCGATCGATTCGGTGGAAACGAGAAACGCCGTTCGGATGGTGCGAGGAAGAAAACAGAAGTAAAACAAAACAAAAATGTGTATGCCGGGATTCTCCTGCGCCTCCGAAAGGCGGATGAATAAATTTATGCAAAAGCGAGCATGTCGCCGCGCACGAATGGGATCGATTTAACCGCCTTCTTGGTTTTCCATTTGTCACAGCTAAGGATCGGGCGGCGCACAATCGCTATCGATGGAGCAGTTAATCGGTTGTCGGTGATCGATTAAAACACACTCAGGAAATTTAGCTTTTTTTGTTTTCCCTTAACTTCCATCCTTATCGTTGCGGCAAAAAGAGATCAAATTTGTAGCGATGATAAGAAAGATTTTGCAGCCCGCCGTCTTCTAGAATTAAAAAGAAATGATTGCTTTTGGGGCCCAAGAACCCAATGAATGTTAATTTATGTGTCACTTTGCAAAACTTTTCTTTTTATTTATTTTTACTCCCTTTTCCCGTTAGTTTTTCAATCACTCTTTTCAACATCCACGTTTCGTCTTCTTTCTTCCACAGAATGGACTTGGCAATGACCCTCTGTCTGCGAAAGAGGTAAGTCCCGAACGGGAGGGTAGAACAAAAAAAAAACATCGGTTAATAAAATTAAGATCACGACAACCGACCGAGATCACGATCGCGAGCATCCTGTCGATTGAATGGAGAGGAGGGGGGAGGGGGGGGGGGGGTGGGAAAGCACACCGTTTCCGATCTTCAATCTCGATCTGCGACCGTCCATACGTAGGTTTGATTTGATCGTTTGTATTTTGTGTGCGTGCAGAAATTTCGGTAGCATTTCAGATTGGTTTCTTTTTTTTCCATGAGCGTTGCGTGTCCTTTCCCTCTGTGCGTGCGTTTGTGTGAGCCTCGCACCAAAAATCCGCTAATCATAATTCGTCAACGTTTTGTCCGCACACAGGGCGCACAGCTCAATTAAGAGCAATTCGCGGTCGAAACAACCATGGAGCTGCCGTTTGCCGGCCGAACCTCACGAGATCCAATTTCGACGATAACGAAAATGAATCGTTTCGCTACCAAACTGTTATAAGCAAAGAGTGGTGGAAGAGCTTGTGCGTTTGAAGACATCGTTCGGGTTCTGCTGCCCGCCCTGCGTCTTATTTACGTCTTCGTTTGTCGCCGTTGTCGTTGGCGGAGACACGATCGAGGTCATGGTTGCTCGCAGCCGACGGCGTTTCGCGTGGCCCATGTGTCGATAGGTATCCGTCCAGTCCGATAGTCGACCGTGGCTCGGAAGTGGCCGGCCAACCCTGGCACTGACTCTGCGCGCACGCCCGGAGGGTTATTTTGCCGGCGTGCCGTACTTGGACGCCGGTCGTGCGACCTCCGCCTCTACTCCGCCCGAGATGTCCCTGCCCGCGGTGGAGGGAACCGAACGACCGGAAGTCGGTGCTTACGGTGAAGGAAGTGTACGATTTGTTGCTTCCAGGCGGCGTTGATGCGTTGAATCAGTGCTTGATAGATCGACTTAATTCTTCGCTTGTTTTGTAGTTATTTGCTTTTAATTCTCTAGCTTGATTCACATGGCCAGTTAAATTGATCAATTAAAAGCCCCACGAATTCTTGTAAGAAGTTTTCTACAGAATTTTAGAAAATAAATTTATTTTAGTAAATGCAAATTGATACATTTTGAAACAAAAAAAAAGGTCGAGGAAATACAAAACAGTTACATAAAACATTAGACAGACAGCCCTATTGCCGTGCCTGCACTTTCGAGAAAGCTCACATCATTCGTCAGTTTCGTATTGCCACACGTTTTTGACTGCCGTTCACAGATTCACGAGAGCTTACGAAGCAACGAATGCATTTGACTGGAGCTTTTCTTCGAACGTCACGGCAAAAGGAGCAAATGAAATGTAAAAACATTTATATTAAACATTTAAAAAAAAAATCATGAAATACACAATGGAAATGGTAAACTTGGAAAAGAAATGCAGGCTTGCCTTCCTGCAAGTCTTGCCTTCCGCCATCCATATCCAAGCTTATCCATTTCGGGCATAGAATATCCTCTAAAATTTGAAACGTTTGCTTGAAAATTAATGAAAATGTTGGTTACGCGATAGCTAGGTTGAAGTCTTGCCCTACGCCATGTTGATAGCTACCTCCAGCTAAAAACCTTAAAGTACTGGCCAGCTTATCTTTCACTGTTAGACCCCAGCTTGTGCGAACGGGTGGAAATTTGGGGTCAATTTCCTGCAGTGTAAACTTTCCGACGATACGCGAAAGTTTTTCACAAATCTAAAAGAGAGAACACTTGCGGTTGAATCAAACTCATTCACGGTAGGAAATGTTTAACCATTTTTCAAGATGAAAATTTACGCATTTCTTGCCAGCATCAGAGGATCAGTAGTAGTGGCTCGTAACAGTTTACGCTGCGCAACGAGATTATCAACTCACTCATCATCGCTGTCACTGTCGCTAGCAAAACTCGCGGAAATCATTTTTATATATCATTGGTCACAAAAAGGCACGTCCGTTTCTCTTGAATTCACTTTTCAAGTACACAGTTTGTTTACATTTTCGGACGGTTTGACAGCAGAAAAAATCGATCATCGAATCGATCATCGAATCTTCCATGACAAGGCGCATTTGACAGCCGTTTGATTCTTTGACTTCGTTCGTTCTAAGTGTGGTTATGTCTGGTATAAGTTTCAAAAATGCAGGTCCAATCAAAATGAAATTTTCTACTAAATGTTACACAAATATCGAACGAATTTCGACCGCAAGTGAATTAATACTCAAATCCCTCTAAATTCCACTTAATACCGCCGGGGCTTTTGCAACCGAAAAACCTGCCAACTTGTGATTTGACTTCAACTTCAACCCGGGTGATCTTTAATCCTTGAAAGTCGGAGAACCAAATCGATTATAAAAGCCCACTCCGCTAACGAGATGTTGATCGGTCGCGTCGTCTTTGCCACCGCCGATCGAAGCCCGGCCCAACGGTTTTCCCCCTTCGACGGCTTGACCCCGCGTGGCCCACGCGAATCGTGCCCACCGAAAAGGACGTCCCTCGCGCAGCCCTGATCAAATTATGAACATCACCCGCACCCGCACGCACTCCCGTAGCGTGCTCCCCCTCCCCGTGGTTCGTCAGTCAGCGCGCCGCTCGCGTTTCCTTTCCCGAGCCGCAGACGTAGTTTCCCCGCGGGCGATACTTAACGTTTCGGGCGCGTACCAGTCGGCCGAAAAGTGGCTCCAGGCTCTGCGCCGTCTGCACGAGCTCTGAAGGTCGACCCAGCGTGGCCCTGGGCCGTTTCGGTGAAGGTAACGATGCTGCTGCTGCCTCTGCGACAGCTGATCGGGGATTCGCCGATTCGGCTGGAAATGTGGAGCAAACGACGATCGCTCGAAAGGCGACACCGAGATGGTGCGATTTGGAATGCAAAATCGTTCGGGTTTCCACCACCCCTTTTGCCGTGATCCATCGCTCTACCCATCGTCAAGGCCGGCAGAGATCTTCCTTTTCATTTCAAAACAAGTTTTGGTCTCCATTCCATTTGGTTTTTTTTTTCTTTTACTTTGGGAGTACAACTTTCCTCCGGCGAGCCACAATAAATCATGCTGCCCGATAATTACCCTTATCTCGGCATCGATATCGAATTAAGCTGTAAAATATCACAGTTCGAGAAGGGAGGAGCAGTGCCATTGGGTGGAACGTTCGCCCCAAAGGAGAAGGTGGAAAAGAAAAGTCTCGCGCTCGTCGTAAAACAAAATCGAAACGTGCCATTTATCAATCCATCATTTGCGACGACCGGCCGTCATCTCCGGCTTGACTCGGTCACTCGGGGTAACGATCGGTGTAATAAAGCGTGGAAACATTTCGATACAAAATCTCAAAGCTGATCCATCAGGGAGCCGATCTGTTCACGGCACGTTTTGATGTAAGATCACGGGTGGACTCTAGTCTGGGAAAAAGTGTAAAAGCCTTCCTTAACGTACACTAAATAACAAACTGCTCGAAAACATTATCGCCACGAGTTAAAAGCAGCTTCGTGAGAAAAACAAAAATGGAACAAGTAGGCCGAAGGTGACAACCACTTTGCCCGCAATGTTCTTCGCGATACCTTCGATCGAGGCTGCCCGGTTTTGGTGTTGGAAAAGTAATTTGAGGAAAATGGCACGGTGTGAAGTGAAAAACAATACAGAACACCCCCTGCGCTGCACTCATGTTGCAGCAAGACACTAACGAGACAGATCCCGGACCTGATCCTGATGACCCGCGCAAACATTCGAGGGAAAGGGGGAAACAAGAAGCCACGATTTAACACCGTGTTTTAAAGTCACACAGCACAGTTGTGATGATAGGAGCTGTTGAATAGAACCAATTTGCATAGGGAGCAGGAGGAATGGGAGAATGGGATGTGAACCACATAAACAGTTGAACTTTAAAATGGTGGACATATTAATAGCTAAATGAATATAAAAAAGTGAAATCACTAAATCTAGATAAAATCTTATTGTGTTGATCCTGTCGACCACCCTTGTTATATTCCAAAAAAAATAAAACAATCGCATTGTAAAAAATAAGCATAACGTTGATAATTTAAGCGTGTCTAACGAGTGAGTCCAAGTTTATAAAACTAGCTGTTTTTGCAAATATTATAGAGAGATAGTGAGGATGACAAGATACCGCTTTCTTACCATTATCAAATAGACATGAAATCTGTTCAAGAAAAATTTATTTCTAAAATAATCGCCAATGTTACTGCCTTTTAAGGTTTTAGAAAGTAAGAAGCAAGACAAGTCAACGATTTCGAACAACGTTTAAAGCTTATAATTTGAATGCATTTTCGTTGCTAACGATCCGTTATGTTGTCAACCAACAAGATCTTGAGCATAAAAATATGCATGTAAGAACCATTGACTGTCATGCAATATCTTCATGTGATCGGGAACAGGGAACTTGCCTCATAATAAAACTATGAGATTGTAATGGGAACTTTCTTTACGTTTACTTCTACATTACATTGTCATTTCGTTTGACCTTGTTGCTGTCTTCCCCCCTGCCCTCTCCTATTCCACTTTGCGCCAGCATCGACCAATGTTCTCGTTCTCCACCGTATGTAACGCCACCATCAAACATTTCAAACTCTAATGCATCGCACCCGGATGGGGCTCCGATGGGGGCGCCCATGTTTTATTGATTACGAATAAAATTATAAATAATTGTTCGACCGAAACGGAAGCACCGGCAGCAGTGGTAGTGGCAGTGGTGTTGATAGCGGTTGCTGGAATGCTGACCTAACCATACCAGTCGACAGAAGCCCTTCGCACGGCGATGCTCCCGCGGTGTTCTCGGCTACTTTCAACACTTCCACGCCAAACGCTGGACGGTGAGAATGCACCCGGATCGCCGGTGCATAAGGGCTCGCTGCTGCATCCTGTTCGATGTGCCTTATAATGGAATTTGTTCACCTTTGAAGAGCACCTCGTTGTTTAGTTTTTCTTCAATCTTTTCAAAACGTTTTTAATGTAGCATTCGAACTGTCTTCAAAAAGAAGATAATATTTATTTTATTTATTTATTTCTTTATTTATTTATTTATTTATTTTTAATTATCATGGCGTTCATCGTTGTTTTCTATTGATTATTATTTTATTTGCCACTAAAATTTTATTTAAGCTACATTAATTTGTTTTGCAACAGTCCTGAGTGTTTAAAGGACTTGTAACTCACTTAACTTTTGAACACGTTTCCTTCACCCGGAACAGAGACAAACAGAAGTGTAAGGACAGTGTTTTATTTGAACTAACCTCCATTGTGCCGATGCAAATCACTTTTGCACCGCCTGGCAGCGAATGATCCAAAACCACTACAAGACCTGCTGCTAATGAATGTTCAGGCCCTTATGTAAATATACAATTTCACGGCGACAACCTGCCACCGCCAGTCGCTATTGTGCTGTGCCACTGGACCTTTGCCGCCCCACCGATTCCCTGTCCCCCCCTCCCCCACCTCCACTTTTCCCCTCCGGCGAGTCCGGTGACGATTGGTTCCACTATCAAAGCATCTCCGGGAAAATCAACAGCAAATCGGAAGGCATACGGATGGCCGATGGAAGATATCTTTCATTAGCCACGACCCGTAACATATGTACGTGGCCTGCGGTTGACCGTTGTCTTCTTTCGTCGGGGGGTCGACCCGATCATCAACACAAGCGGCGCTGGAAATCCAATCGCCGTGTGCTTATCCACACGCGCCGGGACGGTTTTCCTTCCAAGCGCTCACCGGAGCGAACGGTGACAAAGCAATCTGTTCCTTGGGGTCGACCCCTGCGAGGGGGGGGGGGGGGGGGGTTCCAGAAGGGATCCGACAGCACGCCAAGACCGCCGGCCACCAAATCGGGCACACCGCATCGACGGAACGAATGCAGAAAAATGGGCGCGAAACCAAACAATTGCACCGATCGATTGGACCTTTTACTCCCATGCACTCCTTCACCCTCCACATGTGTGTGTGTGTGTGTGTGGGAGGTGAACCGAGGGTGCAACTGCAATCGGTTTGACTCCTGGAGCGAATGAATGTAAATTCACCCCCTCCCTCCCCGCAACTACAACGCGCCCTTCCGCCAAGGGACTCATAGCGATTGGAGCTTGTGGAACGCTGATTGGGTTTGTGGAGTGTGCGAGCTCGAACGCGGATATGTTTCTCGTCACCTCGCCACCCCGATTCAACACAAACAATAGGAGGTTAACTGCTGTAAAGGGAACGTGTTTGTTTATGTGTGTTCATGTGTGTGTGTTTGTGCAGGTTGGAGCGTGCGCCTTTTGCTTCTTGGGTCGGGTGTGGCTCGGCCTTAGACATGCGACAGTTTCTCGAGATCAAACGAGGTTAATCCGATTGCTAGTCGGTGTGACTTTATTCTATGAACGAATTTGTCCACACGGACCAAAACAAGAAACTGAAATCGCTGGTTTTTAATGTTCATATTGAGCAATATTTTCGATACGTTCGTTTCATTTCAAATGTTTGTTTTGAAAAGTTCTTTGACGAAAATTAATACCCATAGCTTTTATACTGCTCTGTTTTTGCATTATTTAACGGTTATTATGGCAAACTTGTAATAATGCGGTTAGGAACGCATTGAAATGGTTTCTGTCTATAAAGTCTGGAAACTCTATTAAGTTTTTCTATTATCATTTTGTTTATTCAAATGATAAGTGACAATACATTCAACTCGTCTGGCAAACATTTTTAATTGCATTACTAACTTTTCAATATTTATATGTGTGACACGAAGATGTATGTTTCTAGCATCTTCTACACATTTGTTTAAACTGCCTTTTAGTTACTCTATTAACAAAAAAATTGTATATCAACTTACCGGTTGAAACTTTTTATTAGTCATGGATTAATTTAAATCATTACGATTACAATAAGAAGTGGTGAGAGTTGTTTGAACGAAAGGATTTTCGCCGCAACCAAATCTGATTTGTTGGGATCCGAATTCCCTTCCACTTGAATCCTACGTTCCTACGTTGCTGCACTTCACAACTCCCCCGCCTTCCCACCTAATACAGAGCTAATGGTTTCCCTTTCTGTGTTCTACTCTCTCACAAACACATCTGATGCAATCTGGCGGCACAAAACCCCCGCGCCGACGGATTGAATTTCAATTTGACCGTTTGTCCACCGTCGAACCCACGTGTCGCGCACGACCGCTTCCCTTTTGGTCAAGGTGAAATGGTACCGGCGTCTAATCCGCGACGCTGCCCAGTCCCCATACGCTGCACCCTGCCGATGGCTTGTGTCCTTTCAATTAAATCCCCGTGTGGTAAATTCGGTCGGCAAATGGAGCAAGGCGATCAAAAAAAAAAAAAAACATGGGAAAAGTAAGTCAGAAACCGCGATTGTACGCTTAATTGTTGTCACCGTTGGTTTGCGATTGAACCCCCATGTAAGTTGCAACAAGCAGTGGGGGGACGGGAGGATTAGGAGTGGTTTGAAGGGCGGTGATTGGGAAGGATTGTCAATCCACACGGTCGCGCCATTGCGGCTCCTTACAGATGTCCAGGTGACCTGCACCATTAGCGCGCCCCCCGGGTGGGATTAGAAGGTGGAGAAGTTTGTGCGTTTGACCTCTCACCATCCCTCCCTATTCTCCTCTAGGGTCCGGGTGCTGGGTGGTGGGTAGTGCAAACTTTCCATCCCATAACGAGACTCGAGAAGCCGGTCAAGTGTAGGGCAGTGGGCAAGAAGGCAAAAAAAAGCACAAAACTCCACTAACAGGGCGTTCAAAGCGACAGCCGGGCACGACTCGAATTGGAGGGCAGACCGTTCGCGAAAAGGGAAGGAAACACATTTGCTACAATCTATCAATCTAGCCACCGTTCGCCTTCCCGCCGTGCCGCCTGCATCTCGTCACGAGTTAAGACAAAAAATCGCACATTATTTGCCGCCAAAAGGGAAACCGGCAACGCAAAAAAAAAATGCAGCGGATGGCTGCGTACATCGATCTCTGGGTGGCTGCGGTTTACTTTCGACTTCAAAGCACGGACGGACACACACACACCTTCCCTTCGATGGATGGCTGTCGGCAGCCTCAGGAGTCAACCGACTGGTGGCACTTGAGCGGTTTTTTGATCGAAACCAAATGCGATCGTTTCGATGTCGGTCTGCCTGCGTGTGTTTGTAGCTTTGTGGGAGACGGACAAGTGCTGGTGGCTGCACCTTTCCACTGTCCACCCGCTTACAAGACTTCAATGGCGGCAGCAAAATTCGATGCTCGGCGAGCTCCAATTGCATTCTCCAGTAAATTAAACTGTCGATCAAAATATATACCGTCGGTGTCGCTGCCAATCTTAAATTGACAAAATAACCTGACGCGCAGCCTCAAAAGAGGGAACGGGAGCATCGGGGGGGTGGGTGCGGGCGAACGAGGTACTGTGGAATTTGTGGCCTCCCCCCTTCTGTCAATGCCCTTTTTCTCTCTTGCGCCAACGGAATCCGGCCAGGGGAAAATGGTCCCCTATGCGTGGGTGTTGGGGTGTCGAATGTGCAAATAGTGCATTGCACTATGCTGTTTCCCATGCACTTGACTCTATGTTTCGAGGAGGAAAAAAACACTCCCTCGTGCGCATTCTACTTGAAACGGCTCAGAAGCAACAAGAGCTTAACCCTTAAATGTGGTACGAATTCATTAGAGGCTTTTTCCATTGCAGAACATTGCGGAATGTTCTTACAGAAAATTAAGAAAATGGAAAATCACATTTTAAACGCAAGTCGATTTTTTTAACGATTATTACTTTTTTTCAAACGCACAAAGTATTATCACGAACACAGAGTAAGATCATTGTTTAGGTATGGATATTTTTCGTGAAGGGTTTACTTCACCAGCGGTTCAACAACAAGCTCACGATGCCATGTGGTATGCGGAGATTTAGTTGCTAATGAGGACTTCTTGTGTGGGCTGCAGCATTAAGTGGTCACTGTTATGTTGGCTTCTGTTGGGGTGTTCTATTCCCTTTCACTTTCCCTCAGTTTGCGTACTTATTTTTTAACCGAACATTAGAATGAGAAGCTGACTGAAAGCTTTGTGACTTTTGGATTCTGCTAAATTTAAAGGTAATTTTAATGCGTCGTTAAAATCTTGACATACGAACAAATAAACAATTGTTTCAATTATAAATAAGGTAATTAAAAGGTGTAATGTGATGAATGTTCATTTAAAGTAATCTTCACTAATCACTTAACATTCTCGTTAATTAATGCTTCTGCTTTGAATGTGATGCATAAATAATCGCTGGTGATACGAAAACAATCTGACTGTACAAACAAACCCGAGCAATCATCGTGTACGGTTCTCACGCATTTGCATTCGCCACCGGGACTGCATTTGTGCATCGTAAATTCTGTAAATGCACTTGTTTCACGTGTGAGCGAGCAAAGCGAAGTGTGTTCACGGCAATGGTAGGCTTTCGAAGGGGTTTTACGCTCGAACTCTCTTTCAATTTCGCGTACGTTCGAACTGGAGTGAAGTGCAAACACTCTTGAGGATGTTTTGCAACACCTGTCCAGGGACTGATGGAGTAGATCCGCAGGACTGAGCAGGAGATTTTTGCCGTTTGAAAGGAATTTTTAAATAGGAAAGGAAAACCATACGAATGTTAAGAGATCTGACGGCTTTAGACAAAATTAAAGCCAACAAATAAGAACAAAGTTGAAATTGAATGATGTCTTTTTTTCTCGTATGTGTAATCAAAGCAAAAGCATACAGCGACACCCTCACATTATTCTTTACACTAAAATGCATAAATAAAATGAATTCCCATGGTTCCACCTCCAACCAGCAACCTTCTTCAAACGACCTTCTTCGCACGAGAGACGCCGTTGGAAAAACGCTAACATCGTAATCGAAAAGCAAGACCGTCCGACTTCCCCGTTCTTAGGTTTAAGCAAGAAACAGAACGAAGTCCCCGCGAAGCCGAAGGATGGCCGGATACGGGCGCGGATTGATTTATTGCGCGCATTTGCGGGTGAATATATAAGTTCATCGTTATTCAATTAAATTGGAATAAATTTACGGCTAATGTTTTGATATTCATGATGATGGATTGCATTTGCAGCAAGGTAGCAGAACATGAAGAGGAAAAAGAACAAAACGGTCCCGGATTCGGTGGTGCATTTGCAGGTGAACAGAGCGACGAAGGTTCCGAGCTTTTCTGCAGAAGGTTTTGGCTCGGGGTTGATGGTCAACATTGCACAACAGGGCATGCTACCATGGCGAGGATATTAATTGTAGTTACCATTTGCACCAAACAGCAGCAAAACGAATCTTTAAGACAGCTTAAGGAAGGATTGGCTATTCCTCTTGGAGTTAAAAGGAGCTGTTCGGAGATTGTTTCAAGTATGTTCGTCTTTCATTTACAACTGAGTGAAATGACATTTAATGCTCTTTTTTTAATGTTTACAGTCTCTTCTTACAAAATCTAGCCGATTAATCATCACCCCTTCGATCACAAAAAAGACAAATCCTTCGAACTGATCGCCCTTTGGCTCACATCGATTGGTTAGGTACAGTTTTATTGCATTTCCTTCGGCCGAAAACTCCAGCATAGACCGACTATCGATTGTCAAGCCATTTGTTTAGCTCCCGAGTCTTTTCCTCCTGCACAAGAGTGCTGAGGGGGGTTTTGTTTGTTTCTGCTCACTTTCGGTAGCACTTTGATTGCTCCGATCGTACGTGCAAGATAAAATGTAAATCGAGTCCGATTGAATGCCGATGGGCGCGCGAATCAAACGCGCGATTCCGCGTCCTCCCTCTGGAGGCCTTGGCACGCGGTGGGTTCGGTTTTACGATTATTTGAATTTGATTCGATTCAACTGTGCCCGCAAACACACACACACGCTGGCCCCTTGGGGCTGCGTTTTCTGTGGTGCTGATCGGAGCTGTTTCGGGGCTCGATAGCGATGGACGAGACCGTGGCCTCCGATCGATTTGGATTTGATCGTTTTCGTTTCCCTCGAGCCGGGTGTCGGCGACGGTGCTGGCGGATCCTTGCCTGCTACAACAATGAACAGCGGCCGCTCGACGCGGTGTACGCAAACGCGATCGCGCGATCTTTGCATATGCTCGCATGTAAAGGTTGCTGCTACTTGCTCCTTGCTGCTACCGGAGCGCGCGGCCCACAAACAGAAGCGTGAACAGGTGAAAACTAGTTCAGGTTCACAGGTGGGCGTCGATTTCAGCCGCACAGCGCCTCCGAACAGCCGTACCTTGTGGACTGTGCACGACCCGAGCAGCACCTTCGCTTTATCGCTCAGCTCGGAACATGACAACCGGCGGCAATGTGTGTTGGCGCAGTGTGACAAGGAAACAATCGCACCATATGCGTGTGCTGCACAGACTTTCCTAAAACCCCCAGTGGGCGAACTGAAGGACCTTGACGAAAAAATGGGAGTGGCGGCAATCTACAAAGAAGAGAAAATAAAACTCAGTTGTTGCCAGCTTCTTCCTTACCGAGCGCGATAAGTTTGCATAAAATGACAGTTAAAGACGGGAAATATTTTTATTGCTTCGCAAAGCCGCATATTTTTGACAACGTTTAGCGTCCTGTCTGTAAAAACAGAGCTCGAAGAAGAAACGGTTTACACACCTGGTTTAGTTTTATTTTCTAATTTGAATAAATACTCGCTCGTCTTTGTTGACAAAGGAAATCATGCGAACTATGGACGGTTTTAATTAGAAGTATAAGGTTTAATAAAATTTGTTTGTGATTTTATTCACGCGATTATGTGACAGTTTATATTTAATTGTATTTGTTCCTTTATGCTATGTTTCCATACATTCCGCAGTTCGAAATCACACAGCCGATCACATGTAAATTTCTTGTTTCGCTTAACTTTCTTACACCACCCAAAAACCTTAAACCATGTACATGGGAATGGGGTAGAACAAATCCCAGTTTGAGCAGCGATGCATCGGAGCTAGCAGATAAGCGTAGAGCTATTTTCGGAATGTAAACATTCTCAGCTATAAATAACACAGTCGAGATGTGTAAGTCATTCTCGATCTGTTCTGTTCCCGACGTAATTATTACATCGGGGTCCTGTGGCGCAATGGATAACGCGTCTGACTACGGATCAGAAGATTCCAGGTTCGACTCCTGGCAGGATCGGTAACTCGAAAACTTTTTTTTCTTTTTACCAATTCTATGAACCTTTTTGAACGATTGGAAATCACGTGTCTAGGTATGGATGCTACGTAATTTAGTTCGTTCTCAATCTAAACAGAAGATTTGCAGTGCAAAACAAATACGCTGCTGGTGTGTTTACTCTCGTACGACGCAAAATACTGAGCAGATCGCGATCTTTCTTCACCAAAGTAGTAGCAGAAAATCAGCGTAACTATAATGTTGCCAAAGAAAGAGGCAAGCAAAAGCAGCATCATCACCAACTTCGATTAGCTCCGAGCTGCCACCGGGCGCGAACGAGCGCCTGATCATATAACATGGCACGTTAACACATAGCAGAAACCCGTGCGTGTGTGAATGGACGCCGGGACACATCAATCAGCTTCCTCTCACTTTCTTCGGTTACCAGGAACTTGTCACGATCGATCGATCTTCCGCAGCTGCTCGCCGGGGAATTTTACTTTGTCGTGTGGCATTTTTCATCCCCACGCCATGTTTGAATTTATGTTGCCTTTCATAATAAACACTGTAAGTTTGAAGTGGGAGCATAATTTTAAAGAGAAGCATTGCATTTCTTCAAATATAATTTCCTTTGCTTCTTAACCCGATAAAAATGTCAAACCTTTTAAATTAACAATAAATTTAATTTATCTCACATGAAAAAAATGCTTCGTCAGTTAAATAATCTCTATTCATAAATTAAAGTTCTTCAAGTATGTTTAAGAAATATTTAAGTCAGTAACAAACTTAAACAACCAAAGCAGAAGGAACCCCGACGAAAAAGCTACTCATAGCTGTCATTGTGCGACTCGCCACACCAGGGTGCTAATTTATACAAACGTTTGCCGTGTCAATAGTGCGCGATCCCAAGGCGCAAGGGATGATCGACTTGACGGATGGTAGCGCTGCCGCGTTTTGTTTTCCTTTTCGACCCTTCATGTTTTCCCGTTTTGCATGGCGTGCGTGCTTTCTTTGCACGCTTTGCCCACCCGACTGCTTGCACATGCGCTTGACACGGTGCTTGGCGCGACCGAGCGCACTTTTCTTTTTCGCCCTCACTCTCGAACACCCTTCTAATTTGCCTTTCCCAAGGGGTAGCGGGCCGTGGAGATTGATCGAGCATCTTGACGCGCCGGTTGTCACGTATTCGCTGGCAAGTAAAAGCAAAAGAAATAAAAATACGCAAGCCCTTCCCGGGACCGGACCGTTCCATCGCGACCGTCCCCGGGACGGGTGGGTCGGTTGTGGGGGGGGGGGGGGGGGGGGGTGGTTCGGTTGATTGATTTTTAATTCAATTTACAAAGTTCTCACGACGCGTCAACGCGCGCCACGCGGAATCACACTCACGTCTAAGGCAAAACAACGGGCTGGCGAAGAGTAATGGGGAGGGGAAGGGTGCACCACGCACGGAAAGCGCTCACCCCGTTTCCACGGGAGTCCGCCGAGCGAACATATTTCGTTTTAATAACCCCACTCCCCGAGGGCTCCCCGTCACCGATTTGTCCATTAAATCGATCCGTCCGTGGTTGGGTTCTAGTGCGAGCGGCATTCGGTCGCTTGCGAAAAGAGAAAACCAAAACAACAACAAAAAAGGGCAAGTAAAAATCTGAAATAAAATTAACCACATAAATAAACCAGGTCACAGCGGATGGCACGACGTCGGGCACCCGACGGACCCCGGTGCACGAACCGTGATGAAACTTCCAGCAGCACCGAGAACCGCGAAAGTGAACGAATTTTAATGTCCCCAAAGACCGCGGCGTTGACCGGCCGATTCGTTGGGAAATCGGTGAAGAGAACGTTTGGACCCCTCGCCTTTAAACAGCCGGTCGGTGAAAGGATGCTGCGGATAGGATCACTGGCGAAGGGAAGCGCCTTTTTCTTCTCTCACTTGCGGTTTCAATGGCTTCTGTTTTTTTTTTCAACGCTGAGCTGGTGCAATCCTTCAGCTGGCAGGCTTTCCCGAACTTCTAAAACATAAGCCAAATTTATTCGTGAACGAAAATGGATAGTTTTTACCGAGGTCGATCCATTCAAGTCATCGGTTTTAACTCTCCTCCTGGCTTTGTTTTTTTTAAAGGAGTGTTCTCCTGCCTAACGGAGCGGTCAGTTAGAGCCGTTTTGCGACATGTTCTCTGCGGCCTAAAGTGAGCGAGCATAGGAAAAACAGCACATGCATCACAGATGACACCGGGAAGCCCGCAGCAGACGATGAATAATGATGCCACGACCAAACTGGTTCCCAGTGTGAACATAATGTCGCAATTGTGAGGTTACGAATGCACAATTCTAGTAGGAATGGTATACAGTTAGCATGAGCCTTGTTCTACAGTTTTTTTGTTTCAGTTTTCACAGTCACCCGATCATATGCTGCTAACGGACTCTATATGATTTATGGGCGAGGACAACGCCAATGACTTTTGAAATGCAGGCGAAATGAATAGTATGCAAAACGACAGTGGGGTTTTTTTTAGATTGTTTGAAATTTTTTGAAATCGATAAAGTTTTTAAATTTAATAATGTTCAAGAACGTAAAATTCAAGTACGTTCAAACGACGACAGTTTATACATCAAATAAAAATTGTTGCATTAGTATTGAGATTACCTTGTTTTTAGACAATTTGATATCTTATTGTATGCGCTACAACTTGTTTCTTGGTGTTGCATTTTCCTTACCGAAAGCCTCTCACGATCCAACGAGTGTCCTGTTTGTCTGCACCATGTTGCTGACGCGTTTTTTCCGTTGACCATGAAAATTGATTTCCTTTTAAGTGAATTTTACACGAATTAGAAGCAATTACAGCAACACCCCGTCCGTGTCTCCTCCCTGAGTGTCTCTTCCACACTACAGCCCAACCGATCGCTGTTAAACCACTCCACACACGTACACCAACCGGTGATAATTTCCCTGTCCCAGCGAAGAAAAAAGACGCACCGGTTGACGGTAGAAGAAAATCGTTAAATTAAATTAGATAATTATACAAAAAGTTCAAGCTGGTCGCAAATGGATCGATTACGCGCGTCCCAGCATCCCCCGGCTTCCGAGTAGCGCGCGAGGTTGCATGTTCGGTCAAGTGCCTGCAAACGAGGTTCACCCGGAGAAGGTGCTTTTTTCCCTTTTAATCCAATTACCACCAGCAACGAATCGGTGGTACGGGAGAGGGGCGGGGGGCAGGGTGTTGAAGGGGTATTGAGTCATAGCGCGGATTGACACACGATTGACACTTTTTCGTCCACTCCCGGAGCGTATTGGATTCGACATGGATTGTAGTAGGCATCAGTTGTTTTTTTCCTACCACTTTTCCATCGTCCCTCCATTTAGCTCCTCCGTCTAGACCAAGATGCTTGCCAAGACAGCGGTGGTAATTCTCACGCATCGCTCTTCGCGCTCTCGCGGTCGCAGTTCGGTCACCACGCACGGACGAACGTTGGGAGGATGTCGTGGAGGAATGGTTTCTTTTTTGCCTTCCCCCGTTTTCAGACCAAGTCGTGCCGTCGCCGGTAATGGTGGAAAAACTCTAAATTGAATATTTCACCCCACCGAACCCGACGGCCGAAACGCTTCCGAGGAAGGGCCGGCTGGGAAAGGAAGCATAAAACCTAATGTAATGCACCCGGGGTAGCTACAGCGTGCGACGTTTACATGTCGGCGCGCCATGATTCCCATGGCTAATGGTTTGCTGAGCTGAGAGTTATTTGGTTGGAAATTTGTTGGGACTCTTGCGCCCTTCCAACTCACCCGCGAGGGCATTGAACACAGTAGGTCCAATCCCAGCGGTTTTTAAGGCTGTAGGAATTCGTTTTTTCATTGAGTTCGATTTGTGGTTCCGATATTTGGATCTATCGATAGCTGAACACCGGGTTTTTAACACTTCTTATATTATTTTAAAATCGAATGAATCGTTATTTATAAAGAACAAAACAAAAAATCAACCACCACTCGAATCAAGTGGAGTAAGGTGATCAGTTAAAATATTCATCCACCAACTGGCCCATTCGTGGAAACCAGACCATGTGTGGGTTCTGCGTCGCCCACGGACGTTCCTTGTGTCAGCTTGACCGTCAATAAATCAATCAAAAGCTCCTCGCCAGAACGCACGCCAAACGCTGACGAAAGAGCGCCAAACTCCACTTGAACCGCGTCCGGGTGAGTCGAAGTGTCAATTCAATGGCGTTCACACCTTTTTATTATGCGCCGAGGCCCATGTGGTAACTTTACACACTTTACGGGACACAATTCAGGCCACGGAACCGAACGTTCTAAACTGCGAAAATCCTGCTCCATAACTGTTTTACCGTTTTGCGAGCTTGCTTCGACGATTCTCATATTCAGTTGGGATTTAAGAAGGATTGTGTAACGTTTCCAACGACACGAATCGACGGTGGGAAAATATGATTTTTGATTCATTGCACATCGTAAAACGTCCTAGGGATATGTCTTCTATTCTATTTGGTGAGTATATTCTTCTTAGTATCTTTAAAAACTCCTTGGGTGAAGCCAAGAATATAAAGCTTAGTAAATACTCTGCCAGTTGTGATATAATCATTCAATTTTACTGTTGAGTGCGGATTTGTTAAAACTTAAACTTTGGGTTAAAAACTTTAAACAATGTTTGCAGACCTTTCACTACAAATATTACAGTTGCGTTGTTTTACGTCTCTCTCCAGTAAGAGTTGCGCCAGCTCTCTTAACGAGAAAGCTCGAGATTCATATTGAACGATTTGGAGCGAATTCCCTAGAAAAACTCCCCAAATCCAGCTCCACAAAGGGTAAAACAAAGATGGTGATGATGATTGGTGATGAATAACCGCCACTTTCACGCAGCCTGTCAAAAATATTACGATCGAGTCGTCAAAACAGCCACCAAAAGCTGACGTCCCGTTAAAAAGCCCCCTCCCTCGATTTCAGCTAGGGCCGCAAGCACACCCGCTTCGATCTTAAAAGCCTCCTGAAAGGGCACACACATGTGCCATCCGCGCGATCCTCCCCCTAATTTGGGCTGAATGGGAGCTACGAGAAGGAAAACGAAAAAATGGCAAACGGTTCACCCTGGCGCCTTTCGCCAGAGCCAAAAGGGACGCCACCCACACGAAGCCCCTGATCAGAGCCTCCGCGCGGGAAGGGTTTCGTCACGCTCTTCGACAACTGGGCGACGAGGATGACGATCGCTCGCAAGCCGCCAAGATGACCGGCGCCTAGATGGTGCTGGGCGATATCTGATTCATTTCAAATTTAGCCACTTTTCACTTTGCGTGCCGTTGTTGATGTTGGCGAGTTTTCGCGAGATTTTCGATAGGGACTATTATGTTCACACTCGGAGTGGTTTGGGATTCTTCGTCATGCGCCGAAAAGGCACATCAAACGACGGTGCGTTTCGGCGAGGGCCGAGCTAAGAGCTCATCATGTTCAGTGGGGAGGGCCGTCCAGGACAACCTTCTGCCAGCTTCGTGTGTCACGTTGAGTCATCTTCAACAACAGCTCAAGATTAGCCATTGTTAACAATTGTATGTTGTGGCTTCGACTCTTTTGTTGCTGGGCCTCATTATTCTTCATTTTCCCCGGGTTTTGTAGCTCAAAACAAAGGCCTACAATAGAAACAACGGTGAAGCGAGCTGTAGCTGAAGGGTGCTCCTGTCAATGCTGCTCCGCGTTCCCTCGATGCTGAAGCTCGAGAACCTGAGATCGGTTTTATTGATTCGATCGACTCCAGCACGCCCTCAGACCACGGACGCGATCACACGCGAGCACCATTAAATTGGGCGTAAAATTGATTTCAATCGCAATCCGCCCCAATCCCTCCGAGCTGGCCGCGGCTACGAAAAACAAAAAGAAAATTTCCGATTAATAGCCCCGAACGATAAGGGTAAAGATGAAAAATGGCTGATCATAGATGCGCACGGGGACGGCCGCGACCTCCTCCCGCGATGGACATACACTTTCGGACGCACGTCTGCGTCTGCGAGCGGCGCAAGAACTCTTTCGTGTACATTAGCCCGCCTGCCACCAACCACCCCGCGGTAAATGTTTTCCCAACGGTTTTACTTGTGGAGCTAACACCATGCAGATCATAAAAAAAATACAAGGAACGTTCCAAAACAGTGCAAACGCCTCATGGACGCCGCCGGCCGATTTATACACGGCATCGGTTGGCGAGCTCAGCATGAAGGAAAAAAAGGCACACGGTTTGCGTGCGTGCGTGAGCGTGATTGGATCGGTTTTGTTTCACGACACGGCCGCGGATCGAACGCGGTGATAATGATTTCGATAATTAACCTCTTCTCTAGCCCGATCGATTCGATCGGTTCGGTTTCGGTTTGGAGGCGAGCTTTTCGATCCATTCCTCGCCTCTGGGTTCCCGCATGCCATGGCGGACACATGCCAGAATGGTCGCACGTCGCGTTTCAAGTTGAGCCAAGTAGCCACGGTTCGAAGCTACCAGTTGTCAGGCTAGCCGAGGCGATGCCGACGGGCCGCAGTCGTAGTATAATTAAATATCATTTAGCTCTACTTTTTGATTAATTTAATTAATTGCGCTTCGATCGATCGGGTGCTACGGCGCGGTGCAGGATCGCCCCGGTAGCGGACACCTTCGACCGACCGGCAACGGACACGCAAAGCCCCTCGTCCGTCCCCCTCGAGCTGCCGTTGGAAAGCTCAAAATTCGCTGCCAGCTTCACGCACCACGCGACTAATGATTGATCTTCTTGCCTTCCTCCACCAAGCCAACCGTTTTCTCATCCAGTATTTTCCTTGTCTCTCCGTAGGTAAGACAACGCTAGTAAAAAACGATCGCTCCTCGTGGATCTCTTCACCGTGAGTAGCGTAATGTCCGCCGATAATGTAGCATAGTCGTGTCCTGTGGATCGTCAACAACCGCAGCATAAAATCACACGAACGAACCGAACGTGCCCGCGGGAGGAAAAACACCGCGAAAGCAAAACCGTTCACTAATGAGTTAATCGTCCCCCGATTGTGGACACAATCGTTCGAAAGCGCGTTCAGCAGCGGCAACGACGTCGTGTATGGTGAGACGTGCGGTCCAAAAACGGAAGTTTAATGGACCCTTCTTCAGCCAACCACCGCCACCCGGTAGGTCCTGCCCTACACTTGGCTTGGTCCAGATGGTCCAGAAGGCGAACGCCAGCGCAAGAGATCAGAGTGCGCAACCGCCCAAAGCTCACCGGTTTTAAGCGCTGATCGTCAGTATGGTATGGGCTCCGGTGGTAGAAACCTGCCTGACTTCTGACCTCGCTGCTGCACTGCTGCTGGAGCTTGGTCCTCTAATGGCCGCCGCTTGGGTCACCACCCGCGATTCCGGCGCACGCATACGCAGCGTTTCGTCCGATCGGACGTGGTTCGACTTAAGGCAGCGTCACTCCCCACCCGACCTCCGCGATACGCCACGCCTAACCTTGCTCCCAAAATCGCTTCCAGTCACCGGCGACTCATTAGTGGCTAATAAATCTGCGCGTCTCACTGGACACCGTGTCGGTGAGCCGGCACGACGTGCCCGCATTCTTCCACCACTTACCAGAATCCCTTAAGCATTGCATGGCTCTGTACACATATGCTGACCTCGGAGTAATTAGCCAACGGGTGGAGGGCCGTACCGGTGTTGGTGAGGTGTTAGAACTTCCATCTACGGGCGGGTGGCCTTTTCCTCCGGGCAGGGCTCCGCGGGGCGTTCGATAGCCGTCCTTAGTTGATGCTGCGTATACGCCCGGCCGGTGGTTTCGTCATTCGACGTCGTCATGCTTGGAACGCTCATTACGAGATGCTTTTTGTTCTTGCGCACCGTTGGATAGCTGCCTCATTACCGGCCCAGGTTGGGCGAAATGCTGAATTTGGAACGCCTGATTGGTGGTGGTCTTATTTTTGAGGCGATTTTGCTGCAATGAGCATTCAAAATGAAGTTACAACTGCTCTTGTTCGGTGACAACTGTTGAGGATTAAACTGTCAAATAAGTGCTGCAATTTCATGCATAGCCTACTACAACATGTGATATTTCTTATCACTATCATTTAAGTATCTTTTGTCGCTTACTTTGTTGCATCAGAATCGAATCCTATCATCAATTCAGGTATAAAAAATTCTTTTTAAAAAAATACTGGTGAGAGTGGCTTTTGAAAATCGGCCATAGCTGGGCTGAGAATGTGCAAAATATTTTTGCACGAAAGTGGAGGGTCCTTCTTAGTTTCCTAGCTACAACATCGAACTGAAACCTGTTCCAGCGTGGAACATTCGTTAATCTTCAATTCCCGAAGCAAAAATCCGCCATTTCAAGAGCAACGTTTTCGCTCGAGCCAGCCTCACCAGAACCAGACGGGCCAGAAAACGTGTCCGTCGAAGCCGTTAAACTTGCCTTCCGTCCGGTGACTGCCCGGGTGGTGAAAAGTGATTTGTTTGGAACAATATGTACACCGCAAGCGGGCCATAAATTTGTACACTCGTGTTACACAAACCGGTGGACATACAGGCTGCGGTTGCATAAACCGCTCGTCGCCCCGCCGCCGGCAACTCGGTGGCGAGATCGAGTGGCTTCGAAAGACTTGGGCTGATGGTTGCAGTGGCGAGGGCAAGTTGTAGCAAACAAATATGCGGTGACAATCCGCCGTCCAAGTGATTCATTTATAGATTCCCGGCGCGAACGAAACAAGTCCCGACGAAGGTTGTTCCAGGGCGCTTCTGGGAGAGATCCTCAAACCACCGGGTTCAGGGCATGGATGGAGCATCCCCAGACTTGGCTCAAGGCAAGGGAGATGTATGCCTTTGTGCCCTGCTTTTGAAAGGGGGTCTTTTCCCTTCCTTACAACCCTTGACCAAAGGATCTGCTGCTTGATTTGTCGCCGCTAACGCTGCACGATTCCGCGTTCCCGGGACAAAAGAGAAAGCAACCCCACGTCCTCAGCTCGCCGGTCCCGGAAAGATCGTACCGTGTGTAGAACAATATTTCCATAAATCACTAAGCCACCTCACCCCGGGCTCGAAACGCGATCCTCGCTTCCCTGTAGCCCCACGGTGAAGCCGCGACTACGACGTCCAAACAGTCCATTCCTCGGATTGGATCGAGGATCGTTAGATCGCCATGCGCCTGACTTTGGAACCTTTGCGTGGCGTTCGGCCTCACCCATTGCCTTCTGGTGCCGGTTCGTTCGCCGGCAAGAGGGCTGGGAAAATGTTTTGCAAAAATCGCATCCGCAACCCCCTGAGTACCCACGAAACGTCACCGGTTCCCTTTGGATCGTGAAGGGATGAGACCGCGGTGCGTCGCTCGAGAGGAGTGGATCGATTGTTTCCCAGTAATCATAAATTAATTAAAGACCATTATGTCCATCAATAGCATCGTTGGTTTGGATGCGACGCTCGAGCCTTTCTCCTCGGTGCGTCCGTGCTTTTATCGCGATCGTGGAGCTTTCGAGCGGAGTTTATGCCATGATGATGACTCGCCGCAAAAATACGTTCGGAGAATGGAAATGTGTGGAAGAACCCACCATTGGGTGCGGTTACCAGCGTTGACCTCCATACATTTGAGTTCGATTGTAAATAAAATAATTTAAAATAACTATATAACATCCAATTAAGGATTTTCACCCTTTTTTATCCGTTGTTTCATATTCGATATTGTAAAGGAATGACTTATATTTTAAATAAAATACAAATCGAATAATGTAAAGTGTAGAAAGAAAGATTTTTGTTCATTGGAATTTGTTAAAGCTCAGTATAAATTCGTATAATATTGTAAACGAATATGACAAACACAATATCATTAGAGTATGGTCAGTTATGCTCTTAATACAGAGAAAAGTTAAAACCTGTTGGTCAGGAGATCCTTCAAGAAAGGATCACACAGCTATGATCCATTCTTGAAGAATTTTTTAAGGACTCTTTTAAAGGCAGATTTTTGTTAAATAATTAAAACCCTTTAAAAAATCAATCAATTTTACAGGTTAAATGTAGCACCAAACGTTTTAAAAAATGTTTGTTTCTAACCAGGAAACGAATGAGTTCGCAAATATAATCTTTGAAACAGGTGTCGATAGACCCCACCGGAACCCAACCTCACCCATGCAAAATGTGTACACAGTGCGTGTAACAGTGCCCCTTTTGTAGTAGCAGAATGTTCAGTAAGGTTTCGCCCAACCCGCCCGACTTCGGCGGCACAATACGATCGAAACAAATTAAAGGTAAAACTGCCGACAATGTATTTTTTTTTTTCTTTTGGAAGGCGACAGCAGCTCCATAGTAGCAACCCGCAGCCAATCCCTGAGGCGGTGTGTGCTGGATGACGTTTTTTCCTTTGAAGGTGACGCTAAGGCGTGTCACCAGTGCGTACGCGTGTGTGCGTGTATGTGTGACTGGAGAGAACGGAAAAATGAAAAGACAGAAAATCAAACGCCAGCCGACGCCGCGGGTTGAACCATATACAAAAATCCAAACCCAGTGAACGCAAGCACAACGCACCCCACCTTCAACTTCATCTTTGCCCAGCTCCGCGGCACATGACACGGCAACAAAACGGAGCCTTTTAAATGCAAACGCAGGCCCTCCGTTGGGGACGGGCCCGTTCTACGCCACGCACAAACACGCGTGTTAATAACTGTTTAACGGAATTAGCATCCAGGGTCCCGGAGGGGGAGTGTTCGGCGCAGCGGGAAGACGCAGACGCACAGCGCGCGTCCAAACTCACGCCTGTCACAACAATGGACGTGTATATCAACGCGATTTTATCGCCACCGCGATATTTCGATCGATTCGTCAAGAGGACACAATGGCGGGCAAATCCGTGGCGCGATTTGTAACGCTATCGGGGGCCACCTGGTATGACGCGCAACTGGCGGCTTTCCTTTTTGCGCTTACGCCTTTCCATGCGTGCGTAAGGAACGTGCTTCTTGCATAGGGGTCGGCTCGAGATGGAGAAGAGTGTCGTAAATCCATGATTGCTTTCGATTTCAGTTGGTCGACAATTTTTTTATCATCTTAATCATCCTTTTGAGCATCCTTTTTGTAATTAAAATTCAGGGAGTGCATTATTCTGATTTTTGAAAACGGACTTAGTTCCATCGACAACTGGGACTAACGATCGCGAGATCACAGAGAATAAGACAAACGATAAGTCAAACAACATAAATAAGAGTGCAGAAGATCAGTTTGTGGAACTCCGAGTTCAACGAATAAAGTTAAAATGTAGGCTCTTTCACCAGCAGAAGAGCACTTACACCCGGAAATTTGTTGCAGTTCGCACCACTGATCATAGTTGGTCCTTTTCTATAGTTATTATTTAAATTATAATAAGTGCCCTGAGTTACCCTGATTTTCTCCACGCGATCAACTAATTGCACATTGATTAACCACAAGAACAATTACAATTATTCACTTAAATTTTCACGATCGTGATCAGTTGAGGATTATTGATTTTTTGTACCATAAGGTGTACGTTATTACTGCAATACCCAACATTATTTCAATCTTAATTCTCTTTATTGTCGCTGCCGAACATGGACGAAACATGTCCCGTGGGTCCATTCTGCTGCCACAGCTAGTTGGCTTCAATCATAACGTACGATATTTGACGGGCCATTAATACTTACTATCACTTTCACCGTGAGCCTTTCTTCCGTGGCTCATTTATATTTCCTTCGCAAAAATCACCTTCCATTTGTCGTGTCTTTGGGGAAGTTGCGCCAAACCAAACCAAAATTAATGAACAGTGACGCTCCTTGCAACCGTTGCGCAAGCTTTGTGTGCTCTAGAAAGTGAAAGAGAAAAACCATTCTCCAGTGGCTCATTACAATTGGGTCATTTTCTTCTTACGGACAAATCCTCGCACGGTACTTCTGCCGTCTGCCCGTTTGCCGACGGTCACCATCGGCTGGCGAGGATTACGAGCAACGTCGTCCTCTCTTAGGAAGGAATGGAAAAATGGAAAAATTAACCTACACGCTGGAGGCGCCCGCGTAATTAATGTCTCACCGGTTGCTCACGCAGCGCAGTCACCCTTTCACCAGGCGAAGCTCACGCGACGAAGATGATGTTTTCGTGCGTACCCTCTCCGATTCCTTGCTTCTCCCCTCGGGAGTTGTTCTCATTACAACGGCTTGTTGTTGTTGTTTTTTCTTTCCTCCGTTCGTTTATCACAACCGTGTGATTATCACGTTTCATTGATGGCGGTGCGTACTGCTCGTAGTGCGTAAACCACAGCCTCCAGGGAAACTTCATTCATTTACGTAACCGGAGTATCGGCGAGGGTGGCGATCCCGAACAACTTTTACCGGGGTGGTATCCACCGGCCCAAAATGTTCCCTCACGGTCGGCAAAGTGTAAATAAAATCATAAATTCTTGCAATGGTTGTCCTTGTTCGGTTGCTTCAGCTTCCAAAATAAACACTTCCCCAAATAACCGAGAGTGAAATAAACATGACTCACGCAAAGCAGATAACGAAGAAATCGAAAGAAAAAAAAACAAAGGACAATCCTTTCCACGATCCAGTTTGGGTATTATTGTTGAAAACCGCCTTTTCTCTCGACGGCCATGGGCAAAAATAAACTACCGGTTGGGCGCGGTTTGTGCTTGCTTTGCAATGCGGAGAAGAAAAAATACGAGACCAAAAGGAACTTGCACACCAAACCACATATTATCCCCCACATGTGCGAACAGTTGGCGGGTTTTTTTTTTTTTTTCTTTAACGTTCCCCTTTTTCCATTTACCTTTCCGAGCATGCCGAGAATTCTGTAACCGGTTCGCAACCGCCGAACCTCAGGCGCCGTTACTTCGCACGCAGCGTTTCGTAGTAAAAACTACATTCACGCGCACAGAACGCTCCGCTCGGTGCTTTGGGCGGGTTTGCTTTTCCTCTTCTTCGCCACTCGGGCCTCGGACCCGGCGAGGTGTGTTAAATGGAGACCGCGCCGTGCTCCAGACAAAACGGAACCTCGGTCGGCTATTTTTAGACCGCGCGAGAGAGGTCCTTTCGCTTGACCGCCAAAAAGGCTGCCGGGGCGTTGGCGCCGCGGCCGGGTGCCGTTCAGGTTTCGGAAATTCTTTAACCGTGCACAGGACAACGATCACTTTTACTGGACAATTCGAGGTGAGTGCCCATAAGACGGTCCCCGGACGGACAAACAAACCCATTTGGTAGATCTAAATAAAGAAAACAGGAACATGATGCAATAATTAAAATTGTTTCTGCAGACACACTTTACACAATATGTCGCAATTAATTATCGGTACAACATATCAATGATTTTGATAATTATATGCAACGTGTTCAACGATCTCTAATGCCACCATTTTTGGCCTATCGATTTTTGAATGTATAAATGCCAAGGAAGACCATTTTCTCACAATTAATTTATTCCATCTTATAATATCGAAATGTAATATTCTTATTTGCAAAAATCAAGTGTTTTTTTTATTATTACTAACCGGTAAAATCTTAAATAGGTTTCATTCTGACAAAGCTGACCGGACAATCATCCACACTACTGTCCATCTTCTTTGGTTCTTCAAACAACCAATGGAGATTTTTCACACAGTTATTTTCAATTGGTTTAAAATTTCTAGCTGTTAAAAGTGGATGGTTGAACAATTTTCCTTTGACTTAAGCCTTCTACATTATTTTTCTTACCTCAGTCGATACCAAATTCTGGCCTTTCGAGGGACTTTAGCTTTGGGTGCAAATTTCCACTCCCGCTCGACGTACTTCACTTTGGTCAAGGTCTATGAGGCTGAGGAGACAGTCGAGGTACGCAAATCGGTGTCCGGATGGGCCCTGAAACGAGGCGACAAACTGTACCACACATTGCGTACGAGGAGCGGGATGTGAAGGGGTGTGCGCGTGTGGGCGACAAGCCTTAAAACTCGAGACGAGCGACGAGCGAGCGTCGGAACATAATTTACTTTCAATCCGAATCAATGAGCACAGTTCACGGCGTAGCGGAGGGGCGGGAGGGAATCCGAAAGTAGCTTTCTGCCGCCGCCACTGTCATTGACAACTGCTAACCCCGCCCGCGCCCCGCAGAGGAAGTAGGAGAAGGTCCGACCGTTCGGTCGTCCGGGCGTCGAAATTATCGAAAGGCGTTCGTCGTTTTTCGGGGGTTTAAGTTTTTTCTTCTTCTTCTATGTCTCACGTTTTTTGGCCGCATCTCACTTGCGGGCGGTGCAGTCTCCAAGCGGGCGTAAATCAGCGACAAACCCCTCCACTCGATCGTACACGCCGGCGACATGATGATGCGTTGCGCATCGATTTGCGTTCTCACGCGCCCGCGCACACGGTACCAACGGGGGTCAATTAGCCCGAAAGCATCTTCCCGCGGAGACGCGCCCCGGGCCGGATAGGAAAAACTCCGCGAAGGCAAAGGTCTCGCCACGCCGTCCGTCGTTCGTGGTCGCGCGCGCGTTGAAGTCTTTTACTAGCCCGCCGCGCGTCTTCGGCGCCCCAAACAAGGCCGCGCGGTCTCATCGGCATGTCCGTCCATTTAATGGAGCGACGGACGTTCCGCCTCGAAGCCGTAAATTACGTACCGGATCGGGTCCGGGGCGAAGCGTTTTGCTCTCCGCGGTGCGGGTGCGTGTTCAGTTTCGCTTCTTTTTGTTTTTATCCCCCCCCCCCCCCCTCCCATCACCTCGACATCGACCGACTAATAATGTGCGAGATGAAGACCTTCGGAAGTGAAGCTGACCCCGGCAGCCAAGTAGGAAAACCAATTCAGGCCCAATGGTCGATTGTGTGGAAAAATGACCCCGAAAGCGAAAGTGACCCAGGGCGCTGAAAAAAACACACACACAAAATGCCTACCTTTCAACGATCTGAGGTGAGAAAAAAATGTATCGAAAAGAAAACAAGCTGTAACTTGAAGACACATGTAATGGTTTTTTATTCTCTCGTTTTTGGTGGCAATAAATAACCCCCCTGCACAACGCTGGGCAAAAATGTATGTTATTGAATCGGAAACATCTGCTCGCCATCGAAATGTTTCATTTGAAATGCATTGATTTTGAGTGCATCAAGCTTTCTACTTAGGAAATGTTTGTCCCTTGCCCTTTTTTTGTTTCAGTTTGCGATTATTTATTTCATTTCTTTTTCGTAGCATCGTTGTCATATTTTTATTTTACGATTGCAAATCTCCTGTCACCAGCTGAATTTAATGGCACTGTATCCAATTTAAATTACCTTTTTGCTCATGCAGCATTAAACGTTGAGCAGCTTTAAACGTTTAAAAATCATATTAAGTATTAATTTGACTACAATGCGATGAAAAAATGCCCGCAGCAGGCTGGAACAGTTTAGATAAACATTAAGAAACGCGAAAACTTGCTCATTAACTTCTTCGGGCATTCAGATGAAACTTTGTGAATCGAACGATCTGTTAAACGGTGCTGTTTGCAATTAAGGCGTCGTAAAATCGCGTCGATCGAGAGAAAACCGCACAGTTTGGCAACAAGTGGACTCGTAAAACCTGCCACCTTTTCCCACTCTCCTTCCTTACACTTCCCCTAAACCTTACGTCGTTACCCGGGAGACTTCGGAGCGATGGAGGGTTGAACATTTGGTCCACTTTTCGACCCCGAACGATGCGTCGAACCGTCTCGTCTAGTGATCGGTCGATCAGCGACTTAACGTTGAAGCTGTTCGCTTAGTCTTCTTTTGCCAATTTTAACGACCTTTTCTCTCGTCTTCGAAGGTGAATTACTTTTTTACAGCCTCTTCTGGGCGGCAACGGCGTTGGCTCCATTCGCAACTTGACGCATCTTCGGAAAATATGTTAATAAGTTTCTGCAGGACCCCAAATTTATATTGGAATCAATCCATAACTCCGTTATTTGGCGAGGTCTCTTCACTAACTTACACACTCGTGGTGGGGATAATGATAGCATCTAGAGACTTTAACCTACATGGATTCCCCTTGCCATATCCCTTCCGGATAAACGAAATCTCCTCTCGGGCGACCTTCACAAAGCTTCGGACGCAATAAATTTTTATTTATTGTTTTAAATTTCCTTTGTGGCTGACACTCAGGGACGGTTTACGACGGGTCCAATAAATAACAGCTTGAAGAAGAGTCAATGTTTTGGATCATTTAGCAAATTTTTTGTCACGTTGTGTTGATTAAAATTTTATCATCTTTAATAAAATTCAACGAATGCAGCAACAGGAATTTGAGGAATTGACGAAGAAGGATCCTAAATCATTCGCCACATTGGAATGCCTGCAAGCAGCCACTTTTCAAAGGAAGGGTTTACAGAGCAACAGGTCCGGGACACCCCTGTCAACATTCTCATAACGCAAATCACCCAATCAACCCTTATTTGCATGGAGCTACAATGTAAGCTCAAACAATAAAATCGGAATGACAAAAGCGGAGGGAAATCGGTCCCACTCCCTACTCATTGCGCACGCGTCCAACACGGACGAAAAATCGTCCTCTCGGTGAATAATGGAACCCGCCAGCTGCCCGGCTTACGTCACGTCCCAAAAAAGGGATTCCAATTTGTAGCGACCCACCGTCCCAATCGTAACCAATCAATCGTCCGCTTGTGACAGCTGGCGGTGGCCCAGTTTGGATCGACCGCTCCCAAGAATTGTTTGCCTAGACTAGAGACTGCTACCTATGAAGCTGCAGCCGGGGTCTAATCAGAGTCGAGTTTGAGGGGCACGATCGGGCTCCGACAGGGCGCATTGTTGACAAGAATGCTTTCTACCAATCTCTGCAGCCGCCGGAGGACAATCTCGTTATTTTTATTGAACTACCCCAGCTGTGCGCACAGGTTTGCGAAAGTGAACCATGTTGACAATCATGTGCAGCGAT